>JAYRCH010000087.1:357500-1740633 GCA_037179445.1 Phengaris alcon alcon | reverse complement strand
TTTAAAAAACAATTTTTACAATGTAATTCAAGATTTATAAAAAAATATAAAAACAATAGTGTAACGCCTACTACACACGTTACGATAAAACTGCACAGTTCGTTCGTTCGTTATATTTAACGGTGTAAACCAAGGGTCGGTAACCTTTTGACAGACAGGGGCGACATAGTATGTTAATTTAATTGTAACTAATTTATTTCTACCTAGTTATCTGTTTTAGGTAGGTGAGGTAGGTTTCTAAGTGATATTAAAATGCAAAATTATAATTAATACAGATGACATGCAATGCGATGAAGTCAAAATGAGAAGAAAACCAAAGCTAATATAACACTAAGACTTCAAAGTATGTACTTAAAAACTAATTCATATAAAGAAATTATGATAATTTAAAAAAAAAATTGTGATTTCAGGCCGCGTTCCGCGCGTTGTCGACCACTGGTTTAGCCGTGAAGTTTTATCGTCACGTGTAGCGGGTGTAAGAAAGATTACAAGACACATCGGTAACGGTCACTCAATTTCACCCCAATTCCCACGGTGACCGCTTTCCAACCCCATCTTCACCCTATCTTCAAGGCCGGTTCAAAAACTGGTTGCCGGACATCATCAACGAGACCGATTTTCTGAAAACCGGTTCTCGGACACCGTCTTTGAGTTGTCTTCATTTTTGTTTGGCTTATCAAATAGTGATGTGGTGTTGAAGTGAAGAAACGTTTTTGGCTTTCTATATCAAGAATATCATATAACGAATTATGAAGATTACCAAAAAAATATGCTAGTCGTAATGTTAAAATTTATAATGTGCCACGCCTTAGTCGCGTCGGTAGAGCTTAAGCCTACAATGTGTAACAAGAAAAAAAAAGGAAAGAGACTATTGAAAACATGGTAAGTGGTCTTGGTTTTCTCCAAGTTAATTTATAGGACCCTTAGGCATACCTAATATATTCCGCTGAATACATAAAAATATTTGTCAAACATACTCTAAGGACCAGTTTCACAATCTGCTGACAAATCTTATATTTTTTCTCAGTCGCTCGATATAAAGTAAGCAGCGACAAAGCTTCCGAACAAGCTATCCGACCCTTATTAAAGTATTGAGAAACAGGCCCTTTTATATTTATTTATTTTATTTATATCCTTTATTACATTTATAAACAGGCCCTAAATCAAATACAAACATAACAAGTTGTTGCAATATTAATAAAATACATAACAGTGGGGTACAGCAGGTACTCTTAGGCCAGGCTAGGTGGTACATAAATCCTAGTGCTCTAAATAACAAACAAAAAGCTTCGTGAAATTTCAAGTTACTACGACATCTGTAACATCTTTAAGCTATCTACTGGTCGGCACACGATTCTCCTTAATCCACAAAAAACCTTTCATCTAACCAAAAACAATTGCGATAAGCTGCAAAAATAAATAAATGTTAATAAAACAAAATAACAGGTAGAGCAGATGCTGCTAGGTCGGGCTGGGTGTGGTACATAAATGTTGGTGCTCTAAACGAGAAAAATGTGATGACATCTATAGAATCCATATTTCTACCTATATTTTGACCGAAATCTTCAATCCGCAAAATTCTTAATCCTCAAAAACCTTTAGCTTATTCTAATAAAAGTAAAACAAAACAATTCGCTGTAATATTAATCTTAATAAAACAACAGTAGGGTAGAGCAGGTACAGCTAGGCCCGGCTAGGTGTGGTACATAAATCTTAGTGCTCTAAACGAGAAAACGTAATGAAACGGCTTGCATTTTCTCCAGGCGGCATCAGTCAGCTGGTCTCGTGGGGAAATGCACGTATCTGAAAACTGAGACTGGAATTTCCATTAGTTTTTAGAATTAAAATTATTTATATTTTGTGCAGGTTTTATTGCTAATAGATTTTGTGACATTTTTATTGTTACTTTCTCTACAATTTCGTACAATTTAATTTGTGTTGAAATTGTGTTGAAAATGAATATTTATAATTTATTAAAAAAAAAACCCTAAAATAAATTTATTAATATATTTTAGTTTAGTTTTTGGAACTACGCCTACTCGTCTTTGTATAGGATTGACAAGTGGATACTTACTACCTATAAGTATGACATACATTGCATGGAATGTAATGTCTTAAAGAATTATTTATTTTAAGTGACGAGATATTATTAAGTTTACAATACATGCACTCTTTTTTAAATGAGTTTTAACTGCATCATCCAAAAATCATCACACGCTTTTGCCAAAAACATTTCGGAAGTTATCTTTGTAATTTGCATAAAAAGGCTGCAGTGCTACCTCAAAAATCGACAAACCGAAATTCTCGGGTGCGCCTTCTCCACGTGGACCGTGCTGGAAGTGCTACAGAAAACAAATTACAAATCATCTACCCTCCGCCGCGAAGACGCTCGCGCCAAATGAGTCAGTTAGAGCTCAGCCCCCGCGCATATTGCCGCAACTGTACATTTCCGTTTTCAGTTGTTTTAATTAAATATTATTGATTCGATTCTTATTAAGTCAAAACGATAGTGAGGGCTTCATATTTATTGTAAAGCACTTACTTTGATGGTAACAGCTCAAAATACTGGATAGGTAATATTTATTTTACAAAATATATCTTACGTATTAAGCGAGCAAATATTGTATATATAATCGGAATATCGGAAACGGTTGCATGTGTTTCCATGAAATTTATAGGAGTTTTATAGGAGTTTCGGGGGAGAAAAATCGATCAAGCTTGTCCCTGAGAAACAGCGCATTTTTAAATTATCAAGCCGGAGGTCGCAGGTTCGAATGCCACCGAAGGAATGAAAAACGATTTCTATGTTTCTATGGGTCATGGATGTGTATTAAATATGTGTAAAATATAATAAAAATCTTGAATATATGTTGGTATAGTATAAAAGTATTCAATATACTTCCCGTTGTCTGGTCCCCTTAGTACAAGTTCTTCGGATACATTCGGGCCAGACTACACGTGCAGTGAAGCATCCACAGATATTTAAAAAAAACACATCATAATTACAATAATATTTATATATTCAAATATTCTTTTTTATATAATGTTATTTGTTTTTATTGGGGCCAAAGTCGAAAGGTACAAGGTTAAGTAATAAGAAAGAATTCTTGTTTTACAATTTCATTACATTTCTATCGAATTTAGATTTATTTTTCGAGTAGATACGACTTTCGTTTTGATTGAACTTAAGCTTCGCAGAATTCAATTATTGCGCTTTATTAGTTTTCCAACTATAAATTGAAAACATTTCACAAGTCGGTGTTCGATACTTTGCTACCACAATCGTAAACCACATTTCGTGAACAAATGATTATGATTATTATGATATGTTGCAATTAATTTTATGTTTAGCTGAGACATTAGGTATAGTATACCCAGCTAAGTTGACTTGACTAATAATGAGAAAAAAAAAAGTTAAAAAACTATAACCCGACTACGCAAATTATAACATAGCCAATGTTACCCGGGCCGTAATAACGAATCCATTGACAACTCATTCATTAAAATCGGATCAGTAGTTTAGGCGCTACATACACTTCCAAAATCATTACCCTTCCTTTTGGCTTCGCCGTAGTCGGGTAAAAGTCTGTTGCACTATTAAGCCAGTGAAATACGCATACTAAAAACTTGAAGAGATAATAATTAATGTAAATAATGATCGTCTGTGAAAATGAAACATTTTCTAAATTCAAACAACCCAAAGTATCATTCGGTCGGATTATAGTCCGCGTCTGAAACATGAGTTTTCAATCGTTGCGTCGGTACAGCGTTAGATATGGCGCAATTAATAAGTATTTTTTAAAGATTTTTCAAGTATATGACAAAGTGATGATACTTTTTTTTTTCAATTAGATCCGAAGGTTGCGAACCTCTTAAATGTGTGTTTCATTTTATATTTTGACTTATAACGAACTCGACTATAGTCGAGAGCCGAGTTCATAAGACAAAATAAAAAAGTAGAAGGTTGTCTATACATAAACCATTCTAAAAATGGACAACCCACCGCGGTTACATTACTACGATATTAAGTGTCGCTGGTTTTATACCTTCGTACCGAGGCATACCTCGCATTTATGGCGGGACCAACAATATAGCAAACCATATTGCGGAAAATTGATGAAACCAAATTGAAATGTCATTAGTGTCAAATGTGATGTCGACCAATCACAGGAGGAAGTTTCTTGGTGTTGCTGCAATAAAAATTTAAACGCACTCAGGATCGTACACAAAGCCGCGATGCGAATTCGCAACGCAGAGAACTGCGACGATGCGAATTGCTGCGATGCGATTAATGCGATTTCAATTTCCATCGCGGTTTTGTGTCCGCGCCCTCAAGTTTTTTATTTTAGTAGTCAGGCTTTATATAATTTTCCTAATGTAATCAACTCGCACATAAATCAGCGGCACAAATAAATAGGCGGTACACAATAACATAAAGGCGTTATACATCAACGTCGGCCGAGTCTTGCGTATTTCTTCGGGGTCATTAGCGGAACGACGCCCGTTCGAGGCCCATTTAGATAAAATGTCGGAGATTTGAAGACCCCCCCGCACACCCCGTGACCCCCCGCGACCCCCAGCCCCGCACCCCCGCACCCACCCGGGAGTAATGAGTCGCGAAGATCTTAGGGTGCAAATGTTTATATAGGGTGTGAATTTCTATCGCCGTTTACCTAGCGGTCCGTTTGTAATGGTGTCGAACAAAAACTATTCTCATGAATTTTATTTTGTTTTTTTTTTTAATAAAAACCCTTTGTCTGAGGGTAAAATATATCAATAGTAAAACCATTAACAAGATTTTGGTATTTAAATATTTTTTTACATACCTACCTTATAACCTTATAACTTTATAATCTTTTTAACCTACTGCAGCTATTAGCAGGTACGTTTATGTACAAAATTAATTAAATTAATGTATTACAAACACACCTCTCAGATTGCCTTCTTCTCCAATCGTATTTTCCACGTCTGAGGCTTATGTTTTCTTAGAAATCATTTTTCAAATAAAAAAAAAAATAATAAAATTGTCACGTCTTAAACCATCCTGTATACAGTATTAGGAGCCAACGTTTCTGAATTCGTTTGCTTATCTAAACATGAATTGCCAACGTCTTCACATTTTATTATTTAGATTAGCTCTCATCCTGTTATATAGAGGATGTACATTAGTAAAATTAACGTGCTCCAAAGAAGATCAGGAGCTAAGAAAGAAAAGGTCAAAGTTAAAAAACAAAGGCCTGAGACCGAATACCTATAAAAATAATTAAACCTCCTACCTGTGTAGATCATAGGTAGAACTATAAAAATTTTATTTTATTGCCAAGCATTTTTATTTACCTACTTATATATTTATGACTAAAAAAAAATTTTTTTTTTGTCCTAGATAATAAAAATAAAGTAAAAAATAAGAAACATTAAACGATTTCACAATTGATGTACCTACTTAATTTTAATAATATTGTTTTAAAGTTCAACACGAAGATGTTTAAAATATTGTATCCTGCCTAATTAATGAAACTTGAATTATTTTTCTCCATCTGTTGTATTTTTGAGAAAATGATATTTTTATTTCAGAATAGATTAAAAACGAACGCTTCAGAGTTTTAATAGTAGACCATATTGTAAATGTTGTAAAACATATTTCTCATGCATATTGTATCTAATCAAAATACTTAATTATTTTGCATATGGTAACTAATCAAAATACTTAATTATTTTCAATATTGTATCTAATCAAAATACTTAATTAATTAATGTCGCAACAAAATTGAATCGCAACAAGAACACACGTCTCCATAAGACTAACCAAAAAACCCTTTTCAATACTTAGCACCCCACGCCTTAGGGCAATTCTTCAAAGGGTGAAAAAACCCCAACGGGGGCAACCCCACCCCCTTGCGCCCGCCTTAAAGCAATTCTTAGGGTGAAAAAAGGGGTGGATACTTAACAACGAATAGAATGGTTGCACGTTTTTGCTCTTTGGTTTCGAATTTCGAATTCGATATTTAAATTTAAAGCTGGGTAAGATATTTTGTGTAATATTGTCTTAATTTGAATGTGGCTGTTTTGTGTCGTTTTAAGTTATGAATATTTTTTATTGAATAAGTATTTTACATACATAATTTATTTTAAACACATTTTGTATTTATAAGGATAAAAATATTACCGTGTATTGAATTTTAAATAGTTTTAAAAAGAGTTAACATACCTTTTATTAAAAGATTAGTTAATATTCGGAATTGAATAAGTGAAGCGTAGATAGGTTAATATTGATTATTTGGAATAAATAATGTTTTTATTAAATACTTTTTTAAATATCATATCAATAACTTTTAACCACAGCATAATATTAGAATGACCCATTTAAATCCTTATAATCCAACCCAATATGGCAACACTATCCTCCCACCAAAAAACTTTCTCATTCCAACACTAAAAACGCACACCAATAAAAATCCCCATTCTCCCCAGCTAACACAGACAAAAAACGTTAACTAACCCCCCACGAGGGGGTAACCCTCATATCCTTGCAGAAATTTTGTTTACTTCTCTCTCGGCAAGGAACCGGGGATCCGGGAAGCGAAATGGGAACGTCGGGATTGGTTTTCCTAGTTTAAATCTGACGGATTATTTTTTTATAGCTGACGCTTTTATGCGAGGACATTGTTTGACTGTGCTTTGTGAGATAAAAACATTGATTTTGGTGTAGTTTTTTTTAGGTATAAAAAGAGTTTGCGTACTTATGTAACATTAAAAATTAAATAAATCAATGTCCAGTACCTACATTCGTTTAATTGTAATTTTTAGCGTACCTACTTAAAAAAAAACTGCAAAGCTTAAAGATTAGTGATAATAATGTTTAAATATTTTATTAACAAATATATATATTACTAGCTTTTGCCCGTGACTCCGCCCGTATAAATACAGTATCCCACGGAAACACTACTTTTTCGGGATAAAAAGTAGCCTATGTGTGTTAATATAGAGCTCAAACTAATACCATACCAAACTTCATCAAAATCCGATTAGTAGTTTTTGCGTGAAAGAGTAACAAACATCCATACATATGGCCATCCATCCTCACAAACTTTCACATTTATAACTAGCTGTTGCCCGCGGCTCCGCCCGCGTAAATTCAGTATCCCAAAGTAACACTGTACTTTTTCGGGATAAAAAGTAGCCTATGTTTTAATCCAGAGCCCAAACTACTACCATACCAAATTTCATCGAAATCAGTTCAGTAGTTTTTGTGTGAAAGTGAAAAAATATATAAGTATAAGAGTTGCTGGTTTAATCTATCCAAGGGTTAGGAGACGTAATATTATGAGCGACCCTCTAGCCACACGATCGTTTTGCAATGAAGGTAGGTAGGTACTCAAAATGAATTGATTTCATGTTGGTCAATTATTTATATATCACGTGACAAAGTAATTTTATTTCCACAAACATAAAATTAATAAAATATTAAACGCAATAATATGCTAGCTACTTTAAAATATTTACAAACAAAAAAAAATAAAAATTCCTATGAAGGTTCTTAGAAGATAGGTACTTAATGTTACAACACACACGCACAAATTAAAGTATAGGAATCTATCCATATGCCTATAGGTATATTGAGTACTGTCAGGGAATCTAAGACATTAGCAGGTAGAGTGTCCATATATTATATTTGTAATATATACCGCGTGGTAGCTTTTTGAGTTTAATTTGGAAATTTAAAAAATAATAATAATTTCACAATACAATTATTGTCAATGATATGCCAGTTAGATATCATATTACTAACATAATACCAACAAATTATGTCAAAAGTCATAATTAGTTCGTATTATGAATTAAATTCCCTGACAGTACTTACAAGAAAACAGCGACCATAAAGACATTTTATTAAAATATATTTCCAATGAGGGTTTTTAAATTCATGACATCTGACAGTTTTTGACACGATCAGGACCGTCGTGCTGCCAAGCGCCGTCTGGTGGCAGAAAAATAATAAAAAATCTTATTGACCGTTTTTGATACCATTTACGCCATCAGATGACGCTTTGTGTGAGCTGCGTCTGCGGCAGAAGAATATCAAAAACCCTCGTTAAATATCAATATTCGAATATCAAAAATTAACGTTATCGATTTTTGTCTTTTCAGTTTTCAACTTTGGTCAAATCAAAGGCCAATGACCTGCTACTACTCAGTAGGTTACCTTGTAACAAAAATAAATTACAGAGTTTTTAGGTAAAATTATTCGTAAAATTCGTGAAGTTTAAGCCAATTAAAAGGCTTTAGAAATGTGGAGGCAATATGAAAACTCGTGCCGCGAATACGCAACTCGCGCAATTCAAACTTGAATTTCGACGTGGAGTCGTGTTCCAAGTTCGAAATTTGAAAATTAGAGAAACTTGACGCGAATTAAATACAATATGGCGGCATGTAAGTTTTAATTATAAAAACATGTGTGGAAGTTGAGTTATATACATGAATGTGAAGTTAAAGTAGTTGTGTGCCATCAAATCGAAAGCTAACTATGTAGCTGTTCGTCTTTCTTTAATCTGTGTCTATACGTGGAATATATGAGTTGCAGATATAAAAAAGTATGTTCCTCTCACCGCAACTAATTATACATAAGAAGCTAACCAAAAGCGCGACAGGATTATAACATGTCTAAGGTGGGTTCCGTAGCTATCACCTCGGTATACTTTTTTTTATTACTTCGAAAGTTATTATTCATTTTCGCTCAAAATAATTTTCCTTGAGATTATATTAAAATGGAAAGTTACATTTTCCTTGAGATGATATTAAAATGGAAAGTTACATTTCTACCTCTGGTATATAAATGCCAGGGGTAGGGATCTACTTGCGAACCACTTTGGAGGCTTATTACTCGAAAATGGTTCACTTTATAAAAAAGTCGTAAACTTAGCATTTATTAAAAATACCTTTTTGTAGATAGTGTGTGGGGACACAATGGGGTGAAATGAGAAATTTTATTTTGAGTGTGTGCTTAAGACCGCTCGGCAGAAGTGTAAACTTCATTGGCAATCGTAATCAATTTACGTGTAAATTACGGGTATACTCGGCGGTCCCGAGTTCACCCGATCGCGCCTTTCACTTAAGAGCGTGACGGCCTCGGCCTCAGCCTCACTTATAGCCTACGAAAAAATGTGTGTGCGGTGCGCGAAAAGAAGTTTTCACTTCAAAAATTCACCCCCACTTCACAATACACGAGTTTTGTGGCTTTATAGCCACTCCTAAAATATATTTTATTTTTTATTAATTTTCATCTGCCAGCAGGTATGAAATGGCCACATTGAGTGAATTGTAGCACCTATTGAAATTGAATAGATGATGTTTCTTAATTAAATACGGTACGACACGGTAAAGTATTTACACAATCTATAAGTGTACCTACTCATCAATTTATGTATATTCATAATTACAGAAATTAGCAGAAGCGGACTGACAGACAGACGGACAGACTGAGAGAATCTATGGTTACGGTTCCTTGTTCAACTAAAAAAAAATAATTTTTAACTTGACTTGAGGCGAGATTAAGGGATTCAAATTCATCCTTTGTATTACCATTCACCTCAAATGTTGTTGACAGCGCATCTTAATATCGAGCAAAACGGGGCGGAATTTACGCGCGCGGCCGTAAAACTTCAAACTTACGTTACAATTTACGGCCTCCTTAACTGCGTAATTTAAATAATAATTCAAAGAGTAAAATTACGCCGTCACCCAGCTGCGCCTACATTTTGAGCCAACTTCACCTGTAATTACAAAATATATTCACAACTTGTAACTGGATTTAAATAGTAACGCTGCAGTAGGGAGGGGTTTGTATCGATTGTCGACACATACGGAAGATCCATCGGTGACAGATATTGTTGTTTTGAATTATTTATGATATAAATATGATTTTTTTCTAAATCATAAAAACTGTTTAAAACAAAAGATATTTATATGATCAAAAAGTGAAAATCATAACTAAGTATGCTTATAATAATGTGTTAATTGATTGAAATTAGTTACCTAATCGTAGGTAAGTTCCATAGACCTCTAACTAAATTAGATTATATAAGCATATAATTGATAATATGGGGTAAACACTCAAGGGATAATCCATTTTATGACATCAAAACCAATTTCATCGATACCAATAAAGTAACATCACTAGAAGACACAAAGAGACACCAAGAAATTATATATTCCCCTTGGCGGAGCTTCGGTAAGTTTATTGAATTTGTTTGTAGGCGTCGCTACTACTTTTAGGCGCCGTCGTGCTTTGAATATAGATTATAATTATTTCGTCTTATATAACAAAACCTTTGATAAGGGCCGTAAGCCTAGTTTGGAATTAACAAGGAAGAGGAACGGCGGCGATAACGATTCTGTGATATTAATAGACACCCAAATATTTTGTTTTAAAATATTAAAGTATCGATATCGATAGTTTTTTTTACAGTAGTGTAAAAAAATATTAATTAAATTCCTTTAGTGCCCTGTTTCTGCGGTTTTTTGTCGGTAGTTTATGTATTCAATAGCGCTATTGATTAGATGACGCAAACGCGAAGAACCGGGCATTAGACGAGAAAAATAAAAATGAAAATGTTGACGATACTAATACTAGTTACTTATATAAAATAAAGGGACGAAAACTTAACATATTAAACTAAATTATGTAACTGTAGATATATAGGTATATTTAAGTTGTCTATTTTTCTACAATAGTTTAGCGCCTGCTACTGCCTGCAATACAAGGGAATGTTTAACATTTCTGCCAATGGTACCGTGACGAACTGGGTTATTATCTTCGCTCATATAATAGGTAGAAGACAAAATTACACTTCTAAATATCCTACTAATTATAATCGTGAAAGTTTGTGAGGATGGTTGGATGGATGTTTGTTACTCTTTCACGCAAAAACTACTCAACGTATTTTGATGAAATTTGGCATGGCAGTAGTTTGAGCTCTGGATCGACACATAGGCTACTTTTTATCCCCAAATAGTATAAAGTTCCCGTGGGATACTGAATTTACGCGGGCAGAGCCGCGGGCAAAATTTAATCTTTACATATTTATGAAAAATTATATTATTTTGCGTATATCCATGTTAGGAACCGTCTGTTTATACCAAGTAACATTTAATAGTAAAAGCCACATTTAATAAAATATATAATATTTTAATCAATTGTAATAAATCTTCTCCCAGCTACACAGATATTTAACTGAACTCATTGTGCCATCCAGGGATGGATTTAGTACAATAAATGCCGATGAACGTGTAGAAGAAGTGTCGGTTTACCTATTAAATAAATAAATAAAAGAAAGACTTATCCAATTTGGTGCAGTCGTTTGGAAGTTATGATTAATTTTGATTGATTTTCTGTAATTTTTTTTATTTATATAGATAAAGTTACGAATTAAGGGTATGAAGTGTATAAATCGTTGATAAAACTATCAGAATAAGTGTAGTTAATGTAGTTATTGTCCTTGTATTGTAGTGGTGACAATAGCCTCCTTGGTCTAGTGGTTAGAGCTTGGCTCTCGACTTTTTCTCTTTTCGACTTCTTCTTCTCGTCTCGACTTTCGTGGGTTCGATTCCGTCGTTGGAACAACAAAAAATGTTGTTTCCAACTTTGGTTAGGACAATGCAGGCTGATCACCTGATTTCCTGACAAGAAAGATGATCCATGCGTTGGATGGGCGTGTAAAAAGTCGGACCTGCGCCTGATCTCTCGCCAGTCGTGTCGGTTATCCGTCCCACTGGGTTGTGAGAGTAAAGGAAGAGAGAGTGCTCTTGTGTACTGCGCATACACTTGGTCACTATAAAATTACTCCTTAACTTGCCTGGTTTCAATGAAACCGGTCACCGTCACCGAAATCGGTGTGGGGAGTTTTTATTTTTACTCTACATTGGTACAGTCGGAGATGATATTTTTTTCACATTATAATAATGTCGAGTCATCATTTGTCTCGTACCATAATATTACCATGTGACTTATGTGAAAAGTAGATTACTATATAAATCTATTAAACAATACAATTTTTGACTGGAACGTCATCAACCGTGCTAGTTAAGGTTGTGTGCTCGCCGTTTTGGTTCTTACAAGTCCTTCTTATGTTAGAGTGGTGATAACAATGATATAGCGACACTTATGTTGTTCACACTTCTTAATTGATACATATGAGAGAGATGCATAACACATTTAAACTATACATAGCTTTTTGGCTAACTAAATTATTTTATCTCGATAGGCTTCGCATGTGTCATCTGTCAATAAGACACTGACATTATAAACTTTTCATAACTACTTTAATATGCAACAGTTAACTCACGCTTAATTTTGTAAGCTACCATTTATATCACATGTTTCTTTGAGCCTAATATACACTGCCTAAAGGGCAATTAGCCTAGGGATATTCTTTTATTTATACCTATTTAAGTTTCTTGAAGTTTTAGTTTTCTTTTTTTAGATTTTTTTAAATTTGTATATATTTTAAAGTAACTTCTCATACTATTGTTTTTATTATTATATTAAGGTTCAATTATTTCTATACCAATATACCTAATAACATTTAATAATTTTTAATTATGATCTTTAAAGATATTATTATAACGAAGCATATACAAATATTTCGTTTATTTAATACAAAACCGCCAATCCGTCCCTGCCCGACCCATGTTTGAAAATATAAATTGGGATTCATATATTTTAGTGCGGGTCGAAAAGTGTTTAGAAAAGTAGTTGGAAGGGTCTAATTCCTTTAGTTTTACTGCCTTTTTGGGTGGTTTTTACCCCCTGGTTTATAAGGGTATGTTTGGTTTAGACCTTTTTTAGCGGGGGGTTAGCTTTGCGCATAAAATTGCGAGAATTAACATCGGAAAGTTCTTTTGAGCGGTTTTCGGGGCCTTTATAGTTTTTGGCATCGGCTTTTAGTTTAATGTCTTTGTCCCAAGGGAAATAAATGGTAAAATTGGTATGAGTTATTTTTACAGAAAATATTACAGATCATATTTTATATAAGCGTTTTATAGGTATTTTGGAAGATAGAACAAATACTTCATAGAAGACATTGGTGAACAAATTTTTTCTAATGATTTTTTATTTTTCTTATTTGTATACGTCAACATAACCTGATTATACTTTTCATTTGGCTACAAAAAATAGTTACTTATATAATATTAAAGCATTTTAGGTTACAATACGTAGTAGGCAAGCGCAGCGGCCCGTGCCCCAGTAGTTGACAAATATTAATTATAGAACCCTTTATACATTTAAATCTTATATTATATTAAACGAGACAATCTTGCATATTTATAAAAGGTATCTTGAAAGCGGCTGCAAGTATTACCATGAAATTTAGTATGCAGGGAGTTTCGGGAGAGATAAATCGATCTAGCTAGGTCTTATTCCTGGGAAACTGTGCATATTTAAGCTATATATGTTTTTTCTTTCATTGTGCAATAATATATCTATAATTTCGACTCTATTATGTCAGTCCGATTGGCAGTTTGGTATCCGTATGCATAATGTTTGCTTTGTTCGAAAATTTGGAATGTGGTGGTTTCGAATCCCGGTCAGGTATTTATTTTGAGATTTTTTTAAAAAAATTATTAGACCTCCGAGCAAAGCTCGGTTACCCAGGTACTGTGAATTATACGTAATATTGTCAATTAATATGCCAGTGTCTTACTTTTTGCACAATTAATACTTGATATTGTCTAATTGTGCAAAATAAAGGACACTGGCACATTATAGGTAAGAGCTAATCATCATGATCTTTAAGTCAAAATAAGTAAAAAAACACAAAAATAGAATACTCAAATATCTACAAAATTAATTAGTGGAACCGAAAATGAAGTTGAAAAATTGATTAAAGCTCGCGTCGACCGCACACTGTGGAGTTAGTTCTACTATACGGAAACGTCAAAGTTTCGCGGGGGGCCGGCGGGGGGCTCGGGGGCCGGGAGCTGGAGGCCGGGGGCCGATAGAGGGGGGCAAAAATGAGCGCGCCGAAGACGGATCGAGGAAGTTTAGAAAGTTAGAATTAGGGCTGTTCTTTTGTGAAAGATCGGCATAAAAAAACCTCTAGGTTTTTGTCACAAGGTTTTTCATAACTTCTGCGATGTACACGTAAACTAAAAACAGATTAATTTTAATAAATACTAATTTAATGTTTAATGTATTTAAAATATTTTGAGGCGACCTAGTGCAAAGGAAAATGTTTAGAATCTGGTCGATCAAGAACATCGATATTGTACCTGCAACCTTATTATAGTACAGTAAGGGTTAATTCACAACGAAATGATACGCGACGCGGCACTGCATTTTTTAAGATAGCTATTCAAAATTGAACTTTATTCATTACACAGGAAGATACATATTTAATTGTAGGAGATCGAATATCAAATTGCACCGCGCTGCACAGCGCATGTGCAGTGTATGACTGATGTCATATGAAACGTGCGTCTTTTATGTAGCGAATAAAGTTCAATTTTGAATAGCTATCTTGAAAATGCAGCGCCGCCTCTCGTATCGTCGCGATGTGAACTGGGCCTCTAGTCAAGATGCATTCGATAATTTCGACGGCAAACTTCGAAAGAAAAAATGTAGGGGATTTGACATAAGTCATCGCTAAGTGACATGTCGCTTGCGATGTCTTATGTCAAATCCCATACATTTTGTTTTCGAACTTCGCCGTCGAAATTATCGAATGCATCTTGACTAAAGGCCCTGACTCTGAATCGCCAATAGTGTCGCAAGAGCTAACATTAAATACAAATAAACATTAATTATTTTTTTTGTAACCAGGTTCTCATTATGACAAACATTTATTCAAAATAAAATAAAAAAACTTTATTACATAAACATTTCTATAAATATTGCTTTGTCAGTGCGTCTGATAGTAACAATGAATATTACTTGACAATGCTAGAATCCTAATTAAGAACTTGAGCACATCTTGAAATAAAGTCGGGTAATTGAAAATTCTATCAAAACTTGGCGCAACCTGATGCGAGCCACGAACTTCTGCATACTGAATACTGCTAATTTGTATGAGTAGGTAGTAGACTATTCTATGTTCTAAAAATTGCTGGAGGTAAAAAAAAACTATATTCAATGACTTTATACACTTAAATAACAATAAACATTACTCAAATACACATTTATTTACAAATTACATTAATTTAAATTTGTATGTGTATTTAAAAAATACACATACAAATTTATTGAAAACCTTTGTGGCTGAGCGCGTTATTGATCAAACCGGGGGTCGTGGGTTTTAATCCTGTTGAAGGAACAATAAAGATTTTCGGTCTTCCTGGATCATTAATGTGTATAATATAATAAATATCTTCCATATATGTATATTAAAAAGTATTCAATATACTTCTCGTGGTCTGGTCACCTTAACACAAGTTCTTCGGGTTCTTAGCACGGGCCAGATTTATGTGGTGTGAAGCGTCCATAGATATTATTATATTTCAAAGCATTACATGTAAAAATTGCAGATTATATTTTAAAAGTTGAAATACAAAAGACACGCGCGTAGATCTTCTACGAGAATGCGTAGGCGTGTAGCATTTTCGTAGCAAAACGCTACAGCAGTAGCAATTGGGTACCTGCATAAGCTATGACGTGCATTTGACATAACGAATTTTCATACAAGAAAAAGTTACCTCATCTTGGTTTTCACCATACCTCAAATGTCAGCCATTTTGATTTCACCATACCTGAAATGTCAAAATGGCCCCAAAAACCTCCATAATATCCATTTAAGTGGATACAGTTTTTGCCTCAGCATGCAACGTCTATAATATATACGTCTATGTTTTTTTTATTCAAAAATAATTAGCTATTATAACTAGATAAAAGTAAATAGAATTAATATTTGATGTGTCGTTTTGTAATTAGGAATATTTCAAAGTTACAAAACCATTTGTGTAAAAAACCTACATAGTTTACTTACATCAAAAGCTATTCAAATACATAATCTATGGTAAGTATGAACATAAATGCGTAAACTTTGGAGATATCAGAAATTTGGTGCATTGACATACATACATTTCGTAGCAACTTACAGGCGTGTGATGTGACCTGGGACTTTTGTATGGAGAGTTTTCGCGAGACTCACAAAAGTGCTTCAAACAATCCACAATTTCTTTGAAAATATTGATTTTTAGTATTCTATTCCTTTTGTAAACTTTTTTATTTTTCAGAGCACTCTTCATTTATGTATTAAAAAAAATTTGGGAAATACCCAAAATTGTAGCATATACTTGCTACAAATGCAGTATTTTCCTAGTCCCGATAGCGCTCAGTCGCAAATTAGTAGTGGAGTTTTTGTCGATTTACTGCTAAATAAAATCCATATACGTTATTTAGAAAAATCTCACGGAATTGTTCCTACGTGATGCCTACCACCGGTTCGGGAACTAACCCGGCGAGAAGAACCGGCGTGAGATACTAGCTCAAAATGTATGTTTTATTTCTACATCTCTGTACATGTGTCGGTAAAATCGTCGAGTGCATATTCTTTAATCAAAATAAACATATTCTGTGCGAATCCAATTTGAATCAAAGAACACAAAACGTACGTCTCAAGTCTGACGCGACTCATTAAAATTTCTATTAAAACTTGCCACCGTCGAAGCCAATGTACAAAATGTTTTATGTACAAGCCCCGGGGACTTCATTTTTGGACGCATTGTAATTATAACTTCGGTATAAGTTGTACAATGTACATAGCGTGTACCTTAGTGTATAGATAATAAGCTTATAATTTTAATAGTTTATGTATAATAAATTTATGTATGACGTCTCCAAAAATCAATTACAAATACTTCGGGCACATGATTCAATGCATGTAAAGACGTTTAGACAAAAAAATAATTGCCATACTCAAACTAAAAAATCATCTCATGTATGTACTCTCCGCTGAACGCTAACTCGCCCATAGGAATAATTATCTTTTCGAATAGTACAATTATTTTTCTGCCTAAACGTCTTTAGATACGCAGTTACTCATGTGCCCAAAATATCAATTGATTTTTCTAGACGTTATATATAAAAGGAGATATTGCAGCTCATACCTGTTTCGAGAAGATGGTCGGTCTGGTATATTGAAAATTGGAAAATTGACGTTTCTTCTGGGGGGGGGAGGGGGAGGGCCAGCTGCCCCCCCTGTCCCCTGTCCCTACCCCAATATTGTCATCGTGCATCATATTGTCGTATTTTTATCTTGAACTAGGAACTCGATTTTATATCGAAATTCAAAATCGATAGAGAACCGATTCTGTACGATCTAATCGCGTCGTAATTTCGCGAGATCGATTAACTGTGTAAGACGCTTCGACACTTAGCTCGACGTAATTCACTTTTAATGAGTTTTCTTTGAGAACGATTAGACTTTTACGATAGATAATCTATATACTGGAATAATTTACGTAAATGCATTAGCACAGAGTAATAAAAACGAGCGAGCCTTACAGTAGTCGCATATGATGTGTAACTTTTTATGAAAATATTAAAAAAAAACACAATGCTTCGTATGACTTTCTAATATGAAAAAAAAACGGTAACTTCTCGATGAAGCAGTGACAGAAATCAACGTCAAAATTAAAAAAAACTGAATAAACTGAAATATTTTATTCGAATCTGACGGCCAACTCTACCCCGTGCGCTCATTGGTCGTTTCAAATAGTGAGCGCTTCTGTGACTTCCTGTTACACACTTCCGTCCTTTTTCACGAAATCACTCCCACAAATTCCAAGAAAGCGAGAGGAAAGATGTTGCATCAAAAATCATGAATTTTCTGAAAAATAAAAGAGTCCGAAATCTTGCAAAATTAAATATTTTGTTAGTTTAAAAAAAAACTCATTTTTTTTATTTTCACTTTTGTGTTGTTATAATATAGCTCTTATAGAATTGTCCTACATCTTGTAGGATAAACCTACCACATACGGGTCCCTAAGCATAGCTTCACACTAAGATGCAACGCGACACGGCACTGCATTTATGAGATAGCGATTCAATATTAGACTTTATTCACTACACAAGAAGATACACGTTTCTTGCAAGAGTTCGAATTTCGAGCCGCACCGGGCTGCGTAGTGCGGAGCCGCTCTTAAAACGAAACATTTATCTTCTTGTGTAGCAAATAAAGTTTAATTTAGAATCGCTATCTTGAAAATGCAGGACCGCATCACATCGCGTTTCGGTGTAAGCTGACACCAAGACAAAAATAATGAGAACTACAGCTCCTTCGAGGATCAACATCGACTTAACTATAATCTTGTGCATTCTCGTATCTTGTGTTGTGTTCATTGTATTTAAATTACATTGCTATTTTAAATTTGTCACGTATACAAATATACAAGACATTAACAAACGTAAAGATCAAGCATTAACAAGTATGTCATAAATAATAGCGGACGGAGTCGGGGCGCGGCGATACCTCCGGGGTAACTTTTCACCCCACCAAGACGGGAAATTTGCATAAATTTACAAATTCCCAACGAAATAAAGTACAGTATGCGGTGGGTGGCCACAATTCTAAAAATTCTAGGACAAATTCAAACAAACATGTCCGATAATGACAATTCTATGTTTGAAATGGATGTTTGTTATTTAATCGTGCCAGGATAGTGGAAGGGATTTTATTATGACTTGGCAAAAAGAGTTTCCTAGTCAATCTTTCGATTCCTAGCAAGTTTGTTCATCGAATAAAATCTTGAATGTACTAAGTCCTAATACACAGACATCCATTCATCATCACAAACTATCACATATTTAATAGTATTAATGTAAAAGTTTGTGATGATGAATGGAGGTTTGTGACTCCTCGCAAAAATGACTGAATGGATTTTGATGAATTTTGGTATGGTAGTAGTTTAGACTCTGGATTAATCATTTACATTAATCTCCGTACATTATCGGGCTACATTTTATCCCAATAACGTACCGTGTTCCCTTGGGATAAAATAAATATTTGAGTGGCGCTACCATACAACAAACGCGATTTTTCTACGGAACTCTTCGTGAGCGAGTCCGACTCTTGGGTGGTTTTTTTCTATTACTTACGAGTACTATACTCTATATGAGACAACTCTTCTACCGAAGCCTAGTCTCCATTAAGAACCATTCAAATTCCTTCACAGTCTTTTAATTAAAAAAAAATGTTATTATTACTTTTAGAAAGAACAATCATATCTATTGATCCATTTCCTCTTCATCGACTTTAAAGTTAAAAAAACTATCCCAACTAACACTTGCGTGTGGCCACTGTCATAGTTCGCGAGTTCTACCCCCGCGTGGGGTGGTCCGTTTTTCATGTTTAATTTTAACTTTGGGAACTGGTATTAATAAATGCCCGTCTTTCGGTGAATTCCGACCTTTGGTTTTCGGATTTTATAATGTCGCTCCCGAGACGTAATTAGTTTTCCAGTTAAAAATTAATGAGCATTTTGTTTTAGAAATGTTTTGCACAGGTACAATATTTTGTTGTACGCGTGTAGAATAAATTAGATTCGTTGCGTTTTTACGTGTTAGCTTTTTTGAGTATTTATAAAGGCGAACGTCATTTGGTAAAATACCTATTTTTTTGTTTTTCCAGGTCAAGTGAATTTAGAAAAACATACTTACCATTCCTATCACTGGTCATCTTTATTCATATCGAACAATACATAAGATAAGTAAGTAGCTTTAGATACCTTCAAAAACTTATTATGATGAAAAATATTATATTTTGTAAACGCCATTAAATTACATTCTCTAATAAAAACAAAACCACAGGACAGAAAATTGAATCCCATCTATCCGGGGGATCTATCCCAGCTACATACAAAAAATAATTAGTATGCAGCACCGAAGTTGAAGATATTTATATAAATACCTCCACGAGGGTCGGGCATAAGGAGCGGAATATTAAAACAGAAACGCCATTAAAATGCCTAATTGCTGGATTACACCTCACAAGATTTCTGCCGTTTCTGCACAGACATAGAATAAATACTTTCGGTGTGAGAGCGTTAGATACGCCCTTATTATATGCTCCTATAATATGGCAAGACTCTCAGTTGGCATGGTGAATGTGATGTGTCGCCACTCGTCAAGCTTTTTAACCGACTTTCAAAAATGAGTAGGTTCTCAATTCAACTGTATATTTTTTTCAAGTTTTTAATGCATGTTACAATTATCATCTTTCAAAAGAAAATAATTCTAAATTCAAACGACCAAAAGTAAAATAAATACGTGTACAGTAAAACCATTTTGCTAATGGCACTCGGCTATCGTCGTTTTCCTATGGAAATGGCAGACGATATATGAAAACCGACGATTTTGAAATCCGAAAGCTATTGAGAGCGTAGTCGTACTGTAATACGAAACTAATAAGCATTTTCACTTTTTAGGATCTAGCGCCTGACACATGACTTGTCAACCGTCGGTACGGTGCCATTTTTAAAATTTGCTATTCAAGTCCATGACAAAGTGACGTAACTGTTTTTACCAAAAAGTAAACAAACATACATGAGTTGCGGGCCTCTAAATGTTTGTTTCCTTTATTATTTTGTGTCCTGAACTCGACTATAATTATGTACATTTTTTTTTCAGATTTCCAAATCGCAACGTCTCTACTCTATGGTTCAAGATGGCGCGCTAATTCAAACCGCGCCCGCCGACGTGCCGCTCATACGCGATGCCTCAAGATTATACGATTAGACCGGCTTTTTACATTTTATACCTTCGACACTACGCGAAACGATTCATTTAAATTTTGAAATAAGAACATTTTATTTTTAATTACAAACGTATTGTGCCAGTATTTTATGGACCTATTTTATTATCTAAATTTTATTTAAGCAACTGATACATTTTATTTAAGAACTTTTTTGTCATAGTCAAAACCTGACTAACATAATATTATGGTTTCTAATTGTAATTTTCATTGTATTTGAGGAAACGGAATATTATTTGTAAAAAGGTAAAAAACAGTACCTACTAATTTCATGGGTAACGCTTATTTACTTTTTAACCAATAATTTATTTTTCCTCAATTTCCAAACAATTATTTCTAAACGAGAAAAAAAAATGTTAATTAGTGATACATGTTCACTTTGTCCATACCGCAAACGTTCTAGAATATTCTTCATTCTAGTACGATTGCGGTATGGACATAACGGTATTCAAAAGGAAAAAGAGTTAATAAAACATATTATAAGCCTTGCAAAAACTTTCGCCCCCACCGGGGAGGCGCCATACATCTATATCTATATGACGTCATTAAGAAAGCTGAGTAGCACAACATCGTCTATATCCGTCTCACTCTCTCTCGCACTTTTTTCATATAGCGCATCTAAGACGCTCACGGCCGAAAAAGAAAGATCTATCCCTCTCGCTCGCCTTACAATGGAAAAGACGACGAAATTAAATAATGCTTTGTCGTTTATTGAAATTGCGGTGGGGTGGGGTAGTTTAAAATTTTCGGGGGTAGAGGTAAAAAGGTATTGATTTTAGTTCAGATTAGTCGTGTTTACTTGTTTCGTTTGTGTTTTATGAAGCAATTTCGTTGATCCTCGGATTTATGGCTGCTAATGACGTAGTAAAATTAAATTGTTTTAATTAAAGACAGACAGACAGACATATAATAGCTTAATCTTAAGATAAAGTACTCCAAATAAACCTCTTTTATAACTTGGCTTGAGGAGAACCATTGTTTTGAAAATTACGTTTGGCTTTTTAAAGAGGTTACTTTTTGACGCACGATGAGAGACGGCTTAAATAATTGTAGATACTAAGTTTTGTTCTTGGAAGAACGATCAAAATTATATTCGACCCATAAAGTTATAATCAGCGACGTAAAATACGTTCAAACGATTGAATATTTTAAAGTTGCGATTAAGTTTAAGAGATCGGCAACTTGTACCTCCCCTGGTGTTGCAGGTAATGGTTTACCAGCAGGCGATCCGTCCGCTTGATTGTCAGATTAATTACGTCGAAATTAAAGCCAATGACTTTAAAAAGTCAATTTGTCATTAGCTACTTTAAACTAAAAAGTATATACCTATTAGTATTTGACGTCAATCTGCTACTAATTAATCTTAGAATAACTTATTGTAGTACATTACAGTAGCCACAAAGAAAGTCTATACACAGCATTCGCCTAGAATTTTCCATTGTAAGACACTTGCACGAGTATTAATAAGTCTTACAATGGAAAATTATTTCGCACTTAGCTTAGCCTTTTGGTCAGTCTATAATTATTGTTTACGCATCACATAAAACAACACACAGGAAAAACATCGATTCTCAAAAAAAAATCTGCTTGTTCGACTATACGAATAATAAATGGACTCAAATTCAAAAGCATAATGTACAGTTTAAACGAAACTGCCTTTGCCCTTTCATTTTAGTAGATTTGTAAGTCGAAAACCCCCAACTTAAATACCCTTGGGAATCGAACCCGCGTCTTTATGGTGTCGTTACTGTATGTCGACAATCAAATCAATCGTTAAACTCGTTAAAGCAATTGACAATTCCTTGTAGGTTATGAAATGTAAGGGCCATCGCGAATTCATTTTTAGAAGAATTCCTGTAAAAATATATAAAAGAGTAAGAAAAAAAAGGAAATAAAACATGAGTTTACACCCATGGTAAGTTTATAATTCTCTTAAATTGACCTCATTTTTATTTATCCCAAGGAAAATGGTCCGTATCGTTTCTCCTGTCAACATAAAATATTTTAAAGTGTTTAAAATGTTTACTCAAAACTTTTGTAGGTACAATGTTTGGAAATCAATATCAAAACCAACGCTCTGAAGTATGCGTCTCAGTTACCACTAACGTGGTGAGAATACCCTTATCATTCTTTGGAATAAAATTGGCAATACAGAGGAGGGTGGCAGCCCCCTGACAAAGGCTGGGCAAATAAGCCATTAAAAGCGTTGCGACGGTACTGGGCTATAAAATCTCTGCTTCTTGCCCCCTTCTTACCCCCTTCTCCCTAACCATCCCCGCTGCCTTAGTGATAACTTGCTTTTATGCCGTTCCTACAATAATTAAAATGGCTCGACGTTTTCTACGATAAAACGCCGCGCTCCACATTTAAATTTGATTGTGTTGCCATAGATAACACTCTACTGCCTACTCTGAATATTATTTAATACGCGTTGCTAGTGTTGTACCGTCTTACTTATAACACAGATTATTATATTATTAAATAGCTCGTCTTCATAGCATATTTACAGGGTTTCTAGATTAATTTATAGAAATTAAAAAAAGGGCTTATAAACTTTGACCACTTTTAAATTAGGTTTGTGCCCACTAACATAGGAGAAATTTTCAATGATATGTAGAAGCAAAAACAAAAAAAAAAATACTGGCATTACATTGTTTTGATCAGCTGACATTTCGAAGGCTTCGCATATATTTATACGGTACCTACGATCAAAATAATTGAATGATAATCAATTTTTCGAAGTTGCACAAAATAGAATACTTTACATCAGCTAAACTTTTTCTATTGTGTCTATTTAATAATGCTGTGCAGTTTATAATAATATTATAGCTTATGTAAAATGTAATTTTTTTGAAAAATGTTGGTGCTTATGAGTATATTTTTCATCTTAAAGGTCGCCTTCCAATCTATGCGACCAAGACACGAGGACGCGCGCGACGCGGGTACCGGGTAGCGGTCGCGCGTCGCGTGCAAAGGCTACCTTAATGTGGACAAAGCTTGACTTCCTTTTTTATATGTTTATTAGGTTTTAAACTACCTTTTTATGGCTCCGTATCCAAATGGTTACGGGACGGAGGTAAACGGGACTCTTTTAATGAGACTTCGCTGTCCGTCTGTACATCTGTCACAGCTTGCAGACAGTTGAAATTCTCACAGATGTATTTCTGTTGTCGCTATAACAACAAACACTAGAAACACAAATACAAGAACATAATAAAATAAATATTTAAGGGGGTCTTCAATACAACAAACGTTATTTTCTCAGTTTTTTGCTCGATATTAATACTCGTGCTCGATATTAGTACCAATAGTTGTGTAGAGCTCAGTGGGCTAGTGGGTAGACCGTTTAATTCGCACTTGAGAGAGTGCAGGTTCGATTCCCAGGTTGTGGCGTGTACCAATGAGACTTTTTCAAATCTCAAGTACATTATACGGACGCTCCAACAGTGTAGGAAACCATCGCGTGGAAACCCGCACATGTTTGGCCCCAGACGTATTGACGAGTCATTCCTCTGGACTAGGCTGGCTGTATTGTGAGAATGCCGTATGTGCTCGGGCAACCATACGACATTTAAAAACCAACCGTCCCAGGCACTACAGTATTTCAAGAGTGGTTACTTCGCTCGGAGAATACTGTATAAATCATACAATAACGGATGAAAAAGGCCTAAGTTTAGTTGTATAGATAATGGTACGAATCCCTTCGTGCACGAGTCCGACTCGCACTTGTTTTTTTCCATACTCACAACATAATATTTAATATTTATATATTTCTTATTTTCTATTTATATATATTTCATTTCAGTAATAATATTTCAAATCTACAAATTGTAACGTATAAAAACTTTTATTACAATTTAGAATAAAACTAGTTTAAAAACTCGTTACAGACAGACACGTGTCCAACTGGTTTGGATTCCCCTGTACGTTCGATTATTTTAAACTTTTCCGAATTCGAATTTATTGCTCGAACGTTATACAATGGAACTTGTTTTAAAATTGTAAATACATAATATGCTATGGATAATATGTTTCAATAAATAAATTTTGATATGAAGGTCGATTCTGCTAATTAAATGCTGCAATAATACAGTTACAATCCAGTCCCGACTCCCGATGTGTTAAAATGGTTCATTCTTATTAACGTCAAACCCGTTTTGATTAGACCAAACTCCGGAAATCAGATTATGATATCAAGACGATTAATTTATTTCAATAAAAGTAAAATAAAATTGTAAATTAATTACTAAATTCAATATTTTATAACAACTTATCTCTACTTTAAAAATTCGGAAATTGATTAAAATCTTTAAACTGTGATCCCGCTTACATAAAAGTGAGATTTTGACCACAATCACGATTGATGACTCGTGATCACAATGACCACGGACGTAACGTGGCATGTATAATTGAGGAAAGACGAGCGTTAATTAAAGCGATGATCAAAGAAGCGTCTCCGAACAGCGCTATTGTACAGACTTCCTGGTGCGGCCACGGCACAGAGAGACGCAACTGAAAATTCTAGTTTATATAATTTTGCGAATATGTTCAGAAAATAATTTGATACCATGATTTCAAAACTAAGGATAGGCTATGCCGTACATTTCACAGAACAAATCTTCATACAGGAAAAAGTTACGCCATCTTGATTTCACCATACCTCAAATGTCCAAAATCCCAAAACCCCAAAAGTGTGGCCATTTAAGTGGGGACAGTTTTTGCCTCCACATGCCTCGTCTATACTATTACGTCTATGATTCGTATAGTAGCTTTAGTCCGTGGCTTCGCCCGCATAAATACAGGGGATCCCACGTAAACACTGTACTTCATCGGGATAAGTGTCCCGATAAAGTACGGTACCATACAAAATTTCATCAAAATCCGGAACGGAGTCACAAACACCCATCCATCCTCACATACTTGTACATATTTTATAAAAGTAGTACGACAACGTTAATGTGAAAAAAAAAGCTTAGATTTACCTTTTTATTTTTATTTTATCTAATTATTAAGGGCTTTAATAATTAGATTAAGGTTCCTACTACAAACATGTCGCAAATTTTGATTTACAATTTAATATTTACTATTAAATTTAAAATCACTTAAATATTATTTATTACCTAAAATCTACATTTTTTCAATAACTTTATAATTCCTTATTAAACTAATTACGTTTTGCTTGTTGTAACTAATCTTTGACTATTAAATAGGTGCGTAGTTTTTTTACAATGATTTGCAAACTATAAAAATTAAAACAGTGATTTCACGATCGTTTTAACGTGAATACCACAAAAATTGAGCTATTAACATTGTATTCAAGTAAAAACTCAAATTACTTGTCAAATAATGTATAAAATATGCCATTCAAAACCAAGATGATAAACATCTAGAAAACTCAGATACCGCATTACACACATACACCCCCGAGCCGTGCGCCATCTTGAAGGAAAACACAAAGATGCTGAATAGAGAAATTTTCTTGTGTAATTTTCACACTTACCACCCCAACCCCCACCTTAGTAATTCGTCCAGCCAGTGTAGCTTGAGCCCCGGCGCGCTTGCGTTTGTTCCGCCGGGGGAGTCATTTGAATACATTTCAATGATAAAGGTATTCTTATAATGATAAAATACAGTCGTACATACAGTATTAATAATGCGATTAAACATTTTAATGTTTTACGTAATTCAAATAATATAATATTGTTATAATTATCATGAAACTTTTTGCTATAAATATGAAATGTCATACACATTTATTGTGCCTTCGGCGCAAAACGACATATTCTCAAAAGAACTATTTGTAGCTAAAAGTATCATCATTCTATTAAATATATTTTTAAATTATAAATTGCTGCATTTGTGACATTATTTTTGTTAGTAGATACCTGAAATAGAAAAACTATGCTTGCAGTAGATATTCGTTATGAAAATCTATACACATAAATTAAATTGAAGTTGTCTGTTTGTAATTTAGAATTAACAGCCTTTCACTTAATTCATATGAAAGTATATACGGTATTAATAATAAAATTTAATTTTAAAAAAATTTGTCTTTCCGTCTGTCTGTCTGTTTGTTCCGGCTAATCCCTGGAACGGCTGGACCGATTTTCACGGTACTTTCACTGGCAGATAGCTAATGGCATAAGGCGTAACTTAGTATACTTTTTATCCTCATCATCATCATCAAAAAATGTTTAACGCCCAACGAAGTGGGCACGGGTCAGCTAGTTTATATATAACTACCTACTGGTCACTGAATGGTTTTTATGTAGCAGAACAGGTACAAGAAATATGCCTTATATGAAGAACGTTATACATCGATCGTATCAAATTAAATTTACGTAGGTTACTTTAAAAATTGCCTCAGCTTTTGCAATATGTTTTTCATACTTTTTGCTGTACAAAAAAACGTCTTTCTTTGACGATAGTTCATGGTGTTGTTTGTATGTGGAATAATTTTAATTTTATTTTGTTGAGTTCGTTACTTTAATACCTACAAGAAACATAAGGATAAGAATAAATGTAAAAATATTTTTGATTTATTAACAAACGAAAATCGTTTCTTATATTACATACCTAGTTAATACACTAAATAAACGTATATAAACGGAATCAACCCCCAACCCTGTACATAAATTGTGCATACTTCGCACGCCACAGGCGCGAGTCCTACAAGAAAATTAGTTATTAAAATTTCACTGACGCTCCGAAATTTATCTCTGATGTATTACGCTGGGAATTACTAGACTTGATAGTTATTTTATTTTCCAAGTATGAATGACGTAGGACGTAGGTAAAAAAAGGCCAGGACCTCTGTGTGTCAAGCTTTCTGATTTAGTTACATGAGTCTAATTTTTGTGATGGAACGATTTGTATTAAAAAAAAAAAGAGAATATAAAATCAAACAAAATATTATTTTTTCGAAAGTCGCAGTAAAAAGAAAAAAATATTTCATTTACCACCGGTTCGGAACGTCAGCAAAAAACTTTAACAAAATCAGATTGCGTTTTATAAAGTAGACTTACCGTTGAAGATAATCACATTTTTTTTAATTCAAAATAAGGGGTAAATCATGAGAAACGGAACCGGTATTTCAAGTAAGCGCCGACAGGTATGACAATGGTCAAACTGACCCAAGACATCGGACAGTGGTCATCGCGTGAGAACGGAGGGTTGAAGGGTTAACTGGATTTAATGATAATTTGTATTGAATGTAAATGCTTTCTGTGATAATTTGTTTCTGTTGCAAAATATGTGTAAAAAAATCTTGTTTGATTTAACTAAAATATGACAATCCTACAACGACAACGATGTGATAACTTAACTAAGTGATTGTCGTAACTTAACTAAGTCGGATAATTTAAATTATAATTGTAAGTTTTCAAATAAACATACTCACGTGTAAATACGAACATCAACCACGTCTGCAGTCGATGTGTCCACTTTGTGTTGAAATATTTTGAGGCGTCCTATTACAAAGAAAATTTTTAGAAACTGGTCTTGCTTTCACAATATATACGGGTTCTACTATGAAAATCAGAAAGATGGCGCTGAATTCCATCTCAATAGTGTATGACTTAGAATAGTTCTTAAGCTTAATTCTATTTATATGCAAGTATCAAGACTCCTGCATCGCGGTGAGTTGCGAAGACGCTGTTAAAGTTTTCCGTGCTACTTTCGCGGCTGTGCAGAAAGTTGGCCTCAAGCTCATTACGCGAACTGGCGCGACGCACACTGAGATGAAATATTTTAAAATTTATTTACTTGCATCTTTTCTTATATTATAAAGATGAAATATTTGAGTGTTTGTTTGTTTACTTGTATCTTTGTTTGCATGGAGTAGGCTCCGAAACTACGGGACCTATTTTGATGAAAGATATATTAGACGGGGAAGGAGAGGCTATTTTTTATTGCGAAATGTACTTTCCCGCGGTATTACCTTTTGCGTGCACGAAGCGATCTAATAAAATATCGGTTGTCTGTAAAGTCGGTTTAATGACGATAGTTGAACGTGACAACGTCATAAGAAAATACTGATAGATCGCTCACTCAAGTAGGAGAGAGACAGATTCCGCTTGTACTTCAAGCCTTAAATGGAACGCCTCAGAGCGAGGTAACGCCGCATGAGTCATGTTTTTTCGTACGTGCAGCCGGCTCCATCGAATTATAAGACGTTATCACGTCCAATAAAATCGATTCGCCTGAACTTTTGGAAAAACTCAACTTAAATACACCTATAAGAATCTTTAGATCTAACCCCCTTATTTTTCTACCTGTAGTCACGACCAACTATCGGAAGAACTCGTTTGTCTTGCGCGCAGGTAACAATTTTAATAAAATCTGTAATTCTGTGGACTTAGATTTATTCACAACTGGCGCGGCGACAGCTAAGCGATTACTTTATCAATATTTGCTCCAGTAATGTAGTGCTGACTTTATCTTTGTACTTCTAAATTTTAAAGGGTCTAAATAAGTTTTTTTTTTTTTAACTTTTATCCTAATTGTACTATTGCTATATATAAGCTAACCACTTGATAGTTGATTTTACACTTGTGACTGTTTCTTTCGTTATAATTTATAAACTGTGTCTAATTAGCGTGTATTAGTGTACACTATGTTTAACTCATGTTAACCTATTCGGTTTCTACATGTGAGGACCTGTAACTGGCTTTCTAATGATTAGAATAGCTTTATATTGTTATCACTGATAGCTGTTGGTCTTCCTAACAAAATAAAATAAAATAAAAAATAAAATAAAATAATATATTAGTATGATTTAGGAATCTGTAAACCTGCGATGGATATATTATGTGTCACATGTGCAAAGATACGAACAATAATAAAGACAGGATTTATTAAACATAACAATTTTACAAAAAAATAGTTAAACAGTTGTTGTAATTAAGAAAAGTTGTGCGTCTGTGCTTCTGTCATCAACCCCTCATAATGGTCGCGCAATTAAAATGCGCATGCGTGGGGGTATATTTTTCAAGATGGCTGACCAAACTTGTGTCTGTTTTACTGCGAACTACCTACTCCTCTGTACATTATACACTGATGTCTTTACTAGATACCAAATAGTGTACTTTTATTTTTGTCGTTTGATGTATCAATTGTAAAATTCAAACGAATAAAATAATTAGGTTTAACGAGAAGATTTTACCTTACTTCAGTGTGCAGGAATGGTTAGTCAATACTAATACTGTTTAAAATTATCTGTACTTTTTCAGTTTTTCAATATCATTTTTGGTTACATAGGAACACTTTATTCGTCCGTCCGCCTGTCTGTCTGTTTTATTTATAATTTTCTTTACAAGATTTTCTCATTTTCCGCCCAGTGTCGTCGTGCCTAACTCTTCCCGCCTGCGAGCCCTGCGGCGTGTATATAACATCCCAGATAAGTTATACATGTATTGACAGCGGGAATATTTATTACATGCTTTTGTTATCTACACCGAGATACTCCAGAAGATGGTAGAAATAGTTTGAACTATCAATTTCAAGTTTAACTCATAGAGAAAACGAAAAATTATATTTTTTTATTGAAAATTTACATTTTATTATTATCTAGTATTAAAGAGATGCTCAAACATTCTAATCACATTCCGTTAAATAATTTTACTTTCCTCATGGGCAAAAGAGATAATCCCAATTGCACCGTTTGTGACCGACACGAGGACCTGTTTCACGTGCTTATGGAATGCGAGAGGAACGAAAGTTTAAGGCGTAAATTTGTTCAACACACTAAATGTACCAACTTGCATTTTTTCGTACATAGCGTTGCATTGTCTAATTTTAAAATAGAATTTAATGATATATTCTAAGTGATGTAATTAATTCGTTACATTTAAGGGAATTAGATTTAAGTTAATTGTTACCATTGTTAAATTAAGGCTGACATAATCATATGATGAAGAGCCTTTAAATAAATAAATAAAAAAAAAGAGATGCTCATTTTTCTGTAATTCACTTTTAAGAAAATGAAGATATGTTGAAAATTCTTTTAATTAAAGCCTACAAAGCTTAGCAAATGCTAAACATACAAGTAAGTTGTATTTATTTACCTACGGTAAACTTACGATACGGTACTTGTAGAATTGTAGAATCATATCTTATATGAAGATTGTAGAATCTTAAGTAATAATAAAAATAGGGAAGATATTTGTATGTTTGCATTGAATAGGCTCTGAAACTACTAGACCTATTTTGATGAAATCTGGCAAATATATATATTAGACCACGGGTAATGGCAAAATATACGATTGCGATTTCCTTTTGCACGCACGAATTCGCGGGCAATATCTAGTACTTAGATAATAAAGCTGATCTTGATATCAAATAAAATATTTTATTTTTATTTATTTATTTATTTCTCCAAAACTTAAAATCTATCATAACAGGACCTTAACCTAATTCGACAGACAAGTACATAACTAATATTTAATATTAATTAACACTATTTAAATCCTAAAAACACTTATATATATATATATATATATATATATATATATATATATATATATATATATATATATATATATATATATATATATATATATATAGATAACAACATTTATATAAGTACTAAAGCTATCTAAATTGTAATTAATTATAGCATACAATAAAATAAGCTGTTATCGCGAAGTCATTCAACGAACAGCTAAACACGTCAACATGCTCGGCTAACGCATTAAGCGTGCGCAGCGCGGGCGTCAGTGGAGCTTGCTGCAGGAGGTTGGTGCGCGCTGCCGTACCGCTAACAGCTGCGGTCGCCGTCGTCGCACCATGTACTTATCCGAGACGCATAATCTAACTTCCCCCAATACATTCGGATTATAAATTCTCCCTCGAAGAAGTTTTAATAAATAAGTATGTGTTACTTCCAGCTGATAACATCCAACCATTCCAAGCAAAAACAATGTTGGATATAATAACGGATATCCAGGACATACCTTGTACAATTTAGAATAAATAAATCTTACGATTTTTTTTTGTATTCTCTCCAACATTGCTTTGTATTTGGCTTCATTCGGACTACAAATAAAAAAAAAATATACTACCACTGCAGTATGCAATGATCCTTATTCTTGATAAACTTGATTATTTTGAGGTCGTCAGCATACAGTAGAGATAGGCAGTCCTCAATTATTTCTGGTAGATCATTTATCAGTATATTAAAAAGAAACGGTCCCAAATTAGTTCCTTGACTGACTCCCGATAAAGTGCAGTAAGGCTCAGAGTGGCATCCGCCACAGTCGACAAATTGACATCTTCCACGCAGGTAGCTTGCAAAGAACTTTAGCGTGTGAGGGGTGAAACCCATATCTGCCAGCATACGAAGTAATACGTCATTGTCGACTGTGTCAAATGCCTTTCAAAAGTCCAAGTATGCCACATCCACTTGTAGCCCCGCGTCAACTGCTGGAATCAAGGTTATCATCTGATTAAGTAGGTATCTTACCTCTTCCCGGCCGGAAACCATGCTGTGCATCAAATAAGTGGCAACTCACCTGGGGGTACAGGCTGCTGTGGCAAGCCGCCTCGAATGCCTTTGCAGGTGTTGAAAGTATAGCCACCGGTCTATAATCACTGGTTTCCTTACATACTTTACCTTTAGGTACCGGTACTACTCGCGTCAGCTTTCAAATGGTCGGGAAATTTCGTCTCCGCAATACATTTGTTAAACAGATGCAGCAAAGGATCGACTAATGTTCTCCCACAGTCCTTAAATATAAAAGGAGGTATGCCATCCGGCCTTACTGAACGTTTGGCAGGTAATTGCGCGAGCGCGCGCCGAACCTGGGACCGCTCGAGACTGCCTAGATGGGCCCACGCACCGACACCGCTCTGTGATGCCGTAGCGCTCGCCGCCGTTACATCCAATGAAGCCGGCTTCGTGGTGTATACTGAGTGGAATACTCATCACATTGTGGTGGAATATACACTACACAACAGGCGAATAAAAAATTATTTTGCTTATAAACAGTAGCGCATATCAACTCGAATTTATAGTTGTTTATATCAATACCATTTGGTAATTTTACCTGTCGCAGTTCAAACCTCGGTGTGGCCACGAGAAACATGCCGCCATGTTTCCGCCCATCTGCTCGTTCACATCGCAATATTCGTTATCCCGGTAATATAAAATCTGCGTCATAAAAATCCGAAGCTGAAGATTCCAGAAGAGATAGAAATTTCGACGTCTTTGTTCTCAGCCCCCTAACATTTTGGTAAAAAATGTTCACTGTTTTACTGGGATTTTGCTAATGCTTGTGTTGAATTTGGGGTTAAGCGTCGAAAAAATATCCATTCGCTAAATTCTACATTTAGTGGCCACACATCCGAATCACACAGTTTATGAAATTTACTTTCAATTACTCCTACTCGTATTTCAAAAGATGCGTATGTAAGTATTTCTAAATAGGCTGCTGAATCTTTAAGACTCATCATCATTGTATACTATTTTAGAATACTAATGGTGCCAAGTGAGTGAGTCTGTTTTACCTGCCTTGTAGGACTCTTTTCAGCAGTATAGCCGTTAAAGTATTAATATGGAAAATAAAACTCCATAGTCCTTAATAAATGAAATCAGAGTCAACGGGCTCATGCCCCAATCGCTTATGTGTAAATGTTTAATAGAAAATAGAGCGAAAGTTCGAACATAACTAGCACATATACCAAACAATAGTATATTCGCGTTAAGATGTCAGTGAAACTTAATAATATAATAATAATATTACGTATGAACGCTTCACAACACGTCAATCTGGCCCCGTGCTAAGTATCCGAAGAATGTTACGAGGACCAGATCCCCAATTCTCGTAATTTACTTACATTTTAATTTTATTTTTATTTAATTATAAATGAATGGTCTTGATATCATTAACAGATTTTTGAAGTTTGGACCGATCAAAATGGGTTTAACGATAGTTTTACAGTGACAGACACATATTTATGGGAATACCATTTTGCAGTTTTAATATAATATCGGAACTGGTTCGTAAGTGTTTTATTGCTGGATTTAATTATTAGAAACGACGTTCAGACACCGGGAAGTATTTTAATACGTTTATAGTATGGAAATATTTAAGATTTTATTATATTATTAACCTCCATAACCCAGGAACATTGAAAACTTTTTGTTTGCTCGTCGGGATTAGAACCCGTGACCTCCGGCTTGAGCGCCGACGCTCCAACCACTGAGCTACAGAGGCCGTTATCACGCGTATGTATATCAAAATGGCTAACTATAATTGGTTAATGTGAATACAGCTTGAACACCATTGGTAAATTTTGACATTTGTACACATGGTTCACTGATTTCTTTACGCAAATAGACTAAAACACACCTACCATTTCACACATACGATTAAATTCCAGACACGTACCATCAAATTCTTAACATACCACTAAATTCCACGCAGGTACTGACGCAAATCAATTACTGAGTTTCTTATGTGCCGGTAAAAATCAATCAAGAAGGGGCGAAGGCGGCCCAGCCCTCCTCTCCCCCACCCTCTACATTAATATACGAGGCCTGTGATAAATTGCCACGGAACCCGGCCTACGTTTTCTTTGAACAACTTAAATATGTACAGGGTGTTGCTTTTTTTAACTTTGCTGGTTGCTAAAGCCAGGAAATGTAATTATTCTAAAATATAATTTAGGTACCCTTTTTATAAGTTTTGTTTTTGGCTAGATTGAGTTCTCTGTGTCTATGTCTATGTCCATGCGTCAAGAAATAACTTAAATGATGCTGAACAAGGCCCATACTGACCGTCTAGCCTGAAAATCGAATGCCGCGGCCTTGAAACAGACTTGTAAAAAAAAATACACTTCTAACGGCCATTAGAACCGGCGCTGGATTTGCAGGCTTGACGGTGAGTATGGCCCTTTAATGTTACATTTACTTCTGTAGAGACAGTTGTTAAAGTTCTTTTTACAAATATGTGTATGAGTCCCTGAGGGTTAAGATGAAATAAATGCCTCTAGCCAGTGACTTCCTGGAAGCGAGGCGGGAAGTGACAGGCCTACAGGAAATTCTTAGGCGCTTATGCAAGTTGAATAATATGTTATATATGTTATGTATTCTAACCATAAGTACGCTAATACACGCACCGCAGCTCCGCTACGGCGCCACTTCTATGTCATTTGCCGCAGCGCCGGCGGAAAACGCCGCAGCGAAATCCATACAAATTAGAGGAGCAAGAGCTGCGGCGCGTGTGTAAAGGCGCTAACAGTATAATATCTATAAAATATTAACGTATTGTCTTATCTATATTTACCTTAATGTGTCTCAGGGTTTTAGATATCTCAGAGATTATACCTGTAAGATTTTTCAAATTCGTAAAATAAATATACGGAGTGAAATGTCTATCAGGTCATTTATATGATGTTATGTTACGATGAATACGAATATTATGACGATGTTATCATCATAATATTATTTAAAATACTAAACATTTTTGGTTGTATAACATTTTGTACATCTGATTCTATTTAATATTATATTTTCTACTAGCTGACTCGGCGAACTTCGTACCGACGTATTTTTTTGCCGTCAATTTTTTTATATATTTTTTTTAAATATTTGTTTCGTACAAACCGTCTCCTGACAATAACGAACACATAAAAGAAAGATTTATCCAATTTGGTACAGTCGTTTGGAAGTTATGCATGTACAAACATTTCGGTAATTAATTCATTTTTATTTAAAAAAAGATTCGTAAAACACGCATAGAAATTAAAAAATCTGCGTTTTACCGATTAAATGTTTGACTCGACCCCTCAAGAGATATCACACTATATATTTATTTTCACAAGGAATAAAGTATTGAATCGGGTGATTTTAATCAAAAGTGTCATAGCTAAGGGTCATCATGAGAAACAAAACCGGTTTTCATATTCAAAACAAGTTTATTGTCAAGAAATGACCACGAAACAGGTTTCAGTAAAAAGAATGACCCATTCTTTGGACAGTGGGAAAGTTATAGGGGTTAAGACTACTATTAAGACACGGTAGAAAAAGTTTAAAAGTTAGCTATTTTGATACGAATGTGAAGTGATTGGTAGAGTTAGAATTTAAAACAGATTTGTGCAACATATTTTCGATGTTTTAAAGCAAGATAGTTTCCACCGATAGACTTGTTTGGCGCTAGACGCGACTTTTATTACACGTTCTGTCGCGTCCTTAGTAACTCTTCTAGGGCGCAGGGCGTTTTATTTCAAACAACTTATTATAAATATAAGGTAAATGCCAAAATCGTATTCGGATACTTTCGCTACGGTGAAACCCTATGCATACATTTCAAGCCAAATTTTCTGTAAGACCGTGGAATCTCTTACGTCAGACTGGCATATATCTATAGTACCAAAGCAGATATATACTATTAGTTGTAAAACTTTTATAGTTCATTGTTTTCTTTAAATAATAAGACAAGTAAATTATATTAAATAAGTAAGTAATGTCCAATATTAGAACAACCTGTATACAAATATCTCGTATTATAATTAACGACGAGGGGGCTCGCAAAAAACCCCTGCGCTGTCACGTCTTAAGCACGCGCAGGGTGGGTTTCTTTAGCCCGGAGATTTTCTTCCCAATTATTCGTTTAAATATATAATTTCATATAGAGGTGAAGTTTCCAGGGGTTGCGTTAATGTAGGATATTTTACCTTTCTTACTATACCTACATGTATCCTTTAAACGTGGGTCTTAACACTCGTACCAGACGAGATTTAAAATGATATCTACTTGTTTTCTTTTTAAACTTCAAACTAAAGAGCATTCTGAACATAGACGTTATATATCATAGACGAGGCATGTCGCGGCAAAAATAGCCTCACTTAAATGGCCCCACTTTTATGGATGGATGGATGGATTAGTGGGGCATTTTGACATTTGAGGTATGGTGAAATCAAGATGGCGTAACTTTTTCCTATATGAAGATTTGTTCTGTCAAATGTACGTCTGCCCGTCCTTAGTTTTGAAATCTTTTTCTAAATGGTATTATGATGGTGGATCGGAAATGGATAATGTGCGCGGATATTGCGGTCTGTGAGACGTTGGTTAGAAATCCTTAAAAAATATTATCTTAGATACGTGAAGCAAAAATGCTTTTAAGTACAGTTTTACGAGAATCGTGCGAACGAAGGAGAATGATATTTGGCCAAGTTAAAGTTTATGTGGAGAAAGCTTGGAGAAAGGTGTGCAGACAGCTAAATTGAAAAGATTTTTTTTAAATAATGTTTAGAAACATAAAATTAATCAAAGTAACAACAACCAACACAAAGCTAGTTTGAATAAATATTTCCTGTTATTCTATTTCCACAGATTACTAAATAGAATATCGTAATTACGCATTATTATTAATGTGAAAGTTTGTGGGGATATTTGGATGCATGGATGAATGTTTCTGACTCTTTCACCCAAAAACTACTAAACGGATTTTGATGAGATTTGTAATTGTAGTAGTTTAGGCTGAGAATTAACACAAAAACAATTTTTAACGCAGTAAAATGTACGATTCCCGAGTGATTTTCTTTTGCGTGGACGGATACGCGTGATACATTTAGTATTTTATTTTAGATACTGTTTTCAACTAGAATGTTGCTCTTCTCAAAAAAATTTTGTCTATAAACTTGCTGGCCTGATTTTTAAGATTACTAGATATATATATAGAGAACAATATGGCAATAATGTATCATTCTAGTGATGAAAAAAAATTTTTGAAATCGGTTTTTGCGTGAATCGGAAAAAAACATACAAAAATATAAAAATACCTTTTGCCCGCGGCTTCGCACTCTTAAATACAGGGAACACATTTTCGGAATAAAAAGAAGCATATGTGTTAATCCAGAGCTTAAACTACTACCACACCAAATTTCATTAAAATCTGATCAGTAGTGTTTGCGTGAAATAGTAACAAACATCCATCCACCCGCACAAACTTTCACATTTATAAAAGTATAGTAGGACAAATCTTTCCTCTTTATAATATTAGTATAGATGAGCAGAAAATGATGGAGAATATTATTTATAACTTGTATAAGATGTTATTCGGGAAACAACAATAAGATGAAGACGGCTCATAAGCTGACCTCTCCAGACCTGCGAGTCACGCCCGCACCATCACTCACTGTTACGTCTCGTTAGCTCTGCCGTAAACTAACATGCGAATATAAGAAACATTCATCATCATCACCCACTTACTTATCCACTGGTCATACCTCTTGTGAAGAGGATATAGGTACAGATAAAATCTAGTTTTAAATCATACAATCCTACTAATCTTACTAATCTTATACTTTAAACTAGACGATCTTGTATATATATAATCGGTATCTTGACAACGGCTACAAGTATTACAGTAAAAATTACTATGCAGGGAGTTTTGGGGGAGAAAAATCGAGAATCATTTTTAATCGTCGTGCCACAACATATCAATAATTTCGACTCTTTACGTCAGTCTGATTGGCAACTTGGTTTGCGTACCTACGTACAATTTTTGCATTGTTTGGAAATTCGGAATGTGGTGGGTTCGAATCCCGGTAGAATAAATATTTTTGTGATTCTTATTATTTCTTTTATATTTTTTAAATTATTTTATTGTTCTACTAAAACACCGAGCAAAGCTCAGTCTCTCAGGTACTATGATAAATGTTTGTGTAGTATGATAAAATTTTGTGTGGTAGTAGTTTAAGATTAACAAATAGGCTATTTTTATCCCGAGAAAGTTAAGTATTCCCGTGGGATGCTGTATATACGCAGGCGGAGCCGCGGGGAACAGCTGAAAAATTGCCATACATTAGAAGAAAATGCTTATTCATAACACACTTTTTGCTTATCTTGTATATGAGTGTATCTGTAACTTTTGGCTTCAACCCGCCACGCTAGCTCGCTTAAAACTAGCTGTTTTCAAGCGCTTTTAAGGGCGTCACAAACGGCAAATATCCTATAATATTTTTATCTTAAAATGCCTGGATATATTTCATATTATAGTACGTAATATGAAAATATAATGTAGTACCAGGGTTTGCCCGCGGCTACACCCCCGTAAATATATATATAGTATCCCACAGGAACACTATACTTTTTCGGAACAAAAAGTAGCCTATGTGTTAGTCCAAAGCTCAAACTACTACCATACCAAATTTCATCAGTTTCAGTTTTTGCGTGTCAGAATAGCAAATATTCATCCATCCATACATCTACACATCCATCCATCCATCCATCCATCCATCCTAGCAAACTTTCACATTTATAATAGTAGTAGGATCTAAGCCGTCTGTGATAGTTCATAAAAACTGTATAGCAAGCGACATTTCATCTTAAGGTAAAATATTATAGTATCTTCGCCGTCTGCGATGCCCCTCCTGTGCCAAATATCATACTCACAGAATTCTCGTAAAATTTTACTGAAAGTTTTTGCTTCACGTATTAATTACATTTCTTATAAGTATATAATAAATAAATATATAATATACTCATAGTCTAAGCATCCGAAAAAGGGTTCAAACTTCGAAATCCCAAACTTAGCCTATAAATAATGTTATATAAAATTATCTAGGGGTATCTCAAAACTCTTATAAGTGCGTTTAATAATTAGGGGAGGGTGGGGTACTTTGCCCCCACGCAGACATTAATCATTCCTTTCACAAAGAGTGGGGCCCGTAGATAAATAAGTGTAGTATGTGTTTTCTTAGGGTACCCCTTCTTGAGAAAACGTTGGGAATTTGTGGATGCGTCGTAACAAATATTCATGCTAGTTACAGTAGGTATATTATGAGAGATAGAGCCTCTGTGGTCTAGTGGTTAGAGTTTGGCTCTCGACTCGGAGGTCGTGGGTTCGCTTCCCGCATTAGAACAACAAAAAATGTTGTTTCCAAGTTTGGTTAGGACAATGCAGGCTGATCACCTGATTGTCTGACACGAAAGATGATCCATGCGTCGGATGGGCATGTAAAAAGTCGGACCTGCACCTGATCTCTAGCCAGTCGTCTCGGTTATCCGTCCCACTGGGCTATGAGAGTAAAGGAGGAGAGAGTGCTCTTGCGCACTGGGCACACACTTGGGCACTATAAAATTACTCCTGCGTAACTGGCCTGGTTTCACTGAAACCGGCCACCGTTACCGAAATCGGTGTGGGGAGTTATATTATTATTATGAGAGATTATGTATACTAATGTGGAATTCGCAGTGATAAAAAAATATTTTTGTTATACTTATAGCTTTAAATATTACAATGCGCAGCAAGTTACTGGTGTTTCCAGATTACTTGACACTTGACAGTCATAAGACCCATTTTCAATAATTATAATGAAATGATCATGACATTCAATAATGAGGGTGTTTGATTTTTTTTTTTTGCTACTAGGGAGCAGACCCAACGCACACAAAGCGTCATGTGGTGGCGTAAGTGGTATCAAAATCGGTCAATAAGAATTTTAGATTATTTTTCGGTCGACGGTCCTTATCGTGTCAAAAAGCTGTCAGATGCCACAAATTTAAAAACCCTCATTGTAATGAAAAAAAAATATTACAAACATATAGGGACGTTTCAATGATAGTTACTTTTAAAATTTTGTTATCATGTACAATATCGACAAAGTTCCTGCTCAACTAGTTTCTAAACATTTTCCATTACACTTGGACGCCTTTTGAGGCGTATTCGCTTTAGCATTAATATAAACACAAAGGAAGTGACCAAAATGACTGCAGACAATGTATAAGTGTATGTAGTCGATGCGGTCAATGTATAAGTGCGTGCGCGCGATTCAACGGCGTGTTATGCGACTTCGCTCTTATGCCAGATCGAGCTGCAACTTGTTCGATAGTACCTAATACATTAATACTGATACTATTTATATAATATACCTAATATACCTAAATATACCTAATACTATTCCATGTTAAATTAATTAGTGCAAATGAAGACGATTTATTTCGTATCAATAGTATAAAATGAATTTTATTTACTTTTCATAGTAAAGAAGTAAAAAAAACCGTCCGCACATCCACAAGCTTCCCACATTTTCCCAGCGCGCTACATAATTATTCATCTTAAATTGCACGCGTGTCTGTGTGCGTCTTACTCCGAAACTGAAAGCCTCCTCGTATGGAAAATTTATAAATTTATTAAGATTTCGCAGCGTAAGTTATGGTAATTAATTACCATGGGGGTTCACATTTACTGGTAGATTAGTTACGAAGAATATTGTTTATTTACGCAAAGTAATCTTGTAATCAAGGTAATGTGTAGATTTTTGGTAATTATAGTTGCTAGGAGGTGAAAACAGTAGGTCAATTCTGCTAAAAAAATATTATAATAATACATTTTGGATGCAGTATCGATGTGTTAAAACAGCAAAATGGTATTCTCAAAAACATTAAGCCAAAGTCGAACGCGTTCTGATTGGTCCAAACTCCGAAAATCAGTTTATGATATCAAAACGATTCATTTATAATTGAATGTAAATTGAAAGTCTAAGTTAAACAATTGAGCTTAACAAAGAGGTAGGATTTGGTAGAGTTAAAAACAGAAAAGAACCGTCCGGAAGCGCCTAGCTGATGTAAATAGTGAAACATTGAAATTACTTGTACACATCATCGGTTGTACATTGATTAATCTAGCGACGACATTGTATCTATCTGACCCACCGCATTAAATGATTCATACACCAAAGAATTACGTTCGTCCTTTTTCGGCTTACCGTGCAAACGGTTTGGATATATTGTGTATTTATGACGTCGACAGAGTACTAAAATAAAATTGGAAATATCTTTATTTGGTGAAACCTAGTGGTGATGATTTTTTTTTCCCGCGTCTGCCCATATTGCGGGGTATAATTACATAGGCCTTTTAAAAACGTTGAGAAGTTGCTAAGACGATTTTTTGATTCAGGGAGTCGTTAGCAAGATATTCAACTTTAGGCTCCAGAGCGTGCCACAGAAATATACACTCGAAAAACGTAACCCTCCTTCTGGAGCAGTCGGGTAGAAAATAAGCCACGGCACCAGGCCTATTCGATAAGATCGCTTGTAGGCGCCATTATACTTTCCAGCTACCCCCGTACATAAAGACGTCAGGCTATTTAAATAATATGTTAATACAATGTTTGTGTACCCCACCCCCACCGCACCCGCGCGCCCTCGGGGGTGGCACATTTTAATTAAATCCCGAAGACGGCCGAGTGTCTTGGTATTTTCTTTGTGTTTTCCAGGTGAGGCGAGGCTTTGAAGGTGTACTTTTGGAATTTTATTGTTACAGGAGAATTCGCGTTCGAGATTTTAGCTCACATCGCCTGTGTAGCAACAGCCTTGTAGATACATATATAGTTTACATGCTGAATAGGTAATGGTAGTTCTTAATACCTACAGTACGAAAATCGATTATTCAGGTTCCATCTTAATTTGCTACAAACCGTTTAAATGTTGTGTATATCTTGTGTTTAGTTTAGTTTTCATTATGAAAATATTGCTTATGATCAATATGCTGAAGAACCCAAGTTACTGTCGGAACAATTTTTGAACAGATTTAGCGACTTCAAAAACTGTTTCAGTTTATTTGCTACTCCTACAAAATGTAATGTAAAAAATGCTCCAATACACTTACAAATGGAGCTGATCGAGATTCAAGAAAACTCACTCCTAAAATACAAATTTGAAGACGTAGAGTTCTGCGATTTCTACAAAAATACCTAGAAAAAGACAATTTTCCGCAGCTTAGAAAATTCGCAAGAATATTCATTTGTGCGTTTGGCAGTACTTATAAATGCGAACAGCTCTTTTCATTGATGAAAGTTAATAAATCAACACATCGTACAAGACTGACTGACGATAAATTGGAAGATTCTTTACGTCTTTGTATCAGTGGAATTAATCCAAATATCGAATTAGTTACCCAAATTTAAGCTCAAGTGTCTCATTGATTTCGGTGTATTTAACTTTCGTAGTTTGTGAAAATTGCAAATTTAACGATTTAATTATAATATACCATTTTTTTAAATTTCATTTTGTTATTTTAATAAATTGTACTATAATAACATTGTCGTATTATTTCATGTCTAATATCTATCGCAAAACATATTATCGCTACTTTAAAATGCACTAAGTACTTTTAAACGCGGCCCGCGAACGTATTTGCACGCTAAAGTTTGGCCCTCAACATGTCAAAGGTTGCCCATACCTGATCTAGACAAACTATCATTACAGGCTTAACCTAATGCGATATTAGTGGAATCAAAATGTATTTAACATGAATATGATAATATCAAACATACAATTCAATTAATTTAAATTAAAAAAAAAAATAGTTTATATAGAATGCGAATAATTAACATTGCATTATTGTACACTTTGACAAAATATTTAATTGATTAATCTTAGTGAATTAATTATTACTTGGAATTGTACTCCCATAACAAAATACAAATAAACAGCCACATGTGAATTAGCTGAGAGTACAATTGAAAAGTGTAAAATGATTATTATTTTATTTAAATTAAATTAAATTAAATTAAATACCGTTTATTTCAGGCTGGCAGGCCCATATTATAAATACCTTATAGACTAACATAGATATATATAATAAACTAACACTAACATTAAACACGTATTGTCTGCGACGTGGGGTGCCAAGTGTTCGGGAGTCGTCCTCTAAATCTTCTGTAGATGACTCCAATCGGCCAGAACACCTCCTTCTCGAAGGTTGGTAAGTGATGGGTTGGAACTCTCACCACAAAAGAACTAAAGTTCACTTTATGACGAGATTCCAAATGCTCGACCGTCAAGGCGAAGTTGGTTCTTCTTCTGATAAAGTCCACGACCTGCTCGACCGTCGTATGATACCGGAACCGAGATCTATACATAATCATTAACTTTAACAAATTTCATCAATTTATATTCATAATTACGGAAGCTAGAAGCGCGGACAGACGACGACACGCTCTGTCCGTCCGTCTGTCTGTTTGTCTAAACAGACAGACGGACGGACAGAGTGAAACTATAAGGGCTCCTTGATTATTACGGAGCCCTAAAATGAGGGAAGACTCAATGTTACCCAAGTATGAGAGACAAAAAGTCTGTGAAACCTCAGTGGCACAAATCAATTGATCGGCGCTGAAAACCACGAACAAAATAGCCACCTGGGCCCGCGGTTAGCCAAATTAACCGCCGGTTAAAAATAAACGGGCTATTAACAGCTGAGGGTAATCTACTGCTGGAGGCTGAAAAAATCTGGGTACGGAGGTGTGGAGATGGATTTTAAAATGGTCTTGACCCAAATAATGTTCAGTTATTTGGGTCAAGACCATTTTAACCGACTTCCAAAAAAAGAAGGCGGTTATACATACATTCAGCTGTTTTTTTTTCGGGTCAAGGTAGAACTATCTATCTTTGCCTGATAAAACATCTATTCCAACTGAATGTATCTATAACTAGATGTTCAAAATAAAATTTCTCGACAACCGTACATTTTGCCGCGATAAAACGTAGCCTATGTACTTCTCCTTGGTCTACTCTATATTAGTGTCAAATTTCATCATGATTTTCATGAAATTATTGAGTACTTATTTTATACTTTTTTGAAATTCGTCACCCAAAGAGGTGAAATGGGGGTCCAAAGTTTGTATAGTGAAATATCAGCAGCTGGTCGGATTACGTTGAACGTTGCCACGCAGATAGTTATTATGACGTAGAAATCCGTTAAAAAGGGGTTTTCCGAAATACATTCCCCCAACCCCACGGGGTGTTATAGTGATCCACGCGGACGAAGTCGCGCGCTGAAGCCAGTCTTATATATTTTTGTATGTAATATTAAAAACACTTTCTGATTATTATACAAGTAAGTAAATCGTCGCCACTCTAACAAGCAACATTTACAAAAATCCACCTCCACACTTTCACCGGGCTCTTATAATAAATCACAGGGGCTGGCGCCAAGTAAAAAAAACCTCCGGACGTACCGCATAATGAACACTGCCCGCTCCTAACTGCCCTGCCCGCGGGGTTTACGCAGATTTACGGGAGTAACAGTATGTATCACACGAAACCAACCGAAAAACATCTGATTTCAGTTGGAGAATTGTTAGATTTTAAAAATAAGTAGATTTTAGTTTACCAACTCTGTGTTGACAGACCAACGCTTTATTATTGCACACTGTATCTATCCCAATCATTGGGTATGACTTAAAGCTCTTCCTGTAATTACCTTAAAAATCAATTGACTCTGAGGTTTTTAACTCGATGCGTGTAACATTATCATTTTGTAAATCAATAATAATTAATAGGGATTATGACTACATTTAAAATATTTAGTTTCATTAATATACTCAGAAATATTGAGGCGTTATTTGGTAAATGTAAAAAAATATGATATGTTATGTATAGTTTAGTAATTAGATACATCTAAAAAGTACAAAAAAGTTTAATTTTTTTGCTAAATTAGTAAACAAAACCCACATCATTAGTTTACTTACATCATATACAAAAACATTCATTACGGTAAGTATGAACTTAAACGCACAAATATCGGAGATATTTACAAAAACGTTCCTGCGGCCGTATACTTCATACGCTTTAACCTAGGCGTGACGTCACAGCTAGGTACGACTTTAGTATGGAGCGTTTTTACGAGACTTGCGAAATTTTGCATACAAATCGCTGTACCTCTGAAAATATTGACTTTTGATATACTGTTTCTTCTGAGAAGTTACTCAAATTTAAGAGTACTTTTCATTTATGCAATAAAAAAAATTTTCCATCTGGGCTGAAGCAACATACAATCGAATTGCAAACCGCCTCCTTTTTGAAATTTGGGTAAATAATATGATGAAAGCCAAACGAAGTGCCATGAGATTATTCTTATTTAATCTTATTACGTAGTTCACATACCACCTAGGTTACCACCTGGTTTTTCTTTGATTCGTTTCAGTCTATGTTAGAGGTAACTATACCTAGTTACCTCTAACATAGACTGAAACGAATCAAAGAAAAACCAACCAAGCGCGAGTCGGACTCGCGCGCTTAGGGTTTTCTGTATAAAACAGCAAAAAAACACGTTTGTTGTATGGGAGCCCCAATCAAATATTTATTTTATTATGTTATTGTATTTGTTGTTATAGCGGCAACAAAAATACATCCTCCGTGAAAATTTCAACTGTCTAGCTATCATGGTTCATCAGATACAGCACTGATACAGCCTGGTGACAGACAGACGGACAGACGGACAGACGGACAGCGAAGTCTCAGTAATAGGGCCCTGTTTTAAGGTAGGTAACTCGCGGAAGATAAAATACCTACTAGAAATTATTAGCAACCGTTAAAAAGAATAAAAATAAATTATCTGTTTGTGGCTGGTTTTCGTTTTTGCTTTCCAAAAAGGTAGGTAATGTGTGTTATAAGAACCCTTATAATATATAAAAAATAATAACTCCCCACACTGATTTCGGTGATGGTGGCCGGTTTCATTGCAAAAAGGCCAGTTACGCAGGAGTAATAATTTTATAGTGCCCAAGTGTGTACGCAGTACATAAAAGCACTCTCTCTTCCTTTACTCTCATAACCCAGTGGGACGGATAACCGACACGACTGGCGAGAGATCAGGCACAGGTCCGACTTTTTACATGCCCATCCGACGCATGGATCATCTTTCTTGTCAGACAATCGGGTGATCAGCCTGCATTATCCTAACCAATCATGGTAACAACATTTATATAATATAACTGTCTAACAAAAGAACTGTGGCTCCAGAAGGTTTCATTTAAACTTTCATACTGGTATTTTGTGAAACAAGCTACATTAAGTTATTAATTATAATATTATCGTTAAATAATTATAGTTTGAATGCAAATGTTAAATCATAATAAAATTATATAGTTTGCTTGAAAGAGCACTACCTCGAAATTCAACCCATATAAATACTGTTATTATATACATATAGTATATATACATATAGTATTCATCTATTATAGGTATAATATTATATTATTTTATCGTATCAACTATGTGTCTTATATTTGTTAAGTATGTATATTTTGATAGTATACACTACACCTTATATTCTTTATTTTAGTAAGGATATAATAATAATATGTATGTAGAGTATTTGTAATTGTGCACGTCCTATCTGCTGTCTTTTATCCCATCTCTCTCCGTAGGGCTGCTGTAAAAAATGCCTTTTTAGAAATAAGCTGTACCTTTGTGTCTTTCTTTGTTAAATCGTTATGTAATAAATTTTTCTTGTGTGCAATAAATTGTTAAATAAATAAATAATTATATTTTATGACGATAGTTATTATTACAAGTTGGCGTGTTTATGAAAGAATATTAAAATAGGTAAGTAGCCCTTTTATTTTCCAAAGGCCAAAGGAATTCAAAGTTTAACAATTTACCGATGTTAAAAACATGTAGCTTTATATTCAATTTTATTTACCACAAAATATGATTTTTCGTTTTATATTATTAGACATTATTTAATATGTTCTTATAAGAAAAGCCTGAGAAGCATATTAGCTAGTGACTTCTAGATGGCGCTTCTATTATAATATGAAAATAGAATGCTTAATTCAATATTGTATTTTAGAAAATCTAAATTAAGTTTCTTATATGATTGGTATTTTTTTTTAAATTTACAGAATTAAAAATGGGCTCACAAGAAATGTATACTGGCTTACAACTACTCACTAACAGATGTCGCTGCGAAAACTATTTTAGTTCATAGTTTCGTCGCGCGCTGCCGTCGCCACAAAAGAACAAAGACATTCTGACCTAAATCCAATATCCACGCCACGCAGACTCATTTACAGCGAAAACAAAATGGAAAATAACGCTCACCCTCAAACCCATCTCACTTACAAGCCAATGAAGCGAGCAAATAAGCGAAAAATCCGCTTGACTGTGGAAAAAGAGATAAATTGAAAAAACGGCGAGCGAAAAAACGTGGATAGAAATACGTCACTCAGTGATGCTCAGCCGCGCGCCGCGTAATTGCAAAAGGTCAAAAAAAACGACCAGGGGTGAGCTGACTGGTGGTGTGTGGTTCCGTGGGTGAACAAAGATTGGTGAGGCAATCAAATAAACATTGTACAAAACCTTGTTCAGTTCCTGGAAGATATTTATGTTTTTTTTTAGATTACATTTCTTATCATTAATAGAAGTTCGACAGTAAAAGGCCAATATCACCTTATTTTTAAAAGAAATATATAAATAATATCGTTGTTACTTAAAATCGTTAATCTTATTTGTATATGTGAACCCAAAAAAAAGAAAATATTTTTGCCGATCTCCAGAATCGAAAAAAGGGATGAAGGGGAAATGAAAACGGAATTCATATTGAAAGGCTTTTAAAAGTCCACCGAGCCGTGGCGGGCGCCGACGGGATTATGTTTGTAACTGATAAAAACTTCAAGTACACACGTTTTAAATATTATCAATAAAAATAATATTTAAAAGTCCTGAAAACTTTGTACTGAAAACAGAAATATAACTCAGTAGACCTACTTACTTACCAAAATTATAAGTTAGAAAAGATTTTAAATTTAAATCCTATTTAAATTTATTTTTTAATTAAAAAAAAAATTAAATCTTAGTAGCTAAATAAGAAGGCTAAAATTAATTTTAAAAGATTGTAATAAGACCTCGATACGACCTTTCTCATGCAACAGAGCTTTTAAGTAGCAATTTCTCCATAATATTTTGGTTTTTAATTTTGGAATGCTGTAACCTATGGTGTAGATATTTATATATACCTCGTTGCGTTATTTTTTTTACAAATAAGTTTTTAAATTCTAATATATTTAGTACTACATTTCGACGGTAGATGGCAAAGTCGCAGTAATATAACATAAATTAATTTATTTCTTAAGTTCGCTTTGTTTTAAAAAGTTTTACTATTTATTTTAAAATTTGTAATTTAATAACACGTTACATACTGAAAATAATATTCACGTCATATTTAAAGCAAAGCATAAAATAATATTGTAGTGACGCTACTTAGCACAAGATGGCGCTAGATGTCCACCAGTAGTACTTATATTTTTAGCCGGCGAAAACAGGCGTTTGTCTGTGCCTGTCCGTGGCATCGTAGCTCCCAAACGGATGAACCGATTTTGTTCTTGTTTTTTTGTTTGAAAGCTAACGTGATCGAGTGTTCTTAACTATAATCATCATCAGCTCGCTCACTGCTTGACACTTCGGCGGTCACTTTTTTTTAAATTTTGTTTATATGACTAAGTAATTACTATTCCGTGCAAGATCTATAAACATTTTATTACAGTTATAAAATGTAGATCACGGTAGTAATGGCGTGCGCGTTTGCCGTGCCATGGCCCATGAGGCAAATATTAAATTACAAAAGATAGGTCAAGATATTACCAACTGCTCCCAATAACTTATTTTATTACATACTAGCGATCCGCCCCGGCTTCGCACGCGTGCTATGTACCTAGATACTTATTAAACATAATCTAAACCTTCCTATCTATTGCTGAAAATTGCCGTTTAGTAGTTTAAAAGATCTCAAGTTAAGTAGTTGAAAAGATTGAGTATACCACGAGGAAAGTAGGCTACTTTTTATTGCGGCAAAATGTATGGTTCCTTTTATTTCCTTGATACAGTAAGCGATTTTCTTTAGCGAGCACGAAGACACGGGTACTCAATTCATACGAAATAGGTATCATGCAAATATGTCCAAGAAATAAAAAATTTCATACAAACTTTTGTCACTTATTTTACCCCCTTGGGGGTTGAATTTTGAAAAATCCTTCCTTAGTGCCTACGTCATAAGAGAAATAGGTGTACAAAATAAAAAAATTATAGCCTTATATATTTTCATACATTATATTATATAGAAAATGTATAGTATATTTCATATACTATACATTTTCTGGATTTAACCGTTTTATATACAAACCACAAAAAAAAACCGATATACATAAAAGAAAACGTTGCTCAAACGATACATTCAAGTAAAAAAACTCATTAAGGAAATCTAATTAACGAATTATAACTCCGTCGAGACGGCACTAATACTGCAAAATGGAGTTCCAAAATAGGTACACATGAGCTTTTGTGTAAAAAGACTCCGGACTCCGGACTACGCGCTCCGGGATCCCGGAAAATAATTAGGAGGTATACCTTTCCATTAATATTCAAAACTTTAATGAAAAAAATATTAAAAGGATCGTCAGAATTTTATCCTTTTTTCCATTAGGCGCTCGTGATGGATAGAGGTGCGGTGGAGATGGCTTTTATTTTTATGAGTCTTTGGCATACTTTTTAGGTTCCGTAGTTCACGAAAACTCGGAACCCTTTTTGTCATGTCAGTCCGTTCGTCCGTCTTCGGCTGACTGTCCAAACGATTAGAAACGACGCGCTAGAAAGGTAAAACTTTCCATGGATGTGAGTATTTACCACGTCGACAAAGAGCTATAATAAAATCACAAAAAATATTGTAAGGTTCCTGCGGGATTTCCTTTTACGCGCACGAAGTTGCGCAACGCACGCAACATCTAATATTAAATAGTACCATAATCGACTACTATCGTCCGTATTACCTAATTTGGAACATGGTAATCTCAATCATGGACCTCAGAAGGTCGAGGAGTATAATCAGGCAGACTTCCTCCTCTTAGGTAATAATATTATTATTATTATTAATCTTCTTGTACTTACAAGTTTCTTAATTATATTTTACCGCTCAAGCGTAGATATTTTAATAACTTGTTTTCTTAAAGGAAAAAAGTAACTCAAGTTCTATTTCAGAAAAAAATATCTAACAACAACTCCACCCCACCCTCTGTTCCATAAGAGTACGTCAAATTTTATATCGCCGAGACATAATAACGCGGGAGCTTCGTATTAACTTATGTATGCTGCCGAATTTACGAATGTACATCATTTCCGTAACCGTGCTCGGACAGTTATAATTATTTAATTAAAATTATTCTTGGTTAGAATTTTATTTTTATTGGAATGGAAATTACACTTTTGTGGGAGGAGAAATAAAATTGAGAATTGCCAGTATCACCACAGGAGCGTGGCTTAGAAGCCGTTTTGTAAGTTAGTTTATTAGTATTATTGATATTCTTAATCTTATACTTTAAACGAGACAACATTGTATATATATAATCGTAACCTCGGCAACGGCTGCAAGTATTAACTGAGTGATCTCCATTTCGGCAATAGGACATTTTACATTACGCTACCTACCTTCCTATCGCTTGGCATGCGTTATATTTTGTTTTGTTTTAGTTCAATGAGTAAGGTACGTACTCATTGAACAAAAAATAAAACATAATACTTTTATACAAAATACTATTATATAATACCTATTTCTGTTTTTGTTTATTGTGTAATATCTGTTTTGTTTTTTTTCTTGTATTATGTTAGTTTGTTTCATGTTATTGTCTTATAGCGTGTGTATGTATGTAATGTAATGTCTTATTTTGTCGAATAAATGTTTTATTTTTATTATTATTATTATTATTATTATCATGAAATTGGTTATGATTGGAAAAAATCGGTCTAGCTAGGTTTTATCCCTGGAAAACTGCGCATTTTTAAGTTGTATATGTTTTTTGTACTATGATATCAATAATTTCGACTCTATTATATCAATCCGATTGGCAGTTTGGTTAATTTTTGCATGGTCGGATATTCGGATGTGGTGGGTTCGAACCCCGGTAAAATACTTTTGAGATTCTTTTTTTTTTAAATCTACTACTCCGAACTCCGAATACCGATTATAAATAAAATTAAAAGTTAAGTGAGCGAGCTTATGATGATGAATAATAGCTAAGAACACTCTCAATCACGTCAGTTTTCAAACAAAAAAAATAAATCAAAATCGGTTCATCGTTTGGGAGCTACAATGTCACGAACAGACACCCGGATACAAACGTCAATTTTATAATACTTATTACTTAGCACCTAATATTTACAAAATTAAGTAAGTAACCGCCGAATTGTCAACATTATAACAAACACAAAATTATAACACCCCTCTTTTTGCGTCGGCGGTTAAAAACATGTGAAATCAAAACCACTTTTTTATCTGACTGTACGATTGGGGTTTTTCTTTATATCGCAAAAATAAATATTATAATCTGCGGGCAGGCTTCGTCTCTTCCAATTATAAGGGGAGATGGGCCTCCCTAAGTCGCTTTATACTTTTTGGAAACCCTTCTCTAAGTGCCTTTATATATATTTCATAGCAATTGATATTTTAAATTATATTCATTTTTAGGGCTTGGACTAAAAATCTTTTGCCATGCTTTGTTATTTCGAGTAGGTACAGTCAGGATTATAGACACGTGCTTTTTATAGAAGTGTAGTGTACACCTACTTTATGTAGATATATGAACAAACAGCGGCTAGCGTACATGGGTATTAGGTAGGAGTTTTCATTCCACGTAATTTTTTGTGAATTGTCACCTTCAAGGCGAGGAAGTTCTTCTATTTACACTGAATAGAGCGTTACTATGATAATTAATGATCTTCACTCGAGTGAGCTTCACTTTTTGTAAAATATTTTAAGTAGTGTAAAGTAGGTAGGTATATCCTACAAAATCATGCTTTCAATTTACACACAAGAGGTCAAAATGTTGGAGTTCAGTCGATGACGTTAGTTATGTCCAGACTACAAAAATTACAAAATAATCTCTACAATGTAAAGTACGTTGTGCAAAAAATATATAAAAGCTTTCGAACGCAATCCGTTTTTGCAAGTAGTCTCAAAAATTAAAGGTCCCTTAACAGAAATTAAAAACAATATACCACCCCTGGTAGGGAGAAAACGCCCACCCCACCCTCACCCCTGGGGTAATTTTTACAAGGGCTCCAGCTTTCTTTTACCTGCGCAAGGGTCTGTTTGAAGATTGCTGGCTGAGGGCGTTTTCGCCCGTCCTATATGCGTAGAATTGTTTACTTTTTTCCTTTTTTTTTCACGCTTATATTTCTGCGTATTAACCCCCGACACAAAAAGTGGGGTGTTTTCCCACTTTGTCTGTTTGCCCGTGGCATCGTAGCTCCTAAACGAAAGGTCTGATTAAGATTGTTTTATTCGAGAGTGTTCTTAGCTATAATTTATTGTTATCAGCTCGCTCACTGCTTGACAATTCTGGGGTTACTTACATTTTTAATGTTGTTTATTTACATACATTATGAAGATACTTAGCAATGTGAAGTGTGTATTGTTATTTCCTCGTAAAAATCATGTTTAGCTTCATTTCCTCATGGAGTTGTAATAACCAACAGTGCTATTTACTTTTAGGGTCAGTTCACACCGGAACAAGACGATACGAAACGCTGCTCTGCATTTTTAATATAGCGATCGAAAATTAAACTTTATTCACTACACAAGAAGTAACACGTTTAATTGCATTTGAAAATACTAAAAACAGAATAAAATAAATATTTGAGTTTGGCTCCCATACAACAAACGTGATTTTTAGCCGTTTTGTACGGAGCCCTTCGAACGCGAGTCCGACTCGCCGCGGCCGGTTTTTTTCACTGACATACTGTGTGTGTCATACTGTAGTGTCTTACACTCTGAATATTGTATTCGTAGCTATCCGCGTAGCGAAAACATAAAAACATATTTCATTAAAAACCTAAAGCAATTCAAAAATCTTTTTCCATTTCAGAAGCCTTAACCATTTAAAAAACATATTTATGGTGGAAATGATATAGGAGGGATAACATTTTTGAGATAACGCCAAATTTATAGAAACGAGTCTTTGCCGGCGGCTGCTGTCCCCGCCTTCGGGACTGCTAGTGTGGAGACAGATATTTCTAGAAAGCACCTGTTTAAAAAATTATTCATATGCATAAAACTTAAAATAGAAATGGGATAGGAGTGATATAATTTAATTTTACTACACCCACAAATCTTTAAGCCTAAATGTAAGAAATATATCTCCATGGTACATAATTATATAAATCTGGCAACTGACACAAAAAATACCACGGAGCAAGCGCGCGGCGCAGCAACGTAAAAGTATTAAGTATTACACACGTGCGGATTTGGTCCGGAACAGACCACGGATTTTGTTGCCAACTTGGGAGTTATAATTTGGGATAAAATCTATCAGGGGGAGGATTTTTTAGGGTAATTTTTGGAGGTTTGTAAATACAGACTTAATTTAATTATAAACAAGAAAATTCTTGTTTTTAATTAAATTAAGCTATTCAAAGCAAAGTTAATTTAGCAGAAACTGTATCTTTTTCCCGGGGTAAAAAGTAGCTTATGTCCTCCCCCGTGGTCTACTCTATATCTGTGCCAAATTTCATCAATATCGCACCACTAGTTTCGAAGTCTATTCAATGCAAACAATACAAACAAATCTTTAGCCTTTATTAGATCAAGAGCCTGTTAACAATCGTCGAATAAATGTCGCAAAGCTTATCCAGAAGTATTGTCCGTGCTTACTTTATATCGATTGACAGAGACAAAACACGAGAAACTGCAAGCTTAACTTTAAGCTACACTTATTACAAGATTATGAAACAGGCCCTGATTATAGATGATACTGTTAATACAATTTCTCAAACATAAGTTCATATTTCACAGTTATTATACACAGAATTGCAAGTTCTTGCAAGTTTTCCACTTTAATAAGTATTTTACATTAATTTTGATATATCAGCTTTTTCCCGCGGCTTAGCCCGCGTTAATATCGAATCGAGTATCCCACAGGAATACTGTACTTTTTAGGGATACAAAGTAGTCTATGTTTTAATCCAAAGCCGAAACTACTAGCATACCAAATTTCATCGAAATCCGTTCAGTAGTTATGCGTGAAAGAGTAACAAACATCCATCTATACATCCATCCTTTAACTTTCACTTTTTTTAATTTTATTTGTTTAGTCATAAAAAGAAACAATACAATTACAAGTTGTATCTCGCCAAACGCGTGTTCGACGGCGAGATGCGCTCATCTAGTATAATATTTGTTACATAATATTATGAGTAGTTAAGTCTTTGGTACAAAAGATAAAATAATAAAAAACAAAACTAAATTATTAACTTCAATTAAATTTACAGTTCATCAAACAAAAGTAATTAACTCATAATTTGAATTGAACAATGCAGCCCTTAACTTTTTGTTTATTATTCCAGTTGTCATTTTTCTGTGTGTCTCAATATATCTAACTTGTTAAATATTTAAGGTACCAAGTATTTATTCGTCCTCTCTCCATAGTAGTTTTTTTTACAAACAAAAAAGTACAATAAATCCTGGCTAACTAATGGATTAAGGAAGTCCTGTATTAAAAAAAAAAAAAAAAATTATTGTGATTATTTTGTATTATTTCCTAATTTATCTTTTGACATTGTAATAATTTTATAATGAATTTTATTTTTTCATACTAAACAAATCGACTATTTATACGAATCTTTAACTTTTATCTAAATGTTATTTGTTAAATTTAACTCCCTAGCATTGTGATGTAATTTAATCTACAAAAAAATATTATTTTTAATGCATTGCACACTATTGCAATGGCAGAATGTTTCAGCACCTCTCACAAAATATAAGACCATTATGTACTACATTCTAGCAATAAAGGAATTTGATTTGATTTGATTATCCCATAGCTTATCAGCGAGTCTGGTAGTGCATAATACACCATTTTTAATGTATCCACATTTAGTATCCTCTTTAGTTGATAAAACTTACCTAGAACTGACCTCAATCTATTACAAGGATTGTTATATATAAAGCCTAGTTAAAGTTTTTGTCAATTTTAAGACCAAGATTGAAGAAGATTTAAGTTATCTACATAGCAGAGCGTAAAACAGCTACCATTTTTTGGTAGAAGATTCATGTGTAGATATCATACGTGTGGCCGGTTATTTTAATATCATTTACATAAGTATATATTGCTTTATGATTGTGTGGCGAGTGCAGATGCATACACCGCGCTTTGTTTTTAGGTTTATAATAATTCCATTATCGTGCGTCCACTTCGTAACATTCTCAAAATCGTCCTGCACATACTCCCGTACCTGTGATATATCTTTTGAGGCGTATACCACACACATACCGTCCGCATTACACCTTACACTTCCTGATCACATTTGCCACACCATTCACATGCATAATGTACCCAACCGGGCCATTTTTATAAGAGTAGTAGGATTACATGACCATCGTGTTCTGTGTATTATTAATGTGAAACATGAATTTCTACCCAGAACCTGCAATACAATCAATAACATCTTAATATGATATAAGTTCATTTACATAAAAGTTGCTACATTATTCTGCTTCCATGATAAGCTGCCATCCCCCATCCCTTTGTCTTACCGCGCACTCAGTATTTTTTCCCCATTACATTTTCATTTTATTTCATATTTCTCCTTCAGGGGGTGGGTAGGGATAATAAAATTTTTCCCTCGCCTCCCTTCGCCCTTATTTATAGGGACGGTTAAGGTAGAATATGTTCCTCGTGCATTTAGTAATGAGCCAAATTATTAGGGTTGTTTTTCGAGATTGTTTCAGGGATTTTTTCTTTATTTTTTTCCGGGTTTCTGCCACTGTTCGTACGAGATAAGTGTTTGTGTTATTGACAATAATTCTGAGGGTAGACCGGGGAGATTTGAGTGTATATAATTACTGCTTGATGCTTTTTGAAATGGCGATGAATTTATTATATTATCTTACTTTTTATTTGTGTTTTACTCATAGTACAGTCTGGAGGATTTTCATGAAGGTGTATTTTCAGTTTAAGATGTAGTGAATGAAATGAATATGTGTGAAAGCAGTTGTTCTATAGATATTCTGTTAAGTAATAATTATATTTTATGATTAGTAATAAAATGTACTTATCTCCCATGACGTTAGACGATGTCAAGTAGGTATTCAAAACGTTAAACGAAAATTTAAAGCGCATAAGGGTCAATTCACAGTGAAACGAAACGGTACGCGATATGGCGCTACATTTTTAAGGTAGCTATTCAAAATCGAACTTAGTTTATTACACAAGAAGATACACGTTTCATTGTAGGAGTTCGAAGGTTGCACCGCGATGAACAGCGCATGCGCAGTGTATGACTGATGTCATATGTAACGTGTATCTTTTTGTGTAGTCAATAAAGTTTAATTTTGAATAGCTATCTTAAAAATACAGCGCAGCGTAGTGTAATCGTCTCGTCGTATCGTCTTGGTGCTAACTGACCCTAAAAACGAATCTTAAATACGGTAATGAACACAATTATCAATTAAGCACTTTTACCATGCCATTATTGTTTTGCTTCGAATAAGTTAGTTCATAAGTTACGAAACAGTTTAGGCACCTAAGAATTTGGCTCCGAGTTGCGTTCAATAATTCAAATTCAAATTCTTTATTAACACGCAAACATAAAAATATATACAAATATATTATTAATAATACATAATTAAATAATATATAACACGTCGATCTAATCCCGTGCTAAGTAGAGCATGTATTACGGGTATCCGACAACGGATATATATTTTATTTAATATGCGCATAATTTTAATTACTTAATGAAATAATATCTCCAATGAAAACGAAAAGAAATAAGGTACCAAAGAAACTGCATCAGTGCTAAGAAATCGTGATTGGACAAACATAAAAATAAAATAAAGAAAATATACAACATCACACATTTTTAATAATTAACAAAATTCCATTTCCTGATTCTTAAACGTAAACATTAAGACGTCTATAATTTGCAGGCGCCTCAACAAAAGGAGAAAACAAAAACGACACTTGCCTACATTACGAAAATTACTCAGCTTAAAAACCATTTACCCCATCCTCCCTCGCTCCTTTTCATTAAAAGTGTAAAAAAGGGGGTGGGGGACCCCGGGCAGTCTGAAGAAGAAGAAATATGGATCGATGGAGAAATAGCGCGATGTCCAATGGAGGCAGACCGCACACACACACACACACACACTCACACACACAGCGCAGTTTTATGAAGGCGCGAAAAAGTTGGGGCTGGTGTGCAAGTATTTTAGCATTCACTCAGTTTATTAGCTAGAGGAATTTTATGAGAAGTAGATAAATGGTGAATATTTTTAAAATTCTACCTTTAATAAAATCTAATACTTTATTCTTGAAAGGCTTAGATGTATATTTTAATACTAGCTTTTGCCTGTGGCTTCCCCTGCGTAAATACAGTATCCTATGATAACTGTATATGTTTTCCTGTGATAAAAAGTTGCCTACGTCCGTCACTGTGGTCTACTCTATGCCTGTGCCAAATATCATGATGATCACATAAGTAGTTTTTACGTGAAAGCGTACATTTTTCTACGATAAAAAGTAGCCCATGCCGTTTCGCGTATTCTGCTCTATGTCTATGCCAAATGTAAAGATGATCAGTTAAGAAGTTTTACGTAAAAGCGTAAATATAGTATCCCATGCGAATCGTGCATTTTTCCTTCCCCGTGGTCTACATTATATATGTGCCAAATTTCATGATGACCGGTTTAGTAGTTTTTGGGTGAAAGCGTAAAAACTAAACAAACAAACTCACATTCATATTTAAAATATTATAGTAGGGATAAGATTTTTTTAACATTAGGTAGGTACCCATTGGACACTCCTCATGGGTATTTTTCATAGAATTTTATACATGGGAGCTACGTTCGATTTTCCACAATGTCCTATTTTTCTCGGATCTTTAAGCATTTTTCTGGTTACACAGCAACTTGCCACATGAATAACATAAAACATAACGCGTATCGGCACAAATAGCGACCAATATACGCTGACCTTCCGTTTCTTTATTACCCCTTAAAGTTCCATTGGAACGAGCGGAAACTTGTTAAGTCAACGTATCTTATGAAATTGGTCGACAATGTTTTGTGTTCAGAGTAAATGGGGCAAAAAGCTTTAAGAAAATGTAAAGGCAATTGTGTAACACCCTGTATAGCTGGGGAAGATGTCGGTTTACATTTTCTTTCATTATTAACTAGCTTCTGCCCGCGGCTTCTTTTTGGGGTAACTTTGGACCACCATCTAATGGAGGTGAGTTTGCAAGAAGCCTTCTTTGCCTAACATTTTTATTTATAATTTAAGCGTTATTTACAGCAAACGTCATTAATACTTGAGAATGAAATAATAATATATTCGTTATCAATCTGGTCCTGTGTTAAGCTCTCGAAGGACTTGTGTTGCTATGGTACCCAGACAGACGGTGGAAAAATATTTCATTCTTTTACATCATACACATATTTAATACACATCTATATGTGAACACAGAAAACTTTTTTGTTCCTTTGGTGGGTATTGAATCTGCGACCTTCGGCTTGAGCATAGATGCGCTCAACCACCGAGCCATGGAGGTCGTCATAGTAATTTCGCTAAGCCCACATTCTACAAAACCCATGAAACCAAAACCTAACAACCGAAAAACATACTTTAATCCTAATATTCTCCATCAACAAAGCGAAAATTCTCCAAATCCAGTTTAATTCGCCACAATCCTGAACTTAGGTGCACAGTGCCAAATTTATGTTTTTTGCCAACTATGCACCTTATCTGCTTTTAATGCGGTACATTATTTTTGCCCCCCGGCCGTACACTTGGCAAGAGTCCGCAATATGAATGGGAGAATGTGTGGTACAACTGACATCGCCTATTTAAAACTTTATCCATCCATCCATTACAACTACCATAGTTTAGGCGTTTATGCAATGAGTGAGACAAAAGTAACATGGCATTTTATGAAGTGGCTAACTCACGTTGGTGACGAAAGAAAAGCTAATGCTTAAACTATATTCATGATGATGAAAATTCTTCAAACGCAATGTCTATACTTGTATACATAAATTATAAAGAACAAAGATTTGCTTGTATGTTTGTTCGCATGGAATTAGCTCCGACACTACTGTGCGTGAGCGATTTTGATAAATTTTGGCACATATATAGAGTAGACTACGGGAAAGGACATACGCTACTTATTATCGCGGAGAAATGTACTGTTCCCGCGAGATTTTCTCTGGTACAAGATCTGGTAGAAGAATACAACCGAGAATACTATGTTGCATTTTAATAGTAAACGGTTTCTGTCGGTTTATCAGTATCTCAAGCCTCATTCGCACAATATCTCTCTACTGAAGAAATATGTAAGGCGCGCCCACGGACAGGGACGTATTGGGTGTTTTATGTGGGGGATAATAATTTATTGTAAGTTTTTCTTTGTGTTTTTAAAAAGTTACAATAATTGTTACGAAAATAGACGCGGTTGCTTTCGAAAAGGTAAATTTTTTAAATCACTTTTCTCATTCCGGGAATTTCATTTTGTCTCGTTAAACTACGATACATAAGTCTGCAAAGGCTTTTAAAATACGCTGCATTATATTTTAAAGAACTATCACGTGAAGCTGAATGTAATTATTGTTAAATCGTTCTCTACGAATGTCTACGTCGTAGCGACGCGTTACACCGCTACGCCGAAATACAGACTTGTATTACAATATTATATCGGGTCAAAAAAATGTGTATGTACATCACACATTACCTCTCTCTACATAAAAAAAAAATATTTATAAACTTTTTATAAAAATAAAACTTGAACTTTTTGTTTTTTCAGTAGGTAATAATCTACGCCATTTGCACCATCTTAGAGCCCATTTTTTGCGATCTAATTAAAGCTGAGTCCGCCCCTCGTGGGGGGCGGGCGGACTGCGGGGAGGGGGGCGGCCGGCAGCGCTCCTTTTTACGTATAGCGAAGTAGGGGCGCGCAAACTTTTCGAAGCGGTAACTCGGTAAAACGGTAATTTATTTTCATATTTTAAAATGTTTGTTTAGTTCAAGAGCTACTTGAAATACCTTAAATTATTTTTGCGACAATGTCAAATACTTGCCTCTGAAAGCATTTTGTTGATTCTATTTCCAATTATTTCAATTCCATTTTGCACAATTATCTGTCTATTTAAAGTAATAGGTATAACAATATAAGGTCTTTTATACACAACGACAACGATGGACTCCAAACTGTTATACTCGAGTAAAGCTTCAAATATAACAAAAACCAAATATTTATTTATTTAACTCTAAAAACTGTACTGCGTCTTCGTTTACATTTCATAATTTAAATATTTTACTCTCATAATAAAAAAAACATGCGCAATAAATGAAACCAAGTAACCAAATGTTGCGCACCCCACCAAGAAGGTGTGAGAGCCTCGCCTCAAGAATGCTACAGTTTTCCCGAGTTTTCCATTTCTCGACCCCAGGCCACCCCCCTGGGGGAGACCCAGGAAAAAATGGCCGTTGCTACGTAACGGTGTTGCTAGTTCGAAACTTGTTCGGTCTCATCAGATTACAGTGTTGCCAGCCAAAAGTGTTAATTGAAATACAATCCGGTCGAATTTATTGAATGACGTAATCTTTTTTAGTTTGTTTAATTTCGAGGAGAATGAAGATCAATATATTTTTATTTAATTTAATTAAGCTAAAGAGCTAAAGGACATAAGCCCGGTTTTGAGATTTTTTGTCAGTAGTTTATGTATTCAATGGCGTTTTTGATTGTATAACGCGAACGCGTTAACCTATAAAAAGTGAATATGCAAAGATTTCAAAACTAAAGATGAGTTATGACGTACATTTAACAGAAAAAAAAATCATACAAGAAAGAGTTACGCCATCTTGATTCCAGAAGTTTTTGGCAATTACATGTGGAGTAAACTGCGGACAGGTGAGGCATATGCGAAAAGAAGGAGAAGAAAGTATCTGTCAAAATGTCAAAATGACAAAATAATATGTCAAACCATGGTCAACCTCAACTGCTTCGAGCAATCCCAAAAGCAGTTCAGTTAAGATTTTTTTTAAGAGTTTTTCAGTTCACTTTTTGCCTCGACATACCTCGTTTATAATACGAGTATTATAAAGGACTGTGGAAATATGCATGTAGACGCAGATTTTTTTCTTTTCTTGCGTAAGTCTTTTTTGTACCTTCTTAGCAAGGAAGCTACTTGTGGACGTATTATTCAAACTATATTGCAAGTAATTTTAATACACTACTTACAAAGAAGAAAAAAAAAAAAAATTTTTTAATTGTGGGTATGTGAATTACGAAATCGTAGCTAAAAGCTGCACAGCTAAACTTGGATTGTAAATTGGGACGAAAGTTTGTCCCACAGCGTAGCCAAAACTTTCATTCCTGAAAAATACAAGGTATTCCTGTGAATAAAATTCTTGGAAATTTCTGGTATTGAAACAACGGGAAAACATTAAACGACACTAACATTATTTTATTTATTTCTGAAACCTTCAACGTAAAAGCCTACTCAAATATTACTGTAGCTAAGTAAAATGCTACAGTGAGGCTCGGTGACTTCTTTAACATTTGCTGGTGAACAACGCGCACGATAACATTTATCACCCGATGGTAAGTAAGTAGTCTATGCCTATATAGTAAGTAGTATGGTAATAAAGTATTAAATATACTTCCCGTTGTCTGGTACCTGTAATACAAGTTCTTCGGATACTTAGCACGGGGCCAGATTGACGTGGTGTGAAGCGTCCATAGATATTATGATTATTAATTTCAATTAATTTGTTAGGTTGTCTGGAAGAAAATGCTACCGCCTTTTTGTACAGTTGCTTTATTATAGATTTCTGTGATATAATCGAATTTACTTTCAAAGCAAATTAAAGTATGAAGAAGCGTCCGCTCTCGCATTTTCTCGCAAAACAAATCCCTTGTGTTCGTAAGAAGTATAAAAAATATTGCCAATAAAAGCATATGTTGGACTTTGTAGCTTGAGCGATTTTGAGCTCTAGTAATCGGTACTAGAATTCAAATTCATTCGTGCGATTCCTCTTAAAACTATATTTTCAAAAACATCACGGCTTATATTTGTTTCTCGGTCGATGCAATTTGGACTTTTTGCCTTTTTATATAAAAATGAAAATCGTTCGTCAAGATTAGTTAGCAGAAGTTTTATATACAGGCTGTTCAAGACAGTGTTGGTGAGTTGCCCAAGTGTGCGCCCCCTACTTCTTTGCGTCGTTAATTTACATTTTAAATTGCACTTACATAGCTGAGCGGCGACTTGCTCTGTTTTGTAGCGTCCTGTGCAAACTTCGCGAACACTCTGTATACTGAAGTTATAAGAGCTGGTTAAAAATCTTTATTTTGCCGTATTTTCTGTACAGTATCATCATTCGTGAAAAAAGTTGTCTATAGTGTATTTTTTTGCAAGCTAGTAATGTGATTTTGTATTTATTATACAAAATCACATTATATATTAGGACTACTTGGAGTCAATTCACACCAAAACAAAACGATACGTGACGTGGCGCTGCATTTTTAAAATAGCTATTAAAATTTGAACTTTATTTATCACAAAAGAAATCTACACGTTTCATTGTACGAGTTCGAATGTCATGTTGCGCCGCGTTGAACAGCGCATGTGCAGTGTTGATGATGATGGTTGATGTCATAATATGAAACTTGTATCTTTTTGTGTAGTGGATAAAGTAGAATGTTTAATACCTATCTTAAAAATGCAGCGCCACGTCGCGTATCGTTTCGTATTGGTGTGAACTGACCCTTATAGTACCACATAAAAGCATTCCTATTAGATCAAATTCAACAAATCGACACAACCTGTTTTGCTGTCTAAACAATAACTTTCCATGTTTTTTAAGCATGTCGAATTGATCAAATCTGTCGAAAAAAAAGGGAAAGTCGCATAAAATCTGTTAAAACTAAATCGTTCTCTAAAACTATAACTTCCGACCCTTATTCAAATATCCAAAATCAATAGCGACTGTCAAATATGAAAATCGAAAGTGTTCATAAAAAAAACTATATTATAAATATAAATCAAAATCGACTTTACATCAATGGGTATAAGGTTCAAATTGCTTTGCATTATACAGGCTGATCAAAATATATCCACCTCATTGTATCCGGTGCGACAAAAAAAGGTTTTGTTTACTTGTGAATGGACACGGAAGCTCTTTAAATTTCGTTACCTTAACCTATAAGTTATTTTTCGACACCTCGTTACCGCCCGCCATAGACTAAGAAACACCTCGTTACCGCCCGCCATAGACTAAGAAACAGAAGGTATTTCATCACGTTATTCATTCACTATACATTATATTAGAATATAAGTAATGACCTAAAATTATTAAATATTATTAATACCAAATACCTATTTATTTTAACAAAACAAACGTTAGTGTCCCAAACATGGACGTTTCAGTAACGACAAGCTATCAGACAGAAAAAGAATAAATAAGGAGTAATTTTAAAGGTTTTATATTAATATTTTAAAGAATTTTCATTAAAGCTTCTTGTAACACTCTCGCATGCACACTATGTGTTACTACACCACCTAACAATCTAGGACACGTCAAATTAAATCACATCAAAAAAAAAATCCAAAACCATAATATATTTATGAAAGTCTTTTGAAAATAGGTATAAACCTTTAAAAGGCTTTCATGAAGCCGCCTCTACGCTCATTGTTACTCCTTGACATATCGAAACATGCCCACGTCTGCCACCTGTTGTTGCGACAGTATTGACAGCTGGCTGCATTTCATTGATTTTTTAATGTTTCGTCTATTTGTGGGGTGATAAATTATTTCTAATGGCGTCTTGTTCGCTGATTATAAAATGAAGTAGGTATATGCAGTTCCGCACAACCTACATGGTGCGGAACTGTGTATAGGTATAACTTGTTAGGTTAATAAGTTACTTATCATCTTTTTATTTGAAGGACTGGGTAAATTTAAAAACAGTTTTGAGCTGCAAACCTTTGATGTCACTTATTTAACAGGCAACTGGCCCATCACACTTTCCCACCAATGTAACTATTATATAGCCAGGCAGCCCATCACACTTTCCCACCAATGCAACTATTATATAGCCAGGCAGCCCATCACACTTTCCCACCATTGTAACTATTATATAGCCAGGCAGCCCATCCACACTTTCCCACCAATGTAACTATTATATAGCCAGGCAGCCCATCACACTTTCCCACCAGTTAAACTGTTGTATAGCCAGGCAGGGATTTTACATCGCTAAATGACATTAGCATCGCTATGTCACGTCTCAATGATGCTTATGTCAAATCCCATACATTTTTGTTGTCTAAATTCGTCGTCGTAAAGCCTCAGGTCATTTCATATTATGATCTCAAGGGTCTCCGCCAGGTTCATGCTAAGTCTGTCTATTTGTTGCAATTCATGCTACCCGAATACGCTAAGCCACTGCTTAACCATGTTACATTTATACTCAATATCATCATTATTATCACTAATATTCAATACTAAATTATATGTATACCATTAATTAGATTAGTTTTATTGTCATCATCCATAATTTATTAATTAGTTGTTGGGTGTTTACTGGCAAAAGGAATACCGCTTTATCAAGGTTACCTGTACCTATCAGATCTAAACAGTTCAATATTTTATCAACTTAGGAAAACTTTTCAGCACTTTGCAATTTGCACGTAAACTAGATAGCGATCAGAATGTAATCGCGGAAGAAAGCTTCGTGTCGGCTGGTATGTGGTAAGTATGCGGTAAGTACCACTTGGTAAGTGGTAAGAATTCGCGAAAACACCGGCGAGTTATTGCCGCCTTCCCAAATATGCAGCACACCGGCAGGGGATATTGTCTTTGGGATGAAAATATATTTTTTTTCTAAAAAGTTCGTTGTTACTGTGTATTATTAGTCATAGACATAGACAAAATCAGCGCCAATCATAGACTGTCTTTATGGCTTTGAAAATTGTAAATGTTTACTTATTTACTTAACACCACGCCAATACACGACAAAGTTTTTATACAAACTGAATTTGTGACTTTATTTATATATTTATCCGCGACTTTCTTCGCAAATTCATAGTTCTATCCTACGGAAACCTTGAATTTACGATAGTAAAGGACAGCCTATATGATAAGTTACTAATTAAGCCATAAAAAATGTATGTAGACATATTATATTTTTTAAATGTAGCTAAGATCTAGCAGACTAAGATCTAAAAATCATTGTCATAGGATTTACATTGGAACTATTCTTACCCGACTACGGATGAAGCCAAGTGTAATTTTGGCAGTCTATGTATGTTATATCGTAGCGCCTAAATTACTGGTCCAATTCTAATAAATAAGATGTCAATAGATTCGTAATAATAGCCCGGATAACAAAAGCTATATAATTTTCGTAGTCGAATTATAGTTTTTTTTTTATAAAATTGTAGTCATAACAGAACCGATTCCCGCTGTGGCTGTACACAGCAGTAATGTAAGATTTACACGGGTTATCCGGAGAGGAACAGTACGAGGAAATCCGGGCGCCGTCGCACTAAAAATTTGCCTTACAAATTGTTGGCGGAACTAGCTACTAGATATTTGGGGTGATTTGCATATTGGTGTGGGAGATAGGCCTATGGCGCCGCGTTTGCTCAAATTCAAATTTAGAACAAAATCAGACAGAATTTTATATTTGAAACTAAAGAAAAAAAAAAATGGCTAAAGTGGGCTACAGTGCTCGAGATGCAGCCTATTCCTTTTCACATTCAGTTGAGACCTAGGTCCTAGGTCCGTAGGACTAGCTACCTTAGATCAAGATGAAAATTTTTATCTTGATCTATTGCTTAGTACCCCAAAGATCTAAAGATTGATTAATAAAAAATTAAGACCAAAATATAAGATTTTGCCTATAAATCATAAGGGGTATATTTATATTATTTAAGAAATATATGTTTTGCGTAATGCAACAACCGTTGACATCTGCGCGACCTGACCCCAGCAACAATAGTAAGAAAGGGTCAACAGTGACCAACTGCTCAGAACCGGATCCGATCCGGTGCGAACCGGCTCAATGCGCTTTGTATTGTGTCCACACGTGAGGTGTTTTAGTGGAATTTACTTCAGTTTTTATTTTTATATAAATTAGTTTGCTTAATATACCTATTTTTGTTAGGTTATATCCACAATATTTTGAACTCAAATCGAACGTAGAACGTAAAAATCAAAGATTTAAATATAAGCTCTATCGTCCAATATGTAACTTAGTAAGTAACATATATAAAAATAAATGTATTTATTTAGGCCATAGACATATATAATAAGTTACCAGATAATTTTAAACACAGTTTATCTTTTAATACGTACAAAAAAAAAAACAAAAAAAGTTAACCATATGGCTTCTAGAAAATTGCTTTTACAACATAAATGACTACATGTTACATAATCAAAAATATTAAGTTATAAATATCTGACCGCTGACGTGAACTGCTCATAATAATTCATTGTAATCTGATTCTGGAATTACTTGACATTTATTATATTAAAATATTGACTTATTATGTAATCGGTACTTAGGTTCATGGTAGTTAAAATTAAAAGTTTGACATTAAAAATGTAATTTTGACAGTGTAACAACATAATTAAAATAGTATCTTGCTTATATGTTGACATAATTAATAATAATTTAATGTTTTAGTTTCAATTTTGTGATGAAAAATTAATGGTTAAATGTAATTTTATTTATATTGTACTTGTACTAATCGTTCTTTAAAACGTTAAACTTGACATTTACCCACATCTTGTGAATAAATGATTGATCGATTGATTGATATTATGTTGTTATTTATAAGTATTCACATATATATAAATTTCATATTTTAATTTGAATTAATTAAAACAAATTTGAAAATTTTAACAGTTGAAAAAACATTGATTATAAATTAAACGGAGTCTGGAACTAACCAATAAGTTCAGAATATGTTTTTAGCGATGTAAAATATATTATCTGTTTTTAGCGATGTAAAATGTATTATCTGTTTTTAGCGATGTAAAATATATTATCTATTTTTAGCGATGTAAAATATATTATCTGTTTTTAACGATGTAAAATATATTATCTGTTTTTAGCGATGTAAAATATATTATCTGTTTTTAGCGATGTAAAATATATTATGTTTTTAGCGATGTAAAATATATTATCTGTTTTTATTCACCGTAAAAAGTAACGATAAACCTTATTATAACGTTTTCCTTGAAAATACATACAAAGTTTGATAAAAGATTAAATAAACATTACTCTACAATATGGTCACCCTGCCGTACTGACCGTAAACGTTTTCATACAAAAACTGTAATGACGGACATATGGACAGCGGGTATTTTTATTAGGAGTCACGTACTAAAGGATATTATAATGGATATTGATTGTACTCGGTTTATTTGTTCAATTATTTTGAGTAAAAAGCTCAAAGTCATGATCATTATCATCATCGACCCTTTATTTTTAAGCGAACACTACATAATATTTACTTCAGAGTAAGGTAGGTATCCTGAATATTAAAGCGTAAATAATAATCTAGTAATACTTACTTATATGGAGGACCCACATAATATTCATTATGTGGGTCGAAAAAATACCTAATTAAAACCTTTTTTTTTTTTAATTTTTAGTTGAATTCTTGGGCTCAGTTATAACTAAAGCGTTAAAGTATGAAAGTCTGGTTGATTTGAATTATGCAGATTTTTGTGAAGGTTAATTATAATCGGATTGGTACCAGACAAATGTCTTTCGTTTTGTAAACAATCAATAAAAACATGTCATTTTATGTATAAAATGCATATTTTAGCATGATAACCATTCTCTCTAGTACTCTAAGCTACTAAGTAAGCATTAATTTTTATTAACCGACTACAAAAAAAGGAGGCGGTGATACGTTCAGCTGTATATATTTTTTCATGTTCATAGTGTTTTAAAACGATTCTGATAATAATAGACATTGAGTTTCGCGGTTAGTTTAGTAATACAGTATAAAAAATGATACACCATTAACAAAGCTTACGTTATAACAAAATGCGTACAAAATTATAGACTTACTTTTAACAGACGATGCTAGTCTGTCATTAAGTCCTCTATATTGTTAACAAGTTAAATATTACAAAACGAAGAAAAATGGTACTAAATTGAGAATTTTAATATATAAAAAATATGAAAAATAGAATTAAGATGTTGACGAAATGAAAATTACATTTTCATAATATTATCATATCTTTTACATAGCAATTTTGTAGTTTACAATATCTACTTATCAGAGTTGTAACGGAACATGTTTTAGTATTACTATTACTAACAAACCTTTTTCATGCTAAAAAAGGTACGGAAATCTGAGCTGGCGACAAAGTGTTTTACCGGTAGGCAGCTGCACATTAATCCCTACAAATACAAATAGGATAAGGAAGGGTCAGCGAAACCAGATTGACCAGTCCTATTCAAAAAATAGACAATAACGGCCCAGCAACTGACCCTTGGGGGACACCGGTCACTTTTGCACGTTTTGTCCAAAACCGGTACTAAATCAAAAGGGTTATTTTGAATTATTATTGGCATAGCACACGTAGCAAAGGTGTTGGTCAGTTTGTCGTTTGGTCTTGATGATGGAAGGTGGTGGACGATGTAAAACGCTTAAGTGAATTCAAAATAATTCCTGAATAAAGGTACGTACATTTACGGTAATCCCAAGTGACTTGTCGGGTATAAGGTTCTTAATGAGGAAAAAAATCCCCATTTCCCTGTGTCGTTGTCACAAAAAATACACAATTATCACTTCCCCGTTCCGCTCGGCAAATAGAATTAGGCGTGAATTAAATTAACCCGTGGATTAACATGGATAATACCTGGCTCCTCGCTTTTTCCTTATTTTTCCTGCCTTTTAAGTGTTTTTTTGCTGACACGTCCCTCCCCTGACGTGGGAAATTTACCCGCTAATTTAGAAGGACAAATGCTTGTTCACGTTTGAAAGGTCCTTTTTCTTTCCTCGTTCTTTTGCTGATGTTTTTAGGCAACACGTGTATGCACGGGGAATTTCGTAAAGTCATTACACTTTTTAATGCTCCCGTATTTCTTAATTAGACTGCTTAAGCCTTAGTGGTTTATTTTTATGCATCAAAAGTGATTCGGAATTTACTTCATGTTACGTATTGTTTGCGTACATACGTAACATTTATATTATAAAAGAATGAAACAGAAAATAACTGTTTAATATTTAATATTTAGCAGCTATTTAATTAAGATACAGAAACACAAATATTGGGCTAAAGTTCAAAAATCAATTTCGTAATTTTTTTATGAATATCACAAAGACATAAAAAGAAAAATTAATAATGATTATGTAAATTATCTGAGATGATGTATGGATATAGTATATTTTTATGCTGATGTACTAATTACAGTAAAATATCTACTTAAACGATTTTAGGGATAGGTTTACAAAGATATAAAAATCAAGATGTGTCTCATAGTTAAAAAATATCCGAGTCAGTTTGTAAGTTTTTTACTTAATTCTGTTTTTTTTTTCTAATTAAATAACATTAGTAATATTTAAAATAATATACGTTAACCTTTTTTGTAACTCTTTTTACGTTTGCTTTGATGTGTTATTTATAATTTAAAAAAAAGCTTCAAAATATTAAGAAAGCTACGGTTAGGTCCATTATTCAGTTATGTACTCTAATTATATAATTATAATTTATAATTATTTATATATAATTTATATTTATATTATTATAATTTTGTCATAATCTGCAATAACTCTATGTCTAAATATTGTTCCAAAATTCATTATTTTTATTTTTAAATAATGTACCACTTTTGTTTCTGAAATCAAAAACTTTGCAAAATGTGTATTAATGAATTTTCATAACAAAATAAAACACAAAAAAGCCATTTCCAGCGAACTGTAACAAAAGAATGCTTATTTGATGCAAGGGTTTAAGAAAAGGGGTCCTTAAAATGTCAAAAGAAGGTGGGTTTCCCTAAGGGTGCCATCCCCTTTAATTATATCTTTTAATGTCTGAGTTTTTAGGAGGGCTGCATTATATATTTTTGATCGAGGGTGGCAGGGTGATTCCAAAAATCGTTAAGGACTTTATGTACAAAGTTTTATCGCATTATAATACTGATATTAGCATATTTTCCAACTTCGATACTTGAGAATGTTTTTAAATTAGTTATTTGCGTCTTCATTATTATTATTTTCTAAGAGACGAAAGCTGTTTAGATCTTAATTAATATTTAGGTAAACAAACCGAATTTAGCAAAAATTTCATAATACCTAGTAGGTATAATGCATTTAGCAACAGTGTGAAAATTTTTGAATCAGTTTGTTTAACAAGATTGGATCTGGAAAAAAATCGGTGTGAAAATCTTTTTTTTTTATTTACGGGTACTAAGATCTCTCTGGCTATTACAGTAGTACGTACTAATTTTTTAAGTTTCGCCAAATTTTATGTTACAGAGCTGCTTAACAAAATATTCGGCTATGTGATACTATGTGATATACAATTTTTCGTTACACGCGAAGGAAGCAGTAAAGTTCTGTATAAACATCCGCTAGAATATTACGTTCATTATAAAATAAATCCTATGAAAACTCTAACGTAACTAAATATTATAAAATACTTGCAGCAATGACAGCAAAATAAGATATTTTAACATCCGAAATGATACGGTATAATCTAAAAAGATTAATAATATTTCAATGTAATTTATTTAAAATAATGGTATCTTGTTTATATTTTAAAGTGTTCTTATAAATTTCGCCAAAGCCAAAAATTTATGCCTTGCCTGCCTTGCCTTGCCTTCACGTTTTAGCAGGTAAAGTAAAAATATACACTTTGTTCTTTAATTCGTATAAGTGAGCCCTTTAAATACGACCTTTTCGATTTTATAAATAACTGTTTAGTAATTTAAAACCTTTTAAATCTATCGTTAAAGCAAACAAAACATATAGTATATAGCCTCTGTGTATATAAATACAAAACATCACCGTCTTAACTGCTTAGAAGCGGGGACGTACATTTATTTCTTCTTACTTTTCACCCCTTTAGCCACCAGCCCACGCGGACCTCCCCTTATTTTTAATTGCCTTCAAATTTTCACCCAGCTGAAAAATCAACGTAGGGGGAAGGGCTCAAGCTAGGTTGGTCGTTGTCCCTTCCAAGGGAGGTCGTTCCCTAAAAAAGTCCTTTCTTAAATCGAGGGAGAAACCTGAAGTCGGAAGCGTTCGTTAAATTTTAATTATACTTTCTTTTGCCTGCATTACGTTTAATTCTTATATAACAGCACATGATATTACAGGGTGGGAGTGTACTGTCTTATATAATATTACTCAGGCGAAATAAAAAAGTAAAGGCAGATTTCTACGAACTATGCACTAAACTACGCCATAAAATTGTTACGAATTTCTTATTTGTGTGGGTACCCATTTCGTACCTAAGCTACGTAGATATATTTTTTTATTTATTTTTATTATCCAGGTCAAAAATTAACATCAAATACTTTCGAGAACGATACGTCATATAATATAGATTACCCAAACATTTTTTAGAATAACATCATATTAATGATAAGTACCTAATAAAGATAAAATATCAAAAATACCTTCTATTAAATAATCACGTGAAAAGAAGTTTATTTCTAGATCTCATCTCAATTCAAATTATTTAAATCAACTAACTTATAGAACGGAGATGGAAACAATAAAGATGACAAGATTTTAGATTTACACAACATTCTATAAAAAATGTAACTGGCAAAAGTCATAAACTCCAACGTGGTAAAAAAATTAAAATAATAAATATTCTTAATTTGAAATGCGCGCCAAGGATTTCAAAATGGAGCGCGATTAAACTCGCCCGCGGAATTTGAATGACGAATTGTGGAGGGTTTTTCTTGTTTTACGTGCAAATTTAAAATCAACAGTTAAGTATAATAGCACAGCAATTTCAACCTTTATGCGACGTAGTAAGGTGCACTAAAATTATGTAGCGAGCATTTAAATTTTGCAAGATTTCTCCCCGCTGTCTCTACCAAGGATTTATCGTCTTGCAAGGGGGACAACGAAAAATAAGAAAGGGTTGTTTTTCCTGGGGGACGAAGGGGGTAGGGGGTCAGATTCAATTAGGGCGGGTGGAGAACGATTAATTACGCTTTCAAAATTATGGCGGTATAAAAATTAAGATTCTGGAGATAGTTGGCGCGTTCGGGTAGAACTTTTCATAAGTTGGCGAATATTTAGCTAATTAAGAGTTTATAAAGTTTTTTAAGAGGTTTTCATCGAGATGTAGGTATACATTTTGCGGCCTCGTGGCTTAGTCGTTAGCCGAAGGCTGCGGATTCAAATGCCGCCGAGGAAACGAGAAGTTTTCAATGTTTCTGGGTCATAGATGTGTATTAAATATGTTTATAATATAATAATAATCTATGGCATAAAAGTATTAAATATACTTTCCGTTGTCTGGTCCCCGTAACACACGTTCTTCGGATACTTAGCACGGGGCTAGATTGACGTGGTGTTAAGCGTCCATAGATATTATAAGTATAATAGTTTTTGTGGAAATGTAATAATAATATCAATAATAATATTATTGATATTATTATTACATTGTCACAAAAACTCCTATAGAAGCCAAGCACTTCTTAGCTGATATCTAATGTCGTGTCTCTATGTAGAGATGTTTATATTAAGACGTAGCTTTTGGATTTACTATAGTCTTGTTTCGTTTTGGTAAGTGCCTATACTTGCCATGAGTTGGAACTCCTTCGTATAGAGGGACGTTTTTTATATAAATACTAGCTGGTTCCCGAACTAATGAAAACGGAAACATATTTTTTTAAACGGAACCCAAAAATAATGGTAACCTCAGTTACTCCTTATAAAATCAGCTATCTGCCAATAAAGGTCCGGTCAAAATCGGTCCAGCCATTTCTGAGATAAGCTGGTTACCGTGCCGTTTAAACTACCATGTGCATTTAGTGCAAAGCTGTTAATTTGAAATTACAAACATACACTTGAATTTTATTTATTTGTATAGATAAATGCAATATCATTGATTGCCCGCGGCTTCGCCCGCGTGTAATTAGGTTTTAAACTTTCATGCCCTATTTTACTCATCTTGGTGCCCAATTTTAGAAAACGCTGAAATACGTAATTAATTGTTTTTTCCGTACTCAATTCATGCGAGATATCATACAAATATGTCCAAGGAATAAAAAGTTTCATACAAACTTTTATCGCCTATTTTACCCCCTTGGGGGTTGAATTTTGAAAAATCCTTTCATAGTTGATGTCTGCATCATATAAAAAATATGTGTGCAAAATTTCTAATTTCTAAAAGGGTTTTGCCTGTGCGTTGAAACATCAGTCAATCAGCTTTGCCTTTTATATAATATATATATTCCCTTACTAATAAAAAGATTTACACAGCGGTTAACTTAAACAACGTTGCTGTCTTTGTCTCTTATGTGACTTTTCCAACGCATCAGAAAAAGAAAGCAAATTATCCATTGTGTAAATCTTTTTATTGGTAAGGGGGTATACTTTTATATAATTATATAGAAGATGTAATTTTTTGGTATTTTTTGTTACAATTTCTGTGCTAATCGGATAAAATATGTAGTTAGGCTACTTTTCCAAGTAGTACTAACTATATTATGAAATAGTTTTTCTTTTCAATTAATAGAACGAACGAATTTTTAGTAGTTATTTCTTAGATCTACATATGAAACCGTGATATCGCCTACATCGTTTGAACAAATATTACCTTCCTTGTTGATTTTATTGCGTTTATAAATAAATATGATATAATGTTTAAAGCACATTGACCTGATTATTACCCTTTTAACAAAACGTACATTGACCCACTCATATGTGAAGGTTACGTGGAAACATAACCGTATTAAAATATTCCTTAAATTATATTAGTAAGGTTTAATTTCCGTTGAGAGTTCCCACGAAAGTTTTCCAAAGAATATAGAATTAGTGACGTATGCTCAAGGTTCAGAATCGTTCCCGTTAGACTTTCTTAACTATGGCTGGGCCATCTTAAATGGTTGAGGTGAGATAATAGAAAAAAAATTGTGGAGATAAACAAAACAAAACATTTAAGTGACCCCCAAATTGTCGAGCAGTGAGCCGCCGCTGATGATTATGAATTACGAAAATTTTAATTTTTACGTAACCCCCGAATTGAAAACCAGTGAGTGAGCTGATGATGTTAAATTACAGCTAAGAATACTCTCGATCGTGTGAGCTTTCAAACAACAAACAAAACTAGATATATATCGGTTCAGCCGTTTGCGAGCTACGATGCCACAGATAGACACACAGACAGACACGTCGACCCTATAACACCCCTCTATTTTCGTCGGCCTATACGTTCAATATATTTTATGTAATTTTTGTACACTTAAAAATATTTTCCTCGCAGAATACATACCTACTTTGTTTCTGATAATAAAGTTATCAGTTATTGTCCAGCAAATTACATAAGGTAAACCAGCCCATAATTTTACCTAAAACTAAATATTAATCAAACAAAACTAATTCGAAATAAAGGATAACAAATAACGAATAGAACGTTCGCGAAGCAATTAAAATCTCGATCGAAGTCTTGCCCCCCGGAGGTACGGACTTTTATTCGGCCCCGTCCACCCAAAAGAAGCGCCATCTTGGAAGGGGACACCCCCGGGGTGGGGTGGGTACCCCGAGTGTTGTTTTAATTCCGCCGAATATCTTTTCGCGAATACCTCAAGACAACTTTTAGATATAATTCCCTTCGCGCCGTGTAAATCGGTAACTTTGTCTATTACTTTTTGGAACACCTTTATAATGATAATAATAATCTGCCTTTGTTATATGAATAAATAGTACTCGTATATTACAGTTTTTTATTATACAGTAATGTACATTTAAGTATATATAACATTTTATTTGTACGATCAGATGTAGTCAAAACAAAGAAATGTTTAACCTTCTTACGGACCTTGTTTAAATACCTTGGAATATTTAGACTAGTCAACTAGTCTTCTTTAAATTAATTGAGTACCTGCTTAATTAATTTAAAGAAGACTATCTGTTGCCCACGGTTCCGCCCGTGTAAATAGTATCCCACGGGAACACTACTTTTTCGGGATAAAAAGTATCCTACGTTTTAATCCAATGCTTAAACTACTACCATACTAAATTTCATCGATATCCATTAAGTAGTTTTTACGTGAAAGAGTAACAAACATCCATCCATTCATCCATCCATCCATCCATCCATCCATCCATCCATCCTCACAAACTTTCATATTTTAATATTGGTAGGATAGGATAACCGCATTTTATACCAGCACCCGTCTCGCCACAGTCTCTAAATGTATTATAATTAGTGCTAATTAGCTCTCATACAATCATTATCTAAGAAAATCATTTGCTACTTCTTTTAACACTTATTTTAAAAACTTTTAAAAGCTCCGAACCGGTCGCAGATAGAAGAAAATAGAACGAAGAATAGAACTTTCATTAAGTCCCGCCGCGTCACTACAAAGCCCGCAGATTAAGCTCTGAAAGCTCACATTTGCATAGAAATTAAAATTTCACCTGGACCACTGGACTTAAATTCCTTTCGCTCACTTTGATTTATTAAAAAAAAACGGCCGCCATTTCGAAAAGCACTTAAACAAGATGGCGGATATACCTTAATCCGGACATCAACTGAGTCTTCGTTATGAATTTTATAAATTGAAAATACCTGTAAGTTTTATGATAAGAATAATAATACTACTGTGTAACTATGAAGACTTGACTTTTTCATGTATTCATTTCGTTATATTAAGTTGTTATGTATTTATTGTTACAGATGCTGACATAAATTTCATTAAAATCTAAAAATACTCCATTTGCGTTCCATTAAAATTGGAAAAATGTGTGATCTGAAAACGGAAAACGGGAAAAAATAAATACATGAATGCTGGCAACATACAATGGATCTTTGAAAAAACTTACGCCATCACCATTTTAAAACGGTAATAGAAAAAGCCAAGAAATGAAACAGACAAAACTACCTACCAAACTACACTCCGAACTAACTCGACATCCAAACATGAAAAACAACAAAATATATAACATCAAAACGCAACACAAACGAAATGAAAGAAGCAGAAAACATGCGAAACAAATGAATATGTAACTTACTATGAGGACAATATGCACAAAGAAGTTTATCTCGACTGTAATCCGAGGAATAGGGATACTGGGAAGAAATGGGAATTACAGGAGCGCGCGACCACTACTACCGTTTCTCACTGTAAACACTCTAAACTCACTATTTTTTATTCGAGTGGAAAGAGGTAGATTGTTCTTTATGTGAATGTCGTAATAAGCATGTAGGTTTTAGAAAATTTCTTTTTAAACATTCTATTTGTCTTTTGCCATTGTGATGTTAAAAAAAAAAGTTAAAATATTTGAAATAGATTTAGCTCAGAACTCAAACCTAATTTTGGTTAAAACTATAATTAATAATATGTTTAAAATGTATGTTATTATGAACTCAAAATCTATATCAAAACATACCATTGCATGCTATTGTAATCATCATCATCATCATTAACAGCCATAGGACGTCCACTGCTGGACATAGGCCTCCCCCAAAGATTTCCACAACGAACGGTCCTGGGCCACCCGCAACCAACGGCGACCCGCGACCTTCATAAGGTCATCGGTCCACCTAGAGGGAGGCCGTCCAACGCTGCGCTTTCCAGTTCGTGGTCTCCACTCTAGAACATTTACTCCCCAGAGGTTATCAGTTCTACGAGCGATTGTAATAATATCAAGATATTGTATACAATAATATTATGAAATATAAAATCGCCCTACAAATCAATATATTCGAAAGAAATAGCAATGTAACGTTAAAGTGAAATCATTTTTGATTTACAAATTTTATTTACATTGTATTTTGTCATCGAAAAATGGATTGAGCAGAACTTTCTGAATTGTGACCTTTAAAAGAAGAAGAATCTTTAAAAGATTTGTAAAGACCTTCTGAATGTCATCATCACTCCCCGCCCCTCTGCACTGCGCCATCCAGCATTCTAACTCATTATCTTGACCAGCCTCAACGCACCGCGGCCTGGTCGAACCCTCATCGGCTATAGGCTCACTCGCTACAATGACCGGTTATCAAGTAGAGCAAATCAGCATGCCGACTCACTGGAGCCCGTGCAACAGTAGTTTTCGACTTACTGGGACTCTCTCCACTGGCACTGATGACTCAAGCACAATACCCAAAATTCAACCTTTGTATTTCGAGCAGAGTGATGGCGGATAATCAGCACGCACAAACTAGACCGCGCTATCAAAGTAAAAATTCGACCTTTGAACTTCGGGTGGACTATGGAGTGACGGTGGCTCAATCAGCGCTCACAAACTAGATCGCGCTATCAAAGTAAAAATTCTAACTTTGGACTTCGGGTGGACTATAGAGTGATGGTGGATCAATCAGCGCGCACAAACTAGATCGCGCTATCAAAGTACTTATAATTACTGAAAGGCGATTTACATTCTATCACTGTTATAGTCGGCTTCGGTCTGACCGAGCACAACGCTTGATCAGAGATATCTCCCTTTTGTGTACTTTCCATGAAATCATATAAATGTTGCTTGATGTTTGCATGCTTAACAAGCTAAAATGAATGGTTCAAACCCTAGATTTTTTAACTTGTCCTACGTAACGACGTTATAAGGACAAAGGTAGAAAATCAAGGGGTTAAACACGGAATAATCCAAATAAAGGTTTACAAAATTAAGAAACTTGTCAAAAACAATAATGGACGTGCCACCACAATATCATCTTATTATATACATTGGTAAAAAACAACAAATTTATAATTACCATTCATCATCAAGAACAGCCAAACTCACATTTATATACTCCACTTGGTAATTCATCCCTTAAAATTCTCCATAACCTTTCAAACCGAAGTTTATTTGCGTATGTAATCTTTATGTTTTGCTGTTTTGTAACAAAATCATTAAATTATTCATTCTAGTGTATTATTTTTGAGTTCAAAAAGTACTTTCTGCCTGTAATAAGATTATAAACATATAAGACGAATTAAAATTCTTGTAACTTAACATACACTGTTCATACGCAGTCATGTATATCTTTTGGGAAATCAATAATAATAAAATCAATGATTTCAAAACTAAGGATGGGCTGTGACTTACGTTTTTGAACAGAAAAAGTCTTCATGCAAGATAAAGTTACGCCATCTTGATTTCAGAAGATTATGACAATAAAATTCGGACTGAAACTGCGGAAAGCAAATGTCAATATGTCAAGATGACAAATGTCAAACCTCGGCCACCCCAAAAAACCCAAAAGTGCAGCAGTTTAAGTGTGGACAATTTTTGCATCGACATGACGCGTCTATTATATTAGGTATATAGGTAATTGACTAAAATACAATTTATGATTTCCAATACGACACAAATCGAAACTATCAGGAACCAATAGTAATATATCTCTCGAGCCAATCTCCAGACAATTATTAGTCTTTTTCAACTTATTATCGAAAAACGTTAGTTTGAACGATTCCAGCCGAAAAGCCGCGATCACGTATAGATAACATTACCAAGTTTTCGCATTAGGCAAACTTTTATTACACTTATCTTGCGAGGGAGGTAAGGTGGCAAAAATGTTCGCCTCCTCTGATTGATGACTTCTAATTTTGTTCTTAAATTTTCAGCCAGTTACCTTTTACTTTTTAAGCAGCCTGTATCTATTACATTTAATAGATGTTTAGTTTAATGTTTCTTATTTGAATATCGTTATATTCTGGATTTAGACGCAATAACAAGTTTTATACACATAACAATATAAATAAGGTATATAGGTTTGTATATCGATTTATAATATTATCATGAACTATTATTTTTTGCATGCCGTGCTTAATTAGTAACAAAAGTTTGTAACAAAAGTTAATTATTTTGGTATAACAATAGAATAAACACTGATGTGTACCTCATGCTGTAATTTTTTGTTTAAATAAACGTCTATCTAATCCAGGCTATATTGCACACAGTTATTGTAAAATCGGGCTGACTTATTTAAGTATACATATATTTAACTGTTCATAGTATGTTTGTTTCTAAAATCATTTTGGACCTATGCTAAACTATTCGGTACACACAATAAGATTTTGTGCTAAATTGTAAACTTGTCTATGAAAAAAGAAACTTTATTTTCGTTACCTATCAATTTCCTTCAATGTACCGCGTACTAATGTGATCTATTTATTTTGAATAACAATAATGAACAGACATTTTGTTTCATTTTTTCTTGTCATCTTCTTTGCACTTATTTCAAGACAAATTCATTTTGTCAATTCATCTTGTCCTAGTATATGTGCCAGTTAATTGTTTTTGAGCAATAACTGGTACCTAGTACCTACCTATCTTTTTGTAACTAATCCGACTTTGCTACCAACTTCCTGTTCGCTAGTAAAAGAACGTCCGTGACTGTCAATTTGTTAGCAAAGTGGATAAATAATTTCTATTTTTTTTTTCCCTTTCGTAACGAATAATTTGAATACGTAATAGAAAAATCTTTTTGTACAGGTACATGGCACGTGCGTATATTATAAGTACCTAAGTTAAATACATAACAATATACGGAACGAATGACCGTAGCTAAGCACGGCGGAGTTACTACAATGCCTATAAGAAAGCGGGCGGCGTTATAAAATTTGCATTCGGTTGGTAATGCAGGGGGACGGTGTTGAGTGTGGAGACGGCTTTTGTGAATGAGCTAATACTTTATATACTAACTATCTGGTGCCTCAAGCTTCGGTTGCGCAGAACTAACGGAAACGGAGCCCTATTTTTTAAACGGAACCCTAAGATAAAGTAGCCTATGTTATACCTTATAATATCAGCTCTCGGCCAGTGAAAGTCCCGTGAGAATCGATCCAGCCTTTTTCTGAAAAGGAAAAAGATAAGCCGGAACAAACAGATTTTAAAGATCGTTTTTTTTGTCATAAATACCGTTTATATTTTCATCTGCATTAATTAGTGAATAGATGTTAATTGAAAATTACAAACACTTCAATTTTAGTGTCTGGGTGTGCACACAATTATTTTGTCTATTTCAATTAATTTTAGTTTCTTTAATTCATATTAGGTAGGTTTATACTGTCTAGAGGCAATTGAACTCTTCCTTTGATTCTTAGATAAAAATCGTGTGGCACTCGGGGACTGCCGCGGTAAAGCTATTGGATAGTAAGCCTACACGCATACGTCTAGTCGCACGCACACAAACACCGTGCCGAAGTCTGCCGAACTGAAACGACTTCAGACGATGCACGGCTTTCAACGCCGCACCGCTGTGCCGGTCGGAGTGGGGGGTGTTAGGTTTATTTTCGTTACGTAATTTCTTGATTCGGTCGCCGCGCTCAAAGCCCGCGATTAAAGCTATGCAATAGCTTAAAAAAAGACTGACAAACGTCAATGTCACGTAACAAAATAGCATCTTCTATCAAATGTACGGTCCTGTGTGTTAATAATCTGCAGTATGTGCTGTTGATGTTTTTATTAATTTTATGTATTTCTTTTCTGAGCATTATTAAAAAAATATTAGCTTCTTCCACAAAAACTTTAAGTGTGCCAAATATCATACTCCTCGGTTCGCATAATTATTCTCTTTAAAACTGTACGGAAAGTTGAGCTTGACATCTTAATATAATAATTCGTCATAATTCATTAATTATACTTTTTGTCCTGCATCCAGTACATACCACAATTACGCAACTAGAACGAAAATTTTCCACCATATTACACTACGAGGGCTGATTGATAAGTTTCCGAAACGACAAAGAAAAACTTCAAAAATCTATTTAAAATAAATTTATTTGTCAACGTAGTTTCCTTCTACCTCGATGCATTTAGTCCAGCGCTTCTCCAATGCCGTTACACCAGTTTGATAAAATGTTTTCTCCAACCCCTCAAATACTCGTCCACGGCAACAATAACTTCTTCATTTGATAAAATCTCTGGCCACCTAACCATTTCTTCAGGTTTGGGAATAAGTGGAAGTCGCACGGGGCCAGATCCGGGGAATAGGGTGGATGCGGTAGCAATTCGAACCGCAATTCATGGAGTTTGGCGACTGCAACCATTGACGTGTGCGCAGGTGCGTTGTCATGGTGGAACAAAAATGTTTTCTTGGCCAAATGTGGTCGTTTCTTCTGGATTTCTTTACTTAATTTTTGCAGCAAGCTTGCGAAGTACTCTCCATTTATTGTTTTTCCTCTTTGCAGATAATCTAGTAAAATAATCCCTCGAGCATCCCAAAAAACAGTCGCCTACACTTTGCCGGCCGACAAAACCGTTTTTGCTTTCTTCGGCGCAGGTTTTCCGCTCTCAGTTCACTGCTTAGATTGTTCTTTTGTCTCGGGAGTATAATGATGTATCCAGGTTTCATCGAATGTTACATAACGCCGCAAAAACTCATTAGGATCTCGGTTAAACAGCGCCAAACACTCCGATGAATCGTCCACTCGACGTTACTTTTGGTCTACAGTGAGCAAACGCGGCACCATCGCGCGCAAAGTTTTTTCATTCTCAAATGTTGGTGCAAAATATTAAAAACGCGTTCAGATGAAATGCTCACCATCTCTGCTATCTCTCGCAACTTTAAGCGCCGATCATTCAATACAATTTTGTGAATTTTTTTGATCATGTCCGGATTCGTGACTTCATTTGGACGGCCAGACCTGTGGGCGTCTTCGCAGCTCTGTCTTCCACGTTTAAAATCAGTTACCCAGGTGTGAATTGTACTCAATGCAGGAGCAGAATTACCTAAAACACTGTCTAACTTGGTTTTAATCTGGGTTGCTGTTTTCTATTTTAAAACGTAAAACTTTATCACCGCACGAATTTCGTTTCTTTCCATTGTTAAGAAAATTTACGACAGAGAAAGTTCTACGTCTCTCGAACAAATTCCATCAGTTCGATTAAATTCAAATTTGGCGTTCTATTTTCAAAAAGATGCCAGAATATAATGTAATATTCCTTTTTTGCGTATAATTTTTTTAAGTTCGTCGTTTCGGCCAGTTATCTATCAGCCCAGGTATGTAGCTAAGTGAAAGACAATAAATAAAAAAGAAGAGTCAAGTATAGTAAACATGTCTGGATTATGGCAAGCAAAAAATGTTCCACACATTTGACACTATGTAAGTGTAACACATATCTGTCTATCACTTACACTAGCTAGTGTATAAATGTGGCTTTTACAGAATTACAACTATACACAATTACATAAGTAAAGGTATTTTATTGTTTATCGAAATTTTAGTGAACGATATTATACAAAGTTACTTCTTTTGTCCGGAACACAATAGCCGTAATAGAACAGACGCCACACTAACCCACCCGAGGAGGTTGGGGGGGTGTCCGACCACCCCCCGAGCGGGGGCAACAGGAAAAAGGAGGGTAGGAAAATTTCCATTTTCTTACGTCTTTCGCCCGCTCTCTGCAGCAGTTTTTGATTAACGGACGGCTAGGGCGAAATTTCATTATGTATTCAACCCCCCCGGCTTATTTACTCGGGGGGGTTTTGTTCGGAATATCGATGGAAATTCTTTTGTTTAAGATGTTCAAGATAAGCTGTCATATTGTTCAAGAAATTGGCCATTCATAGCCAAGAGGGCCGACATTAATTAGTTCGAACAATAACGAAAAAACTGTTGAGTGTAACTGTCTATTAATTTTATGACAACAGCTGTTATACTTACCTGTAAATTCCTAATAATTATCTTAATACTATATTTTAAAATACAGAACAAAATATTATGATAATTTTTTGTTCTGGAAATTCTGTTGAGATAATGCGTGTAGGTAGAACGTATGCAGTTGAATAGGCAAATTGCATTGGTTCACTAGAAAAACTTAGTACCCCTTTTTACGAAAATGATGCAAACGGAGGAGTTTGAAATTTGGCACACCGTACATTTAAATTTTATATGGAGGAGTGACCCGCAGTAATATTTTTTAAATGTAATATGCTACACATACCTACTACCTCAGATCGGATGTTGACAGTGGACGGATCGCAGCTCTTGGTGAATTCCTGTAATTAAATTAAATAACTTTTATTTCAGGCCCTTAATATAAATACTTTACAGACTAACATACATATTATATACTTAAAAACTACAATTTGTCACGTGTTGCCGGCGACGTGATGCGCGCTTCGGTCCGCGTCTCCTTCGAAACCTCCGGTAGACCACACCCGTCGACCAGAAGTCGAAGTCCAGAAGATGCGTCGGTACTCTCACCACAAAGGAACTGAAGTTGACCCTGTGGCGAGACTCCAGACGCTCGACCCTTAAGGCGAGGGACGTCTACTTGCGGATGTAGTCCACGACGTCTTCGACCTCCATGGACCAGTGCAGGCGGGACACGCACAGAGGCGTCGCGGGTACTTCACACCGCAGTCGCAGCTCGGCGTAATGTCTGATTTTTGCCCCCAGGCCTAAGGGTGGGACACTTAACAAAGACCTTTTACCTGTCTATAATATAATTATTATGAATTTTAAGTAATTAAGTAGATAATATATTTTAATATGGAATATCTTTGAAGATTTGTAACATAGGTATCTACTTTGCAGATTCAATTTAATATTTTAGTAAACATAAAGAATCAATTCGACCAAAAATATATTTTTTTACTGCACGGTGAATAAGTAATATTTAAATTAGTTGAATTATAGTGTAGTATCTACTGACGTCTTTTTGTTTGCAAAAAGCTTAAATTGGTTCTGAACAGAGTACCAATGTTACAAATTATTTTTAATTAATATTCATCAGAAAGCATTCATAATATCTAGACAAAAAAAAATACAATTAAAATTAATTCAGGATAGTTTATATTTTTTATAATGATTGATAGCTTTTTTAATATACTAGAATATTATTTTCGGTATTTTTCTAGTTGTTATTAGGAGTTCATGATTGCCGCCGATATTTTTCTACAGTTGAAAATAAAATATCTTATGTATATTGTAATTTTCTACTTTATGCGAAGGAATAATAATTATATTATTATAATTCATATAAAAACTATACCTAATATAAAACAATACATTTGATTTAACCGTAGAAGAGACATACATGCTTTTGATCAGGTGATTGTTAGCTCGTTAGCCAATATGAAACCATAAAAATACCCTGACTAGACATATTTAAATATAATTATAATTTTACTAGACACTAAGGTAGAACATTGTGGAAATATTTAGAAAAAATAATAATTCAAAATTTAAAAATAAAATTTTATTAATTATTCACAACAAAAAATGAAATTCTTGCATCAGCTTTTGTTAAAGGTTTGATAAAATAATTTATAATGATAATAGTACCATATAGAAATAGAAGGTAATGTATCATTTTATACTTATTTTAATAATCATATACATAATTATAATATACTGCTATTAGCTATTATAATATTATGAATTGGAAGAATTTGGATTTAAAAATGAACAGCCCAAACTACGTTATATGTTACCGCTATTCGTCGCTAGACGGCGCCCCTGCAGAGTACTGTACTAGGCTTACACAGTGTTAGCTTATTTAATATTTTTTATGAAAGGATTATTATTTTTAAAATAATATTAAAAGTATTATTCATTTAAAAGGTATTGTGATACAATAATATAACTATAATATTATGTATATAGTATGTACCTCAATAAGAATATTGTAATTAGTTCTAAATTATTCCGTAGATGGCGCAAAGCATTTGATGTTTTCATGATAGCGTACTAGGTGGCGCTTTTTAATTTGAATTTTACATGCACAATGAAAGTGTAGCTTACGCACAAAATAATTGAGTATTTTCCTACAAGTAAAAATTTAGTTTTTTTAATAAATTAAGAAATAATTAGGTATTACAAATTGAGAAAAGAAAAAAGAATTAGGATTTTATGTGTAATTTTTTAATTATATGCTTTTCGAAGTCACAAAAAGGTTGTAATTTTTTTACAACATTAGTGTAAAAAAACCAACAGAATTAGTATACTTACTTACCTACATCAAATACAAAAAGATTGACTATGGTAATGTAAGTATGCAAACTTCGGAGATATCAAAAATTATATACATATGGCCTTACATTTCGTAGCAACATTAGTAGCGTGTGACGTCACCTGCTTGTACGACTTTTATATGGGGCGTTTTCACTAGACTTACAAAAGTGCTGCATATAATTCGCAATATGTATGGAAATATTGATTTTTAGTATACTATTCCTTTTGTACACTGTTTATTTTTCAGGGCACTATTCATTTATGTAATAAAAAAAATACCGTATTTATTAATTTACTATATTAAATATTAATTTATTATTATGTTCGCACAGGCGCGTACGGTGCTGACAAATATTCGTTCAGCTCAATAATAATGGAGACTGCAGCTACTTTTTAAATTACATATTCCTGCAATAGGTAGTTCTTATATTTTCTTATCAAATTAAAGTTTAACTAGATAATAATTCAATTTAACTGTTTAAGGCTTTATGTACAAATATGAAAACTAAGCTTGTATGTTTTGACGTCATGTCACGTCTATTAATTATATGTGAAATTGGAAAAAAAAGGTACAGCAATGTCAAAATCACTTACTATTGTGAACACGGCTTATGCGTCATTGGGCAATTTTGATATTTCACTGTCTTGTGATCTGTTTCAGTCATGACGACAAATAGTAAATACTTAATTTTTCATACGTGACGAATTATTACTGCTTCGACGTCAATGGCATTCTCGTTTAGCAGTTGGTTATTTTAAAATCTCAATTTATCATTAATTCGCAGCTGATGGATGGATTAGCCATTTTTTGTACAATCAGATGGTAATGTAAATTCTTCACTAGGCTTGACCGTAGCGAATTAGAAATGTCACGACCTCATAGAAAACCGAATTGAAATGTCTCAGTATAGCGTTGTGTTTCACCAAGTAGGTACAAGGGCACAAATGGGATGGAGGTTAAATTATAAACAGAACGAGATAGCAATTCTATTATATCAGGCTATCCGTCTGATAATTTGCTGACACGAAACGCGACATAGCGCTGTATTTTATTTTAAGATAGCTATTCAAAATTGAACTTTATTCATAACACAAGAAGATGCACGTTTCGCCTAGATAAAAAAGTTAACTATGTATGCTATAGTATTCTATTTAATATACCTTTATACCTTGTTTTTAATTGTTTCCGACGTGAAAACTGTTCCCACCTAAATGGCCTCACTTTTAGAGATTTTGGGACCATTTTGACATTTGAGGTATGGTGAAATCAAGATGGCTGACATTTGAAGTATGGTTTTCACCATACTTCAAATGTCAGCGTAATTTTTGGCGTAATTTTTTTTTTGTATGAAGATTTGTTCTGTCAAATGTACGTCATAGCCTATCTTTGGTTTTGAAATCTTTGATTGTTTCTCTCGAAACGGAGTAAAAAATCACCCAGTAAAGTTAAGTATCAACCGCTGAATAGTTATTTAAGGTTAGTATTCGTCGAAGAGTTAAATGTTTTCTTTTTCGTAATTCATCCCCAAAATGGGTTAAATGGGGTTTAAACAGATTTCTTTTTGCGCGATCGAAGTAGCGGGTCACATTTAGCGATATAATATTAGAGAAAAGAACATGTTCAATTAAATTAACATTTCCAAAGACCATTAAGTGTTTTTCTGATTAGAAATTTCCAAGAACGAACACAGTAATGCGAACAAGTCAATTTCACGGTGCGTTAATTCCGCCGTACTATATTAACGCAAAAAATAATTTATACCGCCGTGTAGTGATGTTTAGTTTAATATTAATATTATATAGCCAAATATGGCAGAGCTCACGTAAGTCTCTTTTTATTTAAAGTGCTTAATCCTAAATATGTAATTCAATTTAAAAAATGAACTTTAAATAAGTACTTAGATTTTTTAAAAGTTTTTCTAGATTTAATATTTTTCTGATGTTCACTGCAATATCTAATAACACTCTCTTTAGTTTTTTTTTCATCATCATTCATCACTCCTATGTGACACGGATTTTTTGTTTTTGTATTTTTTATGTTTTGTGTAAATTTTAAAAGTGAATTTTATATTACGTAAATTTTTGAAAGTTTTTCTAGATTGAATCACTGAAATATCTAATAACACTCTCTTTAGTTGGTATTCATCACTCGTATGTGACTTTATTATCTTTGTGTTTTTTATGTATAATATAATATAAATTTAAAAAATGTAAGTAATTCAATAATTACTTACGTAAATTTTTTTAAGTGATTCTGGATTGAATATCTTTCTCATGTGCACTGTAATAGCTGATAAGACTCTGTTTAATAGGTATTCATCATCCCTATGGGACCTCACGGACTTTTGTTTTTGTATTGTTTGTATGTACTTAATTCAATTTTAAAAATTAATTTTAATAACGTAAATTTGTTAAAGTGTTTCTAGATTGAATAATTTTCTGGTGTTCACTGCAATATCTAATAACCCCCTCTCTAGTAGGTATTCATCATCCCTATGTGACCTAACGGATTTGATATTGGCGTTACGAAGTTTTTTTTCTGCTGATTTGGGCTCCTAAGACCCGATCTTTATTTAGAAATAGAACAATCGATATACTTTAATAGGCCTTTGGAACAAACTAGTTTTTACTACAGGTAAAAACGATGTTTAAACCCAGCTTGCGTTGATATACCAGTGATTTTTTTCATATTATTTTACTTAGAGTTTTAGGTGGACACCTAAAATTTGTTATTAATTATTGTTAATTACCTAAAAAGACTTTTGGAAACCTTGAAATTTTTGTTACAGAATTAAACTTATTGCTTATACCCGATGCAAATCGTATACCCCTACAGATCACACATTCGAATCTTCGAGAAACCAATACTGATTATAGCGAAAGTAAAGATAGAATAGATATCGTACCATATGAAGATATAACAGAGGCACCTAATGCAGATGTAACATACGATGAAATGCCAATAGAGATACGAAAGAATAATAATGATGATGATGAAAGAATAGTGGGCGGCGAGGATACTGACATCAGTCTGTACCCGTATCACGTTGCTTATGGAACGAATTGTGGTGGTGCTATCATTGGAACGAAATGGATTTTGACTGCTGCACACTGTGGGTAAGTTATTGGTACAATTGTCGAAGCATAATCCTTTATTTCTACTACCCTGAGCCAGGAAATCACACTGGAGAAACCTGCGTGACTGCAAAGACTAATCTCAATTAATCTTATGAAAGACACGAAGCATCCTACATGCTATAAGCTAGCGTGGTGGATTGTACTCCAATCCTTATAGTTTACTGATATGTTATTAGCATCTTTTGTACCTGTCGATCGATATAAAATAAGTAGCGACAAAACTTCCGAATAAGATATCCCACACGTAATAGAAGATGATTAAACAGACCCTAAAGATCCGATCTCCAGCAATGATGCAGTTAGTTATGATTTAAAAAATATGCTCGTTTTATTCTTATAGAAATAAGGAATTCATCAGGGTTGGATCGAAATACCTGAACCAGGGGAATAAGATATTCGTGAAGAACAACTACGTCCACTCAGAATGGAATAATGTGAAGAAGGAACACCCGTTCGACTATGACTTCCAAATATTGGAGCTGCACCAAGACTTGACTTATGATGAAAACGTTCAACCGGTGAAGGTGGCCAGGATCCATGATATGGTAATTGGGAAGATGGTGACTGTCACAGGCTGGGGGAACACGAAAGAAAATGTAAGTATGATGCCTATTATTACTTGTGGACGGACTGGCTCGACAGGTGAGAAAACTCTAGAGTCTAGTCTTAAAATAATTCTTGTCTTGTATTTCGTGAAGTAGTTCGTACTTTAAAGAACTTACAAAGTCTATTCAACGATGCATATTAAGGTGATCCGTCTGCTTATTTGAAGAAGAAAATTGTGAAACATAAATTAGCTAAATATTTTCCTCGTTTAATTATCAATTTTACTACATCCACGTTCAGTGTTGATTTTGTTCCGAGTATTTTGTTTTGATCAAGGGTCCATACTTTTTGACATTATTCTCATATTTCACTTCTTCAGGGTCTCTACTCTGATGTGTTACGGGCGGTGCGGGTCCCCATCATCTCAAAGGAGGCCTGCCAGAAGGTCGAGTACCCCTACTTTAGAGGCAGGCTGACGCCGAGAATGTTCTGCGCTGGGTATATAGAGGGAAACAAAGATGCATGTCAGGTAAAGAAAACCATTTTTGTTAAGAGACGCAATTTTTGTCCGATTATTAGATTTCAATATATGAGTCGCTGGTATGTTGTCGGCCTTAAATTTAGCCTACCAAATGGTAGGCCATATTTTAGCATAATGGGATAATAGCATAATATATCTAGCAGGATCGAGATGATGTGACCTCACAGAATGCCAGCGTAAAATAATGTTGTTTTTATGCTGAGTGTACTTGGGTACCAAAATGCCTAAGTCATGTTTGGGTTGTATTTACTTATAACTTCTGATAATGCGAGTGTCTATGGGCGGCGGTAATCGCTTACCATCAAATGGTCCACCACAAATTCCTACCACTTCTACTCCTGTGTAACCAGGATTGACAGCGGTAACCAACCACAAAAACCCTTTGATATGACCTTATGGGTGCCCGAGAGACATGCTAAATCTATCTTGGGACCCGCAACGAATTAATCAGAACAAAGGTAGGAGTAGTAGGAAGCATCCCCAAGCAAAGCGGGAATCAGCCAAATTGTAATGACCAAAATGTTAGAACTTGAAGGGGAAGCACTACAGGAATAATAAAAGTTATTAGGCATACTTAACTTAATTTATGTTATATTATTATATTTTGTAATAATTTAAATGACATTTATTTATAATATAAATAAAATAATATTGGATTGTTTCCAATAGTACATGTGACAAAAACGTTTGAACGCACGGAAGTTTCTCGCGCTACCTACAAGATCATCGTCATCCCAGAAACAATGGACGCTGTTCAACATTTAAATTCTCTCGTCATGCCAGAGATCACACTCCTAGAGTATAGGATGCGCAGTTTGTTCATATGAACTGCCTTCTGATGAACACTCGCAAAGCGGCGTAAAGTCGCTTACCATCAGTCTGTCTGCTCGTTTTTTCAACTACTCCAGAAAACTTTTTTTAAACCATGTGCTGTCCATTCCAGGGCGACTCCGGCGGTCCTGCGGTGGCGGGAGACCGTCTTCTGGGCATGGTCTCGTTCGGCTACGGCTGCGCGACGCCAGGCTCCTACGGCGTCTACAGCAAAGTCGCCAAGGCTAGATCCTGGATAGAAAAGGTCACCGGCTTGACCCTTGATTGATTGACAAAATAAACATTGATTGACAGAATTAAACATTGATTGACAATACGAATCTTGATTGTTATACTTTATACGTTATTTATATTTTATTAAATGCTTTTTATGATATATTTTTTATACCTTGTTTTGTTGCGCGTATTGTCTTACCTTCATGTCTTAATATTATGTTCCATTAAAAATGCGTCTCTTCTCGAATCCGTTGAAGTTGCAGGTGTCTAAATAACATGTCTATGGGCACGGGGGCGGAGGGCGGGAGGCGGTAATATAGCTTACCATCGATGCGAATTGATAGTATTTCTTTTAATGAGGAAAGATCACAAAATATAATTTTTTACATTCTTTCTTTGCCTTGCGTCTTTTTGTAACAAATTACTCGTTACGTACAATATTATTCATAATAATAATTGAAATATGTGACGCAAAAACTTTAAGTGCACTTTTCAAAGAATTGTGTGAACGGAGGGGTATGATATTTGGCATAGTTCAATTTTATGAGGAGGAAGGTGCGCGGAAAGATATTTTTTTCAATAATGCTTAGAAATACATAAAATTAATAAAAATAAAGTTACACACACTATCTCACTAACACACCACCATGTGCGTTGGTATAATAACAGTAGACCGTGTTGCTTTGACACAATTGTCAGTCTTTATTTTATATTCCATACACAAAATTTTCATGTTTTTAAATAAGTAAATAATTAAATAAGCGTACCTATAATAAATATAAATCTAAGAGGCAAAAGAACCCTAAAAAAGTTAAAGCTTAAAAATGAATATAATATGAATTATTATGGTCCAATTACGACCACACTTTTGACTTTTAGTTAGGTTAATAATTGATAGGTAATTACACTAAGAACAAATATGGTGCGAAGTGCGTTCCTACAACAAGTAAAATGTTTATCGCATAATTTAAATTTTTTCTTGAATTGAGTTTCGCATTCAGCTGTATTACGTAGAATTTTATGGTTTGCAAAAAATTGATTCGTAATCATCACCACCGATCTCCTACGAGTAAGAAGTAAGAACTTTTGTCATAGTTTGGTCCCGTATGTCTGTCTGTCTGTTTGTCCATACCATCGGATCACCTATTATAATGATGCATTTTTATTAATTTATTTTATTTGAATGTTTACAATATTTTATTTACATAAGCGGTTCAGTAATGTGAAAATTTAAATTGAGAATTATATAATAGCAACATTTAGTATCAAGCCCGTATAATATTCTAAGCCAATGAATTAAAAAAATAATATTACCTCTACGTGGGTAGGTACCTACTGTTATGTTTGTAATTTTTGCGAAGACATAATTGCTATTATATTTCACAAAGGCATTTATTTTTTGCAAATTTTGCACATGCACTGAAAGCTATAATAAATCAATTTAATTGGATTTGGAATATATTTTATATCTATTAATAGATAACCATAAAATATATACAACATTCGAACATTTCAAATAAATAAAAATCCTTCCGCTTTAAATAACATATTAAATGTACTTATGTATAATATATAAGTAATTTAATTGATTTAATATCAATTTCAGGGTAACTATTTAAATTTTGAACACATAAAAGGTAAGTTTAGTGTTTGAACGACGCGGTCTCAAAACATGCCACACGCGAGGTTAAACAACTCTAACCAATATAAACGTATCAGGATATACGCGTTTTTGAACCTCGAAAATGTATTTTCATTCGCTTCAGGTGTACGCTCCGATTTCACGAAAAAGAGCGATCCCCTGATATCTCAGAGAGTTGTGAGAATATGATATTCAAAGAATTATTCGAGAAAGTCACAAACGAAAAAAAAAATGGCCGAAATAGTGAAAAAAAAAACGTTTTTTTCCGAATTTTTGATTTTGGCGCTCGATATTTTGGAAACCAAGAATGATATCGAAATTTTGAGAAAAACTTCTCTGGACAATTTAGTCAGTTACAATTTGAGCTTAAAACAAAATCCATCGGGTGTAGGGTTTGCCCTGTAGCCTATTCATTTTGAAATATAGGTTTTCTGTAAAGTCGGTTTACTGACGGTAGTTGAACGTGACAACGTCAACAACAACAACAACAACAACAATAATAATAATAATGAGGTAAAGGCAATGCGAGGTAACGCTGGTACTTGGTACTTGGTAACGGTACTTGGTACGGGTAACAGGTAACGCATGAGTCATGTTTTTTCGTGCGTGCAGCCGGCTCCATCGATTTATAAGACGTTATCACGTCAAAAAGTCACGTTCTTTGGAATTCGGTAGATTCATTTTCAATCTGATCAATAGTCGTGTGAGGCACGAAATCTGTGAATTTTCAATTTAGGTTACGGTAGGTTTTTGGTTACGGTGTCCGGAGTTTTCCGGTTACGGTGGACGGAATTTTCCGGTTACGGTGGACGGAGTTTTCCGGTTACGGTGGACGGTGTTCATGTAACCAGCTCGCTACACGTTGTAGCGGGTGGATTAGATTTCACGACCATGTTTTTATTGTTCATTATTTTCTTGACGAAATCATCATCATAATGTACTGGACAAGTACTTGATACGAAATATTTTTACCTCAGGTATTCGAACTAACACCATGTTTACTTTCCTACCTGAATTTTAGATAATAACTTCAAATTTTACATAAAACTATAACCCGACTTAGATAATCATATAGTCTATGTTACCCGGGATATTGTTACGAATCCATTGACACCTCATTCATTAAAATCAGACCAGTAGCTTAGGCGCTAAGTGGAACAAACATAATACATAGATCGCCATAATCATTACCCTTCCTTTTGGCTTCGTAAAAAGAGGTGAAATACTTTTGACTGATAAATCTAAGCCGATCTGAACCTACCACCACTGGACCTAAAGCCTCTCTGCAATCGTCGCCATTACATAATATTGCGATAGTAGCTAGTTGCACGTGCCAATCGAAATTATAGCATATGTCAAGAACATAAAAGCTAATTTTCGCTACCACATTACTATGTAATTTTTAGGAAGAGGTGATTATTTATTTATCATGATGAACTCACGAATACCATAAACATAGATTGGTCTGAGCTAGGTACCCTAACTTCTTATTGCGAATATTATAAACAGAAAATCTAATAAAAGCTGAACTCATCCACCGTGAAATTAATCTAAAAAGTTGAGTATATTAAATTAAAATCTAACGTTATTTAATTTTGAAACTCCATTTTCGGAACAAAAAACGTTGAATGAACGAAAAATTGCTAACGAAAATTAAAATTGCAGCCAAAAATTCTGTAAAATCCAGTCGCAACCGATTGGGTGGTGACACCGACAAAATGGCGTTTCGGTAAAATATTCCGATGCGAAAAATCCCCGAAAAACATTTCCCATTTTCTGAAAATCTCCCTACGCCCGGGCAGAGCGAATATCAATATACTATATAAAACAATGTAATTATCCACATCAATTTTGTATGAGCGCGGGCGTGAGTGCGTGCGTGCGGGCGCGTGTGCGTGCGTGTGTGCGTGAGCGCGTACGTGTGCGTGCGTCCGCATGGCGCTGCACTCGTATGCGTTTATTTTATCTACACTGTTTGCTGTATATTGATGTTCCCCCTAACACCCCAAAGGGGTCTGGGTAGTCATGATGACGATGACGAGTCTGCGCAGTGAGGGGGAGGACAAAAACTATCTAGGATACCTATAGGTCGTTTCTCCCTGCGCGAGCTGAATTAAACTCTAGCCATTTTTCCTGGCTATTACGCTGTATTGATACACGGCCGCGCCTGGTTTGGTTCGGCAAATATTTAATGTTTTTATGTCCTGTCCGAATTTAAATGTATAGGCCGATTATCGTTGTTGACCAGACTATTAAAGCGTCGCAGCCTACTCGATCATGTAATCGCTGCTATTTTGACAGAAAAAAACACTTTTTATGACATATTTACCACTGATTTTAAGATACAAAAATAACATAAAGGATTATATCTAGCAACTTGAACGCGACAGATTAATCACAATATTATATTCATAGCGTACTTTATATTACATTATAGTACGATTACGGTGGAGATGTCTTCGAGTACATACATACACCCAGGAAAAATCTGAATTTTTTTATCACAATTTCTTTCTTCATCTCTCGTTTACCATCATTTAACAGCCTCCGTTGTCTAGTGGTTAGAGCTTGGCTTTCGATTCGGAAGTCGTGGGTTCGATTCCCGCATTCGAACAACAAAAAATGTTGTTTCCAACTTTGGTTAGGACAATGCAGCCGATCATCTTTGTCTGACAAGAAAGATGATCGCATGGATCATGGGCATGTAAAAAGTCGGACCTGCACCTGATCTCTCGCCAGTTGTGTCGGTTATTCGTCCCACTGGGTTACGAGAGTAAAGGAAGAGAGAGTGCTCTTGTATACCGCGCACATATTTGGGCGTTATAAAATGAAACCTGCGTATCTGGCCTGGTTTCAATGAAACCGGACACCGTTACCGAAATTGGTGTGGGGGAGCTATTTTACCATCATAATGCATCTTTGCCATACACGTAACGGTATATCTGACAGGTTTTACTGTACAGGTAAACCGGAGCGTGTATGTTACACAACTGCAGGTTTCCATAGAGTATCAGCTCAAGCTGTCTGGCAGGTATACCTAGCTGTGCAGGCCAGTGGCGTGCACAGGATTATGACAAGTACTCGGTCACAAAAACTTTTTCGTTTATAGATTTTTAGCATAGCTACAGCCAAGCGACGGATCTCTATGTCGAAACCATGCCAACAGAGCAAGTCTTAGATGTACTACTATTCATGTACATCTTCTACGGCAACGCAGACAAAACGGCGATCGATCGTCGCGGCGGAAGAAATTCTAATAAGTAAAATAATAAGCATATTTTAAAATATTATAACTACTCACCAGTCAGCTTCAATTTTCACATATTAAAGGTTCCGGTTACTTGAGATTACTATATCCTGATGTAAATTACTAAATAATATGTAAGGAAAACAATATAATTTAATCGTGTGTTGTGTACACACGATTAAATTATATTGCCTACCACACAGCCAGTTATGCGTTTCATAACTTTTAACATGAAATTTTCGAGTTACATTATTTTTTTGCTGGTTTAATTGTTGTAACTCGGGTACACACCTACCTTTAGACAGAATTTGAATCTTTTCACTGAATGAAAATTGTGAGAACTTGTTATTTTTAATTTTTAATAAACACACATTTTCAAAACCTCACAGTCAAATAACATTTAAAAACAATCGACTAACTTACTAGTAAAAGCAAATCACTACAATTATTATAGAAACTCAGTAATAAACAGTTAAATGTACACACTTTCAAATGTTAAAATGAAAAATCTTTAAGAAAACTATAAATAAACTGGAGCGATTAAATTGTAAACAATGCTTATCACATGAAATATGCAATATGGCCCCCGCGAAACACAAAACGTTTCTTCTATTTAAACAAATAAAACCTTACTAAACAAAAATGCTTAATGTGCATACGTGATTTATTAGATTTCCAACTATTCTTTTATCTCGGATTATAGGCAACGAATAATTTCCGACAAGCCAGTTCGGTTTTCGGAAGCGATCGGGGATAGCCGAACCGAAGCCGACAGCCATCGCCTGCCGCTGAAGTTACCGCTTTAAAATCATGTGGATATTCATGGGTGTGTGCGTTTGCGAAGTATGAAAATTACACACACATGTGATGATTTGTCCTGCACAAAGCAACCGCATGAGTTGCTATTTATAAAATATTAGGCGTTTTGAAGTTATTATATTTTTTTAATTAATTTATTTACTATTAATTAATTATTAAAGTCATCTAAAACGTACGAACGTTTTATTAAAATATCTGTGAATGACAAGTAAAGCACTGCATTTCTGCCTATATGGAGCGCACACCCGATTTTTTGTTTTTTAAACCGATTTTATGAAATAGGTGATATTATTATTGTGATTGGTGACTATTGACGTCTATGCAATGAAGCCATTTTAGTTTTTTTTTAATTTACATAAGATTTAGAATTCTGGTTTAGGTTTAAAAATTTTAAACGACTTAAAAGTCTGTAGTCGTAAACCTCTGTAGTTCATAAATAAATAAAGTCTGTATTTTCGAAATGTTCACAAAAAACGTGACGTATTTAGGAATACCTATAGGATAATTGAGTACTGGTTGGCTGTGGCAAAGTGCGCATTTAGAGAATCTTTAATCAGATTGGTCACTTTGCAAGCAGCAAGTTTCAGCACTTTGAAAAAATTATCAATCGTGGGTTAATTATAATTAATTAGCTGCAAAGTCCATGGTATTTAACTTTCTGAACTCTGCGTTAAATTGTTCTTTCTCTGACATAACCTCTAAACTTACAATAACCGGGCTCGGCTCATAAATAAAAGAAACTTCTGGCACGAGTATATCATTGCGTTGGTAAATATTAAAAACACACACAAAACTACTAACTGACTATCAAAAACAAACACGAAAGAATATTATGTCCAATCAACGCATCCGTCAAAGATTTGTGTTCATATAAGCCAACTAGCATTAATTGCCCGCGGCTTCGCCTGCGTGAATTAAGTTTTAAGCTTTCATCACCTATTTTACCCTTTTGGGGGTTGAATTTTGAAAAATCCTTCCTTAGTGGATGCCTACGTCATATGACTCCGGAAAGTTATTAGGAAGATGGCGAAACTTTACCTCAGAATCAGATAATTTGGCTCTTACCAAAGATCCTAATCATGCTCAAAAGAATCACACTTTACAAATATCAAAAATCAATTAGGTCAATCACCCCTATCAAAGTAGGGATCACAAAATCAATCATTTAACTACTCTATTCCCGCGGCTCTGTCTATTAACTTATCCAAACAGATTCACAGCCGAAGGCTACTTGCATCAGGTTAGAACCTACCAGATACTCTTGACCTCTCACAACTATAGCAGCACTACGTAGAGAGAGCTCTTGCGTCAGGATAGAAACATCCAGGTATTCCAGACCTTTCATCTCTATCACCCTCCACGTAGAGAGGGCTCTGCTTTCCTGGTTTATAGTTTACCAGTTTAAAATCATTTGCTAAAAAGCTCATGGCGTTTTTCGGTGTTAAACTTGACCTACACAGAAAGTGGGCTAAAGGTCAAAGTACCCAATTGACACTGACGTGATGGGGTTTTCTATTTCTTTGAATTAAATTTAACCCTTTTTTTAGCCCTTTAGATGTTGCCGGCGACTTCGTGCGCGCAAAAGTAAATCCCGCGGGAACCGTACATTTAACTGCGATAAAAAGTACCCCGTAGTCTACTCTATATCTGTGTTAAATTTCATTAAAATCGGTCCAGTAGTACGGAGCCTATTCGATGCAAACACACAAACAAAGAAACCTTTCCGCTTTATAAAATTAGTATAGATATAGATAATATTTACTAAATGGATACGCTAATAAATGTTGCTTTCTTTACCTATACGTTGGACGTTGGAACAGCCACTTGACAGACATAACCCAGTGAACACATGACTGACGTTGACATTGAAGTGACGTAAAATATAGGTCACACAGAGGTCCACAGGTCACAACAAATTACAACGTAGGTATGACATAATTGTGACTATGTTTGATGACTTTCGTTTGATGATTTCAAGTTAAATCACATCGAAGTCAATCCGAGATCACTTGAAGGTAATATTTACGGACAAAAAAATTCATATATAGTCATATTTACGTCAGAGTTTTACGTAAAAGATTGACGTCAAGAGGTATGAAATAATGACTCACATATGATCATAAGTGACTTATATCTTACGTAAATCATGACATGACATGATGTCATTCTGATGTAAATTTTACGTAAATGTGTTTACTGGGAAGTTTGGTAGAAATTAAGATAGATGAGTGTAACATATTGACATACCTCTACAGCTCGAGATAGTTATCAGATTTTTTTTGACAAAGTTTTATAAATAATTCTTCTTTTTTAGGGTTCCGTACCCAAAGGGTAAAACGGGACCCTATTACTAAGACTCTGCTGTCCGTCTCATGAACCGTGATAGACAGTTGAAATTTTCACAGACGATGTATTTCTGCTGCCGCTATAACAATAAATTCTAAAAAACAGCATAAAAGAAATGTTCAGGAGGGCATCCCATAAAACGAACGTGACTTTTTTGCCGTTTTTATACTTAGATAATAGTACGAAACCCTTCGTGCGAGAGTCCGAATCGCGCTTGGCCGGTTTTTATATAAATTTTCACGTGGTCTATTTTAGTACATAGGTAGGTATTTCCTTAGTATAGACAACTCAAGTAGAACCCACTCATAATGGTAGGACCAGGCCCAAAAGGGAGGTACCCTCGGCCCGAAAATATTTACAAATAATTAAAAATAAAATAAGAAATAAAAAAGCCTTTTATATTTTCATTGCAGTTTATAAAATATTTAAAAAAAAGCAATTACAAAAAATACAATAGTTTTACAAGTAAACAGCTAGATAAATTGTACTTAATTAAAACTAATTTTTATCTGCAAGAACCCCTCGGGTAAAGGCCTCCTCCAAGGATTGCCAGTCGTCTCTAGATTGGGCTACTGGAACTCACTTGTGGCCGGTTATTTTCTGCAGATGGTCGTCCCTTCTATTTACAGATCTACCAGTTCTTCTTTTGCCCAGCGGACCTTCCCATGTAGTTACTCTATTTGTCCATTTTTGGTCCTGTATACATAGCACATATCCAGCCCACTTCCATTTTAAAGAGCACGCGTGAACCAGAGCGTGATTTGGTGCCTCTTATTGTTTAATGGTTCGCTTTTTGTTTTTTGTATATAAATATAACATACTACGCTCTATTCCACGCTCGTATGAGATATATTTTTTAAATTGTTTTAATGTTGAATTTCCAAGTTTGGGATGCACATGGATTTTTCCGAAATTATTCGGATTCGGATTATTCCGAAAATATTTAACAAACTTGAATTCTAATAAAAAACCCATTCACGAATGAAAGTAAGGAAAAATAAAACAAACCACAAACCAATGTCAAGGTTGTTCATTGTACCCAATCAGTTGTGCAAATAAAATAAATGCGGACACAACGTGTTTGATGACCAAACACCGAGCTATTTCTATGGCGGTAATTAAAAGGTCATGCTATTTAAAAACATTAAAAGCTATTACCAAGCTATTAGAGCTATTGAAGTCCATGACTAGTGGTTGATCGCTAGAGTTGCACTCGAGGGGATGCAGGTGTGGATCTAGGTCGGTGATGTATTTTTCTCAAGAAGGACGCTTGAATCTCAGACCAAAATAAAAAAGTTAAGACGCGCGCTTTGACAAACAAAACTGAGACGGGATTTTTATGTATGTAGCTGCGTATATAAAAAACCACACACCGCGACAGCTCGACTTACAAGATAAGGCGTAGTTGCGTTACATGTGTGTAATTACACTTCATTAGCAAACCTGTGTTGAAACCTCTTTTCAGATTTGCAGATTTCCTTAAAGTATTTTTTTTTTTCATTTCAGCGTCCGTACCTGAGAAATCTGAAACTTTATGGTACTATCTAACAAGAAGCCGCTCCACCAGGCATAAAATGAAAATTGCTAACAGCGCCGTTGAATCGTGTGATAGGTACGTAAATAGTTCAACCACGCCTGCGGTCGTTGCGGTTAGTTCCTTTGTGAGTTTTTTGAGGCGACGAAGGTTTTAGTAGAAAGGAAAATGTTTAAAAACTGGCTGGAAAACCCGGAATCGAACCTGCAGGATCCTTGATTGAAGATCCTAAATCTAAATCGGTTAACCACAGCTGATATTCGACATTATCAAATCTTCATCTTTTTTTTGTTTGTAGTAAAAAACCTCAAACCAGCTGTTCATGGACTCTAGACCATCATTAAAACAGTTCAAACAGTGAACCGGCTAAAATCAATCGGCTTCTCTAATCTAAGCTGAGCATTATTGTTGAGCTAGGTTAGTGAACTAAGTACAAGCGATAGTGTACTTTGTGTTTTTAGTAATAGAGTTTATTTATTGATTGGAAAGATTATTGTAATATTTTTATATTAGGAAAGCAGTATGGAACGATCTATAACAATTCTAGTCATCAATAAAAAGTTACTTGGAAAGGACGTTGATAGGTTTAAAATAATTATGTATTCTAAATAAGTTGTAAAAAAAATATTTTGATCCTTACATCTGACTCTAATACAAAGTAAAAACAACTAGGTACAGTTGCAGCTGAAAGTCATACATCAGCTAAGTCAGAATGAAGATGCAGTTGAAATGAATGTACCTATATTTATTACTGGATGTTGCCCGCGACTTCTTGCGCGCAAATGGGAATCTCGCGGGAACCAATGCCACGATGAAAAGTAGCCTATGTCCTGCCCCGTGGTCTAATCTATGTCTGTGCCAAATTTTATCAAAATCGGTCCAGTAGTTTCGGAGCTCGTCCAATGCAAACAAACAAAAAAAATCATCTTTATAATATTAGTAAATTTAAGTTTTATTGGATTTTTTTATCGGTAGTTTATATATTCAATAGGTACACTACTTTGAATCGTATTCCATGAGTAACCCATTATCATCGTCAACATTCGTAGACGTCGTGACCAGGCTCGTAGTAAACGACTATAAATTTGCAAAAGCCTTTATTTCGATGAATTTTTGATACGTAGGTACCAAATCCTTTTAATGTTTTGCAAAAGTTTTTGTACTCGTAATTATGTATAAAAATTAAAATAAATATTATTAAAATATAAACACAACATTATGCTATTACGCCAAAGCAATTAAACAACATAATTAATTTGGCAGTTTCTAATGCAGGTTATCGCGCGATTAGATCCTCCCACATTTATATAATATAATCACTATGTACAAAACTCAGTATTGATCGCATTCATATATTGTTTAATAGTTTGAAATTAATAACAAGTAAATAGTTTATTCTAATCGCAGGCTCGCGGACACACGCACACACCCGCACTTTGTAATTTGTAAAACGAATTCCTCAATCTCTGCCCACGCCTCCATATATGCAGTTTTATTATAAACACACAAAATCATTATTTGATGATTCCGAGGTGGATGCGATTGGGATGGGATGGGGTTTTGGGGTCACCCCATCCCCCGAACTGGGGCCGCTGCAGCAGCAGTGCAACCTTCCGACATCAGTGTGGCCAGCGAGCCTGATGACGACGCGTGTTTAACACCTACGCAACGCGCGGAAAAACCGATCGCGCAAAATATAACCCACCCAAAAAAAACTCAAAAAATTCAAAACGGCCTAAAAAATTCAAAAAAAAAATCGAAAATTTAGAAATACCAATATTTTGGTTTAACAAAATTTCGAAATTACGCGCATGCGTTTGAGTCGTCGCCGCCGCCCGCTGACACATTCACGAGATAGTTTTATGCAATAGACGATATTCAGTTTTTTCCACATAATCATCCTAGTTTTAAGTGATTCATTAATCAATAGTATTCAGCAACACTTGAACTTTTAACGAACCGGTTTCATTTTGAACTTTAATCTAGTGTAAGGCAACTGAGGCAGTTCAACTCGGATCCGTTGAAAAGGGCTAAAACAACATCTACAACCATCCGGGAGGAACGGCCATAAACATACGAAGAAGAAGAAAGAAGCTCATGGAAGAACAAAAGGAACCATGAATTTCGACATGCAATAGAAACATAAGTTAAATGCGGAGGAGGCTAAGAGCTAGCAAGATTTTATAGCAAAAGGAAAACTAGCGACAAACAAATAATAGCCGCCGCCATTTGACAATAAAGAAACACGTTTTTTCGCAATAGAACAAGTTTTACGTTTATATCAACCGTTATTACAAGGAAACAATAGAAAAGAGAATTTAAGCATTTCAGTTCTTTAAGTACATTTAAACAACACTGGTTATTTTTGGAACTTTTCGATTGATTTACTTTGATTTTTATATGCAGACTCTCCATATATATAGTGAAAAGTAATTTAGTGACTCTGGACCTAACATTAGCTAAGTGATATTTGAGACTTTTGGCAAATAACTTTTGGGAAAAGTTTCGACTTTTGCGAAGTTGATACTTGCGAAGTTCATCCACCGCTTCAGATTATATGGGGGATGAAGACAAATTAAGAAGAAAAAAACTTGTGCCTTAAATTGGCCTTAAATTAATAATAAAAAGGGTAAGATAAAATTACACCAAAAAAAAATAAACAAAAAAATCTAAATTAACGTTACCTACCTGTTGAAACGATTTCTAGATTTTTTTAAATAGTACAAAATTAAAAGTAAATTACCGTTAAGACTTAGTTAAATGTTTTTGTTATTTCTATACCTATAACGTTTTTATATGAATATGTATATTTGATGGGCTTCGAAAGTATAGAGATAAAATAATTGAAGACAATACTAATTAAGATAACTCTTTACGAAATAGAAGAGTACATGTTGAAGAAAATTAAAGGATTTATACAAAAGAATATTACGCTTCTATACAAGAAGAAATCAAGAATCGAATTCGACTTGCAGATCGTCCGCAGGTAAGAGCATTTCCTTTACTTTTAGATCTAGCGTTATTATCTAGTAAGCTTCATTAGGGAGTCAATCAAAAGCGTTCGGATGATTTCGGATTGAGTACTTCTACGTCTGTCTCTCTTGCACTCATGCGTCCCTGCTTGATGTCACTTCAGTCGGAATAACGAATATTATGATCTGATAAAAATCAACGGCGTCATTCTCACGTTCTATACCTTTTTTATGATCTATAATATTTGTTATAATACCATTGTCATTATCTACAATGTTTCTGTTCGTTTTGTCTTATTTAGGTTCTAAAATAAAAATATAAAAATTGTTAGTCCCAAAATTGGAAATGTTTGTTTTAAAATTGTATATATTTACGTTAGCCGGCATCTCATGCGTAACCAATGCCAAGAATGGCATAGAAACATTCGCCTCTAACTTTCGTTTTCGCCAAGTCAAGTTCAGGTTTTGACGATGATTCGGGTGGTGCTGACTGCGCATGCCCAAGTCATCGCAGTCATTGCCCAGCCAAATTATTGATTGTGGGTAGTCGGAAAACTGCGGGAGAAGGGGGAGCGCCATTTACCAATGTGATAGTTTTCACAACGCTCAATTATGTAGGGTGGGGGTAGTGGGGGAAAAAATGTATATATCAATATGGAGGATTTCGGTGGATTTTGTATTAAATTCTATAGGCCACGCCTGCGTGTCCGGAATTTATGGATGGGCTTGGTGGAACTCTGATAGCGTTTAATTAATATCGTTTCAATTTATATTATGTATATATTGTATAACTTTTGCAACGAACAACGCTGCATTATACATGCATACATAAGGAGTACATAGAGGTAGAAGATTATTTTAAACCAAATGAAGTACCACAGTTTCTCAATGAAAACAGCGAACTTTATCTAACGTATCAAGAACATGCAACGCTTACTTGTTAGTATTTTAGTATCTGATTAGTTGCTCTATTGATGAAATTCTATCAATCTAAACCATATTTCAACAAACTTTCAGATATTTACATAATTATAAGAGTTTCTTTTTCACAATATTAATTATTTCATACTTATAGCATAAAGCCGTCCACGAGGGTTCGTCACAGCGCATGATTTTAAACGCACTTTAGAACATGTGGTTATTTTATTATAACGCCACGTCGTGATATTCTCTTAGGTTTTACGTTAGTTCCTTAGTATGTACTAATGATATTAGAAAAAAAAAACCTAACCAAGAGCATGTGACGACATGTCTTAGTAGGGATCCGTAACTATCAACGCGCAATAGGTTTCCTTTGAACTACTTCAAAAGTTATTGTCTGATTTCGCTCAGAATAATTTTCCTAAAGAGGTTTTTGCATGGTCTATCAAAATGAAAACTTACAAGTTTCGGTCTCATAAAGTAATGTCGAAATGCAAGGGGGGGGGCACCCTTACAAACCATTTTGGAGGCCCATCACTCGAAAATAGTTGACTGTGTAAAAAAGTCGTGTTTGAAACATTGACTTCATTTTAAAAGACAGATACAATGGGGTAGAATGAAAAAATATTTTTCATCCCCACTTCACCCTTCCTCACATGTATGGAGAGCCACCCCTAAAATATAAAATTATTATTATTTTATGATTCCAAAACCGATATCTATACACAATCTATAACTATACCAAATTTCATCCATTTATATTTATAACTACAGAAGCTAGAAGCGCGGACAGACAGACGGATGGACAGAGCGAAACTATAAGGGTTCCTCATGTATTACGGAACCCTAAAAACATGACGTGTACAGAGTACACGTGGCAGAAGTGAATCTTTCATCATTTATCCAAAAACACTCTCATCGTTATGCCTATAGAACATCACTCCAAAAAAGAATATTTTTTTTTATTTCTACACCTAGCGCCATCTGTGCATTGGCCCGAACTTTAGAAAGTTAAGTTGTTACAGATAGAGTTATATCGATATCAAAAATCATATCATGACGCGTGTCGTGATGTGATGCGCCCTTGAAATTTCACTCTCAACGCCGCTAAAGAGGTTTAAGTTCAAAAAAATAATAATAATGTAATTCTTACAAAGCAGTACGCACTTAATATTGAATTAATAGTAACTTAATAGTAACTAAACTAACGACCCGCCCCAGTTTCGCACGGGTGCAGTTATAAACCTTCCTCTTGTATTACTCTACATATTGCTGAAAATCCTTTTAAAATTCCATTAAAATCCTTTGAATAGTGTCAAAGCAGCGGACACAGGGACAGATGAATATTAGATCTTTACCTTTGAAATTGCCGTTTTGTATGAAAAAATTTAAGCAAATTTTTTTCATGTATTTTTTATTTCTATTAATCGAAGTAATCACCCATGCAATCAATGCATCTTTGCCAACGCAGTGGCAGTTTATTGATGCCCTTCTTAAAGAAATCAGCTGGACGGGAGGCAACAAATTCTTCAAAGGCATTTTGTACTGCCTCTCGGGTATTGAATTTTTTTCCAGCCAAGAAGTTATCCAAATTCTGGAAAAAGTAGTAGTCTGTAGGCACAAGGTCTGGTGAGTAGGGCGGGTGACGGAGAGCTTCCAACCCCAGTTCTTGCAACTTGGAGACCATCTGCTGTGCAGTATGAAGTCGCGCGTTGTCGTGCAGGAGCAGCGGAGACGAGCGATTGACCAATGCTGGTTGGAGATGTGCCAGCTTCTCCATCATCGTCTTCAGTTCAGTTCAGTTCAGTTCAGTTCTTCACAGTACACATCTGCAGTAATGCTCACCCCGTTTGGTAAGAAGCTGTGATGAATCACACCGGCGCTAGACCACCAAACAGTGACCATCACTTTTCTAGGGGTAAGTTTTCATTTAGGGTATTGTTTAGGTACTGAACCAGGATCCAACCAACTTGCTGAGCGCTTGCGGTTATCAAACGGAATCCATTTTTCATCGCAGATAAAAATGCGGTTCAAAATTCCTTCATTTGTGTGTCTGTTGAGCAGTGCAAGGCACGTCTCGACGCGTACTTCGCGCTGGCGATTATTGAGTTCGTGGGGCACCCATTTGTCAAGCTTTTTTACCTTGCCAATTTGACGCAAATGGACCAATATTGTTTCGACACTAACGTCGAAAGCTGCTGCTAATTCAGCCGTAGATTGTGTATCATCAGCTTCCACAATTCGCTTTTAATTCGTCATTGTCGACCAAAGTCTTCGGACGACTTCAAGGTTCATTTTTCAGGTCGAAATTTCCAGAACGGAAGCGAGCAAAGCAATAATAGGTGGTGCATTGGTTTGTAGTGGTAGCTCCGTAAACGTCGTTGATGTTGCGTGCCGCTTGTGCCACGTTGCTGCCACGACGGTACTCATATTCCATAATTACTCGAATTCTCAACGTATCCATGATGACGAAAAAGATTAAAATGCGATGAAAATGTAACACTAATCAATAAACAAATGACTACTTTTGGAAAAAGAATTCCATGTTTTTAAAATTAAATTAATTTGAAATTAGAATTCTTAGCCAAACAAAAATTATTTTGATTTGAAATGGCCAGTACTGCAGAACGGCAATTTCATAGGTAAAGCCCTATTATCAGTAAAATATAGTAGTTTTTTTACACATCCTACTAATATTATCAATGTGAAAGTTTGTGAGGATGGATGGATGTTAGTTACTTTTTCACGTAAAAACTACTGAACGGATTTAGATGAAATTAGGTATGGTAGTAGTTTAGACTCTGGATTAAAACATAGGCTACTTTTTATCCCGAAAAAGTATAGTGATCCTTTGGGATACTGTATTTACGCGGGCGGAGCCACGGGAAATAGCTAGTACTTATATACTTTACTAATACTGGGTCCTTAGATACGAAATTGGCGTTTTGTGGTATTGGCCACTTTGATCTCAAATATATCTTCTTTGGTTAGGAATTCCAATTTCAAATTTATACCGCTATTTACTCATGCATTTGTGTTTTTTCCTCTTTTGGTTTTTTATTTGCGTCACTTTGTTTACAAAATGGAATCTTGAAATATCGTATTATTTTCGAGTACGAGTTCTAACGTAGCACTAGTGCTGCAGAAACGGATCGAAGGATTAATGATGTGTATGGCGGCAGTGTCGCAAAAGAAAACACAGTGCGTTTTTGGTTCCAACGTTTTCGTTCTGGAAATTTCGACCTGCAAAACAAGCCCCGTGGACGGCCGGAGACCAAAGTTGATAATGAAGAATTGAAGGCTATTGTGGAAGCGGATCGAACGCAAACCACGTCCGAGTTAGCTGCAGGCTACGGTGTTAGTGATAAAACTGTTTTAATCCACTTGAAGCAAATTGGGAAGGTGAAAAAGCTTGAAAGGTGGGTACTTGATGAATTGAGTGCAGCAAACCGACAAACGCGCGTCGACTGCTGCGTTACATTACTCAACCGGCACAATAATGAAGGGATTATAAATCGAATCATTACCTGTGATGAAAAGTGGATCCTGTACGATAATCGGAAATGCTCATCGCAATGGCCGAACCCTGGCGAACCAGCTAAAGCCTGCCCCAAGCGAAAATTGACTCAAAAAAAAGATACTACACTGGCACTAGTCCACCAAACGCTCACACGTTCCCTACAGCTTTCTTAAATTAGGCCAGACGATTACGGCAGATATCTATTGCCAGCAACTGCAAATCATGATGGAAAAGCTAGCTGCTAAATAACCGAGGTTGGTCATTTGCTCTAGGTCACTGCTGCTTCAGGACAACGCTAGACCACACACTACACAACAGACGGCTACCAAATTAGAGGAGCTTCAATTGGAATGTCTAAGACATCCACCGTACTCCCCGGACCTTGCTCCAACAGATTACCATTTTTTTCGAAATTTGGATAACTTCTTGCAAGGGAAAAAATTCAACTTCAAAGCGCCGTTAAAGATTTTATTGATTTCTGTCCGAATGGTTTTTATAGTTAAGAAATCAATGAACTACCTATGAGATGCCAAAAGTGCATAGATAGCAATGGTATATACATTGATTAAATAAATATATTATGTTTAAAAAAATGGTCTTTATGTTCCACCTTTACAAAATGCCAATTTCATATGTAATGACCTAATATTATAAAGAGAAAAGATATGTTTGTATGTTTGTTTGTCTGCATTGAAAAGGCTCCATAGCTACTGAACCAATTTTGATTAAATTTGACACAGTTATAGAGTATAACACGGGGAATGACATGACAGGCTACTTTTTATCGCGGCCAAATTAACATCTAGTATTGTGTGAAGGAAAGCTTTGATTGCGATTGCTAACAGTATGATTCAGCAAATAGAATTCAAGTGACATTAAAAACATCTAAAATAACGAATTTTATACAGTTGTACCTCAAGGGCTTTCATTAGGTCCACTGTATATGAAACTGCGTTTCTACTCTTTTAACTGTTTTAGATTAAATTTTTTTCTGTTTTAGATTCATTTCAACAAAATGACAACAGAATGACTAAATTATGGTTTGAATTCTTAACTACAAAATCTAATGTTCCATTCTAATTCTAACCAAAAACTTACAGCGTATTCGGAATCTATTAGTATAATATAGTTTCAGATTAGTTCCAGATATGCTTCGTGATATAAATAGGTGCGAAACATTATTAGGAATTAATTGTACCATAAACAGTCTCATCTAGTAAGTGATAGTAAGAGATACGGCCGATTTGGTGCTAAGTTACGCTGCCGTCTCCCGTTCTTGTCTAATTGACTGTTAGCTAATGCAATATAAGTGCATACAGTTCAAGATATATTCTTGGGTTTTCCATTAAATTGGTGTTCGATTCTATTTGTATCCTAAGGTCAGTTCACACCGAAACGAGACGATACGCTGCGCTGCATTTGAATATAGCGATTCAATATTGAACTTTATTTACTACACAAGAAGATACACGTTTCATTCCAAGAGTTCGAATGTCAAACTGCACCGCTCTGCACAGAGCGGCGCCGCTCTTGTAATGAAACGTGTATCTTCTTGTGTACTGAATAAAGTTTAAAAAATGCAGCGCCGCGTTAAGTATCGTCTCGTTGCACGGCGTGCGCTGACCCTTAAGTTTAGGTTAGGATTTTCGTCATTGTTTTTGTTTGTCATTTATTAAACATCCAATACCATTTGATGACTCAAAAATGCCTACAGGACTCTACTCCCCTTTATTAGAAAACAAGATGTTTAAAGGGAAACGCACGGGAACCGTACATTTTGCCGCGTTAAAAAGTAGACTATGCCATTCCCTGTGGTAATTTCTCTGCGAAATTTGGCATCCAAGTCGGTCGAGTAGTTTCGGAGCATATTCAATGCAAACAAACAAATAAATATATACTCTATGTAATATTAGTATGTACATCCATCCATCCACCCATTCTCACAAACTTTCACATTTATAATAGTAGCAGGATGGATGGATGAATGTTTGTTACTCTTTCACGTAAAAACTACTGAACAGATTTTGATGAAATTTTGTATGGTAGTAGTTTAAGCTCTGGATAAACACAGAGGCTACTTTTTGTCCGGAAAAAGAACCGTGTTTCCATAGGATTACGCAGACCCGTGGCAAAAGGTATTCCATATTTACATCTTCGTGATATAAGTATGGAATTATATATCTTACCATCCTCACAAAATGTCAAAATAATACGTAGTGATAATAATATCTTCACGCTTCACACCACGGCAATCTAGCCCCGTGCTAAGTATCCGAAGAACTTGTGTTACGGGGACCAGACGACGAGAATTATATTTAATACTTTTATTCTATAGGTACATACAATTAAGATTTTTATTATATTAGAAGCTAGCCTTTGCCCGCAGCTTAGATCGCGTGGGAGAGCGTTCGTGGCAAAAAATTTCTTTAGCAAATATACCTGCAATATAGCAATAGCACAGAGTAAAATATATACTTTATAATAAATTTTCACACGTACTTTTAAATTTTAAGATATCTCCTAGATGTAATCTCCTAGATAGGATAATTAAATTGTGCATAATATATGTCTAAATAGCTTCAGAAAATACCACATTATTTAAAAAAAAACTTAGAATGGGTATAGTAAAAGATAGACATACCTATGCCATCGCGGTCTTTTTTGTAGACCTATAAAAGAGAAACAATCCCACCATACATTGTTTTGTTGGGTATTTATCTCCAACGGGTTAGGTTAGGTAGCGTTTTCGATAAAAGCTCCCAGACCGCTTGATTTTTTCACCTTCAACAATTATCGTCATAAATCAAACAATTTCCACAAAACCTTAACAAATTATAATGGATCTAAACCTTCCTAAGGAACCACTCTGTCGGTAAATGTAAACGGCATGAAAATCCTTCCAGTAGTTTTTGAGATTATCGCGAACATACAGACAGACAGACTCGGCTTGCCACTTAAGTATCCCATGTCCTAAAATTCTAAGTTTCTCCATACCAATTTTCAGACAAATCGGTTCAGCCGTTCTTGAGTTATAAATAGTGTAACTAACACGACTTTCGTTTATATATTATATAGATATAGATACACATACATGTTCCTGACATTGAAACCTTTTTGTTCCCTGGCGAGATTCGGAGCCACAGTCACAGAGGACTTCCAATAATAATAATAATAATATCTATGGACGCTTCACACCACGTCAATCTGGCCCCGTGCTAAGTATCCGAAGAACTTGTGTTACACGTACCAGAAAACGGGAAGTATATTTAATACTTTTATACTATACATATATTTAAGATTTTTATTATATTATATACATATTTAATACGCATCCATGACCCAGGAACACAGAAAAACTTTTTGTTCCTTCGGCGGGATTCGAACCCGCGACTCCCGGTTTCAGCACCAACGCGCTGAACCACTGAGCCATAGAGGTCGATAAAATTGGGATACAGTAATTTTGGATGAAAGAAATATAAAGATCGTATTAATTATTATATCATTTTACAGAAACGAGTACTTACACTTATAACGTTCTCTTAGCATTTATACGAATGATGCTCACTATTTAATGCTTATTTCTTTAAGAACTAAACAGTGTCAAGACCGTTTGTGTCGTCCAAATGGCAGTGTAATGCGTATATTGAATAAAACACAAGGAATTACATAGATGTGGGTAACATTTACTTGTTTTGTGCCGAGGAATGTGATTGCAGCGAATGAAGAATGCTCATGTAAAAACTGACTGACTGATGCGCTGTGAGTGTGGCTCTACTTGCTGATTTGAAACTCAAGTCAAGTCACATATTTTAATTTCTTAATTCAAACTTCAGTCGAAGCAAATTATTTCGCATTCTGAAAAAAAATCTTCTTTACCTACTTAAGAGCACATTTCATATTTTTCTAGCTTTTCCCCTAGGGGAAAGCAAATACAAATCTGTCAATCTAGAGCTTAACTACTCACCAAATTTCATCAAAACCTGTTCAGCAGTTTTTGCGAGAAAGAGTAACAAACATCTATCCATACATCCATCTATTCATAATAATATCACCCAACTTTTATACACTTCTCCACTTTATTTAGGTTTTTACAATAATTTTTATTGTAAAAACCTAAATAAAGTGGAAAAGTGTATAAAAAAGTGGGGTGATATTATTATGAACATGAATTTCCACCAGGAACCAACAGTACACTCAGTCATTTATTCATTCACACAAACTTTCACATTTATAACAGTACTAAAATTCTGAAAAAAATCTTTACTGAGCACATTTTATATTTTACTAGCTTTTGAGAGAGTGGGAGCGCGTGGGAGAGTGTTCGTGGCAAAAAACTGCTTTAGCAAATATACCTGCAATATTATAATAGCACAGTAAAAATATTTACTTTATAATGAATTTTCATACGTACTTTTTAATTTTAAGATATCTCCTTGACAAGGATAATTAAATTCGATCCGTCAAAATAGCTTCTGAAAATACCACATTATATCTGATCATTTTTTTAAACTTAGAATGGTATAGTAACCTATTCTTAAAAGATAGATATATATATGCCATCGCGGACTTTTTTGTAGACCTATAAAAAAGAAACAATCCCACCATACATTGTTTTGTTATTTTTCTCCAACGGGTTAGGTTAAGCAGCGTTTTCGATAAAAGTTCCCAGACGGCTCAATTTTTTCCGACACCTTCAACAATTATCGTCATAAATTAAACAATTTCCACAAAACCTTACCAAAAATTGTTGACCTAAACCTTCCTAAGGAACGACTCTGTCGTCTGTCTGAACGATGAAAATCGTTTCAGTAGTTTTTGAGATTATCGCAAGCATACAGACAGACAGACTCGGCGGCGCACTTAAGTATCCTATATCCTCCGTCTCCTGGTTCTAAGCTATATCCCCACCAATTTACAGCCAAATCGGTTCAGCCGTTCTTGAGTTATAAATAGTGTTACTAACACGACTTTCTTATATATATATATATATATATATATATATATATATATAGATTATGAAAAGTACTAACCACTATGTAACTGACTTTCGCCTAATCGTAATTTTTTCATCAACTCAACTAATTAACAAACTGAATAAAATTTGGGGACCGCAATAATTCTAAGGACCTGTTTCAAAATTTTCTAATAGTGCTGGATAGCTTATTCGAATTGTTTTGTCGCTGCTAAATTTATAACGAGCGACTGATACAAAAAATACAAATATGCTATCTGCAACGTCTGGCCCTTAATCAATATTACTCAATATGATTATTAACTTTAACAATTACTTCAAAACCAAACATTGGTGGATCCTTCGTGGGTCCTTTAAAAATCGTGGTAGAGCAAACACTATTCCGTCAGTCGAATGGCGTCAATTTTCTAACACCATTAACTGTATGTGTTTTTGTCGAAGAAAAATGCGTCTTATTACATTACGAGTCCGTGCGTGTTGTTTTGCATACATTTGTGATCGATAGAGAACGTGATCGCTGATTTCAATGCGCGGGCGCATGTCATCAGCTCTTCCTGTATTGGAGTGTGGAAGTCCTGACCTGATATTAAAAATAGCATTGGCTGTGGGAATCATACTGCCTTATTTCTACACAATACTTCTTTGTAGACTCATTATAGAAAGGGTTCTTCTGGGTAACTTAATAGGTACTTATTCCATATAACTAAGAACTTGAGGTTTTAACTTGATTCTTAGATGGTCAAAATTTCATTGAACTCTAGTCTAATTCAAACTGATGTTAAGTTTGGTAGTTACTAGCTGATATCGAAAATGTATGTATTAAAATAAAAATATATTACACCAGCTTTTGCCAGCGGCTCCGCCCGCGTAAATACCCGCGTGCCACGAGAACACTGTAGGTACCTTTTCGGGATAAAAAGTTGCCTATGTATTAATCCAGAGCTTAAACTACTATCATACCAAATTTCATCAAAATCCGTTCAGTAGTTTTTTAGTGAAAGAGTATCAAACATTCATCCGTCCATCCTCACAAACCTTCACATACATTACTAGTAGTATTATTAGCATTAAATACTATGTGAAATATTATATTAGTTACTGTATTCTATAAAAAATTACTACTTTCACAGTCTAGTTTGCAATGAATTAAATTATTTGTGACATAATATAAATATTATACACGTTATTCTACACTAAGATTTGTTTGTTTGTATGTTTGTTTGCATTGAATAGGCTCCGAAACTACTGAAGCGATTTTAATGAAAATTAGCACAGATACAGAGTAGACCACGGGAAAGGACATTGACTACTTTTTATCGCGGGAGAATGTACGGTTTCCACGAGATTTTCTTTTGTCTAGCCTATATTTTCAATGATCTAGTCTAAAAATAAATTTACACAGCTTATGAACTATTTATTGATCTGATAAAATTAATTTTAGCTCACCCTCTAGTTAAGCCCTAGGCGTGCTATAATTCAATTTGGTCGCGGTCGTAATTTCATTAGGTACTTTAGCATTAGCACATAAATTATTTACGTATATCCACTGATTAATCATTTTTATTTTGCTGCCGTCCAAAAATAAAAAGCACTACATTTTATCGAGATGATAGATGAGGATCCAGTGATTAATAAAATAAAAATTAATTCTGAAACACCTTGGCTTCAAGACTTTCTGCGTGGATCGGAACACAAATAATAATATTTGTGTTCCGATCTGCGGGTGGAATCTGCGGGTAGTTTGAATTTTTTTTAGCTCTTATTATTGGTTCATGGTAGCTGTATAGTAGCTAAAGCGGAATATTCGCGTAAATATAAATAATCAATAATTACTTTAAATTTCTTTTATCGTCAACCGCTGTTTTTAATGTTAAGATTATCAGGCGGTTTTGCTTATACGTATTAATCATAAAAATATGAAGTAGTGGACTGAGATCCCAGGCCCGCCAGACTACTTTTAAATTCTTACTTACTGATAAAATATTATGTATATCATATCAGTGTGTACAATGAACGTACGCTAGTTTACGGGACAATTTTAGGCAAAAGGCCCTAAAGTTGCGAATAATTGTACTCACTTTACTTACATTCTGATAAAGTATCAATCTTATTTTTAGTTTAAGAATAACGTGAGTAACAAAACTTATTCAAGCTATTTTTCTCCGAGCTTAGTATGAACAAAGATATAAACGTCAGAAGTACAATGATTTTTTTTCTACGTGGATGATTTTTGATATTTATTTTTGAGAAAAATATACCATGAAAATAAAGAGTGGGTGTAAATTTCACAATAATATTTAACTGTCACTTTCCTACTTTAACATACGTTAGAATCATTTCAAAGGACGTAAGAAAAGTTACTACAATTTTTTGTACCTTGTTTTTGTACCCCTGTACCTGAGAATTGGCCCACCGCCCAATTCTACAATGCGCAATGTTAAATTACTTAGAAAATTATATATTTGCTTTTACTGCGTGCCATATTTAGAATGTAGTTTACTTTGTTTATTATTTTTATCTCAAAATTGTATAGTGAAAAACTATGTGCAATAGTTAATGCAAATGTGCATTTAAATAGTAAATTATTAGTATTGGTATACGCAAATTATTCTGGTACGTTGTCTAGGACCCAGTCATTTACGTATGCGGCGCGCGGCAAAGTAACCTAACTCATGAATTAAATATTTTGCAAATACTTATTTTATTATAAATAGGGTTCTGATGATTTAGTAATTGGGTATCTTTCCGCAATATAATGAGTTAAGATTTATCTTTTATTGATGGTTTTACATACACAATAATATAATACTCGCAAAATTAATCATTTTCAATCAAATAATAAAAAAGTTAAAAACTATAAGCCGAGTGGGTAAATTATATAGTGTTTGTTACTCGAGTTATTCTCCAAATCTGAATAGAGTATATTAAGACCTCATTCATTGAAATCAGATCGGTAGTTTAGGCCATATGGTGGAACAATTAAATATATACATACAATATGAAACACATACATAGACTGCCAAAATCATTCCTTCGAACAATGCCCTTCCTTTTGGCTTCGCCGTAGTCGAATACTATATCAAAAAATATTCTCCCCTGGATAGATCAGAAACCGATACGTAGGTAACGTTAATATATGGAACAGAAATCGAGTTATTTTCTGTTCAGTGGTTAATACGATAGAAAAATCTTCATGGTCCACATTCTACACTATAGTTAAAAAAAAAAAAAACTGAGATAAAATTATACTCGGATTTACGTGAAATAACCTAGATACATATTTGAAAAGGTTATTTTGTGGTTACTGCCTTTTACCTCATGGCGAAGCTAACGGCTAAGGTGGTAAGGAACGTGGCATTCTTAGCGGCTAATTAATTACGAATTTGTCTCGAAAAGGGTTCAATTAGTTAAATTTAACCATTTTTGGCTAAACAGTTACATGGATATAAAATGTAAATCTACGGCTCCAATGTAACATACGAATCCTTCGTTTGTCCAAAGTCTTCTGCAGAAAATATGCGCTCTAATTGAAAAGTTCATGAAAAAAATTGCCGAGTTGACCAGAGAAATTCCACAGTCACACAGAAAACCGGCGTTTCCTTGTATTGTGTGTACTCATTATTTTATTTAATCAAGTATTTCAATAAATTATTTGGGAAAATTAGTGAACTTTTAATGAGGACAGGTGGACAAATTAAGTTTTTTACTTTTAGCGTAACGTAAACTGATAAAGATAAAATATCTACATCACACACACACACACACACACACACACACACACACACACACACACACACACACACACACTCACTAATTAATATTCCAATAGTAAAAAAGTACACAAATAATATGACCATAAAAATAATTATGATGATGATCGTTGAACAAAATTTTTGAATACTGTTAGTACTACAATAATCGAATCGCAGACATAAATAGAAATTCAGTGCGCGCAATCCCTTTAATAGTCCTATTATAGACGAAAAATAATATATTCCTTTCACAATTATACCGCTATATTACGAAGATTTCTACCAGTTGCCGCGTCCTAGAAACGAACTCACGCCCACAGACATCGACCATTTCTTTCTATACCTAATACTATAGCTAAAATTCATAGTGAAATAAGTATAAGAACTAGCTTCTAAAAATCTAATCATAGTTTCTAACGTATGTCCATGTCTACGCCAAGGGAACAAGGACCCTGTGATTTAACTGAATAGAGTATAAAATTCGGTGATGCAAATCTGTCTGTAGACGGTTTTGCATGCAAACCAAACGCGGCAGTGCAGGCCAATGCACGATGCATACAACTAATAGTGTTGCGTCTTGCATCGGAATAGTATAGTGATGTCCGTTACGTTTAACGTTATGAAAGTTAAATTAAGATGACAGGAATATTTATTTTCATTTACAAATTAGCCAACCACATTAAAAAAACAACACTACGCTCGATGTAACAAAGTATTTGAAATAGAAGAAATAGAACTTATGGCAAAAACAATACTAGCGTATGCCGGCATTACTGCAGTGATTATAGGAAATATAAAAAAAACTGATTAAAATTTATAAAATACAAGATTGAAGTAAGTAATGCAGATGTAAATAAACCCATTAATTCATCGATGAAGAAACAAAAAGGTGTAAAGTTAATATGTATAATAAAAAACGTTGAAATGATTTAGTCGACACCGTTACTTCACCAAAGACTGTAAGCGCCCGATATAGGCTAAAACATATTATTATATGCAAGACGTTTCTTGTACTACGCGAAAAATAGGGTTGCACACGCTGCGTCACTATTTTTAACGACTTGAATCGTATAATTTGCACTAAGTGATGAAAGAAACAATAAAGTACAGCGCGTAAATCTACTATTACTTGAGCTGGTTTTGCAGAAAACCGCTTGGAACTGAGAGGTGAGCCAGTAACTTAGACCATTTAGACAACATTAATTTACATTTTTGATAAGTTATCGATAAAATGCGACGAATCATATGGATTCGTAGCTTAAAAAAGTAAAAGCTTCAGTTTAGTTATATCTGAAAATAATATAACTATTTTCGTTAATATTATATTAATGCGCGAAGCAAAAACTTTGACTGACTACAAAACTGACTAAACTCTGACTACAGTTTAACGAGGATTGTGCGAAAGGAGGGGTATGTTATTTGACACAGTTTAAGTTTATGTGGTCCTCAACAGAAAGGTGTACATAAAGCTAAATTTTGTATATAATACTTAGAAATACATAGAATTAATAAAAATAACAGCAACACACACTACCTCAGATTCTTAACACACTACCGTGCACCGATAGATTTTTCTACATGTTGGCGTTTGTCAATCTGTCACAGACTTTACATTTTTTTCTATCTAAGAGGCAAAATAACCCTTATAAATTTCAAAAATAAAAATTTATGAGGGTTTTTTATAAATATGAATAGGTAAAATTGTATTAATTGTTATAGGCGAATTTCGACCACATGGCGACATTTGGCTTACTTAAACATATTGTCTAATTGTCTTCTAATAATAATTCAATAAACAATTCGTAATTTTCCATATTCAACCAATCAGGAAATCATTAAGAATGATTAAGAATTGAATAAACTTCAGAGTTGCGCGTGCGCATGGCTAAAAGTAGCGTAGAGTGCATTAGATCTAGGATCAGCTTAGACTAGTCCTAGCACAGCCCTACGCCCCGCAGGCAAATATGAACGAATGTAAGTTGACTTAGAATAAGTATGTTCTGCAATCGAGAGTCGGCCAGTGTTAGATCATAATGTGTTGAAAGTGCATGCGCGCAACACTACCTCGCCAAACAATGAAAACGCACCTGCAATTTTCGAAAATTTCAAATTGAGATCGGGGAACGCTTAAGCTATTGATACCTCACCAAATATCTCCGAACTGTGCCGTGAATAGTGTTCGATTTTCGAAAATGTGACAATCAACCTATTTTTGAACCGGTTACTTTTTAAAGTGTAGAATTAGAACTGACGTGGCCGTTTGGGGCTAATTAAAAAAAAATTCGCGATCGCCGGCGCGTGAAATTGGAAAAATGTAATAAGCGAGTTACGCATCGCAAATAAAAATTGTGAGAGTAATTTGACGATAACGATTTTGGCGCGCATTCTTCACAGCGTTTTTACGTGTTCAAAGAAAATGTTTAGAGACAGAGTTTACTGTGACTAAAGTTGGAAGTTAAATAAGTAAAAGGTTAGTTAAAATAATATAAAATGGTTTTGTACTAAAATAATATGTGAATAAGATATTCTTTGCTTTCTATTTTGTAATATTTGCACTTATAGATTTTATTAAAACTATTTTTATACACAAGGATTAAGAAATTATATAAAGTTTACGTGCTCTTGCGTAAAGTTTATGGTCTAGCAAAACTAATAAAATTAAGTTAGCTACATTTTCTTTAGCTAGATATACCATAAAATTTATTTACCAATTTATTTTTATGGAATACGTCATTGAAATTTAATTTAAGTATTTATTTTAAATTTTAACAATATTTGTTTAAAAATTCCAAAGCAGTTTCTAAACGTGGGTTTTTGTAAATGCTATCACTTTTTTTGTACTATATTTTTTAAAGAATTTAAAATAGTAGCTTATATTTTAATTATGAGCAATGCAGTACATAGAACCTTTAGATGGTTCGACTTTAATTTTAACCCAGAAGTAGTAAACTGTGCTAATTTGAAAATTATTAACCAAATGATAATTTAGGTTTAAAAACAACTGGGGAAAATTTAAATAACAAGCAGAAATGGTAAAAATAAGTGATTTTTTGATGACGATGATGAATGCAAATGATAATTATACTATAGATGACTCACAGTTTTGTATCAAGTTTAACAAAATATATTATTACTTGGATATAAAGTATGAACAGATATGAACTGACTGTGAAATATAAAGAGAAGTAGTTGATTTTTTACAGGTTTAGAAAATATTGCCTAAAATCCGATTTAAGCTTACATGTCAGAATATCAGAGTTGGTCTGAGAAACATTTTCGATTCAAAATAATATGTTTCTAAAAATTCAAATAAGCTATAATCGTATCCTGTCTAGTGCCTTTTATCTAATTGAACTATATAATTATACCTATATAGCGTATTTAGATAAAATACACTAAAATTATTTGGAAATCGCATTGTTTTTTATTATGTGTTCGTAACTGATTAGAACCATCCTATTTCCTGTATTTCTTGGTTAAACCAAAAAGCAATAGTATCCAAATTACCGAACTCGCTTCTCTCTTGTAAATCTTATTGAAAGCTTCTTTATATTCCAATTACTGGTGTTGTTAAGACAAAGTAAGTATTTTCTCATTCGGTCCCATGCTTATCTGGCATCACCGTGGAACAGTGTCAATCGGTATTTGCCATTTATTAGTTCGATCTAAGACCAGCCAGATAATAACAAAAGTTCAATTGCTTTTCCGAATGTAGGTCCCATTCTAATTATCTGTCTGTCGGTTTATGTATTTGCAATTATTATTGTCCTATTTGCTCTTTTATTTCATTCATCGATATGAGTTTTGTGTTCTTGGTTTTATCATGCACTTTTACAATATTTGGCTTCTTACGTAATGTTTAATGGGTTCTCTTTATTTGAGGTTTTTATTTTATCCGACTAAATTTTATTCGTCATAGCAAACTTAATAAGGAGTGTAAATTTTAACAAAGATGAAAATACATGATATTTTAGCTTCGCATCAAAACATTATATTTCATTTTTAAAGTAGGTATCATAATGAAAACAACGGTGTAAAATTTATCCGTTTCACATTATAATATATTAAAATGAAAACTATAACACAATATGCATGAAGTATGACAAATTCTGAATAAGTAGTTGGTAAATAAGTCCATTACATAGTCGCTTTATACCAGAAAGCTACTTTCATTTTTCTCATTATGTTTAGTTTATTCTTAGATAGTTTCGTTTTTCTCTCTATTCTTTTGATATTCTTAGAATAAAAATATTCGCCACGGAAGTTGTTGCTAACTTAATTACGATTAGATTAGATCATTCTAAATAATAGATTGTCTCATTTGAGTCTTCTGTGACTAGTTTACTCAATAGCTTTATATATGTCATTGCAGGGTATTTGTAATTTATCAGCTCCATGGCTTTCAAATATTATAAATATTTTATTAATTGAATTTGCAATACCTGGGCTGATTGATAACTGGCCGAAACGACGAACTTAAAAAAATGATACGCAAAAAAGGAATATTACATTATATTCTGGCATCTTTTTGAAAATAGAACGCCAAATTTGAATTTAATCGAACTGATGGAATTTGTTTGAGAGGACGTAGAACTTTCTCTGTCGTAAATTTTCTTAACAATGGAAAGAAACGAAATTCGTGCGGTGATAAAGTTTTACGTTTTAAAAGAGAAAACAGCAACCCAGATTAAAACCAAGCTAGACAGTGTTTTAGGTATTTCTGCTCCTGCATTGAGTACAATTCACACCTGGGTAACTGATTTTAAACGTGGAAGACAGAGCTGCGAAGACGCCCACAGGTCTGGCCGTCCAAATTAAGTCACGAATCCGGACATGATCAAAAAAATTCACAAAATTGTATTGAATGATCGGCGCTTAAAGTTGCGAGAGATAGCAGAGATGGTGAGCATTTCATCTGAACGCGTTTTTAATATTTTGCACCAACATTTGAGAATGAAGAGGCTTTGCGCGCGATGGGTGCCGCGTTTGCTCACTGTAGACCAGTGTACGATTCATCGTCGTGTGGACGATTCATCGGAGTGTTTGGCGCTGTTTAACCGAGATCCTAACAAGTTTTTGCGGCGTTATGTAACAGTCGATGAAACCTGGATACATCATTATACTCCCGAGACAAAAGAAAAATCTAAGCAGTGAACTGAGAGCGGAAAACCTGCGCCGAAGAAAGCAAAAACGGTTTTGTCGGCCGGCAAAGTGACGGCGAATGTTTTTTGGGATGCTCGAGGGATTATTTTAGTAGATTATCTGCAAAAAGGAAAAACAATAAATGGAGAGTACTACGCAAGCTTGCTGCAAAAATTAAGTGAAGAAATCCAGAAGAAACGACCACATTTGGCCAAGAAAAAAATTTTGTTCCACCATGACAACGCACCTGCACACACGTCAATGGTTGCAGTCGCCAAACTCCATGAAATGCGGTTCGAATTGCTACTGCATCCGCTCTATTCCCCGGATCTGGCCCCGTGCGACTTCCACTTATTCCCAAACCTGAAGAAATGGTTAGGTGGCCAGAGATTTTCATCAAATGAAGAAGTCATTGTTGCCGTGGACGAGTATTTTGAGGGGTTGGAGAAAACATTTTATCAAACTGGTGTAACGGCATTGGAGAAGCGCTGGACTAAATGCATCGAGGTAGAAGGAAACTACGTTGAGAAATAAATTTATTTTAAATAGATTTTTGAAGTTTTTCTTTGTCGTTTCGGAAACTTATCAATCAGCCCTCGTATATATTTTTTCAAATTAATATGTAATTGATATTCATTTGTAAAATTGATGTTCAAAAAATTTGGTGTACCTCAGAGGCGTATATTTGGGCTCTTTTGTTTTTGTTGTATAATGGCAAAAACATTGGAATTGCTACATCCTTTTTTTCATGGTATGTGTGGAAGTTGTATTTCCAAATGTACTCCAGGAACTCAATAATTGTGGTTTTCCCTGACTAACTGAATTACATCAGTAAGATATCTAACGAGAGGATTCTAATGATGATTTTTTGTTTTATACCTGCTGAATAGAATATTACTATGCCCTCTTATCTTCTTCTTTTTATATTTAAAATGAGTTGCAGTTTATTTGTTTCGCTAAAACTCAAGAACATCTGGACCGATTTGACTCATTTTGATCTTGTAATAATTGTGAAATTTCAGGGAAGACTTAAACGGTGTAAAATATTGGAATATTTGCGAGGAAAATACTAAAAACGTTACATACTTAAATTGTCCCACACTATCTGTTCCTACTTATCAAACATTTGATGTTCACTCCGTCGGTAGCGTAAATTCGGTTCTCCGGATTCACTTGGCTGTCAAATATTTATAGGTGCATTCAGTTTGTCTGTTCGATACAAATTTACCAATCTGAATAGGATGGCCGCAGTAGGTTATATGTGTAGATGTGGCAGGAGGTGTAGTTTGTAGGTGTCAATAATAGGTGTAGGTGATAGGTGCAGATGTTGGTGTAAGTTGTTGTGTAGTTATTTACTCCAGTTCATAACGTGGGTGGACCATGGAAGGCCATTCAAATGAGTAAATGCTTTTTTTCGTTTATGTACTGGATAAATGACAGAATTTTTTTTATTTAGTAATGCTTTGTTTCATTGTGTACCATATAAATTACTTTTTTTAACGCAGCTTTAAACACTGTTTATTAAAATTAAGTTTTATTGAGCTCTTCCAAATGGCCTTGCAAGGAACAGGGCTCCAAACAAGGCCACTATTTTGAATCAGTTGTGCAACTTAAAAATAGAGTTGTAACAATTATTATATTCACTTTTAATAAAACTACATAATATGCTCTTTCATTTAAACAAAAGATTAAACGCTTAATATTATATATTTTTATCATGTATTAAAAAACTCAACGAACATTACTTCAACACCATCGTATAACTAAGAATATATGAATAGAAATTATTTAAAATATTAGTAATGAGTATTATTTTGATATCAAATAAGTTGCTAATGCGTTTTATAATGAAATTACAAAACTTTTTTTTACCTAAAATGGCCGTACTAATGTTCCTAAGCTAACCTAGCTCTTATAAAATAAAGAAATATTTTCTTTTAACACTAACGGTACGTATTATAATTAAAAACTAAGTGTTTACATGTTCATGATTCATTATATAGATGTTCCTTGTAAGACCCATGTACCCTAGAAAGACCAATCGTCAAATTTATGATTGGCCTTATAAGGAACTACTGGCTTTCCTATGAACACACTTGCAATATTTTAACTTAAATCGAGGAAACATTTTTTTTTGCACCTTAAAACATCCTGATATAACAATTCAAAGTAAGAAATATGCGAGAATAATAGGTTATTAAACTAAAAACTGACGTTTTGCTTTGCGCGCGAATAACAATTGTAACGTCGACGACCGAAGTCTACGAAACGTGGGATCGCACTGCCAAAATAGCGGCGCGAGCATCTTGCCGCCGCGTCTGTGGCTTTGAGTTTGATGGATCTTAGTATGTAATAGATGGAATATGTCCCTACATGTCAATAACTATGACTTTTTAATAGTTGGCCTTCAAAGGTGGGTGGCCTTCCATGGTCCACCCACCTCAGTTAATACAGAACAACGTGTGTACAGCTAGTATTAATATAACGATGGACAAAATATATTAATTACCAAGGTTTTTTACACCTCTTATAGGACGGAATAATACTATAGAGTATGGGAATTTATGTACCTACTTAATTATAATTTAGCTGATGAATGCAACTTATTTAATATCATGCTAATATTCGCATGTTCTCTTCTTCGTTTGTTACGGAATTTCGATTAGTGAAGTGAAAGAATCTAAAATAGGAATAGAAACTTGAAATTTTAAATGAACGACAAGTACAATATGACGACCTTTTTTATTATTTGACGACCTCTGTGGCTCAGTTGTTAGCGCGCCTGCGCTTAAGCCCTCCGGCCTAAGGGACAAAAGTTTTTCCATGTTCCTGGGTCTTAAATGTGTAATGTGTATAGTATAATAGTATTTAATATATTTTCATTGTCTGGTACCTGTGATACAAGTTCTACGGATGATTAGTATAGGACCAGATTGAAGTGATGTGGAAGCGTCCATAGATTTTATTATTATAATTATAATATGTACGAGCTCTATATATGTATGTATACTTGTAAAATTGTTTTAGATTGGTTCATTTTAATACGTCAGTAATCTAAACACAGTTTTTGTTCAGGAATGCTTTAAATAATACCTAAGAGAATAAAGATTATATTATTACGTTTCTGTGTATGGATAACAGAATAATTACAAACGTTTTCTCAGTCGTTAATTCATACAATTTTTAATGATAGCATGTATACATACAACTAATATAATCACATACAAATTAAATTGCACAATTATATGACTTGTATTTAAATGTTTTCCATTATAAAGTAATAAAAGGAAAAACTGCGGAGTGTGTGTGTGTGTGCGTGTGTATTTGTGTGACGGCGCCGTCTCACGTAATTTTAAAGCTGTAGTTTGTGTTTTAAGTAGTATTATAAACGTTAACTCTCTTACTAATAAAGATATTTAAACAGTGGATAAGTTATACAATGTTTTGTCTTTGTCTGATACGTGGTAAAAGTAGCTTGGCAGACAAGGACAAAACATTGTATTTCTTATCCATGGTGTAAATATTCTGTCACGAGACTTTCTGTAAAAATTGATTTTTTCTTGTTCGGATAATTTGAAGATATTGATTTTTAATATATAGTTTTTCTGAGAACTTACTTATATTTTAGAGTACTATTCCTTCATGCAATAAAACAGCCAACAAGCCTAATACAAAAAACTAAAAAAAGTACCTACTACATTACTAACGTAACTTTATTTTATGCGTACGTACATCCATCCATACATTTTATACTGCCACCTTTTTATACCAGCATAAAATACAGTTACATTTCCTAACTTTAGTAATTTACAATGACAGTGTTTAACTATTTAATAGATATTTACAGTTGAAATGAATTCTGAAAATGTTTAAAATAACCATTTCTAAACCACATTGCGATATGATTGACGTGAAATTTGCATGAAACAATTGCCTCAGTTGAAAATAATATTATTTTAAATATTTTGTGGCACAAATAACTGAATAGGAAATAAAAATATATTACATTATTTATTTATAATAATAGTATGGACTCAAATTAAAATTTTAACCCCTTACTAATAAAAATATTTACACAATGGTTAAACTACACCTACAATGTTTTGCCCGTGTCTATTGTATAGTTTATCCATTGTATAAATATTTTTATTAGTAAGGTTTTGAATAAAAATATATCTACCGTCAAAGTCTGCGGTCAAATTCAGTACCTGCTTACCTACTTTTACGTTTTTGTCAAAACTTTCGCAGGGTCAAAATATTTTATTTGTTATCCAAGTCTACAAACCTATTTAAAAACACCTAAATCTGTGTACAAAATTTTATTAAACTTGTACAAAAAAGTTTGCGTGTAAGAGTAACAAATACATTTAGTTTTTTTTTTACCCAGCGTTTTAATACTTGGGCCCAAAATTTATAGAGCGTCTCCTAGTCTCTTTTCTATCGTACTTCAATTTCGGTCCACGAATGTATGTAATGTTATGTAGTGGGTACACGTGGTCTTAGGCCATCGTTTCACAGGTTAATTTACATACATTTCAATAAAACTAGTAACGAAGAAAAATGTCGCAACCAGGAATCAAACGGTGTTGCCCATTAAAAAACTTTCCTAACTCGTATAATATATATAGTCGGTTTATAATACGGGTTTTTAATAAAGTGTTTTATATGCGATTAATGTAATTTATGCAAAATTGTGCAACGTAGGTTAGAAAGATCTAGACGGGTGATTTTTTTTCCAAGGGATTCTAATCAAAAACCAGTAGAGCATCGGCACGTTCCGATTTATCTTCAGATCGGCCTGACCGGATGCAAAATCGTATCGTCTGTGTGCAATTTCATGATCGCATCAAACGGTCGGATGGACTGAAGCGATTCGTTCCAATGATGCCAACTCTGTTTTTGCGAAACTACTAAACTCGAATCGTATTCTCCTAAAAACTATTAAAATAGTACAGAAAACTATTAAAAAAGCTACTGAACTTAGGAATCCCTCAAAAACACACAAAATACCACTGCATTTTCGGTTTTACTATACATAATTTCACCGTTAAATAAAAAATATAGTAGGAAATATTACATAATATAGAAATTAAATGGGTAGTAAGCGACATACGGACGCGCGCTACGATGTGTTATTATGATAGGGTGTCAATTTATTTTTTGTTTATTTTGTGCCTAATATAAGCCATTTTTAACCGACTTCCAAAAAACGGAGGTGGTTATGCATTCGGCTGTATGTATATTTATTTATATAGATATTAAACATTAAAAAAAAATGTATGTTCAACGATAATTCCGCCGTCTGTGGACTGATTTTCAAAATTATTTATTTGATGTAAAGCGTATAATTTCAAGTTGATCCGGTTTCACTAAAGCGTGACCTGATGAGGGATCGAGGGAACTTCTTGAAATTTATATGGACACATATGGTGATTTTGACTTTTTCTGAAGTAATCCAAGCATATGCTACCAAAAAGTAAGATTTTGTACCAATGTATACCCTGGATCCAAAAGTATTGAACAGAACTCCTGACTCTTTAGAGATACATGTTTGGGGATTTCGGCGTTGTTTAAAGAACTGCAAGCATACGCCACTATGTCAATTACGGTTATCATCATCATCAACACCATCGTCACACCGGACATCATCACATTATGATGATATAATAGTTACTTCTTATAGGATTTTATATCGACACGAATATCTTTGAACATTAGTAATTACTTTGCCATATTATGTGAACCTATTTACAAAATTGTTTTGTTATTGTAAAGGTTATGATTCGAAATTGGACCCTTAGTCACCAAAGTGGAGACCTGATGATTCCCTGATGATTCTCTACTCAATCTTCCTAATTTTAAAGTCGGCACCAGCAAATTTGAACGTGAGTTCTATAAAATATTATAGGATATTGTTTGGGCTGATACCAACTTCAAAATTAAGAAGATTGAGTATAGAAATACTTAAAATTTGTGCCGAATTTAAAAGGGGAATTATGTAGAAAATAAGTTTTATTTCATTCTTTTTTGTGCATTTTTACTTTTTTAAATTAAATATGATTACTGTCTGGTTATTTTCTACTAAAACACTACTAATAACTAAATTCCTACTAAAGAGGGGATAAACTACTAAATTTGGAAGTAAAACTTTGTTATACAACTAAGTTGGCAACAATAATTCGTTCAGATCGACCTAAACTGGAGCAGAAATTATTTATTTTCTTAAATAAAGATCCTCAAAAGCCTCAAATATTTATTTTATTCTATTTTTAGTATTTTTTGTTATAGTGGCAATAGAAATAAATAATTTGTGAAAATTTCAACTGTCTAGCTAACACGGTTAAGGAGATATAGCCCGGTGACATACGGACGGACAGCGAAGTCTCTGTTATTACCCTTTGAGTACGGAACCCTAAAAATGGCAACGTGGTCTAAAGAACCCTAATAAATAATTAGAGTTCATTGAACTATTTAAAACTTTAGAAACACTATTACTATTAAAACAAAGAGAAATGTTTGCTATGACATATTTAAACTGGAAAGTATAAGTATAAATGTATAGCATTTTTTATCAATATTAAGGCTAAGGTAGCATAATACAATAATTCCATTTCGTCCATAGATAGCGTGGCTATAGTTGCAGCAAAATAAAATTAATAAACACGACCATAGCTCGCGGCAAACTAGAACGAACTGAAGCGATATTTCCGGGATGCGCTCGGAACAGGCCGAACTGACGTCAGTTTTGTCTGAATCGTTCAGCCTCTCGTATGTGGGAGCCATAAAGCAAAGACTTTAATTTAAAAAAATTAAGTAACCATCGAATTCTCAATCAGGTAGCGAGCTGATGATGATGAATAAGAAAAAACTAGATATAAATCGGTTCTTCCGATTGGGAGCTACGATGCCACGGACAGACCCCACTGTTTTCGTCTTGGGTTAAACAACGAAAGGAGATGGTATGCCGTACCCGGTCATCAATATATAATAACATCGATTTCGATGATGGTGGCCGGTTTCATTGAAACCAAGCCAGTTACGCAGGATTAATTTTGTCCAAGTGTGTGCGCAGTACACAAGAGCACTCTCATTTCCTTTACTCGCGTAACCCAGTGGGACGGATAACCGACACGACTGGCGAGAGATCAGGCGCAGGTCCGACTTGTTACATGCCTACTCGACGCATGGATCATCTTTCTTGTCAGACGTCCGTCGTTCGTACGTCGATCGACGTTCATCATCAGGTGATCAGCCTGCATTGTCCTAACCAAACTTGGAAACGACATTTTTTGTTGTTCCAATGCGGGAATCGAACCCATAACCTCCGAGTCGAGAGCCAAGCTCTAACCGCTAGACCACGGAGGCTGTTATACACCAATATAATATATACAATATCATAATGAGGAAAGATGTTTGTTTGCATTGAATAGGTGTCGAAACTTCAATCTATAATGTATGACACTCTGAGTACAATTTGATAAAATACAATTATAATATAGAGAACTTTTTCAATGTAGAGACATTGGTAGATACCTCCTCGTGGAACAATAGTAAGGTATTTCAAACTTTTCTAATTCTTGGTAAAAACGTCACAATAGATATTCTAGTTTGTAAACTGTCACTGATTATAACGCTAGTATTACCACAGAGTAGAAAATATACCTAATATAATTACGTACTGAGAAACAGCTTTTAATGGAACGATCCAAATCGATCTAAATTTGAAAATTTTGACGACCCCTTCAACTACCCACAATTTTTCCACAGGACCAAACCGTATGCTTCTAGTAGTGCAATCGAATCTAAAACTAACTATGTAGCTGTTTATCTGTTCGTCTTCCTTTAATCTGTGGTATTACCGTGTATCTCTGTTAACAAATAATAACCTTTCAGGATAGAATAGATAGTGTGGTAAATGTGCTTAAAAATCAATGACAAATTTAAATAATAATATCTGTTGGATGCTTACACACCACGTTAATCTGGTCCCGTGGTGAGTTCTCGAAGAACTTGTGTTACGGGTACCGGAGTACGGAAATATATTCAAATCGTTTGTACTACACTCATATTTAAGACTAACCTTTTCCCGCCGCCCGCGTAAATATGGTATCGGCTGTCCCACAGGAATGCTGCACTTGTTCACGATAAAAAGTAGCCTATGTTTTAATCCAGAACTTAGGTTCTAGGTTAGGTGTAGCTTAGAGTACTACCATACCAAATTTCATCGAAATCAGTTTAGTAGTTTTGTTGCGTGAAAGAGAAACAAATATCCATACATCCATTTATAATATAAGCAGGATAGTAGTAGGATTCTTATCAAATTAAACACATTATAATGTATTTGATACACAGAAAACCCTAAAAGTTCCCTGGCAGGATTCGAACCCGCGACCTCCGGTTTGACCTGCCGCTAACCACTGAGCCGAAAAGATCATAAAAGAAGAAAAGCTTAGGTAGACGTGATTATTTCCAACAAATAAGCCTATTATTTTCTTATATAACATTAAATTTACGCACTTTTAGCGTTCTAAAACTTAAGTTTGAAAACCATTTGATCTTTACGGTACTAGATATTTATTTTATAATATTTTCTTGTTAGATATTTCCACGAACATAATTCCACAAAATATACCTACATTGCGATTTGCGATACACGACAAAACGACACATGTCAGATGTAGCCAACCTTTTTTTGTGTTTTTACGCTTACGACGCTGTTATTTTCATTCCATTTTGTACTCAATGGAACATCATTATAATTATAAGCTACAAATTAATAATACTAAAATAGGTACCAGCCTTTTCTGTTTCAATCTAGGTTTAACTTCATGAGTGGGGTACTTTTACCAGGTACAATTTCATAAGTAAGTTACTGTGTAATTTCACTACCTATTATATATATATACCTACAAGTTTATAGATACATAAATCATAATATTATCGTAATATATGTCGAACATGCTACCGGTTCAATACCCCTGACGCAGGTCAAATGTTAACCAGAATTTAAACTTCTATAAAGGTTTTTGTGCCTTGACTTTTAATAAACCTTTGCTTAATGTACTTTTTTGTCTTAGTTTAAAATTGCTTATTACAAAATCTATAAATAAATGGCTTCTAAATAAAAATGCATAAGTTTAAAAATGTAAAGGGCAATAATTGTTTGACTTTATAACAGTCTATTGGAACCTTATCCTCATAATAAGGAGAGACTTAGCAGGCCACTGACGTCCCTTCCATTGTTGTTGATGATGATGATTAATGATTTTGAAAATATATTTTTTAATTTTTTTCAGTCTTCAATCATTTTATACTAAACCTACCTTACCTTAATGTATTTGTACGGAGACTTAAATAAAATAGTCTATAAACTTTGAACAAAGTGACTAAGGCAGTGGAATAAAATAAAACTGACCGTCGAGTAAAAATATCACTCAGTATTTTGCCATGGCAAAACGCCAATGTTTGTTTGTACCAAATATGCAATAAAAAATAAGATTGTAGCTTTTTGTTCAATTGATACAAAGCGTGAAGATTTTCATTTTAATGCCAGAAATGATTGATCGAATGTTTGAAAATTAAATAATATTAGAAAATTAGTTTTGCAGATATCGGTGTAAGAAGTTTTCGCTATCCACGAGAATCGAAATTATTTTAAAATTGGAAGAAAAAAAGTTTTTTTTAAATTTATTATTTTTTTTAGTAAATAATCATTGTTTTGGTCGTGAGACGCGTGTGTTTTGCAGATCGCGTAAACCGCGGTTGGCTGCCCTGCCAAAAATCACAAAGGAGCGCTATACTATAAACACTCTTGATAATTTATTAATGTTTTACATTTATCAACCATTGTTAAAGAGAATTTATTATAAAGATACCTAGAATTTATGTATATTTAGGCACGTGTAGAGACTAGGGGACAGAATAGTGACGAAAAAAAGTTTTTTTATATTCAAAAGTAATTAACACTTTAAATATTTGACTCCCTTTATTAGTTTTATTATTTGTCTTGTAGATTCAGCAAAAAAATCAAAAAAAATATTTAAAAACTATTCATATCGAAGGTCGGTTAAAAATAATAAATTAAGATTTTAATCAGTCCTTTCGAACTACAATCGTTCGAGCACTTAAGTTATTGACAACATAGTTTACTCCTTCGTGATAGATCACAAAATATGAAAGGCCACGATTTTAAATCTGTTAAGTTGTTCTGTTATTTAGTTTAAATAGCTGCTAAGTATAACTTTTTTCTTTGATACAAATATTTTTTAGGAATGTGTTTGTCGCTAACGATCATTTTCAACAATAATAATTCACTTTTCGTTATAATTGTGTATGAGGAGAACCTAAGAATCTGATGAATTAAGACATCTATGGATTTTTAATACTTTTCTAAAATTAAAAAAAATATATATATTAATAGCAATAATTTTTCTTCGAACATCAAAACTATTTTGTTTGACTATTTTATGGACAAAAAGCTTATTACAAAAATAGATTGTTGAAAAATGTACACACAGTATCTGTGCCAATCGGCGATTTCCTTCCACTGTGTGTGTATACGTGTTCGTGTGTGTGTACCATGTGTGTATGCATTTGTGTGTGTGGCCTCCACATTTTTACATTATAACTATTGGTTACGTTCTATATTAGCATAACTCGTAGGTATTCAATTAGATTTGCGCATAGCATATTATTGTATTGTTGTCGTCATCTGCGTACACCAGTCGGCTTTATCCTATTACTATTAAAAAAAAGTTTTTGAGGATAGATGGATGGATAAATGGACGGATGGATGGATAAACTACTGAACGGATTTCGATAAAATTTGGTATGGTAGTAGTTTAAGCTCCGGCTTAACACAGAGCCTACTTTTTATCTCGAAAAAGTACAGTGTTCCCGTGGATACTGTATTTACGCCGGTGGAGCCGCGGGCATAAACTAGTCCACGTATACGACAAAGTTTTCCTTGTGTTTGCCTTTGCAGAATTTGTCTTCTTAGCAACACTATCGAAGGTGTAATAATACAGGATGTGTTTATTTTTAAAAATCAGCCGGGTCGATTCCTGGCCAGGTAAATTGACAAAACCTAACGATGCAGTTTCAGTTTTTATCAAAATCGGGCTCGCAACTCCTTTCAGCATTTTTCGCTATTCCTTATATTTTGAGATTTTGCTTATATAGATTATAATTATAGACGAGGCATGTCGAGGCAAAAAGTGTCCACACATAAAATGTGTGGACAATTTTGGGTTGTTTGGTGCAGGCGAGGTCATTTAAAAGACAAAATCTTCCGAAATCAAGATAGTGTAAAATAATGTGTAGGTTTTGTATCGAAGTCATTGGTTTTGATCGCATTTTTTTAATTAGTTATGTTTGTATATAAATCTAGTACTTAAGCCTAGTAGAACATGATTGTTTTGTCTAAATAAACATAACTAAATGATAGAATGCCATGCTGCCATATGTACCAATACTGTTAGTAGGTACTACAAACAACACACACTACCTCAGACTATTGACACACACTACCTCAAGACTATGAACACACACTACAGTGCATTTGATACAATTTTGTGACGCGGTGACGTTTGCCAATCTGTCATTTAACAATAGTCAACAACAAATACATTTTTTATTTCTTCTATCCAAGGGGAATCATTATGAAGCTAAAATTTAAAAATTATATGGGACATATTATGGGCGAATAAACAGTCCTAAGATTCGCAACAAATCGGCCATATTTTTTCGTGTTCCGGTTGAAAAGATGCGATGCGCGTGAGCATGCGCTGGCGTTATTTTTGCATATCAACCTTGAATTTTAGTGGATATTTTTGTAATGCACCCACTGCACTTGGCTCCCGTCTTATTCGATTATAAAAACATCGCGAAATACCTAAAGACGTAAGCGACGTGTTCGCTTTCCGCTAAAACACGACATCTATACATAGATACGAATTCTATCAAACTCTATCATTTTGTTTGTTTATCATTATAAAATAAATAACCACATTTTTTACCGGTATCATCTTTTAAATAGAATAGGAAGAATTCCTATGGTTTTTATCATCACCTAGAAAACCTTAAGTGCATGATCTACATTTTATATTTAGTCATTCAATCTTTGACTACAACATTTTGATCCTCTGTGGTCCATTGGTTTAGAGCTTGGCTCTCGACTCGGAGATCGTGGTCGATTCCCGAGTTGAAACGACAAAAAAATGTCCAAGTTTGGTTAGGACAATGCAGGCTGATCACTGAGCGAAACAAGGGCTCTAAAGTGTTCGCAAAGAAACTGTCTATCGGACAAAGCCAGATGACGAAGCTGAAGACCGATCAAGGCAAGATCATCTCGTCGAAGCCAGAGATTTTGGAGGAGATAGAAGAGTTCTACAGACAGTTGTACATATCGACACGGACACCTGTTAACAGCGCGGCTAAAGATCCAAGAGCCAAGCTAACTCGACACTATACCGAGGATATCCGGACGTCGGCCTGTACGAGATTAGGATGGCCCTAAAACAGCTTAAGAACAACAAGGCGCCAGGTGAAGACGGAATTACGACAGAACTTCTGAGAGCAGGTGGAAAACCGGTACTCAAAGTCCTCCAGAAACTGTTTAATTCCGTCATACATGAAGGCGCCACACCTGAGGCATGGTGCAGGGGCGTTGTGGTGCTGTTCTTCAAAAAGGAGACAATACCTTGTTGAAGAACTACAGACCGATCTCGCTCTTGAGCCATATCTACAAATTGTTCTCGAGGGTTATCACGAACCGTCTCGCGCGCAGGCTCGACGACTTCCAGCCACCCGAACAAGCCGGTTTCCGAAAAGGCTATAGTACCATAGACCACATCCTCACACTCCGCCAGATTATAGAGAAATCGGAGGAATATAATCGTCCGCTCTGTATGGCGTATGTGGATTATGAGAAAGCCTTCGATTCGATCGAAACCTGGGCGGTGCTTCAGTCTCTTCAGCGGTGCCAAATTGACTATCGCTATATAGAAGTGTTGAAGTGTTTGTACAACAATGCCACCATGTCGGTCCGAGTACAGAATGGAAGTACGAAACCTATCCAATTGCAGAGAGAAGATGTTTTTAAACTCCTAGACTGGGAAGGATACGGCATCAACATAAATGGCGAATACATCACTCACCTTCGGTTTGCTGACGATATAGTCATAATGGCAGAATCGCTGGAAGACCTTAGCGCCATGCTCGGTGACCTCGATAGAGCTTCCCAGCGAGTGGGTCTAAAAATGAACATGGACAAGACGAAAATTATGTCTAATGCCCATGTTGTACCCGCTCCAGTATTTGTTGGGAACTCTAAAATCGAAGTTGTTGACGAATACGTCTACCTGGGACAGACAGTCCGATTAGGCAAGTCCAACTTCGATAGTGAGGTCCAACGACGAATCCAACTCGGATGGGCAGCGTTCGGGAAACTACGCAGCGTCTTCGAGTCCGAAATACCTCAGTGCCTAAAGACAAAGGTCTTTGAACAGTGCGTGTTGCCAGTGATGTCTTATGGATGTGAAACGTGGTCCCTAACTGTTGGCCTCTTAAATAAGCTCAAAGTCACTCAAAGAGCGATGGAGAGAGCTATGCTCGGGGTTTCTCTGCGTGACAGAATCCGCAACGAGGAGATTCGCAGACGAACTGGAGTAACCGACATAGCTCGCAGAATCAGCAAGTTGAAGTGGCAATGGGCAGGCCACATCGCTCGTAGAACTGATAATCGCTGGGGAGTAAAGGTTCTAGAGTGGAGACCACGAACTGGAAAGCGCAGCGTTGGACGGCCTCCCTCTAGGTGGACCGATGACCTTATGAAGGTCGCGGGCCGCCGTTGGTTCCGGGTGGCCCAGGACCGTTCGTTGTGGAAATCTTTGGGGGAGGCCTATGTCCAGCAGTGGACGTCCTATGGCTGTTAATGATGATGATGATGATGAGGCTGATCACCTGATTGTCTGACAAGAAAGATGATGCGTCGGATGGGCATGTAAAAAGTCGGACCTGAGTCTGATAATAGAGTACTTTTGTATACTGCGCACACACTTGGTCACTATAAAATAACTCCTACATAACTGACCTGGTTTCATTGAAACCGGGCACCGTCACCGATATCAGTGTAGCTTTTATTTTAGCTTTTATTCTTACAACATTTTGAATTTTTTTAACATATAAAAATGTTATGCGAAAAAGTTTAGAACTCTACACTTTATTTTTATACTAGATGTTACCCGCGACTTACAAACGACTACAACAAAAATAAATCCCACTGAAATCATGCATTTACCGCGATAAAAGTGTGTAAATCCAAAGCCTAAAACACTACCATACTAATTTCATGAGAACCGTTCAGCCTTTTGGGCGTGACAGGCAGACAGATCAATATTATATCAACGGGAATACTGTACTTTTTCGCGATAAAAAGTAGCCTATGTGTTAATCCAGAGCCTACACTTCTGCCAAATCAAATTTCATTTTTTCAGTAGTTATTGCGTGAAATAGAAACAGACATAACCAGCCATCCATCCATCCATCGTTACAAACTTTCACATTTATAATAGAATTAGGATTTAGAAATATCTTGAAGCGAAATCCATTGTAGATATTGCGAAAAACAGAAAAAAGCATTTCCCGTTTAATTTATACCTAGTCATTCGTCATAATCAAGATTAACTACACCGCATATATTTATCGCTCGATCAAATTATTTCGTGCGCCGCCATGTTTTTTCGTCAAAAATAGTTCAGTAGTTGGCCACGCCTAGACGAATAAATAAAATTTGAAAATAGAACTCGCTTCCTGCGATTCGAATTCTAAAATTAAATTTAAAAATGGCGGGTGTTCCATCCGGCGGCGGCAGCAAATTTGTGCATAAAATTGCATCGCGCATTACCGATCTAAACATCAAAAATAGAACGCGCTAGTTTTGAACCGGGAACACACATGCGGAAAAATATCCAGGTATTTGTTTTTTTAAGCTTTTTTTTCTTTACCTGTATTGATTTCATATCTTGACGCGAATATCAAATATACCTGTATATTGGATACTAAAAATTTTAGTATTATATTTGTAAGGAAATTTTGCGTTGGAAAAAAAATAAAATATGTAACATTGTACCTATAACAATATGTACAAACAATAAGTAAAAAATTGAAATGTAATATATAAAAATATAAAAATTAAAATGTAAAAGCCAAAAACAAAAGAAATAAAGAAAATAAAAAGACAAAAGAAATAAAAAAAAAAACAAAAAAACAAGATAATTAATTATTATTATTCTCTGTTTATGATAATTAAAAAAAATTAAAATGACAGAATTAAAAAAAAAACCTGTATATTACTGAAACTAATGAAAATATGTTAGTTGAGATTAGAAAGAAATAGGGCGTAGAAAAAATTTCGTAAACGCTTCGACAGCAATTTTCAAGCTTATTAAGATTTCAAAGCTCCAAAAAGATACATTCGAAACATGATTAATTTTGTGCATTGACGTTGTACTATCTATCTCAAAAGACTCATCCCTGCCGCATTTAACGTCAAAATGCATTTTAAATGCTACCCTAAAGTCTGCACCGGGCCTTACAAAGCCAGATTGCCTTCTTTCAACCAGTTTAAATAAACATCAGAGATAAAACCCAGGTCTTTCCACTGCATCCTAATTCTAGCTCTCGTGGTAACCTTCGGATAATAGAATAAAGGTTTAATGCTTCAGGCGTAATGCCAAAACGTTGAAAGTAAAAAATTGTGCGATTAGAAAATGTTTCAAGACGCGTACATGTTTTTAAGGCGGACCACACACTGCACGATACTGCACGACATAATTAATGAGGGTCTTTAAATTCGTGGCATCTGACAGCTTTTTAACACGACAAGGGCCGTCGGGCTACCAAGCGCTGCCTGGTGACAGAAAAAGAATCGAAAATTCTTATTGACCGTTTTTGATAACACTTACGCCACCAGATGACGCTTTGTGTGCGTTGGGTATGTCCCCTAGGAGAAAAAATATCAAACACCCTCATTGAAATGAAACACAAACACAACAAACGACGAGCCACCGCGCGTGGTTGCGGTACCACTTACCATCCTTCCCAGAGGAGTAAATGTACAAAAAAAACCGGTCAAGTACGGTTGGACTTGCGCACTAAGGGTACTTGATGGCAAAAAAATCACGTTTGTTGTGAGTAAGCCGCCTTAAATATTTATTTTATTATGTTTTTTAGTATTTGATGTTATAGCGGCAACAGAAATACATCATGTGTGAAAGTTGAAATTTTATCTCTCTAACTATAACAGCTTCATTAATGACGGTCTTAGTAATAGGGTCCCCGTTTTACCCTTTGGGTACGGAACCCTAAAAATATTACCATTAAAACGAGCCTGACGGTAGTCAGAGTCTGAGTTGCATGAGATATTTAGCATCTCACCCTTGACACAACAATACTGCCAACTTGACTATCGCTCGCTGGACTGGAATCGTAACACTTTCATCTTATCTCACAAAAATACAGCCACAGATGACAGACTGCGACAAGGAAGATGTTACACATCAAAATTAAAAGGGTCTTAAGTGGCATCTTGACCATCCAGCCTGCAAATCCAACGCCATGGCCTTAAAGCGGACTTGTGGGCAAACATTATAAATGATTGACACTATTGGCACTGATGACGGGCATAAATAAGGCTACGTTCCCACGAGTTTTTTTGTGGTTGCGACAGAAAAAATTGTACTGTAAATAGAACTCTGCGCTAATATAATAGAGATGAAAATCGTGTACAGCTGTTAAATCTGACAGCAATCTTTTCAGCTCTATTGTATTTGCGCAGAGTTCTATTTACAGTGTACTGTCGCGCCACAAAAAATCTCTCGCGGGTAGAGGCCCTTAGTGATGCTGGATTTGCAAGCTGGACGTGTGGCCCTTTACATTGTAGGTACTTTACCCTACAACCTGCGAAATTCACGGCATTGTGTTAAGTGGCTCCAGCCTCAACTTTTGTTCGGTGGTCATATTATTACCGTTTTTGTAGCCACAAAACTTACCATCTGCTACTGGGTAGTCCTATTTTGTGTGGCGTGGTATTCTCATAAATATCAAACCAACGTCAAACACGTTTTGATTGGTTCAAAGTCCAAAGTCCAAAAATTTATTCATGTTTAATTTATTCAGCCACAAATAAAAAAATATAGAAAAATATTTTTGTCGACCTCTGTGGGTCAGCGGTTAGCACGTTGGCGCTCAAGCCGGAGGTCGAATTCATGGATGTGTATTAAATATAGGTATTATTTAATAAAAATCTTAAATATAAGTATACTGTATAGTATGGTGTAAAAATCTTAAATACAAGTATTAAATATCGTATACAAAGTATTAAATATATTTCCGTTGTCTGGTACCCACAATAAAAGTTACCAGGGACCAGATTGACGTGGTGTGAAAGCGTCCATAAAGATTATTGATTATTATTGTAAAGTAGACTAAAAAGGAAACAGTATATGCCCTGATTTGAACAAATTTCAAATAGTAAGGGCCTGTTTCACAATCTTCTAATAAGTGTCGGATAGCTTATTCGGACATTTTGTTTCTGCTTACTTTATATCGAGCGACAGGACAAAACGTGCATATAAGCTATCTGAAGCTTATTAGTAGATTGTGATACAGACCCTAAGAATCATGTACATAAGAGCCATTCGTCTTATGAATGAGTCGGCGGAGAGATACTACGGCTTCATAGAAATCTGGCATACAAAATTAGGATTGTGGATATCAGTTGTTTAAAAGGAGGCTGAAGTTTTAAAAGACTGGAAAAGTACTTATAAATAATTCCTCTGTTACGAGGCTCCTCAGGGCGATGGAAGATATTTACTATAAAGCGATCTGTATTCACTTTTTTTTAAATGAAATTGATCAGGAAACGAGCAGACGGATCTCCTGAAGTTAAGTGGTTACCGCTACCCATGAACACTCGCAACACCAGAGGAGTTACACTTGTAACTCCTCAGGTATTGCGCACTTGCGATCCTGATCCTCAAAATCTCCAACCCCCCTTGGGCCTCCAGTTACCTCACTCACTCGCATTATTTCACACTGGTTTTCTGTGAGGCCGTGGTCGGGCCGACTTATACGCGCCGCCGGCTATCCCACGGTTAATGGTCTCAAATACCATTAAACAATTTTAAGGAATATTAAATACATAATTAATATTTAAGTGATTTATTTCTAACAATATCTCTAAATGTTATGTATGAATTAACATTTTGTTGGTTACGTTATCGTTTCTTACTCTGCAACAGCTCTATAAGGTGATATTTAAAAGATCATAGATTGTATAAGATCTAGGTGCGGCGAATTTTATTGTTTTGTATTGTATTTTAATGTTTTTCCATCAAACCAACATGAATGCATACGGAAGGCCTTGTATTAGCCATTTACTCTGGTCAGATAAAAACGTAAACAAAATTATTGAATACGACCGAAATTAAATTGTCATTGTTTTTCTTCGTTTCATTTTGAAATTTGTTATATTTTAATATTGAAATTAATGTGTCAATAAGTGACATTTAAATTGGTAGCATTTTATGGCTCTTTTGTGGTGTTTGTCGTTTAGCGTCCGAAATTAATAATCAATCTTAATCGCATTTTAGCTATCTGAGATGAAGATTTCAATTCAACGATCCTAAAATTAACTTCACGTCAATTTAGGCCTAATTTTGTTTGAAAATCTAAGATTTTAGTCAATCTAAGATTTTGATGAAATCAGAACAGAAAACTTCGAGAATATTCCCGTACATAAGTAATCCCGTTTAAGCAATAAAAAAAAAAATTCCATCTTGGATTGTTGCCTATCGCTCGATTGATTCTTTAGTAAAAGTTAATCCTAAAGGCAGGTCAAGCTAGTCCCAAAAATTTATATAAATTTTGGCCTGTTAAGACAGCGACGACACGTGATGCGACGCGATGCTGCATTTTTAAGATAGCTATTCAAAATTGAACTTCATTCACTACTCAAAAAGATACACAGCCGGCTCGATAAATTTGAAAAGAAAAACAAGACGGTAGTCCATGTGCCGAACTTAGAACGGCTTATTATATATATTTCTTAGTTCAGGAGTTACAGACTTGTAAAATGCGCTTACTTGGAAAACTTCGTCCAACAAAAGCGAAATAGGTAGGTAATAAGTAAACATATAAAAAATACTAATTAATAATAATCATAATATTATTATAATTATTATTAACTAGCTGTTGCCCGCGGCTCCGCCCGCGTAAATACAGTATCTCACGGGAACACTACTTTTTCGGAATAAAAAGTATCCTATGTTTTAATACAGAGCTTTAAACTACAACCACACCAAATTTCATCGAAATCCGTTGAGTAGTTTTTGCGTGAAAGAGTAACAAACATCCATCCATACTCACAAACTTTCACATTTACAATATTAGTAGGATTAGTATGGTACGGAACCCTTCGTTTCTAGTCCGACTCTCACTTGGGCGTTATTTTTTACCCTTCGGAATTTTTCCAAACGGAAATCTAAAAATCTTTGAATACCAATTGGATATTTAGTACCAGGGCGACAGCCAGGGCCAGGAAGCGTGTAATTTAAAGCTGTTGTATCGCCCGCTTCTATGTTAGTGGAAACTTAGGTAGTGCCTAGCTTTTGCCAACAACATTCACCCTAAGTTTTTGGCGAAACATAGATTTCATTAATACAAAAATCGTAGCGACACTTATTGACTCTACATATTTTTTTTCACACTACATAGTGATCACCATGGACAGCCACCAAACACCAGAAGTCGCATGTGCGTTGCCAGCCTTTTAGAGAGGCGTACGCCCTTTTCTTGAATTTTTGAGGTCGTAGTAGTCCAGAAATGCATGCGACAATTCATTTCCGAGTTTTATTTAGTAAATCACATTTATTTATTTAGCATTTTCAGGATTACGTCAATTTTCATCTACAATCTTCTTTTTTGTATATAATAAAAATGCATTGCAATTCCGATGTCTCGCTAAAACTCGTGAACGGCTGGACCGATTTGGCTAATTTTGGTCTTGAACTAATTGTGGAATTTCAGAGAAGGCTTAAACGGTAATAAATATTAGAGGTGTATGTACGAAGTTATTTATTTATTCTAGTTCATAGATAAGATGAATATTTAAATCCTAGCCAGGGACATATTTTTACTATGGAGCTTCTAAGGTCCATGCGAAATAACTACTTAGTTTCTAACTACCTACAAAATACCCGTTATAGATGTACTAAGATCGTCGAGTTATCTGCAAAATGGCGTCTAACGCCTAATAATGCCATTGTCTCGAACTGGTAGAATTTCGGTTGCAAAACTGCGCCCGCGCAGGCTTGACTCATACAGCTATGTAGAGTGGGGACATCTAGGTATACGCGATTTTTGCCATAAACCCGACCGTACATTGTTGGTAATAAGAGCGACTTTTGTACAGATTTCAGTCTAACAAGTTTACGAAATCTTAACATGAGTTTTCGTTTTAAAGCAACAGATATTCGATGTGAGAGGAATAATTTAAGGATTTCTCAGGCTCGTTTTAATTAGAGTGTATTTGAGCGTGTTTTTAAGTTGCGCAACCGTTAGGTAACATTCCAGATCGTCCGTCGAAACTATGGCTATCTCGCATCTGATACTTGTGGAACGCTTGTTACTCTTTGCCTAATTTTGGTGCCATTAAATTTAAACTTCAGACCTGGATGATTAATTTAAACGTTTTGTTATTTTCACACGTTAACTAGTGGTTATAATAAAAATAGGAAGTTTGTCGCAATTTATTTTAATTATGAAAATACCATTTTGGATCCTCTTTATCAATTGTATCCACCCGCACTGTTGATAAAATCAAGAAATAAGATAAATTTCGGGAAATTCATTTTTTAATTACTTATACTTAAGTATTATTTTATAGACTTCCAAAAAAAAGGAATTTTTGTCGGCTGCAGATACTATTTAGTTAAATTCTCAAGTTTTTGAGAATATTTTTTAATTGTAAATGATAATGAAGTTTCATTTCTGCCACGTGTACTCTGTTAACGTCATGTCTTTTTTTTTGGTTTATGCAATGATACTGCAAACATAAGGTTATTAGCACCAGTGTTACGTATTGTAAGACGATATATAAAAAACAGGTTGCACCACGCCAAGCTCTGCTGACTCCAGCTTGTATTTCGTCACTCTCGAAACTGATCTCTAAATACACTCAGAAGAATCTTAGGGGTCAACTAAATTTGTCGATTTGTAGAACTTTAATTCGTCTTTACTCTGACGGAATTTGTTTTAGAAGATCGATAGCCTGAGAGATATATCAGGCTATCAATCTTCTAAATTATTTTGGCAGACGTGCCAATCCAAAGGATAGCGTGGTGGACTGGAGTCAAATTTTGTAATAAATATAACCAAGAGTATATCAGGACATGTCTAAGGAGGGTTCTGTAACTATAAAATCCCAACAGGATTTATACAAATTACTCCAAAAAATATTGTTCGATTTCGCTCAAAATAATTTTCATAGAGAGTATTTAGCATGACCTATCTACAAGGAAATTCACAATTTTCAACCTCTTATAGTTTGCCAATTGCCGTGGAATTGTTATTTGGAGGCTCGGTTTGGTTCACTTTAGGGCCAATCCACATCGAAACGGCAGCGGCGCGGTCAGGTACATGACTGTCATAAAATTTCAAACTTTTACTGCATGTCTATAAAACACAGTTTCGCTTGAGACAATCACCGCCGCTCACGGCCGCTGACGGTCGATAACGGCCGCGGGACGTTTTCATATTCTAAATTTTAAGTTTTATTTTTTAAGAATTTTAAACTATTTTATTCAATTTAGGTTTACGAGGAGGCGGTCTATTTTATCTAGTAGCAAAACTAGTATCGAATTTAATACAGCTCAGTCGAACAGTCCGTGACTTGGCCGTGTAGAATGTGTCAGGAATAGTTCGGACGAAGACATCTGTCACACGTTTTGTAATATTTACTGCATTATCAACTAAAACAAAATATCAAAAATTCAATATATAGATAAAAAATTAAAATTGGACGAAATTTTGTATTAAACACTTACGGATTGTGTCGCGGTGCACTTTTCTTTTTCCCGATGTTTCGGTTGATTTCCAGCAGCCGTATTCATGGGAGGCATAGACAGTAATTTTTTTTTTTAAAGTAACTCTATCTTCCGATTTCTAAAAGTTTTAGGGCCTCTTTCACAATCTTATGATAAGTGTCGGATAGCTTTTTTGGAAGTTTTGTCGCTGCTTGCTTTATATCGAGCGACAGAGACAAAACATGCAAATAAGCTATCTGACACGTTTTATTAGAATATTGTAAAACATTTGAATTTTAAATATTTTACATCAATTCTAGACAAACTAAGTTTATCTGTCGAGTGTACAAGTGTCATCTAATATTTTTTAATTTTGAGGATAAAGTTGATTGCTTTTGCTATAATTCGGCAACGTAATTAAGTAGTGATAGCTCCGTGGCCTAGTGGGTAGACCGTTTGATTCGCACTCGAGAGAGTGCAGGTTCGATTCCCAGGTTGTGGCGTGTACCAATGAGAATTTTTCAGATCTCAAGTACATTATACGGACGCTCCAATGGTGAAGGACTTTCTTCTGTGTCAGTGCCATCTATCTGTAGCATTATCAATTACCAGTCATGGAATCGACAAACGGATCATATTGGTCAGTTAAGTTAAACTGAGTTTTTACTTAGTATATTGTCACATATTTGTTCAGAAACAAGTTATGGAACTAGTAACGCTAATGAATAGATAAACTACCGATAAACTCACCTCAGAATGCGGGCAATCAGACTTGAGACTTCCCGTTGGGGCTGCTTAGGTTGACAACTGTCTGGTCTTAATATTATAATTATGAAGCTTTGGATAGCATTTTAATCCGTTTATAATTACAGAAGTAGAAGGCCAGACAGACGGATGGACATATTGAAACTGTAAGGGCATCTTCTACGGAACATTGAAATATAACTCGCTATAAAAAGCCTTCCCACTGAACCCTGTGCTAATAGCTAGTGGATCGGAAGAGTTGCCACACATAGGGTTTTTATATCATAAGATATACTTACTATATTCATGTTCTTACAGGTCAGTAGCTCGATCAAAAAGGATCTTTTCATCTAATTTTAAGGGATAGTGAAAAATATGTCCTACCAATATTATAGATGTGAAAGTTTGTGAGGATGGATGGATAGATGTTTGTTACTCTTTCGCGCAAAAACAACTGTACGGATTTCGATGAAATTTGGTATGGAAGTAGCTTGAGTTCTGTATTAAAACATAAGCTACTATTTAACTCGAAAAAGTATTGTTTTCCCGAGGGATAGATACTGTATTAACGCGGGCGGAGCCGCAGAAAAAGCTTGTACTATAAATGTGAAAGTTTATGAGGATGGATAGATGGATGGATGTTTGTTACTCATTCATGCGAAAACTTCTAAACAGGTTATTATGAATATTGCTACGGTGATAGTTAAAGCGTAGTAGATAAAAACATAGGCTTTCTTATTGACTTTTTTCGTATTGACTTTTTATTCCGAAAAATTACACTGTTCCCGTGGTATAGTTTACTAATGCGATCAGAGCGGTAAAAGCTAGTGTACACATAAAACTCATATAGACTATTGGTTCCCCTAATGTCCGTTGGTGTCGTCAAAATCTATGCCGTGTCCGACTTACTCCGCGTTCAATCCCCAGATTTTCAACTCTCGTCCTACGTAACGGGGTGAGAAAATTTGGGATTAAACATGGAATGAACATTTGTGTCTACTCTGCTAATTAAATCTTACAATAATACAGTCTCAATATGATAAAACAGCAAAATAGTATTCTCATAAACGTCAAACGCGTTTGATTGGTCCGAATTCCAAAAATCAGTTTATGATGTCACGACGAGTCATTGAAAGTCTTAGTTAAATACGATAATTGGGGTTCTGGTGCCGAAGTAAGCGCCGGTAACTTTGGAAATCCGTTTGGAAATCCGGCAATTTGGGTCCACGAGGACGAAGTCGCGCGCATTTGCTATTATTATAATATTGCGACCGAATTTAGATCACTACTTTATCAGCCTATTTATACAAGGATTTGCTCAAGAACACTTGAACTAAAAACTGAAGCACTAAGATGATTACGCAATGAGCTGATCCATTTTAATGTTATAATTAATGACAAAGTACGCAAGCATGGTGGGTTACGAACACTCTTCACATTGAGAAAAATGAACTTAGCATGATGGGTGATTATGATAGTAATTATGATGATGATAGGGGTGACGATAATGATAATTATAATTATCAGGATACTGACGATAATAATGATGAATTAGCTATAACTAGTTTATGTAACAGAATCAAAATTACTCCTATACTTGTTGGTTTTATCCCATAAAAACGGTGCATAAGGAAGTATCGTTTTATAAGTACCGTAAAAACGCGGCTAGCATAATCTAAGGCACTAATTAAATCATAAACATATTTATTAAGAAATAAATTAATGCTAACATTCCCCAGGCATAGCAGACCCGTTTCATTACTCCTGTAATATTCTAGTGGTAGATCGGCAATCTTAGTAACCTTCTATTGCATCATCAGCAAAATTGAGTGTAAAAAACAATTATATTTTTTTGAAGGCGATGGCCCAAAATTTAACCAGATTTGACATTAATGAAACGGTTACCAATGTGTTTACTTTAAGTCCTATTTATTGTCACCAAAAGGGCAATTCCGAGAAAAGCCGGGTATAAAGGTTATGAGCAAGAATAATATTAGTTTTTTTTTTTTTAATGGAAATGATAGACATGTGACGATGTATGAAAATCGACAATTACCGAAGGACATTAAAACGTGTTTGTAAGTATTGGTCGGTGTAGCTAGAAGGTGTAGGTGTATTTTTGATGTTAAAATTGTAGGTATACTCATACATACACCTACAATTATTATAATTGCAATGTAAGGGGGAAGGTACGAATTTGGATGTACGATATCTCGCGTAACTTCCGAACACCGTTCCGTAAAAAGCGGAATCGATGCTCCGTTACAACTCTAATATATACCTACAATACCCTACAACAGCAACTTCTACAAGTACTACTTATACAGTACAGTACAGAAGAGAGCGTATTCCCTCTTAAAAGGCCGGCAACGCACCTGCAGCTCTTCTGATGTTGCGAGTGTCCATGGGCGACGGTAGTTGCTTACCATCAGGTGACCCGTTTGCTCGTTTGCCCCCTTATTTAATTAAAAAAAAAAAAGTTCCTGTACCAACAAATACATATACACCTAAATCTCCACCAAAGATTACTTTGGATTTTACTCTTGCTTATAACTTCTATACTCGGTGTATTTTTTAGCATTGCATTACTTTCTACTCTGTTTTTTTTAGTATGAATCCTGTACCATGTCCTTTGGATGAACAAAATCAGGGACCATTAAAATATATGCCCCCTAAATGTTTTTTTGATTAGCTATCTAATTTTCCTGTCTTCGTATGATACGTTGGAAAAGTAGCTTGACAGACAAATACAGCAAAATTGAATAGCTAATCTGTTGTGTAAATATTTTTATTAGTAAGTGGTTAGGTTTGCATTTTTGAATTTTAAACTTAGTTTTTCATTCAATTCAAAAATGCTCACGCATGTTCATAATTTTCTTTCTCCACATAGTCGGTTCCTGAACGTCTTTCTAGCAAGTCATTAACTACTAACGCTAGTGCTTACATCGACACACATTTTGGAGTCCCTAGTATTTGTGCCAAGTTATTTTGCCTTAGGACTTTCTAGCTTATACTTATAAATGTGGTCAAGAGTACTTCGTAAAATTAGTACATATTAGATGCTTACTTCGTAGAGCAACATAATTTAAAAATCATTATTATAGATTACCAAAAAAATACAAAATAATAAAGTTGTACAATCGATATTCAATAATGATAGTCAATATAGTAATAATTCTAATACTAATAAAACTGTATAAATAATATAATATTAATATTTTATAACCCAATTAGCATTTATTTATTTTTTACATTAGTTATCTACCTAAGTGGTTATTTAATACACCATAGATACACCAATAGAACACAATATTATGCTAGAGATAAAATACACAATATTAAAAATACAACTTAATCAACAATATATAAAAAAAAACACTTATAATATAACATAGGGCCGCTTAATAAACACAGAAAAAAGACTAATTAAAACACAAAACAGTAAATCAGGTTTAGACAGATTCATGAGGACATCTGAATATAATGTAGGCTTTATGGCCCTATCGTTAAGGGCCAATTTCCCAAATAAGGACCTGAAGAAAATCTCATCTATGTTATAGGAAGGCCTCGCTTTTGCTGTACCTTTTACTAGTTCTAAGATTTTTTTTTCTTTACTGGTCATACAGCGATACAACGGTTGAAGTCTATTATTTCTATTAGAAATTTCTTAGCTTCTTAGGCTGGGACTATATGCTCCGGAATCCGGAAGGCCGTAGAAAATTCTAAGCATTGAAAATAGAACTCTGCGCTAATACAATAGAGTTGAAAATCGAACACATGTGTGTCGAGTCAAATTTCAATGTCATATATGACAGCTCGACACTCAAAACTTCATTTTTTAACTCTATTGTTTAGCGCAGAGTTCTATTTTCAGTGCTCTGAAGTTTCACCGGCGCTCCGTATTCCGGAGCACATAGTCTCAGCCTTACATCCTTTGTAATTTATCGTGTGTTGCCTACATTTTTTTCATCCTGAGCTGTTTCAATACCCAGTAACTATCTTCTTTCTAATATAATTTAAAATCACTAATATTTTTATTTAAATTTATTTGAAACAATGTTTGACTTAGGACCTACTTCGGGCAACAGTCGACCTTCGTAATTATTTACTTTCATGTTTTGGCGTTAGCGTTTGTAATTATATACTGAATACGTAATTCATAGTTATGCATTAATTGACTGATTGCGTGGTGGTTCTGTATAGCTGTTTACTAGGAGTATTTGGTACAATTATAAAGGTTTTTGGCTGGCATGTATTGAAATTTTTTCTATTTTTCCGCGGTTTATTTTTAGGTTTCTGTACCCAAAGGGTAAAAACGGGACTCTTTTACTGAGACTTCGCTGTCTGTCCGTCCGTCTATCACCGGGCTGCTTCTCGTGAACCGTAATAGTTAGACAGTTGAAATTTTCACAAAACAGAATAAAATAAATGTTTATGGGCTCCCATACAACAAACGTGATTTTTTGTCGTTTTGTACGGCACCCTTCATGCACGAGTCCAATTTGGCCGAGTTTATTTTCCAAATCAACTGAAACGATAAAGGGATTTCAGAAAATTTTAAGGAGACGTCGTGTTAAATAACATGACTCAATCAATCTAAAAGCACAGCTGATGTTTATGTCTGTTATTAGCAAAATTATATCATCGAACCATTTGCCTAATCTGCTTCAAATAAATAAAAAAAATCATTAATACACATCAATCCACATCAATTTGGTAAGTTCTCGAAGAATATGTTACGGGTACCAAACAACGGACATATATTTACTATACATAATAATATGTTTAAGATATTTCTTATTTATCACACATTAAATCACATCCATGACCCAGGAATACAAGAAAATATTTTTTTTACCTTCGGATTGAGCGCCAACGCGCCAACCACTGAGCCACAGAGGTCGTCTAAACTTATAATATGAACCTTACAGTATTTCCATGGCAGCAGAATTTATTCCGGAGCAATAAATACAGTTCTAGTTGCTTATCTGGTAAACAAATAATCTCGAACATAATGGACACTGTGGACAAAAATGGAAACACATAAAGTCAAAACAGGAAGAAATTTCCCGCACACCAGCGCACCGAGCGGCAACGCACCGAACCAACGCAGGAACGACCGCCAACTCTTTCCGTGCTTTCTTTTCCGCCGTCCCGCTCGCACCCGCACAATCGGTGCCCATTTTTGGCGCTAGAACGGGACGGCGAGAAAAAAATGGCCGAACGCACATGTGCGCGGGCGATCGTTTTCGTCTTATTTTTCGCAGGTCATTCCCCTGGGTTTATTCGCGTTCTCCACGCGGTTTTTTTCTTTCACCGACTTTTTTGCCCCTCTCTCTGTGTGTGTTGGGCTAGGTCGCGTGCGTAGGACGCTGATTTATTTTTCGCTCCAATCTGCTTTTCTAATGCTGTTTTATTTTATAGTGCTCTTTGTAGAGCTAACGCGTCTCGAGATATTCCTGGAATGTAAAACTGGCTCTATTATTGCTGGCCACTTATTTATTCACTTTATATAAGGATTTGTCTTTATACAAATTGTTTTCGAATACCTCTTACACTGCAATAAAATGTCAATTATTTTTATATGTAAAAGGCATTTAGAAATTTGTGTATAGCAAAGATTGTGTGTATAGCAAATTAATCAAATCACCATATACCTAGGATTCACTGCACACGGTAAATATAATTGGTCGTTTTATACTTCTAAAATTATAGGCTTTGTCAAAAATTCCTACGGTGATTAACACATCGAGAATTTACCAAATAGCAATTTAAATTCCGAATCATAATTTAGAACTGCGCTTTTTGACAGCCCAACTGACTGCTTTTGATTGGTTAAGATATTTTGTGATATCCGCCTTACCGAGTTTGATACAATCAGAATTCATTTATTTCTAAACTAGCTTGCGCCCGCTATTTCGTTCGCGTAGAACTATAACATCTGCTAGTGAAACTCCCGTGAATATTGGTCCAGCCGTTTCAGAGATTAGCCGGAACAGACAGACGGACAGACAAAATAGTTTTTTATTGCAAATACCGTAAATACTTTGATATGCATTTAGTGAAAAGCTCTTAGTTTAAAATTACCAACAGACACTACGATGTATAGATAATATTAGGTACAATTCACGTATTACGTACGTAATTTGTTATGTCGTGAACATTTGATGATTGTAAAAAACACGTGATTGTAAAAAACAAAATTAAAGGAATTAGAATCCTTGTAAAGGTTGCAATCTGGGTCAACTTAAGCTACCATTAGCTATTGAGGATAATGAGGATCAATCACTTAGTAGCAAATCTTATTTTTACTACGTACATCGTATGTGTATTAACTTACAGAGCTTTTTATTTTTAAATTATTAATATCCGTCAAGAAATGGTGGATTTATTAAAGTTTTTCTGGGACGGCTAGTTTGAAACGCGCGCTTCCGCTGAATTGGTTACGATGACGTCATCTGTCGGGATCCGTGCGACAACGGCTTCATTGTACTCATTGATACTTCATAGATATTGCTTATGTATGCATTCTCTGATTCTTGGCGCTTGTTCCTCGCGTGCATTGTTTTTGTTTACGTTAAATATTTTAATTGTGTTTAGAGGGGAGGTGACGACGACAGATGACGTCACAGCGACTCGCTTCATTCTTGGACGCGTTTTTGGATCGAATGCGAATGCGAATTATAATTGATGTATCTTCATCAATTTTGGTCCGATTTAAATAATTTATTTACAGTATTTACTGTTTTTTTTGTCGCCATAAGTCTGCATACCCCACAAAAAACATGACTGATCATGTTGTTGTATTGTAGTACCAACATCATTGTTGCAATGATGATGGTAAAAGTTAAAAACAGTAAAGTAAAAATCACATGTATAATGAACATTAAAATTATTTAAAACAGGATGTTTACCGCGACTTCGTACGCGCAAAAGTAAATCTTGCTAGAACCGTACATTTTCCCGCGATAAAAAGTAGCCTATATCCTTTTTTTAATTAGTGAAAGCACTAATTACTTACTACTACTACTTTTAGTTAGTAACCTTACAAACATTAGTTTACTTACTTCATACTATACAAAAACATTCATTAAAATAGTAAAGGCCGCAGGGATATACCTAACTGCCAATATCTATTTAGTATCGTCGCGTTGTGAACTGACCCTCACTCATATTTAAGAGTACTGGTAATTTATGCAATAAAGGATGAGGTCTAGCCTATTGAACTAGAAGCAGCCTTTCTAGATTAACATGCCCCAGCCCCGCCAGACTCCTCTTATATTCCCTATTAGTTGTGTATAATAAACATTTGTAGGTATACCCACCAGATTGTGCGGTGGGTCACTTCTCAGGTACAGGGCCCCAAAGGAACAAAAAAATTGTACAAACTTTTCTTATCGCTTTTGAAATGATTCCAACGTATATTATAATGGAATCATTTGAATACGACAAAGTGAAATTTCGTGTAAATTTCACTTTGTCGTCGTCGATTGCTCATTTTCGTGTAGTAGTTTTCGTGTAGTAATTTTTCGTGTAGAAGTTTAATGATTTTTAGAAATAAAAATCATTAAACTTCTAACCTTTATATATTTGTTCGTACTAAGTTTAGAGAATAATGACTTTAATAAGTTTCGTTCTATAATATGTTTCGTTATTCTGAATCCAAAAAATAAGACTGATACTTTATCAGAATCTAAGTAAATGAGCACATTTTTTTTGTACTCTGCCCTGTACCTGAGAATTGGCCCACCGCACAATCTGGCGGGTATACAAACGTTTATTGTACACAACTAATACTACAATATGACATACATTTTATCAGTAAGAATATAAGGGGAGTCTGGCGGGGCTGGGATCTCAGGCCACTATAATAGTATCAGTAGTCCGTTAAGCCAATTACTAGAGGTCGCTGGTCGTGCTCACCCATCATGATAAATCTCCCCCTGATTACAAATTCCAATATTAATTGCCTTTCTTTAATTAAGAATCGCCTTATGATGCTTCATTAGAGCTTCTGGATTCTAGAAACTAGGAAGAGTTTACATGATGAATCTGAACTGATATGTAAAACACTTAGGCTACGAATAGGATACACTGATGTAATTTTAAAAAACGTTGAGGATTTCAACACGATTTGGAATGCAAAAAAAGTTTAAGAGTAGCTGTAATCTGGGTTATAGTTAACCTTGAGTTAAAATGTCATACCTTATTTTCATTAATACGAAGAGCGAGAGAAGTATCACGATATTTAACCCGATGTTAACTTTAATACAGATCTGCGCGAGTGGGTCCGAAACGTGAAATCAAATGACAAAATGTCGGCCAAATACTAAAACGCTAATCGAAATTAGGAGCCCTCCTATTCACAGGCTGTCGCTGTCTCTGCTAGCCGAAATGACAAGGACAGCATGTGACTTGAGCGTCACTTAATTTAACAATCGTTTAGGTATTCGGCCGTAAGTCTATTGAAGGTGATATTTTAATAAAAAACGTTGGAACTTCATGAATGTCATTTTGGGTACGTTTTATATAAAAAAAAACCTTCAATGCTCCATAATTTGTTGGATGGCATAGAAACAGAGACTTACCATTTTTAATAACTAAAGTTTGTATAAACTATTTTATTTTTATCTACAACAGAAGATTTTTCACGATTCAGATATTTTACGATAAGTAAACAAAATGGCGTCACACTTTTTATATTTCAAACATTTAAACTGTGAAAGGCAACACTGAGTACTTGTAATTATCTAGGTTATATCGCGGTGCATCTGTGCCTAGACTTAGACCGTCTTTATCTAGACTCTCATACACATACATACATACATACAGTTGATGATAACAGTATAATAAATACGCGTCGGTCATACAGTTTATTTATAAGAGCTGCTGCATTTATAGACTAGTCCCCCAAAGAAAATAATAATATTTTTTGCTGGACTACTTTTTAGTCTAAATTGTTCAGACATCCATAAAGGTCCATATTGTGGAATATGAGCGAAACCAACAAAATTGAATGGATTATGTTATTTGACTGACGGCCTATTTCACAATCGCCTAATAAGTGACGAATAGCTTATCCGGAAGTTTTGTCTCTGTCGCTCAGTATAAAGTAGGCAGCGACAAAACATCCTATTAAGCTATTCGTCAGTTGTTACGTAATTGTGAAACAGGCCCTTAGAGTTGTATAAAATTCTAAATTATCTATGTGGACATGATTAAAGTTAAAGAAATTTACGCTCGTGAACTTCACAATGTTCATTCCTCAGGAAATGTTTTTTGGGTTTACACAGTAGCTTTTGATCTGGATCTGGGTGCCAGATTTTATTCAAACCCGTTTAGTCGTACCTATAAGAGGGATAGCTATCTATCCTAAATACACCACCTACCTAAAATTTTGCATTGCATAATAAATAAATAACTTTTGGTATTAACATTAGACGTTCACTTAAAAAAAAATATTGAAAAAAAAACAGCGTATTTTTTTTTTACTCGCGAGTCGACTATAGATAATCGATGAAGCTTTTTCCCCCCGCGCCGGGTGGGGGGTTATCGTGGAAAAGTTAAGGATTTTTCAAAATTTTATCTACGTACGTAGAAGCTGATAACGCGCTAGTGATGCGCCTCTGCTCACTGTTTTGAGTCTTCATGACTAAGGGTGTAACGAAATCATGAAAAGCTAATTTTCTGCATAAAAGAACAAAAAAATATATTTGAAGAGAATTGGTAGTGATTTAGTCTACAACAGTTTTTAAATAAAAGATTTATTAAAAATGCATCGAAAAGTTTTTGATCTATAAAATTAACACCACCAAATTTTAATAGAAAATTGCATTATTTACGTGTTGACAAGCTTAGCTTTGCCTTAAATCTACTCGGTCTTCTTGTTAATAAATTATGATGGGGGATGGGTAGTTGAGGTCCTCGAGAAAACGTATTTTTCATAGATACCCTCATAAAAAGTCTTTCTCTGGTCAGCCAAAAATGCCCTCAGTCAATAGATTTAAACTTGACAACCCCTGTGTCTCAGTGGTTGAGCATGTTGGTACTTGGTGCTCAAGCCGGGGGTCGCGGGTTCGAATCCTACCGAAGGAACAAAGAGTTTTTTCTGTGTTCTTGGGTCATGATGTTTATTAAGTATGTGTATAATATAATAAAAATCTATTATGTATAGTTTATAAAGTATTAAATATATTTCCGTTGACCCGTAACACAAGTTCTTCTAGAACTTACGATGGGACCTGATTGACGTGGTGTGAAGCGTCCATAGATATAATTGTTTTACTTTCCAAAAAATAGTTCCTAATTTTTATTAGTCATTTTCCTAATTATTACTTAACGTGTGGCTTATGTTTACAACACCACCTTTTCATAGTCACGTGGACCCACCCATCCCGTAGACGAATAATCCTACGTTATTTTTATTATTTACTACTCATAAGATAAACAGATCTGCCAATATATCAGTATTATCATTATTATATTATTATTAAGTGAATACTGTAGGGTAAGCACGAAGAATTGACAGCAACGTATTCGTAACGTTATCGAATGAGAATTGTATGAAAATCATGACAGCGCATATACAAATTGATCAAGACCACTTAATTTCTGATCCAATAAAAATGGTTTTGCCCAGCTAATTTAATATCACATCCGCATAAATCAAAGTAGAAAGAAACAAAATATAATATTATTCTTAAAAATAACAAAAGAAAAACTTTTAAGCTTATATAACTCAGGGGAAAAAACTAAACACGTTAGTCATAGTCACGTTAGTCATAGTCACGTTAGTCATAGTCACGTTAGTCAACGTAGTTCATAACGTGTCACAACATAACAAAGTTTTTTTTGAAGTTCAGCTTCACTGAGCATTATTTACATAAGACATTTTACAGGTATGAGGAAATAATTTAAAAATCATCCTAGTATTCAATTAATATTTTGTGTAAGTTAAAATTTCAACGCCATTAAAAAATGTAAAACCTAGATTATGGCTTGAACGTTAGGTCCCCTCACTATGAGCTAATAAAGTAGACCAAGATGTCGGTCCCGCGTTCCGGAAAGACGTATCTAGGGATAAAACACAAATAATGATCAATTCTATATATTTCGTGATAAAGTTTAGAATCATTTGCATTCGAAATAGTTGTTACGGGTGGTACGTCGAGGTGGTGTATTTTTTTTGTTAGAAAAAAGATAATGAAGTCTGTTTTAAATGGAAATTTTATGTGTGGCGCAGCGCAAGCCGGTTGTTTTTCCGAGGTATTTTTTTTGGTTACGTAATACTTTTTTCTTTCCTTTTTTTTTACAAAACTTGTGTTTTCTTTACGATGTTATCTTTAGTGTGTTGAGGAATTTGTCGCTTGTTTTCGTAAGATCCGTTCGTTCAAGTGGCGTCCAAAATACAGCGGCAAATTTTTATTTTTCACAACGTTATTGTGTAATTAAAAAATAATTAAGTGATAATTATAGGTATTACTTTAATAGGTAGGACACTAGGAATTTAAGTTTTAAAATATACATGACCTTGAAAACTATAGAAAGCTATTTAGTAGGTACGTTATAGATACTTACACAAAAGATTTTGTTTCTTTTCTCGTTTTCATAATTCCGTACTTAGTATTCTTATGATTTCTCTGGCCCCTCTAACTTCTTTTAAAATTATGTAGGTACTTAAACAAAAATAAATTAAATGCAGACATGCAGCAGCAAACATAAAGCAGGTTTCTTGTGTTTTTCTTATCAATGTATATTTTATGAAGCGCTGCAAAAAGAATCGGCTATGTCTTTTCACCACTAGATGACACTATATAAAATTCTAATTAGCAAAACTATACTAACTAATTCTTCATAGTTGTGGTTCATCTATATTTTAAATACATTTTTTTTAATACCTGTTACCTATAGACGACGTCTGTGGCTCAGTGGTAAGAGCGTTGGCGCTCAAGCCAGATGTTGCGGGTTCCTATCTCGCCGAAGGAACAAAAAAGTTTTCAGTGTTCCTGGGCCAGATTGACGTGGTGTTAAGCGTCCATAGATATTATTTTAATATTATTATTATTTTTTGCTTGCCAAGTTGCGTGCGAGTAGCTTAGATCATGGATGCCTGACTTGTCTCACCGAATTCTTAAAAGCTTCTGAAAGTTAGGACAGCGTGTGTCTTGAGCCTCTTAATTTAAGAAGACTTTAAGAAGTTGTTTTTTTTTTTTCAAATCACAAAGTACCTATCTTCGTTGTTTATTTACATAAATTAAAGTAATATGTTAAAACATCTCATCCCGTACATTCATTACCTCATAAAAGTGTAAAAACCGGCCAAGTGCGAGTCAGCCTCGCGCACGAAGGGTTCCGTACAAAACGGTAAAATGCGTTTGTTATACGGAAGCCCCCCCCTTATATATTTGTTTTCTTATATTTTAGCGGCAACAGAAATATATTATCGTCTGTGAAAATTTCAACTGTTTAGCTATTATGGTTCATGTGATACAGCCTGGTGACAGACAGACAGGGTTGGGGATTTTAAGGACCATGAACGCAAGTGCGCAACACCGAGGAGGGGAGGTACAAGTGTATTCCTCTGGTGTTGCGAGTGTCCATGGGCGGCGGTAATCGCTTACCATGATGGTAATGGCGATCCAGCTGCTCGTCTCCTGGTCCATTTAATAAAAAAAAACAGGGTCCCATTTTAACCCTTTGGGTACGAAACCCTAAAAAGCGTCGACATAATAGTTGTTGCATGTCAAATGTAATTTGTGATAAAATTATGCAGTGTTAACAGCTTTTTAAATGTTATAATCTTAAATAATTTGTCGGTTGAGCGGCATCGTAATTGTCACAAAAAACGCACCCCACGGGGCAGTAAAAAAAGAAAAAAAAACTCGTGAATGGCTAAAAAAACTGGGGCGGCACGCGCACCACCAATTAACATGTTCTTTTTCAAACGGCGTGGAGCATATTTTTTTCTTTTTTCTATTGGTCCGACCTAATGGCAGGGGGCGGTTTTTTATGCCAGCACTTTTTGTACGAGGATTAACTGTTTTTTTTAGTGATCACGGTGTGGATTTTGACACGCAATGTTTGAACTTTTTTCATTTTTTTTATTCGGTAAACGTTTTGATAATTGATACTTTGCTTCTGTTTAACGGTCGATTTGATGAAGGGAACTTTTTTTTCATTTTTTATTTGTTTTATGCTCGGTTTTTGCATTTCCCGTTTCATGTATCTAATGCTTTAGTCAATTCACATTTGACACGGAGCTAAGTGAGTGTTCTTGTAAAGATTTTTTATAATCTCTGCGAAGTAACTGCAAACGTAGGTGACAGTATAAGTAAATGTTTAATTTACAAATTATTTTAATAAATTATTCGTTTTGTTTTTGAGATAAGACCGACAAATAAGCTGACAGTTCGCCTCGTGGGACGTGATTAGGACCGCTATAGACAACCGTATCACTAGAGTAGGAATAAGTGAAACTAGGCAAAATGTTGCTGCAACATCGATTTTCTGTTAGGCTAATCTATTGGTCGACGTTTTATTAAACGACTATTGGTCGAGTTGACCGATTCGTGCCAAGGCACGGCTCTGCCGCATATTTATTTTCCTCATTTGAAATTCCCTAACGACGGAAAGTAGTAAATGACATAATGACAAAAATGGTTTCTTTCGATATTACGACAGTAATTAATTGAATTTGTCGTATCGGGAATGAATAAAAAATGAGTATCGATCGCAGCCAACACGCAGCCATTTTGTTTCTATATCACTTGTCACGAAAAACTACCATCAATAATGTTGCGTTTATTGTTGGAGAGGTGTGGCGACGGATTTTACATTATGGATATTAAAAAAAAAAAAAAACGTATTTCAGCGCGGTATGAAATGGCGCATATTACGACAGAGAAACTAGAAGACTTTAAAAAAAGACTTCCAGATATTCATTCCAATAATAGAACCAACACCTGAATATAGGTTTTGATAGCCAAAAGAGACATTTTTATTTCATAGTAGGTATATTAAATTGTTTCTCGTAACACTTTTAAAATCTTATAATAAGTTAAGTTTTAGAGCGTTTTCATAGAAACAATATTTCATCATAATATAAATATATTATATTAATACATACGTGAATATGCAAAAGAAGAGTGTGAAATTTGGCACAGTTAAAGTTTATGTGGAAGCAATTTTTTTTAAATACAGCTTACAAATACATCAAATTAATAAATCAACGTTACACATACCTAATAAGTAGGTACCTATTTCAGATCCACATTTCCTTATATGGGCGTCTGAAAATAGTTGTATTGAAACCAAAACAAAAACAGTGTTGGTTTGACACTTGAAACACAATTGTCAATCTGTCTTTCACATTTCGTAGAGAGCATAAATTACTTTTTTATTTTCATATGTAAAAGGCAAAAGAACCGTTATAAAGTTCAAACTTAAAAATTAAATGAATTTTCGAATTTCGACCTAGTGAGGGCGACCTCTCGTATAATAATGAAATCAAAGAAACCTCCTCCACACTTTCCGCCAGGTAACCCTTCCGACCGAAAATCATTAAAAATAGGTCGCGCTGCGTGAGCCTGGGGTCGTTCCGGCCCTAATAGTTGGACATTTTTCAATGATTTCCAGTTGATGGGTTAAGATATTAAGGAAACTAGTCTAATAGGGTAACTTTTTACGGTTTAAATTCACATAAAAATAGCTTTGGCCTGCGACTTTTCTTTTTATGAAATATACCAGGAAACGAGCAGACGGATCGCCTGATGGTAAGTGATTACCGCCACCAATGGAAACTTGTAACTCCTCTGGTGTTGCGTTCCTGATGGTCCTTAAAATCCCCAGCAAATATTTTCTCGTATCTGACGAATAGTAATATCCATTTTGTATGTCTTTTTTTTTCTTTTTCGTATTATGTTGCTTTAATAATGTTAATTTCTATATCCATTAACTCGATTCAAAATTATTGTTATCAGCAAATAAATAAACTATGGGAATTAAATTCTAATAAAATATTCTCACACTGGCAAAAACTTATCTCGTTCTCATACAAAGAATAGACGAACCGGTTGCAAAAACAAAAAATCTTTTGTAGCGGAATTTGCATATGCATGCACCTTTGCATATGCATGCAATGTGTGCGCAAGGGTCAAAGTTGGAGTGTCACCGGAACTGATCTTAGATAATGCAAGTTTTTTGCACTTAAATCCGATACTTTGGAATAAATTCATTTTATTTAGGGCCTATTTCACAATCTTCTAAATAAGTGTCAGTGTCGGAATGTCTTATTGAGTGTTTTGTCCCTGTCGCTCGATATGAAGTAAACAGCGACAAAACTTTCGAATAAATTATCCGACACTTATTTGAAGATTGTGATAGAGGCCCTAAGCATAATATTATTATATTGATAAGGGACAAAGAAGCAGAAATGTCAAAAATAAAATAATGGTGTGTGTAGTTACATGATAAAATATGACGAAAAAAACTATTATTGAAAATAACACAAAAAAGTAAGGCCACATGTATTAAATTAAAAGGGTATTATGTCGTCTTACCCCACGCTTTTCCAAAATGTGGTGATTTGCATTTTCTTGCATTTCGCAATAATAAGACTTATTGATTTAACTAAGGATTATTTTTAATACTAAATATGTTTATGGAACTATAAAAGTCCTGTCCCATAGTGGTGAATCTTAACAATTCTACTTCAATAATGTTAAAAGATCAGATATTTTCAACATTATACGCAACTCCAAAAATGTTAAAAGATAGACATGGTAACAAGTTATGATTAAATTTAACAATGCCCTTGGTCTTTTTGGCAGCACAAAACAACGGATCGGCAGCTGGCATGGGGTCAGCCAGGTCAGACTCTTAATATGTTGTGCTCCGCGACTTCACTTGTTACACTTACCTGTTATAGAAAGTGATCATGGTAGCGGCTCATTTAGACTTTCTATTTGCCTAAACTTTAACTGGGAAGAGATGATACGTCTTGCCTTTTGTCAAAAACTAAAAATAAGGTAACTTACCCTCTTTACCAAGAGATCATACTTAATATATTGCTAGCTTTTTCCCGCGGCTCCGCCGCGTAAATATGGTATCGGCTATCCCACGGGAATACCGTAGTTTTTCGGGATAAAAAGTATCCCATGTTTTAATCCAGAGTCTAAACTACTAACACCAAATTTCATCGAAATCTGTTCAGTAGTTTTTGCGTGAAAGAGCAACAAACATCCATCCATCCACTCATCCTCACAAACTTTCACATTTATAATATTAGTAAGGATATTATGTAGACAATAGATAGTATTATGTAGTACCTACCTGTTATAGAAAATATTTTACCTTTTTTACAATGGCTTGCTTTTTGTTAATATTTGGGTTGAAATTATTAATTTACATAATATTATCTTAAACATTTGATTTTGTCCCAAATAATTTAAAAAATAAATAAACGCAAAGTGTTTCTTAAGTAACTAAACTAGACTATCAGCTAACTAATCAAAGAAAATCTAACATAACTTCTAAGGCAAATAAAAAAATTTTTAAGGTTTGTTTCATAGAGCGACATTTTTTCTAAAACTCGAACCCGCTTTTAGAAATGAACCCGTTCTAACATCGTAAGGGTTGTTTTCTGTAAACAACAACTGCGGCCGTTCCTCGCTTAAAAATAACCTTTTTCTGTAAAAGTTTAAATATTTACCTAGCACATGGAAATTTCCAAGCTATTGAATATTTATTGATTGAAATAAAATACATACAAAGTAATTCGTATTATATTTTAAACATAAAAGCATCCTAACATTGGTTTGAATCTTTAGTCGGTGAGGGTGTTTATCATCCTAGGGATGAGTTTCATACAGAGGACTCAAACCAGGGTTCTAGTTTTGACAATATCTATAATATCATGTATTTTGGAATCCATAAGAATATGTACTATCAGGGAATGTAATTCATAAGCAGGTATAGTGTTCTCATAATTTGTTCCTGGGGCACCAATATACAGGCTCAGGCTTAGTTTGGGCTCTACGTCTCCCACAAATTGTTTTGTACTTTTTGGGAGAAATAAACTATTATTATTATTATTATTATTATTACTATTTGTTCATATTATGATATTAAATTAAATCAAAGTGACATGCCAGACACAATTTAATTGTGTTTCCATGTTGTTATTAAAATTCAAATAAATTATGAGAACACTGTACCTGCTTATGAATTATATTCCCTGATCTTCTTCTTGCGGATTCCAAAATTCATGATATTGAGGATAATTCGTTACACTTTTTTTAATTGATTTTTATGCAACTTATATTTTTCTAAATATATAAAGGTTGAGTCTACAAGCAAATTCAAATACATTAAATATGTAAAGAAAATAACAATAATAAAATACGTTAATGTAACTCACATAACTCTAGTTTACACTGTAATGTAACGTGAACGCAGAGTTTGAAATACTCATATTGTATTATTTGTAAAAAAAACATAACATGAAAACAAAAACAACACGTAATACGTATTGCTACGTTCACGTGAGTACCGCCTCACGTGGTCACGCACCGTAGCCACACTCCCACCGCCCAGCACAATGCCTAGCCTAGATAAAGACCTGGGTTGGTCTGATACGAATCTAAATTGGCGTTTTTATACGCATAAACATTACGTATCGATGTAGGTAATAGGATATTTTTTCGACTTGAAAATTAACTTTCTGGTTTGTCGAATAACATATTTTATGTTTTATAATTTTGCATACGCTAATAATATGTTAATTATGAGAAATAACCAAAAATAATTTAGATTACATCCATCTACCTAATAGATAACTTCGTAGCGCCTTAGGAGATGGTCTTTAAAAAAAAAAAGATGAAACATGGTAATTAGATTGTAGCGTCTACATAATATTTAAAAAAAAAAGTAGTAAAACACCGCTTACTCTTTAAGGCTTACAAGATTATTATGTTTTACACGTAGCGAGCGTCGCCTCGTAGCGACGCCATGTTCCGATTCGAACCCCAGGGCGGGCGCCATGTCTTAACATAAGGTTCATTCTCAAGTAGCTGGGTTCATTCTTTGAACATTGAACACTAATTATGATATATTTAGGAATTTCCTTAAGCAGTAACATGCGAGATGTTGATGACATTCTGAATAAATAGATACTTACTAAATACTCTACATTTCTGTAGCATTCATTCTTCCTATATTCTTGCTATATTAAAGACAATTAATGTATTTTGTCAACTATAATGTTGATTTGTTTAATAAGAAGTTAGAAAGGTTTCCTTACAATTCATCATCATCATCAGCATCTAATGTTACTGATACAATTGAAATATAAATGTTAATTTTCTTCGCAATTGCATAACTGGTTACGCCATCTTCCGTGGGGTAGCGAACAACTTTATACGGCGGGGAAACGTCTAAGGTTCGCGTTAGCGAGACTAAGTTGGCATAGATTAGAACCTTAGACATTTTTCTAAGATTTGTTTAGGATCTCATAGATTCATTGTTTCTCGTTCATTTTTATTTGCTAGTGTTTAGAGATTCAAGAATTTAAAAGCTTTTTTGCCATGAACATGATTTTTATAAGAGAACAATATGAGGGAAACAGGTATGCGAATGAGATACATAAAAAATCCGAGAGTAAAAGTTGAACTTTAGGTAGAAAAAGAATAATCACTGCGATAAAAGTCCGTTGGCTAACCCCATAGGCTAAGCTCCGCCTGGACAAGAAAAAAATTCAATAGTGAAAGAGGCGTAGCAGGAAGTGATACTTAAAAAGTTTTCACGAGACGGCCTTACGGGCGCCCCGCGAGTGCAAGCGAGACGGGGAACTAAGAAAAAATCAGAAAGAACGCATTCTTTTCTATTTCCTCCCCCAATAATAGGTGCTTAGAAAAAATCCCGCATGATACCCGTCCCTTTCTAACGCAAGGGTGGCGGCGAGCCGGGGTCGGGCGAGCGAGAGGGGCGACTCTCGCTTGGCGCCCTTTTTAATAGTTATTATTTCGAGCGTGGTCCGAGCGGTCCGGCGGTTTCGGCCAGGTCCGAGCCCGCGCGAGCCGGCCGCCCGCCGCGGCTCGCCGTCTCGACCGTCTTTTCCTTGACCGGACACATTTTTCCGCGGAAAAAACGCCGGGCGCGTGCGCCCGACTCGGTGGGGATGTTCTTCGCGGCGTCTAAGGCGGCGGGGGCGGTGCCGCGTCTTGCTAGTTGGAGCGGCGTCTTCGGCTGGCGCGCGCGTCCGCCCCACCCCGCAAGAAAGCGTCGCGGCGCTCAAGTTTTCCACCAAGAAGTTAGTCGTCGTCCGCCCGCGCCTCGAGGAGGTCTCGCTTCCGCTTCCCCTCCGGTCCCCCCGCGTAAATAAACCTCGCGAAGTTAAAGATAACTCGGAAGGTCGCGGAACTGAGCCGCCCGTTCTTTGCAGATTCCCGTAGCGGCGCGCACCATCGCATGTGTTCGTTGTGACGATTCGCCCGAAACTGGAATTAATGTTGAAGTACTTCAATGAGAACATATCCCTAGCGCTCCAGGAGAGGTACAGGGACCTCCATGAGTATCGAAAGGCGGAGGTAGAGGACTCACCGAGGGAGGCGAAAGTACCGAAAATAGCCGAGGAAGGCGAAACGGTCGGCGGCGAGGGCGCATTCGAGCCGGGCGCCGCGCCGCCGTTCCCCAGGCTCCTGGAGCAGCCCAAAGAGGAGGATAGCTTCGTTGCCAGCTGGCTACATAACTCGTTCAAGATGACGGCAGCGGAAGGCGGCGAAGGCGCGGCGGGCAGCGCGCTGGACCTCCGCGCCGCGCCGCTGTCGCTGCAGATCCCGGCGCTGCAGGACCCGCAGCGGTTCAAGATGGCGGACTTCTGGAGCCGCAGCCGGCCCGAGTCGCCGGCGCCGGAGCCCGAGCCGCCGGCGCCGCCCACGCCCCAGCCGCCACCCACGCCCGACCACAAGATGCTTACCGACAAGCTGGTCAGTGAGATCCAGGTGAGTCACCCCTTACCCCCAGTGACCTGGCTAGGGCAAGAGATGAAGTAGGAGTTAAGTTGGGTTGAAACATGCATTCAAATTCGAAGAACCCTTTGAAAAGATTAATTTAAAATAAGTTTAATGAAAATTATTTTTCTCTTTAAAAACATTTGTTGTAAAATTTTCCTTACGATCCATCATCCGCCGGTATCTCGAAGCATTTAAGAATGAAACTCATTTAAAATTCATTGAAAGTGAGCGTTATAAAACTTAAATATAAGAAGATAATTAACTTTAAACAAAATCTCACCTGAAATTATCACAGGAGGAATTTTTCGAAATATTAAATGTTTGTTTTTAAAATGAATTAAATTTTGATCAACGAGTAACTCCTCTCGGATCTGCCGATAGACTGGCCTCATGAGGTCTGAGACCACAAAACTCGTTCCAAACTTAAACGACCCCTACTTCCTTGGAAGAAAAAAAAGATACAAGATGCCAAGACACAGTGTACAGCCCTCGTCGGAAGGGTTAAGGGCCGCGTCACTTATTATTAAATCGTTTTTGTCCCCGCATCCGGTTTTACAATGGATATGTAGATTACAACAATCACTGATAATTCTATTATTTGGACATTAACTTGCGACCTGTCGACAAATGTTTGTTTTGGACATATGCCTCTCCGTGATTATAGCTTGGCATGTTTTTTCAAAATTAAAATTGTAATGAAAGACAAAAGTATATTACTTTTTAAATTAGTTCGGTATTCGTTCACCTCGCATTTGTCGGTTTCCCACGGCACGGCGGATTAGGGGCTCTTTGTGATTGTATTTTTTTTAATTTTTTCGCCGCGCTTTGTTTCACGGAGGGGTGTTGACAGATATTTGTTACTGCAAATCTGTTCTCATTTCATTTTTTTTTTTGCTTTTAAACAATGTTTGCACAAGAACCGGTTTTCGATATGCCTCTCCGATTTCATATTCATCGGTTTTTTTCGATAGATTTAACGGTTCGACGCCAGTTCAACTTGTGGTTTTTTTAGACAACGGTTAATTAAATTTTGATTTATTATAACAGTTTGAAGTGGTTGCCAAAATATGTTTCAAGGGTTTATCCTATTGCTAGAAAAAACTTCATGTAAAGTACAACAAATAGTAGTTATTTTCTTTTTCTTAAATAAAGATTGAAATAGTAAAATAAAAAAATAGTTCGCCACATTACTAGTTTAAAAAAATTAATATAGTAACTTGTGATTGAGATTGTGTGTAAATGGTAAAATTAAGTTGTATAATATCATGAAAAGTGTAACTTAATACTTTTGTTTATTTATTGCAAATTCTAAAATTATAAATTCTATGTACTTTATAATAAAATAATTTTAAATAAATGAAACAAAAACCGCAAAGTCAATAATACAGTATAAAGCTATATTTACACATAAAATGATTAATACTTGGATATTAATTTGTTCTGTGGGTTTCCTTATTTAAAACTCATTTTGAGAAAAAGAAAGGCAAGCTGGAACTTATTTTGTGAAAAAAAACTGGTTACTGAATAGGGAACATACATGCATTTGTTTTAAATGAGCTAAATTCTTATATCTTCCGAAAGGCAACATAAATATGGACCGAAAAATGAAAAAATACAGTAATCAGTTGCTAAATTTAAAAGTTGCAGAACTAAAGAGGACTAAAAACGATAAAAAGTACAAAAAGCAAAAAAAAAAAAGACTGTACATTCCCCCTTATACCTTGTTATACTAATATCTCTTGTATGTTTGAAGATTTTTATTTTAACTATAACGCAATTATATTTGGTACCTACTAGCTGCTGGTGCCCGCAACTTCATTGGCGTGGAACTATTAATGAAAACGGAACCCTATAGGTATTATAAATGGAACTCTAACATAAAATTAGCCTAAGTTACTCCTTATAACATCAGCTATCTGCCAGTGAAAGTCCGGTTATAATAAGTCCGGCCATTTCAGAGATTAGCCGGAACAAACAGAATGTCTGTCTATCTGAGACAGACACAGACGGACAGACAGACAAAATAAAATAAAAAAATGTTATTTTGGTCCAGGTACTGTATAAATATCCTATTACATTATTTCAATGCCGTTAATTTGAAATTACAAATATACACTTTAATTTTATTTATTCGTATCGTATAGGATATATTGTTTGCATTGAATATATTCCGAAACTACTAAACCGATTTAGATAAAATTTAGCTCAGATATAAAGTAGACCTCGGTGAAGGACATAGGCTACTTTTTATCGCGGCAAAATTTACGGTGTCTGCGGGGTTTCCTTTTGCGCGTATGAAGTCGCGAGCAACATCTAGTAATAAAAGTGCCGATCCATGTTTGGTTTATAATTAAAATTATTAATGTATTATTTTTGCCCTGGAGGTTACACTCAATGTGATGAAACCTAAAATGCTTCTTAAATTAAAATGCTCCTAAGTCACACGCTCATTCTCCGAGTAGAGACAGTGACCTAGGTGTAGGAGGCCCCTATCTTTAAGTAGCGTTTAAGAATTCAGACAAATTTTTAGCTCTTAAGTTTGGCCCCACACTGTGGATTTTTGAATATTTCTAATAAATAGTTTTGTCTCTTTCACGCGTACGGGAAACAGCAGCAACAGCAGTCGCCATCAGCAGACTCTACCATGAGCGAGAGATCCCTCGTGCCATTTGCATTGGTAACTTTTTTTCAACTGTTTAAATTGGTATTAGATTTAAATATCTTCTAAGCTTCTAAGCCCTACTTCAGATCTGGGTTAAAGTTAACCTTGGGTGAAATATCATGTTATCTCTCTTGTAATTCGTATTTATGAAAAAAAGGCATATTGTGGCGGATCAATTAGCGCCACAATCCTTAATCGCGCTATCGAAGTTTTCTAAGATCGGCGCTATATATACAATACAACACCTGATATGCATACAAGGCTTCGGCCTGACCGAGCATACCATCTTCGTCGGTCAGAGATCTCCCTTTGGGGCATCCGCTATTACCACAATATTTTAACCCACAATGCTTTAACCTAAATCTGCGCAAGTGTGCCTAGGTGTAGTATCTTCTGGTATAACATTTTCTTGTAAATTTTAAATTATTATCTCTGCCTAGAGTGACGCCTTTCCCTTACTGAATATATATAATTCGTCAATTAAATACATAATAATATATCTCATACTGTCATAAATGTATAGGCCAATGTTAACAAGTTCTTCTTGATCATATTTAATTTAACGGCTAACATTTTTGTTTGCAACTGCTCCATATCTATAGTTAAGACTATCTCTTGTTATGCAGCATGCGGGATGAGTTTCAGAGTTTCTAAGATTTTTCTTATCTTTCCTGTTTCGGGGCTTACAAAATTTTGATATAGTAATTTTCAAATTAAAAGTTTGTATATTGTATAATATAAATAAACTATGATATTATTGACAAAAAAAGACAGTAACTTCACAAAGTCTTTCTTATGCCTATCTTATAAATAATGTCTTTGTTGATTTAAAAAAAGTGTATACTTTTAATATTAGAAATAATTGTATAATAAGTACTAATAATAGGAGCTTGTAAAAGATGATATTATGATTCACGCGGATTAAATAATACCTACCCCCAAAACTACGAAGACTCTACGTACGAGCTTCTTCGATATCAAATCGCGCGTGAATCACATCTTCTGGACATAATATTCAGCGGTATCGCCATTTTATTAGCTTACCAATCTATTGCAGGAAGGTGCTCTTTAGGGTCAGTTCACACCGCGATGATACGCGATGCGACACGCCGCCCTATTTTTAAAGATAGCCATTCAAAATTGAACTTTATTCACTGCATAAAAAGATACACGTTTTATATGACATCAGTCATTTTACAACATTTAAACTCTTAGAGCCATCGCAAACTAGGCGACTTGTCGCCGCGTATAATCGCCGCGGCATGTCGTCGCGTCTAGTCACCGAGCTGTCGCTGTCGCGTGTCGCCTAGTGGGCGCCTAGGCTTACAATGAAACGAGTATCTTCTTGTGTAATGAATAAAGTTCAAATTTAGATAGTAATCTTCGAAATCCAGCTCTGCGTCGCGTATCGTTTTATTTCGGTACGAATCGACCCTTACCTCTACTCTGTTGATAATACTTGTGCGATATCAAAGTCGCGCGTGAATCGCATCTTTTCAAATAATCCTCTTCTCAACTTCTAACTTAGATTATGGGTTTTTGACATGTTCAGTGGCGGTTCTAACGTATTATTTGTTCCGCAGCCCCAGCAGCAGTCGCCGTCCGGCGAGGGCGGACCGGACCGCAACGCCATGTTGCCCTTCGCACTGGTAAATTTCCTGAATAGCCTCAATATTGATGTAATTATTTTTTCTTTCTTTCACTCACTATCGCGTGAATTGAGAGCGGCATAGCGCGCCTGAAACATTAAAAAAAAATTAATTTACTGTTATATAAAAGAAGGTCAATGTGATTTTAAAAAAATAATGGATACATACACATCATAATTGGCCTTTAAAAATTTCCGAGGTCAGAATGAATGGTACAAACGATAATACGTTAATAAGTCATTTGGTCAAAATAAGAACCCATAGCTGGCCAAAGTCGGAATCAATGGCCAATTTCATTCGTTTGATCGTACTTATGAATTTCTCAACATATGATATATTGTTATACATTAGACAATATACATTATATATTATGTTATATCACGCTATGTCCACGCTACCGCGTCTCAGTTCACAGAAGTGCCTTCGCGGCGATGTGCGGAAATCCATTCTCGTATTGAATTAATATGTTATAAATTCACTAGGCTAAGTATGAAGCTTATACTATAATTCAGCTATGTTCAGTATGGGGTGTATTCAAAGTCTTTTGAAATACGTCAAATTGTTCACAATAACATAATACATTTGAATCTGGACCAATTCTTATCTAATTGAAAATCAGCATAAAAGTTTAAATAATTAATAAAGTCGACAAAACGCTACAATGTGTTGTCATGTCGTCAAATTCTTGTAACCACCTGTCAACTATCAAATCACACTGAACATGTCAAATCTTACAGTGTTAACTTTGGTTAACTTTGGTAATTTTACTATTTTCAAATCCCTTTGACATGGAGCTATACTATTATTATATTATATTATAATAGAAACGCTGATATTCCGCACAAAACTTACACTAAACTTCGACTGACAACTGACAAGCGACATAACTTTTTTACCGTCAGTTAACGTCATTTAATGACGTTTACTGACGGTAATGATGAGATTAGGGAGGCTATTTTTAAAAAAAGGATAAGAAGTACAAGAATATGGCGTCACATTTGACGACTGCGCGTTTAAAATAACGCTTGGCTTTAGACGTTTCACCGTCGGTTTGAGGATATCGTATGCCGCCGTGCACACTGAGCGCTCGGCTGGTAGGTGTCTTTTTTTAATTTAAACTAAATTGTAGAACTACATATTATATACTTTGTAACGAGCGTGAACCAGCAGCAAGATAAACCTAACATGTTTTTTTGCCGCTGCATTCCGTCCATGTTAATTGTATCTTTTTTGTTTACAATAAAAAAAATCAGTGATCGCTTACTATAGATTACCCGTTTTCTACTTCCGATCTTACTCCATAAAACACTCTTGTATGTGCATAAGTATGAACCTCTTCATATTATGTACATTCTTAGTAATACCTAAACTCTACAGCTATTACTGCTTTCACTAAAAACGGATTACATATTATTTAAATCGATTACGAAGTCGACGGTATACAATAATAGGTAACAGGTAACACGTCATTACGGTAATGACAGTGTGATGTTGAACACGCAGACGCATTTACATATTTATACAACTGTAAATAGGATTTTTATTTTTAAATTAAACAAACTTTAATTTTATGTTTTATTTACCACATACATAAAAGGGTAGAAAAAAAATACTAAAACAATAAATAACTAGCAATTTTCCATTCAATATTATGACTATAACATACGAGTAGATAACAAAATATTCGATTTATTTGAAACTGATTTTCATTAAACAGGAAACATAAGTAATCCGTGATGATACAGAATTCCAATTATAAGAAGAATGAAATATTATAATAAATTTAATATAAGTACATACAATAACAAGTTCAGTATCTAAAAGTGATTTTGTCAAAATATATTTGTGTGTAAAACATATTTTCCTGTAAAACACCAAAATGGATTTCCGCGCATACCATCATTTAGGATTGGCTTTTCCTGTAACATTCATGCTTACTAGTTCTTAACAAGGAAGGAACTGGAACAAGTTTCGAAATTATTTTGGTACCCTTGCTTTCATTTCGCTATCATTTGTTTCCTTTCTACTTCTCTAATATATATATAAGATTTTTGAATATCTAGTTTATAAATATTATAAGTGAATTCTTGGGTACTGTTATTGGCCATGGTCAACTTCATAAAATGGCTATATTATGCAGTTAGTCACTTTATAAAAATTATATGAAATGATTAATAAAGGAGGCTTTTTCGCTGGTAAAATTAAAATATTCCGATAAAAAAATGTAGCTTTACTCTATGGTTTTTTTTTTCTTACACAGCAGCAAGCGAGATCTGGGCAGAGCATCAGTGAGCGGACTCTAGAAGAATGCTGGTCCACACTACAGCGAGTGAGTTGGCACCTGTTTCAATGCGTATTGTTATCTTCCAAAGAAGGAGCTATATTGTAGGGATTATGTTTTACTTTTTTGTAATCGCCAGTCATTTCAATTTACTCAACCTTCTAATTAGTGGTTTTCAAATTTTATTTTCGGCAATTTTTTTTTTGTAAAGTAAAATGGCACATTAGAATTATGCTTTTGGTCATTTGTCAAACATAATCGCTCGATACAGCTTCGGGGTATTGGCCTAAAACCATACTCATCATTATTTAAGTTATATTTTAAGATATTAGTAATGAGCATGTTACTTTTAGTGGACATTCCTTTTCAGGTTTTGTGGCCAACAAGTTTTAGGGAAAAGTTCATTTAGTTTTCAGTAACTAAGGCAGTCAGAATTAGCCATTTTTTAACATAAAATTTTATAATATAGGTGATAGATATTGACAAGAAGCTAATAAAACAAAGAAATAAAAAAAAATATATAGTTTAAGTACCTTAAAGTAATAGTGTAAAAAAAAAACTTCTATTAATACTTTTTCGCCTACATTATCTTTTATTTTTTATCCTCGATTAATTTTATGCGTTTTCACGTGGGGTCAAAATATGCACGTACTTAAAAAGATGCCTCGATTAGATATCTCGATGGGTGGCAACGAGCATACAGGAACAATCTAGAACATACATCCTCATAGATACGTTCGATAAAAAAACGATAGCTGTAGGCGCGTTAACAATTTATTCGAATCGAGATTCGCCATATTTTTTTTACCCACGCCATGTGCGTGAAAGGTGCTGTGTAGGAAGTGTAACATCTGCACGCTTGTTACCTTCAATAAGATTAAGTTAGTACTTTAAATTATTGTATTACGAAATTTAAAGTTAAACGCATGTACCTACATGGACGTAAAAATCGAGAAATTCTCGATTGTGAAATTAACGCGCTCAAATTTGAAAACAAAACAGTGTAGCGAATATAATGAAAATTTTGCACTAAGCATATTTTTTAAATCGAATGAAGAGCTTTTAAAATCGATTGTCAATGAATATATAATAAAGCCTAACATATTGAAAATACTGAAAAAAAGAAAAAGTACGAGTATATCAAGCAATGCAAAATTCCATCGAAATTTAGTTCTTATTCCTCTATTTAGAACACACCCTCTCCGTATCTTGTACAAGTGATAGTCGTAAATAATATTAAATGGAAGAAACAATTTAATAAAGTATAAATATAGCTGTTACAGCCCAGGTGAGCCGTCGGATGTACCGCAGAATAAAAAACACTTCATCTTTGAATGGACAATAATTACATGGAGTCGATATATTTTTTTTTAAGTAGTAGGTACCTGGTAGACTGAGTTTTGCTCGGAGTTTAAGTAGAACGATAAAATAATTAAAAATATATAAAATATAGAAAATATTAGAAAATAAATTAAAAGAATCACAAAAATATTCGTCTGACCGACCGAGACACCCATTTTCCAACATTTTGTGTTGTGACTAACGCTAACCAAGCCGCCAACCAGATTTGGCATTTAGAAATCGAAATCACTCAAATCACTAAGCGACGAAAGAAAAAACATATATTACTTTATAGTTTCCCAGTAATAAGACTTAGGTAAATCAATTTTTCTCCCCCAGAACTCCCTGTATACTCAATTTAATGGAAATATTGCAGTCGCTTTCGAGATTCCGATTAAATATATTTTACAAGATTTGCTCGTTTAATGTATAAGATGTAAAAGTACATTTGGCTAAAACCTTTTATAAGTGTGCCAGAAAAATCAAAATTTTTACAACGAAATAAGTATAGTAAAAATTACATATTTTAGGTTCCAAAAAGTTTAGTTTGCTGAAGATTTCAGAAAACATTATGACTTTATCATCTGTTACAAAAGTAGAATGCTTTTCATAGCAAGAAGTAAATAAACCGGATCTCTATTTTGCATTTCACCATATTCATCACGAAATTGACAGCAATATGACAGAAGCTCGACTCACTCCTGTTCGCGAAACACAAAAAATCGTCATTTACATGTCGGTCAATGAATTTATCGTTATTGCTCCGAGATTTATTAATGTTCCCAAAAAATTCCAAATTTAAAATTCAAATCTCGATTGTTTTTCTGTTCGCGATGAGACGATTTTGACGTGTGTTTTTGCCGGCTTTTTTGAGGTTCTTTTCCCCGACTGTACTTTAGCTGCACTAAATCATTCGGTCTTTTTGCCCCGCCTGTCGTTGTAAATATTGTTTTAAAAATGTTTTTAATCATGTACGCTCTAAATACTCGAGTGCTTTGATTTAAATGTATCAACCCATATAGGTTTTAACTGAGAACCAAAAGCAAAGGGAAACATTGTAAGACATTAGGCGTTTTTTACCCGCTTTTAAAAAAAGTCGCGATCACAAACTAAGTAGTAAACTAATGATGTAGGTTTATTTTACTAATTTTTCAAAAAGTTTTGACACTATTGTATTTTTTAGATGTATCTAATTACTAAACTACAAATAAAATAAAATATTTTACATGTAGTCGTCTCCACAATTACTTATTTACAGACATATAACATCTTTTCATATTAGTACAATATTATGTTGGTTGTTAAACTAAAAATAACCATAGCAAGTTGGAACTTTCCTCGAGTCCTTTGACGTAATTTTTCCGAGTTCTTGGAAGAATTCAGAAAAATTACGTCAAAGGATATCGACTTGGAACTGATTAGAAATGTTCCGTAACATAAAATATCGTTTAGAAATGACTAGACGGTAATTGTGTTTTAACCGGGTTTGACTGCAACATCTTGTAAGGGCGTCGGTAATTATGAAAAGTGTCCGGACGGGGTGGAAAAATGGAGAGACGTTTAAAAAAAGTGGTTTTATGACCGAGAGGCTTTCAAAGTTAATAGGTTCGGAACAATCTGACCGTAACTTGTCTTTTCTCGCCTGAACTGGATTCTACCGGTTCAGATTTCATAATAAGTTTCCTTCATTTGTTTTTGTATTTTTGATCGCTTATAATAGATAGTTATAAATAATAATTGTGATATATGAAAACTATATTTTTTTGTTTTATAAGATAAATACTGGAGTTGTGGATGTACTGGAGTTCAAAATAATCGTATTTCAATATAGATTGTAAAGAATAACTAAACATTCTTTTTTGATAAAAAGAATCCAAAAAAATGCCCAATTATTAATATTACAACTTAGTCAATTTTAGATAAATACACCTACTCCAAGTAGCCTATATAAATGAATACCAGCATAAATAAATTCAATACATGCTTATCAAGCATTGATTATATTTATTTTTATAAGTATATGTAGTCATCAACAATAAACGTCACATCAGCCTTGACACAGTAAATCTTTGTTGCCTTATTACGAACGCTCTCTTTTTACTCAGAATAAAAAAATCACATCATTTTCTTCATGAATCAGAACAAAATATTGCGCGCTAAAATTATTGACTCTACATGGTAACTCCTATCAGGGAATCCAATTCGTAAGCATAGAGTGTTCTTTTAATTTATTTGTTTACAATACGGTATGCAGTCACAATACAATTGTCAACGATATGTCAGTTTGATATCACATTAATATCATAATACGAACATATTATGACAACAGTAAACTTATTATTAGCTTATAAATTAGATTCCTTGATAATACACAGAACACTTTTAACGCGTAGCGTAGCGTTAAAAGGCGAGTATCAGGTGTAAAAAAGCGTAATTTTTACGGGCGATAAGAAAGTTTTCTAATAATGTTCCGAGTTAAAGTGTCTACCGCTAATTACGAAATAAATTTTGCAAGTTTCGTCCCAAAAAAGTTGAGTTATGGCGAAAAAGACTTCGACTATAAACTTGATGCAAACCTCTTTGTGGATTCTGAAGTTTGTTTTTTATTATTTAATGTAACACTTTGAGCAAAAAGTTTTTTTTTTTTAATTTTATTTTACGTCCAGATTCTGGATAGTATGTATTCTTTCTTAAGTATATTATATAATCATCAGAAGTTAAGAACTATAACCCGACTACGTAAATCATATAGCCTATCATTTAAATCAGATCAGTAGTTTAGGCGCTACGGTGTAACAAACATACATGTATACACACATAGACTGCCATAATCATTACCTTTCCATTTGGCTTCGCCATAGTCGGGTAAAAATGGACTGCAATTCCAATTGCCTCACTAAAATCGAGAACGGCTGGATCTATTTGGCTAATTTTCGTCTTGAAATAATTGTGCAAGTTCAGAGATAGTTTAAACGGTGAGAAATATTGGCAAATTGCTGGGAAACCCCTAAAGCCGATGATATATTTAAACAAGCGTTCAGATTACCTGTTTGTATTATTTAATAAACATCGGCCGGATTACTTAAAAAAAGTAGATTGGTACAACGTGTGTCGGGCACGAGACGTCTAGTCTTAGGCCTGCAATCCGCATTAGATATCTTACATTTCTATTAATCAGGTACCTGCCTTTTGTTTACATAAAATAGGTAGCTAGATAAATACATTCAAAGTAAGAACGGGAAATAAATAGTACTGTAAGAAAAATAAAGTTCCACATATAATTTTCACATAAACATAGTATTTACGACGACTTAACATATTAGCCGTTGAGATAGTAATGGTTATGTGTGTCTACTGACATTACTTACGTCAAGTATCAAGATATATAGCGGTAGCGGCAGTACGTTTGACATAGTATCTTGACTGTTGAGTCAAGTTTTCAAGTTTTAGAAACATGTGCTTTATGGTCGCAACGATCAATTATAGTTATTCTTTATAATCAAATAATGTATCTGTATGTGTTACCTGCTACTAAATTTGTCACGAAACTACTTTAGTTATTCACTTAGACATAGTAATATGTCACCGCTTGACATAATATATATATAGGCATCTATACTAATAACAAAGAGAAAGAGAAAGGCTTCAAAAGTACTGGAGCGATTTTGTTGTAATTTAGCGCATTATATATCTAAGTGTAGACCACGGAGAAGGACAAAGGCTACATTTCATTGCGGCGAAATGTACGGTTTCCGCAGAACATTCAAGTAGTCGCGGTCAACATTTCAGTAGTATGCAATAATGTAGCTTCACCCACCACTGTGTCTTCGTAGATTTTGCCTATAATCTACAGGGCTACTGATTATAATAATGAGTGTCGATGGGCTGCGGTAATCGCTTACCGTTTTTTTTTAAAGAAATGTTGCATTCGGAGTACTCTGAAAATATTATTTAGAAAACTAACCTAACCTAACCTAACTAAAACTTTTACTGTAAAAAATAACGTGATTCACTTACCGTTTTAAAATAAACACCCTGTAGGGAACAAAACTACCATTAAATAAAAATTATCACAGGACACGACAGGCGTTTGAGGTTAAATTTTCACAAGCATTCAAATTGGCGGGAAAACATAGCCCTCAGGAGCGGGCAATAAGAGAAAAACTCACAAAAATTAGATTCATGCAGTCAACGGTATCGAACGGTTTTGATACTTGGTGTGAAACGCTTTATTTTTAGTGGCCAAATGATATTAGGATTTGTGTGTAGTTTTCCTGTTTTTTTTTTATAACATAAGGTCGTAATTATTTTCGGATATTTTAGAAGAAATGTATTATTTTTGTGTTCAAATGCATTATATGAATAACTGATAGCTAGTGGCAATTATTTAAAAACAAAAGTTTTTGTAAATATCTTAAGGAAATTAAGTATCAAGAAACATTAATCGCGCTATAACATAGCAAATGGTCCGTGTAAAAGAGGCGACGTCGCGAGATAAAAATTAGCCGAAATTAAAACAGACTAACGAACGCCATTCTTACCTCCTTTCTCTCGTTTACCTAATTCTCTCGTTTTCTTAAATGTGATTTCAGAAAACATAATTTTTATTTCTAAAAACACATAACTCAGAAAGTCACATTTCGTTTTTTAATTTGTATTTTCTCGGAATTGATATTTTTGTGACGAGATACTAAATAATGTTGTGTTAATTCATAACGCCCGAAATTAATAATCAATCTCAATCTCATTTTAGCTATCTGAGATCAATATTTCAATACATTTCAACGATCCTAGGATTGAATTCATGTCAATTTAAGTCAATTTTTGTTTGAGAATCTAAGATTTTAGATAAGTTATTAATATCAATATTAAGAAAAAAAATGTCTTAAAATATCTCAAATCTCTAACGGATAAAATTAAGCTTTTAACAGCATTTTATCAAATTTGCTACTTTAGTGATGTATAGGGTAACATTTTACGGTAGCAACTTTGTCAATTACGATTAAATTAACATCCTGTATCTAATTAATGATTATGTACAGTAAAAAACCAAATTAATTTATTGAATCAGCAACCGTGTAACAATTTAATAACTACCTGGGTATGTCCACACGGAGTCTAAAAAAACAGTTCTTAGGTCTTAAGCTTAGTACTTAGTCCAGCCGAGCGTTAAAACACTGAAATAACGGGGTTACGTAATGACAGCTTATGGATAAATGATAGTAACTAGGTGATTCCTAACTCCTGCACTGATAGCGGACATTCTGTGAAATGAGTGATGATTCGGCTGTCAAACCGCAATAGCTATGTGGGCGTGACGGGCACTGTCAAATGATACAGATTTTTATCATGTTAGCAGTGGCGACAACTGGTCCTCCTTCATAGGAAGCCCTAGCCTGTATAACAGGTAGGGATTTGTATGAGGGTCTTCAAAAGGTAAGTGGTAAGTGAAGCCGATAGGAATGGAGTTATAGGAACTCCAACACCACTGCAAGTTAGTTAAATAGCAGAAGTCACTAGTGGAATGTGTCCGCGACGCTCGTTAAAGAAACATATCTACTTGTAACAAAACATAGCTTAAATTTACACGATCTGTCGCAGCCAACATCAATCGCAGCAAATAATATTTTATTCTCATTGTATCAACGAAGAAGGATTTAACGTAAGAGTTACGAAGGGACTGACATACTGACCTTGTGATAAAACTCCCTTTAGTAAAATGGAAAAAAATAACAGAATTACTAAATGTTATGAAATAGTCATGGCTCGAATATAACCTAACCAAGAGCATGTCAGGACATGTCTGAGGAGGGTTCCGTAACTATCACCGCGTAATAGGTTTATTTCAAATTACTTCAAAAGTTACCGTTCCGATTTTATTCAAAATATTTTTTTATATAGAGTTTTTAGCATGATCTGTCAGCATAGAAACTTACAAGTATCTATCTCCTACAGTTTAGAAATTCTAGGGCAACTTACAAACCACTTTGGAGGCCGATTACTCGAAAATGGATGACTTTGTAAAAAATACATGTATGAAACCTTAGCTTTACTTTAAAAGACCTATTCAACACACGATGGGGTAGAATGAAAAAGTATTTTACATCCCCACTTCACATGTGTGGAGTGCCACCCTTAAAATATAAAATTATTATTATTATTTTATGATAACTGAGATATATACACAATCTATAACTGTACCAACTTTCATCCATTTATATTCATAATTACAGAAGCTAGATGCGCGGACAGTCAGACATACAGACGGACGGACAGAGCGGAACTATAAGGGTTCCTTGAGTATTACGGAACCCTAAAAAAATTAACAGTCAGTGACTCACCAATATTATATATAGCATTTTCAGACTGTTTTCCGTCTTTTTGTTGGTATAAATTCCTAAGACCACCTAGAAGTAAAAAAGTTCAGAAAGAGCTCGATTAAGGAACGGTATAAAAACCTCAGGAAAAAACTGAGCGAGCGAGAGAATAGTCCGTCCCTGTCGCTCTATCAGCCGCGACAACATAAGTCTTGATACGTGCCGTTTTTATCTTTTGACATATTTCGCTATATTAGGGTTCTTTGCAAAATTAAGCTTAAAATACGTTTAAAAGCTTTGTAAATTTAACTGTTGCAGTTATTTTTACAATATTTTGTGTACACATATAACATATTTTAGATTTGCATATTAAACGTAATTAGCATCAGAGATTAATAGTTAACTATTCCAAGCTCAAACGTTGATGGCAAATAATATTAACGTATATTTAGAAATTTTTTGATAGTCACAGATTTAGACGTGTAAAAATAAGCTAGATTTTGTGTTAGTCACACAATAAAGTAACAGAATTTGTCATTAAGCTATACCATCAAAAATAAATCTTATAACATAACACAAAAGTCGGTGCTCAACATTTCTTCGAACGTACACTTACGAAGAAATCACATCAGCAGTTACGTAAGCAAATATCAAGACCTCGCAAGAACCTCGGATATAATAAAAAACTTCGTACACATAAGTGCATTACGGACTTCTACAACTATAGTACTTAAAACAGAACGCCTACGAGCCACGCGGGGAGTGCACTTTTTTGCTGCAAGCCGACATTTGAAAAATACATTTTGAAGATAACAGACATACTTTTTGTGAGCTGTGTTGTGTTGTGATTTGCGATGCGCGAAGCCAGCAAGACTCCATGCAGGTAAAAAAATATACTATTAAAAAAAAAGTTTAGATCATTTAATTGTGTTGATTTTTTAAATATCAAGATTAGTGAAACTCGTGCCTAAATGAGATTTTTTATATGTTGGTAATTTGAGCAATTATATATTTTCTTTAGTAGATATCTCTTGGATACAAGCACTACGACTTGTTAGGCTATGTGGGTCATAAGGGCAAAGGAAAATGTCAAACGTTGACATTATATATTTTTTGCTTAACCTAATTAGATATAATTTTTATTTTTTTCTTTAGTCTTAACGTTGGTGGTAACAGTAGGAAGTTATGATAAGCCGGAAAAGTTTGGTGGCTTATATTGATGATAATTTAAGTCCTCTTTTCGATCTTTTTCCAGTGAAAGGAATTATGGCAATTGGAATATTACTAATAATTGCCTAGGCATATAATATGCTTAGGCAATTATTAATAATAGTCAAATATATTATTTATCGGTAAAGACAAATTATTTAACGGTTACGGTACACTTTTGATTTAATCGTGAACTTAAAGCCCAATTCCTTAGCACTGATTTGCTACGTAAAAGACAGCATAACAAAATAAAACTGGCAAACAAAAGCTATGATGCTGTAGAATAATTTGTTTTAAAATAAAATCAGACAGTGATAACAAGGGCCGACAGAACGATAGTCTGGGAACCGTTTCCTATTTAGGACTTTGGTACCTTATTTTATTCTATTGCATTGATTTCTGATGGTACTTTAGGATTGTAGCTCGAGATTTTTGTGGTAATGCATTGAATACACGACATCTGTAGACACATAACACACTAGAATCGACTGCCATCGATTAGGGTCAAACAACACATGGGCTACACTGCATGGGGGCGGTTTTTTAAATAATTTATTCCTAATGTAAGTATTTTAATTAAATAGTTGTTTAAGTGCTTTAAGAATTTAGAAGAATTTAATCGTTATTGAAGTTCTTTTTATTAATTAACCTAGACTCTGATATCTACATGGTGATGAATTACGTGGTTATCAGCAAAACATAGAATCCACAAAATCTTTGTAATGCGTATACAAAGATTTTGTGGAATGGAAATGGAATGAAATTTTGTATATAATACTTGTTTATTTTTTTCTATATGTAAGTGGTTAGATCTTCCTAAAACTTCACTAAAAACATTAGTCTCATTATTTTTATCTTTTCCTTGAGTGCAAAACGCGTGTGCTTAATAAGTGGAATAAATAAACAAAAAAAACAAGGGTAGAGCAGATGAAAATATTCAAGATGTTGTCCGCGACATCGTGCTCGCAAAGGGAAATCTTGCGGGAACCATACGTTTTGCCGCAATAAAAAGTGGCCTATGTCCCTTCCCCGTAGTTTATCCTAAACCTGTGCCAAATTTTATCACAATTGGTCCAGTAGTTTCGGAGCCTGTTCAATGCAAAGGAACAAACAAATATTTCTATGGATTAATTTTTTTATAAGCTGTTTCACTAAATGCCAATAATAAAATTAAAAATAGCTTGTCCTACATTTAGACTCATTTGAAACAGAACTTACGTCTATCCCTATCTGCATACATTATTCTTTCCATTCTATCTTTTATATCTATTTGCAGATATATAACACTAGATCTATCTTATCGTAGAAAGAATGTCTAGTTGCAGTTTATCTATCTCACAGCGAGACCTCCTAAGTCGTGGTTTAAATTACATAATATATATTTACATATCGTATTGCTTGCAATATTATGAATATTTGAAGAACATAGGTGTTGTTGAACTATATTCATCATCATGACTAACGTACCCACAACTGCACAACCTTGTCAGGGTTAGGATATAGTTTACCACGTTAAATAGTGTTTACTGCTTACCCACAGTAGGGTAAGCAGTAAACACTAACAGACTTCAATCCTTTTTCCAAAATTCAGTGCTTCAAAGTTTTTGAGTTTGCTAAACAAAAATATTGTAGAGATACAACTAAATATTAAATTAAAAATGATTTTCAAGTATTAAATCTATAATTATTTTTCCATTTTGTGTATTCATGAAAATATTTAAAAAAGATACTTAGTAAAAAAAAAATCTGTTAAATTTATATCCCAAAATTTTGTAGGTACTAAAATAAGGAGCACCTTATAAATAAATAGGTACAGTATTAATTAAAATGCTTAAAATTGAATACTAAAATAATGCGTACATTAAAATAATTTTAGCCTACTACTTTTTTAATAGGTATACCCTAATTTAGATGCACTAAATATAACATTTTCAAGGCTGAGGAAGTCTGGAAGGAAATAAAAAAAAACACTTATTTATAATATCTTTTATGAGCCATTGAGGGTAACAAAGGTTACTGAGCTAAAGGTCCGGCTAAATAAGGTATCTATTACAGGCTATACATTTATATAAGTCTAATTTAAGCAAAATTTGCAGGATCTGATTCATAAAGTCGACGGCGTTTTATAGGATCAGAGTTTCAGTGACTTGTGAAACCTTCGGACTTAAGAATATAAATTTTAATTCCCATTTATTAATAATTTACCGAATTAAAAAATATCACGTAGGCAATACGATTAAGAAACAATTGAATAATTACAAAAAAATATTTTTTTAAAAGTTACTCTTAAATACAGCGTCAAGAGCTCGCTATGAAAGTAATAAATACAAAAAACGCGGTCTCTGCAAAAAAGTACCTCTTCAATGCGAGATAAAACGAGGAATGCCCGTACGTAAAAGAAAGAATTAAAAGTGGCCATTAACACTATAAAGTATAAAGACATAAAGAAAAAAAATGACGTAACACATTCTTGTGGTAGGTCAAGTCTTTGCACGCACACTAAAAAAATTGAGTGCAACGCTCGCGAACGGTATCGCAGTTTTACAATATTACAGATACGTGACTGGGCGATTACATTACACACGTCAGTGTAATCAAATTACATACATACATACATTACAATAGTTTTTGTGGAAGTCAATTTGTATTGTAATAATATTACAATAACACAAAAAAACACTTACGGGCTTATAATAATAATTATAATAAAATAAAAGGATGTGATCATATTTTGCACTGAGCACGTAAAAAGAGAAATATTTCTTCCGTTTGTCTAAACTTGTTCGGCGCACGCGCTGCACTTGCGTGTGTGCGTTTGAGTGTGTGTGTGTGTGTGTGTGTGTGTGTGTTGTGCGGCTGTATGTGTGATGCGTACCACTCTTGTCTTAGGTTAGGGAGGTGAGCGACCTCTCTCGTTTCGCGCAGACTCCCATTTATTTTTATTATGGCCCAACACGTGGACCGCCGTGCAACTCTGTTCTTTTATATTGCGCTATCTTCTATATAAAGACCGATACGGCAAAGAACAAAGAATTCAAAAATTCGAAATCAATTTTCGTTGGCGCGTAAAAATTAATTCCGAATTATAAATTTCTTTTGTTAGCCACCACTGGCCAGTATTAGCATACAATTGTTAATTATTAATTTTGAGTAAATTTGGTGTCGCTTGTGACGTAGTGGATGTAAAAATGCGCGTCGGTTTGATCGTGACCTGCGCACGCGCATGAATACTGTATGAACGTTACCCGTTTTGAAATCAAAATGCGCCAAAGAAGAAAGAACTGACCATGGACAATATTATTTACGTAATATTTTGACTTACACACTTTTTAATAAATGATCTCTTTCTCTCTGGAAACGTGATTTGAATTTTATATTTCAATTTATTATAGCTTGGTAGTACGTACTTAAGCAGTGAAGAATTGTTATAAAAAAATTTCACTTACCAAAAATTTGTCTACTTAAAACGAATTATTAATAAATTAAAAACTTTTATTTTACTTTTCATCTTTGTTGGACTTGTTAATATTTTTGTACTGCCAAACTATTTATAGATTCTACTATGAAAAGACTTGTGTCTTGAAGGGCTATGCACCTTCAGAGCTACTGATAAGGCGACAAAGGGCGATAGGGCCCGGTCAATGACTTGTCCACTACTTTTAATTAAATATTTATTATTCTTATGTTTATTCAATTTGTTGTACCTATTGACACTTAACGGAATAATACAATTTATTATAATTATTCTTGTGTTGTATTATGAAATTGTCTGTCTTAAACCTCTTGTTTATTTTTCGGTAGATTTATCAAAATTTAAAACTGTTATGTCACATTTATTATTATAAAGCAATGAAAAATCATATAAATATTTGATCTTTTTATTAAAAAATAAAATATGTAATCAGTTACGTAGTGGATAATACTTAATTATCATTATTATTATCAAGCCACTTTTTCTCGGTAAGTAAGTACGCGAAAATCGCAAGACGTCATGTCATGATCAAATTATGTTTATCAAAAATTACAGTCAGCTCTGTGGGATACCGTCTATGAAAGTTCCGACAGTAATTGGTTGGTCTGTTACCCGGTCCATATAGGATACAACGACCAATTAACTACAGAAGTCAATTCGATCATAATTTCACTAAACTAGCTATTTTTGCAGTTTTACTCGCGCCTGATTGCGTGGGACAGCTGTGTTTCGACAAAAATGGGCCCGTTCGATCGGACATACCGCGGCCTCACAGAAGACCAGCGTGAATTAACGCTTGCGGTTTGTTTCACCGAGTTAGTCATGTTACCGGAGGCCAAAGAGGGTTGGGGATTTTGCGGACCAGGAACGCGAGTGTGCAACACCAGAGGATTTGCAAGTGTCCATGTGTGGCGTAATAGCATACCGACTGGTCCATTAGGTGAATAAAATTAAATAATATTTTGAACCTTTTTTTATATTTAGGACCTATCGTCGTCCCGCTAAATAATCTGGAAAAGGAAAATTATTTTAAACGAAATCGGACAATAACTTTTGTAATAATTTGAAAACTGTTTTTTCGCGCTAGCTATTGCGCGTTGATAAATTATACAGAACCCGCTTTAGACATGTCTTTACATACTCTTGGTTAGGTTTTTTCGCTTAATACCCTTAAAGAGACTTACAACTCAATTTATTTAAAAATTTTACATTAATTATCTTACATTCCATAAACAAAATATCATTGTTTTTGATTCATTGTTATTATTTTCTCTTATTTAGCTATTCAATATGAAGAGTCAATTTCCTGGTCTAAAATAGGTCTATTGCATAATTTAATAAAAATTCTTATGCGACCGTCATTTCCCCAGTAAACAGTTGCATCATTGTACCTTATGCCACTATACTTACTAGTCCCCTCAAAACTATGCAAGCCGTTATCACCCTAATCATAATGGAATATAACACAAAATTGCGTCACACAATAACACACCATATCGAAACTTGTGTCACAAGCATTTCACGTTCGCGGATATTGCCAATTCTTTCTCTATTCATAAATATATGACACAATTATAGCCTTACGTGCGTTGTGATAGAAGATAAATTGCTGTGAACCTATTTTACTTTAGCGCTAGTTTTCAAGATTGCATTTGAAGCACATTTTCATTGAGTTAGTGCAATTGTAGTGACCAACAGTGTTGTCTTACTGTAGACAAAAAGGACTCAATAATTTATGGCTTAAAACTGTGTATTTTCATTAATCCTGGGTTACTTTAGAAAATCGACATCATGATAATATTAATAACCCTTAAAGTTCAAACTTAAAAATTAATTTAAATATTAAGGGCGAATTTTGTCAATATTGCGTCTTTTAACTGTCGACCATTTAATTTTATTCGAATTTAAACGAGCTAAGTTCACAATCTCAAAAAATATAAAAAAAATAATACTCTAAAACTAACAAATGAACGAGTATGTTATTATATATTTGTTATTATTTATTAAAATTTATGGCGGACTAATTGGCGATACAATCCTGAATCGCGTTTTTCGAACTTTTCTAAGATCGGCGCTATATATACAACACCTGAAATGACTACAAGTGGGCTTCGGCCTGACCGAGCATACCACCTCGCTCGGTCGGAGATCTCCCTTTGGGGCTTGCCACCATACCCATACATTGATGTATTCGTTTCTCATCAAACTTAGATAATATCTCCAATAATATTCGAAATTAATATATTAAGTCACAATTCACAATGTCCTCAGTTTTAAGCAAATCATGGTGACCTGTCTGTAATAGTGTATACTAACTTTTATATCCTTGTGTATGTGAGCGTGTGTGTACTATCGTGAAAGAAATGGGGTTATCTAAATGTACTGTCACTAGTACACAATACGCAGTGACAGACTAATGTACAAAAATGCAAAAGCATTAAAATCTATCGAAAATACGTTGCCAATCTTTAACTGACCGCCCGAACCTGTTTTAGTAAAATTGATAACCTAATTAAAGAAAGGTGTTTGTTTCTAGCTTAGGTAAATTCTCGAAGAGGCCAATCAGTGTAAACGAAGAAGGGTGAACAAACTAAAAACAAAAAACAATTATACTTTTAAAAAAGGAATGAATAATGCTCCATATCTTTTAAAGTTCAGAATACGAACGCGTCTCTATGGATCTTGACATAGGTCAGTGTTGGAATTCAGATTTTTTACATAATTCAAGAAAAACACGTCTGATATATTTTAAATGCAAATGCTCGGTTCATTTCTCTGTGCACATACACAAACACATACACACACACACACACACACATAAACACGCACGCACACATCGTGGCCCGTTGTTGACATAGGTCAGTGTCGGAACTCGTCGCCTTTTTATTCATACATGTATGTGTCATCACTCGTAGAGTGTATTTCGGAGTACAACGGGAATTGTGTACTCTGATTTTTAATCACAGTCGGTAAAACGACAGAAGTGTGTACTCTACTGACAAAAAAGGAAAGAGAAGCGAAGCTCTATCCTTCTTTTGTTTCTTCTAAATGTAATTTTTCTGACTGATATATAATAAAAAATCAAAACGACAAGTCAAGTAACAATCTTATAGACGGGCTGGGCCAGCCGCCGGCTCTACTGGATAAATAACACGGCCTCACAGAAAACTGGCGTGAAATAACGCATGCGTTGTGTTTTTCCGAGTGACTGAGATTATAGGAGGCCCAAGCGGGTCGAGAATTTTAAGGACCAGCAACGCAAGTGCGTAACACGACAGGAGTTGCAAGTGTAACTCCTCAGCTGCTGCGAGTGCCCATGGGCAGTGATAATGTCATACCATCAGGGATCCGTCTGCTCGATTTCAGAACTCCAATTCTCGTAATAACCGTCCACTTTCATTTTACTTTTATTGAATTATAAATGAATTGTCTTGATATCATAAACTGGTTTTTGTAGTTTGGACCAATTAAAACGGTAAACCCGTTTATATTATTGAATTTTAGTATCGTTTTTCCACTAAAATTAATATTCATAGAGGAAATATTTGTCTTTTCTGATACTATAACTGTAGTTTAAGTTTTTCTCTTATAAAATCAATAAAGTACATAAAGACATAAATAATTATCCTTGAACCAATGCTGTTTTATAAATGTTGATTGGGTCTTTGTTTATTTCAATATTTTAAACGGATTAAAAAAAAACCGGAAAATCAATATATTATTGTAGAACTTAGTCAACTCTTGCTTCTTCTTTCCATAGATGTTTCCATATTATAGATGTGGCATGTTGACTGTCTCGACTTTTGGGGATTTTGGGGCCATTTTGACATTAATTGAGGTATGGGGAAATCAAGATGGATTGCGTAACTTTTTCTTGTATGAGTATCTGTTCTGTCAAATATACGTCGTAGCCATAGCCATCTTTAGCTTTGATATCTTTGCTTCTTTCTATGAAAACAATGTCAATACTTCTCTGATGAAATACAATTTAATCCATACTCTATATAGAAATAAATAAAATTGAAGTGTCTGTTTGTAATTTTAAATTAAAATTTATTACCTAAATGCATATGAAAGTATATACAGTACTTACAATAAAATAGCAATTTTAGAAATTTTTTGTCTGTCCGTCTGTCTGTCTGTCTGTCTGACTGTTTGTTTCGGCTAATCACTGAAACGGTTGGACCGATTTTCACTGGACTTTCACTGGCAGATAGCTGATGTTATAAGGAGTAACACAGGCTATTTTTATCTTAAGGTTCCGTTTAAAAAAATACGCTTCCGTTTCCGTTAGTTCTACGTAAATGAAATTGCGGGCACCAGCTAGTCTTCTATTAAATATGACCAAATTAAAGTGTCATTGTATTTCTTTAACGCACTGTAAATTATTTATATTTAAATTGGTAGCATTATAGGGAGTTTTTGTTTATTTGTTAACGTATAGATTATATTGGATTTCTAAACTAAGGAGATGTGCTTCGACGTACATTGGAGAGAACAAATCTTCATACAAGAAAAAGTTACGCCATCCATCTTGATTTCACCATACCTCAAATGTCAAAATGGCCCCAAACTTCCCGAAAAATGGGGCCATTAAAGTGGGGACGTTTTTGCCTCGACATGCCTTGTCATGCCTCGTCTATAATATAATATACGTTAATGATCTGAACGTAATATGGTTCGAGAATGATTAGCGTAGATTGGATACATGCAACTGCGACGCTAACTGCAAGCTTTTTCGTACACCAGACTCGCCGCACGCATGTAGCCGGTCGCGGCGACTCGCGACAATTTCTCAAGCCACCGGTTGCCTGTCTGAGCCGACTGCTAGGAACAATACAGTGTAGGCGTATCTTAACAGGCATCACACATGCCGTCTCCGTCGCACGATCTAGCCTACATTCCACGAATCAGGACAGTCTCTAATCAGCCGTTTTTATTGCTGCACTAATTTGGACTAAGGGACTCTCCGCTAAAGATGTGCCCTACATTATATACAGTTAGTCGTAATAAAATAGCTGGGATTGGTAAAGTAAAACTTGGCGTGGATAAGATATTCCGGAGGTACAGCTTCTGAAAGAGCGAAGCTTTTCAGGTTACTTGTGAAGTTTTTTTCAACCTAACAGACACTGGGCTGATATCCCTTTAGGATCTCCAAACAGCTTGAAGCTCATACAACCTAACGCCCGATATTAATATTGATCTCAAATCTTAGATTGACTTCAATCTTAGATTCTCAAACAAAAATAGACGTAAATTGACGTGAAGTTAATCCTAGGATCGTTGAAATGTATTGAAATCTTGATCTCAGATAGCTAAAATGAGATTAAGATTGATTATTAATTTCGGGCTTTAGTCTTTCCGCAAAAAATATTTTTTTTGTTGACGATAATAATAGTTAATGGCTCTAACACCGATTTCGGTGACGGTGGCCGGTTTCAATGAAAGCAGCGTAGCTACGCAGGAGTAATTTTATAGTGACCAAGTGTGTGCGCAATACAAAAGGGCAGCAAGAATGGATGAATGACATGAGAGATCGGGTGCAAGGCCAACTTTTTAGTTGCCCATCCCACGCATGTATCAACTTTCTTGTCAGGCAATCAGGCGATCAGCCTGCATTGTCCTAACCGGACTTGAAAAACAACATTTCTTGTTGTTCCAACACGGGGATCGAACCCACGATCTCCGGGGTCGAGAGCCAAGCTAAACCACTGGACCACGGGGGCGGTATTGTAGGTATAGGTTAGGATAGGTTAGTTGAATTCCATTGGACAGACCTTTACAATACTCTACATATTCATTATGTAAATATATTTTTGATTATTTATTTATATTTTAGTGCCATTGTTTAAGTCCAAGGCCCGTCGTAAACGAGCTGATATTGATGAGTTATGTTCACCTTGAACTGATAAGGTTAAGACTTATAAAAATTGAACCGCCCTCAATATTATGTATCAGTGATCTATAAAAATATAATTTTATGACGCATAATTTCGTGTAGGAGTAAGATATTGAAAAATTCTTAAAAATACAGGTAGGACGTATAATATATTATAGACGACGCATGTTGAGGTAAAAAGTGTCTCCAGTTAAACGGCCCCACTTTTGAGATTTTTGGGGCCATTTTGACATTTGAAGTATGGTGAAAACAAGATGGCTAACATTTAAAGTATGGTGAAAACCAAGATGGTTAAATTTTTTTATTCTGTAGAACTGACGAGCCCGACGCGACGCGAGTCCACTTCGAGCGAACTCCGCCTATGTCCGTCCACCTTTACTCTCGGCCTGATCATCGCCGTCCTCAAACTGCTATATGAAACTGCTGCCTGTAGTATACACCGACTAAAACGGAATAGTATACACCGATAAAAAAAAGAGTAAGACGACTTTTAAACTCGTAATCTAATGATTAGGAGATTAAAATTATTTTTTTAAGAAAGCGATTCAAAATTGAACTTTTTGTAATAGACAAGAAGATACACGTTTCATTGCAAAAGTGGCGCCGCGCTACGCATCCCGGTGCAGCTATAAATTCGAACTCGTCGTCTCGTTTCGGTGTGAGCTGTCCCTAACTGGTAATATATTAAGGATTCCCATTCCCAGAAAAAGAAAAAGCAAATAAAAAATTAACACATCAATTACCGTTTAACTTGTGTCAGTCACCGGTATAAACGTGTCGAAACCTGTAATTTGGTACAAAAATCTCCATAGCCCCTTAAATTAGGGCTCGTACGGGAAGTGCTAAGTTGCTAATTGTCACCAGCACACTACCACACCTGTTCACTGTCCGTGGGGTTTGTAATTGTATGGTATCACCACTCTATGGAGCCCTAGTAACATAAAATAAAGAAAATAATTGCCCGAACACTTCCATCGTGCAGGAATACGTGTAATTCGCAGAAATCGTACATTTTGCCGATGACAAGAAACCTATGTCATTCCCTAAAGGTCTGATCTACACCTGTACCCAATTTCATCAAAATCCATTCAGTGGTTTAGGCATGATTTTGTAACTGACAGACCGAATAACCTTCGAATTTCTAATTTTACTAGCTTTTACTCGCGGCTCCGCCAGCGTAAATACAATATCTCACGGGAACACGGTACTATTTCGGCATAAAAAGTAGTTTATGTTTTAATGTAGAACCCATCAAACCAAATTTCATTACTATCTGTTCAGTAGTTTTTGCGTGAATGAGTAACAAACATCCATCTATCGTTATAAGCTTTCAGAATTATAATAGTAGCAAGATAAATAGTAAGGATTGGTTAGTGTTAGTAAGGATAAAAAAAATCAAAAATCCTTATCAATGTGCGACTATTGCCCCAACATGACTGTTTTACGAAATTTAATCCCTACTTTAAATATTTATATTATGTTTGAAATATTTTTCCGCTTCATGGAAATTTAAATTCTGTATCATATTTAATTTGAATGCGTGCGTCATAAATTCATACTTCATAGGTCACACGTATATGTCATTTTTAGGGGAAATTGTAACGACTATTTTCGAGTATTAATTAAATAATATCCGCATGAATTTATATTCTGTTGTTATTACTGTTAAAAACTAAATAAAATCTTAATTAAAAGTTTTTTAACTAAATATGTGAGCTTTGATTATATTATATTGATTATATTGAACTAAACTTCATTCGTATTAGGTATTTTATATCTACATTTAACATTTTCTGTACCTAGAGGTTGTAGGTAGGCTAGAACCAAGTACCTTTAAGACGCCAGCCAGCTCGCAGTATACTTACGTGGCCTACTTAAGTCTACTGCAAGTTGGCGTTGTGATGATGTTAATACTCACACAGTATTTTTCCCCGGCCCACATCTCTGACACTGGACGCATTTTTGTGAACTTGACTCACTTCTTTTGTGTTTATTTTCGTTCGTAACACTTGTGCATTAAATAAGGAAGAGGGTTTTTGTGTCATACAAATTTTTTGAGTAGTAGGTACATTTTTTAACGTTAACAAATATAACAAATGATAAAGGGAAAATTTTGGAAAACAATAGCAGAAAACCACAATAACAAAAGTTTATAGTGAATAATTGTTTTTTTTTTTTTCAATTCGAATACAAATTATTCTAAATTGGTAAAAACATAACGTTCACATTACAATATTTAAAAAACTAATTAAATATAACTTATTTATTAACTAAACTATATATATATATATATATATATAAGTTATTGTCTAAATAAAAAAAATATATGTATATTATATAAAATGGTTGTAGATAAAAAACTGAATCTAACTGATTTTATTTTTTTATTTTTACTTTGAGATCATAATACTTAAACCACTTGAAAACAATGTAATAAAATACAAAACGAGCAACAAAAATCGCCACCGTTTGAAAAATATATTTAAAAAGTAATGGCCTGTCGTTTTTCTTAATACATCCGTAATGGCGGCACCAGAGGAACGATTAAAGCAAAAATTATGTTCCGTGCATATTTCATAGCTTTTTTACGCCTAAGCGCTCAATTTTTTATGTCGCTAATTACTGGAAGGGTTGTTCAAGCACGTCCCGTGGGGTTATTACGTATGAAAAGCAATTGATTCCTATCCTATAGGATAAGAATCAATTCGAGTGTTAGATTTTGCAAAAGTAATATAGATTCTATCTTTTAATATTCTAGAAAGATCGAAGTATTACATATGACAATATATAATTTTCCCGAATAATGATATCAATGATTACTGGCTTATTACAATACATCCTATAATCACTAATAATATTATGAAAAGTCACACATAAGTTTACCTTAAGTTCTTACGACCTTAGATGTGTGTGCAGTCGAGGAAAACGAATGTTTAGCAGTTGCATCGTCCTAATAAGTGTACCTGTCAGGACATAGAAGCATGACCAATTTCAGAATTTCAATTTGCTATATATTAAATTTACTCGACGGTGGAATGTCCTCAAATAAAAATTAGGGCAAGTTACGTAATAAGCACCATTTTATAATTCATTTTGATACTTTTTGAGTCGTTACTATTAAAAGCACGACCTAATAATTACTAAAAAAAAATTTCATCATGACACAATATTCGTAATTTTTTTTTAGAACGGGATAAGAGTTTTAATTAGTTTTTTTTAATTTGTATTTTGTATTTATTTCCTTAACATTTTGGATTGTCATTTGGATTTCCCATGGTTTATTCTACCTACTAACATACATGCTCAAAGCAAGTTACAGAGACATGAGGGACATCCTTTTCTCTTGTAGTCATTTTAAGCTTTAATTAAAATAATGTAATACATTATAAATAAATGAAAAATATGAATTTCAGTAGTGACCATGAGTACACTTATATAGAACAAAAGAGTCCCATAGTCAATTTGTGGGGTCCGCACAAAAAGTCCGTGGACAACCCTTTCAGGATTAAAATATTTATTTTTCGTTATTTTGAGTTTTCTATTATTGATGTAAAAAATATGTCCTGGATAATAAGATATATCATAAATCATCTTTAAAAAAATACTTATACTATTTTATTACTGAATATATACAATTATATAGTTATATTACGTTTGTGGTTGGTAATTTTCTTTCTTCCTTTTTTCTTTTTGTTTGTTAGTTTGTGCGAGTACCTAATACTATTTATATTTTGTTCAATTCAACAGTATCTAAATCCGATATTACATAATAAATCCAGTTCGTATGTTCCGGGATTAGAACCTTAGACCCCGGCGTATCAAAAGCATAAATTCTTTACAATTTCTTCGTTGCGTGATCAAAACGTCTAGTTCCACTTTCTAACACGCGTGAAAGGGTTACACTGCGTTGCAAATAAACTGGTGCACAATTATATATTTTTATGTTTGTCTGAGGTTGTTTTAATAATATTATGAATTTAGGTATAAAATAATATAATATTTGTCTTATAGATGTAACAAAAATAATATGATCTCGTTAAGAAGTATAGGTGTAAACACAGACATTATTTACACCAATAATAGATCATACCGTTTTCCTGTTATTCCTCTGAAAAATAATCGTTTACAGGAAGATGATAATGGTTTAAATATTTTTCAATGTTTATTTAATATTTTCCTTAATATTTCATATTGATTCATTAGTTTAAGTATAACAACGGTACACAATAGTTCTTTACAATGTCAGTCGATTTATGGAGTTACAGTTTTTTTCACAATGCACTTTTTCCACAGGTAAGTGTGCCGTATAATATTTTCACCTATATTTAGTAACTCATTTTAGTAAACACTGCCCACTAAATATATTTAATTTTTACTTTTTTTGATTTTGAAATTTTTAAAATATCAGAATTGACTCAAACTATTGTAACTTTACTTATTTATACAAAAATCGATAAATTAAATGTAATCAAAACTAATTTTACGCAGCATAGTGACTATTAAAGTTGTACAAAATCTTGATAGCTTTAAAAGTTTATTATCCTTGAAAGACTGTATATCACGGCATCGAGGTAAAGATATATCTGGTTCTAATGGTAATAAAATTTATACGTATAGATTTCGTTGGCCTACATTGTACGGTTGCGTGTCTAAAGTCGTTTCTTTGCAATCGCGGAGCCAAGAGTTTTCAATAAATATACAAAGGAATACATACAGTATAGATTTAGCGATTATATTATTTTGTTAAAGACAACCAGTCTGGTTATTTATAAATCTTTTAGAGGCATCTAGTACAAATAGTATGAAATTAATTTTGAAAAATATTTGTTACAAATAAATAAAATATCTGAAAGGATTATTACGTGATTCAGATGACATTAGACACATGAAAATAATTGTCCACGGATGATGCTTTTAAATATTAAAATAAAGGTATGTACGTACAGTACAACCACGATGCTAATAGCCCTCGGCAGTCATCGTTTTTCTATGAAAATAAAAGACGATGAATGAGAAACGACGATTCCCAAAAGACATTAGAAATGGTCTTACAGTATATATAAGGTTACTATCTACAAAAGCGTAAAACTTGTGGAAATCTTAGAAAGACAATATAAGTACTAGATGTTTTGAACTTTTTCAATAACATTGACCAAAAACAACAAAATTCACATAAAGCGGGTATGAAACGTACTTAGCAGCAATAAATAATTTTAAGTCCCTATAATTCCGCCTTATCTGACTTACGGTTGCAAGGCAATTTCTTTGCCATGCTGAAATTATAGGAGCGGCGTGAAACTTAACACCGTCGCTACACATAATGTCCAATACTCACGGTACGGTTTATTTGCAATGCGGTGTGCATGGAGTTTACACTTTTTTTTTATATATTTTAATTGGCGAGACATGTAAAAATTAAGTTTAATTTATATATTCAGAAATATTGAGGTATTATTACTTAGTAAACGTAAAAAAATATAATATGTTATGTGTAGTTTAGTGATTAGATAGGATCATCAAAAAATACAAACATGGTTCAGTTGGTAGGTATGAAATTGAACGATTCATTAAATGATTCATCCGGTATACTGAGACGGAAACATTTCGGGTAATGACTAACAATTAATCATAAGCCAATGTAGAAAATTTTTTGATGGACATAATATAATATTTATCACAAGCATTATTATTAATTATTTGTGAAAATCAGTCTTAACAGTATATGAAATGTTTTTATAAGTATTCATCCCAAAGATTTACATTGAAATTTTACACAAAGAAATTTCAAAAAGAACTCGTAGAGGCCACCCGAGACCCTGGAGCCGGCATCTATCTGGCTCAAAGAGTTAGCAATGCCATCCAGCGAGGTAACTCTGTGAGCCTAATAGGCACTCTGCCTGATGGGGACGACCTAGGGGTTTTCTTTTATTTGTAACTATTTATGTTTCTTATAGTTTTAGTTTATATTTTTTAGTTTGAAAATATTTTAACGTAGCTAGTCATATTATTGTGTTAACTGTTTTATTATTTTTATGTCTGTGAATATTATTACCTTGTAAAATTATTATAAGTATTAAATAAACTTTATCCTCAACACACCCATCCATATACTTCACTCAACATCAGCCTTTAACTTCAGAGCATAAAAATTAGCCTTTAATTTCAGATCTAATAAAAAAAATGCCTTTAATTTCAGAACATAAAAAATTTACCTTTAATTTCAGAGCTATTAACCGATTGAATTTTCCAGATCTTCATGCACAAGAACGCTATGCAGATGCACGCCAGAGACCTGCAGCGAGGGCTCGGCGGGGAGGTCAAGCCTCACCAGTGCCAGCAGTGCTTAAAGTCGTTCAGCTCGAACCATCAGCTGGTCCAGCATATACGAGTGCACACGGGGGAGAAGCCGTACAAGTGCTCCTACTGCGACCGTCGCTTTAAGCAGTTGAGTCACGTGCAGCAGCATACGAGGCTTCATACAGGTGAGTTTAGATTCGTTTTAAATATAACGACTCCAAAAAACAATAAGGAAGCCCATGATCTACTTATGTAAAGAAGTTTTGGCAGAAAAATAAGTGTCATACTCGAAAAAAAGAAAAGAGTCATACAATATATTTTTTGACATTTTTTTTTGTCATATTATTACAATTATTAATTATCGTTGTGCAGTAGTTTTTTTAACATCATTATATTTACAAGGTTAGAAGGTCATTACTTACTAGAATCCAAGTGTGATTTGTTTGAAATTACCCATTATTCTGAATCCATTATTACTCGTAGAAAGGTTACGCCCTTCAGGTTTTTAAGTCAATCAATCAATATACAGAAAAGTCCATACTGTCTTAAAGAAAAGTCCATACTGTTCTAGTCAAATGGTTTTTAATACTGACGATGTAGTACAAACAGCTAGAAACAGTTACCTAGGTGCTTGTAAAAACTCTTAGAATCTAGAAAATCTTTTTTTCCTCAACTTTAATTGTTAACAAAATGCGAAAATGACTTTGAGTAAACTTGCGATGCTTACGAATTATTAAATGTCTCATTTTCTAAATAAAAACATAAGTAGCTCTACTTAGAGTTTCAGTATCCCACGGGATAAAATGTAGTCTGTGTCAATACAGAGCTTATAATACTACCATACCAAATTTCATCAAAATCTGTTCAGAATTCTTCGCTTTAAATAGTAAAAGACATCCATTCACCCATCCATCCATCCATCGCCACAAACTTTTACATTGATAATAGTAGTAGGACATTTCAATTACACAATAATTACTAGTTACACCTATTTTACTGGAAAATTGGAGTAAAAAGCTATTTCAGACGCTTTAAAATAACAAGCTGCAACAAACTGCATAAGAATGTGAGCGTTCATCAGGGCATACGAGATGTATCTACAGAATTCCAAATTTAACCTGCGCGCCCATTATAAAACAGATTGCAACGCCAGCCGAATTGCGTTTGAAAATTCAAAAATGGAACGCTAATTTTTTTTATGTTAATGGCAATTTTTAACTGACTTCCAAAAAAAGGAGGCGGTTATTTTATCTATGCATTATTAAATCGCAAACACTCAACCGTTAAGACTATAGAATATTATTGTTAAAACTAATAGAAGGCGTTTAACGAGTATATTATATAACAGACATATTTTAATTAAATAAATATTATATGGCTATCTCGTTCATAAAAACAATTAAAGCTAAAACTTGTTATTCAATACCTAACATATTGACCGGTTCTACATTGCAATCCAACAAAAACACTAGAACAACTTTTATAATTAAAACTACGTTCGTTCCATTGGCTGAAGTTTCCGCGAAAAAAATACACGCTGGCCGTATACGTGAAAAGTGGAAAAAAATTATCCAATAGTGAACTCCGGGCGGACGGGCGGCCAATCAGAGCGTTGCTCTACGCAACGTACATTCTACGTGGCTTAGAAAAAAAAATTCACGTGTTTTTCCACGGTCGAACTAGCTGGTGGGCGGCGCCATATGCATTGTAATTCGAGTCTTCATTTGGCGGGAATTTTTTTCTCGTTACGAATAAATTATGCGGTATGTAGTTAGTGTCGCGTTTTAAATATTTATAGTCTCTCGTCCGTGACATAATATTAATTAACATAGTTGTATACTTTATTGTTTTTATATTCCGACGTGCTAACGTATTGTGATTACCTATTACATAAACTTTTATGGAGGTTTTTATGATTTATGTAAAGGAATTATTGATTTTTATTATTAGCTATGTTAAGATATTTTGTAAGAAATTCAAAAACAAAAATCATGTTTATCCCAATTTCCAAATCAGTCGTTGTCCCACAAACAGATTGGTTTTCCATACAACATATTATAAAAAACACTCAACAATCTTTTTGTATCATTATTTCAACTGATTTTAATGCGAATATTTTTTGAAATAGAGGTATAATTTAAAAATTCAAACATGTTGTCTATTCCCACGCTTTTTCTAGTGTAGTCGTAATTAAATATTCACGACGCCATGATTGTTGCCTGCCAGTGCGTAATGAGTTTTTTAATTGTTATAATGACTGTCCACGTGACATCTGATAGTGTAACTTTGAAGTTTGACATATTGACTTGTCTATGGACGTATGATTAGGGAGCCAAAAGTCCCTAGGTGTGAAAGGGGTAGAAATTCTGCGAAAATTTCATAATACCTTTTTATAAAGGTGTGATTTTTACCCGACTGCGCCTGTGAGTTTAACGAGTGTGTGTTTGTGTCTATTCCTTGGCACTCTCTGGAGTCTAAACGACTTGTCACATTTGAGCTTGAGAGGTATCATTAGATTCGTCTAACGCACGAAATCAATAACGTATCTAAAATCTTAGATTTACTTCAATTTCAGATTGTCAAACAAAAAATGACGTAAATTGACGTAAATTCAATCCTAGGATCGTTGAAATGTATTGAAATCTTGATCTCAGATAGCTAAAATGAGATTAAGATTGATTATTAATTTTGATGTGAGAGTCACACAGGATACATCAATTATTTGACACACTTTTTCGTTACATTAACGGTATAATTTGTTTTGTTTTTTTGAAGTCAACAACTAAATAATTATGTAAAGAAAGTGTTACAAGTACAAGAGTAAGAAGCTGTGTAAACATAGGCAATCCATCTAACTATACGTATCTACCTTCTGCCTACAGATTTCTGCAGCTCTGTGGTTGAGGGTTATAAACCCTCAAGGTATAAACCTAGGTACTGGCTAAGGCTATGTAAACATAGACCACAGTACAGCAATCTAATCAGTTGTTTGTTATAAAACCAACCAAAAAAAAAACGTTCTGACGATATATTTTAGATCTTCAAGGTAAGAAAATAGAGTTTTGAATCAGATTCTGATATGAAATTAAAAAGCAAATAAAAAGCTAAAACTCTTTTGGAACTTGAGATCGCTCTGTGGTCGAAATTCGCCCATGATAATAATTCATATAATTTTTAAGTTGGAACTTTAGACTTATTTGCCTCTATAAAACGTTGTGACAGATTGACAAACGTCACTGTGTAACAAAATAATAATTATTTTATGTTTTATTAAAAAAATGTTATCTTCATCACACCTTCCTCCACATAAACTTCCACTGTGCCAAATATAATACTCCTCCGTTCCCACAATTCTCGAAAAACTGTACTCAAAGTTTTTGCTTCACGTAATGGATTTTTTTAATTTGATAGATAGAATTTCTAGAGAGATGTACATGAATCTACAAAATTATTATCTGTAGTATCTGTGGCCATGCCACTCATTGTAAAATTAAAAATAAACGCAGGTGTCCATAAAGTCCGAGTTGTAACTGAACTCAATAACGTAAAGTTGCAGCGCGGCCAGGCGTGAGCGTTACACCGATAAAAGTTATTTATAAATGTGCCAGACGATTTTTCCGCGTTTGAACCTGTTATGCAGGAAGTATTACGGGGTAATCCTCCTAGAAAAACATTCTAATAATGATTTATTCGAGCTTACGGGATAACTACATAATTTTTTCCTATACACTGATTTTTAATCTCGGTGATATGAAATTTTTATCCAATGAACTTCTATCTTTTTTTCTTTATCGGTTAGTAGAGTTGAAATGTTACTGAGACAATTTTAAATCGGAATATTATCACAATTAGCAAATTACAACTGGCATGTAATAATGAATATAACAAAAAAATATATTGGCCATTAATAAATAAAATTAAAAAACACAGTGAAAAATTCCGAGGAACCCCAAAAATACGAAGAACAAAGACTGGAGTCGAAAGTATTTTACTAATTTAGCGAGCGCGCTCCCTTTTGGAACTGTTGCGAAGTTTTTTTATTAACATTTTTTGATATCACTTCCACGACATTTATATTTCATATTTATTTAATTAATTTTTGATTTAATTAATGTTTTACGGTTCTTTTAGAGTCTTTGGACAGAAATGAAAGTGTTAGATGGTTTTCTTACGTTTTCTTATCCTCTGTTAAGATACATATAATAGGTCTTTACCTATGAAATTGCCGTTCTGCAGTGCTGGCCATTTCAAATCAATATAATTTTTGTTTGGCTAAGAAATTCTAATTTCAAATTAATTTTATTTTAAAAACATGGAATTCTTTTTCCAAAAGTAGTCATTTGTTTATTGATTAGTGTTACATTTTCATTGCATTTCAATCTTTTTCGTCATCATGGATAGTTAAAAACTCGAGTTATTATGGAATATGAGTACTGTCGTGGCAGCAACGCGGCACAAGCGGCACGCAACATCAACGACGTTTACGGAGCTAACACTACAAACCAACGCACCACTTGTTATTGGTTTGCTCGCTTTCGTTCTGGAAATTTCGACCTGAAAAATGAACCTCGCGGTCGTCCGAAGACTTTAGTCGACAATGACGAATTAAAGGCGATTTTGGAAGCTGATTATACACAATCTACGGCTGAATTAGCAGCAGCATTCGACGTTAGCGTCAAAACAATATTTGTCCATTTGCATGAAATTGGCAAGGTAAAAAAGCTTAACAAATGGGTGCCCCACGAACACAATGATCGCCAGCGCGAAGTACGCGTCGAGACGTGCCTTGCACTGCTCAACAGACACACAAATTAAGGAATTTGAACCGCATTGTTACCTGCGATGAAAAATGGATTCTGTTTGATAACCGCAAGCGCTCAGCAAGTTGGTTGGATCCTGGTTCAGCACCTAAACAATGCCCTAAGCGAAAACTTACCCCTAGAAAAGTGATGGTCACTGTTTGGTGTTCTAGCGCCGGTGTGATTCATCACAGCTTCTTACCGAACGGGGTGAGCATTAATGCTGATGTGTACTGTGAAGAACTGAACACAATGATGGAGAAGCTGGCACATCTCCAACCAGCAAAAAACAAACAACGCGCGACCTCATACTGCACAGCAGACGGTCTCCAAGTTGCAAGAACTGGGGTTGGGAGATCTCCGTCATCCGCCCTACTCACCAGACCTTGCGCCTACAGACTACTACTTTTTCCAGAATTTGGATAACTTCTTGGCGGGAAAAAAATTCAATACCCGAGAGGCAGTACAAAATGCCTTTGAAGAATTTGTTGCCTCCCGTCCAGCTGATTTCTTTAAGAAGGGCATCAATAAACTGCCACTGCGTTGGCAAAGATGCATTGAATTACATGAAAAAAATCATTTAAATTTTTTCATACAAAACGGCAATTTCATAGGTAAAGACCTAATATATAGGTAGATAGAGTTGTGACTCTACCTAACTTATGTTGTCCTAGTAACATTGTATACCTCCGTACTACTATTAACTCATTCAAATAAAGACTGGAACACAAACGATGACCATGTGTGTCGTCTCAACTTATCATAATATTATGTAGTCGTTATTTGCTCCAGACCCTGTCTCTATTTAAACAAGCTATACCAGTGATAGTAACCTTAACTGGAGGTTTACACACATTTGTGTACAAATTCATGGTCTTTTTAATACCTTTGGATGGATACTGTTGAATGTTTCAGACCTTTGTATGGTATTTAATTTCGTCCATTACTTTCATTCTTTGACTGCTGAAATTCCAATGTCGTATTGCGCCTGTGTTAATAAGCACACACTACTTAACTATTAAATATCGCACACTGTTATGTCAACTACGCACTGTACATAAAAGGGGGTAACCACCCAGGGGGTAAAGTTGGGGTAGGCAGAAATCGATAAAATCATTGCGTCGCGAAGCTGGGCCGATGACTGCGTTACACCACGCCATTTTCATACTTTACTAAATGCAGTTACAGCTCATTTTCTCCTGCATATACTCGTAGTTCATTAACCATGCGCATGTACGAAAAATCAGTGTAATTTGTTTTAACATCTTATCAGCTTTTCAGTAATGAGCTCATATTATATACTATTAATCTGTGAAGGCATTATATACCAGGGTATAAAGTTTTGTATGATAACTTCGTTATACCAAACAGATTAGTCATAAGGCTATGAACATTGGTTAGTATCAAATAAGTGACTTTTCGCCAACTACGTTCCTACTTTCTTTTCTGAACTGAACAAAAAAGTGACAATAAGCCTAAGCAATCTAAGTTAAACTTAACTTGACAATGAAGCCTGTTTATGGATTCCATAACTCGTAATTCACAATTCTGCTGTAGGTACATGAAATAATTATTTCTCTTAGTTAAAATAGTTTGAAGCTCGATTGCACTCCCAAAGTAACAGACTAATGTTTTTCATAAAATCAGTTAATTTGCCAAATTATGGCACCACTAGATGTATATACGCCAGTTAAACTCAGTTTATCTAGAGTGTATGTATCATCTTAAGAACCCGGACATAACTAAGGCAAACGCGTCAATACAAGAAAAGCGATACCTTGATCTAAGCCAATAAATTTTAATCAAGACTCTTCATCTAAAATCATGATCGTCTCACCCCATAAAGGAGGTAGGTTAGTTAAATATTACCTCTACTTAATATGTCTAACTTAAAATTTAATATGTCTACTAAAACAAAAGCTTACATTTTTCCCTGCGGTTTATGTGGCATCAGAATCAAATACGACATTAAAATAGCTGATATCCTAAAAACTTAAGAAGATGAGATCAAATACTTACGACATAGAAATAGATGTCCCAAAAACTCAAAAAGATGAGAAGGCGGGATTTTCTCGCCACACTGCCACTGGCTGTAGAGAAAATAGTAAATTTTATAAAATATTAAAACCTGGATACAGAACTAAATATGCTGCATGTTAGACCGCACGCTGTGGTCAGCAATCCATTTCCTTTACATGATATCAAGTTTTCCGATTAATTGTGTGCAAAATATGACTTAGATTCACTAATCTAATTTAGTGCATCATCATAAACACATATTCCATTACGATCACCATTATGGAAGTCTTCGAATATAATAATTTAGCAAAGTACATAACAATGGAAGTAATCATTTTATCATTGAAAAACATTTATTTTTATTTTCCCATCATTTAAATATTTTGTAAAAATAACAACAAGTTTAATATAACAATTGGTCATAAATATTGCTAAAACAGAAAAATTATAATATTTAAATTTAGGATCCATCCATCCCGCCAATATACAGAACCCATTATATACCCCCAAAGCCGCAGTTCCCATGGGAATCGATTTCTTTCAGTCGGACAACTCCCATTAAAAAAGCTTCCTAAAAGATAAGATGGATTAGGTGTTCAGTTACAATTCCCCAAGGCACCAGTCTATTATCCCCTTTTTGAGGTTTAGAGCAAAAGGTACATAGTTTAAATATTTCTATTACCTATTCTTAAGGTGAAGGATTTTAAAAGTTATAAAGAAGGGGTATAAGATATATTTTTGAATTAACTCGAATCTATTTTCATTCATTCATTTTATTTTCAGCAAGATTTTTTTAATCTGAAGTTATATTACAGAAAATGTAACTTTTTATGTCAGTTTATGTGTGATATGCAATGATTTTAAAACTAAGGATGGGCTACATGACGTACATTTAACAGAACTAATCACAATACCATAAAAAGTTACGCCATCTATCTTGATTTCACCATACCTCCAATGTCAGCCATCTTGATTTCACCATCCCTTAAATGTCGAAATTGCCCAAAAACACCAAAAGTCCGCCTTTTAAGTGGGTATAGTGTTTGCCTCGACATACCTCGCCTATAATAATATGTACGTCTATGGTGATATTATGTAGATTATTTGTCGATATCATAGGTTTTTTATTAGCATACAGTTAAGTTATTATATTTTATAATATACGATTTCAAAGTTTGTTATTTATATAACTATGACAAGTTTCTAGACTAGAACAGTTTCAAATATCACGTTAATACTGTAATCCCAATTATAACAGCAAACACCACAAATTTACTTTTTAATTTACCGAATAAACAAAACAAAATATGCAATTTATACAAAAAAATCTTTTCTAAAGTTTATCCAGTGTATGAAAATTCTCATAAAGTAAAAAAAACATGGCATAATGATTTTAAAAATTTGCCACAATAGTAACAGGATTTTAAAGTTGGCAACACTGCACACATGGGAACGCCGTAACAGTTGGGAATTACTCTTTACCCGCACAAAAACAAGTTATTCTAGAGTTTAATTGAGTTGAATTTTTTAGTTTATGTGCTGGAGAAAAAGCTACGTCCAAAGTCAAAACCGAAAGGTTATTTTGTGGTCATTTTATACTTAAACTAAAAGTCTTCTCAATTTGAAATCATTAAAATAAGAGCAAGTATCAGAAAGGTGATTTTATTTGATGATTTTTATATCCTTTTTTTGACCATAACGGTGAAGTAAGGTCTGTCGTTGACTAAAAATCTCCTTAGCTTAAAGAAAAGAGCCTAGTTCTTCTCACATTGAAGATAGACCCGTACCCTAGAAAGAAGAGAAGTTAGTCTGTCATACCTTTAATAATTTATAAGGCCTGTTTCACAATCCGATTATAAGTGTCAGATAGCTTATTCGGATGTTTTGTCCCTGAAATTTTATAGGGCCCTTAATGGTCGCGGTCGGTTGTGATAATTTTAATGTTGATACTCCTAAATGAGATAAGTTTGTAAAAATCAATGATATTAAAACTAAGGATGGGCTATGACATCCATTTGATAGAAAAAAATATTCATACAAGAAAAAGTGGACACTTTTTGCCTCTACATACCGAGGTATATGTAGGTCTATGTTAAAAATATCACCAAACGGCAACAGTGTTCGCTGATGATGATGCTCAATGAAAAATATAAAATAAACTTTTCCAATACATAAAATACACAAAAGCCGGCGAATAAATGGAGACGTAATTTGTACGATTGGTCCTCAGACCCTTGCCGTTATCTTTTTCTGTCATTTTTTTTTCTTTGTTTCCACCCTCCAGAAAACAGGGCAAGCTTCACCACGCTCGACAGGTCTTGATACTTTAAAAACATACACTGTATCTAATGAATTGTAGTTAAAGCAAAATAATAAGGTATATAGCAAAATAATAAGGGTAGAGATTGACATTTTTAAATTTTACACATCGCCTAGCAAAAAATATGCCCATCTGGCTACAACTATCCTTAGTTTTTTTTTTATTTAAAAAAATATTATAAAATAAAAATCAAATTATGAAATGTACTTAACATATTTAATTACTACATAACAACATTCATTATTAAAACTACCTACCTACAATCAAAATCTTTTACCTTCATTTTATATCTTAATATGTGTAAAAGATTATGATTGTATGTACGGATGTGCAAATACGGCCCCAATGGCGAAACATTGTGGTTATTAAATTTATGATTTAAAGCTTCCTAAATATTATCTTGCATCGACGATCGTATCTCAAGAATTCCGTTTTTATCGCGATCTTCAATTGCACAATTTCTGCTTGCAAAGACAAATACTTAGTTATTATTTGAGTTAATCGGTAATTATTATTTAAAGATTGGACCACCATTTCATAATAGCTTCTGCCAAAAAATTAGAAAGCCTTGAATATTAATATTTATACTTAGATATTAATAATAGTATACTTTGAAAAACGCAAGTATTAAGACGTTTTAGTCGCAGCACACAAATGTATTTACTGAATCTGAGAAGGAAAAAAGGTTGTTCCGCGTGATCGGTTTTTATTTGATTTTGCCACTGTTTGCGCGCAAATTACCACGACTCGCTACCTCCAGTCTCCAGACATTGTCGCTTAGATAATATTGCTTTATAATATCTATGTTAATAAAAGGCATTTGTCTACAATAATAATTACAGAAAATAAAGATCTTAGTTATGTTTTAAAAAAAATATACGTTATTGTCGTCGACAGTTTATTCGAGAAAATAAAATAAATTAGATATTAAACTATATCTTAGAATGTGTACAAAAAGGCCATACAGAGTCGGTGTGATGTGCGTAGACGGTAAGCTAGGTGACTAATTACAAAGCTATCAGCAAACTGAAGGTTCTTGGAAAAATTAATGCGTTTGTTTTTCAAATACTCTACTTTTTATTTAAAAACTTTCAACTATAAATTCTTGTACTGAGCTCAAATCATTGTGCATTAATATACGAAGCATATTTTAAAATGTAAAAGTAAACGAAATTATAATATGATTAATTTGAAAGTAAATTACGAGTTGTTCTAATTTAAAGTAAACTAAAACCCTTGCTTTTTTAGAAAAGTGTCGGCAAAGTTTTCTTTCAATTATAGGTTAGTGTTGTTTCTGAATCTTTTAAATTATTTTAGCATTTAATTTTGTTTTCAGAAAACTTTTGCCTAAAAAGATAGGTAAGTATAGATTATACTAGTAAACTGACTTCATTTTTTTTATTGTTAGTAGAGGTATTATTTGCGTATAAAGATAATAGTATCTCCCTACTTACATGTAACTGATTTAATTGGAAAAATTATGAGGCAATATTTTTAACGCAATGTATCGTTTAGGTTATTTAAAAAATGGCACCTATCTACGTATGTTCTCCTGACTTTACTATATATATATATACCCACACCTACACCTACATACCTAATCAATAATGAACATCTAATAAATTACAAATCGATCACCCCCACGTCTTGAGTCCGCCCCTGCACTCAGGGTCGCACTCAACACGGGCCCCCGGGCCACAGATGTCGCGAGACTTCGCCCAAAATGAGCTTTTGCCTAATTTATTTTTTGCCGCCTTCTTTTACTGAGTCAATATTGACGAATGTAGGATTGTGTGGATACGATGCAAAGTTCTATTTTCCAAAAAAAAGAAATAGGAACTTCTCTTTGTTATGTACAATTGTACATGTGTACAACACATTTTCTTATAAATTAAAATTTATTTTGTCAATCAATGCTAGTCTTCTGGTAGGTATATATACTATTATGTAGCAATAACAGCACCATTATTTACTTTCAAAAGATGTAGGAAATAGAGCTCGAAAGTTAGATACCTATAGTAAGTACCTAAATTCTACTAATATTATATTTATAAATGTGAAAGTATGTGAGGATGGATGGATGTTTGTTACTCTTTCACGCAAAAACTACTGAACAGATTTTGATGAAATTTGGTATGGTAGTAGTTTAGGCTCTAGATTAAAACATAGGCTACTTTTTATTCCAAAAAAGTACAGTTTTCCGTGGTATACTGTATTTACGCGGGCGGAGCCGCGGGCAACAGCTAGTAAACCATGAAATAAAACAATATTATTAGAAACTAGTCTCATTACATTTAAATACCTGGGAGACCGAGTCTTGCTCGGAGTGCTAGTTAAATTATGGCGATAGGTATTAACAAAAATTAATCACAAAAATATTAATCTTACCGGGATTAGAATCTGAGACACCATACATAATATGTAGCTGAGCCACGCGCTTTGATAATAAAAGAGCGAAACACTCATATCTTGTTACGCAACGAAAGAAAAACATTAAAAAAGCATCGTAAAAGATCAAATACTCGCGGTTTCCCTAGGACAAGTCCTAGCTAGATCAATTTTTTACCCCCAAAACCCGCTGCATACTAAATTTCATGGGAATCGTTGCAGCCGTTTCTGAGATTCTGATTTTATATTTATATACAAGAATGGCTCGTTTAAAGTTAAAGATTCTACTCGCAATCGTCTCTGCGATAGAAAAGACAGCAGTTATATAAAATATGGAAGTCGTATCCCGCCAAATCGTACCTAACATCTCCTTAGTTTTTTGGGACCGGACGTACGGCTCCGTGATTAGGAAATTATATTGGGGAGTCCTTTTTTCTCGAGGTGTCGGAGGCTCTATTGGTTATTAAATAACGCACCCCATTTTAATTGTTCTCGATTTCTGGGAATTTTTCCTCGAGAAATTGTCTATGTTTTTCAGAAAATGATAAATGGCGAAAGAAAATATTATAAGAAAAGTGTTTGAAAAAACTAAAATTATTAGTCCGGAAGCACCTTAAACTTTTAAACCACAGCAGCCTAACAAAGTAGACTTCAGACTACAGCCTAAAGAAATATATAAAACAAAACAGAATGTAGAAGAAAACCAAGCTAATAACACCTATAGTATTTTTAGGGCCTGTTTCACAATCTTCTGATAAGCGTTAGATGGCTTATTTCCATGTTTTGTCTCTGTCGATCGATACAAGTAAACAGCGACAAAACATCCCAATAAGCTATCCGATACTATCTATCTAAGTATATATCGTCTAATAAGTCTTATTAGACGATTTTGAGACTGGCCTTAAGTACTTATATAAGACTATATATGTAATAAAAGTCAAAACGTTAAAAGATTAATTACCCCTTTACAATACAAAAATACTGGCCAACATTAAAACAATAAACCTACTCGAAACAAAAAAAGTATAAACGTCAAATGAACCGCGGACGTTTGTAGCAATTTAATCAGAGCAGAAAGAAACAAAAGATCCACGATGCGTCAATAAGAAACAACAAACGTCTTTTATTACAAAGAAAATAATACAATTAATTACCGATATTAATTATAAAAGTACTTTTGTTTTTTTCGTAGGGCCTTACCCTTTCCGACGACATATGTCTAGGGTGATCGTAATTTGATGTTATTACCCTTTTCAAATCATTAACAATCATTTTTGTTCGTAAAACAATAAAATGGTAATTGCTAGGTTTTAGGCCAAACGACGGCCTTCCAGAAAACCAACGTAAAGTAATGCATTTTCTGCTTCTCTGCTTGCATCTATTGGCAGCTGTAATCGCTAAACATCGCTAAACAAAATTAAAAAAATTAAGTTACCACCGAAGTATCAAGCAGTGGGCGAGCTGATGATGATGAATACTAAGAACACTCGCGATCGTATCAGCTTTCAAACAAAAAAAAATACTAGATCAAAATCGGTTCATCCGTTAGGGAGCTACGATGCCATGGACAGACACGTAAAACTTATAACATCCCTCTGCTTTCGTCAGGGGTTAAAATATGGATAGGTGAAGCTAGTTCTAGCCCTTTTTTCCCAAGACAAGCATATTTTAGGCATGTTTAGGCAAAGAACGTTCTAGATATTATTATCTGTAAAACAAAGATGGCGGATTTACATCACAATTAGCGCGGCATAATGGACGCGCGAAACGTTGCGACAGAAAAACAGGTTCTTGTGATACTTATGCAAAATTAGACCATTGTTGCTAAAGGTTTTTTGAGAATATATTTAATTTACGTATTCATAATCTCAAATTTAAAAAATATTGTTCTTCTTTTCGATTAGAAAAATGTGTAACTTGTCTTTTCACCAAAGTGAGCAAATGTAGAGTGTTGTAAGCAAAAAAAGTATAAAAGTCATAAATCGTTACTTAGGTAAGTCTTAATAATAATTTCCTTACTCCAGTTTTTTTACGTAGTGATAAAATTTCTAGAACTAAAATATCTACAAATATATCTGTAAAAATCTAAGCTCATTCGTAGCAAAGACCTTAAATGGATCATCAAAATCCTGTCTGAGTTAAACGTTTTTGACTCGCATTTAAATCAAGGCTTATCAGATGTAGCAGATGGTATAAAATCACCAAAAAACCGGAACTGCCCCATCAATATCGGTGTAGTGATTTTTTGTGATCCCACAGGAACATGTGAGAGTAACAGGTGCGTTGCGTAAGACCATTTTGAATACAATCCAAAAATGCAATTCGGAAATTTAATTTCGCACAGTCAATAAGCGCGGCTTATTTTTGAATATATATTTTTTATTAAAGCGGACCAGTACAGTGCACACGGTTTTAGATACTTTTTTTATTTTTTTGTAAGCATGCAATAGACAAATAACGTTTTTTATTTAGACAAACCGTATTCTCAATTCAAATTCAAAACGAGAACAATAATGTAAAATAAAAAATTAAAACAATATAAGCAGTCTTGCGTAATCCCTGCGTCTTTGTTTTTTTTCCCCCAAACTTGCTACTTAAATTGCCATTCTTAGAGCCGTTTCTTTAATTAGCTAAGCGAATTGCTTGCTTTACTTTTTTAATTTAATTACGTCTGTGAAAAGACAATGGAAATAATGTGTTCGGTCATTACTGATTGTTATGGCATGCAAATTTTTTGGTCCTTTGTTAGGTTTAAATAAATTTCATGATCAAATAAAGAAACTTTGTAATTATTTAACGAGAATAATATTAAATTATTATCTCTTTTTTATGATAGGTACTTCACATATTTTGCCGGTTCTAAATCTAAAATAAAAATAATTGTTGATAATTTACATAAACAGTTTTAGAGAAGAGATTTACCTCCATACTGAACAGCGATAACGTAAATTATTCGCTCCATAGTTATCGGTAAAAGGTGTAAATTCTAGGTTACCTAAATATAGACGGCAAGTCTAGGGCTTTTGATTGAGTGTCAGAGGTACACAATAACTTTGGCATTCCTAGAGTTCTTATGCAAATAACACTTTACAGATTATGTTAATATTAAATGAATACATTTTCCGGTACCAAGATATAACAGCTGTCTTTTGATTTAATAATAGCCCCACTAACACAATTTTCTAGTCTGGTTCTATGTACTTATGTATCTTTTTGAAAATAATAATTTTCCTATCTTTTTACTGAAAGGTGGCCCGCGCGAGTTTCTTACGCCAGTTCTTCTCGCCGGGCTAATACCCGAAACGCCGGGCTCGTTCATCATGTACGACAATTCTATAAGTGTTATTCAATAACCTATATGGAAATAAAATATAATAGTGCTAGAAGGGCTGTTGTTCAGAGGCCTTAGCCAACATGCCATCGTTAATTATAATTACTATCTTCGAAATTAAAGTATATGGGATTGACATAACGTTCGCGTCCTCCACTAGCGCGCGATACGTCATTGATACTCAATACCCTACATTTTTGTTTTCAAACTTCGTGATCGTAATCAGCGAAGGCATCTTGGCTAAGGGCTCTGGCTAGACTAGACTAGGTTATTTCGACTATGAACTACACCTAAAAGTGTGTAAAATATTATCCTCGTGTAGGCTAATGAGACGGATAATGGGCACAAATGTTGCGACAAGCGCCGTACCAACAGATATGCCAATCTGATCGACTTTCTTGTCATTCCGTGTCATTAAACTATATTGCTCTAACGAGACATGAAAATTGTTTCACGGGAATCGAACTAACTACAACCATGTCCTATATATGCTATAATACAATTATAGCAATGCGTGCTGCTTTATTCCGTTTAGATCCAATATCATCCAAATGTAAACAAAGAAACAATAGCGCGCTAAAAGGCTACTAATTTAAAAGCCAGTTTAGCGTGCAATCTATCTATCTATAAAAGGCAAAGCTGATTGACTGATGTATTAACGCACAGGCCAAACCCTTACGGCTAGAAATTTGACACGTATTCTTATATGACGTATACTAAGGAAGGATTTTTCAAAATTCAACCCCCAAGGAGGAAAAATAGGGGATGGAAGTTTGTATGAAACTTTTTATTCCTTGGACATATTTGCATGAAAATTTCGTATGAATCGAGTCCAAAAAAATTATCTTATATTAAAGCAATGCGTGATTTTTTTATAATAGGGCAAAGTATTCCAAATCTAAAGATAGGCTATGACGTACATTTGACAGAACTAATCTTCATACAAGAAAAAGTTACGCCATCTTGGTTTTCACCATACCTCAAATTCCAGCCATCTCGATATCACCGTTCATTAAATGTCAAAATGACCCCAAAAAACTCCATAAGATTCTCTATTATATATTATAATGATATTCATAAGATTTCTCCCATTTAAGTGGAGACAGTTTTTGCCTTAACATGGCTCGTATATATGTCTTTGTAATAGGGTTACTTGACGGACAAAATTTTTTATTACATATATTAATATAGTACTCTTAAGTATGAAGTTTTCCAGAAGAAACAAGATATAAAAATAATATTTTCAATGCGATTTGTTTACAGAATTTCCCAAGACTCGTGAAAACGCTCCATACAAAAGTCGCAATAACTGTGACGTCACGCTTAGGTAAAGGTATTGAAATATATGGGTCGCAGGAACATCATTGCAAATTCTCCTATTTGTAATATTAAATTAATGTATTTTGTATAATATGATGTAAGTAAACTAATGATGTAGATTTTTTACCAATTCTATTTTATTTTGCAATATTTAGATGTACTTAATTATTAAACTACACATATAATGTTATATTTTTTACGTTATCAAGTAGTAATAACTTCCCTCAATATTTCTGAATACATAAATTTAAACTAAATATTTAACACGTAGTCAGTCGTCTACCCTATAATTCTTCTATAGTCTATGGCTAGAATTGCGCGCCATTTAAAAATATTCCCGGCATTATTAGACGTCAAATGTGGCGTATAACGGGACCGGAGCCCGCGAAACTGGTTTGGATATGTAGATGGAGCCAATACTGACCTCACGTTAACTTTATTCTATTGGTATATGATTAATAGTGCCCTTGTACTTCCTGAGTCTGAACAAAGTTGAAAAATATTTAGTTCATATTAAAATCAGGCTGTTTTCTCGCAGAGGAAAGGAATGTTTTAACTGTACATAGTGTTTTAGCACGAAAAACTTTTCCGATAAAAACATACAAAACGTAAAAGAAAAAACCAAACGTCAAATGCGAAGTTGTCAAAATTTCAAGGCGATCGCAATCAACCTCTGCCCTAACAAAAACGCTCCTAAGTTTTTCACTTAATTTAAACTCAAAAGATACTCGAGATAATTGCTCGCGCCCCGATGCCAGATAAATCGAACTCATTTCAGAGAAAGCAATTTTCACCCATTTCCCCATTTTTGGCATTCTTAGTGGTGCCATTGTGAGTAAAGAATCGGTGATTAAATTCAATTTTGGAACAATCAAATGTTGGGATAAGACGGTGCATTCTAATTGGATGTATAATTAAGTTTTTATATTTAGAAGTGATTAACATAAGGCCGATTTAAATCGTTCAGCGATATTGTTTAACGGGATAATACTTCTATTCATAAACGAAGCTAAAGACAGTTAAAAAACTGTCGTTCATTTTGCAACAAGACAGTTTACCTTCTTAGTAGGTTAATGTCTTAATAATTACCACCACATGATTAAATAATTTGTTATAAAAATACAAGAAAATACTAAGTATTAAAAATTGATTATAATCTTATATAGTATTATTACAATCTAGTAAAATTACTAAAATATTCCCGGACACGCGACAGCAAGGTCGACAAAGCATATGCGTCCATCAATCAAATTATCTACACAGTTGGTCAACAAAAAATTAACCCTGCGTTACTCGGCCGTTCCGGAAGATACGGCTTATACCTGTGATATAATAGTTTCGCCGTATTAGCATAATAATAGTGTCGGCGCTATTATTTTGAGCATTGGTGCTATTATTTAGGCATTGGCGAATGCCCATGGGCAGCTGCGGGCAATTTTTTCCTGGGGTCATTGTACAAATTCGGGATGCTCAAAGGTCACCCCTTTGTCCCGTAAAGACAATGCATATATTATTACTATCAATGTTATATCACCTGTCCATATACTGTTTGAAATGAACAAACTTTGTTTAATTTTTAACTGTAAAAATAGGCACACTGACAATAGCTAGGTAATAATTCTATTAAAAAAAGCTATAATATTCAAAAACAAATTTATTCTAATTGTTAGTACAATCATAAATAGGTATACAGCCTTAACTTAAATAACATTTTAAAAGCACCGTAATAACATCATAATATTTTTATTATTATTAATAATAATAATATAGTAAGAGCCTTTATACTTTTTAGGTAGATACATATTATTGTGTTCGGTATCAAAGTAGGTATACACATGACTTCCGAAAAACAGATGAAGTCACGGGAACGACTCAAAATATAATTTTATGCTCTCGTCAAAGCTTACGCTACAACTTAAAAGACCATTTCAAAGGTCCCATTGAAATGACAGTCGCATGGGTCATAATTAAACAATGTATTGTTATGAGCAAGTAAAAAACTACAGGTAATCAACGGGTTAGATTGTAATAATGGAAGCTAATATGAAGGGTTGATTCGGAATAGAATCTAACGGTCAAGTTGTTATATTTTGTTTCATCGAGTTTTTAAATTGAATATAATTAGATGGTGTAGTATCGTCGTCGTATTCGGCAGTGTATTGTAATATTACTCTTGATTTGATGTGACTTTTACAAAACAAATGTTTTAAATTATGAGTGAATTTGTGAGATGGTTTTTCCTATATCTTAAAGTGAAGAGACGAAAAGTAAAGCAGATTCCCAGGTGATAATTCTCACAATAATTTATGAATTATATTAAAAATAAATAAAAATTTAATGTCGTGTCGCACCACGAAAATTTAGAATTGGAAAATTAGAGGAAAAAGCAAAATTCAAGTATGAAGATGTAACATCATCCAATTCAAAGTTGTCGGGGATGAATAAAAATAATTGTCGTCTCGAGACTCCCGCGGACCAGGGCTGGCACTAGACTTGTCTTTTACCTCACATCAGTCGAGTTAGGGTTAAGAAACAGAGTCAATTATGGTTTATAACCTTATAATTTTGTCTGATGGTGTAAATTTGAATATTTACCCCACGTTAGTCGATTTAGTGTTTAGTAAACATAGAGTCGATTATGGTTTATAATCACAGTCTGTAAAAACATTTTCACTCACCTCATCTCTTTCTCTTCATATTTTGTGAGTATATAGAAACAAAGTTTGTGTCTGCTATTGTTTTTAATGGTTTCACTTCATCCGAATGATATAATATTTTACCCAACATTAGGCTACAATATTACGTAAGTAGTGACATTATGCATAAATACATTTTTTCGTAATTTACATTAAAATAAGCTGTTGATCACATTTCCTGAAAAATCTTGCAACGAATGGGCACCTTGCACTGGCGTACGCCGCGCCGGCTTTAAAGGCCACGCGCGGACGAGGTTAATGTATCGTCGCGCGTCTATGAATCAACGTTAATTATTTTATAGGATAATCTCGTCAAAATTTGCGGTAACATGTTATTTATATATATTTTCAACGAGAATTAAATACCGATCACGCACCATGAATATATAAATTTAGTATGATACTTAAAAAGTATTAAAAAGTAACTCGGTAAATCACTCTTCTGTTATATAAAGTTTTCACTGTTGTTATTAGATGTTTCCGACATATTTTCTTACAAATAGTAATCAATCATTTATCACCTATGTGTCTGTTAAACTGCTAAAGGTAATTACTAATTATTTCAAAAAATAAAGACATTAAACAGCAATAGAAAAGATACAACCTAATATAAACATCAGCGTGTTTCCAATAATTTCTACCGTGATTTCATCTCTCTATTTCAGTTGATGGGTTTTAAAATTTTTACTACTGTTTACTGCATCTTAGCTTCCATTGAATAATTACAAAGGTGTTATTACTGAGGGCACTACTAACTTCTTACTAATTACTGTCGAAAGCCAACGAAGAGCGATTCAAATAATTATTTTTAAACAAAAAATTAAAATCGACTTCCAAAGTAAAAATTCAAGACTTGTATGGTTTTCTCATGGATGCCAAATTGAGAACTGGACCAAATTGAAATGGGTGGTCCCATTTCAATGAAGCACGGAAAGCACCAGCTTTCAAATAAAAAAAAGATTCATCAAAATTGATTCACCCAGTCAAAAGTTCTGAGGTTTACATACATAAAAAAATACAGGAGATTCGAACATCGTCCTTTTTTAATTCGGTTATAAAAATACCTGGAAAGTCTCGACAACTTGAAACAAAGAGATAAAATTTAGTCATATAAGAATTACTATAGAAACTTGCACATCCCTTGGCGTTCTTGCGAAACTTCAACGAAAACTCCCAACTATACTTTTGTTCTTGTTTCATTTTTCTTCGGAGCGCTTTATTTTTTTTATTCGTTTTCCTCGCGCTCGGAATCTTTTAAAACGTGTACCCTTTTCAGGAGTTGGCTATCTTTCTTACTTGACTCTTTAGAACAGAGATATTGTAGAGTCGAACTTGCTATTTTAATTTTAATTGCTTTTTGTGTTTTATGTACATCTTACGGGAAAAAAGGTAGAATGTTATTGAATGTTAGTGAATATTATGGGTTTTCTTTAAATATACGTATACTTGATATCAAAGTAATCACGAAAAGTAGATAGGTTTCAAGATTTATCTCCATAATAGAGAACTTTCTGTCTGTCATTTCTATTTAACTATAATTCATGATATACCTATCAGAATTAGATATTTACAATTTTGCCTAGTGTTTGCTTGTGAAATTAAATTTTCATAAAATTCCTTATTGTAACATAAGTTCATTGGCTATCTAGCTAACCAGAAAGTTCATCAGCTTTTTACACACAGACTTCAGTGTGCAAAAGGAATCGTACATTTTAACACAATAAATAGACTTTGTCCTTCTCCGTTGTCTATTCTATATATGTTCAAAATTTCATCAAAATCGGCCAAGTAGATTTAGAGCCTATTCGATGCAAACAGACAAACATACAAACAATTTGAATCTTTCTTCTTTGTTATATTAGTATCTATAGTAAACGAAGCATCATTATTTAGCTCTACTTATGTAGAGTTAGATGCTGAAAATAAATAATAATTAAATTATCATTTACTTGGCAACTCCACTCTTTGCTCTGTTCCTTGAAAACTCCGTAAGTTTTTATTTGACCACTGAAGCATTCGCGAGATAGCGCCGCGGTGAAAATTAAAAAAAAAGCATTTAAAAAAGGAATTGCGGGCGAAACTTCAGCAAAGGGGATTCCAATGAAACTTTTATCGCTTCAAAAATAACATCTCAAAATGGCTGCGAATTTATTATCTGTATTGAATTCAACAAAATGGCGGACGCATATATTACGAGCCGATGTGAATTTCGCTCGTCGCAGGTGGTAATACTATTATATTTTTTACTCGCTGGCCACCCCGGTCGGGGACGAGGGGATAGTTGGGGTAGTGCGTGACCCCACCCCCATGTCACCCCACCCCCACCCGCAGGGGTGGCGCCACCCCCGCGGGGGAATGCATTTACCGTGTATGCACGCAAATTCATGCCCAATAATTTAAGTTTTCGATATGTATCCATGTTTAATACAAAATTAATGTTATGTATTTCGTCCCGTCCCGGTATATAATGTGAGTTTCGGTACATACGGCCATGTTTTTGTGAGATTAAGTAGAAATATCGCTGGCTGTTTACATTAATAATGCTTTAAATTGCGAATATTACTTGCAATATTCGCACAAGTAAATCTTTTCCAGCGGTAGCTATCAGTGGCGTGGGGTTCCTATAGCTCCATTCCTATCGGCTTCACTTACCACTTACCTTTTAAAGACCTTCAACCAAACCCCTACTTATTATACAGGCCAGGACTTCCGTATGAAGGAGAACCAGCCTCACCCGTGGTTTTTTTCAATTAATTTAGTACTTACTAGGTTTTTCACTTAAATCTTTATCATGTCAAATAATTGTCTATTATTATGTTGGTAATAATAATCAAAAAAATGTTTTATAGCTACCATAGAGAAATTAGAAATGTAGAGTAGAGTAAAGATGTGCTATTTTATTAAATAATTTCAGTTTTAATTGACAGAACTATAACTCCTCTGTTGACAGTTCGTTGAAATTAAACATGAAAACATTTGAAATAATTCGTATACAAGTCAAAATGGCGCGTAAGATTGCGTTCCAAATTCAAAAATAAATTCGCTACGCGCGCGCTCCGACGGTTCATCGTTTTAAAATTTCCAATGTTGCCAATATTATTCTGAGCTTTTCTTTTAAATATTAAAAATAATTTAAGCCAAACACTTACGTAACACCATCTTTAAAATACTGTTATTTAAATGGGAAAAATGTAGAACAGTTAAGTAAAATTGTAAAGCAACATTAAAGATACTTACATATAGTTTTATTTTAAATACAACCATAATACTAACGCATATTGTCTACGTTAATACGTGAAGCAAAAACTTACAGTGCAGTTTTACGATTACTATGCGAACGGAGTAGTATGTAATTTGGCACAGTTAAAGTTTATGTGGAGGAAGGTGGGCAGAAATATTTTTTTTAATAATCCTTAGAAATACATTAAATAAATAAAAAAACAACAAAACACACTAACCTTAGATTATTATTAACACACACTACCGTGCGCTTTATACAAACAATTTTGTTACTCGTTGACGTTTGTGAATCTTTCAACACATTTGCATTTAATTTCCGTCTAAGAGGCAAAAGAACCCTTATAAAGTTCAAAGTTACAAGTTTTTATAGGCAAATTTCGATTATAAATCACCACTAGTATTTATTAACTCCTCATTATTTTCTATTACAAAAGACATTAGCTATAGATTTTTAAGTAAGTGCAGCTATGTATCATGTATCCTCTATAGGTGTTGTATAGTTGTGAATGCCAGTCCTACGCGGAGGTACCGCTTGCAGGGAAGTACTTTTGTATGTAAATGCTATGCGTAGGCTTTACCCTGGGACCTAGGTGTTAAGGCAAGTCTAGACTCACGTGCGTTTTAGTGTCTTAATAGTATTATAACTTTCATGAGAAAATATATAACTATATTAGTATCATAATAAAGAAGATTTAAAAAAATCTGATAAATACATAATATTATTACTACCGTACCGGAACCGTACATTTTTAAAATTTCATCAAAATCCGTTCATTAGCTATTGCGTGAAAGAGTAACAAACATTCTTACATCCAAAGTATTATTAGTACCTCAGGATGTGACGCTGAATACATTAATAATGAGAAATGTAAATTAAATAAAGGAACATTATATGGTATTGTGGTTATCACTCAATTCATTAAAAACTATAGTTTTTCGTTACACTTTTCCTTCGAACATGTTGTTTAGGATTACGCAATACTTACTTACTTATGAGGGAAAGAAATAGACCTGTATGTTAGAGACGAGGAAAGTCGAGGCAAAAAGTGTCCACACTACTAAAACTGCCCTACTTTTGGGGTTGCGTGGGGAAGTCGAGGTTTGATATTTGTCATTTTGTCATTTTTCGTAGTATAATCAGTCTGCATTTTTAAAACAAAATCTTCTGAATTCAAGATGGCGTAACTTTTTCTTGCATATTTTTTGGCTTGTTCCATTTTCACTACTTAACTTCCTGACAAGTTGTGAAATGTGTAGTACATTTTTTCGATTACAATTCGATTTTTTTTTTCCATTTTCCGTTACTATTTTATGCTCCCAACTCCCAACTACTATATATCCCTTTTGAAATCATTGGGAAAAGTATAATGTAGTATTTATAAAATGTCTATATTGAATATTATTCAGCATCAGCAGAAAAATTATTTTATAAAAATGTTTTTGACCCAAAATGTGAAAAAATGTTTAAAAATCGAAGCGGCAGAATAATTATATATATATATATATATATATATATATATATATATATATATATATATATATATATATATATATATATATATATATATATATATATATATATATATATATATATTTATTTATTTTTTTTAAACTCTAAATGCAAAGACGTGTTTCAAAAAAAACCTCTAATATCATGCAAATCTCCAAAATCCTATTTCGCAATCACAATTATGCAATTATATTGCAAATTAATAAATACCTACCGCGATACCATCCTTTACGAGCATCGGCCGAACTGTGCTAAGGCAAACGCCTTTCCCTTCTCCACTTATTCATAGAGAAGTAACAAAAATAACCATAGAATACCTGACCAGCGTACCCTGAGCCCCATCACCTCTGCCGCCCTCGTACGACGCCCGAACGCCTCGTTACACAGGCCCACGGCCCCAGCTATGCTGGTTAAGGTCCGCGCGTAGGTTGTATAGGTTGAAAAATGGTTGCCGGCTACAATAGTATAGAGAACGGTGAACCCGGAAGACATATTCGCCATGGACAAGATTTAATCGAGGTGGAAAGTTTTTAGATAATCCGAGGCGTAGAATCTTATGTTCGTGTTTCAGGTAGGAAGATATTTTTTGAATTTTTGGTAAAAACCTCAAAAGTCTCACAAATTCAAAAGACTACATTGTAGTTTTTTTAGTTCTACTTGTATAGAAATCTTTAATATTTTATTCTCACGCCTCGACATACTTAATGGTAGAGTTTCTCAATTCCCAATTATTTTTGTCTTAATTCTTAAGCTAGTATAAAAATCCAAATTTGTATGTACTTTCTTAACCGTGTCATAAATAATAAAATACCTAGTTATATCTTAAACGCGAAAGTTTGTAAGAATGTATGGATGTGTGGATGTTTGTGTCTCTTTCACGCAACAACTACTGGACGAATTTTAATGAAGTTCGGTATGGTAGTAGTTTGGACTCTGGATTGACTGGATTTTCACTGCAAAATGTACCGTTCCTGCGCGATTTCTTTTTGCGCGTACGACGTCGCGGGAAACATCTAGGATAGAAAAAAAACTCTTTTGTGTCATAGACTTTTAATCAGTAATAATAAAAAAATGCAAATATGCAAGATATTATATAATATATAATATCTTGCATATTATATATTATATAATATGCATTATCTCTACCACTAGGTAGAGAAGTATCGTACCCCACATATTTTGGTGTGATATTATTTGTTAAAATTCTCGGCAACTTCAAAAGCATGCTAAAATGTGAGTAGTGTAACTGCAAAACGAAATTACCGACACCTCCGTCCTACACAATATTAAAACGCATTACATAAACTCACTTATTCAAAACTACCAACGGAACACAGCACGAATGAAAAATAGTTATTTGCATAAAAATACGAAACCGTTATTACGCATGTCATATATCTTGGCATCTAGGAAATAATTCTACAATATCATAAGTGTGCAAGCGCATTCTTCGCAACATGCAAAATGTGTGTGCGTGTGTGTGCGTGTGTGCGTGAGTCCAACGACCCAGGCGCGGGCTGAAAGTGTGCGTCGGTCAGACTTATTTTAAAAATCTGTTGGCCTAGGTCGCGGAATGACCTGGCGGAGCGGGATTTGGGATTTTTTTATCAAAGGTCAAGGTGGCCCTGACCTTATTTAAATCGGTATTGTATATCAAACTTATGTTATGATTTATTTGAAATTTGCAATGGTTCTATTGCACACGTATTGTATAGTTCTAAGGCAGAAATCAATAGGTTGGTTAGGTTGGTCACTAGAACGGGTAATAGTTTTGTAGTTATAACCAATAAAAAAAAATCTATAATAGGTCATTTAAAGTAACTTAACTCGTAAGTCAATTTTCACATTTGAATATTTATGAATGAATATACCTATATTCTTATCTGTAAGTGGGTCAGTTAAAAGTTATCGCATTTCTTTGTTAATTCCGTTTTACACGGAATGCCGTAGTAAAATATAATTATAATAATGCATTTTCCTTTTATTATTAGGCAATTCAAATTAAAAACAATATATTATTATCTGTGGCTGGTTGAGCGTGATGGTGCACCATGTTTATCCGTTTTTCCGTGTTCCTGGGTCATGGATGTGTATTAAATATGTGTATAAAATTATAAAAGTATTAAATTATAATATTTCCGTCGTCTGGTACCCAAGTTCTTCGAGAACTTCCCACAGGGCCAGATTGACGTGGTGTGAAGCGTCCATAGATATTGTTATTATTATTAATATAGTGAACTTAATATAGTTAGACAGTTGTCAACAAAACAATCGTTAATCTGTTGCCGTATTATCGCAAAGTACATGTTAGCGCCATCTGTTGTTGAGTAGACGAACACACAGGTTAATATTTATTTCACAGCTTGCTAAAAAGATTGGTCTATGCAAAAAAGGCAGAAAGAATATTATATTTTATAACGTAATAAATATTCTAATTTTACATTTATTTTCTTTTATAAACATAATAGGTATATGAATGAATATTGTAACCTGAGTCTATGAATATAGAATAGGTACCTACCTACTTCGAAATTATCCAAAACTTGTGTTGAAAAACTTGAAAGAAACTTGGTGTGAAAGTTTGAAGTCACACACAAATTCTATTTCAACTATTTTTAATTGAAACATCGTTTTATCACTGCGTAAATAAATAAATCCACATTATTATTTGAATAACCTTACTATAAAATATAATATTTTCCTTATATATTTTATTACTTTCCCTTTAATATTAGGTATTACCTACTACCTAGCCGTAACCAGTTTATAAATTACTTATATATTATACATTAGTAACAGTCTATTAGAGAGACAAATTAGTAAACGAGCTGTTAAACTTATGGACTTATTAGTCTTAAATGTTGATTTAAACTGAAAATTAATTTTAATTTGCACATTTTAATACAATAGGCACATATCCGATCGCCTAAAGCCTAAAGTAATATTTTAATGTTAATAATACAGTTGTCAAAATATTTCGAATCCCAATTTTAGTACCTATTTACTCTAGCAAATAGTAAATACTAAAATCCGGATAGTTACCACATTTAAAAAATTATAGTTTTAATTATAATAATTCTTTTATATTGATGAAAATTCTTAGATGTCATGATAGGAAATATACCTACATAATATCCTGTCCAAAATTACGTAGATATTCACATAATAGATATTCACAGCCTTCGAGTTAAAATTTAACACAGCAAAATTACGAATAGATATTTTTTTCTCAAAACATTTCGAAATTTAAACCTATTTTTTTTTCAGGCGAGCGTCCTTACAAATGTCACTTGCCGGACTGCGGGCGCGCTTTCATCCAGCTGTCCAACCTACAGCAGCACCTTCGGAACCACGACGCCCAGGTCGAGAGGGCGAAGAATAGGCCTTTCCACTGTAACATATGTGGCAAGGGCTTTGCCACTGAAAGCAGCCTGCGAACGCACACGGCAAAGGTCAGTTCAGAAGTAAATAATTGTAACAAATTGTAAGAAACAAGACTGAATGTTTACCATTATAACTATAATTTTTCAATTGGCAGAACTAAATATAGGTAACTTAAATAAATGAAAGGCTTAATATTGAAGTATATGCCAAATATGACTTAATTTCCTTGACTTCAAACAGTAAAATATAATAGTGCATGTTAAATTAATTTTAATGCTTAAAGTATGCGGTACCCACTTGCAAGGTTTTAAAAGAAAGTAATTTTATTAGGTAAAGCTACACTTTTATTGTAATGTTGATTTAGGTAAGGATGAAATGAACGACTAATTAATTCAGTAGCTCTACTCTTAATTCTATATTATTAAGTGAACTAAGATCAATTTAAATCAGTCTCTTATATTACTAACTAGATATAAAACTATTTGATTGTATTGAATTACAATTTGGAGTTAAAAATTGCATAACTGCAATTATAGTTCTCGTAAAAATGCATAACGAAACTGAATCTGAATACCTAATGTTTTATTAAATTTTATTATTTATTTATTATTATAATCGTAATATTTTTTATTTTTACGAACATTTTTATGATCTGTGTCAGGCAGTAAAATTTTATTTCTCAAAATTCCCTTTGGCCGTTATTTATTGGTTGGACTGTTATAATTATTTCGAAATTCCATTTTTGACTGTGTATTTGTGTTTTCGATGTTTCTAACTTTTGCTATGCCCGCATCACTCCGGGATAGGAGCTTCAGCTGCACCTTGGTGTTTTGCAGCAACACGCGGCGCTCATGATAGGTGGCGCCACCGCCACACCTTGTCCCATTTGCCACAAAGTGGTATTCGGGGGCGAAGCCCTAGTGGAACACATGAAGAACACCCACAAGGACCCAAACGCGTCCGGTGTTGCGAGTAAGTTTCCGAACGGCTGCGTTCGGTTTTTGCATTTCAAAAGAACCTCATCTAGTAATAGATTGGGTTTTATACTAGGTTGACAAGGATTAGTTATAAGTCCTGGTTAAGTTATTTCTTTTGTGAAATGTCATTCTGCAATAGCTTTAATGTAATAATTGAACTTAAAATATTGAAAAGACATTTTTACAGAAGGGATATTTAGTATAAGTTCAGGTAATGGAAGTTTATAAATGTTATTCCAAAATTGTCTAGCAATATTCTATTTAGATTAGAATTCACAAAACGTTATCAAGTTTTAAAAGCTTCCATTGGCTCAAAGCCACAGGGGTGTTGGTTTACCGATATTGGTAAATCATGAAAGTATCGTTTCCATTAGGCTAAGCTAGCTATAACGAGCCGCGTCATTTGAAGAATTGTCTGTTATTGTTTCCACTTTATTGGAAGGGTAGACTGTTTTACAAACATTCTTGTTCCAAACGATTCTTCCGATGGCGTTTTATTATCATAACATGTTTTGTTTATATCTAATAGCGTTTACCCCATCGACGATTGAATTTGCGACGTGAATCCTCTTATAATTATATATTGTTAAGTTTGATGGCGACTTTTTTTAAAAGCCGTAGTCTTACCTCATCGGTGATTAGGAAAGTCGTAGTCAAGTTAGTTTGCACTAACAACGAGACTAACCGGTTTTCTTTTTTTTTCTCCTCCCCCCTAACTCACTAATTCCCATCCTGGTGGTGCTGGTAGGTCCTCCCGCCACATCACCATACCCGGCGCAAGCTAAACCTATTGATCCTTATATAGCGAAGCGGCGGACGGCAAACCACCCGTGTCCCGTGTGTGGCAAGCATTACGTCAACGAAGGGTCCTTGAGGAAGCACTTGGCATGCCACCCCGAGACTCAACTGACCGGCGGATTGAGGATGTGGCCCTGTTCCGTTTGCCAGGCCGTCTTTACACATGAAAGCGGTAGGTTTCATGTTCAGCTAGTTACCGATGCTCATTCGTCAAAAAGTCTAGTTCCAAATAAATAACCAAAAATTATTTTTTTAATATACACATAAAAATAGTTTTCATAGAAACAACAACTTGAGCTATAAATAGTTCATTTTCTAATGATTATGAAATTTTGAAAAAAAAAAAATTTTTTTTTAACTTCAATAGTACAATACTTAACATTAGCCAGTACTTGCACTACATTTGCATGCATAGAAGACGCTACCATCCTTCTCCCTTTATTGTTTATCTCCCATCCTGTGTTGGTCTTTTATGTGCAGCTTTTTATTGTTTCCCAAATTTCCTAGTCTCCTGTGTCTCCATGTCTCTTTGTTCTTGTGTTTTTTTTTTCGCCGTTAGCTTGTTTTAGTCCCGTACAACTTAAGTAAATCTGATGTGTAGAACATGGAGAAAGATTTTGAAGATTCTTTGGTCTTGGTCAAGGTCATAATTTAAATAAGAATACGATAACAAAGCTAATTAGTTAATATGATATAGTTGGCATTTGTTAATCAATCTTTTCATCAATTTCAGGACTATTGTCACACATGGAGCATATGAGAATGGAACCCAAGCACCAGTTCGCAGCTCAATACGTGCTGTCACGAGCTGCCGCTGAGAGACGAGAGAGAGACATTCTGGCTGCAGTCTCCGCATCTGCAGGAGGGTCTGGGCTCCTTAACCTAGCTCCTCCATCACCGGCCCACTCTGATTCTTCATCGAACGGACGCCTATCATCTTCGGCTGGTTCCGAAGCAGGTACTGCAGTCAACAAGCTCTCAGATCTGCTGAGATCCGCCAATAACGGACACCAAGCTTACGGTGACGAGAGAGTTGCTGCAATCGCCGCAGCCGCCGCTAACATGATGGCTCAGCCCGGAGAGGGAGCTAACGCCGTTCAAGTCGCTGCAGCTAACCTAGTTTCGGCCATGCGTCAGCAGCTGGCTCGAGAACCGCCACCACAGCCACCCCCGGAGACTCCGCCGGCGCCGACGGAAGCCGCTCTGCGAATCCAACAAGCGGAAGCCCTGCTACGAAGCCAGGCCGAGGCGCTTAGATTAGCCGTATCCCAGGCGGCCGCTGCCCATAACAATGAAACACCCAGTCCACTCAGACACAACGGAGGGTTTCCATCTGCCAATGAGGCAGGTGGCCAGCTTTCACCGGAAATTGTCGAGGCATTTAGAATCGCTCAGGAACAGAGGCTAGAGCAGGCTTTGCGATTGCACGATCCTAGAATGTTGGGCTTTAATTTGCCATCGCCAGTTCAACAAGCGGCTCAACAAGCTGTGGCTGCTCAGGCTGCCCAGGCTGCACAAGCCGCTCAAGCTGCTCAGGCCGCTCAAGCGGCACAGGCTGCACAAGCCGCCCAGGCTGTTCAAGCTGCTCAGGCGGCTCAAGCTGCACAAGCCGCTCAGGCTGCTCAAGCCGCCCAAGTCGCTCAGGCTGCCCAACAAGCTGCACAACAGGCTGCTCAACAGCAGCATATGCAGCAAGCTGCACAGGCAGCCCAGGCGGCACAAGCCGCCCAAGCCGCACAGCAGGCGGCCCAGCAAGCCGCTCAGCAAGCTGTTCATCTCCAACAGAACCCGCAACCATGAAAATTCAGCTATTACTAATCCGACGCGATTTCAACAAAATAAAACTGTTAACGAAAAATACCTATTTGTTATAAGAATTTTTCAAAAAATATATACCTAATCGAAAAAAATAATTTTGTATGGAGCGTGAAATCGCCTCTGATTGGTAATTAATTCAATTTTGTTTTATAAATGTATTCATTATGATATTTATTTAAACTAAATTGTGTCAACTGAAGCAAGGCGGGAGAAAAAATTTAATATTAGATAGTTCTAACTGTTGTAAATACGAAAGGTTTAGAGAAAAAGAAACTTTGTGTAAATATATAAAAAGTACCTAAAACTAGTTGAATGAACAAAATGGAACAGAAACTCGCCCGAACAAATAATTACGCGTAGAGTAATCCAGTAATCCAGTGCAATTAAATATTTGTTTGGTTGATTTCGAATGGTTTTATGAATATTTATTTCATATTTTTATTAGCTTTATTACAGAACAATGTATTTCTTAGCTTAGTACAAACTTTAGGATGTGCCAAACTATTTTACGCACGTTTTATCGCATTTAGCGAATCTGCAATAACTAGTTGCATTAAGTTTCAAATATTTTTATTGTATAGATGACAAATGTTTATTATTTGTTTTTATTTTATCTTTATCTTTTTCACGCAATAACACATCTCATGCTAGTCAAGTTTCCGAACGTGCACGTTCTATTTTCAGATAGCTGTCAAAATTATTTTTCTTTTCTTATATTTTTTATTCTTAGCTTACGATTTATTTTAATGCCATATTAGCAATAATGTTGTAAATATGCACTTAGGCAATGTTCATGCTTAAAATAACAATTTATTTTTATTAATTACGGTTATTATTTTTAACGAAAAAAAAATTATTATTTACACGATATTTTATTGTATAGTTGTAAATAATGTTTTATGTTTTTCAGAAGACTGCCGTTACTTTGTTTTTGTAAATAATTTTATCATGAGTGTTCATGGTCGAATAAAATAGCGATTATTCACTGAATAGACGAAGACGTGCGTCCACGGACGTAGATGTCGATCGGCATCTGTCGACTTGCGTTTGTTTCGCACGAGACATTCTTATCACGGATTGACACAGCCCAAATATTTACATTTTTTTTTTTACATTTCACACAATACAATAAATAAATAGCCCAGTAAATAATTTCTACAATAATACAGTACTCAGATACACAGTTGCCAATAGATTATACTTAACGAATTGCTAAATCGTAACGTATTCCGGAACGGTTTTGCAATTCTGTAAAGAATGTCAAGTGTTGCCGAATATTCTTTTAATATTATCATATTATTAAGTCTGGACCGTCGCATATGACCGCGCATGCGTGTGCGTGCGTATGCAACGGTATTACTTATAACAGTAAAATAGGTAAGGTATTGTAAGCTGATTTTAACGTACGTAATTGTTTCATTCTTGAATTAATATTGGTATCCTCCACCGCGGTGGTTGACGATAAATCCTTCAAGTGAGTTTGCTATCGAGATATTCGAGATATACGATCTTGAAGAGTTTAAAAGCCCCCATTCTCACTGGCAGTCAGCCCCGCTCCGGGGTATCAATGTAAATAGAAAAAAACCACAATGCAATAGCCCAAAAATCGTTTTTCATTTACGTCGTAAACTCTTGGTTATGAATGTTTAATTGTATTTGATTTATATTAAGGTTAATTTATTTATGAAATACAAAAATTTTCGGCCGTTTTTTAACATTTTTTGGAGTGCAGGGACAGTATAAAGCGATGGAACCGACGATGATTTACTCTAGGAAACGTTGAAACCTATTTAGACAAAACTGACATTTGGACTGAGATTTACACGAAAATTACAAAAATCGCAATAAAAATTAAGTGAACGGATCGCTATTTATGTAAAAAAAATATCCTCATAAATTTAATATATAAATAAATTAATATAACAACAGAAAAAGTTCCTATGAATATTGTATAAATGGTATTGTTTTAAATTTAGGTCGTAGTGATGGAAAAAATTTATGGACGTTTGGTATTTTTAAAGTTATAATAAAATTCATCGTATTAAGGAACTAAGAACTCAATGTCGAGTTGTACAAAAAGCACGGATCGTGAATCCTACGTTAGATGTTTAGCGCACGGTACGTTTCCAAGAAAGTGTTCAAAACGCTCGGGAACAGTCTCGCGGTGCAAATAAAAGTATTTTCGAGATAATAAATTTTACTGTAAGATAATTTTGTGGACAAAAGTAAGTTAGCGCGCGCCTCGGGACTGGCTCGAGTTGACTTTTTCTGTGATCATCGAAATGGAATAGTTATAATAAACGATCGAGCGAATTATCAGAGGTTATATTTAAGTTTTCGAAGGTTGACATTTTTTATATGTTAAAAAGGGATAAAGAAATTTTTTTCTACATTTATTTTACGATGAAAAAAATTCCATAGGTAAGCCGTGTACATTTAACGATTAATATAAAGCCTAATTTACACTGGCGTGAAGCCGCTTGCCACGAAACTGAAGACGAATGCGATCGTCACTTTTATCGATCGTATTTCTCGAAGTTTCGTGTTTTAGTATCAATAGAACAGGATTCCGTTACTCCGACGGTCTACTTTGCATAAAAGACCGTCTTTTCTACCGATGCGTTGCTGGTCGGTTCTCAAATAGGAATGGATGCGGTACTCGACTATGTTGTAGTTTAATTGGCTTTTAATGTTTAAGATTTAACGATTGTTTTACAAGTTTTGTTACTAGGGGAATAAGTTACAAATTCACGCTCACCTCAAAAAGTCACGAGAAACCAATATTGAGTGATGACGAAGTATTCGAAAAGGTTGCGATACCTATTTTAAAACTAAAAAAAAAAAAGGATTCAAACACAAACTCTCACTTTTATTCCTCAAAATGTTCGTTATTGATCATATTGTTCGTTGAAAAAATATGCGGACGAATTGTGAAAACTTACAACGGTTTACGGAATCATTCGTTTTAATAAATTGTTGATGTTTCTCCCTTAACCGTATTTGGAGCGAATGATTTCGCAAACAATTTTAAGATTACATTACATTTTTTATTTCGATTGCAACCGCCATCTTGCAACGGTAATTGTTAAGTTTATACAAATAAATTGCTGTTGATTTGACTTATGACATCCTTATTGAATGTTCAAGTTTCTTTTTAAATGCTTCATAGTTCTGTTGTTCGCTTGTTTTACGATATTTAGCCAAATATACATTTATTCGTAATGTAAGGTAGACAGGATAGCCAGGTTTCAATTTATCTCACATAGTAGTAACTTCATGTATCTTATATTGTAAGTTAGTAATTAATGTAATGTAATTTAGTGACTCGATTATAAAACAATTGTTCTTATATTCGGGTCTAGGGCAGACCGGGTGTCGACGACCCTCCCGACGCCCTGTCCACGCCTAAGTGTAGTAAACGACGAATAAAAACAAAATACAAAAAAATACGTGTACCTAAGCGTACTTAATGTAATAGTTAATGGTTTATTGGTGTTTACAACTACCGCATCCATTTTCAAGTGAGACCACTTTTATTGCATCCATGACGTTACTAAAACGAGAAATAAATTACTAATTTTATACCAAATAAGATAACAAAAAGAATTCTGTAAGACTAAACTGAACTAAAAGATGAAGAGGATGAACCGATTGAACCAAATTTAACCAGCAGCGCATTATTTTGTCTACACACATTAAATCTAGCCTCATAATGTCCGATGGGCATTATCGTTGTTTTTGATTTTTTTTTAACAAATTAATATAATTTGTTGATAATTCAAATTAATTATTTATTGTCTATGTCATTTACATCGGTGTGTTCTAGTCTTTAATTTCGTAATGGGAGATAAAATTCCAAATTAGAAGCGAATTCCAAATTTGAAAAATTATTGAATGTTGGAACACTTTTCGGAACATTGTTAATAAGTGCGGCGTAGTTGGAAACTGATTGTAAAAATTCCAAATTAAGCTTTCTATATTTCAGCGTATGAAATTGTAAAATTGAAATTTAGGCCCTAGTATAATACGGTTAGATGTCAAAATCGTTTGGCGTATTTAACAATAATGTAACAAAATTGTATATAATTTAGATCGTGGAGTGGTCTCTTTGGTGTTTAGGTCTGAACTATGCCTATTACTTCGTTTTACGTTAAGAGTTATTTATGTAAGATAAGTTTACTTTACACGATGCCATGTTTATGTAAGCTGATGTTTACGAATATATTTTTATAGAGGTTATTTTTTGTATTCGATTCAGTAGTCATTAACTTCTATTTATAGTTAAGTTTTAGAGTTGAATTATGTTAAAGGATATTATTTTTTAATTTTACTGAATTTAACCCTTAATATTTTACGTAACAACGGAATGCTTATCGTCATTACAATGAGATAGTAATCATTGCCGAACAGTTAGCTATAATTATTTTAAAAAATAAAAACAATGATTCATAAGTGTTCTTTTATTAGATAACCAGAGTATGTTTGGCGACAAGGGTTTCTTCAAAAAGTGACAAACTTTTGATGAAATTTATTGCGAAATTATATTATTTGCTGAAGCTACTAGATTCAATGGCAAAACTAAGGATGGGCTATGAGTTATAACTAACGTGACCATAGTCCATACGTCCCGCTTTCGGCGGGACGCCCGCGGCTGTCCCCTGTCCCGCTGTCCCTAGCAAGGCTGAATTTGTCCCGCTTTCGACAACAGACCAAAAAATAACTTAAAATATACGTGAGCCTCTACAATTAATGCCTGGCGTTTTCAATGCCGTGAGTAGTCAGCAAACAGTAAAAGACGTGTATTAAATATGTGTATAATAATATAATAAAAATCTTAAACAAATGTATAGTATAAAAGGTATTAAATATACTTCAGTTGTCTAGTACCTGTAACACAAGTTATTCGGATACTTATCACGGGACCACATTGACGTGGTGTGAAGCGTCCAAAGATACTATTACTATTATCTCCTCACAAAATGTATAAATCGTTAGTAACTAATCGAAGCGAACAAATTGATACGAAGATATTAATTATTATTATATTATTTACTAAACATTTACACCAACTTAAGTACTATGTTAAAAATATTGCTACATAGTACTTAAGTGGCGTGCCATCTACAATTTATAATTTGTTCTTAATATTTAGTTTTGATGTTGAATCGCTTAAGCGCCATCTACAGATTTCATAGTTAACTTCTGTCTTTGTTGTTTCAAAGCGGGGTAACTTATTATCGTATGGTATGGTGCATAGATGCGCTTATTTAAAATTCAAATGCCAGTATTGATTTTCTATGATAGCGCCATCTCTTGTATTTTACTAACACTACAGGAGCAGGTACCACATCACCTATATACTTAGTTCCTATTGTTTGAAATAGATGGCACTTTTACTATAATTCGTTTTAAAAACTAACAATAGATGTCGCTATTAAGGCTAATAAATGTCGCTATTGAGGTTGGTGCCAGCTTACACCAAAATGTATAATATTGTGAAACATATTAATGTCGTGACCATATCGTAGGTTTGCTCACTTCATGAAATGCTCGAGAATTTAATGAAATGGTTGCATTTCATGAAATGTTACACTGTCTATTAGCCACATCATAATGTGGTTTGGTCAGATCAACGATACTAAAACGTTTATCGATATGACCACCTAGCGCGCGGCTACTTCATGAAATGGTCAAATAAATCATAAAATAATTACATTAATCATCGGAAGAGGCGCTGCAAGCGCTTTGTTTATGTGTAAGAAGGCGGCCAAAAGTTAATATGGTTGTTGAGTTTTCCTAATTTTTTTTTAATCTTCGCGCTATTTACATTTTTGTGTCAGTGGGACTTAAATGACAATTATAAACAAGTTCTTAACATGTTCTAGATTTTTATTAAATATTTTATGGACACCTTGTTATACGATCCGGTCAAATGTGGATGACAAAATAGTAAAACGTTAACGATTTAATGAACTGATCAAATTAAGTTGCCCACATCATGAAATGCGACCATTTCATAAAATTATCGAGCATTTCATGAACTGAGCAAATCTACGATATGGCCACGACACATAGAAGACATTAATTGATTATTTATTTATAATATTATTTTCGCATGTGGCATTAAAATAATTTTAATAATTACATACAGTTATAAAAAAATGGTGCTGATGATAATATTATTATAGTGTTGGCAGTTTTGTTGTATTTTGTGCACTGGAAACTCTAACTATCTTTGTTTTCCTTTCTGAAGTCTTCTTTGATCTACCCTCAATTTTGAAAAAATACTGGAACGGACTGCAGTAGTATTTTCCTGGGATCGATTTTCTATTTTCACTGTACATTTTTAATATAAAAAAATAACGTAAATATATATTATATATATTAAACTTTAGAAAATAATTTAGGTATATTTTTAATGTGAACTTTTGTTTTTATCAATAAATGAAGTTATATAAATAAATTAATATAAGTAGAGGTATATACGTCTAGATCACGAAAAACTAGACATATCGATACCTACGTGTTTTATTACATTTGTGGTGAACTTATTTATACAGTCAAAAAGATCAGAAAATCCTAATTGAATTTATAAAAAGTGAATTGAAAATTGTTGATGAACTCAAGCAAGGTTAGGCTTAGATTGTGTAAAAAACTGGATTGAACATTAGAAACAGTGGGTAAGTGGTCAAAGTCATGTTATTATTCTCAAACTATCATATAATTATAATACGAGTGTAATTAAGCTTAAATTCAAATAATATTAAGCTTAAATTCAAATCATATTGAGCTTAAATTCAAATAATATTAAGCTAAAATTAAAGACACACTTCTTACCGTCATTGAGTGATCTCTTAGAGTAAGGTTCTTTATTTCTGTTGTTATAATTTGTATATGTATCATCAAAAATTGATTTATAAATGACGTAGATGTTTATGCATTTGGTACGAGCCTGCGTGGCTGCTTTATGCTGATAAATAAATAAATTTAAAAATTATATATATTTTAATATAATATTATTATTGGTATTGCCAGCTCCAAATTTAAAAACCGGCCAAGCGCCAGTCGGAATCGCGCACTAAGAGCTCCGTAACATTATCAAATATTTTACATGTCTACTAAATAATATTATATTTTAGTTATTTTTGTTTGAAGTTTTCTAAGTAGGTAAGCGCATTTTACAAGTTAGGCCTCTATGACTCCTGAACTTACAAAGTTATGTAATACCGGTATAGTTTTTCTTCAAAGATCATCACATGAACTACCAACATATTTTTTTTTATTTTTGAGCCAGACGTTTAGCTTTAAGAGGGGGGACGCCATATTTTAACAAAAAATGCACTTCAAATTTGAATATTTCGACAAACGGATACCTATCAAAATCAAAAATTATTTTTCATATACCTATCTAATGCTATCACACACAATGGGGTAGACGCGAGAAAAAAAAAACATGTCCACTATACGTCAGTTACTCTAAAAAAACTTTTTCGTGATTTTATTTAAACATTTTGTCGGAGTAGTAAATATACATATCCATGCAAAGTTTCATCTTTCTAGCACTTACCGTTTGGACGGTAAGCCGAAGACGGAGGACGGCATTACGAAACTATAAGGGTTCCGAGACATGAACTACGGAACCCTAAAAACTAGAATTTGCAGTTAGACAAATATTAATCAGAGGGAACAATCATGACAATTCAGTTTGAAAACAGGACGCGGCACTTAATAGAGTTGCAATTGTTAAATTAATATGTAGGTAGTGAAAATAGGCGAAATAAATTTCAAGTAAGTCATTAAAATTATTATATTCTTAATAAAAATATTTGAATGAAAGTATAATCATGCGAATATATAAGAAGTATAAGAATTTCATAAGAATATAAGAGATACGCGAATTTTTAAATTTTAAAACCCAGGACGCTGTTTAATATTTTTTCATCCCAGGACACTACAAAAACTAGGACATGACATAGACCTCGCGGGGGAAGGACATAGGCCCCTATGCCTCAAAAGTACAGTGTTCCCGTGGGATATTGTACGCGGGCGGAGCCGTGGGCAAATTTGAATATTCGTTGCGGTGTCGCAGACCCCTGATCCTATAGTCAAAATGCATTCAATAATTACGACGGCGAACTTCGAAATCAAAAATATATGGGGTTTGACATAAGTCATCGCTAAGTGACATGTCGCTTGAGATGCCTTATATCAAATCCCATATATTTTGTTTTCGAACTTCGCCGTCAATATTATCGAATGCATTTTGACTAAAGACCCTGGTAGGTGGTTAAGAGTTGAGGGTGAAGTATCTGTATCTCCTTTTCCTGTTTATTTGACAAATATATTTATATGCAGTCATCCAATTTATTTAATCGAATGCATATTTGACAAAGATGTTTGATAGATGTAATACCACCATAAGAAACTAGTTGTACGTACCTACTCTGCTAAACGTATAATTTCCCCGACTGTGGTGTACAGGTGAAGGACCTCGCTATCAGCGCGGGAAGTATCGCGTGCGTCTTATCACAATTTACTCGACTTTTTGCGCTTTTTCACATTGCCATTTGCAATTTTCATTCCGATTCACCGCTTTTTCACCATACAGTGATGACGAACCGTTGGCTCATTTTTAATTATGGCCTTTTTAATTATGACATTCAGCCCAAAATACGCGACTTCTCCTTGCTTAATTGTACGGACAAGCTCCTATTTTAATACTTAGTGATACAAAGTAATTAGGTAATCTAGGGTAAGGGGACAACTATTATCTGTTTTATAGTAGATATACAATTGTATTAAATTTGTATTTTGTACCAATACTGAAAGTTGTTCTGAAATCATGAGTACCTACATACTATGTTACGCTGGCGAATCCTGCCCGATTTTCCATTAAGAGCGGCCATGTTTTGAACATATTATGTAGTTTTATAATAGGTACTTAAAAAGTTATGATTTAGGACTTGGGAATAAAGAGTTATGAATCTCCGAATATCAGAGAATTCATGTGCAAAATATATACTTATATGTGGCAACCGCTGTCATCTTACTGTGTAGTCTATGGTTATCATGCGGTAAATATATACTTATCTGTGGCAACCGCTGTCATCTTACTGTGTAGTCTATGGTTATCATGCGGTAAATATATACTTATCTGTGGCAACCGCTGTCATCTTACTGTGTAGTCTACGGTTATCATGCGGTAAATATATACTTATCTGTGGCAACCGCTGTCATCTTACTGTGTAGTCTACGGTTATCATGCGGTAAATATATACTTATCTGTGGCAACCGCTGTCATCTTACTGTGTAGTCTACGGTTATCATGCGGTAAATATATACTTATCTGTGGCAACCGCTGTCATCTTATTGTGTAGTCTAAGGTTATCATGCGGTAAATATATACTTATCTGTGGCAACCGCTGTCATCTTACTGTGTAGTCTACGGTTATCATGCGGTAAATATATACTTATCTGTGGCAACCGCTGTCATCTTACTGTGTAGTCTACGGTTATCATGCGGTAAATATATACTTATCTGTGGCAACCGCTGTCATCTTATTGTGTAGTCTACGGTTATCATGCGGTAAATATATACTTATCTGTGGCAACCGCTGTCATCTTACTGTGTAGTCTACGGTTATCATGCGGTAAATATATACTTATCTGTGGCAACCGCTGTCATCTTACTGTGTAGTCTACGGTTATCATGCGGTAAATATACACTTATCTGTGGCAACCGCTGTCATCTTACTGTGTAGTCTACGGTTATCATGCGGTAAATATATACTTATCTGTGGCAACCGCTGTTATCTTACTGTGTAGTCTATGGTTATCATGCGGTAAATTGTCAATTTGAGGCGAAAAAGCTCCGTCTAGTGATCCAATAGATAGATTTATTTTCATTGGAGTATAAAGTTATTTTTTTTTTCTATAGTTCAAAAGTGTTACTGTTACTTAGAGTGTGAAATAGATGACACTGTACTATTTATATTTATACTGTGGGAATAGTGGAAGCTCCAAAGAGAGATCTCCGACCGAGCGAGATGGTATTCTCGGTCAGGCCGAAGCCCACTTGTAGTCATTTCAGGTGTTGTATATATAGCGCCGAACTTCGATGCGCAATTCAGGATTGTGGCGCTAATTGGTCCGCCACAGTACCAAGAAACATCATAGTTATGTTTTTGGTTTTCGTGAAACGTGAAAGCGTCATCTATAATAATTTATCTAATCATGTTGCGTTTCCAAACAAACTAGTTATTAATTTCATTACATAATTGACTAATAAATGCCGTTTTTCCGCAAACCCCCAATAGAGCAATTTTTGAACAATAGGTTATGTTATATTTAAGTAACTATAATTATCTTTTATTCCCCGAGTTTGATGTATAATATTTTTGTTATTTTTGTTCCTATGTTCATAAAGTACAACTTACAATATATATTTTTGGTGTCCACGTATTTTAATTAACCAGGCAGTAAATGTATGGCGACTTGCCGATCTCCTTTGCATGTTGTCCATAAAAGGAAAAAAAGCGGACTTTTTGGAATTGTAGGGGCGGTCGGTGCATTAGGCACTGGTAAAGGGTTGCAAGGAAATTCGCTTGCAACCCCCTAGTAGACAAATACTAAATGTACTGTGCGCCTAGCAGGAACATTTGACAGCGGCGTAAACCTAAAGTTATCATATGAGAATTGTATGACAATCTGTCGAAATCATGACAGCGCCCATACAAACTTCATTCGATAACGTTACGTTTACCCCGCTGTCAAATGTTCCTGCTAGGCCCACTGATATTAGTTGAAATAGTATAATGTCCCGATAAAGAGGCACTCGTTATCTTGCTTATAGGACACTTAGGGCAGAGTCCCTAAGTGTCCTATAGTGGGTAGAGACCCACGAGAGATTTTTAGTGGTCGCGACAAAAAAACTGCACAGTAAATAGAACTCTGGGCCAATACAATAGAGCTGGAAATCGAAGTGTGAAGTGTCAAATGTGAGATTTGACAGCTGTATACGATTTTCTGCTCTATTGTATAAGCGCACAGTTCTATTTAAGGTGCAGTTTTTTCTGTCGCGACCACTAGTAAACGCTCGTGGGAACGTAGCCTTTTACGGCTAGAAATGTTGGCAGCCCCTGTTGTTTTTCCACATCCAGACGTCCACGGTTGATGGTTTTCTAACAAATATGTCTATTGCCGTCTATTATATATTAGCTCTAACGCTTATTAACTAAAAAAAAATCTACCCCGCTCTATCACAATATCATTATGATAAACAAGAACGTGTCTTAACAGAAGGATATAAAGTTCCAAATAGAATATATTTTAAAATAGATACTAAGGAAAGTAATAACTTTTGTATGATGTATATCTAAAGGTGTGCATGTAACACCAACAAACTAACACCATAATATAATACCAACAACTACTTTCACACAAAGTAACTATTCAGTAATCTATATAGTATATAGTTTATTAACCTTCAATGTCTTTCGGCGATCATCGTTTTTTTCCGAATGCGAAGGGTAAAAATGGGACCCTATTAATGAGACTTCGCTGTCTGTTTGTCTGTCCATTTGTCCGTCTGTCCTTCTATCCGTCTGTCCGTCTGTTCGTCTGTCTGTCCGTCCGTCCGTCTGTCTGTCGCCAGGCTGTATCTCCTTAACCATAGTAGCTAGACAGTTGAAATATTTACAGATAATGTATTTCTGTTGTTGCTATAACAATAAAAACAGAATAAAATAAATAGTTATAAATATTTTATCTACATATCTCCGCATATACATATCTACATATTTTCTTGTATAAAATAAAATCTGTAACAACTAACAATTATTAAGGAAAGTAAAAAAAAGGGAAAAAAATCAATAAAAACACAACCTATGCAACAAAAAAGGTTGATATTTAGAAGCAGTTCGCGTGCGTAAGAGTATTATATTGCGCGTATCAGATTGTTGTCATATCTGTGGGTGAGTTTGAATGTAAAGTGTGTACGGCTGTGTACAGTGCGTCTAAATAAGGACATAATTTCAAATCTATTATTGTATTTCAGTAAAATATGTGAAATACTATCCAACGTATTCATTCAACATTCAAACCGTTCAAACACTTACTAACTCTAGACCCTCGTTTCAGTTCTTTCAAGGGCACACACATTTCACATAAATTGTCTGTTTTCCTCTCGACTTTGCGACCAAATAAAACCAAATCCTACAATAACTAACAATTGTCACAAATAGAGTAATTTTTTACCTGCAAAATGGTTACAAACATTTAAAAAATATTTAATTTTTAGGAAAAAATACCTACCCAAAATTTACAAAAAGAGGCCGTATTTAGAATCATTTTTTGTTCTTATGTAGCTTATTTTGTTTGTTTAAAAATGCCCAAAGATAGCGAATAGCGCCTTATAATTCGTTAAAAGTTTAATTCAAAAATCGAGACCGGCAAAACCAATTATAATTAATAAAATTATTAAAAGGGCAATGGAACGTAGGTTTTTACTTGCGTCCTTGATTTAAGTTTACCAAAACCGTGATGGACTTCGTTAGCAATAATATTGTATTATAAAAAAATCATTGTAAGAAATGTATAAGTGTCCTGAGCACAATAATTGTCATATCTGGCTAAAAACTGTAGTCTGTTTTTATTGAATAAAATAAAACTGCTATTGATGTTCTTATCGTAATATTATAATATACTTAGTATGCCCAGTGATTCCATGTCAGCGGACGGACAGACGGTCGATGAAGCAGACAAATGTTAGAGTGGAGACCACGCTTAGACAAACTTAGTGGAGGGCGTCCTGCGGCACGACGGACCGACAATTTGAAGAAGGTGGCTGGCAGCGGATGGATGAGAGCTGCTCAAGATCGGGATGGTTAAAGCTCAGGGGGTGGCGTTCAGCAGTGAAAGCGATAGGCTGATGATGATGATGACCCAGTGATTCCATGATAACTAAACTAGTATTATATGATTTATTCACTAGAGCAGACCATTCCATGATCAACTAGGAAGATATAATTAAATCTAACAATCAGCGCGCAGTGATCCGTGCGCTGTCCACGGTCCATTTAGTTTTTATATTAACCGTTGTACTGTTGTTGGCTCATATTCGTAATTACTGGTGTTACTGTAGCGTGTACATGGGGCTTATTACCCCCTTGGTAATCTACACATACAAATAAATATAAAAGTGCTAACACACGTACGGATTCTGTACGGACTGGACCGCAGATTTGGTCCGCTCCGCACCAAATCCGACTATGTGTAGAGTAGTTCAGCGAACATAATTATTATTAATTGAGTCCGCCGCTGTCCGCGTCGGATTTGGTTCGCTCCGAACCAAATCCGTGCGTGTGTAGCGACACCGGATTCGGTACGCGCATATGGTCCGCGGACCAAGTTCGAGTGTCTGTTAGCACTATAATAGAAGTGTCTGTTTGTATTTTATGATGTAGGTATCGCATAATATTATGATAGTGTATACGGTACCTACATCATAAAACCAATTTATGAAATTTTTGTCTGTCTCTGTCAATCTGTTTGTTCCGGCTAAACTCTGAAACGGGTCGACAGATTTTTACCGACCTTTCACTGGCAGATAGCTAATATTATATTATAATAAATAAATCATTTATTCCTGTTTAAAGGACTACACTGCCATATTCAATACAACACAAAATGCATTATTTTACAAAAATAAAACAATCAAAAGCAAAATAAGAAAAAAAATAAAAAAAAAGGAAAAACAAGAACAACTTACAGGAACGAAACTAAAACAAGATCTAATATTATATATATAAAAAAAAAAAAAACAAAGTATTCTCTTCAATCTAAAAAACAAGTGGCAGTGCAAAGCCTGAAAATTGGAGAAGGGAAGCCCTCAGGTTATGACAGTGACTGTAGCCGCTATCCCTGGTCTTCCGTGGCCCCCTATCCCCATGATACGTAGGTAATTGTATAAAAGTACTGAATAGGAGAATTCACAATAACTGTATAACACAAAATACTGTGACATTCATTTGTAAAACATATGTAGGGATACAAATATACAGCAAAGTTGTATTTAATTATGTTTTAACACATAGAGACAGCATCTAAATAGTTAATCGTATAAATGTTTTTCGTATGATAAAAAAAATATTATTATATATAATTATTTTTCTTATATTAAAAAAAGTTAATTGTTAAAATATAAAAAGTACATGAAATTAATAAAAAGTATGTTATATTATAAACCACAATTAAAAATGAAGTTAGGAACATAAGATAATATTAGATTAAGATATTATTTAAATATCTTTTTCAATTTTATGCATACATTTGGAGTCCTAATAAGTGACATTTAAATTAGATTCTAAAATTTTGATTAAACTTTAAAGCTCGAAGCGGCAGAAGATTGTTCCAGACCTTGCTGTCAACATGTCTAAAACTCCCTCTGAACGCGGCGGAGTGGTGAGGTTGAGAAATTAGCAAATAGCTCGAGCCCCTGGTGGTCACGGTCAACTGTTTGCCTCTCAGCCAACTGCAGTTCATCATAGAGGTAGGAAGGGGTTTAACTCAGGAGTTTAACTCGGGCTATTTTTATCCAAGGGTTCCGTTTCCATATAAAGTTCCACGCAAACGAAGTTGTAGACGCCAGCTAGTCTTATTTATGTTATGTCTGTATGTATGTGTAAGGGGTCTAAAAGACCGGCACGGTTAGTATGACCGCCCTAGAAATGCGTTTTGTCTACATAAGAATAGACATACTGGCTGATAATATGGACAAAATGACAGCTTTCCTTTGTCAAACTGTCAATAATTTGTCTATTCTTCCGTAGAAAGAAAACATTTCTACGATTGTCATGCTAGGCCAGCACCACCACCGTAGAAATGGTTCGTTTCTACGGAATAATAGACGAAATAACAACAAAGAAAAGTTTTCTCCATATTATCTGCCAGTATGTCTATTTTTGTGTAGACAAGACGCATTTCTATTTCAGTCACGCCAAGCGCGCTGTTCAGTTAAGTTTCTCACACATTTGCCGCATACAGAACAAACTCAGAAACCATGTAACGCAAAGTTATCACTATCAGTGCTTATCACAATAACTGCATACAACGAGCCGTTAAATTCTTTGATACTTACACGGTCCCTGCGTAATGCGTTATTAAACGTAATTGTACATAACACGCGTTACGAGTGAAATATATTCTGCAGATTTGGCCCTTTTTGATATGATTTTTTTCTTACGAAATGAACCAGGAAACGAGCAAACGGATCGCCTAATGGTAAGCGATACCGCCCCGCCCATGGACACTCGCAACACCGGAGGAGTTACATAGGCAAATCCTCCGGTGTTGCGATTTGCGTTCCCAGTCTTTAAAAAACCCAATCCCCTTGGGCATCCGGTAACCTCAGTCACTCGGTGAAACACAACGCAAGCGTTATTTCACGCCGGTTTTCTTTGAGGCCGTGGTATTTACCCGGTCGAGCCGGCCCATTTGTACCGAAGCGTGGCTCTCCCACGTTAGTATAACAGTCTCGATTCTCAGAATAGTCAAACCAGCGTTTGGATTGGTCCAAACTCCGAAAATCAATTTACGATATCAAGACAATTCATTTATAATTCAAAGTGTAACTTACGAGAATCGGGATTCCGATTCAGATGTTTGTCGTAGATAAATTTATAGCGACAGAGACAAAACATGCAAATAAGCTATCTTACGCTTATCAGTAGATTGTAATACAGACCCTATGTATTATTTAACTGTTATGATTTAAAATTTCTAATGCTCGCTACACACGTAATGACACAAAGCCCGATTTATTCGAGAAGGTGTAAAAAAAGCGATACACTGGACCAGTTTGACTGCTTCGGTGCAGTAAGAGATAATTATTTTTTGCATCCGCTCGCCGACCAGCGAGAGCTATTTTTCAATCTTCTAAACAATTTTAATACAAAATCTTCTAGAACTAAAATAGCCTGTTACGCACTGGTAAAGTTTATCTGCATTAAACTATAACATTATTTAAGAATTATCATTTACCAATGTTCTCCTTTAGAAGATAACGTGTCTGCGCACCATAAATTGGTATATTTATAATTATTCACCTGTCAGTCGGCCGGGTAAACTGAATAAATTAATTGGGGGGGGTAAGTTATAGATTAGTAGGCTGCTATGTTTATGTGTTAAATTATGTTTCATGCTAGAAAACACATTTATATGAACTTTTTTTGGGTTCCGTGTCCAAAGGGTATCTCAATGGGACCCTATTACTGAGACTTCGCTGTCTGTCTGTCTGTCACCACTAACCAGGCTGTATATATCTCCTTAACCATGATAGCTTTTTGCGTGAATTTACACAGATGTATTTCTGTTGCCGCTATAACAACAAATACTATAAACAGAATAAAATTAATATTTAAAACTAGCATTTACCTGTAATTTTTTTGTCGTTGAAATGAAAATCTAATTAACTCATTGGAAACGTCTATTTTTTTACTTTATGATTATTTAATGGAACGATCAGCCGGCCAAGCCAGCAATTAACCAATGTAATACTATACATAATATTTTAAAACTTTAATATTTTTTAACAAATTTCCTTCTAAATACTACAAGAAGAACATGGCATAGCATGATATCACACTTGAGTAATAAATTTCATATTCGTAGTAAGAAATCGTTTGGAAAAGGAGTTTCAGTTTTTAAACCTATAATATTATCTTTTAATTTATTTATTTTCTACTAGCTTTTGCCCGCAGCTCCGCCCGCATCCAACGGGAACATAATACTTTTAGGGATAAATCTAATTCGTTATTATTAAATTTAAAATTAAATTAATTTCCTTATTATTCCTTATTCCTGATAATTCACATTGGAATCGTCTATTTTTTATTATTTTCATGATTATTACATGAAAGATTGTTAAACAGTGGTAACCCAGAACGTGAGCGAGCCCTGCTCGGCACGAATAAGCCTGTTCGGAATAATACAGTCTCACATATAACCGGCATGAAAAAGCGCTTGCGTTGTTCCAGCTGTCTATGGGCGGCGATGATCATTAACCACCAGGTGATGCGTCTGCTCGTTTCCCTGTTTATTGCATAAAAAAACATAGAAGATACATAATATCTGCCTCCACGGCTATTTACCTACACGTAACGCCTGCAATTATAATTTCTTAGAAAGCAATATTCCCATACATTTTCTCTATACCTACTATGTCTGTTGAGCTCTACTATATAAATGTAAGTGGAACTGGGAGCTAATAAATATATCAAGTTACACTGATGTAAGTTTTCACAACATTTAAACTTTATAGGTGGCTAATGAAGACATCTTTTTATGATTGTAAAGGATACCTTCAATACAGAGAGCCGTGAATTCGGTAATAGACTGTACCTTATGAGTCCCCGAGACGATCAAACGGTTTGACACAAACACGTAAATTTTGGTTTGAGTCAAACCAATTTGATCGTTCACAAAGCTCGTTTGAATGGTTTGTCAAACATTGCGGGCTTGAAGCTCGTTTGATGGAATTACATATTTTTGTTTTGTTTGACGGTAAAGTGACAGTGAAACTGAACGGTGCCGTTTGACAAACCGATCAAACCGACGTCAAACGGTTGCATCAAACACGCAAGGTTTGAGTCAAACCGTTTGCTCGTCTCGGGGGCCCTTTATAATTACACATAATGGCTGTATATTGTTTTCCCTTCATATTTTGTAGGACATATTTTGACATGTAAATCGATCTAGGTAATAATGATCAATGTCTAAAAATATTTGCACACTATTAAATTAGTTGAATGTCATGGACAATACAACTTACACTGACACTATCACAACTGTACAACGTTCTTGCAAAAAAATCATTTATTTATTTAATTGTACTATCAGAGTTTCTAGCCCTCCAGTTCCACATTTGACAACAATGAAATTCCTTATATAATATTAATATAGTAGGATTTAGTAGTTACACGACATAGGGGACGGTGGACCTGAAGTAAATATATGTCTGAATCAAAATTAATGAATGAATGAACGACATGACGCAAGTGAACTAGTCCAATTGAACGTCTCATTCGCGAAGTACACACGTCTAATCTGAGTATCGTCTTCGTTATTATTATCAACGTCCCTTACGTCCTTATGATGTATCGGACCCCTCCTAATTTTGGACAGATTCGACTGCAGTCCACTACGCTTTTAGAGTTTACAGACTTTGTTTTATGTAAGTTCTCAAAAGTCCTTACTATGAAAAGAAATGTCTCCTAATTTGGTTGTACCCAGTACTGCAGGTTTGCAACGGTTTCGCCCAGGCATATTAGATAATAGATTCTAGAACAATCCAACCTACCCCAGTAGATTTAATTATCACCAGCGATTGGCGTGGCCAGCGCGACGTAACGCGCTGTGAACCGTGAGCAGCACTAGATCATACTGGCACAGGGGATTCCGTGGAGCTGTTATTGATTTCCTTAAAAAGTCTGTAGTTAAAAACTTTTTCTCGAATCGTTATGCGCTATGACATGTCGTAAGTCGATTGCAACTGGAATTAGAAAAGAGTTAGGAACCATTTCCGAGCTAGGCATATTTTTCATGAAAGAAACCAGATTGCTACACACCACGACGAGAAATCTGCACAGTTCGGTCACAGCAGGCGTTATATATGTGCGTGCGCCGATTCGGGCGGTCTAGTATGAAGATTTAGTACTATAATATACGTCTACTGTGACCGAACTGTGCAGTTTTATTGTTGTGGTCTGTAGCGGGCATAAGTAAAATTAGTTACAAATTATAAACGAGCACATAACAAACCCACTGCTACAATACAATTCCTTCTTCAATGTGAAGTGAATACTACTAAATAATTTTAAATTGTCAAATTGGTGTTACTACGTCACAAAAATCAATGCATAAAACATAATTGTTAGTTGTTACGAATCAGTTTAAGTACTAGAACCATGAAACTATATTGAAAATTAAAATTGGACACAAAAAATAAAACTACAAAACACAAAAATAAAAATATACTAGAAAAATAAAATGCACACTCCATTCCACCGCTGTTATAAGCTCGCTCCGCGAACGGAAACTTTGACATTTGTGTATAAGAAGTATGCGGTTTGTGCCGTTGAGGCAAAAAAACAGGTGCCTTAAAGGTCAGGTGCTGACGACCTGTGGCGTGCACTGGAGTAGGTATACTAGCGTGCCTCATCACAAATACTTTCTCTATGTAGATACTACAAAAATATATCAATTAAACAAACAACCACAAGCTGCTTGTTAGTTAAATTAGGTGACGCTCAAGTCACATGCTGTCCTTGTCATTTTAGCTAGCAGAGACAGCTAGTGAGTAGGAGGGCTCTTAAATAGGGTTCCGTAATACTCAATTAACCCTTATAGTTTCGCTCTGTCCGTCCGTCTATCTGTCTGTCTGTGGTTCTAGCTTCTGTAATTATGAATAAAAATGGATTAAATTTTTGGAGGTATAGTTAAATACTGTGTAAAGATCTCAGTTTTGGAATCATAATATAATAATTATTTTATATTTTAGGAGTGGCTCTCTATACATGTAAAGTGTGGATGAAAAATATTTTTTCATCCTACCTCATCTTGTAGCGTATCATTCTATAGGTATTTCAAAATAAAGATAATGTTTCATACATGACTTTTTTACACAGTCGACTATTTTCTAGTAATCGGCCTCCAAAGTGGTTTATAAATTGGTCCCCACCTGGCATTTCTAAGATAAGGAGATAGAAACTGGTAAGTTTTCATGCCGGTAGATCATGCGAGAAACTCTTCAGGAAAATTGTTTTGAGCGCAATCGGACACAAACTTTTGAAGTAATTCCAGAGACGTATATGTTATAGACGCGGCATGTTGAGGTGAAAACTGTCCCCACTTAAATGGTCCTAATTATGGAGATTTTGGGGCTATTTTGACATGTGAAGTATGGTGGAAACCAAGATGGCGTAAATTTTTCTTGTATGAAGATTTGTTCTGTCAAATGTACGTGATAGCCTATCTTTAGATTTGAAATCTTTGAGTAATTCAAAGAAAACCTATTGCGCGTTGATAGTTACGGAATCTACCTTACACGATATGTCCTGACATGCTCTTGGTTAGGTTATTTTTATTAGCGTTTCAGTATTCGGCCGTAAGATACGCATTAAAAATATGTAAATGTGGTCTAGAAATGTGAAAGAAAGATTGACAATTGTGCCAAACTAGTAACATACAAACGGATGGTAGTGTGAGAGAGGACTACCTTTCTCACACTAACTTTAATAAAAATAACAACAACACACACTAGTGTGTTGTTGTTATTTTTATTAAATTTATGTATTTGTAAGCATTGTATATAAAAATATTAGCTTACTGCACACCTTCCTTCTCATAAGCTTTAACTGTGCCAAATTTGATACTACTCCGTTCGCAAAATTCTCGTAAAACTGTACTCAAAGTTTTCGCTAACTTTTCATGCTAATATTAAAATTTATAGCGTTTTTACAATAATGTTTCTACCACATATCGTATCTCCAGTTGAGTAATGGAAAGCGATTACCACCACATTTGTCCATGCAACACCACTGCCAGAGGACTTACAAGTGTTCCATTCCGTCCCTGATCCTATTTTCAGTGAGCCCGTGGTGTTTCTCCGGCATCTATTCGTGCGTGCAGCTCTCCCGCGGTACATGGTAGAGTACACTTAATCCTGGGCCCTTGGTCAAGATACATTCGATAATTTGGACGGCGAAGTTCGAAAACAAAATGTATGGGATTAGACACAAGGCATTGCAAGCGACGAGTCACTTAACGATGACTTATGTCAAATCCCATACATTATGGATTTCAAAGTTCGCCGTCGAATTTATCGAATGCATTTTGACTATGGGCCCTTATCCTTATTGCTAAAGCTCCGATAGGGCAGTCCAAAGCGCCTTCAAAGATTTTATTGATATTAATAATATTAGGTCACTACATATGAAATTGGCGTTTTGTAAAGGAGGAACATAAAGTCGATTTTTTTTTAAACATAATATTTTTATTTAATCAAAGTATGTACATACCATTGCTATCTATGCACTTTTACCATCTCATAAGTTCATTGATTCCTTTACTAAAAAAACCATTTGGACAGGAATCAATAAAATCTTTGAAGGCACTTTGGACTGCCCTATCGGAGCTGAATTTTTTCCCTTGCAAGAAGTTATCTATATTTCGAAAAAAATTGGTAATCTGTTGGAGCAAGGTCCGGGGAGTACGGTGTATGTCTTAGATATTCCAATTGAATCTCTTCTAATTTGGTAGCCGTCTGTTGTGCAGTGTGTGGTCTAGTGTTGTCCTGAAGCAGCAGTGGCCTAGAGCGAATGACCAACCTCGGTTGTTTAACAGCTAGCTTTTCCATCATGACTTACAGTTGCTGGCAATAGACATCTGCCGCGATCGTCTGGCCAGATTTAAAAAAGCTGCAGTGAACAACACCGGCATTAGTCCACCAAACACTCACAAGTAACATTTTTGAGTCAATTTTCGCTTGGGGTAGGCTTTGGCTGGTTCGCCAGGGTTCAGCCATTGCGATGAGCGTTTCCGATTATCGTACAGGATCCACTTTTAATCACAGATAATGATTCGATTTAAAATCCTTTCATAATTGTGCCGGTTGAGTAATGTAACGCAGCAGTCGAGGCGCGTTTGTCGGTTTGCTGCATTCAATTCATGAGGTACCCACCTTTCAAGCTCTTTCACCTTCCCAATTTGCTTCAAGTGGATTAAAACAATTTTTTCACTAACACCACCGCCTGCAGCTAACTCGGACGTGGTTTGCGATGGATCCGCTTCCAAAATAGCCTTCAAATCTTTATTATCAACTTTGGTCTCCGGCCATCCACGGCGCTTGTTCTGCAGGTCGAAATTTCCAGAACGTAAACGTTGGAACCAAAAAGGAACTGAGTTTTATTTCATCATTAATCCTTCGAGTCGTTTCTGCAGCACTGGTGCCACGGTTGAACTCGTACTCGAAAATATCGATGTAAATAACACTAATGTAAATTGTAAAAATTCCTCTGACGTAACGCTGAACTAAAATGTTGAGCGGACATCTCAATTCGATAAGGCGATATTGGCGGAAACCGCCAACTTAGCATAGCGGCTCTAATATGGCGGGCGACATTCCGAAACCGATATGAAAGTTATGTTTATGTAATTCGCATTAGATTAAGATAACACAGCTAGTTTGATTATAAAAGTATCTCAATTAGAAATGAATTTTTTCGCAGAAAATATTTCAAAACACGCTCAACTTTACTGCACTATATCTAATTTATATTTGAACAGTTAATGCAGCCGAAATAATTGGTGCTAGTATTACAAATTGCTTACATTTTAAGCTATGTACTATCGGGAAATCTGATTCATAAGCAGGTAGAGTTCTCACAATTTATTTGTATTATAATGACGACATGTAGTCACAGAAAGTAGTCAATGACATATTTTTTTTGATATCATAATATTCATAATATAATACGAACAAATTATGACAACGGTCAAACTGCTTATGAATTAGATTCCCTGATAGTACTTATTTATTTAAAGATGGTCACTTTTTTATATGTTCAAACGTTGTGTCTTGCCAAGTGAGTGTATTATAAGTGAGTGAGGGAACGTAAGTAATTGGAGTTTAAAAATCCAATAACACACTCCTGTGGTGTTTGCGGCGGTGATCACTTACCATCAGTTGATCCGGCGGCTCGTTTGAACATCCAATGTATTGGGAAAGCTGTAACGCAATCGTCCCAATTCACACGTGCACAATACCCGGGGAAAAACCATCGATTCACAGACTTTCGCCGATACAATCAGCTAGGACTTTATATAATAGATTTCTGCTAATTAAAACCCATCATCATCAGGTCGAGCAGACAGGTATACTCATTATTATAGTATACCTACACACGCGCCGCAGCTTCCGCGGCCGCTGCACTATGATTAGACGGCATCTGTGGCTCAGTGGTTAGCACGTCGGCGCTCAAATCGGAAGTCGCGGTTGTAAATCCTGCCGACGAAACACAAAAAAAATTCATTGTACCTGTGTCATGTGTATTAAATATGTTTATAAAATAAAATAAAATCTGAAATATAATATAATCTAAAAGTAGTAAATATAGTCTAAAAGTATTAAATATACTTCTCGTCGTCTGGTCCCCGTAACACAAGTTCCTCGGATACTTACCACGAGTCAGATTGGCGCGGTGTGAAGCGTACATGGTTAATATTATTGTTATTATTTGTACGGATTTTGTGCCGCAGCGCCGGCGGCAAAGAATATAATATAATATTACTAAACGTAAAGAACCGTCATTTGATAGACTGACACGATTGACAGCTCGCAGCTATGTGTGCGTGGCTACACGTATGCTGGGGGTGCGCGCGCCGAGCGGGTCAAGTGGGTTTTAATTATTTTGGTGTCAGCCTTAGCCTTACGTCAACAGGGCTGACATTCGCCGGTGCTAGAGCTGTCATTTGTAGAGAGTGTCGCCCCTGTCCTGGCAATGAAAAATCCGACGGCGCATACTTAGATTTTGAATGAGATATGAGAAGAGATCTTGGAAGAGGAATATGTGGAAAGTGTACTGACATCAAAGCCGTCATCTATCCGTCTCAACAAACCTCAATGGCAAAAACAAATAAGAGTGAAAGAGATAGCAAATCCACATCTCTTCGTTTTTAACTAAGGTCGACCTTTTGTGGACTTTTGGTGTCCTTTTTTTACGACGTATTTACGGATTGACGGACGGATTTACGCACTTTATGGCACTCATAACAAGTGTTAGCGTGTGACATAAGGAACGACATAAGTTTCTTCTGATTACTAATAGCCTACGCTACTATACGCTATACTCTACGCTATAGTTATTACTCTAAGATTCAGGCAACCGAATAGCTCAATGCATGCTAGCATGTATGTTTTATGTAATATAATAAACTATCAGATTTTTGCTAAAAAAAGTTTGACATTTAAATCCGATGGCTCGATGGAGATTGGAAAACACTGGGATCTAGATGTATGAATCTACTACGGAACCCTTAAAACGATTTGGTACCGAGCACTTACTGACTGGCTGGAGAGCGGTAAGAACACTTCGCTTACTAACAAGTGGATGCTATTGTCAGTATAGCAATTTTTAAATGTAAACCGTCCAAAACTAAACCAGTTAACTGAAAAACCACTGAAAACAAACAAAATAGCTGTTGCATATTGACAAAAGTAAGTGTCAATGTCATTTTTGACATTGACAGATGTCATGAAGTAAAGCCTATTTAGTTTAGTGGCCAAAAGGCTATAAATAGTGTAGACGTATATTATTGTGTTAGGCATTTACCTCATATGTAATACGTAGTCAGTGTTAAGCACCAATAAAGGAGAATATAAGAATTGTTGCTGTATTCACCACTGAGACACAAGAGGACATACAAATCAAGAGGTCGTAGCCCTCTACAATAGCTAGCTCGATGAAGACTATAGAATAAAAAATAAACTTGCTTAAAAACTACTACATTTAATGATCTTTCAAATAATGTATACACCTAACACCTAAATCTGAAATAACCACTACCCACGGCGTTCCCCAAGGCAGCGCAATCGTCCCAATGTTATTCCTCATCTATATTAATGATCAGTGTACGCTCAACCTACGTCACGGAAAAATTATCACCTTCGCAGATGACACAACACACGACACAACAGGACTAACGTTTACACAATTGCCCAAATTGGCTTCGATTTTGTATCTAAATGGCTACGTAACAAAATCTCAATACTCAGAAAACAAAATACATCCCATTTTCGATACGAAATGCTCCTCCTATTACTTCCTCACACATTATTACTGCACACAATATATTATGCTCTTATCGATGCGTTGTGCTTAAACAGTATACTCTCCTCACTTATAACCCATCTTCCCTCCTAAACAAAATACGCTATCCTGACACCACTTCCATGCCCGCTTCACCAATCGTTTTTTCTATTTCATTTGAAGATACGTATATAAATTTAAAATCAAATTTCAAAACATTAAGTGCAAGAATATGGTATACATGAGGTCTTTCCTCCACAACATTCCAATTCCAATATTATAAAGATCCTACATTCTGCCATAAGAATGGCGTGTGCAAATCATAAGCATGCAGGTGAGTAAACTTATACTTAATCTAGCTAAGCCAAAAATTTAAAATTAAATTAAATAGAAATACAGTTAATAACAGGAATATCAATAAGTCATAACAAATTAAATATTACATTATTAAAAATAGGATAGGATAAAAATAATAAGAAAAAATATAAATATCATAGGCGTTATGCAATTCATTAAAAAAACAAAGAACAGAACTTGACAAGTGTAAAAAAATCAAGTATAAAACATTTTCCCTTTAACAATATCAGCATGTAAAATCCAATTGCCCGTTGACTCTGAACTACGAAAACACAGAGAAGTTTCTCTGTGTTTTCGTAGTTAATAATCATAATTCAAACACAATTATCTAATACTAGCTTATACTATTCTGCTAAATAAAACCTACAATAATACAATTACAATCAAGTCCCGATACGCTAAAACTGCCAAACCGGTATTCTCGTAAACGTGAAACCAGCGTGAAACGCGTTCTGATTGATCGAAACTTCATAAAATCAGTTTATGATAACATGTCGCTTCACTTATAATACAGTGAAAGTCTACTTTAAATACGAGAATTGAGTTTCTGGTGTCCACGGTCATGAAATACCGGCTGACGCCTAGTTTAGGCACCAGACTCCCACAAAATATGTGCAAATAGAACTGTATAATCATTGTTGTAAAATTGTTCTTGTTGTGAGATTTTTTTTATTATACTAGAAAAATATCCTTTCAAACAACAAAAAAATGTGGCGGAGTAGATACCAACCATAATATAAGCGTGTTGACCGACAAACAATAATGAATGAAGAACTAAAGATTAATAATTACTACAAACTAGAAAGTAAGTAGGATGTGTATGCTAATTTAAATTCAGCATAGTCATTGGGTGTTGCCATAGATTTTTTTCCTCTATGGGTGTTACAATAAAACCTTTGACACGTGACAGGAAGCAAATGGATTGACCTTTGTGACATAAAACTTTTTTATTTTTTATTTATTGCTACTACCGTTTTACGACGATAAAGATCCTTGTATTTAAAGCTTTTCCCAGTCACAAAACTATCATTGCTGGAAGTGGAACTTTCAAAAGTAAAGGCGATGTAAGTCTTTAGAAACCGCTGCATGAATCAATCTTACATTAGCATTATTAATTATATATTATATATTTATATATTTCCCATCTATTAAAAATATTTTTTTTTATTATCAGCAATTATTTCATTACATTGATATTAGCGAAGCAATTTATCGAAATTCAAAACACGAGATGACTTATCAATAATCACGACCGTCCAGAAGCTGTGCATAAAATTGTCATTAGCCATATAGCCATCTCTTTCGCCTCCCGTAATAATAAACAAAGACAAAAACAGTTTTCAATCCTTTGGTACCTGTGCCAATATAAATTGAGCTTTAGCAATTTCCATGCAATGTTGCCAATGTTTTTTTTACGAAACCACTAAATTCGCGTCGTTTTTCACCAAATAACCACTAAAAGACGTCAAAGCACTAAAAAGACGCAAAATGCGTATAACTACTTTTTCAGCCCTAAATCATAGTATACATTTAAAAAACATAAGCATGTTAAATGTCGACAAATTTCCAATTAATTAATATAATTATTTAGTTGGCAATATTTTTAATGACAAAAATAGGTCATTTTCAATTTTCTTTTCCAGAAAGTTTCTCGTTAAGAAAAAAGCTAACCACCACCTACTAAAGGGGGTGGAAAGCCTCTGAATTTAGTGGTAAGTTCACTAAGTTGGTAACACTAGTCAGTCATTGATTTTCCCGCGCTCTCAGGGGTGGGGGGTCAGCCTTGGCTGGTGTTTCTGTCCCGCTCGCTCTCGGAACGTATGTGATGGTGAGGACGCCCTTTTTGCGCATAGTCTGCGCGGCTAGGCGGCATATTTCTTCGACACACGGAAAGACATGGAGATCAATTTAATCATTTATTTTATTGTTCACCACAATTTTTAGACACAGCTAAATGTTGCCCGCGACTTCGTGCGCGTAAAATGAAATCTTGCGTGAACCGTACATTTTGCAAACCAAAAGTAGACTATGATCTTCCTCGTGGTCTAATATATATCTGTACCAAATTTCATCTAAGTCGGTCTAGTAGTTTCGGAGCGTGTTCAATGCAACAAACAAAGTACAATTATTGAATCTTTCCTCTTTACAATATTAGTAAAGAAAAGTATAGCTTATCTTGGTACAACCATGAGCATCATATTATAAGAGTACCGAGTAGTATAAATGAATATTATTTTTGCCGAATATTTACGTACAACTTGATTCACGAACTAACATGTACCTTATGTTGAGAGTAGTAGTGGGTAGAGACTTAAGCTAGATAGTACAAGGTACTAGCACAGACTAAAAAAAGCTTACGGTGGAAGAGGACGTCAAAATTTTCAAGTTTGGATCGATTTAGATCGTTCTATGAAAGCTGATTATCTGTATGTTGTAAGATATATACTTACATATATTTTCTACTCTGTGGTAGTAGTACAAATATAATACTAGTACAAAAAAGAATAGAAAGCTGATAAAATAATATTATACACTTGTACCGAAATTAAAAAAAGGAAAAATAAACAGTACTCTACTCCACAGCGGTCGCTGTGACGCGCAGATGACGGCCGGCATCGCGTGGTCAGTTTTTGTCCATCATCCAAACTGGACGTTCCAAGTTCAAATTTGAAAATTGGAACTTGAAACGTTCGATCTTTGTAATTTTAAATTTAGCATAAAATTCCTTTTAGAATTTCAACGCATATTTGATTGTATTTTTTTTCGTGAATTATTTATGATGCTAATATATATATATATATATATATATATATATATATATATATATATATATATATATATATATATATATATATATATATATATATATATATATACAGATAGATAGAAGATAGATAAACCTTAGCAATAAAATATTTTTATCTGGTTAAAGCAAAACTAACTAACCCAATATAAGTGTCGTACGTCTCCGATTCCAAAATTCCTGTAGGAATAATGGAAGATCTTAAATTTGACCATATAGAAATTTTTAAAAGAAAAGTCCCGTATCCTGCCTACAGTGGACCTACGAAATATGGAGCTTTTCCATTGGAAAAGCCCCATATTATATATACACGTATTAGAAAAACAAACTTTTCTCGATCTCATATATTTTTTAATATGATACCTATTGAGGTATCATATTAAAAAATATATGAGATCGAGAAAAGTTTGTTTTTCTATTTCGTTAGCCCTTTTTAATTTTTTTTTTAATTTAGACAATAACTTACATTTAGATTTTATGTTTAGATAATAATTTAGTTATGTTAACTAGTATTAAATTCTTTTTTTTATATTGTAATATGAACCTTATGTTTTTACGATAACAATAAAAGATTGTATTTTTGGGCCTAGGTAGCGGAGAAAATTATGGGTCTTAATTAATGACTGTATGTATGAAAATCGTTAATGACATACGTATTAGTAAGATGTTATTTTATTTATCAAAACAACAAAAACAGTTTTTATTAGAAATAACATCAATGAATACAATTAATATTATAATTTATGTAGAAATTGCATATTTATTGTTATTCTAGATAGGAAAATTTGTAGGAAGTAATATTATGTAGGTCCTAGCAGTTTGGCTCTATTCATTTCAAAAACTGTATGGGAGAAGGTACATTTTTTTAATAATTTTTTTTTTTATTAAAAATTCAATAGTTACCGTGCTTAGAAGTTTACAACTTTACAATTATAGCAGCATTGGTATTAGGTATGAAATGACTTGTATTTTACTGTGTGATTAGTGTTGCATACATTAGAAACTCTGCTACACAATATACCTTTAAAAATATTATTCTAGTCTCTACTAAGTATTTCAAATAGAGTATTCAAATTCAAATAATTTATTGCAAGAATATGGTATACATAAGGTCTCACAAAAACACAATATTATAAAAATCCTACATTCTGCCATCAGAATGGCGTGTGCAAATCATAAACATGCAGGTGAGTAAACTTATAATTAGTTTGATATTTTTTCTGCCGATAGGGGGCAGGCCCAACTCACACAAAGCGTCACCTGGTGGCGTAAGTGGTATCAAAAACGGTCAATAAGAATTTTAAATTCTTTTTCTGTCACCAGGCAGCGCTTAGTAGCCTGACGGTCCTTGTCGTGTCGAAAACCTGTCAGTAGTAACGAATTTAAGAACCCTCATTAATCTAGTTAAGCCAAAAAATTAAAATTAAACTAAATAGATACAGTACAGTTCATTTCAGGAATCTCAATAAGTCTTAACAAATTAATTAATACATAATTCAAATAAAATAAAGCGAAATGATTAGAAAAAATATAAATGTCATAGGCAAGCAAACGTGGAATAGAACTTGACAAGTGGGAGTTTTGCCGGGGAGTTCAATGGGTGACGTTGTGGATTTTGTATAGCTTCATAAATTTGTGTTATTTCGGTTCTTAATGTGTAATATTGGTAGGATATTAATAATAATATTCTACCAATATTACACATTAAGAATGCAAGCTCGGCGGTGACGCAAATGAAAACACATTTTTGGTTCCAACGTTTTCGTTCTGGAAATTTCGACCTGCAGAACAAGCCCCGTGGACGGCCGGAGACCAAAGTTAATAATGAAGAATTGAAGGCTATTGTGGAAGCGGATCCATCGAAACCACATCCGTGTTTGCTGCAGGCTGCGGTGTTAGTGATAAAACTGTTTTAATCCACTTGAAATAAATTGGGAAGGTGAAAAAGCTTGAAAGCTTGAAAGCTTCAAACCTCATGAATTGAGTGCAGCAAACCGACAAACGCAAGTCGACTGCTGCGTTACATTACTCAACCGCTGCAATAATGAAGGGATTTTAAATCAAATCATTACCTGTAATGAAAGGTGGATCCTGGTTGAAGGTTGGTCATTCGCTCTTGGCCACTGCTGCTTCAGAACAGACAGTAGGCTTTGGCTGGTTCGCCAGGGTTCAGCCAGTTCAGTACAAGTTACTTCAAGTGGATTAAAATAGTTTTATCATTTACACCGCTGCCTGCAGCTAACTAGGATGTGGTTTCGATGGATCCGCTTCCACAATAGCCTTCAATTCTTCATTATCAACTTTGGTCTCCGGCTGTCCACGGGGCTTGTTCTGCAGGTCGACATTTCCAGAACGAAAACGTTGGAACCAAAAACACACTGTGTTTTCTTTTGCGTCACCGCCGACACACACATCATTAATCCTTCGAGCCGTTTCTGCATCACTGGTGCCACGGTGGAACTCGTACTCGAAAATAATACGACATTTCAAGTTTTCCATTTTGTACACAGAGTGACGCAAAGAAAAAACCAAAAGAGGAAAAAACAAATGAATTACGGTTATTAAAACACAAATGCATCAGTAAATAGCGGTGTAAATTTGAATTTTAAATTCCTAACTAAAGAAGATATATTTGAGATCAAAGTGGCCAGTACGACAAAACGCCAATTTCATATTATGTAATATATATACATATTTTTTTTAATATATATTTTTTGTGCATTGCAAATGTATACGTTTACCTACAAGTTAAAAGATACACAAGATACAAGAGGCCGTTGTATTTATCCGGTCGAGCCGACCTATTCCTAACTTAAAAAGTAGCATATATGTTAATCTAGAGTCTAAACTACTTCCATACCAAAAAGCATCAAAATCCATTCAGTAGGTGTTGCTTGACAGAGTAATAAACATCTTCTCATCACCACATCCATAATTACAACTTTCGCGTTTATAATAATATTAGTAAGGAATAAGGATGGATTGAGATAAAAGTGACATTGTGTCTACTATAATAATTAAATCATAAATTATTTTAATTATTGTTGTTCCTGCACTATGTTTCTCTTCGCCCTTCCCTCACGAGTTACGAGTGACTCAGTTTATTAACTCTAATTTTATTTATTTTTTGAATTATAAATGAACCGTCTTGTGTCTTGATATCATAAACATACTTTTTGGGTTTAGACCAATCAAAGCGGGTTTGACGTTGATTTGACGTTTATGAGAACACCATTTTGCAGCTATAAATCGATTACTTTACTTTATAAATAAATAATAACCCCCCACATACTGATTTCGGTGACGGTGGCCGGTTTAATTGAAACCAGGCCAGTTCCGCAGGAGTAATTTTACAGTCTCCAAGTGTATGCGCAGTACACAAAAGCACTCTCTCTTCCTTTACTCTTATAACCCAGTGGGACGGATAACCGACACGACTGGCGAGAAATCAGGCGCAGGTCCGACTTTTTACATGCCCGACGAGATCATCTTTCTTGTCAGCCTGCATTGTCCTAACCAAACTTGGAAACAACATTTTTTGTTGTTCAAACACGGAGATCGAACCCACGACCTCCGAGTCAAGAGCCAAGCTCTAACCACTAGACCACGGAGGATGTACCACACCGTGCCATAAAGAAATACAATCATATAACTTGGTCGACTTCTTATTCGATTTTAATATTTCCCTTTATGTTTAGGTGAAAGATGTTCAGAGCATACCACTAGGCGTGGACCAGGCACCGGAGTACGGGCCCCAAGTCCCAAAGCTGAAGATATTGAAAATGCTGCATTCATTTTCATTAAATATTTTGATATTTGATTTAAATTAAACTGAATGAACGTGTGCAGCGAGTGTTATTCTAAGACTCAGCTCACACCAAGACGCGACGTGACGAGACATTTTTAAGGTAGCGATTTCAAATTCAGCTTTATTCACAACTCAATAAGATACACGTTTCATTGCAAGAGCGGTGCCCCTCTACGCAGCCCGGTGTAACTCTTGGAATTAAACGTGTATCTTCTCAAGTAGTTAATAAAGGTCAATTTTAAATCGCTGTCTTAAAAATGCAGCGCCGCGTCATGTCGCATCACGTCTGGGTGTGAACTGAAGCTTACAATATGACTCATTAGTAATTACTTTTAATTCATACTAAAACGAGCTCTACATTAACTTTATACGTCGAAGCATTAATGTGACATCATGGGCGTCGCATTTTTATTTTAAAATGACATAGACCTTAAGCAGTAAAATGTCGATTTTTTCAGGTACCGTTGCCAGTGCTATCCTTGTAATTAATAAGGAACCCTTATAGTTTCGCTCTGTCCGTCTGTCTGTCTGTCCGCCCTTCTAACTTATGTAATTATTAATATGCTTTTGTAAATATATAAAATAATAATTTGGTATTTTCCCCATACGTGCAAAGTTGTTCCAAGCTTATGAACTTATGAACATAAAACAAAAATTATGGGATATCGCTATTTATCGCTTTTATAATCGCTACATCACTTAGCGATGCTTATGTTAAATCCCATACATTTTTGTTTTCGATATTCGTCATCGTAATTAGCGATGGCAAATTGGCTAAAGGCTCTTGTAGAGCTTTTTATACTCGGTACGGTATTGCTCGGTAAATAAGTGACATTTAAAATTGGTAACATTATCGTGTGTGAAGCTGTGCTCTCCATCCTTCATGTAAGGACGGCCACAAACGTACTGAATCGCTTCCTGAATTTAATAATCTTAATGCATAGACAACACTCCGATACTTGTGGTATTACGCCACACACACTTAAAATTCTGATTATGACATGTAATGAAAGAAATGAATACTTTTCGCGCTAATTTTCGGTTAATCAGTTCGGCTTCCCTTTCTACTCATGAACAGCTAAATAGCGCCTTTTCCTCTTTTCCCAACAACTTCAATATCGTCCATATCAATGCTCAGAGCATACCGCGCCATCATCCAGATCTCCTCGACATGTTTAGCCATTCCCCTGTAGATGCCATTTTAGTATCGGAATCCTGGCTTAAGCCCTCACTTTCATCTACCGATTACGCTCTGCCGGGATATAAGCTAATTCGTAATGATCGCGTCGGTAAAAGCGGCGGTGGAGTAGCTATTTATCTGGGTGGTGACATAAAATGCAAGGTTATATAACAGCTTCACCAAACCACTACTCCGGCTCAGCTGAATACTTATGTGTTGAAGTCACCCTGCATCACAAAAGAGTCCTGCTCTGTGTGGTCTATAAGCCCATCTCTGCGTGTAGACTATTTGACCACTTTAGAAACTCTGCTAGACACACACTGCCACAATTATGACTATACTTTACTCGCAGGTGACTTCAACACATGTCTCTTGAAATCTGACTCGCGTGCTTTTAAACTCCGTGCCTTACTTTCCTCCTTTAGCCTCCACATACTCCCACTTTCAACAACCCACCATGCTCCAAACTGTTCCCCTTCCCTTTTAGATATTCTCATTACCTCGTCACCCGAACTCATAGATTCTCATGTCCAATTTCCATCTAACCTTTCATATCACGACCTCCTTTTACTATCTTATAAAATCAGACCTCCCCGTCGAAAAGCCAAATTTGTTTTCCTTTGTAGTTTTAAGGTCATAGATTTGGAGGCACTTAAACGTGATATATCTGATGCTGACTGGTCTCTTGTTTACTCGGCCACTAATATTGACCAAAAGGTAGCCTTTCTAACCGATGCAATAACCCAAATATTTGATAAACATGCCCCTGCCAAAGAATTAAAATCAAGCATGTACCGGCACCTTGGCTCTCGCAAGACATAATCACTATGATGGCTAAACGCAACCGTGCAATGTGTCGATACAAGAAACGACCAACAGACGAAAATTTGGCAAAGTATAAGTTTCTGCGGAATCGTTGTAGTCGTTTGTGAAGGGATGCTAAAAGACGCCACATACATTCTTCAATTGACCAAAGTAACCCCTTGCAACTATGGAAATTTCTTTCAACCCTCGGCATTGGCAAGTCCTCCACCTGTTTCGACAATTTAGTTAATTTAAATGAACTGAACGCTCATTTCTGTGTTCCACCAATTATTGTTGACCAGGTTACAAAAGTTCATACGATCTCCCATCTTTGTTCTCTTTCTCTCCCTTCCTGTAGTCCGTTTTTGTTTAAGCCTGTCACTGAGGAGGAAGTTAGGAAACATATCATATCACTATCTATCTATCACTTCTACTGCTGTGGGCCATGATAACCTGAGCCCCCGCATGATATCGCTTACCCTTTCAGAACTCTTGCCAATTATCACTCACATTTTTAACATTTCATTGACAATGAGTTCTTTCCCTTCGGCGTGGAAAAAAGTCAATATCATTCCACTTCCTAAAACCTCTAATCCCTCCTCCTTATCTCAATTTAGATCAATCTCCATATTACCCTACCTATCCAAAGTCCTTAAACACATTGTTCACAAACAGCTGTACGTATTCCTATCCTCTAATAAATTGCTTTCTCCCTTCCAATCCGTCTTTCGCACTGGTCACAGTACTGTTACAGCACTGCTTAAAGTCACTGACGATCTCCGTCTAGTAATGGAAAATAAATGTATCTCTGTTCTAGTGCTACTTAACTTTAGCAGTGCTTTTAATACTGTTGATTTTGACATATTCCTTTCCGTCTTCGTTCTCTTAACATATCTTCCTCAGTGATAGACCGGTTCGATACATATTTTCGGGGACGATCACAACGAGTCCGCTCTAACGAGGCTACCTCGGATTGGTGTGACGTTGAAGCGGGTGTTCCCCAGGGTGGCGTTCTCTCTCCCCTTCTTTTTTCTATTTTTATTAACACTGTTTCCACATTATTCTTATCAAATTTCCATTTCTACTCAGACGACCTACAACTCTATTGTCATTCACATATATATGAGAATAATTCCGCAGTAACAGATGTTAACGCTGATCTACAGCGCATAGCAGTCTGGGCTAAATCTTTTGTCTGTTAGTCAATCCAAATAAACCGAAGGCCATGATCATAGGCAATAAATATATGACTCAACGTTTATATAATGTGCCAAGGGTCATGTATGATGGTACTGTCATTGAATACACAGATTCTGACAAAAATCTAGGGTTGATTTTAGACAGCAATCTTTCCTGGACTCTTCAGGTTAGTGAAGTAAGCACAAAAGCACAAAAGCACAAAAAAACTCGTTGCACATGTTAAAGAGCCTTCAAAACTTTTTGCCCGTTAACACCAAAATTTTCCTTGTCCAGACACTCATTTTTCCTATCCTCGACTATGCTGATTCCTGCTACTTGGACATCACCGAAGAGCTGTTAACAAAACTGGAACGTTTACAGAATCTCTGTATCCGTTTTGTGTTTGGACTGAGAAAATTTGATCACATATCAGCCTTTCGATTGAAGCTCAAGTGGCTCCCTAACCGACTTCGACGTAACTCCCACATCCTCTGTCTACTTTATAACATTTTTTATAATCCCCTCTCTCCTTCCTATCTTCTCGATGAATTTAACTTTTCTCGACCCTTCGATATCCCTTGTAGGTCTAATCTTAGAACAAATCTTTCCCTTCCATCTCATCGCTCCAACTTCTACTCCTACTCCTTCACCATTCATGCAGTCAGATTGTGAAACTCGCTTCCCCACACCGTTCGTGACAATCCCAACATTATTGTATTTAAAAGACGTCTGAAAGAGCACTACCTCGAAATTCAATCCATATAAATACCGTTATTATATATACATATAGTATTTATCTATTATAGGTATAATATAATATTATTTTATCGTATCAACTATGTGTTTTATATTTGTTAAGTTTGTATGAAATGTAATTTTAGTAAGGATATATTAATATGTAAGTAGTGTATTTGTAATTGTGCACGTCCTATCTGCTGTCCTTTATCCCATCTCTCTCCGTAGGGCTGCTGTAAGAAATTTCTTTTTAGAAATAAGCAGTACCTTTGTGTCGTCTTTCTTGTTAAATTGTAATTTTATACATTTTTCTTGTGTGCAATAAAATGTTAAATAAAAATAAATAAATAAATAATTTTGTGTGTGCTTAGGATGCCTAAATAAGTACGTCAGCCCTATTGGAATGATGGAAAACCATGCGTTCTGTCAGATTAATCTTAATGTGTCCGTGATCAGGATGCACGTCAGTATCATCTTTGCAGATTAATCTGACTTATTTAGGATTTCAATAATTCAGCACGTGTGTGGTACACCATGCGTTTTATGTATGGAAACATGGCCTTCAACCAGAATTTGACATCCTTCAAAGATGTCAAATTACTTAATTTTATGTGTATTCCCAGGCTAATTCTCGACATTACCACAGATAGAGTAAAAAGTATATACTTACGTATTCTTTTTTCTGTGACATACATACAATTCTTTTTTTAACCCCCGATAACAAAGGGTGTTATAAGTTTGACGTGTATTTTATCGGTGTGTGTCTGTCCGCGGCATCTTAGCTCCCAAACGGAAGAACCGATTTTGATCCAGATTTTTTATTTCAAAGCTGCCATGATCGAGAGTGTCCTTATCTACAATTCATTATCAACAGCTCGCTGACTGCTTGACAACGGTAGACAACAACAACAACACTTCATTTTTTTATGATTAAATACTAATTCTGTCGATGGCAGATTTAACTATCGATCTGACAACTATCAACATCTGAACTTTAACTCTTTAATATTCTTCGTAAACACCTTTAACTATCCTTTTTTTTTACCTATATGTATAAACAGCTTTTGCCCGCGGCTCCGCCTGCGTAAATACTGTACTTTTTCGGGATAAAGTAGCCTTTGTGTTAATCCAGAGCTTAAACTACTACCATACCAAATTTCATCAAAATCCGTTTAGTACCTAGTTTAGTTATAGAGTAACAAACATCCATCCATCCACCCATCCACAAACTTTCGCATTTATAATAGTAGTAAGATGTATTTATACATGTGGTGTGTGGTCACCAGGTATGACACATCGATGGACGGATGACTCAGTTTACCGACAAGCATTTCTAAGTTCTAACTTGTTTACCGTTTTAACCCAAAAGCCTAAATAATATTATCATGGAGACGAGAGAGGAACACTATATCTCAATGTATGTATGTATGTTTGTAAATTCAGTTATTCACACGTATCTTCCAAACGGCTGCTGATGGATTTAGATTAGATTTGTCTCAAAACCCCAAGTGTCCTTAGATAGCCATTTCAAAGAAAAAGTACAAAATGGCGGATTTTGCGAACTTTATGTTTGGTAGCAGGCGGGACCCATTTATTTTTGTACGATTTATAATTTGCAAATGGGTACTACCGCCCGCCTGCTACCAAACCTAATGTCAATTATTGCCTTAGGCTTTCAGCTCATAGTGTAATCTGTTTTCTCAATCTTGTTTCGGTCTTTTTATAGCGTTGCTTAGGTATCTGTCTTCTTTTGCAGTCGGGTTTTTTTATTTTTAAAATTATTTATGATATACTACGAGATGGTTCTTCGTGCGCGAACAAGAAAATCTCTATGTCCTTCCCCGTACTCTACTCCAAATTCCATCAAAATAAGTCCAGTGGTTTCGGAGCCAATTCAACGCAAACAAACAATTTTTTCCTCTTTATTTTATTAGGTATAGAAGTTCAGACAACGAAAAAGCCAGCCAAGTGCGAGTCGTACTCGCGCACGAAGGGATCCGTACAAATATATTCCGTAGTTAAGATGTAAGGACCAAATGAGAAGAAGATACCTCATGTTCCAAGGCTCAACCAAACCTTCTAGTATAGGTCTTTCAAACTGGTTTAGGAAATACCTAAAACTAAGGTATTTCAGGACAAGACACGTGTATAATTTGAATATAACCTACCAACCCAGTGACTACTCTTCCTACTTTTACGGTTCTGAGACACCCTTACGGCCCAATACTGAAACGCTAATCAAAATTCTCTCCTTTCTGACAGTCTCCTTTTTGACAGTTGGGCATTACACTACCTACCTTCCTATCCATAATAATCCATAATAATAATCCTATTGCGTACCTACTCCCATGGTAGGTAATTTTTATGTTTTCAGTTGTTTTTCTGTCCTGTTTTTAAGAGTTTTGTATGTAAATCATTGTTTTATTTGTAGTGTAATGTCTCATTGTGTCAAATAAATGTTTATTATTATTATTATTATTATTAAAATTAAGAGTCCTCCTATTCACAGGCTGTCGCTCTCTCTCTGCTAGCCGATATGACAAGGACAGCATGTGATTTGAGCGTCACTTAATTTAATAATCGTTTCAGTATTCGGCGGTTAGTGTGATAGGGCAGCTCTCAAATCATATCTACAGGCCAACAGGCTCTACAGGAATAGAAGCTGTAATTTGGAAGTTGATCTTTATAAAATCTGTAAAATACTAGCTTTTCCCCGAGGCTCCGCTCGCGTAAATAAATTGTCCCTTGGGAACACAGTACTTTTTCGAGATAAATAGTAGCAATAGTAGTAATATAGTAGTGTTTTAATCCAGAACATAATCTACTACCATACCAAATTTCATCAAAATCTATCCAGTAGTTTTTGCGTGAAAGAATAACAAACATCCATCCATCCATACATCCATCCTCACAAACTTATCTAAAGTGTATCTAGGTAGAGATTCAAAAAACATAGAGTCCCACTTTTTTATTGGGATTTTAGAGTTGTGCTAAATTCGAATTAGCACGAGTTGAACTCATGTTTTTTTGTTTTTTTTTTTTGAAAAATTTAATTAAAAAACGTGTTCTTGCTATTGTTTTTATGTTATCATTATAGAGAAAAACATTTTTAGAAATGTTATTTATCTTCGAATTGTTTTATTCAGTTTCAGTAAACGTAGTTTTTCAGTAGAAAACTCGTACGATTTGTTTACATGAAATTACACCATTATGTTGCTCCTATTAACAAACAATAGTTTCGTTTCTACACTTTTTTATAACAAGCTGTAAATTAAAAACTAAAACTAAAAATAAGTTAGTAGTAATTCTAATGAAAAAGGTATAAATTATTTATGTTTACTATATAAACCTTTCTTTTTAATTGGTACTAAAAATATGTAGAGTTTGTGCAAGAAATCTTTATGGGTAGGTGCACATTTTTACCCGACTACGGCGAAGCCAAAAGATTTTAGTAGTGTATATGTACGTATGTTTGTTCCACCGTAGCGCCTAATCTACTGATCCGATTGTAATGAATGAGGTGTCAATAAATTCGTAATAATGGCCCGGGTAACATAGGTTATATAATTTGCGTAGTCGGGTATAGTTTTAACTTTTTATTATTTAAATTTATAAATTTCAGACACTGAGTGTAACAAATCTTACACTCGGTTATTTCCTACTAAATCATCTCGTGTTTCGTTAAATTCGTGTAACACGAATTCAATTCGAGTTACCTGAATTTCAACTCCACTTACCTCGAGTCCTAGTTATCCCGTAAGTCTATAATAATAGAGGAAAAAATGTAAACAAATCTTTCGGTTACTATCAAGAACTTTTTGTGGATAGTTTTTTTTTTTTTAATTTCTGACTTTAAAGATGTTTTCATTCACCCAGCCGTTATTGCGTATGCGCAAGTATTTTGAATCAATTCTTCTCACGGCGTATTAAGATCTCAGACATTCCTCGACCATCGATATAATTACAATAATTATAGATCGCATTTAGCATGGATAACATTGTTGCAATCACAGACTTGCGGGATCCTTACAATTCCATACCCCTTAAAAAAACCCATAAGACAATGCACCCGCCACAAAAAACAACGCATAAAATATAACCTATAACATTATAGCCTTATGCAAACTTAGGCCCCACCCACCCTGCCACGCCCATACCTCGATCTGTCGCCTCTCTCCCACACGTTATTACCCATATCTCCATCTCATTTTAATGCATAACGCCCACGCGTTTTCAGTGCACAGTTTTTAGTTGTTGTAAAGACAGCGCGCGGGGTTGTCGCTCCTAGCGATCGTTGCAAAAAGCAACGCAAAAAAAATTACCGGCACTTTTTTTGTGTGTGTGTGTGCATTTTTTCTATAATGATAATAATAAGTGATGGATGCATTCATCTCGCTCGCACCATAGGCTAGACTGGTGTTTTTTCAGTGTTGTGTGTCAGTGTTTTTTTGTGAAGGTAATGATTTATTGAGCTTTTCGCGCCATTTTCATGTGCCCCGCTGATGATGATCATGATGCCAATTATCGGTTCGGTGTTCTGTTTTTTATTTCTCTACTCTTAGATACGTCATGCGTCGTTGGTGTTAAAAAACATTAAAAACGTCAATCTGGTCAATAAATAATTTTTTGAAGAAATAACATATATATTATATAACTCCCTACACCAATTTCGGTAACGGTGGCCGGTTTTATTGAAACCAGGCCAGTTACGCAAGAGTAATTTTATAGTGCCCAAGTGTGTGCGCAGTACACAAGAGCACTTTCTCTTCCTTTACTCTCATAACCCAATGGGACGGACAGACCGACACGACTGGCGAGAGATCAGGCGCAGGTCCGACTTTTTACATGCCCATCCGACGCATGGATCATCTTTCTTGTCAGACAATCAAGTGATCTGCCTGCTTTGTACTAACCAACCTTGGAAACTAAATTTTCTGTTGCTCCAATGCGGGAATCGAACCCATGACCTCCGAGTCGAGAGCCAAGCTCTAACCACTAGCCCACGGAGGCTGTTTGAAGAAATAACGTATACCTAACAAAGAGCAAGTCAGGATATTCAAAGAGGGTTCCGTAACTATTAACGAGCAATAGGTACTTTATACAAATTTATTCAAAAGGTTCAGCCAAAATATTCAATTCAGTTCAGTTTCAGCCAAAATCAATCAAAATAATTTGTCTGTCTGTATGTGTGTCTGTCCGTGGCATCGTAGCCCCCAAACGGATGAACCGTTTTTGATCTAGTATTTTTGTTTGAAAGCTGATATGATCGGGAGTGTTCTTAGCTATAATTCATAATCATTAGCTCGCTAACGGCTTGACGATTCCGGGGTTACTAAAACTATTTCTTTTATTAATTATTAATTAGTAGATATGTAGTCTTTGAAATAAAGCTTACCTACCTATTAGTGTCGGCATTGATGTGTTCTAGCTTGTTATATAAATTTAGAAATTTTATTTTTAGAAATAACTAGCTTATGCCCGCGGCTCTGCTCGCGTAAAGTATCCCACGGGAATACTGTACTTTTACAATAAAAAGTAGCCTATGTTTTAATCCAGAACCTAAACTACTACCATACCAAATTTCATCAAAATCTGTTCAGTAGTTTTAGCGTGAAAGAACAACAAGCATCGATCCATCTATCTATCCTCGCAAACTTTGACATTTATAATAAGTAGAAGTAGGATTTGGCTTCAATACAATTACTCTATGACGCTTCTAAAAAATAAAAAAACATACTTTCATTAAAAGCGAGTGTTTTTAAACTCGTGACATATGACAGCTTTTTGACACGACAAGGACCGTCGGGCTACCAAGCGCCGCCTGGTGACAGAAAAAGAATCGAAAATTCTTTTTGACCGTTTGTGATATCACTTACGCCACCAGATGACGCTTTGTGTGCATTGGGTTTGCCCCCTAACGGCAGAAAAAATATCAAACACCCTCATTATCCATATCTATATAGTTACGATAACTAAACAATTACTTCATTACAATTTTCAATTTTAACAAAACTAAATATTTTACTCTCGAGTCTTGCCTATTTCTAGCGAATAATTGCTCTCCGTAGAGATCCAGTTTTGGATTCACGTCGCGTCGCGTCGTCAGATAAAAAAAACAATTGAAAAAAAACATAAGATGGTTAATTAACTTTAATAAATCAAAGAAAAAATTGATTTCAGTGGCAAATATTTTCATACACAACTAGCGAAGTAGGGTAAATGTATTCTACATAATTTTGCCAAACGCTAGTTTTGACTGGGGAGTTGCTGGAAACGAGCAGACGGACCACCTGAAGGTAAGCGATTGCCGCCGCCTATGGGCACTCGCAACCACCAGGTGAGTTACACTTGTAACTCCTCTAGTACACTTGCGTTCAATCCCCAACCTCCCTTGGGCCTCCGGTAACATCACTCACTCGGCGAAACGCAGTGCAAGCGTTATTTCACGCCGCTTTTCTGTGAAACAGAAATTATCGGTATTATCCGGTCAAGCCGACCCATTCGTGCGGAAGCATGGATCTCCCATCTATTATCTTAGAAATTGCATTACAGGTACCGCTACCGCATCTTTCAGTCAAATTACATATTTTGTAGATTAATTACTTATCTCTTGCTAGTTTACTTTTTTCGTTTATTAACCGACGACCTCTGTGGCTGAAGTGTGTGCTGAAGTCGCAGGTCGCTCGTTGTTGTGTATTATATGTGTAGGTTTTAAATTATTAAATATATTTCCGTTGTCTGGTTGGTACCCGTAACACAAGTCCTTCGAGAACTTACCACGGGAAGCGTCCATGGATATTATGTAGTTTTCTTTTTGTCAGTAAGCTTAGGCTGCAACATGAGTGACTGCGATTAAAAATCACAGTACAATGTTATTAGTTGTTGGCGTTTTTTTTTACCTCCAAAAAAATAACCTCCACTGCCTACACCCATGCACATTTACATATTTTATCTGTATCTCGGTTGTGAGAAAAACCTGGCGTTTTTTATTAAAATAAATATTTAATATACTTGTAAATAATGACTGATTTACAATACAGTAAAAAGTTACAATTCACAAAGTATCCAACGATCTGTAGCCCAAGCAGGAACAATTGACAACTACGTTTTCGTAACCTTCTAGAATTCAATATGCGTTTGTTTTAAATCAGCAAAACTATTATATGTTCCGAAAGGCAACATACATATTATGGACCGAAAAATGCAAAAATTACAGTAATCAGTTGCACTTAGCAACTGATAAAAACTGATAAAAAGTTACAGGACTGAAAAAAACGTCAATTTTTTTGTTATGATTGAAAAACGAAAATTATTTTTGACGTTATTTGTGATATTTTTTGTTAAAACAATGATGTACATAAACTCAGTTAAATCAATTTTGTATTTATCTTTAATATTTTCAACTCCTGTGACGTCACTTGTGCATAATTTATTGTATAGAGCGTTTTTGATGCTCTTCAACGATCTCACTTTTGTTATGACTGTATTTCGTCAACAGTTGATCGTAGATATGCCATTGCAAAGACAATATTTCTTGTCTTATTATGTACTTTACGAAAAGCCAATAAAAAACGATGTATGTTCTAATTGTATATGGGCGCTATTATAATTTTCATATAATTCTCTTTCGATAAAGTTACGAATACGCAGTTGTCATTTACTAAGTTGCTAACCCCACTGGTTGCAACTCGCAATAGTTAAAATATTTTATAACTTAGTTATGAACGTAGTGTTTCCTAGTTTTGTGTAGTGTCACTAGTCTAACTAACCGTCGGTTAGTTAGACTAGTACGCGTTTTGTAATTTGTTGGTTTATCGCCAAATTATATACATCCGAACGTATAACCGCCTCCTATTTTGGAATTCGGTTAAAAAGCCGCGTGTATCAAAAAGATGACGTTAGTAATAAAAAGCGTCCGGTTGACTATAAACGTGTACGAAACGCCTTTGCTTTTGAGCGCACGCTTCTCTGACGCGCGATTTAACCCGGGAATAGGGTAAGGCCTTTAGTCAAGATGCATTCGATAATTTCGACGGCGTGGTTCGAAATCAAAAATGTATGGGATTTGACATAAGTCATCGCTAAATGCCTATATGTGACCTAGATGTAACCTATGAAATCTTGACTAAAGGCCCAGGTATAACTTACCACATCTCTTACCACAAATGTTACATCCACTCGGATGTAACATTTGTTTATATTAACTTTTCTGCTTCATTTTCTGCCGCGGTGCTTTTAGTATATTAGGTATAGGCCCGTATTTCACAGTAGACTTGAGAAGTTTCAAAATGCTTGTTTTTACCCGACTACGGCGAAACCAAAAGGAAGGGTAATGATTTTGGCAGTCTATGTATACAGTATGTATGTTCGTTTCATCGTAGTGACTGAAGTGCTCACCCGATTTGAAGAAATGGTGTGTCAATAGATTGGTAAAAACTGCCCGGGTAGCATAGGCTATACCGTTTACGTGGTAAGGTTATATATTATATATAGTTTTTTTTTTTTTGAAATGTAGTTATTACACGATGCGTAACACAAACTGTGGCGAGCGAAAATAGAATAATGCTTATTATATGAAAAAAAGAAAACTCTCGGCCTTTTCTTCCGTTATGGGATGATTTATATACAATACTCTCCGAGCTAAGTAACCACTCTTGAAATACTGTAGTGCCTGGGGCAGGTGGTTTTAAATGACAGGTCAATACGTCTGGGGCCAACCATGTGCGGGTTTCCTCACGATGTTGGCCTGCACCGTTGGAGCGTGCCTATACTTGAGATCTAAAAAAGTCTTATTAGTAGACGCCACAACCTGGGAATCGAACATGCACTCCTTCGAGTGCGAACTGCGAACCAAACGGTCTACCCGTGAGCGCTCTGAAAATTAAAGGAGAATACAGCATCTTTTAGGCACATGTCAATGAAATTGTCGAAAAACTGCAATTTTTAGCTTGCATGACCAATTGCAACTTATTTGTATATTTTTTTTTTATAAAAACTTTAATCCAACTACGTAAACTATAGCTTATGCTGCCCGGGCTGTTATTACGAATCTATTGACACCTAATCTATTAAAATCGGATCAGTAGTTTAGGCGCTACGGTAGAACAAACATCCAATACATACATACATACATAGACTGCCAAAGTCATTAGAGCGACCGATTAGAGGGTAAATTTAATCCTTTTGGCTTCGCCGGTCGGGTAAAATAAGCTGCATTAGGTATAGAACATAATCAATATTCATAATAATTATTAATTGGTGTATATTTTAATTAAAATGTTTAGATTCTGATTTCAGAATTCTCATTATTATAATATTATACGCGTTGAAATGTTCAGTTTTATTTCGAGATGTTTTATAAAATGAATAAAAAACAAATAATATAATAACAATATTAGAATATTGATTTGTTAATAATTTAATTATATTCTTAATAAAACAAAACAACTAAGCAATTATCTGGGGGCACGGTTGTCCCTCCACCAGGGCCATGAGCCTAACGCAGCGCACACTACCAGACTACCTTTTCTCGCAGTGCTTCGTAAATTTTTTTAAACCCTTCAAAACTTGATTGTGAATTATACCAGATAAGAAATAAAAGATAATTTATTTGGTAAAATAAATACCAAACTTTTTTTATACAAAAATTTTACTAAACTGGTAACCACTCACCATATTATGTTGCGAACATAGTTCGTTTCAAACATAGTTATAAACGAAATTTTCAGTATAACTTAAGGTATATAATATAAGTTATTGCGGACTTATTGAACATATTATAAAATTTGATTGCATAGCCCTTATACTTTAGATTTTATTGATATCTTAAACCCCTGATTGCGTCACTGACTCACTGATGTTCATCAAAATTAGCAGGGCGGAAGTATCCTAGAAAGCTGAAATTTGGTATGTAAAAAAGTATTTAACGTATATCCTCTACCCCTTTTATTAAGGGATTGAAGTTATCTGTAAAAAAGTTATTACATCTTAAGTAGAGCCAAGCTTCTGGCTCCACCCGTCCTAACTTTACGAGCTTAACTTTACAAACCCCACACCTTAGTCTAAACATGTGGCTTGGCCGTTTCGTTACTACAACAAATTTATTTTAGAACAGAAAAGTACCTAATGAATAAAGAATATTTTTTTATCTTACGCCCATGTAGCGAAATAGCCAAGTCACGTATTAAGATTAAAATATAGAGTTGGTAGCAGATGGGTTATACCAAAATATTCATCCACTTTTGACGTGTAAAATGCGTGAAAAAGCTAGATCTTATTAAATATTATAATTATTGTTCACTGATTGTTAAAGGATTATATTCTGAAAAAAAAAATACTTAAAAGATGTATGTACAATAACGTTCGTGTTGGCTGGCAGGTTTTTAACTTTAGGTTAACTTGGTACTCAAGTTTAAAGCTAAAAACCTGCCAGCTAGCCAATCGCGTGCGTGCGTGCGGAAAATATTATGTTTCATTTATTGTTAAAACAAAAAAAAGAAAGAAATGGCATCGTAGGGAAGAAAATAAATTATTTTTGCGTTATTAGTACACTCCTGTGCACCAAAACTGGCACCAATTTACCAAAGCAAATTTACCAATTTTATTTTTTTCTTTTTTTTATAGTTAGGGATTTCTTTTTCTGAACTTAGTACGCTAACACACGCGCCGCCGCTGCTCTCACGGCGCCGCGCCGCCGGAGAAATCCATATAAACTAGTCGGAGCTGCAGAGCGTGTTTATATAATATTTTTATGATAGTTACAGAGGCAATTTGAAAATATTATATACATACTAGCGAACCCGATTGACGTTGTCCAGTACACACGTCTTAAGTACTAAAAAATTATATATTTAATAATCTTTTTTTCTTTTTATCTCGAAAAAGTACAGTTTCCCGTGGGATAGTGTAGGTATTTACGCGGGCGGAGCCGCGGGCAACAGCTAGTATTTTATTAAATTTATTCTGTTTGTAAATAAGTAAATGATGTTATAAACATATTAAATGCTATTGTAATGCAGAATGTTAGGTGGGTGCTGTTTATAATTATCATACCATTGACATACCAATGTATTGTCAACTCCGTTTTTGCGAAAGTACTAAGCTCTCATCGTTTTCTTAATCTCCGAATCCGAAAGCTACCAACACTACTACCGAACTTGGAAATCCCTAAAAACACTACCATTTCGGTTCAATTATGTTTTAAATATTATGATAATTTTACCGTTAAAAACAAAACAATTTTGCGACATAATTTATTTGCAATAGTACTAAGTTGGCAACAGTGTTGTTATAACTATATTCTAGTGATAAAATAAATGATTATGATAAACGTGGATGGATCGCCTGATGGTAAGCGATTGCCGACTTCGGTTTTGAACCCACGACGAACCCACTTCGGTTTGGCTCATTCCTCCATGCATTTGTAGGTATATAACAGGGTGGGCCGGCAATGCAGCATCAAATACTGTTCCGTTGAAGAAGTGAAATATATTGTCACAGACTGGCTTTATTCCCTAGACTACGGAAAAATTGAACAGAAACAAAGAATGAAAGAAAAATTGTTTTCAATACACAAAAAGTCACGAGTAGCAAGAAAAAAACGACTAAGCTAGCAATAGACTAAAAGAGATTAAAGAGGTTAATTAAAAAAACACACACACACAACAGACAAATCCAAATTCAGATAACGCGCACTTAACTTTTTAACTTTTTCCCCTTTCATTTATTTATTTTTTTCTTTCTTTAAAATTAAACAAGTCATTGTTAATATCAAGTACGTTATTATGAACATAGTGAATATTGTGTAATGCGTTCAACACAAATGTAGATGACCTGCAGGACAGGCCTAGCCTGGTGCAGGAACCAATTTAACAACTACTGTGTAATATGATTCAATTTAATATGATTAAAAGTAGGCACGGGTCAGCTAGTATATTATGTATTATAAATGATTTCAATAACACTCTTATCAATTTACCCGCGACAACACTGAACTCTGAACATACAAACGTGGCCTCAGGCGAGACCCTCACTCAATCGACATCATACACAAGCGACGTGTTTCTATAACACGCCGGTTTTCTGTACGGCCGTGGCATCTATCCGTTAGAGTATTATTGAGCCGAAGCTCTCCCACGCTACAAAACGGCTCCAGCTACATCAATTACTATAGTCATTATATTCCCCGCCATTATTCTAAATTAAATTTACTAAATCTAGGTAATTATGGATGATGTACTCCGAAATTGTGAGTGGGCGGAGCCAGGGCGGGGCGAGGCGTGGCCCGCGGTCAGTGAACCCTGCACACCTGTATATGGTGTTTAGCTCATATTTGCAATTCTATTACCTGTTCTTATTATTATGGTAATAGAGACGATAATAGCTTGGTAAATGAGTTAGAAACAATTTTTATAATTTAATTGACAAGGAAGCGTATTTACTTATCATTAATCACTATTCGGAAGTTGGAATGTATTAGATACGGTAGTGTGTTCGAATCTATTTTTTTTTTAATGGTTAGAAGATGAACTAACTTTTTTTCAGTAGTTATAATATATTTAGGACAAATAGTAGGTAACGCTTTAACCAGCCTTTATTGGTATAAATTATATACCTAATTACCTATTACGTAAGATCCAATCACATCGGCTTCGTAGTCGAGCTTCGTAAGATCACATGTCTAAGGACGGTCCCGTAATAATTTTCCTAAAGAGTTTTTAGCATGACCTATCAGCATGGAAACTTTATTTATCTCCTATAGTTTAGAAATGCCAGGGGGGGGGGGGGGGGGCTTCTAAACCACTTTGGAGGCTGATTACTCTAAATAGATGCCTTTGTAAAAAAGTCATGTATGAAACATTGCCTTTATTTTAAAATACCTACTCAATGATACCCCACACGATGGGGAATGAAAAGAGCAAGGACTCGGGAGTTGGAAACAGAACATAAAAACATTTTTTTTGTTTTGTTTCAGATGTTCCAAGAACGTATCGCAGCACACACACAAACGGACAAATCGGTTATACAACATAATATAACCACCACCTAGTGCAATATCTAAATTAAATTGTTCGGTGCTAATTTATTTAAACAATTTGTTCAAAATAAAATTTTATTTATTTTTAATTAAATAAAATTAATTATTAACTTAATTCGTTGCATACAGTAACTTTATAGTGACTAACCATGAACACGAGAACATTAAAAAGAAGGTTAAGAAATACAATCAATAAAATGACAGAAAAACTCTTAGATGTAAGACATAAATGACTGACCTAATACGTAAACGTAAACAAGTGTAAATGACATTATTTGCCGTCAGGTGTACGAACCGGCAAAAAGTGACTCGAAAAAAGTCGTAGGTAACTGTCTGCCAAGAGTACAATTCGTTACTTTATAGTCAAGTGTAGTGACGAGTTCAGCCAAGTGACTGGCAGTTATAAAAGTGTGGCCATTCATTGCCAAGTGTACACTTAGTTACTTAGTCAAGTGTAGCAACTCATTGCAAAGTGTATTGACGTGACTTTGTCGACAAGTGTAGCACCTTTGCAGTAAAGTGTAGTGACGTAGTGAAGTGTTTTGCCAAGTGTGACCGAAATGCGTCCTTTATGAGTGAGTACTGCGAGCAGAACTGCGGGATGTACACCACGTGGTACAGCCGCGGGGACGGCATGCATCATGGAATGTACCACGGAGCGCCCATGATCAAGACGGAGGCCGGGGTGAACAACGACTGCATGATGGCGGTGGACTACGCGCCGCCTATCAAGGTAATGTTTTCTTTTTCACATCAATAATAATTGTAGATACTGACGATACTTACAAGAGTAATGAATTGGCTCGACGTACCACCAGTGGTCTCATCAGACACGTCTACCTCCTAGCTCCATCCCCATGGTGACTGTGGGTGATTGACTGTGTGTCTGACGTCCCCCACCCGTGATATCGAGACAATAATATGACAGCTGCCAGCTGTCAACTACTGATTCCGGTTACACAAACACTACAATAATAATAAAGCTTTATTCAATTACATACAAATTGATCCGTTATATTAAATGAATAGAAAATAGACAAGATTGCAATTACATTAATTAATTATATTTTATAACGGGTGTGCAAAACAAAATTAAAATTCAGGAGCATATTATTTACACTTGTCTGCAAAAAAAAACTTTGTCATGTGATTTTAATGGGTTTTAGTATTTTTACTTTATAAAACTCGAGAATGGCTGGACCGATTTGGCTAATTTTGGTCTTAAAATTATTATGGATGTTCAAGGAAGGTTAACACGATGAGAAATATTGGAAAACTTGTGGAAGAAATACTGGTGACGATGATTGAATTTTCCCATACTAACTGATAAGGCCCTGTTTCACTATCTTCTAATTAGTGTCGGATAGCTTATTCGGAATTTTTGTCGCTTATTTTATATCGAGCTACAGAGACAAAACATACAAATAAGCTATCTGATACTTATCAGTAATTGTGATACAGGCGCCAAGTATAGGTTTCTAGTTTCCACTATGGACCTGAGTAGGTACTAGATACTGAGCAGGTACTATTGACACAATTTACAACAGATTGTTTCTATTTTGATGCGGTAATTGCGCAAAACGTCAAAGATGAAAGTCAAATCTCAGTAGTATCACACACCATGTGACCCGCATTGCATTTGCTTACAAATTGCTGCATTAAACTGAATTCCCACTGTAACTTACTGCCAAATGGAGTTATTACTACTAGTATAGAAGTATTATAGACTAGCTGTTGCCCGCGGCTCCGCCCGCGTGAATACAGTACCCCACGGGAACACTGTACTATTTCGGGATCAAGTGTCCTGTTTTAATCCAGAACTTAAACTACTGCCATACAAAATTTCATCGAAATCCGTTCAGTAGTTTTTGCGTGAAAGAGTAACAAACATCCATCCATCCATACATCCATCCTCACAAACTTTCACATTTATAATATTAGAAGGATAGGACAACAAAAAACTCTTTGGGTACGGAACCTTAAAAACGAACGGTCTATACTAATTTTATATCTGTAGTAAAAACTACAAAACTATTTTTTATATATCATTGAATACTTATTGCTTCGTCAAATTAATTAAATTAAACAATTTAATTAATTTGACGAAGCATCATACACGTTGAAGTTTCTATCACCGTAATATGTAACATTTCCCAGTAAAAACGTTTCTGTTAACCGACCGCACAAAAACGTGTACTTGTGGTTTTTTGCCGCGTTTAGCGACGTGTTATGTAACGTAACGTCGGTCACTTAAATGTATGTTAGAATGAATGAATGAAAGCGAATATTGAATGACCTGCTAGATCGGTTGCAACTTCAGTCGGAAATCTGAAGCTGACAGTCGAGGGTTATGAAATCCTGGATCCTTGACTATAAGCTTTACCTTGATGGAAAGAAGAAAGAAGGGGGAGCCCGCCGCCCGCAACCATCGCGGCACCGCACCTTACCGGTGCGAGGTACCGGCGACGCCGCTGTACGTGTCCCGCCTGCACTGGTCCATGGAGGTCGAGGACGTCGTGGACTACATCCGCAAGAAGACGTCCATCGCCTTGATAATCGAGCGTCTAGAGTATCGCCACAAGGTCAACTTCAGTTCCTTTGTGGCGGGAGTGCCGACGCATCTTTTGTCGACCTTCGAGGTGGAGGAGTTCTGGCCGATGTCTACCGGAGGTTCCGGGGGAGACTCCGGAGTGAAGCGCGCATCACGTCGCCGACAACACGTGATAATGTGTAGTTTAAGTATATAATAATAATTATATGTATGTTAGTCTGTAATGTATTTATAATATGGACCTATGCCGCCTGAAATAAACGTTATATAATTTGATTAGTAGTTTCGGCACTGCGGTGAAACAAACACATATACATATATAGACTTCTAAAATCATTACCCTTCCTTTTGGCTTCGCCGTAGTCGGGTGAAAAGTTTCTATTTGAAGTTTTAAATTAAATATATTCACTAAATGCATAATTATGAAAGTAACTATTGTAGATATACGGTCTCAAAAAAAAAACATTTTTTTAAGTTTTGTCTGTCTGTCTGTTATGGTTCCGGCTAAACTCTGAAACAGCTAGACCAATTTCCACGGGACTTTCACTAGGATATAACTGATATTATAAGGAATATCTTAGACTACTTATATGTAAGGGTTCCGTTTAAAAATAGGGTTCCGCTTCCGTTAGTTCTACGAAAACGAGGTTGCGAGGACCAGCTAAAAAACTATAATTAAGATGAAAAGTGTAAAAATAATAACAAAACAAAAAATTACTCCCCCACACCGATTTCGGTGACGGTGCCCGGTTTCATTGAAACCAGGCCAGTTACGCAGGGGTCATTTTATAGCCCTCAAGTGTGTGCGCAGTACACGAGAGCACTCTCTCTTCCTTTACTCTCGAAACCTAGTGGGACGGATAACCGACACGACTGAAAACAAAATTTTGGTTGTTCCCATGCGGGAATCGAACCCACGACCTCCAAGTCGAGAGTCAAGCTCTAACCTCTGCCACAGCCCACGGAGGCTGTTAAAACGACAATCGCTAAGAAATTAGTCTAAGCGTCAGTTCACAAAGAGACGCGGCGCGGCATTTTTAACATGGAGACTCAAAGTTGAACTTTATTCCCCACGCAACAAGACACTACACCCTAAAGAAGGCAATTCGAACCCTAGCAATGAAACGTGTATCTTCTTATGTAGAGAATAATGTTTAATTTTGAGTCGCTTTTTAAAAAATACCGCGCCGCGTCTCTTTGAGAACTGATGCTTAGACTCATTTCTTCTCGATTGTCGTTATCAATACGCTTAGCATGACCACCATAGACATGCGTTTTGTCAACACAAGAATAGACATACTGACAGTTAATAAGGACAAAATAACAGCTTTCCATTGTCAATGTCATTTTGTCTATTCTTCCATAGAGAGAAACCATCTCTACGATGAAGGTGGTTCTACTTTTTTCCTAGCATATTCCGTCATATAATAATATAGCTAGTAGCTACGACAGTGTCTTAGACCAGGACTATATTGTCCGGAATGCGACGTGGCCGGGAAAATTAAGAGCATTGAAAATAGAACTCTGCGCTGATACAATAGGGCTGAAAATCGAACATACACTTGTATGTTCGAAATTCAGCTTTTAATGTCAAATGTCAATAGCATATATGACAGCTCGACACTTGACACTTCGATTTTCAAGTCTATTGTATTAGCACAGAGTTATATTTTCAGTGCTCTGAATTTTCTCCGGCTTTTCGGTTTCCGGAAGCCCGCCCATTATTCCCAGCCCTAAAATATGATACAGTGTCTTAAATTAATCTCGGACTATTAAATGAATAAGCTGGCCTTTCCATTAGCCCTTTAATTTAATATAATTACGATTGACATTACTAGCTTAAAGATCCCAATTTTAAACTATTACTTTCGTGAGACTATCCTCCTGTAATAAACGCCGTGTAAATCGAAAAATATTATTAATTTATGATTAAAACAAAAAAATGGGAGAACGGCTGAATAAATATTTTATTCATTAATTTAAATATCTACGCGTCCGAGTGTACGCAAAGCGATGCCTTACTGGTACCTCTTCCTTTTTGGGAGAGTTCACCGCCCGCTAACTGGCTAGGCTATATTTGTATCGGTTAATTACTATGTATATATGTATCTTTTATCAGCATATAAGAAGTATTTATTTTATAAGAATCTCTTGTGAGTTATTGTATCAGTATTTTAACCTGTACCGTAGTTAGCTAGCGTGGTGTAGCCACAGAGTCGAAAATATATTAACTTACAGAGAAACGCTTTCGTAGAACGATCCAAATCGATTTTATTTGAAAATTTTAACGTCCGCTTCAACTGCCCACAATTTTTCTAAACAATCGTGGAGACACCGTCTGCTCGTATTAGCGCAATCAAATCGAAAGATAACTATGTAGCTATTTATGTATTATGTTTATGTATTCCTCTTTCTTTAATCTGTAATGTAGCTACAGTCTAACTTTCTCTCACAACGATGTTAGTCCTAGTGTGGACGTTGACGCTCTAAAACTCTGATCATATTAAGAGCCATCGCAGACGGCGAAGCTACTATAATATTTTATGTTAAGATAAGATGTCGCTAGCTATACAGTTTGTATGGACTATCACCACAGATTAAAAGAGAGACGAACATATACACAGCTACATATTAGTTAGCTTCCGATTTAATTGCAGTACTACAAGCATACGGTGTGTCTACAATTGCCTGGAAAAATTGTGGGCCGTTGAAGGGAAATCAACATTTCATCAATCAACATCAAAAATCTGCATTGATTTGTATCGTTCTTTGAAAGTACGCAAGTATATATTTTCTACTCGGTGCTATCACAGACGGCTAAAATACTATATATTTTCATATTAGGTGCGTACTGTAATATGAAATATTATCCAGGCATCTTAAGGTAAAATATTATAGTATCTTCGTCGTCTGTGTGACGCCCTTTAGATTCACATCGCGAACAATGGAAGTCTCTATGAAAGAGGCCTAATCATTCATGGTGTGTTGCGAAACACACCAGTGTAAGATAAACACTTAACCTCAACAATTTCCTCATCTAACCTCATCCGATTTTTGGTCCGATTACCCGTGCTAAAAAAATACAAACAACTATGAGTTTTCCGCGCGACTGCGTCCGATTCTCCGCGGTGAGGCGTCGGTCGAGGAGTTTTTTTTTTCGGAGGCTGCGGTGGCGGCACGTCGCGGTACGTGAACAATCATCTTGTTAGGTGTTGACTTAGCACCTGCGCGGTGAATGACCATCCATGGACCATCAATGGGTGCCTCGGAGATATACAGGCTTAGGCTAGGACTATACGTACCCGGAAAAATGAATAGCATTGAAAATAGAACTCTGCGCTAATACAATCGAGCTGAATATCGAACATACAAGTGTCGAGTCAAATGTCAATGTCTACGACATTGCCATTTGACTCGACATCTATATTATGCCAGCTCGACACTTGACACTTCCATTGTCAAGTCTATTGCATTAGCGCAGTGTTCTATTTTCAGTGCTCTGAAATTTCCCCGGCCTTACGGATTCCGGATCAAATAGTTTCGGCCTTACACAGGCGAGGCGGGCACACAATGCGGCTTCCCCAATGAATATATATTATTATATTTTAAATATACGGTAGGTACTATAAAAAATAAGAATAATTCGCGCCCAATGCACCCAAAAAGGTGCTAACACCTTGTGAGTGTGACGAATTCGAAGCACGAGACGCTCCGAGATTAAAAAATAAAAAGTCACTTTGTATTTGCCGGCTTGTATGGATAAAATGAATCTTGAATTACATACAGTGCCTACCTACTGTGGAGCTCCGAGCTGGGTAACCGAACAAAGCTCGAAACTCTAGTAGATAAAAAAAAAAGAATCACAAAAATATTTTACCGGGATTCGAACCCACCACATTCCGAATTTCCGAACAACGCAAAAATTAACCAAGCTGACAATCGGACTGACATTATAAAGTCGAAATTATTGATATAATGTTGCACGACGAAAGAAAAAATATATTATATAACTTAAAAATGCGCAGTTTCTCAGGGATAAAACCTAGCTAGACCGATTTTTCTTCCCCAAAACTCCCTGTATACTAAATTTCGTGTAAATACTTGCAGCCGTTGGCGAGATTACGATTATATATATATACAAGATTGTCTCGTTTAAAGTATATAATATTGGATTCTTATTATTCAAAGTGTCTAGTCGTAAAAAGAATTAATATGTTATCGTTTTTTACTAAACGGATGACTAGACAACCTTTAATAACTATCTAATAACTTAAAAATGTGTCTCAAAGGGATTTCTTCTCCCTACAAAACCAAAATGTACAAGATTTAGTTGTTTAAGTATTTTTATTTTTTCACTTAGCAGACAAATAGCCCGGTCCACTAATTTTATTCGCCCGCTTAGTGGACGGTTAGTATACAGAGTGTTTTTTATAGATAGCCATTTTGTAGGAAACAGGTGATTTCGAAAACTGGTAGACGAAAGAAAATATACGCCCTGAAAATGGTTTGTATTTGTTTTCAATGGTTTAACCATAACCATAGATGAATCGAAACAATACATGATATTTAAAATATTATAATTGTATCAACTTTAACAACACTAGATGTTGGCCGCGACTTCGTGCCCGCAAAAAGGAATTCCGCTCAAACCGTACATATTGCCGGAGTAAAAAATGTCTTTCCCCGTGGTCTGCTCTATACCTGTGCCAAATTTCATGAAAATCGGTCCAGTAGTTTCGGAGCCTATATAACTCAAACAAATAAGAGCTCGAGCTTGGCTCTCGACTCGGAGGTCGTGGGTTCGATTCCCGAACAACAAAAATGTTGATTCCAAGTTTGGTTAGGACAATGCAGGCTGATCGCCTGTTTGTCTGACAAGAGAGATGATGCATGCATCGGATGGGCATGTAAAAAGTCGGAACTGCGCCTTATCTCTCGCCAGTCGTGTCGGTTATCTGTACCACTGGGTTACGAGAGTAAAAGAGAGAGTAAAAGAAAGAGAGAAAGAAAGATATCTTGTGTACTGCGCACACACTTGGGCATTATAAAATTACTCCTGCGTAACTGGCCTGGTTTCAATGAAAACGGCCACCGTGACCGAAATCGGTGTCGGGCAGTTAACCGACTTCAAAAAAGGAGAACCTACGAGTTACCTCAGAACTTTCGACTGGGTGAACCGATTTTGATGATTCTTTATTTATTTGAAAGCTGGTGCTTCCTGTGTGGTCCCATTTTATTTTGGAAGTCGGTGTTCATTTTTAGTTTCAAAATAATAATTATTATATTAGTATCTAGATTACAGACTAGCCAAATTGGCTAGCACATACACGCTTCTGTAAGTATACAAAACGTAGCCAGACTAGTACTGACTGCTAGCCACGCTTACTTACTTACCTGCTTCTTACATGATAACGCGACTTACTAATTAACAGGCGCGCATAATTGTGCAGTTTTTCACCGTTTTACATAATTAACTTTTAATATATCTAGACAGAGTTTAACGGTCGGTTGCGTTGAAAAAACTTAATTGGATTAACGTTTAACGGTTAACGTCGCTTGAAAATAAACAGTTAAATGATTATCTATCGTCAATATAATGCGATAATACGTGAATTTCGCATGACACTCTAATTTAATGTTATTCATAGAAAATCAAACAAACCATTTAGGGCCTGTTTCACTATTACAAATGTGAAAGTTTGTGAGGATGGATGGATGTATGGCTGGATGGATGGATGGATGGATGGATGTTGGTTTGTTACTCTTTCACACAAAAACTACTGAACGGATTTTGTTGTTTGGTATGGTAGTAGTTTATTTAGGTTCAGGATTAAAACAAAATGATTAAACATTACATTTTATCCCGAAAAACTTCAGTGGGATACTGTATTTACGCGGGTGGAGCCGCGGGCATAATCTAGTCTACTAAAAAGGGACAGATAGCTGATTGTTGTTGTGTGGCATGTTTTGTCTCTGTCGCTTGATATAGAGTAAGCAGCGACAAAACTTCCGAATTAGCTATTCGACACTTACTAGGCGAAACAGGCCCACAGGAATACGGGTAAGCACTAACAATTAACAAGTACGTATTGTTTTCGTTTTTTTTTTTTCGTTTGTTTCTTTAACGTTATCGAATGTTTGTATAGGCGCTGTCATTATTTTCATACAACTCTCATTCGTTAAAGTTACGATTACGTTGCTGTCAATTGTTCCTGCTAGGTCCGCTGGACATCTGGCTGATGTAAAACATCGTCTTATACAAATTATGGCCAATAATATAGTAGCTTCCCACACCGATTTCGGTGACGGTGGCATTCCATTGAAACCAGGACAGCTACGCAGGAGTTATTTTATAGTGCCCAAGTGTATGCGCAGTATACAAGAGCACTCTCTTCTCCTTTACTCTCGAAACCCAGTGGGACGGATGACGGATGACTGACTGGGATCTCTCTTGTTAGACAATCAGGTGATCAGCCGGCATTGTCCTAACCAGACTTGGAAACAACATATTTTGTTGTTCCAAAGCGGGAATCAAACCCACGACCTCCGAGTCAAGAGCCAAGCTCTTAACCACTGGACCACGGAGATTGTTCATAGCCAATATACACTGTACAGCCAGTTCCCTAACAAAACTTTAGGATTGTGGTCAGTATTCGATTCTCTTTCCAAAAACATAGTTTTACTAGTAATGTTAATCAAGTTTTTTTGTAAATTATCTATACTTTTATGTACAATGTACTATCAGGGAATTTAAATCAGAAGCAGGTTTACTGTTATTATAAATTGGTCGTAAATAATATTAATATGATATCAAACTGGCATATCATTTACAATCGTAATGTTACAAGTAAAATATGAGAACACTCTACCTGCGAATGAATTAGATTCCCTGATAGTACATGCATATTGCCATTACCGTATTCCATTTTATTTTTCCCTAATGTTTTTGATTGGCTACAAGCGTTACTGGCAACGTCCATTAAATATTTCACTTGCAAGTTTCATTCGGGATTCGAACCTGCAACATTTTTCCTCAAAACTCCTGAGCTAATCTGTCGTGGGTAGGGTTACCATTTAGAAATTTAAAAAAGTCCGGATATTGTAATCACAAAATGCAAACATGAAATATTAAAATTCGCACACTTATTGAAAACGAGTATTTTTCGTCGAACGTTTTTATTTTTAATCAGTTTTATGGCTAGATTAGCCTGTATAACCAATAGACGCTGGGGCCGCATGGTTGTCGAGTGGAGTCCACGAAATGGACGTCGAAGAGTAGGACGGCCGACCAGGTGGTCAGACGACCTGAGAAAAGCCGCAGGAAGTCGGTGGATACAGGCCGCGAGCGACTGGTGGCACTGGAAATCTATGGAGGAGGCCTATGTCTTGCAGTGGACGTATGTTTGAAAATCTTGACTGTTTGCGATTGCAATATAAAATTGTTTGATCTCCTTGAGTTGATAAAATATGTTAAAGAAAATGCATATTTTCTTTTAAGATGGTGGGAAGTTAATTAAAAATTAAATACTGATTTGATATAACTTATGTAATTTGTATTCCTCATGTTCTATTTAAACCAAAAAATAAACCTGTCAAATTTAAAAGCGGCACTAATTTCGGACAAAAGTCCGGACATGTCCGGACGGATGGTAGCCCTAGTTGTGGGGAGTTTTCCTCAATAAGCCCAATGAGTATAAAGTTAGTGGAGCGAGTAACTCCTGTGGGAAGATCGGTAACGACGCTCACATCGTTTGTCAACGACACGGGATGGGGAATGGGGATGTTATACTATATGGGGTACATTACCCCATGGGGTTATTGGGGACAGTTGGGGTATTCGGTGTACATCGGCTAACGGGGCATGGACGAGGCCATGTCAGATGCTACGGACTAGGAAGATGAGTTTGAAAAAAAATGAAAGACTTTCAGAAAATATTTTTTATTATTACGAATTAATGCTCTAGTTTTTTATCTTGGTAAAACCCGTTAGGCTAGGGTTGAAAGAACAAAATACCTAAACAAAGTATTCTCATACTATGACCTCAGTAGGTGCCAGCCGCAACAAAGCATGTCGTCTACCTTTTACAATTTACTTCAATCCTTTTGGGTTACATACCTTATATATGTAATACAGACTTATCTATAAAATTACTTTTCCCTAAAAAGATGGTGTCTAATGTGTGACATAATTACTGTAACAAAAAAAAAACTATAATCAGACTCCATAAACTATAAAGCCTATGTTTCCCGGGCTATTATTACGAATCTATTGTATAAATAATTTATTTAAATCGGATCAGCAGTTTAGGCGCTACGGGGAATAAACACACATACTACATACATGCACAGACTGCCAAAATTATTACCCTTCCTTTTGGCTTCGCTGTAGTCGGATAAAAAATAAAATGATGGCCTCTTATTCTAATCAAACTTTTAAATATTATATAACATTCTTACATGCCTTACTTCCTACTACTATTATATATGTGATTGTTTGTGAGGATGGATGGATGGATGTTACGCAAAAACTTCTGAACGGATTTCGGTTTGGTATGGTGGTAATTTGAGCTCTGGATTGTAACATAGGCTACATTTTGTCCCGATAAAGTACAGTGTTCCCAAAGGGATACTGTATTTACGCGGGTGGAGCTGCGGGCAAAGGCTACTACTATTATTATAAATGTGAAAGTTTGTGAGAATGGAAGGATGGATGTATGTATGGATGGATAGATATTTGTTACTATTTCACGCAATAAGTACTGAGCGGACTTTGATAAAAATTGTTATGGTAGTTTACACTCTGAATTAACTCATACGTTACTTCTTACTGCAGCGAACTGTACGGTTCCTACGGGATTTCTTTTTGCTCGTACGAAGTCACGGGTAACATCTAGTTTATTATAAAGCGTTATCATGAAATAATACAATTCATTAAAACTGTTTTAATATATAATTAAATAAAATAATGACAAGTGCAATTTATACAATTAAAGCAATTAAGTATATTTTAATTGTTTAAAATAAAAAACGACTGTTATATTTTGAAACGACGAAAAGGAATGTACCGGCAGTTCCTTTGAATTTTTTTACCCGACTACGGCGAAGCCAAGAGGAAGGGTTATGATTTTAGCAGTCTATGTAATCTATGTATGTTTGTTCCACCGTAGCGCCTAAACTACTGGTCTAATTTTAATAAATGAGGTGTCAATAGATTCGTAATGATGCCGCGGGTAACATAGGCTAGATAATTTATTACAAAATGTTGTATTTCGAAAATTGAACCGAGATAATCATCACGTGTTTGGTATTAAATGCAAGTCTTGGCAAGCACACCACAAAATTTGAATAGGTATATGCCACGTCTGATGATGGCCATAATGATTACCGTATTAGACCTATTTCGCTGGACCATGGCAAAAAATATATATTACTAACGTATCCGATGGTATATTTAAAATGTCATATTATCTACGCCTTCCGAGTTAAAATAAATTCGAAATAAATTATCATGATTAAGACCACCCTGCACCTATATGACAGATATATGAATAAGGTGGATAGACCAAACGAGCACGCAAAAATGGTACAGTCACTTCGTCCTATCTCTATTCATATATGTCCACATGTTTTATGTCCACATTCATAATTTATTTTGTGCTTGTTTGTTCTATACCCATATATGTGATCATGTCAATATTAATTTAATTACTATCATAAAATAAACTTAGAAATATATATGCATAGGATACTATTTTATTAGGAAAAACTTTGAAATGTAAAAAATATAAATTTATTTATTAATCAGGGAAAGAAATCTTCTACTGTAAATTTAACCAATTGGTAGTTAGAAAAAATAAGAACTGAGGCGACAATTTTGCTTTATGCTCAGTCCGCATAAATTGTCAAAATCTTCTGAAATCAAGATGGCGTAACATTTTTTTGTCTGAAATTTTTTTCTGACAAATATTGGTACGTCATCGCCCATCCATAGTTTTGAAATCATTGAACAAACATAAGCATGTCGTGATGTCTGATGTCTCAATACAACATTAATAAAGTACTTTTTGTGTTCTAATTTACTGTCCCTTGTTCCAAGTGAAGTATTTATGGTAACTGTAGCATTTTCTCGTACAGTCCAAAATAGACCTTATTTCATACAGTTTTGTGTGGGGTGCGTGTAATTTATTCGCGACTGTACATTTCCTTCCGTTTAGGGACCGGTTTATATGCTCTACAGCCCTGTCAAGCATTGTAAGAAGTGACTAAGTTTTAGTGGAAGAGTCATGCTTCGACACGAATGCGCCTCGACCGGATAAATACCACGAATTCACAGACAACCGGTGTGAAATAACGCTTGCGTTGTGTTTCGCTGAGGGAGGCTACTGGAGGCCCAAGTGGGGGTTGGGGATTTTAAGGACTGTAGGAACGTGAGTGCGAAACACCAGAGGAGTTTAGTGTAACTCTTCTGATGTTGGGAGTGCTCAGGGGCAGCGGTAATTGATCACCATTAGGCGATACGTAATAACTTAATATCAGTTATATCCCTTCTTAATTGTCAAAGCGCGTGGCTCAGACACAATGGAGAAAATATATATTTATATAAATATCTATTTATATAAGTATATATTTGATGCTTGTATATAAATATCTTTGACGACCTCTGTGGCTCAGTGGTACTCAAGGTGCTCAAGCCGGGGATCGCGGGTTCGAATCCCGCCGAAGGAACAAAAAGTTTTTCCGTGTTCCTGGGTCATGGGTGTATATTAAATATATTGTATAAATATGTGCTTGGAGTAAATCTCATGGATTAGTCATCAATCCTACGAAAACCCAAGCGATTATCATCGGCAGTCCAAGCCTGTTGACAAGGGTTCGATTACAGGATCTTTGCCCAGTAATGGTCGAAGGAAACATTATTCCATTCTCACAATCCGTTAAAAATCTTGGAATTCATCTCGACTCAACACTGTCTTGGTCTAAGCAAGATCTTGGTGAGATCGGTAGGAGAGTTTTTGGTGCGTGGAGTACTCTGAGCCGCTTGCAGCATTTTCTGCCGATTCCGACCAAAATTCTGCTTGCTGAATCGCTTATCCTTCCTATATTAGATTACGCTGACACATGTTTCACAAATATTTCAGAAGAGCAGCTTAATAAACTTGAGCGTCTCCAAAACCTTTGTATTAGATTTATTTTCGGTTTACGAAAATATGATCTCATATCTTAATTTCGTACCAAACTCAAGTGGCTGCCGACTTTCCGACTCCGACTCGACGATCGATCCGACTTCGGCGGAATGCTCATATACTGTCCCACCTGTATGGTATACTGTATGACCCCAAGTCGCCACCTTACTTAAAAGAAAGGTTTAAATTTTTGGACGATAGTGTAAAATCTTTTCGAAATTCTAATATATCATTAAAACCCCCTACGAGAAATACAAAATTTTTTGACTCTTCATTCACAGCTCGTGCAGTCAGTCTGTGGAACAGATTACCAATTTCATTAAGACGTGCTCAATCTGTGCACGTATTTAAAAATGGAATTAAGGAACATTTTTTGTCACAATGAACATGGTGATCTTTACTATACGTCCATAATTTGTATGCATTATTTCTACTTTTAATATTTATTTATTTATTCTATATTACGATATGTAAGTATTTGTGTATGTATTAACAAATATTATAAAGTAGTGTACCTAAATAGTATATATCTTATAAAAAGTATTATGAAATCTTAAATTACAATATGTATTAAAATAATTTTCTCTTTACCTGTCTATAAAGCCACCTACCAGTATATTACATGTAAACATGTGTCATGATTATAAAGGTTGTCTGGCAGAAATCGCTTGTAGCGATAAGACCGCCTTTTGTGCTTTTATAAGTTTAGATTTTCTATGTTCTGTATGTCCTATTTGTTTTTGGTGCAATAAAGAGTTTTTCATTCCTTCATTCATTCAAATATGTGTATAAATATGATAAAAATCTTAATTATATGTAAAGTATAAAAGTATTAAATATACCTCCCGTTTTCTGGTACCTGTAACACAAGTTCTTCGGATACTTAGCATGGGGCCAGATTGACGTGGTGTAAAGCGTCAATAGATATTTATATATTTATTTACGTACAGACAAACAGCTTTCATAGACGTCCCCTTCAACGGCCCACAATTTTTCTAAATCCGCTAGTATGCTTGTAGTGGTGCGATCAAATCGAAAGCTAAGCTACATAGTAGCTGTTTATCTGTTCGTCTTTCTTTAATCTGTGGCTCAGCTAAGTATGCTTTGGACTTTTTGAGCGCGTTGATGCTCAAGCCTCGGTTGCTGGTTCGCTGGTTTTCGACGAAGGAAAAAGATAGGTTTTCTGTGTTCTTGGGTCAAAGATGTATATTAAACATGTGTATAATGTAATAAAAATCTTGAGTATAATATGTAATAGTTCTAAATACACTTCCCGTTGTCTGGTCCCCGTAACATGAGTTCTTCGGATACTTATCACGGGACCAGATTGACGTGGTGTGAAGCGTCCATAGATATTATTATTATAATCGCGTAGATGTACAGAATGCACACAATCGCACTTGAATGGTAATATTTTACATTCAGAACCATTCGTTCTTTATACGTTCGCGAACGATTAATTATGAAGACGAAGCCCCGTTACATCAGTAGCACGCATCTACCATTAATATGTGTGTCTTGTGGGTGAGGGGTCTAGGGGTCTAGGGGTTCCTAAGACCCCTTCAGGGGGTCTGGCAGGGGGTGCCGGGAGACAGACACAAGATTGATAGTGTGACTACATTAAATTACACTTAAGTGACATTTAAGATACTCTTTCTCTTAAGTAACTAAATCAATCGTTGAATTTTCGTTGATAGTAACGTAAGGTTTATTTAAATTAATAAAAATACTAGCTATTGCCCGCCGCTCCGCCCGAACACTGTACTTATAAAAAGTAGTAGTAGTAGTAGTAGTATGTGTTCATCCAGAGCCTAAACTACCACATATACCAAATTTCATCAAAATCCGTTCTGTAGTTTTGGCATGAAAGAGTAACAAACATCCATCCATCCATCCATCCTCACAAACACCCACATTTATAATAGTAGTAGGATTTATATAAGTGATTTGACAATAACTCTCAGAGACACTAAACTTAGGAGTCACTTATTAGAGATTTTGACGGAAATATCGTCATCACAACCACAATGACTCCGACGGTAAATCCACTTCTACACGCTTGGTGTTTCCTGCAAATAGCGAACACATCACATGGTTCCGTAGTACTACAAATAACCCTTTCAGTTTTGCTCCGTCCGTCCGTCCGTCTATCCGTTCGTCCGTCTGTTTGTCCACTTCTGCTAACTTCCGCAATCATGGATATAAATGGATAGTGTAGTCAAATATTGCTATAGATTCTACTTTTGCCTTCAAAGGAAATAATAATAATATCTATGGACGGTTTCACACCACGTCAATCTGGTCTCGTGCTAAGTTCTCGAGGAACTTGTGTTACGGGTACAAAACATCGGAAATGTACAATATTTTTAACACTTTTAGACTATACATATATTTTTAACTGATATTATACATACATACATTTAAGATTTTTATTATATTATTCACATTATACACCCATAACCCAGGAATACAAAAAACTGCTTTGTTCCTTCGGCGGGATTCAAACCCACGATCTCCGGCTTGATTGATGATTTGACATTCATCCGAAATTATTTCAAGATCAAATCTGATGTGTTTAATAAAGATATTTTATTATATTATTATTATTATCAAAATTAGCCAAATCGGTCTAGCCCTTTCGGGTTGAGTTTTAGCGAGACAAAGGAACCGCAATATGTATATTACGAAGATGATAATCCAAAACAAAATGACGGGATGGAACAACATTCATTCTTCAAACATTTACACATTTATTTTAATTACCACCCATATCATTCACTCGTTCATTCTTTCGCCGATTCCCACAAAACCTGTTTAAACATGGCCGTCTTAATTAAATAAAATGATTAAGGCAATATCACCATTCCTTCGTAGTTCCATAATATAATTTGCAATAACTTTTCATATTTTTCCATATTACGACCGTATTAACCAAATATGATTATTGATATGCAATTATGAGTATTCAAAGAAATGACATAGATTTTCGCTGAGAGAATTTCCCACGATACTATGTATTAGTAATCATAAGCTATGTTATTTAGGAGTTGGTCCAAAATTGATCCAGAATCGACAACGACCACAACGAAATGGTCGTTAATCAAGACATTGGAAATGTCTTTTCGTTCGCTCCAGTATAGGCCCCGATTTCACGAAAAGTGAGATCCCCTTATATCTCGGAGAGTTGTGAAGCTATGCAATTCTCAAAAAAAGGCTCAAAAGACGCGTATTTGCAAGAGCAAGCAAGATAATCAAAAAACGAAAAAAGTTATGGTAAGAAATAGTGAAAAATAAATAAGTTTTTTCAGAATCTTTGATTTTAGTGCTCGATATTTTGGAAATGAAAAATGATATCAATAATATGAAAAAAATTTTTTGGACAATTTATTTAGCTACAATTCGAGCCAAAAACAAAACTATCGGGTTAAGGGTCTGTCCGGTAGCCTAACTTTTTTGAAAAAAAAAAGAAATATCTTATACTTTAAACGAGACAATCTTGTTCATATATAATGGAAATCTAATCTAAAACAAGTAGCGTAAGTTATGCTTTCTAACATCAGTTATCTGCCAGTGAAAGTCCTCTGAAAATCGGTCTACCCGTTTCAGAGATTAGCCGGAACAAACAGACATGCAGAGAGAAGGTTTTTTTTTTATTTGATATTTTGTTGTAATACGGTAATATAGTTATATACTTATATATATACGGTAATATACTTTCGTGTGCATTTAGTGAAAAGCTGTTAATTTCAAATTACAATCAGACACTTAAATTTTATTTATTTGTATAGATATTTGTTTTTAATTATTTTATAGTTTAACTAATAGAGAAAGATCTCCCAGGTACTCTTATATTTTAAACGAGACAATCGTGTATATTATATATAATCGTAATCACGGCAACGGCTGCAAGTAATTATATGAAATTTTGTATGGAGGTAGTTTTGGGGGGATATAAATTGGTCTAACTAGTTTTTATCCCTGGGAAACTGCGCATATTAAGTAATATATGTTTTTTCTTTCGTCGTGTAACAATATATCAATAATTTCTAGTCTTTGTCAGTCGGATTGGGAGCTTGGTTAATTTTCGCGTTGTTCGGAAATTCGAAATGTGGTGGGTTCGAACCCCGATAAGACATTTTTGATTTTTACTTACTAGAGGTCTCAGGTTATCTAGGTACTCTTCTAGTATATAAAGTGACATGTCCTGTCAGTCAGCTGATTCATCGACGCCGAGGCAAAACTACTGAAGCCAGAAACGAAATATTTGGGCCGTGGCTTCCTTTTTTGACGTATGGGTTCACTAAGAAGGTATTTTCCGAAACCCAAACCTAAAGGGGTAAAAAGGGGTATCAACGTTCAAAATTCAAATTCATTTATATTATATTCGTTTGTAAGTTACTTTGTTTGTTTGTGGTCAGATCTGTTTGAAATTTCGTGACATGATCTACTAAAACTCTAATTCAATATTTTTCTAAAATTCGGTCTATTAATTGGTAAAAAGGGGTATTAAATTTTGTATGGGGAAAAAATATCAAATGAGCATTTCGGCTTGGATCTTTGTAAATGTAGTCCTAAAAGAAAATAAGTAAACACGTATATCACGATTTTTCGATATTTAACCAATATAAGTCAGTGGATTCAGTAGTACAAACTGATGATGCAGTAAACTATCCCATGGAGTTCCTTAATACTCTAAACCCAACAGGTCTTCCACCACATAATCTACGTTTGAATATTGGAGCACCAGTTATGTTATTAAGAAAATATGTTAAGCCTCCAAAATTATGCAATGGCACCTGACTCCGAATAAAAGTTCTCCATCGCAACATTGTCGAGGCTACTGTACTCACTGATCTGCTCAAGGGGAAAATATTCATACCTAAAATGCCATTGACCTGATCAGAGTATCCATTTGTATTTAAAAGACTGCAGTTTCCCTTAAAAGAATGCTTCGCTATCAATAAAGCTCAGGGGCAGCCATTAAAAGTGGCTGGGACAGACCTAAGCGAGAACTGTTTCTTACACCGACAGTTCTATGTTGCGTGTTCCAGAGTAAGTTTGGCTAGCAGTCTGGTGATCCTTGCTCCGCACGGCAATACAGTTAATGTTGTATATAAAGAGGTCCTTCAATAGCATAATACACTCTAATAATAAAATAATCTGAAACCATTTACCATTCAATTTATTTTTAGTATAATTAAAGTCTCTTTCTAAAAATAATAGGAAATAAGTCACCTCACATCTACGCGTATGATGTCGCCGGCAAAAGCTAGTCTAAGAATAAAATAATTATCATTCAACGTTGTAGTTTAGTTTTGTAACCTTTTCCTTATCTCGACTTTCTCGTCGCTCAGCGACAATATCTTTTCGGATTTCGTAGATTAATTTCCAATGTACTCGATAGTCGAAATCTGTGAATTTTTTCACTTTAAATCATATATTTTGATGTCACCAAATCCGCGCGGTGTAGAAGTTATGAGCAAGAACAAAATATTTTTTTTATGGAAGAACAGACGTGAGACAATGTATGAAAATCGGTGATTCCCGAAAGACATTAAGAACGTGTCTGCGTAGAAAGTAATGAGTATTCAAAACAATAATTGTAACCATGGTATTATTTAAAAGAAAGAAATAATTCTGGCGGCACCCTGATGACTATCTCACGGAACCCACTTTATGTATTCCTGTTCGCAGATTCTGTGAGAGATTTAGATTGAAACTAAGAGTTACACGCGATTTCGTTCGCGCAAAAAAATACCACGCATGAATACTACCTGCCCATGTTAATCCAGAGTCTACACTACAACCACGCATGAATACTACGTGCCCATGTTAATCCAGAGTCTACACTACAACCACGCATGAATACTACGTGCCCATGTTAATCCAGAGTCTACACTACAACCACGCATGAATACTACGTGCCCATGTTGATCCAGAGTCTACACTACAACCACGCATGAATACTACGTGCCCATGTTAATCCAGAGTCTACACTACAACCACGCATGAATACTACGTGCCCATGTTAATCCAGAGTCTACACTACAACCACGCATGAATACTACGTGCCCATGTTAATCCAGAGTCTACACTACAACCATAGCAAATTTTATCAAAATACCTTCATCCACACATCCATACCTACATACAAACTTACGCGTTTATAAAATAAGTAAGGATAATATTTACTTTTATTAATGTTTTTATTTTGTGTCGATTACTTAAATAATATTGCTTCAATAGTTGTTTGCAACAATGGTTTGGAACTTTTGCCCAGGATCGAAAGAGTTTTTAAGATTTTAAAGTCATCGACAAAGTTTCTGCTCGACCAGTTTCTCAACATTTTCTTCTGCACTAGGACGCCTCAAAATATTTTAACACATAGGAAGTGACTGCAACGAATGCAGATGTGGTTGAACGTGTTTACATGTGAGTGTGTTCGTGCGCACGATTCAACGGATTTATTAAGCGATTTTCATCTTATGCCTGGTAGAGCGGCAACTTGTTCGATAGTACCTATGGAGTTTTTAATCATGGTCTTCTTTAGAAATATAGACCTAGCAAAAACTAAAGTGTATATAAAACTAGAATAAAAATCAATTATCTTTTATCCTTATCAGAGACAATGGTTTCCAGTTTTTCCTGAGTTCAATGATCTGCAAAGTATTTTTTAACGCGACAGAAGAATTGTTATCTTTTTTATCTGTTCTTGATCTTTTGTTGTTAAATAATTGGATTAGCGACTTCAGTATTAAACGGTGTTGCCATGGCAGTGGCGAAGGCTGGTTCTCCTTCATAGGGAAGCTCTAGCCTGTATAATAGGTAGGGATTTGGATGAGGGTTTTCAAAAGGTAAGTGGTAAGTGAAGCCGATAGGAATGGGGTTATAGGAACCCCTCGCCACTGTGCCATGGTTACACAAGTAGCAAGTGCGTTATAGACTTGATTATTTCCTATGGAGAGCATATCGATTATTGCAGCAAAATTATGATGGATTCTCGCGCAACGCGAATAAAGTTGTAATAGTCAGGTGTACTTACTGTTCTTAGTTTTCACACACAATAGACAATTAAACCTCCGCAAATTGAGGAGAGAGTGGTCGGTAATGATTGAAGGACTACAACTTTGACCTCCATAAATTGAGGAGAGAGTGGTCGGTGATGATTGGAGGGCTACAACTCAAACCTTCTCAAATTGAGGAGAGAGTGGTCGGTGATGGTTGTAGGGCTACAACTAAATCCTCCTCAAATTCAGCAGAGAGTGGTCGGTGATGATAGGAGGACTACAACTCAAACCTCCTCGAATTGAGGAGAGAGTGGTCGGTGATGATTGTAGGGCTACAACTAAATCCTCCTCAAATTGAGTAGAGTGGTCGGTGATGATTGTAGGGCTACAACTAAATTCTCCTCAAATTGAATAGAGTGGTCGGTGATGATTGGAGGACTACAACCTTAACCTCCTCAAATCGAGGAGAGAGTTGTTAATTATTCCTGCTCGGGCTACTGGTTACTATTTTGGTTTTCAATCTCTGCCTATGTAGACTTCAAAAGTCTTCTAAAACGTCGTCTATCTAGACTTATTTTGCTTATTTGTCTTACATGAGTATTTTTAGCTCGCAAAAAGTAACAGCTATTAATCAGATGTTTAGTAACCACTCCAAATGGTTAATTACCCACATAATAAATTAACACAAGGTTTTTCCCACACTTTACTTTAAGGTGAAGTTTGAATGATTGATCTCCTATTACGGTTTATTGGACTATCAGGGAATTCGATCCCTTGGCTGATAGCAGGTCAACCGTTCTCGTAATTCTTTCGTTTTATAATGAACCCAAACAGCCTCCGTGGTCTAGTGGTTAGAGCTTGGCCCTCGACTCGGAGGTCGTGGGTTCGATGCCGCGACTCCCGCGCGTTAGAATATCAAAAAATATTGTGTTCAAGCTGCTCAGGACACTACACGCTAATCACCTGATTGTCTAACAAGAAATATGATTCATGCGTCGGATGGGTATGTAAAGTCGGTCCTACGCCTGATCCCTCGCCAGTAGTGTCGGTCATCCTTTCCACTGGCTTTCGAGTGTAAAGGAAGAGAGAGTACTCTTGTGTATTGCACACACTTGGGCACTATAAAATAACGAACGTAGCTGGTCTGTTTTCAATGAAACCGGCCACCGTCAACGAAATTGATGTGGCTAGCAAATGTATAGTACCACTTAGCTTGCCTATACTAATATTATAAAGAGAAAAAGTTTGTTTATTAATATGTTTGTTTACATCGAACAGGCTCCGAAACTACTGGACCGATTTTGATGAAATTTGGCACAGATATAGAGTAGGCTACTTTTTATTGCGGAAAAATGTGCGGTTTCGCGCGTCGCCGACAACATCTAGTGTATTTATTAATTAATTAAAATTAAATTCCGTTTATTTCGGGCTGCATAGGCCCATATTATAAATACTTTATAGACTAACATACATATTACTATATTTAATAAACTAACACTAAAACTAAACACGTATTGTCTGCGACGTGGGGCGCGATATGTTCGGGAGTCGTCCTCTAAATCTTCTGTAGACGACTCCAATCGGCCAGAACTCCTCCTTCTCGAAAGTCGGTAAATTTATAAGATCATTATTATAGTAGTCGAGTGACCTGTAATAATCACGAATACTCTTACGAAAGGACCTGATATGGTGTTAATGATACTAACTAAATTATATTTTTTTCTAGATTTTGATATTTTTATGCACCACAAACACTAATAAATATAAAATCTGTCAACAAATCAATTTTAAAACCTCTAGAACTTGTGGCAACGCGGCAAGTGATTGCTACAATAAATAATCGCCAAGGTCTATATATTACGGGCACGCGCTACACATACTGACATATCATTTACATTATAATGTATTTATATATACTTCATGTTTCTGAGATTCCAGCTACATAAGCTTTAGTTAGAAAATCTTTTAATCGTAGAGTGTAAACAGGTGATAAGCGTCCATAGATATTTATTTATTTATAACAAAATCTAACATAATTTAGACGATACACACTTACCGACTTACTAATAAAAATATTTAAGCAGTGGATAAGCAACACAATGTTTTGTCCTTATCCGATACGTGGGAAAAGTCGCTTGACAGATACATATCTAAGCTTTTGCTCTATGATTGCAAGAGTGAAGAGTCCTAATGTTTTTAACACTTTTTTGTCGTACTTGCTGTTTAATCTAAGGCCTGGGCCTTTAGTCAAGATGCATTCGATAATCTCGACGGCGAAGTTCGAGAGTGGTCCCGGTGTCGAGAGCTAAGCTCTAAACGACTGGACTACGAAGGCGTCACACGTCACTGTACATTAAAATAACTAAGAAATATACCTACGTGTTGTCAGATAAGGCAGGAGCCATGCTTCTGCACGGATGGGCCGGATAAATACCACGGCCTCACAGAGAACCGGCGTAAAGTAACGCTTGCGTTGTGTTTCGCCGAATGTGAGGGGTTGCCGAAGGCCCAGGGGGGGTTTGGGATTTTGGGGACCAGGAGCGCAGGTGCATACGTAACTCCTCTGGTGTTGCGAGTGCCCATGGGCGACATATTGCTTACCATCAGGCGGACCGACTGCTCGTTTCCTGGACAGGTAGTCTGTATAATTAATTATTTACTGGATTCATAGTTGCAAGTAAATAGGTTAAGACGAATGATGAATATAGCCTGAGATCCGAGGCCTTCCTAACTACACTTTTCATATACAAGTAATATTTTTTTCGTACTTCTGTCACCCACCGCAGAAAATAGCGGGTATGAACTATGCATAGGTATATTCATTATACACTCTTGTAATTATACTACCAAAGAAATTTAATTTATGAGTAAGAGTGTCAGTGACAAGTGTAGTCAGGCCGGCGTGGGATCTCAGTCTATAAACTATCGTAATAACTAAAGCGTTCGTTGTTAACCATTTACCTTTACGAATTATTTTCCAATTTGGTCGTAACAATCGGTTGCCTGTGAGTAGGACCCATTATTTTTATTTTGTTTTGACACGTATCATTAATGTCATCTATTTAAAAACAAATCTGATTAGAATTCCAAATTTAAATTTTCTATTTTGTTCTTGGTCATTTGATGAAAAACTCACCTTATACCTTGATTTTTACCTAAATTACCTACCTACCAGCGATTGTCTATATATAAAAGAAAATCGTGTTGGTTACATTATTATATATAGCTCAAGAACGGCTGAACCGATTTGGCTGAAAATTGGTGGGGAGGATACATAAGTGCCCCGCCGAGTCTGTCTGTCTGTATGTTCGCGATAATCACAAAAACTATCGAAATGATTTTCATGCAGTTAACATTTGCCGACAGAGTGGTTCCTTAGGAGGGCTTAGGTCGATAATAATTAGTTAAAGTTTTTTGTAAATTGTTTGATTTATGAAGATAGTTATTGAAGGTGTCGAATAGAATCAATATATAACAAAACAATGTACGATCGGATTGTTTCTCTTCTAAGGGTCTACGTAAAAGTTCGCGACAGCATATTATAATATTATTGTCTATCTTTTAAGGACTATACCCATTCTAAGTTTAAAAAAAAATAGCGGGTGAAGCTGCAAGCAACAGCCAGTTAGGCATAAATATCATTTAGACTAATGTTTTTTTCCTAATTTCTTGTGGCATAACTCGTAAGGCATATCTTTTTGTCATAACAATACGTCTTTGGCACTATTCCATAGGTTAATAAATAGGTTAATACGGCGTGAAATAACGTTTGTGTAGTTTGTGTCAGGTTAGAACTTTTTATCACGTTCGAAACGTCTTCAAAGTAGTAAAATGGCCTCCCAATACCCGGTGTGAAATAACGTTTGTGTAGTTCGTGTTAGGTTAGAACTTATTATCACGTTCGAAACGTCTTCAAAGTAGTAAAATGGCCTCGCAATACCCGGTGTGAAATAACGTTTGTGTAGTTCGTGTTAGGTTAGAACTTTTTATCACGTTCGAAACGTCTTCAAAGTAGTAAAATGGCCACCCAATACCCGGTGTGAAATAACGTTTGAGTAGTTCGTGTTAGGTTAGAACTTTTTATCACGTTCCAAACGTCATTATTTCTTTTTTATTATTATAATTAATCATAATAATATCAATCATAATCATATAATAATATCAATATAATCATATAATAATATCAATATAATCAATAATAATCAACGTCTTTTTTTATATCATTAGATGTAAAAAAAATTAAAGAAGCATATTTAAATATGTTTATGCTTTGTAAAAGTAGGTACGCTTAAATATCATTATGCGTAAATAAATGTATGCTTAACAATAGATAGGTATGCGTAATAATTATTATGCTTAAAGTGATTATGTTATTAATTATGCCTAAACAGCTATGTCATATTTATATTATGCGTAACTATTATTACGAATAATTAAATTAGACAAAGTTAAATTATGACATATGTTTAATGCAAAAAATAGGGAATCACAACTGATGTTATATATTTCACGAAAATAAATTAACAATAATCAACTAAGCTTTACTTACTAACCTGCCATACAGACCCATTTTAACCTTACTTACCGTTTACCACAGACTAGAAAATATATTTACTTATGTACAGAGAAACAGCTTTCATAGAACGTTCCAAATTTGAAAATTTTGACGTCCCCTTTTTTCCACACATTCGTGGACACATCATATGCTTGTAGTAGTGCAATCAAAACGAAAGCTGCTATCTATATGTAGCTGTTTATCTGTTCCTCTTTCTTTAATCTGTGCCCATAGCTAACCACTTACCCATTTTCTCTAGAATTTTCCACACAAGACAGTCCTATATTTCTAATTGCCGATTCCTTAAACCCGGGCGGATGTAGGTGACAGGAGATGATGGTGAAAAATCGCCCGTTTTTTGCGCGGGGGGCAATCGGGGTGGTGTCTAACGACAGCCACGGATTGTTGCGCTTATCTCCGTGTATCTGAGGCTAGGATTTGTGATGATGTATTAAACGGATAAGAAATTAGATAAATATAAAAAGATTAAAAGGTTCTACAAATGCGGGATTTACACTGCACGATTTTTGCCGAACAGCGAAAGTCGCCTGATAATGGAACGGGCAATTCGACCGTCAACATTCCCATTTAGACGGCGACTTTCACCGTGCGGCTTTAGTCACTCGTGTAAATTCCTTACAAAATTGATCAATTTGCTAGTTATAATTTGATACGTGAAAATATACTATCAGGGAATCTAATTCATAAGCAGTTGACCGCTGAATTTATTCGTTTGTGGCGGAACAATAAGCGCCACAATCCTGAATCGCGCTATCGAAGTTTTCAAAGATCGGCACTATATATACGACATCTGAAATTCATTCAAGTGGGCTTCGGCCTGACCGAGCATACCACCTCGCTCGGCCGGAGATCTCCCTTTGGGGCTGCCCTTCATCCCACACTTTTTATCATATCAAACTGACAATTACTAAAAATATATACCTATACACTTTTTACAAAACAATTAGGTACTTCAAAAATATATTGAGTATATTTTTTTATTTTTCTGGAATGGTATGGACGCTTCACACCCAATTCACACTAAATATCCGAAAAACTTGTGTTACAGGTAGGTACCAGTCCACGGGAAGTAAATTTAATACTTTAATACTATATTATACAGTATACATATTATGTAGTGCAGGAATTGTAATAAAAATTTATTTTTTTCAAGTTATAATAATATTTTTTTATTATTAACAAATATAATGTAATATAAACTTAATCAGTAGGCTCAATTTTAGTAATAATTGAGAGAGAGAGAGATAGACAGAGAAACACGCGCACGGCTTACAACTATAGAAAAAAGTGTCGTTACAGTCTTAATTTTTTCCGTCTAGCCCCCTTTCGCAACGCGCGATAAGGAACTTCGTTCCAACATTTATTCCCTCGGCGGGATTCGAACTCGCGACCTCCAGCTTTAGCGCCAACGCGCTAACCACTGAGCCACAGAGCTCGTTATTGTGACTGATGTTGTCCTTATATTACAATTTAAAAAAATAAGAGAACACTCTACTTGCTTATGAATTAGATTCTTAACCCTTCGTTTTAGCTTCGCCGTAGTTGGGTAAAAATTTATGTTACGACGACTGTTTTGTTTAGTAAAATATATCCTTGAATACATACATAACTAATATTAACATGTCATAAGATAAAACAAGCATGATATAACATTAGTTATAATTTTTATTATCATAATTTTGCTAGGCGCCATCTAATTGCTTTCACCTCCCCGTTGTGAGATGAAAAACTCCTGAAAAAATGGTTTACGCCGCCATTCACAGATGGCGCTGAGAATGTCTTATTGAAAATTAAAAACTTAATAAGTAATTCACCAAAATCTTACCTTGAAAAATCATTTAATCTTGAAAAATTATGTACGAAATATATAAAAGTAAAAACGCTAATCCTTATTAGAATTACTTAAAATACATTACGCGTGTAAGATAATATATTGTAAAACCTCCATAAATCGAAATTAAATGACATTTTTCTTACTTTTGCAAAGACTATTTCTTCTTCTATTAGGACCGATATTCTATTTATCTTTTTAGGAACGACCCTGAAAAAAAAAAACAAATTTAAATAACGCACGGTTCATAATTTTATTATCAAAACAGTATCCCACTGGAACGCTGTACATTTTTGGGATAAAATGTAGCCTGTGTGTTAAATCCAGAGCCGAAACTACTACCATACTAAATTTTATCAAAATCCGTTCGTAGTTTTGGCGTGTAATAGCCACAAACGTCCGTCCATCCATTAAACTTATGATTTTATATCATCTGTCTTATAAATATTTTTTAAGATTATCACTTTCTGTGAAAGTGATATTATATATATTCATATACCTTAGAAGACTTGATGGCATAATAATTAAGATTTCCAGCTTGAGTAGAAATGTTGTAAGTGAAGATTTTTGCACAATTTATAACATACATTTATTTGACTATAAAAGAATATTAGTAGCGTTATTTTCTTCAAACTTATGTAAACGTAAAAGGCTACATTAACATTTTATCCAAAACATGCACTGATAATTTAAAGCTCCGTGTCTAATAAGAAATCACAAAATGACAAATACACACAAATAACTGTAATTTAACTAATATTTTGTATATAAATCACTTCACTTGCATACAAAATTTAATATTTCAATTTTTCTAGTTTTCAATATCCGAATCAATGCGAATTATTTTCCGTATTCCGTTTTTTTCCGATTGTTTTTCCGTAGGCTCATATACGACTCAGCTAATAATTAAATGAATACTTCGTTTTAATCGCTTAATTTTGTTACAGCACTTAAATTGCTACCTTCGGAGTGGTTACAATGAGAAATACTTGCAACGTACAATGCGGCTAAATAGAATTTTGAGATCTCGTATTTTTCGTGTGTAAGGATGAACGTCTTTTCAATTTACTCGGCTTATACCATCTCACCCCTTTACTGCGCATGTCGCTATACATAAGTAGGTGAGGGAAAAAAACACAAATTTATACCGGGTAAATTTTGAACCTATACTTTTTTTTTCCTCTCCGCATTTTTATGTCGATCCTTTGTATGTGTGCGTTGTGCCAGTTTTAATTACGTATCGACTTAATTTGCCTCCGAGCTTGGCCGTTTCTGGGTAGCTTTCCGCGTTTCTTGTGTGGAGAGGCTGTTTTCATATTCATTTCGCCGTTTCCCGAGTATATATTGTTCTGGTGCGTGAAGGTTATGTTTTGGATGCAGTTTGCGTGCTAGTTTCGACGTTTTGGTGGGAAACCATGTGCTCCGTGGTCAAGTGAAAGAAGTCTTTTGGTCCTTTGGATTTCTTGTGCAGCGAAGTCGAACTCGGAAGGGAAGATGTGACACAGGTGCGTTTGAAATTCAATTTGAATTTTGAAATTAGAAGTTATATATTTTTTAAATCTGTTTTTTTAACGGCTTTGCGTGATGATGTTTTTGCCACCTGTTGATGATGTTTTGAGTTATGGATACGCTATCATAACCATGTTATCTATATCATATATATAACCGCATGCATATATTATGAAGTTATATGTACGACATAACATTATATAATTGTGTCTATAACTAGATGTTGCCCGAGAACTCGTGCGCGCAAAAGGATATCCTACCGCAACAAAAAGTAGCCTATGTCCTTCCTCGTGCTCTACGCCATATCAGTGCTAAGTTTCATCAAAATTTATCCAGTAATTTTGGAGTCTATTCAATGCAAATAAACAAAATTTTTCCTCCTTATAATATTACTATAGACAGCATATATAGGTATAGATGAAGTAAAAATGTATAAAGAATAAGGAAATAATGCAGAATTTTGAGAAATAGAAATACGTTGCGTTCGTACATGTTATAAACTGACGCTAATAAGTAATTATCAAGAGCCAAGACCGCTAATTATTTATAATTGGCCAGTATTAATTGATCATGCGACACCATTTTTTTTTATTTTTAAAGAAGAAAATAATTTGTGTTAGTCTCGACTTTAAATATAGTGCTTTACAAATCAGAATCAAAAAAATGAACAATATAAGTGTCTTATTAATGTCTTATTAGAATGTTGGTAAACGATTATTATCTGCACTATTAATTAGTAATTGCAACTTTAACAGATATTAAATTGGGATTTAAATTGATGAATTACTAAAACAATTGTTACGTTGACTGTTTACGTTGTTTATAAGCTCCTATTTAATATCTTATTTGTAATTTATCTAGTAGAAATGCGCTCAGTATTTTGTTTTAGATTAATAACCAAATATGGGGGTTACGTAATTATTTGAAAATAGATGTTGCCCGTAACTTCATACGCGCTAAGGGAAATCTTCCGGAACCGTACAATTTGCCGCAACAAAAAGTAGCCTATGGCCTTCCCCGTGGTCTCATCTATATATGTACCTTTCATGAAAATCAGTTCAGTAGTATCGGAGCCTATTCAATTCAAACAACTCAAACAAACAAATCTTTCCTCTTTATTATATTAGTATAGACATAGGTGCCATACGGATACCTATAAATGGAATATGTAGAGTTTGCCTCTATATATTTTCATGTTAGTCACAAGTATGTCGAGTTTGCATCTACTTTTCATGTTAGTCACAAGTATGTCGAGTTTGCATCTACTTTTCATGTTAGTCACAAGTATGTCGAGTTTGCTTCTACTTTTCATGTTAGCCACAAGTCTCACAACATAGGCGAACCATTTTTATCATTTCAGTGGCACAGATGAAGCAAACTTTATCACTTCATGTTCGTTCATAAGTTTCAAACCTCCATTTCTACCTTAGCCTGTAAATAGTTTATATCAAAATAAGAAAGATGGCGTAAGCGGTCCTCTCCCAATTTAATTCCATGATAAATATTTTAAAAAATATATAAACCGCCTTCCATAGTAAAAGCAATAACATTCTTAAAAATCACTAAAAATTATGACATAATTCTTATTGTCGAAATAGTTCCTCTTTTAAATCTGCTAAAATTTAACTATTTCTCTTCATTTTCTGATCATTTTTTTAAACAATGAATGGGTATAGTAAACTATCCGTATACGATAGACATATCTATGCCATCGCGGACTTTTTGTAGACCTATAAAACAGAAACAATCCCACCATTCATTGATATGTTATTTATCTCCAACGCTAACCAGCTTAGGCAGCGTTTTCGATAAAAGTTCTCTAACGAACTATTCTCGACCTAAACCTTCCTAAGGGACGACTCTGTCGGTTAATGTAAACGAAATTCATCCCGTTTACAGACGGCAAAAAGTTTTTGAGATTATTAGAGACCGTTCTTGAGTTTTAAATAGTGTAACTAACACGACTTTCTTATATAGTAGTTGTAGTATGCTCGAGTTACTTTAAAAAAAGTCAAATCACTATAATAGGTGTATATATTTTGAGGACTTCTCTCTATTCCTCGTGGATCACCATCACCAGGTCTTCCATTTTTTGACAATGGGACCAATTTGGGGGTTAACTCTTGAAAAAAAGAATTCGAAAATCGAACCACAAACGGCGGAGTAATGGCGTAACATATATGATACAAAAAAAACATACACACGAATTATTTAAATTATTTTTTCTGCTAGAAAGAAAATTAATCTATATATCTTGTAGACCCTTTAGACGTACTCTTCTAGATATCCCTCCCCATCGTACCGACTTCTTTGCCTACTCCTTCACGGTGCATGCTGCTAAGCTCTGGAACTCCTTGCCAGCTCGGGATTCGGGAACTCCTTACATACAGTGTAAGACACTTTGGCTCTTTAAGGGAAGACTGCGTAAGCACTATCTCAGCTTAACCTGATAATTAAGATACCAAACCCTTAATTTAATTTATGATATTAATATATTATGTTTTTATTATACAATTGTAAATTATTGTATATATTAGTATATTTGTAATTTATTTATGTAAGTATTTGTATAATATTAAAGAACTTAATCTGTTTTCATATTGTTAATAATTGTACGCACCAGATACTGTTAATTTTCTTTATGTTCTCCTGTGTCGGGTCTACTGGAAGAAAATCCAATTTTGGTATAAGTAGTACCTTTGTACTAAATTGTATCCTAGTTTTAAGATTTCATTATTTATTATTCTGTATACATAAATTATTAAATAAATAAATAAAATTACAAAAAAAAAGATACAACAAAGAGAAATCATCCAGGTCGTCCCCACCAGGCAGAGCACCCAGAAGGCTTACGAATTGAGAACCTCCTCCTGTGTTTTGGAAGTCAGTTGAAAATGGAACGCATAACATCCTTATATCCTATATTATAAACGCGAAAGATGTGTGGATGTACAGATGTTTGTTATTCTTTCACGCATAAATTTCATTAAAATAAAATAAAACTTTTCATTAAAGTAGTAATAACTACTGAACAGATTTTAATGAAATTTGGTATGGTGGTAGTTTAGACTCTGGATTAACACATAGGCTACTTTCATTGCAGAAAAATGTACGGTTCCTGCGGGATTTCTTTTTGTTTGTTTTATAATTTTTTCTAAATTTAATATATTTAAAAAAATTACATTTTTTCTTAATTTATATTGCACTAGCTTTTAGCCGCGGCTCCACCCGCGTAAATAAAGTATCCCACTGGAACACGTTTTCGGGATAAAAAGTTGTTTATGTGTTAATACACAGCTTTAACTACTACCATACGAAATTAAAACAACATCCGTTCGGTAGTTTTTCCATGGAAGAGTACCAAGCATCTATCCATCCTCACAAACTTTTACATTTATAATAGTAGTAGGATTAAGCATTTCAAAATATAAAATTAATAAAATGGTAGAGTCTAGAGCATCCATTGCCATTGGAATATAAGACTGAGATCCCAGGTCCGCCAGACTCCCCTTATATTCTTACTGATAATATGTATATCATATTCTAGAATAGTGAGTACAATGAACGTATGCATACCCGCTAGTCGGTGCCGTGACCCATGGGCCAAGTTTTAGGCACAAGGTGCCAAAGTTAAAGAAAATTATAAATAATATACATAATTTTTCTCTAAACTTAGTATGAAAAGAGATATAAAGGTTAGAAGTTTAATGATTTTTATTTCTACGTGGATGATTTTCCTTTTTTATTTTTATGAAATGCTACAAGATAAAAATAAGCAAGCCGTGTAAATTTCACTATGTATATGTCATTATTTTTTTATCACATACGTTAGAATCATTTTAAAGGCAGTGAGAATTGCCCCACCGCACAAACTAGCGGGTATGCATACACATTAATTGTACACACTAATACCATAATATCATATACATTTTATAAGTAAGAATATAAAGGTAGTCTAGCGGGCCCTGGGATCTCAGTCCAATAGGTACAGTTCGATGAGCTTAGGGAAGAGTTCCGAGAGACGGTACCGGTCACTGATAATGATAATGACTTAGGAGTTAGTCAATTTGATGATTCTGCAACGTGATGACGTGTTTTATTAATACCTGGCACAGTAGACCTTATAACTGTAGCAATAAGGTCCAAAGGCTGCACAGCGGTTATTCGTGACTGTACAACGTGGGAAATATTATTTATAGCTAAAATAATGAACTGGCAAGCTGAGAGCTCGTAAAGTTCTGTTTTATGGCACACGCCCTTTGTAAAAATCAGTGTTGCAACAATATGTGCCAATTTTTGAAATCTTTTTTTAAATGAAGTACCTACTCATTACTCAAAAATATTTTTAATACCTACTTACAATTTACTTAAAAAGGTGTGTATGTTATAACGAACATAAAAGTCTCACAATCATATTTAACGAGAGGTGGTTGAAATTCGCCCAATAATAATTCATATAATTTTGACGTGATAACGTCATAAATATCGATATCGCTGGCTACACGCATGAATTATTGTCACGTTCCGCCTGATTGTCATGTTCCGCCTGAGCCGACCGTGCAAGCGAGAGCGCGGCACAAGCGATAGAGAGGCACGATCGGCCTAAGCGTTCGGCTTGTGATGACGTTATAACGTAAAATGAAAGTGACAGATTGACAAACGTCAACGTGTATCAGAATTCGGTATCATACGTACGGTAGTGTGTGATAATCTTAGGTAGTTTGTTGTTATTTTTATTCATAAAAATATTAGCTTTCTGCACACCTTCCTCCACATAAAATTTAACTGTGCCAAATATCAGATCGCACATTTCTCGTAAAACTATATTGAAAGTTTTTGATTCACGGAAATATAATAATTACTATCTTTTGCCCGCGGCTTCGCCCGCGTGGAATAGTGTTCTTGGAGAAAAAACTTCTTCAGCAATTAACTCTAATCACTGCAATATACTTCTGTATATAATATTGAAAATGTTTTTAAGGTTTCGTATCCAATGGGTAAAAATGGGACCCTATCACCTCGACGCGACGTGCGAGACCGCTTGATTATCAAGCTTGATAATATTCAAAAATATATATTTTTCGCGCTTAAATATAAATTTTAAGATATCATCTAAATTTAAGATAGTAATTTAAACTGTATCGTTTGAAGTGTATAAAGATTTAATTTGATAAATATCATACTATTTCCGTCTAAAAAGCTTTTGAAAATATCATACATAATAATAAGTATGAACTGGGCACGGGCAGCTAGTTTTATTAAGTAAACCGCTATGTCCCTGCATTTTTAATCTGTAATATCTTCGAAAATATTCATTTAAATTACATGTTGTAAAGGGCCATACTAATCCATATTAAATGCACAATGTATGTATTTAAGGTACTCAATTTCATAAGGATTAATGATGTATTGCTTAAAATCGCTTCTAGTAAATAAGCCCTTATTTCTCGTAAAAAGTAAAGGATAAAAAATGGTTATTGTGGGTTATCCCTAAGAGATAGACATGTACCATTGTAGACCTTTTTAAGGTGTACAATACTGTAGTACATTAGTTTGATCTACCTTACGAGGCAGGTTCAGCCGGCGTTTGCAATGCAAGCGCAAAAAAAAGTGTTTATTTACGACATTAGAAACCTCTAAAATTAAAAGTGTTTCTCTATTATATTATGCATGTTATATACATATAACCTTCCTCTTGAATCACTCTATCTATTAAAAAACCGGCATCAAAATCCGTAGCGTAGTTTTAATGATCTAAGCATACATAGGGACAGACAGATAAAGCTACTTTGTTTTATACTATGTAGTGATGATGGTAGAGGGTAGAGAGAATGCTTATTTCATCGTATCGCCTGATGGAAAGTCAATACACCTGCTCGTAAATATTCTCAATTATACCGTCATGTCACTTCATAAATCTAATAATAAATAGGGGGGAAACGAGCAGACGGACCACCTGATGGAACGCAATTGCCGTCGCCCTTGGACACTGAAACACCAGAGTATTAGCAAGTGCGTGCTGGCCTTTTAGAATGGATTTAGATTGTTGAGGAGGCTACAATATACCCGCCCAAGAATAAATCGAAAAGATGCAACGCTATTATTATTACTGGCTATTCCATGCCAAATTTCATAAAAACCTGTTCAAGTATTTTTTGCGTGAAAGAGGAAATTAAAACTTAGAATACTATAAAATGAATACTGTTTACCTAATAACGTAGTATTGAAATACATAAGATGGACGTGTGGATGGATGGGTGTTTGTTACTCTGTCACGCGAAACAACTGAACGGATTTTGATGAAAAATATGGTATATGTCTATGATCCGGATTAAAATAGGCTACATTTTATCCCGAAAAAGTATGGTGTTCCCGTGGGATACTGCATCTACGCGGGCGGAGCCGCGGGTGAAAGCTAGTTTAACAATAATGCTCAGTTATAAAAATGTTATTTACCGAACATTCTCCCTTGACAGTATCGGACGGTGGACTTAAAATGTTAAAATACGACCTGACCTGTTAAAATTCGTACATGACCATAAATGTTCCCTGCCATCGCATCATATTGACAGCTGGGGGCGTGCAAGTGCGTTTCGCAAATAAACCTTTATGCTCGCTGGAACGAGGGTCATATCTTGGAGTGAAAAAAATCAAAAGTTACAACGGGTCGCGGTTTCGAAGTAAATAGAATTTACGAATGCTCAAATATATTTTAAATTGAGAGTCTCTCAAATATGAGACGTACCTATTATTCTGCTAAGCAGATACAGATATTAATGTCAAACAAAACAAGTAGCAACCCCAAAAGTAGGGCAGTTTAAGTATGGAAACTTTATGCCTCGTCATGCCTCGTCTATAATATATAGAATCATGACTGAACGAAGTCAAACATAGATCATGCAGTTAAATATACCCATCGCCTGTGCGCGGCTGCTGCGATGCAGTTCGTCTTAAAATCGACGACCTCTGTGGCTCAGTGGTTGAGGGTGTTGGTCCCGGCTTGAGCACCAACACGGTCGCGGGTTCGAATCCCGCCGAAGGAATAAAAAGTTTTTCTGTGTTCCTGGGTCATGGATGTTTATTGAATATGTGTATAATATAATAAAAATCTTAAATATATGTATAGTATAAAAAGTATTAAATATATTTCCGTTGGCTGGTACCCGTAACACAAGCTCTTCGAGAACTTACCACGGGATCAGATTGACGTGGTGTGAAGCGTCCATAGATATTATTTTTATATATTATTATAAAATAACACTAACTATGGATAGAACAATGTAGTCTAGGCGACAAACTGTTTTTCGTCTCAAATACTGGTCATATTTATTTCAATTTTTAAATTAATATTTACTGCTTTTAAATTAAATATTTTGTGCGACGTACTCATTTCAACGCCGCGCGCGTAACCTAAAAATGATGCGCGGCGACCTGTTTTCAGCGTTAAATTAATGTTAAAAATAATGGAGATATAGATCCGGTAGTTGGAAGTTTTTAATGCAAATAGCCTGCTCTTATTCAGTATAGTTATAGAATTTGTTAAATAATAATAATAATATGCCTTTAAGCTAATACCAAAAAACTAAAAACACTCCTTTCGGCCTCAATGATTGTTATTTGCTTATAACTTTTACAATTATTTATGTGCTAATATGCACTTCTAGCACAATTTTCGAGACGTGATTCCGAATCCAACGAGGTGTCACACATAGTTGTAGGACCAGTATCTGTATTTGACACGAAATTTAGTTTGTCGATTAGACTAATGTGGGAGCTTGAATAAATTATATTGAAGCATGTGATTTCTCTAGGTCTCGAATTTGACATTCAATTTTGCAGTAAGCTAAGTTTAATTACTAAGTTTAATCAAATTGACACTTATGAGGTATCACCGTCATGTTTTATTACATTTAAACTACTTCATAGTCGAGTTGCTCAATTCGATTGCCCATTTCCCTAATAGTAGCACCATCATTTATAACAACGTAATCAACCAATAAAACAAACAAATATGGCCGCATCTCGAGACATAGATGAAAAAATATAATGATACCGAGATTCGTTCCGCCTGCGCCGGGCTTCCGTTCGAATTTTGAATTTAGAACTTTTTTTTATTGTCAAGTTTTTTATGGTAATGATTCTCTTTTTTCGGCCTTCAGTTATTGTTTTCGGAACTTGTGATGCCTAATGAAGATTGTTCGGCGTAACACGGTGGTTTTAATGGATATTTGCGGATTTTTTGCCGATGGCCTAATCAAATTTTGATAAAAATTATTTTTCGGCGTATTCTGTTTTAACTAAATTGGATTATCCTGATGGAGCCTGGGTTTCCTCAAAATTAATAATGTAACGGTGATGTGAATCTCAGTAAATAAATGTAGGTACGTGTTTCCTCTTTTATTAAAATTTAAAACAATAAGCTTGTGTAGCCGCATCTGATTACAATAATTCCTCCTGGCTTCTTACGTGGCACAAACCAGAATACAATACAACTACGTTCTTAATGTCTTACGGGCATCATCGTTTTTCATACATCGTCTGTCATTTCATATTGAAAAAACGGTGGTTGCCGAGGGCATTATGAAAATAGAGCTGCAATGTACTGATTCCAGTACCGATAATATGTTAAAACCCTTTACAACAAAAAAATAATTATCAAAATCGGAATACACTGTAAAAAGTTATGCGTGGTCACTGGTCCTACATTAAAAAAAATACGCATTTACTTGAGAACCTCCTCCGGCTTTTTCGTCGGTTAAAAACTGCAAAATGGTATTCTCTTAAACGTCAAATTAATGTTAAACCCGTTTTGATTGGTCCTGATGTCCGTTCATGATATCAAGACGATTCATTTAGGTATATGTAATTCAATAAAAGTAAAATCATTAATTCGTGCTGAGTACAGTAAAACAACGCAATAATGTCTTTCGGGCATCGTCGTTTCACATACATATTCTGTCATTTCATATGGAAAGACTGGTTGCCGTGGGACATTATGAAAGTAGTTGCATTGTCCACTAGTCAATTCTAGATTTGTTTAAAACCATATTATCCAATCTATCCGTTTACCAATCGTAATGATTGCTGTAACCAGCGCCTATCCGTCTTGTGGTCATATTCAATCGAGGCAAAAAACTGATTGCCTTCGATAGCTTGAATTATAGCCACTATTTATTTCTATTCAAACTGACTGAGGTAGTTTGTTTTGAATGAAAATAATATAATTGTAAGCTTCCTAGTGAAAAAAATATGTATGCAAGTGGTCGCCCCGTGCTCCCACTTCGCCGCTAATTATTAGATATTTTTTAAGTTTGAACTTTATAACCAACCAAAGGCTCTCTCCTCTTAAAAAACCTCTTAGACGAAAAGAAATATATACTTATATAAATTTTGTGGCCAAAGATGTGCCAGATTCATAAAAACTGAACGCATCTTGAACGTTTACCAAAATTGTATCTATTAAACGTACGGGTAGTGTGTGTTAATAATCTGAGGTAGTTTGTGTTAATAATCTGAGGTAGTGTGTGTTGGCGTTATTTTTATTATTTTAGTGTATTTCTAAACATTATTTTTTAAAATATTAGCTTTCTGCACACCTTTCTCCGAATAAACTTTAATTTACCGGCCAAATTTCAAACTCCTCCGGTTGCACAATTTAAAACTGTACCGAATGTTTTTGCTTCGCGTATTAATATGATAATCTGCTATAAAGATAGTATGGTAAGTGAAGCAAATTGTACTATAAAGTATAACATAATTAGAACGTTAAAGGCTGGGCCTGTCTCATTGTATTTCATATTTTTTTATTAAAAACTATAACCCGACTGCGTAAATATAGTCTATGCTACCCGGGCTATTGTTACTCATCTATTGACACCTCATTCATTAAAATCGGATCAGTAGCTTAGGCGCTACGGCTGAACAAGTACACATAGAGCACATACATAGACCGACAAAATCATTCATTTTTCCGTTCCGTTGTCAGGTAAAAAGGAAGTTTGCTACCCGCCACGAAAATGCTAGGTAACACTAAGTGTCAGTTCACACCGAGACGCGACGAGTCGCTCCATTTTAAAGAATTCAAAATTGCACTTTATTCACTACACGCTTCATTGTAAGAGTTCGAATTCCGTGAATCGAATGTCCGAAAATCGTGTATCTTCTTGTGTAGTAAATAGAGTTCTATTTTGAATCGCCATTTAAAAATGCAGCGCCGCGTCAAGTCGTGTCGCGCTTCAGTGTGAGATGACCCTAAAGCTTGCCTGCGATTTCGTTCAGATAGAAACAAAGTATTATTATTATATTAGCACGTCTTTTTGCCGAGATAAAACCCCCATCCCTGCTAACTAACAGTATTGTTTACTGAGATGATTCTATTAGAAAAATGACATTAAAATAGATCAGATCAATAAATGATCTAGAATACCTTTCATACATAGATATGAGAATTTTCTATTCCATAAAGAAGTTCGCTAATGCATTATCCGAAACTATAAGTTATAGCTAGAAAGATAGAATAGCGTTCGCAAAAAAAGCGACCAACTTAAAATTCGAATAATATTGTAGGAAAATCTTTTGATTAGCACGTGCAATAGCCCGTTGCGTGATTATTAATAAAAATATTTACGCAACGGATACGCTAATCAATGTTGCTGTCTTTGTTTGATACGTTGGAAAAGCCACTTGACAGACATTGTGGAAAACAAAAACATGGATTAGCGTATCTGTTGCGCAAATTTTTGAAATAGGAATAGAAATAGAAATCATTTATTTGCATAAATAAGGTACAATATGGTTTAACAGTTTAGGTGCATAAGATTCTTCTTATTTTGCCTTTTAAGTGGCGTCCAAGTTTTCGTTTAAAGACTATTAATTCTTACAGATTTTGTAAGTAATGGGGTATAGGTACAGTGTACGCCCTGTCAGGTAGGTACTACAATCTACTATTTGCTGTTACTTATTTAACACAGTGTGCAGCTAAATATTTAAGAGTGTGCAATTTCCCATAAAAAATGCCAACAACATAACGGAACATTCTAGTGACTAAAATATAACATCGGACGATTAATCATTCTATATTAAGATAGAACTTTAAAAATATTGTAGTCACCAACCAATAGAAAATATACGTTTGAAAATGCTGTTTTTTTTTTTATAATAAATTATCACAATTTGTAAAAAATTAGGTTACTGACTTTCAAGAAAAAAGTAATCAAATTAAAGCACGTTTATATATACGTTCTGTGAAATATTTTCAGCCGTTTGAGATCCACAGAAATAAATTCATAGAATATTTTATGCATTTTCTGACCGTACGCCTCACAATTGCGCTTTCGGCGAAGAAAAATGGTTATTCTAATAAATTTCAAAACCTAGATTTTAAAACTTTATTTCGTAAAATGTGGTTGACATTTTTTATAACAATCTTCTAATGAATATGTACCATAAGTGTTTTTTTTGAATAAACAACATTACAACATTAAAAAATTCAAGTAACCCCTTGAATTGTCAAGCAGTGAGCGAGCTGATGATGATGAATTATACCTACGAAAAAAAAATACGTGTGGCACTCGGGGACTGCCGCGGTAAAGCTATTGCATAGCATTTTTTATACTTTCTCACAAACAGCTGCTTACGTATTCGTCCGATTTCGGAGCAGCTCGTCTCGATCCGTGCGAGCTTCATACAGTCGTACCATATACATACACGATAAGGTTCAACTAGTCGCGGGCTCGAACTTATAATACTTCTCGATTTTCGTCGGGGATTAAAAAATTAAGAAGTATCGTGTATGTCATATTAACACATATACCCCCTTACTAATAAAAGTATTTACACAACTGATTAGCTATTCAACGTTGCTATCTTTGTCTAATACGTCTTCACAGACACATGACAGACCAATACGGCAACATATAGCTTATCCGTTGTGTAAATATTTTTATTATTAAACGGAATTGTATAATTTAATATAGTGTACTTGCTAGGTATATTTCAAAACAAGAATAAATTAAAAAAAAAAAACTAAAAATATGGTGGCCCAGTTTTCATGCCCGTAAGTGTATCTTGTCTGCACGTAAGAAGGACGTAAGTGCGGTATGAGCTGCACTGTGCACATATATGCGCAGGTTCTGCATGTGGAGGTGTACACAGACGTACAGATACATAGAATAAACTGTCCTACTGCTAATATAAGCTAGCTGTTGCTCGCGACTCCGCCCGCGCAAATACAGTATCCCCGGGAGCACTGTACTTTTCACTGTGCTTAAACTAAAACTACTACCATACCAAATTTCATTGAAATCCGTTTAGTAGTTTTTTCGTTAAAGAGTATCAAACATCCATCCATACATACATTCATCCATCCTCACACGCTTTCACATTTACTATGAACTATTAACTACCGATCCAATATTAATGAATGAGGTATCAATATATTCGTAATAATAGCTCGGGTAACTTAGGCTACGAGTATATAATTCACGTAGTCGGGTTATAGTTTTTGTAAAAAACTATAGTTAAGTAGCAAAACTATGCTAAGCATCCAACTTGCTATTATATATCACGTATCTGGAATATTTAAACTCTAAGTAATATTATAATGAAAAGAATTTTTAGGAAGAAGAAATTTGCAGAAAAATAATCACATTATAATTTTTCTACTTCGTCAGCTTCAAGAAAACGATAAAATATTTTACCCTTCCGTCTATTTTAGTCTCTTCTAGTCGGAGGCTATCCGCGTCAATACTTCATACGAAGGTGCATACACACATACCTCCTATTCGCTCTACGAATAGCATATTCCGAAAACTGTGGAGTAGACACATATTTTTTTTCCTTCCGGTTCTATTGATTTAATAGTAGAACTGTTTTCCTGGAATAAAATCGTCTTGGTTTAAACAAATTTTCTTATAACTACTTATAACTGCCTGTAACTTTTAAAATTAACTGGGAAATCAATCGTCTGTTCCACAAAATAAATATGTTTTAAGATATACCAAATACCCACTTTTAATTTTGTTGTGTTTCTTTTGTAAATAATACAAGTTTCAAAAAATCTGTGACTATTTTAGTAGGTAAAATATTTTAGATTTTTTAAAGAGTTTCAAGTCAATAGAGGCAAATTTTAAAGAAACTCCTTCAATATTTTCATATGTTCCGCTTCTGATCTTACAGTATAGGCCTTTACAATATTTTAAATGTCAATATGATAATGTTCAAAACATTTTATTATAATAAAGACAGTCATTTTTGAATTTAAATATCTAAAAAAAAAACAGTAACCGATCCACAGTTTTCCTATGATTGGCACACACAGGAGCGCGCACACACCTGTAACTCTCGTCTTGAGAATAATATATTTTTGTTGCCTTTATATATTTTTTATATTTTCCCTTTATATATACATGTATAGAGTTTTTTTTTTTCGCTTTCTTCAGCTCTTTTGAAGCAAGCTATTTCATGTATGCTCCATGTTTTGATGTATAAATTTTGAAATTGAATTGGTGTTTTCATATATTTTTTAAATAACTAAATAGAAGCTACATAGTGAATTATATTTTTAGAATTCAGTACAATTAAGTAAGTCACTGGTACAAGTAGGTTTTTGTTAACTTTGATTAAAACAGGTATAAATAGTGTAAAGAATAGTGTTTATTTATCAGTTTCCTTTTTTACCCGACTACGGCGAAACGAAAAGGAAGGGTAATGATCTTAATGTATGCATGTCGGTTTGTTCTATCGTAGCGCCCAAACTACTGGTCCGATTTTATTAAATTAGGTGTCAATAAATTCGTAATAATAGCCCGGGTAACGGGTAGCATAGGCTATATATAATTTACATAGCTGGGTTACAGTTTTTATGAAAAATACTACCGGCTCTATTTAGTAGTTTATGTATTACTGAACACTCTTGATTTGGTAATGAAGAAGATGAGAATCTTATTACAATAGAATTAAACCATCATCGACATAGGTTTATGAGGAAAACACATCATTCTATAGGATCGTTGTAAAATGTAGTAACTAACGCATTAAAATGTTTCTATTTGCCAGAAAGACATAAAAATGTCAGTCATAAACGCATTCGATTCCATCCTGATTCTGAATAATGAACTCTAGTGTTTTCACGGAGAGTTCTATTTTGTTTGAAACGTATGATGGTTCCTCAAGATCTGATAATAATCACATAACTAAGAATTCAGCTTCGTATAACTGTGTCTAAATAAACAGTGTTTTGACTTTGAATCGAATAATCCGCGATCTATTTGAGAGATATATAGATAATAAAGTTGAGTTTAGTCAACTCAACTCAAATGTATCATCATCATTTAACATTTCATGTACAGTTTTACGAGAATTGTGCGTACGGATGAGTGTGAAATTTGGCACAGTTAAAGTTTATGTGGAGGAGGGAAATATTTTAAAAATAATGCTTAGAAATACATAAAATTAATAAAAATAACACACACAGCCTCAGATGAGTAACACACACTGCCGCGCGTTTGAGACATACAATGTTGTTACATGTTGACGTTTGTTAATCTGTCACACTCTGTTGCTTTTTTATTGAACTTAAAAAACATATGAATTATTATGGGCAAATTTCGACCATAAGGCGACTTCTACTTTATTCAATCAGACCATACTTAATGGCACTTCGGAATGTTTACAGTACAAAACATTAGTAGTATGTTCCAACTTGAAAAAAATGTGTTGATTATCTTAAAATCTGATTTTATATAATACTGGCTGCTGCCGGCAGCTCCGCTCGCTTATAAATTTTTCGAGATAAAAAGCATCCTATGTCTAATCCAGAGCACAAACTACTACCATGCCAAATATCATCGAAATCCGTTCAGTAGTTTTTGCGTGAAAAGTAACAAACATCCATCCTTCCATCCATCCTCAAAAACTTTCACATTTATAATAGTAATAGGATTTAGGGAAAAGAATCTGATTTGCTACAGCTCTACATCTTAACCGACTCAGTGTCGCTCAACTAAACAAACAAACGATCGAAGTCAGAAAGCGATAACAGAAAACAACTTAACCTTAGGTTTTTGTTGTTTACCTCATTATACGATAGCTTAAGCACAATCGTTACTCATTAACTATTACACTGTTAAATTTAATCTTAAGTTGTTTCATCTCCTGTTTTTTTACGCGTTTTAAGTGTTCCGTAGAACAACAAGGAACCCTTGTAGTTTCGCTCTGTCCATCCGCCTATCTTCCTGTCCACCCCGTCTTTGTACCTTCTACAATCCGCTTTTCTAACTTCTGTGAATTTGTGTGTAATTTTATTTTTGGCATCTCACTATACATGTGAAGTGGGGATGACTTTTTTTCTACCCCATCGTGTAGGGTATCGTCGGGTAGGTCTTTTAAAATTAAGGCAATGCTATGAATATAATTTTTAATATAGTGAACCTTTTTCTAGCAATCGGTCTCTTAAGACTGTAACAAGTAGCCCTGGCTTTTCTAAACTATAAGATGCAGAAAGTTCTAATTCCATGGCGATTAGTTATGCTAAATACTCTTTCGAAGTAAACTGAATAAACCCTATTGCGATTATCCACCTACGGAATCCACCTTACAAATGGTCCGACATGCTCTTGGTTAGGTTATATTAAACTAAATAGTATGATTAGACTTTACGCATTTCACTGTAATGCTAGCTGGCAAAATATATTAAATTAGGTTTATTCACTTGTGAAATTAGTATTCTTATATTTGGAATCTATTAATCATAATTATTTCACCTGTGCTATCCCTCACGTGTGGAAACTAATTATAGTTGAATGAGTTTTACTCAGATCAACGTGGTCGGTCGCTCTGTTTTTTCTCCGGCCTTACGGATTCCTGACAATGTAGTGTCAGCCTAAGGGGGTTTGTGTCTAGTGTTGTAGACACAACCCCCCATAGGCTGGGACTATAGCACTGACTCTGCGCTAATATAACACAATATAGTTGAAAATTTAAGTGTCGAGTGTCGAGCTGTCATATTATATGAAAATGACATTTGACTCGACACTTGTGTGTTCGATTTTCAGCTCTATTGTATTAGCGCAGAGTTCTGTTTTCAATGCTCTGAAATTTTCCCAGCCTACCGGATTCCGGACAATATAGTCCAGTAACGTTGAATATCTTACTGTACAGTAGTACAGTAAGATCAAGTGACTTTTACAACGTAGCAGACAAAGACAGCTACATAGAATACTAAATATTCAAGAGGAAACATAATTATTTTGATTGTTTGCTTTAAATAGGCTCTGAAACTACTGAACCGATTTTGATGAAATTTGGCCCAGATATAGGGTAGACCACGGGGAAGGACAAGGCTACTATGTATTTCTGAAAAATGTACAGTTCCCGTCAGATTTCCACGTAAGCGCAAGAAGTCGCGTGAAATATCTAGTTTTCTATATCTGCATTATCTTTACTAAGTTACACCACGTCGTTGGCTCAACACTAAAATCAGCCTTACTACTTCTACTAAATCAGTCATTGCAGCTGCACATAAATGTAAACTTTATCGAGAGGGGTCTAAGTCTATTTTTGTAGACACACTCAGTTGCAGAGAACAAAAATTAAATCTCATTGACACTTCAAACACAAAGTATTTGTAGCTTACCACGAGTTGTATGTTAGTTATGCAAATTTAAACTACCTAATCAATGATTTCAAAACTAAGGACGGGCTGTGAGTTGTGACGTACATTTGACAGAAAAAATCTTCATACAAGAAAAAGTTACGCCATCTTGATTGCAGAAGATTTCGCCAATTAAATGCGGACTGAGTATACTGCGAATAGGAAATCAGATGTCCAAATGTAAAAATGGCAAATGTCCTCGTCTGCCCCAAACAACCCCAAAAGTGGGGCAGTTTAAGTGCGGACACTTTTTGCCTCGACATGCCTCGTCTATAATTTATTCTAGGTCTATGCACCTAATATATTGATAGGGATTTGGCGCCGACAAACCCGGTGTAACACACTTCGAACTTATAACAATGGCAATAAGGTTCAAAAGTGTAACATCGCAGGTGTCTAACTGTATCTCACATTTGGTCAAGTTTTTCCCGAGAGAATACTAAATATTATCACTCATTGGCTAATAACTAGCTAACATAGACACATTAAACCAGCATTCAAGTTTTTCTCAGGCAATTTACTTTTAATACAAAGAAAGGCAAGTTTCTCGTAGCTTCTGTACATGATATATCCTCCAATATATTTTAAACTTACATATTTTAATGCCCCATACGTCGTCGTCTCCCAGACGTTTTACGGCGTACGCTCTTCCTCCCCACTTTAATAAAAAACCTTTAAAAAATAAAGAAAAACCATAAAAGCAGCCCGTCTTGCGATGCGTTATCATTTTTATATGTTCCCCCCCTCAACCCTTTTAAGAAACCCCCCACCCCCTGCGCCCGATGCACACACTTATATGGGTTAGAGAAAATGTGTCTACCTGAAAACGTACGATGCATGCATTTTTTTATTCTCCTCACATTTTCCGTCCGCGATCCTCATATCGCCGATATAAAACTGAAAAATATATTCACACCGCCATACAAAAATGCACCCTACACCGTGCATGTAGAATCAAAAATGCATCGCGCGCGAACAAAAAAACAGAACACCCGTACACGAATTTCACCGAACACACGGAACCGCGCCGTTTAGAAAAAAAATAAAGCACACACATATAAATTGCATGCAGTTCGAAAGGGATGCACTCAGAGTCATAAAACACACACACACACCGCGTTCACGGCTAGTCGACTAGCTACACAGACACGTATGAACAGCACACACATGCGCGGCTAAGAAAACCGTGCATGTGTTGGAAAATGCTTTTCCTTGCAGCAACCTCTCGGGAAGAGTTTCATAGCGAATACCTCGCGGTAAAGACATCTAGACGTTCTCCTAAATTTTTTATTTAAAAAACTTGAAATTAAAATTTCGTGTACCGCTTAAGCTGAATCGATCGGTTCCGCCGTTCGAATTTCAAAAACATTCTTCGCCCGTTTCGCGTTCGAGATTTGAACTTGACAAGTCTTTTTTTATGAAAATAATTTGTGGCCAGTGACAACGATAGTGATTGACCGTGAACGAAATTTGTAATTGAAAGTTTAGTTTGCTAGGGGAGACACGTGCGCGGTGTGTGTGTGTGTGTGCGTTAATGAGTGTGCCGGTGTGCGCGTGTGTACCTACTACAGATAATGAATGGCTTTCTAATAAAATATGATCAAATCCTGTATTCTAAAATAGCTTTTCTGATCTGAAATCGTTTCTGATATTACACCATAGTGTAAAGTTTAAATTGTTGTTTCTTTCTCTATTAGTTTGACTGTACATTAATTGGGTAAACTTTTATACACGTAGTTGTGTATACATTAGCTGGACCACACAAGTGTTGCTTGTCAGGAATTGTTATTTTGTGTCGTAATTGTGTCATAATAATATTATTATCAAATTCAAAACTCTTATCGACTACAAATTTCTAATCGTATTTTGCAATTTTCTCTACGATATTTTCTTAAATGATTGATATATTTCTTATCAAAGTTTAAAACGAATACTTTGTAATTTAATACATTAAATGTGTGCTAAAGGCACGATATTATCTATACAAATAAATAAAATGTATGTAGGTAGCTATTTGTAATTTTAAAATAACAGCATGGCAATATTATATGCATTGTATGTACGGTACCAGCACCAAAAAAATATTTTTAAATTTTTTATCTGTCTGCTGGCCAGGCTGGACCGATTCTGACCAGCTAGTTTAATTATTATAATACTAGCTTTTGCCCGCGGCTCCGCCCGCGTAAATCCCCAGGGAATACTAAACTTTTTAGTGATAAAATGTAGCCTATGCGTCAATCCAGAGCCGAGAAATCCGTAAAGTTTTTTCCTTAAAGAGTAACAAACATCCATCCATCCATCCACATAGGTATACGCTACATTTCTAGTTTCTACATTAGATTGTGTTTATTAACATCAGCTGTACGAAGGTGTTGAAGAAGTTATTAATTACGTTTATTAACTAGCTGGTGCCAGCAACTTCGTTGGCGTAGAACCAACGGAAACGGATTTTTTTTAAACGAAATCCTCAGATAATAATAGCCAAGTTACTCTTTATAACATCAGCTATCTGCCAGTGAAAGTCCGGTCAAAGTCGATCTGGACGCTTCAAGGATTAGCCGGAACAAACAGACAGACAAACAGACGGACAGGCAAATACTACTATCATATGCATTTAGTGCAAAGCTGTTAATTTGAAATTACAAACAGACACTTCAATTTTATTTATTTGAATAGATTAGTTTAGAACATGTCTTATTAGATCATTTTCTCATAGAGTCTTCTCATCTTAATAGAATATGATAGGGTCTTATTGAATTTTATTGTTGTTTGTTTAAATTCTTTATATTATTAGAATAAAATAATCGTATATCCTATTACTATTATAAATGTGAAAGTTTGTGAGGATGGATGGATGTTTGTTACTCTTTCACGCAAAAACTACTGAACGGATTTCGATGAAATTTGAAAACATAGGATACGTTTTATCCCGAAAAAGTACAGTGTTCCCGTGGGATACTGTATTTACGCGGGCGGAGTCGAGGGCAACAGCTAGTCACATTATAAATTGTATATGACGTCATGTCTTTCACACGTTGTCTAACTCAAATATAACAAGAGCCGTTTAGCTGAATTGCAAATCGATTTGTATGAGATACGTTAGTGCGTCTTAGACATAGAATATATTATTACTAGCATTAATTGCCCGCGGATTCACCCGCGTGAAAATAGGTTTTAAACTTTCATCCCTAATTTTACCCAGCTAGAGGATGAATTTTAGAAAACACTGAAATGTATACTTCATTATATTTTCCGTTCTCAATTCATACTAAATCTCATGTAAATATGTCCACGGAATAAAAAGTTTCATATAAACTTTTATCACCTATTTTACCCCCTGGAGGGGGTTGAATTTTTAAATCCTTCCTTAGTGGATGCCTACGTCATATGAGCAATACGTGTGCAAAATTTCAAATTTCTAGCCTTAAGGGATTGGCCTGTGCGTTGATACATCAGTCAATCAGTTTTGCCTTTTATATATATATATATAGATAGATATACGAAGAATGTCGAGGCAAAAAGTGTTCACACTTAAACTGCCCTGTTTGGGGTTGTTCGGGGCAATCGAGGTTTGACATTTACCATCTTGATATTTGCTTTTCGCAGAATTGTATTCATATAGTTTTGTATTCAAAACTTCTCTCGGACGCTACAAAATGCTACACGCTTGCAACGCCTTCACCATAATACATCATATGGTGCAAAATTTTTAAAGATAACAATATTGTGATAATAAATCAATGTTTCAAAATTACGTGAGCATCTCTCATCTAGCGACTAGGGCTTGCCTCTGATGTAAAACCTGCCTTCGCTAGTGGCACGTAGTGTTATTATATACGTGAAACTAAAACTTTCAGAACATTTCATGAGAATTGTGCAATCGGACGAGTGTAAAATTTGGCAGAGTCAAGGTTTTTGTGAAGAAAGGTGAAGAATTATTATCGGCGAATTTTGACCATGCATAAATAGTTCGTATTTTGATTCAGTAGTAATAATAATGATAACAATAATAATATCTTTCGCTTTCACACCACGTCAATCTGGTCCGGTGCTAAGTTCTCGAAGAACTTGTGTTACGGGTACCAGACAACGGAAATATATTTAATACTTTTTTCTATATGTATTATATATTTAAGATTTTTATTATATTATACAGATATTTAAAACACATCCCATGATCCAGGAAAACAGTTCAGCAGTTAATCAATATTATAAGCAACAAAACATACTCTGTGTTACTAAACAAATAAATATTTTTAGCAAATCTATTATTTAGCAACTACTTACTAGAAAAATTTTGAGTTTTCATCTCTTCAATCTTTTATATAAAATTATGAAACAGAACTACAAAACAGAACGATTCGCAAGTTTCCACATTCACAAATACCGAAACTTGGAGCAGTTATTAAGAAATATGTTATTTTCTATGTCTTTAAACTTCAACTTTTCACATTCGAGCCATTCCGCCCCGCTCAAGAAATATGGCCGAAAATATTTTTACTATGACCTAGTTCGTTCAATCGATGCACTTTTATTTTAAGACCTTTATATAAGACACGGGGGATTCTAGCTTGGGAATGTGTCCAAGATATTTGAATAGGTGTTGGATAATGTGTCCGGCACACACACACCGGCAGACACGGTCAAGTAGTTGGATCCAGTAGATAACAATTATTGTTATACGGGTTCTGCGTTCTGAAGGTCGATTCTAGCAGAATTAAATCCTACCATATTATATAAATGCGAAAGTTAGTGAGGATGGATGGACGTATGGATGGATGGATGTTTGGGTTCGTCCACTTTCACACAAAAACTTCTAAATGGATTTTGCCGCAATCAATATGCAATAATGCAATAATACAGTTACGATCGAGTTCCTATATGTTAAAACTGCAAAATTGTAATCTCATAAACCCGTATATACCATATATACCATATATTATATATATATGGTATATATGGTATATGAGGGGCTTATACCCCCAATATCAAATCCGTTTTGATTAGTTCAATATCCAAAACACAATTTATGATATCAGGACGATTTATTTATAATTCAATAAAAGTCAAATGAAAGTATAATATTTTCATTACGAGAAATACGGTTCTGAACACTCGTTCAAATGTAGAAAAAACTCGATTTTTTAAGCAGTCGAATCATTAAAAAATAAAAAATTTAAAATGGTCACTTTTAAATGACCTATTAACTCAATATTGCTGTTAAGCGTCATCTCGCCCGGTCGAAATGTTCCCTCTGAGAAAATGTTAGAGGACATCTCGCCCGAATGTATTTTTAATACTGGGTCAGTCATATCTCTGGAAAACATCTAGGAGTACACTGGCCCATGATTAAGGTAGATAGATAATAGATATCTTATAATTATCCATCTCGAACTTGTGAAATTATTCATCGTACGTTGTATTCGTATCGTACTGTGTTAATCAAACTTACAGTGTCATTATGGTTACATACATATACCCTTGTAGAACTGAGAAACGAACAACAATTTTCAAACCAGGATTTTTTGCATGATTTTAGATTTATTAATGCTATAACTAATTATTAGGTTTAATAACGAGTGAATGAAAATAACGAATAAGATTGTCTGTTGAAAGTACGACAAAATAAAACAAAGACAAAAAACAGTTAAACAATCACTGCCAACGCGAAACGGGTGAAGTTAAAGCGATACGGAAAAAAAGGAAAAAAAAAAAAACTCCATCCAATTGTAAAGAATTGAAACTTTCTTATAGTTACGGTCCAGCCACCTCCTAACCCAACGATAGTTCCTACAAATACCTACTTAAATTACGAAGAGATTTATTTTCTTTATGTATTAGACACTAGTGTATATTATATTATATAGTGATAGTGACAATGTCTGTGACGTTGTCGAATTCGAACGTGTTCCTAAAGAAAACGAACTACGCAATGAAGAGGGAATTCGAGGATTTTAACGAGGAGGCTAAAGATCAGAACGATGCCTACAGCGACGCGAACTCTGAGAGTAGCGACCAAGAGAACACGCCCAATGATGGATCAAATATGGCCTTGGATTACACAGAGAACACTCTATCTCTACACCCCGTAGCCGATTTTATTAAGAAAGAGTTTTTACCTGAACTAGACTTCGCAAATCCGTTTAGGAATCAACTTAGCTTTAAGGATGGCCTGCAGAACGCGCGATCGCCTTTCCTTCTCCCGACCCAACTGTATAAAAACTTTCTGGCGAATCTGGGGAAGAGGAGAAGGAACATGGCGGACTGCTACTCCCTATACTCCAGGAATATGCTGTTCTCTAATACTTTTGGTCTGGAAGCTTCTGATGAGGAGAACGGTGATAGGAATACGGAGTCACCGGATGAGGTAACTTAGATACCAGCTTTTGCCCATGACTTTCATCGCGTACAACGTTATTTCTCCATTTAAATTTGGACACTTTTTTGTAAAATTCTCATTTACCAGCTACGAAACCTACGACATTATAACTATCTGCATGCAAAAGTTAAGCCGAAATGAAAATGATAATGAAAAGAAATTATTTCCAAATTAAACATAACAGGATTTTTTCGGAAAGTCAACAGCTAAAGCTACCACCGGTTCAACCCTAACCCGCCGTGATGAACCGGCGTAAGAATCTCGCACGGGGCCATCGTTTAGCAAATAGATGGAAAGTTGTTCTTTTGAAGGAAATATAAATTTTACATTGTAAACTTAAATCTATGTTAAATATTAAAAAAAAAAGTCGAAAGTACACAAGTACACAGAGACAGACAGAGGAGCATTTTATTCCCAAGGTGTGCAATTGTGAACAAAATTATTTACTTTATAATAAGCTTTAGCACACAAACGTTCTTTGAGTACTTTTTTAAGTTTATTAATAGAAAGATTTTGAACGTTTCCTTCTATCCGTAGCTAATATATTTCTTCTATCGTATATAATAACATACGCGTATACATTGGCCCCTATAAATAAAAAAGACAAAGACAGCACGTGACTTGAGCGTCACTTATATAAACTATCGTTTCAGTATTCGGACGTAAGAGTTGCGTCTAACATAAAATACGATTCTCCTTCTTATAAATCATAAGCACATAAGTTTATCAAACAACACAAAAAAGTTATCTTATCAGTGAAAAAAAAAACTACTCCATAATATTTGAATAGTTCAAAGTCTTGGCTCCAACGTTATGAATTCACTTACAGCAATCTTGCCAACAATTTTACAATTACTGATTAATATATTGCATTACAACGATAATTGTAATAATTATTTGATGGATTTGTATTGTTCTTCACACAATTGAATGCAATAATGTTTTATTATGACGTGGCCATAATTAAATACCTAGTAAAGTCGGGGATATTATAAAGAAGACTTTTTTTATACGATTTTACTGTCTATCATTCTTATTAGATTTATAAAACCGTTAAATAAGCTAAGTTTTATCACATCAAATTATCGGTTATATACCTATATAGATATCTAAATAATTATAATATAATTAGGTTAGTGTTATTTAATGTTTTAGTGGCTGAGTGAAATGCCAAATCACAGATACATAATAATTTTAATAATGATTATCTCCATCACCGAGTACTTTTTACAAGTACACCGAATGGACACTTTAATCATAGTGTAGAAAAATATATTATGTACTTAAGTACAGAGAAACAGCTTTCATAGAACGATCCAGATCTGAAAATTTTGACGTCCCCTTCAACGGCCCACAATTTTTCCACACTTGTAGTAGTGCAATCAAATCGAAAGCTAACTATGTATCTGTTTATCTGTTAGTACACGCCACTGTGGTGCAGTGGTTTAGAGCTTGGCTCTCGACTCCGGTGGTCGTGGGTTCGATTCCCCCGTTGGAACAACAAATAATGTTGTTTTCAAGTCTGATTAGGATAATGCAGCCCGATCACCTGATTGTCGGACAAGAAAGACGATGCGTCGGATGGGCATGTAAAAAGTCGGTCCTGCGCCTGATCTCTCGCCAGTCGTGTCGGTTATCTGTCCCTGTTATCGGTTATCTGTTTGTTATGAGAGTAAAGTAAGTGAGAGTGCTCCTATGTACTACGCACACACTTGGACACTATAGAATAACTCCTGCGTAACGACGGGATTCAACGAAACCGGCCACTACCGATATACCGATATACCGATATACTACAACAGTTGAACATGCAACTAACACATGGTTTTGTTCCAGAAGGCGGGCGCGTCGTCAGCGTTCGTGTGGAGCGGCGGAGGGGTGAGCGCGGGCGGGGGGCAGGAGCAGGCCGCTACGCAGGCCGCCGCCGTGCCTACCGGTGAGTCTACTTCTTCTTTTGAATTGACACAACTGACCGTTTTGCCAATGACAGTTATGCGTTGGGAGAACCAGGATTCGGCACGGATGGTCTGACCAGTACGACCAGCGTCGTCAGCCGACAGGAGCAGACCGCCGCCGTGCCCACCGGTCAGCCTTCATCTGTTTCCTTTAAGTAAAATAAACATCGAAGAGTTGGAGAGAATTAAATGTTAGCCCGATCTGACTATCTCTCTTACTAATAAAAATATTTACACAACGGATAACTTACACATATACTTATACATTGCTATCTTTATCTAATACGTTGGAAAAGTCACTTGACAGACAAAGACAGCAACGTGGTTGTAAGTTTTCCGTTTTGTAGATATTTTATTAGTACTTACTACTTACCCAAGTATGTAAATACATTAGACTGAATTTTCGCAACGGGAATTTCAGCGTGGTTCCACTTGTGTTGCTTTTTAAAGTAGCACCAATAACTGCAGGCTGAAATTCTGTTGCATCATTTCACAAAATTCAGTGCAGAAACGTAGTTAAAGAAATTCCGTCACCGGAGTTCAATTGCGATATTTCTGACTGATGCGTTCACACACTAAATATCTCCGCTCACTATAGTATGGAGTAGTTTTTATGACCGTTGTCAAATTCATACATCCATACCACGAATGATCGAGCCACCCCTGTCTGAGTAAGATGGTCCTTAGTCTAATTAGATTCTAATTGGTAATTTATGGGGTTTCTGAAACGTTCTGATTGAACGATGTTCTGTAATCTCCAAAATAATATGAAAAAGAGTTTAAGTATTTATAGGTTAAGGTAGTTGAGGCAAGACCACTTTAGTTTTCTTTCTGAATCCCGCGCGAGTTTCTTCTCGCCGGTTCTTCTCGTCGGGTTAGTTCCCGAACCGGTGGTAGGCATCATGTAGGACAATTATATAAGTGATATTTAATAACCCATATGGAAATAGCATTAGTTGCCCGCGGCTTCGCCCGCGTGAAATCAGGTTTTAAGCTTTAATCCCCTATTTTATCCCCTTGGGGCTTGAATTTTGAAAAATCCTTCCTTAGTGGATGCCTACGTCATATGAGGAATACGTGTGCAAAATTTCAAATTTCTAGCGCTAATGGTTTGGCCTAATGGTTGAACATTTATGGCACTGGGCATCTCATTTTGCCTCAACTGGAAATATCGTAACTTTAATAAAATGTAAAAAAAACTAACTTGAATATCAACTATATTTTAAAATAAATATCCTTACTTAGATACATTTAGACCAGACTAGGAAAATTATATTCATATTTAGTCTGTCCTAATTATAGACGCCCTAGAATTTGACCCAGCTTCCCCGCTGACCTAGTCTAGCTTATTTTTATATTCTAAATTAAATGCCTACATTTAGAGCTTTCGAGATACGAGTATAACTTGCTTGGTTAATTTTTAATTGGTTAATTACCTATTTAGTCTAAGCTGACATTATAAAGAGGAAATTTTGTTTGTTTGTATTTAATAGGCTCCGAAACTAGCGGACCGATTTTGATGAGATGCACAGATATACCTAGAGTAGATGGGGAAGGACATAGGCTAGTTTTTATCGCGGCGAAATGTATGGATCCTATGGGATTACCTTTTGCGCGTACGAAGTTGCAGGCAATATAAAATAGTATTTAATTTTTTCCTTACGTGGATGCTAGATATATATAGATATGAGCGGGGCGAAAGATTTAGAAGGTTGAAATCCTTCATTTGTGCCCCTTTTTGTATGGATGTTTGTTGCATATATAGCAAACTATTCTGTTCACATAAAGATCGGTACAGCTAATAGTGATAGCATTTTTTGCTGTCTCAGCATGGGGATGAGGGATTGCAAGCACGATTTAGTGTCTAATCACTCCCTAAAACTCACGCCTCCGTGGTCCAGTGGTTAAGAGTTTCTCTCTCGACTCTAGAAGTCGTGGGCTCGACCCCCGCGTGGGAACAACAAAAAAATTTTGATTTCAATTCTGGCAACCTGATCACCTGATTGTCTGACAAGAAAAATGATCCATGGATCATGGCATGTAAAACTTCGGTCCGACGCCTGATCTCTCGCCTGTCGTGTCGGTCAACCGTCCCACTGGGTTACGAGAGTAAAGGAAGAGAGAGTGCTCTTGTTTATTGCGCACACACTTAGGCACCATAAAAATACCAAACTCGGTGTGGTAGCCATTACTCACTACAGACCTACCTACTCTTCCTTCAAGATATTTCATGACGTCTGTCCCCTTTAGCGTTTGTTCAAATGATAGACGGGAATAAAATCCAGATATACCTACACCAAAAGATCTATATCGATACTTTAGAGAATAAATATAAACGAAATAGTGCCCCAACCTTCTATTATTCAAAAACGTCTTGCAGTTACGAAGGCTGGTACTCCTGCTTAGGGAAAGCCTTAGCCTGTAAATAGGTAGGGATTTGGATGAGATTCTTCAAAAGGTAAGTGGTAAGTGAAGCTGATAGGAATGGAGTTGTAGGTACCCCACGCCACTTACGTCTCGGCAGTGTTCGTGTACGAATTTCCAGTTGATTTCCTTTATGTCTTAGCACTATACAAAATTCGTCATATTATGGCAATTGCTGTAGCAATCAGAACATATTTACGACAATGTATCTATTTATGTACCTAGATATTATAAGCTGTTCTAGAAATACGCTCGCCCTCACCTTCAACCTATTACGACAATGTAATCTATGTATCTATCATAAGCTGTTCTAGAAATACGCTCGTCCTTACCTTCATCAACCATCTCAGAGGCGTATCTATTGCAGGCACGACGGGCGGCGGCGGGGCGCAGGGCCTGGTGCACTGGATGTCGGTGATGGCGGAGCACATGGGGGGAGGGCACCACGACCCCACCCACTACGCGCTCCCACCGTGGAACAACGGCGCTGTCGATGTGAGTATGCCACTGACTAAATTAATTAGCATGTAAGAAAAATTAGGTTACTAATTAAACCAATAATAATTACATAACTTTTTTTCTAAGTGCATAGTGACATTTTATACAAGTTATTGAAAAATCATAAAGTTGATGATAAATCAGAGTTAAATCCTAATTGAACGATCAGTATAACAACGTTAGATAAAATAAGAAGTCTAAACCTCTGTAATTGTGAAAATTACACATAGTACCTTCGTCCTACACACATCTACAAATTGATTCCTAAAAGCAATAACTTTAAATCAGCGATAGAAAGCTGATTTAGCTGAACGTTCTAAAAATAAATTTTAAGATAATTTAATAATTACATGTGTTTATTTTCTGAGAATTATGGACACCTTCGTCCTACATACACCGACAATTTTATTCATAAAACCATCACACTCGTGATGTAGAGAACAAACTCTCCAACTGTCTATAAAATGCAAAAGAACCAGCAAAGTTTTTTTTTTGGAATGATTAAAAAAATCAATATAAAACTACAGACTAAATGCCCTTATCCTTTTTAGCCAGATATGACAATACATAAGCTCAGAACATATCACAGTGGTATCAAAAACGGTCAATAAGAATTTTCGATTCTTTTTCTATCACCAGGCGGCGCTTTGTAGCCCGACGATCCTGGTCGTATCAAAAAGCTGTCAGATGTAACGAATTTAAAAACCCTCATTATTTTGTAATAAAATATAATTATTTACGAAGTCCATTACGGTTTAGGTAAACTAAATTCAAGGTCGCAGGGCACCTTCGTTCCCTTGCCCTTTTAATTACTTTTGTCAATTATTCCTGTCCTGTCTCGGATCACGGATGCGATGATTTCAAATTGCTTAATGCATTTTAAGCAAGAAACTGCCTTGGCCAAAATCCTAGGGATGCACCTAATTAATATAATTTGTCACGGACTCGCAACTTTTTCTACCGTTTTTTCTCACGCGATTCGCACGATCATTTATATCGCACATCGTATACTAAGTAGACAAAACCTGTTTATCAATTCTGAACGCATTTTGGGAACCTTGTACGGAATCCACTCGAATCTATCGACGCCCGCTGCGTTTGCAAACTATATGCAAATTTCACAACCCTAGTTACATCCATCATTACGAAATTAAACCCTATCCTAATAGCATTAAAGTTGAATTTCAATTGACACGTACTCATTCGCTAGGGGGTTTGCTTTTGGACTTTATCGCGATTATAATAGGGATGATTTTGATTTGTTACACCGAATAAAAACGTTAACAATGACGGATTAGCGAAAGATGCTAGAGACACTTAAGTCGCTCTTTGATTAATTATTCCCGATATGTCTTGAGGTCGATATTAGGAGTATTTAACATTGTCCTGCTTTTGCATTTGTATGGGAGCCGGGTAATGGTGCAATTAAATAGAGATATTTTATTTAAATTTTAATAATTTTATTAATGATCGTGAGAGTGCTGTTGGTATCTAGCTCATTTATGCCCGTTTTTTGGCGGTAGTTTATCTATTTAATAGCGTTATTGAATAGATAAACTACCTACAAAAATCTCAGAAACCGGGCATTAATAATTCGCTATGGATACAATTTTATTCTCCTGGTTTATTTGATAACTATGTAGGTAATATAATTTTTTAATACCTACAGAAGAATTTTCCAATGTATTTTTTATACCTCTAGTACTTGTTTTATAATTAATTTTGATAATACTTATAATGACAAAATCAACATATTATATTATTATCTTTGCTTTATTATTTACTACAAAATATATGGGTTATTTGCTTTTGTCTTACGGGCTACGGCACCTATCAGAGCTTGCAACGAATTAATTATGTATCTGAACCATCACTTAACCGTTTACTATTTATAGTATGTGATTGAATATATCAATTATTTATAGTTGATATCTAAAATAACGTGCAGAGGCGCGGTCTTTATCTATTATAATTAAATTGTACATAGATAACGTGAGATGTAAGCACGCGAGGCGAAAGTGTAGAATAGCGTCACGCACGGGGGATTAGTTTAAACACTAGACTATGGTAGAAATAGCCGTGGAATATGGGGAAAATAGGCATGGACTGTGCGGGAAGCTGGTGGAAATACACATAAACTCTGCGGACAATACAGGCAGAAACATGGAAGAATGACAAATATACGTGGAGCACGGGGGACTAGTTTAAACACGGAGGGACTAGGTGGAAGTAGCCGTTATATATAGAGTAAGTGTGTGGTTTGCGAACGTTCTGTGAAATTAGTAGGATATAGGCATAGAAATCCTGATGGAACTACCATAGTAGAAACACTAAAAGCACTTGGTTAGAAATATTACGGGACTGTAGTGAAAACAAAATTGTAGACTAGGCTAAAAAAATTAAACATTATACTGGCAATAATTGCTTGTAATTTCTTTATCAATATTAAAAAGGGCAAAAAGTCAAAAAAGAAACTTACAATAGACAAGCGTTTCGCACGTTACAATACCACAGAAAAAATCAAGTCAAGTTTGAGTTACGAGAAAAAAATTGCCAACACACATTGTTCCCGGCTAACGATATTTTGATGACTCCGGGTTCAATAATGAAATGAAATAAATTAATAAAAAAAAAAGATAGGGCGGTGAATATGATTGTGAGTTTGTATTGCTTTGTATGGATTTCATTTCGGGGACAAAAAATTAAGGGAAAGTTTACAGTAGATATTGATAATATTTAAAACTTTAAACTTGTTTCAACTACAAACAAACTTATCTTTTTAAAGTGATAAGTGATGAGATTACATTTTTAAAGTCTATTTATAATTAAAGTATCATTCAGAAGAATTTATATTTATAAGATGTCGACTTTTGAATCTCTAAGGGAAAAGTTTAAAGAAATAAAAGTTCTGACCGTCGCATCTCAATACATTTTGGAAAATGTGTTATATGTAAGAAAGAATCTAAACAACTTCAAAAAGAAATTTGATAATCATTGTGTAAACACTAGAAATAAGAACAAGTTAGATATGCCAGTGTTCAGACTAAGCAAAGTTAGTAAATCCTTTAAAGGCCAATGTATGCGCTTATACAATATAATCCCAGAAAAGGTTCAAAACTTTCCCATTAATAAGTTTAAAAAAGTAGTTAAAGAACGTTTGTGTGCCAAAGCGTATTATAAAATTAATGACTTCATTCAAGATGGCACACCTTGGGAATAAGGTGGCTCCTTATCTTATCTTATTATTTGTTACATAGACATAAGTAAACATTGTAATAATTTTCATTTTAAAAGAATAATTTTCCATCTTTTTGGTAAAAGATGGCCCCAGACGAGTTTCTTGCCGGCTCTTCTCGCTGGGTTAGTTCCCGAACCGGTGGTAGGCATCACGTAGTATCGACGTTCAAAAAGAGTATTTAAAAATACCAATTTTGAAAAAGATTTTTTTTGATTTTTTTTTTTGATTTGAATGCCTAAATTTTGTATAAAGATATTCATTTCGTGGTTTTAACTTGGCTTTTTTATTCTTTATTATGATAATTATTAGGAAATAAACTTCTATCACTTGTTAAAATTAAATATTTGCGAAAACTGTAAGTTTTACTACTATTATAAGTGTGAAAGTTTGTGATGGTGGATGTTTGTTACTCTTTCACACAAAAACTATTAAACGCATTTAGATGAAATTTGATAAGGTAGAAGTTTAATCTGTGGATTAACACAGGCTACTTAATATCCCGTAAAAGTACAGTGTTCCCGTGGGATACTGTATTTACGCGGGCGGAGCCGCTAGCAAAAGATAGTTATTAATATATTTATCATTAAATATATATATATGACAGCAATTATTAATATGATTTCTAGAAAGCACACATCACTATTTTTAACGAAAGATTCACACAGGCCACCAATCGGTGGAGCGTTAAAAATCGATTAAAAAATAATAACAAGCTAACCGACTGGCAAATCGGTATCTTAATTAATACTTGTCAAAATCAATTATACACGTAAGTGTATTTGAATAAGACGTATTGCCAATCGTCCGACTACTGTATGGTGTAACTTGTATTGTATCATCCATTGCGCGGTAGGTTTTAAAGTAGTTATTTCCTGGAGGCGAGACTCGTCAATGGATAGTGTGATGCCTCTAAAAATTGTGACTATGAAAGGATTTTACGGTTGGTCGTGTCGGAATATCTTTATTATTAAGGATTAATTGTTTTTTGGCCCCAGGTGCGTTTGCAGGGGCATATTCATGCCTCTGCGGGTTAATGCCGGGGGCAAATGTAATTTTAAATGATCAGCAATAATGATTGTCTCACGGTAGTTTTTGACGAGGCGAAAGGAAATTCATTTTAAATTACGCAGCAGACTGGTATGGTAAAACCTAATACACCTCATATTGAGGAGAAACGCACTTGGTATTATAGGCTAAGTTTATCTTATACTTAAAACGAGCTAATCATGTATATATATCGTAATCTCGGAAATGGCTGCAAGTGTTTCCAAAAAAAATTGTATGCAAGGAGTTTTTGGGAAAAAAACATTCGTCTAGCTAGGTCTTATCCCTGCGTAACTGCGCATTTTTAAGTTAGGTATATATATTTTTTCTTTCGTTGTGCAAGTATATAATATTATCAATAATTTTAACTCTAATATGACAGTCCGATTGGCAGTTTGGTATGTGGGTTATAATTTTTGCTCTGTTCGAAAATTCGGAATGTGGTGGGTTCGAATCCTGAATTCATTTATTTTTTTAACAGAACTCCGATCAAAGCTCGGTTACGCATGTACTAGAACGTTTAAATTACATATTGCCCTTAAAGTTTAAATAACATATTAGGTAGAATTTCATTATTTTCCGATGTTTTCATCTACCTAAACATATTCAATTATTATATTACTAGTTGTTTCCCGTGGCTCCGCCCGGGTAAATATATATCTGGTATCCCGCGGGAATACTGTACTTTTCGGAGATAAAAAGTCGTTTTTACATCGTTACAGTCGTTAGAGTAACAAACATCCATCCATCCATCCTCACAACTTTCACATTTATAATAGTAGTAGGATATTTATAAAAATCTAATCTTCCAAAGCCAATACGCGCCGTATTAATAACATTCAATTCGGTAGCACGTCTATGGTGAGGCGGTGGCCACAATTTTGACGGGCGAGAGACCGGTCCAGGAAGATTAATGGTCTCATCGCCGTAATGACGCCCCTGTTCTAATGACATCGGCGGGGGTGACCACGCTGTCCGGTAAACGTGGACTAGTGTGGACAACTGTGTATTGCAGGACTGAAATGTGGACAGATATTGAATTATCCGAAATTTATTAAGCATCATGTCATCATGAGCAACAAAATTATGCTTTCTTTTACATAGTACTCGTAACTGAGGGTGTAGCTATGTGCTACCTGAATAAAAATTCTAAATAGACTGTGCAAATAAATAAAATTGAAGTGCCTGTTTGTAATAAACAGCGCTTCACAAAATGCATATTCTGAAAGTGTACGGTACTTACAATAAAAATCATTTTTAAATTTTTTGTTTTTGTTGTCCCTCTATTTGTCTGTTTGTTTCGGCTGGACCGATTTTCACAGGTATTGTATTGGCAGATTGGTTATGTTATTAGAAGTAACTTGTGCCACTTTTCGTAGCTATATCCTAGGGTTCCATAAAATTAGGGTTCCGTTTCCGTTAGTTCTACTCTAACGAAGTGTCATCTTTTTTAATCATTGGAAGACAACAATTTAAATAACAATTTTAATTCTGGAAATCTCATGTGTCAAAATTTAAAGCTACGTATTTAATATATTATTATTCTCAGAAATGGATATGCAAATATATTGAATAATCGGATTTAATTTACTGACCAACTGTAAATGCGCCGCAACTTTGCTTAATCTCTTTATAATTACATGTTAATGCATTCTTGGGAGCCAAGTAGTAACTAATAACGATTGCACTTATTATTTGCAAACAATGAAACTTATAATAACATATTATAAGGAAGTTCAAGATGGTGCTAAGGGTCAATTCACACCGAAACGAAATGATACGCTGCATTTTTAAGATAGCTATTCTAATTGAACTTTATTCATTACTAGATGTTGCTCGTGACTTTGTGCGCGTAAGAGGAAATCTGGCGGAAACCGTACATTTCGCCACCATAGAAGGTCCTTTCCCGTAGTCTACCTTATATGTGTGCCAAATTTCATCAAAATCGGTCAAGTAGCTTCGGAGCCTATGTAATACAAACAAACAAAGCTTTCCTCTTTATTATTTTAGAATAGAAATAAGGTGATATCTTCAGTGTAAGAGTTCGAATGTAAAGTGGCAGCTCGCTGCACAGCGCATGTGCTGTTTAAACGTGGTATATTTTTGCGTAGTAAATAAAGTTCAATTTTGAATAGATATCTTAAATATGCCGCGTATCGATGCGTATCGTCGCAGTGTGAACTGCCCATCAGTGGACTGAGGTCGTTCTATTCTTTTACTTTACCTGTAGAGACAACGTTGTAGATAGTCTCATAACCGTTCTAATACAATGTAAACACACTATAATATGAACAGATTTAATGCCACCTATTTAAATATCACTTCTTTACTCTACAATAAATAAATACAGTCACACATTAGTTTGGTCAGATTTCATTTTTGTTTACATTTAAATTACATTGAATCCGAACGGACTATACGATGATAGCGAAATATATTTAATTCTTATCTATAATTTTTTATATCAGTCGCAGATAATTGAAAAAACAGATATTTGCTTGTAAGCTGCAAAAAATTGCTCATAATATCAAACATAAATGATTGCTACAGTAAAACATTTTATTCGCAAAGATGTTCCCGCAACTTCATACGTGTAAAAGGAAATCCAGCAGAGAACTTACATTTTGCCGCGATAAAAAGTAGCCATGGTCTACTCTATATCTGTGCCGAACATTAAAATCGGTCCAGTAGTTTCTAAGCGTATTCAATGCAAGCAAACAAACAAACATACAAACGAACAAAATAAATTCCCTCTTTATTAATAGTATATTAATCAAATAAGACATTTGCAACAATTTTCCGTGATCCTGAAAACGTGGTCACCCTAAAGGCATCCTTGGTTAATGTCTTTGCCGTAACGAAAAAAAAACTGTGGTATGTTTATCTTGGCGGAGACGCGGACTCGTTGCGAATCGCCCCCCGCGCCAGTTTCGGACGTAATCGATTTCGCCCGGGACTTGTCTAATTTGCCGGATTAATGTGCACACCCCACTAATTTCTTTGTTTATTGTAAACGATAATAACATAGTATTTTTGTTCCTAATTAATTTTGGTCTAATAATTTTATGCATAAAAGTAGTTTGTTAATGAGAATTGAGTTGGAATCCTTTAGCAGCTGTGTTTGAATTTTAGAAACATAAAAAGATAGTGTTACTTTAAAATCAAATATACAAAAATCGTCTAAAAGAATCAGTAATTTGGTATTGGTAAACTATTTTAATTTACCGTGCCCACATCGTCGGGCGTAAAACATTCTTAACATTGTAAATCTGAACCATTCTCGAATCCACTTGAACACACACAAAAAGTTTTATCGCAATCGGTCCAGCCGTTTCAAGGAGTTCAATAACAAACACACGCACAAAAAATTTATATAACAATATCTTATACTTTAATCGAGACAATCTCATACGAGTATATAATATATATAATCGTAATCTCGGCAATGGATGCAAGTATTAACATGAAATTTATTATGCAGGGAGTTTTGGCCGAGAAAAATCGGTCTAACTAGGATTTATCCCTGGGAAACTGCGCATTTTTAAGCTATACATGTTTTTTCTTTCGTCGTGCAACAATATATCAATAATTTCGACTCTATAATGTCAGTCCGATTGGCAGTTTGGTTAATTTCTTTCCGTTGTTCGGAAATACGGAATGTGGTGGGTTTGAACCAAGGTAAAATATTTTTGTGATTCTTTTTTTTCAAAACTCGATTACCCAGGTACTAATGATTTCATAGCCTACTTATTATAAGTGTCAGATAGCTAATGTCAAGTTTTGTCTTTGTCGTTTTGTTAAATAAAATAAGCAGAGCCACAACTTCCGAATAAGCTATTTAACACTTACTAGGCGATTGTGAAGGCCCTTAGTGAAAAAAACGCGCCATTGTAGCTAACATACATCAAGAAGATAGTTATCTGTGCTAAGTAGGCTTAACATGTTGCAGTCAGGAAAAGATCATGCGTGCCATGCACATTGCAAAACCATGCATGCACACTGCACGGTGCATGCATGCATACACAACTTTTGAACGTGTCATAATCAGCTGACTAGATTTCAGCACGCTTAGCACGACCACCCTGGAAGTGGGTTTTGTCTACACAAGAATAGATATACTGACAGATAATATAGACATACATTTAAAACATTAAGTAGCCCTCGAATCGTCAAGCAGCTGATGATTGATGACTTATAGCTAAGAACACTCCCGATCATGTCACATTGCAAACAAATAAAACTAGATCCAAATCGGTTCATCAAACTTCGTCAATCAAAAAATCAAAAAATCGCTCAAATTTATAACAACCCTCTTTTGGCGTCGGGAGTTAAAGATGACAACTTTCCTATGTTAACCTATCATTTTGTCCATTCTACGGTAGTTATGCCACAGATTAAAGAAAGAGGAACAGATAAACAGCTACATAGTTAGATTTTGCACTACTACAAGCATATTAGATCTCTGTGGCTGAGTGGTTCAGCGCGTTGGTGCTCAAGCCGGGGGTCGCGGGTTCGAATCCCGCCGAAGGAACTAAAAGTTTTCCTGTGTTCCTGGGTCATGGATGTGTATAAAATATGTGTATATTATACAAAAAATCTTAAATATATATATTGTATAAAATATTGAATTAATATACTTCCCGTTTTCTGGTACGTGTAACACAAGTTCTTCGGATACTTAGCACGGGGCCAGATTGACGCGGTGTGAAACATCCATAGATATTATTTTATTATTATTATTATCGTTTGCTTATAGTGGTGCAAAATCGAACTATTCCACACAATCGTGAACACATCAATTTAACACGCCAAAACAAGAAACGTTTCAGAAACATGCGAGAGAATTAAAGTAGCATCGTATTAACTTTTTGTTTTGACAGCGTTTGCGCTTGGACTGCGGTGCGGCTGCGTTCCAACTATCTGTCAAAACGTTAGCGCGATACCAAAGCATTCAAAAAGTCGAGTAACGTTTACGTTTCGATTTCGGTTCAACTGAAAAAACTTAGCGCGATTGACCTGCTGTTTCTCTGCATATTAATATGTATATTACAATTCCACTCTGTGGTTATGCTAAGCTGGGAATATAATATTTATGTAATCATTTTATATTTTAATAAAGTATAAAAAACGTATGCAAAGAAACCGGCTCAACTGTTAAAAACACTTTCTATCGGTGAGGCTCGCAAAAAAAGAAACAAAAAAACCACGGGCTCCATTAAAAAAGTCTTAAATCTTAATCCAAAAATCCCGTTGACTGTTCAAGCACTATCTTTCCTTAAGGAATAATGCACACAATAGCATGTGAATCTCATGCAAAAAAAGAAAAAAATGACCCCAACAGATGAGATTGTGTAGCGGTTTTGTAACCCTTTTGAAGAAATGTCAACGGTGTGTTAGAAGCTTATGAGCTAATCTTGATACTTGTCGTGTAAGTTAATTAGGAGATGTAAATAATAATAATTGATATTTGCAGTTAATAAACATTAAATAACATATTTCCTAAGTTAACCATTATCCCGCAATAATGTCTTGTACATGTTCGTAAGTTTAATTTCCTTTGTTTTACTTAGTAGCAGAATATTGTCACTTTCCTCAATTTTTTTGTTCGTAAAATGTTTGTACATGCAGTGATGATTAAAAATAAACATACTTAGTAGGTGAGTTGAAGGAATATATATTCAAGTTGCTTTATATGTGTTTAATTTAACAAAAACTAATTAAAATCATTAATCGAATTCAGGAGTTTCATGCTTTCCAGATTCAAAGTTTTCATTTTTTTAACCCACATCATAAAAATGAGGTTTTCAGTTCAACCTGTATGTTTGTATGTAAGTATGTCCACGAATTTCCCGAAAACTACTGATGTTATTTATCAGGGATGGAAGATCTTCGAATATAAACTATGAAACTCTTCAACAACTGACACTAAGTGACGCGCGACTGCTGCTATGATCGGCCTTAACTGACACCAAGTGACGCGCGACTGCTGCTGTGATCGGCCTTAACTGACACCAAGTGACGCGCGACTGCTGCTATGATCGGCTTTAACTGACACCAAGTGACGCGCGACTGCTGCTATGATCGGCCTTAACTGACACCAAGTGACACGCGACTGCTGCTATGATCGGCCTTAACTGACACCAAGTGACGCGCGACTGCTGCTATGATCGGCCTTAACTGACACCAAGTGACGCGCGACTGCTGCTTTGATCGGCCTTAACTGACACCAAGTGACGCGCGACTTCTGCTAAAATCGGCCTTAACTGACACCAAGTGACGCGCGACTTCTGCTATGATCGGCCTTAACTGACACCAAGTGACGCGCGACTGCTGCTATGATCGGCATTAACTGACACCAAGTGACGCGCGACTACTGCTTTGATCGGCCTTAACTGACACCAAGTGACGCGCGACTGCTGCTATGATCGGCCTTAACTGACACCAAGTGACACGCGACTGCTGCTATGATCGACCTTAACTGACACCAAGTGACGCGCGACTGCTGCTATGATCGGCCTTAACTGACACCAAGTGACGCGCGACTGCTGCTTTGATCGGCCTTAACTGACACCAAGTGACGCGCCACTTCTGCTAAAATCGGCCTTAACTGACACCAAGTGACGCGCGACTTCTGCTATGATCGGCCTTAACTGACACCAAGTGACGCGCGACTGCTGCTATGATCGGCATTAACTGACACCAAGTGACGCGCGACTGCTGCTATGATCGGCCTTAACTGACACCAAGTAACGCGCGACTGCTGCTATGATCGGCCTTAACTGACACCAAGTGACGCGCGACTGCTGCTATGATCGGCCTTAACTGACACCAAGTGACACGCGATCTCTACTATGATCGGCCTTAACTGATACCAAGTGACGCGCGACTGCTGCTTTGATCGGCCTTAACTGACACCAAGTGACGCGCGACTTCTGCTATGATCGGCCTTAACTGACACCAAGTGACGCGCGACTGCTGCTATGATCGGCCTTAACTGACACCAAGTGACGCGCGACTGCTGCTATGATCGGCCTTAACTGATACCAAGTGACGCGCGACTGCTGCTATGATCGGCCTTAACTGACACCAAGTAACACGCGACTGCTGCTATGATCGGCCTTAACTGACACCAAGTGACGCGCGACTGCTGCTATGATCGGCCTTAACTGACACCAAGTGACGCGCGACTGCTGCTTTGATCGGCCTTAACTGACACCAAGTGACGCGCGACTTCTGCTAAAATCGGCCTTAACTGACACCAAGTGACGCGCGACTTCTGCTATGATCGGCCTTAACTGACACCAAGTGACGCGCGACTGCTGCTATGATCGGCCTTAACTGACACCAAGTGACGCGCGATTGCTGCTTTGATCGGCCTTAACTGACACCAAGTGACGCGCGACTTCTGCTAAAATCGGCCTTAACTGACACCAAGTGACGCGCGACTTCTGCTATGATCGGCCTTAACTGACACCAAGTGACGCGCGACTGCTGCTATGATCAGCCTTAACTGACACCAAGTGACGCGCGACTGCTGCTATGATCGGCCTTAACTGACACCAAGTGACGCGCGACTGCTACTTTGATCGGCCTTAACTGACACCAAGTGACGCGCGACTTCTGCTAAAATCGGCCTTAACTGACACCAAGTGACGCGCGACTTCTGCTATGATCGGACTTAACTGACACCAAGTGACACGCGATCTCTACTATGATCGGCCTAACTTTCTTGTTCATTAGTAAATTTTGATGAATCGTTGGTTTTTTGAACCCGGTTCCCTTTTTTGTCAAAAGGAAAGACGATATCGTTTTTGTTTTGTGTTTTTTATTTGGAAATAGATTATATAATATTTGCAAAATAAATATACACAGAATTATCTAGGTACACGAAATCTGAGATATGATAAAGATCTCCAAGTATCAAGACCATCCAAGGTCTTGTCTGTCACCCCTTGCAGTTAGTAGATTTATCTCCCCAATAATACGCGCGTTATGGACTGCACAATACTTAACATCATAATATTGTATTGACATATTATTTATTGGCCCCATTATTCTCGCGCCAAAGAAACCCCCGAAAACGCATCATCATCATTGTTAATTTTTTAAGAAAAGTGATAAATGTATTTTTTTTAATTTATATGTAATGGAGAAAAAAATATGATTTACAATATCAAAGTTTGTATAACAGTGAGCTGTGCTATCGGTACTCCTCCGTGGTCTAGTGTTTAGAGCTTGGCTCTCGACTCGGAGACCGTGGGTTCGATTCCCGAATTGGAACAGAAAAAAAAATGTTGTTTCCAAGTTTGGTTAGGACAACGCAGGCTGATCACCTGATTTTTGACAAGAAAGATGATCCATGCGTCGGGTGGGCATGTAAAAAGTCGGACCTGCGCCTGATCTCTCGCCAGTCGTGTCGGTTATCCGTCCCACTGGGTTAGTAAAGGAAGAGAGAGAGAGTGTACACAAGAGTATGAGTAGTACACAAGAGTACTGCGCACACACTTGGGCACTATAAAATTACTCCAGCGTTCTGGTTCCAATGAAACCGGCCACCGTCACCGAAATCGGTAATATATGCTAATGCTCATGTTATAGGTAGCAGTTTTGATGTTATAGGAAAACTTTTTTAAGAAAACATTGCGAGTGCTATAACACTCGTTTTGGTTAAGTTAAACCTTATTTTAATAACTTACTATTGACCAGCCCTCCTAAACGCGAATATAAAAATAAAACCTAACCAAGAGGGGTGTCTGAGGAGTGGTCCTTTGCTATCAACGCGCAATAGGTATTCTTTAAATGACTTCAAAAGTTATTGTATGATTTGGCTCAAAATATAATTTTCCTATAGTGTTAGGAGTATTCACTCAAAAAAATTTCTATTCGGATACCTGATGTTTTTCCTGGATTGTATCACTTATTGTAATAATTTTCCTATTTTGTATTATCAACGTATTATTTTTACTGGATACCTGCACATTAATCCCTGACCACGCCCATCGTAAAGCTGCAAACCACAGTGAATCGCTAGTGTTCCAACAGTGCCCCCGTGGGCGCCGCAGATAAAACTACCAACTTGGCCCCCGGGGACCGCAAGTTCAATACTTATAACACAAAACAAACTGTTTTACCATCGACAACACTATCTTCTTGTCTGCTAGTCCTAAGTCGTATTGCGCTTAGCGAGCAACCGTATTTTACTAAAGACAAATTTCTAAAGATGTCTTAATAGGCAATATACTGTAATGAAAATATACCATCATACTGTTGATATTTATCACTAAACATTATTTAAAACCACTTTAATATAAAATATGTATGATTTTAATAAAATGTCAAAAACTATTAAATTAATTTTTCACGTTTGACCACGTGATTAAAAACGCACAGGATTGACTGAAGCGAACGTGACGTCACCTTCTTGTACTTTTTCTTCTTTTTTTTAATAGTCCTCCTAATCCCTTTTTTTATCACGTTCACTGACGATAATGTCAACGATAATGTAAGTAAACGTGAAAAAAAAATTATGTCACTTGTCAGTCGAAGTTTAGTTCAAGTTTTGTGCGGATTAACGGAAACTAATTATTCTCTTCGTTATTTATTAATATAAATATATTATATTTATTAATATGAATACTATTGTATAGCACCGTTTATAAGGCATTTTCATATAGTAAACTTACCAAAGCTAACACCAAGCATTCTAGGATTTGACATGTTTAGTGTGAATTGATACTTGGCAGGTACATTAAGTGTTGTCATGAAGTCACAAGAAGGTGACTTCATGACAACACATTTTAGCGTGTTGGCATCTCTATTCATTATTTGATTAATTTCCAAGGATAGGAATGAAATTCACAAAGAATTGTCCAGATTGCAAATGTATTATAATATTACTATTAACAGTTTGACATATTTTTCAATTGTTTTGTTCCTATAATTTTAAATCCATTCTAACGTTTTCTGTGCCGTTTAAACTTGTTTGCTCTTAGTAACATAACTATGTTTTGGAGTATATAAAGACGTAGCGTGTCTTTATAAACTCCAAATCTGTTAAACATATCAATACACAACAATCATTACACAGCTGCCGTGAATAGAAAAAGAAAAACAAATTGATGTGTCATTGTATTTCTTTATTGCACTGTAAATGATATTAAAATTGGTCGCATTATAGCGCGCTATTGTTTCTTTGTTTACATTAAATTGGACCTAAACGGAGTATACGAAAATGTCGAACAACTTATCATTAGGAAGTGAGAATAAACAATAGGCGGCCGGTGGCTCACAAGTGCCCCCCGATAATTAGCTACAAGGCGCCAGCTCTCTACGGCGAATACTGAGGAAAACATTTATCGAAAACTTAATAGGCAATGTTGTGTTGATGTGTATGAAAATTTGAGTTGTAACTTGAAATTGTTACGACAAAATATTATTGACGAATTCTGTGACTCAGTAGTGGAGGGCATTGCTGCTCTAGTCGGGCGTCGCGCATTCGAATCCCACCGAAGGAACAAAAAAAGGCTATGTATAATGTAAAAGAATCTTACATAATATAAATATAGTATAAAAGTATTAAATATACTTCCCGTTGTCTGGTCCCCGCAACACAAGTTCTTAGTACGGCCAGATTGACCTGGTGTGAAACGTATATTGACATTGTTTTTTTTTTTTTTTTATACTACGTGTTAGGGTTTTAAACAACAAAACTGTGATTAAACTGCCAGTTGCTTACAGGCAATAAGGTAGATTCAAATTTTACTTTACCTATGTTAACTGTGCTAAAACTATCAGAATATACGTACACGGTAATTCACCGTAACAGCCCCGCACGCCAGGCGTCGTCCATCCATCTTGCGGGACGCTCGACTCATCCTACTAATTCGTTTCGTGTATAGGATGTGTATGTTGTGCCAAATTTGGTGCCAATATTATCGTGGAAGTGAAGTAATGTTATAATAATAATAAAGGTCAGACAATGATAAGTAACGTAATGCTTGATAAATAGATAAGCCGGGTGAAGATTGCAATGCTTCGCTTGCATATCTTCACCCGGCTTGTCTATTTATCCTTATTAATATTATAAATGTAAATGTGAGTTTGTTTGTAACGCTTTCACGTAAAAACTACTTAACCGGTCATCATGAAATTTGGTACAGATATAGAGTAGACCACGGGGAAGGACATAGGCTACTTTTTATCGGCGATAAATGTACGGTTTTCGCGTAATTTCGTTTTGCGCATGCTATTAGACAACACTCCACAGTAGCCTTTGAAAAAAAATATTTATTAGACGAAATGAAATAGTAATTATAGATTATTTCCAAATAAAGTGGAAAAGTGTATAAAAAAGTTATGTGATATTATTATGAACATGAATTTCCACCAAGAACCTGCAGTACACTCAATCAGTTATAGTAATTATAGAAACTACTACCGCTGGGAGATGGGAACGTAGTGTTTTATGGTCCGAGGCTCAGGATAGAGCATAACAGGAGAAATGGGAAAACTAGGATGAGCATATTAGCATACAGAAGCGGCATATAACAGTACGAAGCCGCGGGAAACACGTAGTATCATATAGAGGAAATATTTGATTGTTTGCATTGAATAGGCTCCGACACTACTGGATCGATATTGAAGAAAGGCACAGATATTGATTAGACCACCGGGAAGGACATAGACTACTTTTTATCGCGGCAAAATGTACGGTTCCCGCGAGATTATCCTTTGCGCGCACGAAGTCGCGGGCAACATCTAGTGCATTAATAAATGTAGCTTCATTATTATGTTCACCCAAATTATTATACAGGCTATGTACGTACATTTGACAGAACAAAACTTCATACATTAAAAAGTTACGCCATCTTGTTTTCACCATACATCAAATGTCAAAATGGCCCCAAAAATATTATAAGTGGGGCCATTTAACTGAGACATTTTTTGCCTCAACATGCCTCGTCTAATATTTACGTTTCTAGATTACTTATAATATTATGAGATTTATATTACACAAGAATTAAGTTTGTCGCCCACTCTATTTATAATACAAACCGACAAACATTGAATAAATATACCAGTTTATTTGACGACCTCTGTGGCTCAGTGGTTAGCGAGAAGGCAATAAAGCCGAAGATCGCGGGTTCGGGTTCCCGCCAGGGAACAAAAAGTTTTCTGCGTTACTGGGTCGTGGATGTGTATTAATAATATGTGTATTATATAGTAAAAATCTTAAATATATGTATACTATAAAAGTATTAAATATATTTCCCGTTGTCTGGTACCCGTGACACAAGTTCTTCGAGAACTTCCCACGGGACCAGGTCGACGTGGTGTGAAAGCGTCCATAGATATTATGGTTATCTAATAAAAAATATATTAGATATTAGACTAGAGATATCGTTAAAAGTCTACATGGAAAGTGTCACACTGGATAACATCCCAAACATCTATTGGCGCCAAATCTCTTAAAATAATAAGAACACGCTTATCCCCTGTCCCGCTGCCCTATCCCGCCAAGCTATCCCGCTGTCCGGGATAATCTCCCGCGATCCGTCACCGTCACCGATGTCTATCGGACAGATATGTGACGCGGTAATTACCACATGAGTGGTAAGAAAAACCCCACAGACATTTTAGTGTTATTTTGGGATCTGATTTTAAGGAAAAGGAGATAAATAAAAGCACAATTGTTACGTACTAGCTTTTTCTTGCGGCTCCGCCCGCGTAAATACAGTACGAGAACACTGTATTTTTCGGGTTAAAAAGTAGTATATGTGTTAATCCAGATCTTAAACAACTGTACCATACAAAATTACGTCAAAATCCGTTCTGTAGTTTTTTCGTGAAAGTATCCTTTCGGATAACTAGGATAACAAACAAATCCAATCCATCCTCATAAACTTTCACATTTATAATAGGCATGTTGCCTAAAAATTTTTTTTCGCCTATTCGATGTTAGACAACATGAACAATTCTATCTAGGACCCAGTTTCGTATATCTTAAAAAATAACGATGACATAAACATTTTAAATTTACAACATGAAAGAGAGCGATATGATGAGCGATAGAGCTGTGACGTCACGACTTGCACCCACCATACATTTGTCATTACAAAATTGTGACGTCACGAGTTGCATCCACTATTGTCATCACAAAAGTGATATTCCACACTAGGCAACATCCCCATAGTTGTAGGATTATTGTATATACACGTAGGTACTCGTTCAAAGGCCCATACTGACCATCCAACATGCCAATCCAGCGCCTGTACTTATGCCCGTTATTAGTTTCAATCGTATCAATCGTGTCAATCATTTTTATTTTTGCATAATAGCCCCCTTCAATTTGACACTATTGAAAGGCTGCTGGATTTGCAGGCGGATGGTCAGAATGGCACATAATAAAGAGGGGTCGAAAACAAAATATGAAGTCATCAGAAACCCAATTCTTGTAACTAACTGTAAGTCGTTTTATTGAATTATAAACGAATCGTCTTAATATCAACTGATTTTTAGAGTGTGGTCCATACAAAACGGGTTTGAGGTTGGTTTTATTTTTATGATAATACCATTTTAACGTATCGGGACTGTATCGTAACTGTATTATTGCAGGATGTAATTGGCAGGATCGACCTTCAGATGCCTACAATCTACATCAAATGATCATAAGTATACATCACATGATTATTCCGTGTTCGACACCTAGATTCTCTAACTTCTTCAGTATAAGGACGAGTGCTGAAAATCTAGGCGTTGAAACCGGAGTAAACCCATCAATTCAGTCTCCGTCCGTCTCTCTTGTCTTATACTTGAAACATTTCCCTTTTTTTTTTCTTAAAAGGCCGGCAACGCATCTGCAGCTCTTCTGATGTTGCGAGTGTCCATGGGCGACGGTAGTTGCTTACCATCAGGTAACCCGTTTGCTCGCTTGCCCCCTTATTTAATAAAAAAGAAAAAAAAAACAAGCTAATCTTGTATATAATATGCACTCGCAATCTCAGCAGCGGCTGCAAGTATTACCTTGAAATTTAGTATACAGGGATTTTTAGGGGAAAAATCAATCTAGCTTGGTCTCATCCCTTGGAAACTGCGCCTTTTAGGTAATATTTTTCTTTCGTCGTGCAACAATATATCAATAATTTCGACTCTATTTTGTCAGTCCGATTGGCAGCTTATTATGCGTATGAATAATTTTTGCTTTGTTCGGAAATTTGGAACCCTACGTTCGAATCCCGGTCAGATAAATATTTTTGTGATGCATTATAAAATTACTAGAACTCCTAGCAAAGCTTTAGATTTTATACTCTTTCCTCAAAGCTGATGCGAGAAAGGTCGCGCGAGTTAGAAACTATGTGAATTTTAGATGTGAATCACGTTAGAACGTCCAGTTAGACGAGGCGCGCGTTAGCTTTATCGACTAGGGTCTAGGACATAACGTTCAAACTAATAACAATCCCCAAGTTGGATTGCTGTTGGGTTGGGTGAGCATCATGGCCTAGGCGATAAAGCTCAATTTGCTATGATTGTAAGTTGTGATTCTTGTGGTCATAATATAAACGCCCCCATTGGTGACCAGTCTTTTTCTAAAATATTATAACCATAACGATAGTACATACACCATCACAAAAATATGTACTACCAGGGACTCTAATTCATAAGCAGGTTGACTGTTGTCATAATTTTTTCGTATTATCTTATTAAACTGATAGTACATGTATCGTCCCCTGCCGCATGTAAAGTCTGTAGACGCCTTAAGTTCTTTGCAGCTTTTCTTTAGATTTACCGAAAAAAAAGTCAAATTGGAAAATTCTCTAGCGTAAAGTTTGCCCATCATCATCATTGCATACACGCTCCCCGCTTAGTCGTCGCCCCCCCCCTCCTCAACCCCTCCCCGCCCCCTCGTCAGCGTGTGACAAATGGTTTTACCGCAAATTGAGTTAGGATGTCCCCAGACGTCGGCGTTTAATCATCCTTTGTCGTTTTAATAAGATTTGAGGGTAGTTAAAAATCTGTGGTTGAGAAAACTAATGATATATAATATAACTTGCCATTATGTAATTGGGTCAATCATGCACTTCGGTTTAAAGATTTCTCATTGAGACAGCTTAATCGTCACTTATATGCAACTTACATGAGAACATTAATTAAAAAAACCGGCTAAGTTCGTTTCGGACTCGCGCACGAAGGGTTCCGTACAAAACGGCTAAAGATTCACGTTTGTTGTATGGGAGTTCCACTTTTTATTTTTAAATTTTCTTTTAGTATTTGCTGTTATAGCGGGAATGAAATACGCCTTCTGTGAAAATTTCAACTGTCTATCACGATTCACGAGATACAGCCTGGTGATAGACGGACGGACATACAGCCAGACCGCGAAGTCTCAGTTATACTAAGGTCCAAATTTTACCCTATGGGTACGGAACCCTTAAATATTTTAACAGGTTTAATGTAATTAAACGCCGACAACGCACTTGCTATTCCCCTTGTGTTTTTGTGTTCACGATAACAGTTTTTCATCAGGCCACTGGTGCTCGTTTGCACCCCATGTCTTAAAAATTTACAAACTGTCTTACTTACAAGCCAAAGATTATACAGTGCACAGCAGTTTAGTAACTCCGACATGCGATGCTCATTTTCTAGGGCTCTAGGTCTCCCAGGCGTCTGGAAAAATCGTCAATACCTGGTGACTTAATACTTGTACAAAATAAAGGTAGCACATATTCACTGCCAAAAACGATTACCTTGCAGACTATGTCGCCAAGGCCAGTAATAATATATACTAGACTCGATCTATTAGGACTTACGTAAATAATATAATTTATACAGAGACAGTTAGTTATGTATGTAAAATAAATTAATATTTAATTATGGCGTGACTAGCTATTTCCCGCGGCTCCGTCCGCGTAAATAGTCGTAAATATCCCTCGGGAATACTGTACTTTTTCGGGATAAAAAGAAGCCTATGTTTTAATCCAGAGCCTAAATTACTATCATACCAAATCTCATCGAAATACGTTTAAAAGTTTTTGAGTGAACTGCAAAATCAAAAGCTGTCTATTAGTTTCGGAGCCTATTCAATGCAAACAATCAATAATGAGTAACAAACATCCATCCATCAATCCACCCTCACAAACTTTCACATTTATAATAGTAGTAGGATACTACCCGGGCTATTGTTACGAAATTATTGACACCTCATTAATTGAAATCAGACCGGTAGTTAAGGCGCTACGGTGAAACAAACAAACATACATACATACATAGACTGCCAAAATTATTACCCTTCCTTTTGGCTTCGCCGTAGTCGGATATAAAAGAGGCATCCTACAGCCGGGTCATATTCTTATTCACGAGACTACTTTTGACTAACAAATCCATTGAATGTTACCAAAATAAATGAAATTGCTGCTATACAGCCGAATCTTCATTACATCTGTATATCTTAAAGTCCGTTTCTTCATGTTGGACATAACCTACCTCACGTCGTGCTACGGGATCGAACATAAAAATTCTGTTATTGATTATCTATACAATGTTATTTCAAGACCCGACAGCATAATATTTTACTACCCGCACACACGCTCCCTACGTGTGTGCGCGGTGTCTATGTGTGCACTCACACGTGGAGAAGTTAAGAAAAATACTCATGTCGCGGGTTTTTCTTGGGAACAATTTTTTCGTGGAGTCGCCTTTTTATTTAACTATAATTTTTATTTCTACAAATATATACGTAAGTACATGTAAAAATAATAATTACAATAGTTTTAAATAATAACAATAGTTACAACCTATTACTTTGAAGATCTTTTTTTAGTTTAAAGTCAGTTTCAACACTTACGTAAGTTTAAGGTCCTATCTTATATTTTGGATAATAATTCAAAGCAATTGCTTTGAATTATTATCCGGTTGTTGTTGTATCACGTATTTATACAAAAGAAAATTTTAATATTTCCATGCCTAATTATAATTCATTTTTTGAAAAAGCATGTTGATAGTTATAACCGAAAGAAATCGAATATATAAAAGCTACCATACCATACCCATCAATTATTTTTATATTTTAGAATTTTGACTCTTAAACCTTGTGCTTTAAGTTTCTAAAATATCTTGCGAGAAACTTGGAACTTCGTTTTTTGATGTGTTAGGTAATACAATTAACGATATTAATCTTATCTAATCACATCGCAGACATAAATAACATTTTAATAGCAAAATGTATTCATATCGCTCCACACCATCGCTGTTCGTTTATACCTCTCACATACACACCCGCCTGCGTCACACGTGATCGTGCCTTCCTCTCTAACGTCCCACATCCGAGGGGGACGGGCGTAGGACTAACATTTTATATGTTAGCCGGGTCATGGATATAAAATCGTTTTCCCAACATATACGTTAGCTGGATATACGGTAACGGCGTAACGTTAAGGTTCTCAATAATAGGAAATTATTGGTTTTGTTCCGGACACACAGACAACAGATACATAGAGGAGTCCGAAAATCATCAATATAAGTAATTATAAAAATAACAGCACCGACCACTAACACTGCACTTAAGTATATACAACTTTCATCGCAAAATCTGCTGAATTCCATAGCAAATTATATTAGGCTTTGTTGAAATTAGGTTTAAATTGCACTAATCAATACAGAATTTCTCCGAACCAATGGCGTCACATGTTCTCAAAGTTGTATGAAATAATAAATAATGGTCACAGGAACATCAGTTTAAGATCTCCGAAAGTGCGTTTAAGTTGATACCTAATCTAAGGAATGTTTTTGTATCGGATATGTAAACTAATAATGTAGGTTTTTTTTTATTAATTAGCAAAACAAAAATTTAAAATTTCGTGTAATTTTCAGGTGTATCTTATAATAAAACTACACATAAAGTTTTTTTATTTTTCTACATTTATTAAGTAATACCTCAATATTTTTAAATTGATTAAACTAAATAGTTTCCAGTAGTCGTCTCCCCTATTACGGTATTTAACCAGCAGCGCTTGTATCGCGAGAGCGTAGGGTAACAGTAATCGCTTTCTATCAGGCGATCCGTCTAATCATTTGCACCTATTTACACTGTCTCATTTAGGCACAGAACGGAAATAAACACCATAGTAGGAAAAATATCTTACTTATAACATGTATGGATAGTATGTGATTTTAAATTAAGAATAATACAATTTTTTCCCAAAACTCTGACTGATAGCCTTAGTAAATAGCGCCCGTCACACGTTCATTTCTGACCGCGGGTAATAGCACGGGTCGTTCTAAACCGCGCTCCGAACCGAACGTGTAAATACACGGGGCCGACAGTCCCATCTGGCATGTCGATAACAGCGCATTTTCACAAATATGCGCGCCGGCAGTCCAAATCACACAAATCCTTCCACGATTTGAAACGCAGACCAATCCGCGGACCGAACTTTACGTGTGTAGAGGGTTAATAACCCTTAGTTTTTGAGTCTAAACCATAAATAATGTCTCAGAAAAACGTTTCTCAAGTAACTGTTGTTTCTCTTCAGCATTGCCAACAGAAAGAGCTGGAGTACGCGGCGTGGTCGCGCCCACGAGGCAGCATGACCATCAAACAGGGCTACGAGGTGAGACGTGATCGTGTTTCTGTCGTGGTCATTTATGTTGTATAGTGGTTTTGTGTGTCGCGGTTATTTATGATTTGCTACTTTGTTTTATGTGTCGTGGTCGTTAATTTTGCGTAGTGGTTTTATATGTCGTGGTCATATTTTCTGTTTCTCAGTTCATAGTTGCTTTAGCGTGATTTTTTAGTTATTGTTTGAAATGCGTAATTAGTTGTTATAAATAGCTGACCTAATATTAGCAAGTAGATATTTAGTAATTTAGAATTAAAATGTCATTAATGAGTAGAAATAAGAGATTTTGTTTACATGAGTGTTGAGTAAATATAAGAATCGACAAATTTAAAGTGTAAAAATTGGCATTGCGATTGCAACTGAGGGTGTATGGGTGTTATGATTGCAATTTATTTCTAATGATAGCTATACATAATACAGTCTATCGTCTAATCGACATGTTCAGTTCCATTGGATCAGTTAGAACTGACCGTGTATAGGTGTGGATTGACATCTGTACTGTTTATGTCAATAAGGATCTGAGGGCATAATCAAGGCGCCATCGTTAGTTATTACAATGATGATTTTCGACATTGAAAATATATGGGATTGACATGACGTTCGCTAAGTGACATAGCGAGCCATATGTCAATACCAGACATTTTTGTTTTCGATCTTCGTAGTTGTAATAACCGAAGGCGTCTTGGCTAAGGGTTTTAATGTAATCGAACAGTTTAAGTTGATTGAACGATAGACCCTATGGTGTATGAACATCATAATTTCGTACAGAATTGTCGTCGATAAGTCCTGGCCACACTGACATACAAAACGCATCAATCAACGGCGTTTCCCCTCACTGTGGCCCGCGTGTAAAAATGTAAACTTGTCCAAACTCTAGACAGTGGGACAGTGGGCGTCGCTGCGTGGGACAGTTGCAAATGAGGCCTCTTTGTCATCTGACCCGGGACAAAGTCATACACCCCCAAACTTGTATGGGAATCTTATAACAGACACGTCATACGAAAATATACCTTATAACGCACGCATAGAGTTTAAGTGTGAAGGTTTAGCAGAAAAACTAATATGAGAATCTTTTAACAGGCATGTATTGCAAAAATGTACTTTATTACTACGTCTTAGAGTATAAAATTGAGGGTGTAGTAGAAGTCATTACGAATTTCGTAGCACCGTAGCAGAGCTACGTCTGCTACGAATGTTTGCTACGCTGCATGATATTAATTTCATTGTATCATTGTGAAAATATTATATTTATTACTTTCTTACTTGAAATTATAATTTGAATGACCTGGCACCACGGCCTTATGGAAAATCGGCTTGAATTGTTTATGCTAAATGAGTGAGGTAGACAAGACTCAAGGTGGATTGGGGGTTTAGGAGACTGGCAACTATAAAAGAAATAAATAAATAAATATATGTTCGAAATTTAAACAAGACGGCTTATTTTAGTTGTAGTAGTTGTAGTAAAATGAAAAATAAACGCATTTGTAACTTTACTTTCTTTTTTTGACGTGATAACGTCAACGAACTTATAACGAACTTATAAATCGATGAACGCCGGCACGCACGAAAAATTGTCACGTTCCGCCAGATTGTCACGTTCCGCCTTATTGTCACGTTCCGCCTGAATGTCACGTTCCGTCTGATTGTCACGCTCCGTCTGATTGTCACGTTCCGCCTTATTGTCGCGTTCCGCCTGAATGTCACGTTCCGCCTGATTGTCACGCTCCGTCTGATTGTCACGTTCCGCATGATTGTCACGTTCCGCCTGATTTTCACGTTCCGCCAGATTGTCATGTTCCGTCTGATTGACACGTTCTTCCTTATAGTCACGTTCCGCCTGATTGTCACGTTCCGCCTGATTGTCACGTTCCGTCTGATTGTCACGTTCCGCCTGATTGTCACGTTCCGCCTGAGCCGAGCGTGCAAGCGAGAGCGCGGAACAAACGATAGAGAGGCACGATCGGCCTAAGCGTTCGGCGTGTGATGACGTTATCACGTAAAATTATCGTAAGTAAACTGACTTGACAGACGACCAATTTTTTACGTTACCTTTGGCAATGCAGGTTCTGGAATGGGTCTGCGTTGGTTACCACCTCAAGATTATTGGTTGCTTACCTTGGGGCGAACGTAAATCATTATGAACTATATTTTTTAATAAAAAACTGTAACCAGACTACGTCAATTGTATTACAAACCTATTGACACCTCATTAATTAAAATAGGATCTATAGGTTTTGGAGCTACGCTGTAACAAACATACATACATACGTAGACTGCCAAAATCATTACCCTTCCTTTTTCCTTCGCCGTAGTCGGGTAAAAACGGATAAAATCTCATTTATCTTTTACAGCAAAAATACTTTAAGAAAGAGAAGTAGGAAGGAAATCCTATCTTGAATTATATAAATAAGTAAGAGGAAGCTCTCAAAGACTCCCCCCTAATAAAATTGATAGAACACATTTTTAAATTCATTTTTAAGCTGTTCGTTCACTTAGCTAATACTATTAAAGAATTAAATAAGTGTATTTTTGCTTAACTACATACTTATACTATTACATGTAAAACCGATGGAAAACAATAACCGAAAACTAATGTCAAAACGACCATTTCTTATCATCCCTAAACCGCAGATATTATGCTGCACGTCGCTCGGGGTCGCTGTCGGATATTAATTTCTATAACTATGGTCAGGACATAAATTATCTGGTAGTGTTGTTTGTATATCCTTTTTTAAGACCACTGTGGTTCAGTGGTTAGCGCGTCGGCGCTTTAACTTGAGGTCGCAATTCGAATCCCGCCAAATAATGCTTTTCTGTGTTCCTGGGTTCCGGATGTGTATTAAATAAATTATGTTTATGGTATAATAAAAATCTTAATTACATGTATAGCATAAAAGTATTAAATATACTTCCCGTTGTCTGGTCCCCATAACACAAGTTCATGTACTTAGCACGGGGCCAGATTGACGTGGTGTGTGAGCGTCCATAGATATTATTATCATAATTTTTATTTCTTCGTTTCTTCGTAAAATATATTACAGAGACAAGTCATATATTCACTCTGTTTAAAGTGTAAACACACTTTCATGCTGATTCGATGAGGTCATGCAATTTTGACGTTTATTTCTTAACACTATATGACACATGAGTAATATGCCTGTTTGTCGGAAGAGAGTCAGCTAATTTGATAAATTATGCACGAAAATAATAAATTGACATTAGAGATCGCAACACTTTACAGGAATTAATAACGCACGATTTGTCCGGTGAGTGGGGTAACCCGGGGGAGGACGGCCACACTTAATTACAACCCACTAGTGTAGGCGCGCAGACGAAACGTCATTTTACATAGATGTATATAGAGCTGCAAAAAAGGGCTACCCCTTTTTTGACAATCACAAGAGATATCCGGTGCAGTTGTCCGGACTACAATTACTGTTAAATCCTACTAATATTATAAATGTGAATGTTTGTGAGGATGGATGGATAGATGTATGGATGGGTGGATGTTTGTTACTCTTTCACGCAAAAACTACTGAACGGATTTTGATGAAATTTGGTATGGTAGTAGCTTGAGCTCTGGATTAAAACACAGGCTACTTTTCATCCTAAAAAATTACAGTTTTCCCGTGGGATACTGTATTTACGCGGGCGGAGCCGTGGGCAAAAGCTAGTTGTAAAATAACTCAAACAAATAAAATTCTACTATTGCAAGAAAATGCACAATAAGTGAAACTTCATTCATCATTTTTAATCACAAAAAATCATTGTGCCCAAAGAACGTCACTTTAAAAAATAATAGAAAAAGTATAACTTGGAACCGAAATTGAGAATTGAGAAACCGTGTATTGAGCCGAAATTTAGAAAGTTAACTATAAGTAGCTTCCAACAGATGGCGTTATATCTAAAATCGTGACGCTCATTACGTCTACTTACCTTGAAGTTTTACTCTCAACATCGCTAAAGAGGTTTCCGTTTCTCAACTTCAATAAACTTTTCATTAGCAAAATATGAACGTCACGGTATGTTTGTCAGGTGTAAAACAGAGAAATCATTAGCTGTTGTATATTGACGTTTCAAATGCTGGTATGGCGACGTACTATGCTACAGATGTACACGATCTAACCTGCTACAACAGATGTGTCGCGCTATAATATTTTGCCCGCGACTCCGCCCGCGTAAATACTGTATCCCACAAGAACACTGTTCTTTTTCGGGATTAAAAGTAGCCTATAACTAAATCCAGAGCTCAAACTACTACCGCACCAAATTTCATCACAATCCGTTCATTAGTTTTTGCGTGAAAGAGTAACAGACATCCATCGTCACAAAATTTCACATTTATAATAGTAGCAGGATTACCTATAAGAAATTTTCTGTTGCATCAGCTCCATAGACTGCTTACCTAACATGCGAGTGACCATTGAGTTTTTGCTTTGTCAGACAAAGCCGGGGCCGGCGCTAATGGCAGGGCTGCACACGCCAGTAGATAACATTACCACTGATAGTCATACAGTTGTACTAATGATAGTGACCACCTTTGTTAAGATCATTCCTACTTAGTTTTGGTAGAACTTACGGTGTATGTGTATAGAATAACATAGCGTGCCATTTAATCATAAAACCTTCTGTAATTCTTGATTTTAAAAATTTATTAATTATAAACTAAAAATCCGACTGTTTAAAAAGTGAAAATAAAAAAACAAGAAAGTCCAGTAATCGAGACTCTTAGATCACGAAACTATTTCAATGGTAGGTATAGAGTTATCTTCTATATATCTTGTATCTATTACGTAGGCATCCACTAAGGAAACATTTTTCAAAATTCAACCAAAAATAGGGGATTAAAGTATGTATGATACTTTTTATTCCTTGGACATAATATTTGCATTCTATTTCGTATGAATTGAGTACGGAAAAAATAATGAGTTACGTATTTCAGCGTTTTCCAATATTCAACCCATAAGAGAGTAAAATAGGGGATGAAAGTTGAAGATTATTATAAAGATATCGTTTAAAACTTAACTTCACGCGGGGTAACTTGTGGGCAAAATGCTTGTTCAATAATACACAGAGGAGCTGTTTTTGTCGGGGTTTAATAATTGCTTGAACGTCTGTGCCGGTTACTACACTACTAGACTAAATAATACTTTGCGAACTTTATTATCACACTGCCTTTCAGGCTGGCCTATATGCTCCGAATTCCGGAACGCCGGTGAAAATTCAGAGCACTGAAAAGGCAGGCATTGACATTGACATTTGACTTGACACTCATGTGTTCGATTTTCAATGCTCAGAATTTTCTACGACCTTCCGGATTCCCAGCCTTACAGTTCCACACAATAGAATTATGAAACATCATTAGGCTAAGTGAGCGCCACCTGTCATAAATAAAGGGTTAAGACAGTGGTCACTTTGTCAGCCGCCGCTGGTGCGTGAGTTATAGATAGTGGTTAATGGTTAGTGGTTAATGGTGGGTGATTTATAGCCGGGGGTTCCCCGAAAGGAGATTTACAGGGGGTTAGGTTAAAAGTTACTTTTTGCTACAATCTGGGACGTGCCAAAGGCTTATAATCGTGGAGATGCATCGATAAACGATCGTTTTCAATGTTCCGAAGGATCTGCTAACTAAATCCTGCAATAATACAGTTACGATCCAGTCGCGATATGTTAAATCTGCAAAATTGTCTTCTCATAAACGTCAAAGTAACGTCATACCCGTTTTTATTGGTCCAAACTCCAAAAATCAGCTTACGATATCTTTCATTTATTTCATTTAATAAAAGTAAAATGAAAGTGTAAGTTAATTACGATAATGGGGGGGGGGGGGGGGGGGGGTTCTGAACAGATACGTTGATTTGTAGTGTATATTGTTTTTGTGTAACTTCTGTACAGAGTCTAAAGTAGGTAATCGGCATGGAACTTATTTTGCTCCTTTTTATATGTAGGATGTTTTGACATATTGTTTTTTTTATTATTATTATTATTATTATTATACAAATAAATAAAACTGAAGTCTTTGTTTGTAATAATATCAAATTAACAGCTTTATAGTATGTACTCAGTACGGTATATACGGCCCGGCCCGGTCGTCACTCAGATATGCGTGGCGAGCTATTATTGATTTCCACTCCATTCAAGCGATCTATTCTTCTTCCAGGCCAAGATGAGCACGGGTGAGGCGGTGGGCGGCCATCAGAAGGACGACCGCCACCAGTCCATGAGCCAGATGCTGTACGGCGCCGCGCTCGGACCAGGTCGGTCGGGTTAGTAGCGGGCTCCTGTCCTAGAGATACATCATCATCACACACACCACCACCGTGAGCCAGATGCTGTCCGACGCCGCGCTCGGACCAGGTCGGTCGGGTTTGTAGCGGGCTCCTGTCCTAGATACATCATCATCACACACGCCACCACCGTGAGCCAGATGCTGTCCGGCGCCGCGCTCGGACCAGGTCGGTCGGGTTAGTAGCGGGCTCCTGTCCTAGATACATCATCATCACACACACCACCACCGTGAGCCAGATGCTGTCCGGCACCGCGCGTCTGTCTACTGTTCAAAAGGTACGTAAATCGTAATTCGTATGTTGCCTGTCTACACTCTTTTTTAAAGAAATTTTATCAACAAGGCCCAAGAATGCCAGTCATATTACAATACAGCTAAAAGTCGTCGTGTTGTCGAAATTTTCTCATATTCATTCATATGATTTTAAGTTTGATCTTTATAAGGGTTCTTTTGCCTCTAATAAAGAAAAATTAAAAAAAATGTAAATGTGACTGATTAACAAATATTAACATGTAACAAAATTGTATCTATCAAACGCACGGTAGTGTGTGTTAGTAATCTGAGGTAGTGTGTGTTGTTGTTATTTTTATAACTTTTATGTATTTCTAAGCATTATTTTTTTTTTAAATGGCTATCTGCACACCCTCCTCCATATAAACTTGAACTGTGCCAAATTTCATACTCTTTCGTTCATACAATTCTCGTAAAACTGTACTGAAAGCTTTTGTTTCACGTTCCAAGTTTGATGCTTTTGAAAGTATACATAAGCAAATGTATACATTTTTCGTACCTTATCCGCCTCTGCTCTAACCTCCATGACGTCACATCCTCAGGGTCGTCGTCATCGTCGCCAGTGGGCGGGGGCAATAACAGTCTGCTGGTCGTCCCGCAACCGCTTGGCAAACCCACCAAACTGCAGCCCCTGCACGCACACGCCAGGAAGTACCACTGCAAGATGTGTCCACAGGTATGGATAAAATATTATATATAATTTAACAGTATAACGGTGTGCAATATACACAATAGCGAAGGTTCACACCACCATAAAAGCACATTTTAAAAACCGTACTCTAAACCATAGAAATAGCTTCACAAGTAGAATATAATAAATATTAGGTCCTTACATTTGAAATTAGCGTTTTGTCGTACTGGCCACTTTGATCTCAAATATATCTTCTTAAGTTAGGAATTCCAATTTCAAGTTTATACCGCTATTTACTCATGCATTTGTATTTCGAAAACCGTAATTTATTTGTTTTTTCCTTTTTTGGTTTTTTCTTTGCGTCACTCTGTGTACAAAATTGACAACTTGAAATATCCGAGTTCCACCGTGCTGCAGAAACGGCTCGAAGGATGTGTATGGTGGCGGTGTCGCAAAAGAAAACACAGTGCGTTTTTGGCTCCAACGTTTTCGTACAGGAAATTTCGACCTGCAAAACAAGCCCCGTGGACGGCCGGAGACCAAACTTGATAATGAAGAATTGAAGGCTATTGTGGAAACGGATTCATCGCGAACCACGTCCGAGTTAGCTGCAGGCTGCGGTGTTATTGATATAACTGTTTTAATCCACTTGAATCAAATTGGGAACGTGCTTGAAAAGCTTGAAAGGTGGGTACCTCATGAATTGAGTGCAGCAAACCGACAAACGCGCGTCGACTGCTACGTTACATTACTCAACCGGCACAATAATGAAGGGATTTTAAATCGAATCATTACCTGTGATAAAAAGTGGATCCTGTACGATAATCGGAAATGCTCATCGCAATGGCTGAACCATGGCGAACCAGCCAAAACCTGCCCAAGCGAAAATTGACTCAAAAAAAGTTACTTGTGAGCGTTTGGTGGACTAGTGCCGGTGTCGTTCACTACAACTTTCTTAAATCTGGCCAGACGATTACGGCAGATGTCTGTTGCCAGCAACTGCAAATCATGATGAAAAAGCTAGCTGCTAAATAACGGAGGTTGGTCATTCGCTCTAGGCCACTGCTGCTTCAGGACAACGCTAGACCACAAACTGCACAACAGACGGCTACCAAATTAGAGGAGCTTCAATTGGAATGTCTAAGACATCCACCGTACTCCCCGGACCTTGCTCAAACAGATTACCATTTTTTTTCGTTTGGATAACTTCTTGCAAGGGAAAAAGTTCAACTCCGATGGGGCAGTCCAAAGCGCTATCAAAGATTTTATTGATTCCTGTCCGAATGGTTTTTTTAGTAAAGTAATAAAAAGTAATAAATATTTTCCAAGATCCGTTTAATTGGGTATTTACGTACATGTAAAAATTTTGTTATTTTAAATAAATTGAGAAATAATAAGGTACTACAACTTGATAAAAGTACAAAGAATTAGAATTTTATGTGTAGTTTTGTAATTATACTTATGCATGTCGAAGTCACAAAAAAGTTGAAATATTTTTTTAAACATAAGTGTATAATACCTACATAATTAGTTTACTTACATCAAATACAAAAAGATTTACTATGGTATATATCAACATGAACGCGAAAAATTACGAGATATCAGAAGTTTTGTGCATATGGCCATACATTTCGTAGCAACATTACTGGCGTGTGACGTCACCTACTCGTACTAGTACGACTTTTATATGGGGCGTTTTCACGAGACCCCCAAAAGTGCTTTCAACAATCCGCAATATCTTTGAAAATTTGATTTTTAGTATACTATTCCTCCTGTAAACTGTCACATTTTTCAGAGCACTATTCATTTAAGTAATTAAAAAATACAGGAAAATACCGTATTGCAGGGAAAATACTAAAAACGACGATTGAATTGTCTCATAGGTACTGAGTGTTCACTGACTGTCAAATATTTATACGTGCATGCAGTTTACCTATTAGGTGATTTATTTTTTCCAGTTCATAGTCAAGACAAAACAACGTATGTCGGGACACTGCTAGTTCACATTAAACTTAGCTCAAGCTCAGAAGTTCTCGGACATTCATTTTTCACGTATGTCGTAATATACAATTCATATTAATAATAGACAATTGATTCATATTACAATAATAGATAGAAGACAATTTTAAAACAAGTAGGGCCAACGCACTCTTAATTTTATAAATAGACAACTAGTGATTGTAATTCCGTAAGTGAACGGTGTCTTCATATAAGAACTAATTAATAATGTATTTTGAGCTGTGAACATACACATAGGCGCGATACGCGTCAAGGTATGAGCTTCTAAGTAAAGCTATGGCTACACCTATAACTTAAGAGAGTATGCTGGGTGTCACTAACGGTAAAGGTCGTTAATTGTAGCTCCACTCCCTTCAAACTCAATGTAAACGCAATGATACGTGTATCTTTTTGTGTAGTAAATAAAGTTCAATTTTGAATCGTTTTCTTAAAAAGTTCGTGTCGCGTCATGCTGTGAACTGACGCTAAGATTCGGTTCTCTTGATTTTTTCGTGTATTTTGTGAGTTGGCAGACATTATATGATTCCTCATTATTAACGCCCGAAATTAATGACGTATCTAAAATCTTAGAACGACTTCAATCTTAGATTTTCAAACAAAAATTGCCGTAAATTGAAGTGAAGTTAATCCTAGGATCGTTGAAATGTATCTATATTACTATGAGTCAGTGAGCATAACCTTTATATTATTAAGCATGGATTCTGGAAACCTATACGTTAGAATAGTTCAGGAGCTGAAGATAAATTGGTGATGCTTTAGACAAATTAATATGAAGTACATGGGTGATCTAGCTTTGCACGGAACTCTAGTAGATTTAAGAAAAAAAAATAAACAAATAGAATGACAAACATATTTTACCGGGGTTCGAACCTACCACAATCCGAATTTTCTAACAACGCAAAAATTACACATACGCATACCAAACTGCCAATCGGACTGACATATCAAGAGTCGAAATAATTAATAATATTATATTTTTGCATGACGAAAGAAAAACATTATATTATTTAACTTAAAATTTAAGTTCTGAGTTCAGAGTTCAGTGCTAAGCTAGGTCTTAACCCTGGGACTTACAAGGGCTAAGACCAAGATCGATTTTTCTACACAAAACTCCCTGCATACTAAATTTCATGGAAATACTTGCAGCCGTACGAGAATAGATATATAGCTCGTTTTAAGTATAAGATTACGTTCTAGTATCATATTCTACAATTTCCAATATTATATTACACAAAAACAAAATTGAATCCGAATGTGTCCCTGGCATTAAACGGCAGGGACACGACGATCCGATGGCGAAATGATAATCAGCAGCCGCCTGTCACTCATCGAAATTCAATTCAATGTACTGTCCGCAAAAATCATAGCCAAAAAAGACTAAAAGTTCGCGAAATTTTTCTTATGAAAAGTACACTAAGTAATTTGAGGATTCATTACTTTGTCGCTTTTGTGTACCAGTTATTTAGAGCTTGGCTCTCGACTCCGGATTTCGTGGGTTTGATCCCCGCGTTGGAACAACAAAAAATGTTGTTTTCAAGTCTAGTTAGGACAATGCAGGCTGATCACCTGAATGTCTAACAAGAAAGATGTGTCGGATGGGCATTAAAAAGTCGGTCCTGCGCCTGTTCTTTATCAGGCGTGTCGGTCATCCGTCCCACAGGGCTACGAGAGTAAAGGAAGAGAGAGTGCTCTTGTGTATTTCACACACTTGGGCACTATAAAATAACTAGCCTATAAACTAACTATTATTAAATTATAACTCGAGACCCGTAAGGGGCACAATATGCATATAATATTATCAGCCTTTATTGTTCTACACTAATAATATAAAGAGGATAGATTTGATTGTCTGCATTGAATAGGCATCGAAAGCACATAACCGATTTGTATTAAATTCGAGCACAGACATAGAGTAGAGCACGGGGAATGTTCCTTTTGTGCGTACGAAGTCACAGGCAACATCTAGTGAAAAATATACGAACTGATGCGGGAATTTTCAAGTTTCGTATATTCATGTTTTTCTTGACTTTAAAATTCTTTTCAATTGTCCATATGATGATTTTAATAATTACCTAAATTTGGTAAAATCATTTTCTCTGCGTTCGGTACTCGGCGCGTCGCAGTGGCAATTAATTCTCTATCGCGTGTTTTTTGCCCATAACCGCATAAGCACAGACACAAACACAAACGACGGTTATTATTGTAATTTCATTACTTCATTTGCGGGCTTTTAACGAGTTTCGATACGTCGTGACTCATGACGTCACTGGTTTGTTTAACTAAACGGAAATCATATTATTTAACTTCTCCAACGTTCTGCCTGCATCAATGTGTGGTCGGAGAAATCGAATGTTCGCGATAGCTCATTTTGTGTACCCGACGGTAAACGACAGACGACATCTCATCGTTATTATAATGCGAACAAATTGCGAGGACGAACAAAGTGCTAATTATTAATTTTTCACGACTATACACAAAACAGACTAGACTATGCCACGCTCGGTCTTCCAGCCCAGGGATTTCCAGAGTGGGTTTCGTGGGGTAGTCATCGGGGCTCCGCCAAAATTATTTAATACCTTTTTAAATTGTTTAATACTCTAATTGTATAATAAATTTGTTTGGTATTCCATTATATAAAAAGTTGAGGTATTACAAAACTCGCGTCTAGCCCGACACTTTGCCTTGGTGATTAGGGGCCCATCCACATGTTACGTCACAGCGCAAGTGGGAGAGGGGTTCATACTAAACGTGACAGTACAGTACAGGTACAGGGGGACATAGGGGGGCTCAAAGAGTCGAAATTTTGCGTGACGTAATATGTGAACGGCCACTAGTCCACAATAGCGATCTGCAGTATATGTACGTAACTTTATATTTTTACTCTGTGGTATAGGTAAGGCAGACCTATGCTATGGTAAAAAGCAAAGTCGAAAATTGACCTCGTAACTTGGTACACCAAAAAATAATCAATTTTGATACCTATTATCAAAAATGTAGAGTTGAGAATTGATTGACGTGCGTCACTCCGGTCGCGACCGGCGCGGAATGTCACCGGGCGGACAGACGGACAGAGAAAAAGTCGGAACGGCTAATACTCGCTGCGTTTGTGTAAATTTCTGGATTCCACAGATTGGACGATGCGACATGTGATGCGACCGTCTGTGCTGGCGGGGGTTGACAACAATTGGCGCAACAATTTTTTTATTTTTTTTATTACTATCCAATACAACAATACAAATTTTTTTTTTGGTTTGTAGTCATCGTCAGAAGCCCTATAGGGGCTTACATGTTGATGACTTGATGTAAGAAATAGTGCTGTAAAAAACAATTAAAAAATCACTTAGCCCAAATGAGAAATTTAGAATCTTAGTAAATTAGTAAAAACAAGCCTAGCTACAAATGAAAATTTCAGATTTGTCCTACTTGGTGACCTAACACCAAATAGGGAACTAACTCGTCGGGAAGAACTGGCTAAAATACTGGCTATTTTTTAACAAAAAAAAAATAAAAAATATTAATTTAGAAAAAATTATTGTTACAATGTTATAACTTAATCTAAATAATTTAACAGAAGTCAATATACATAAGTACATATAATTATCTACTATATATAAACAGAAGTAAATAAAGTAAGTAAATAATATTATCTAGTAGATTGGCTCCTTAGAAGCAATTGAATAAATTTTTATGGATTTTGAATGAAATTAGTACACGGTACAGACTACTAGTTTTTAAAATATAAAAATATGACGTCCATACCTTTTAACATTGTTTTCTGAAACAAAAATATAGATTCTACATTCAATTTCCTTAAATGATTACAATGAATTTTAAATAAGTATAATATTACAAATCACACCAATTGAACGTTGTGAAAAAGGTTGTCGATCCCTTTCAAACCACGCGACTTTCTTTTGAAACCACCGCCTGACGCCAAATCGTAAGCTTCGGGAATAACTGTATCTGTATACAAACAGACAAACAAACACACAAAGGAACTCTAACGATTGTCTTCCTGCTGAGGAATTTGCTATTACTGTTCCTCAAACCATCCAAATGACAAATTAAAGCTTCATCATAATGGAATGTCAATTAAAAAGTATTAGAGGTCGCTCTGTGGTCAAAATTCGCTCTAAGTCATATATTTTTTTAAGTTTGAACTTTATAAGGGTTCTTTTGCCTCTTTGATATACAGATTGACAAACGTCAACGTGTAACAAAATTGTATCTATCAAACGCACGGTAGTGTGTGTATACAATCTGAGGTAGTGTGTGTGTTGTTGTTATTTTATTATTTTTATGTATTACTAAGTATTATTTAAAAAACTGTTAGCTTTCTGCGCGGGACGTCGATTTTCTCTAGCCAAAGTTTTAAAGTTTATGTGGAGGAAGGTGCCTCCACATAAACTTTAACTGTGCCAAATATTATACTCCTATGTTCGCACAATTCTTATAAATCTGTACCGAAAGTGTACCTGGCTAGAGAAAAACGACATCCCGCGCGCGCCGCTCAGCCCCCGCACACATCTAGCCGCGCATACATAGCCGTGAGCTGTCATTTGTGTAAGCATATGGAATGACGATTCTTTACATTAGTAATATATATTCTTTGATAAATGTAACATACCTAAAACAGTTCTTCACAATTTAAACCTCCAGAAACAAATCTCAGGGTCAGTAATGATGATGATTACTAAAGACAGAGGTACAACACTGATTTACTGTGACATATGGAATTGACACTGTCGTTACCAGGCCCTGTCATAATGACGGCCATCTATAATAGACCGAGTAAGCATGAATTAGGCCGAAGTACCATAACAACCGACACTCTCGGTGATCCCGCAAATATCCAAAGCTTTGTCAAATATTTTTTTTACCACCACCTCAAAAAAAAACACCCAAAAAACGACCTTATGGTAATATACAAAAGATTTCTTGCGCCCGCACAAAAAGGTTTTGCATCGCTTCACCCCTAGACGCCGACCGCGGTTTTTGTAATTTCAACCCTATAGTAACGTGAAAAGATTGATATTTCAATGGCATAGGTAAACTAGGGTATGATTTTGGTCTGAAGAACAGACGGACACTTATCGGGCCGATTTGTCATGAAATAAAAATCTCATCTTCATCCGGTCGTTTGGGTATATCCGACTTTTTGTCCGATGGTGGCGATTTCAATAAGATCTACACACTTATTGGTATCCTGCTCGTCAGTTAAAAGACTGTCGTAGGAAAAGCCATGTGAAATACTTAAATAGAGCATCCACATACTAATGTGGTTCCAATAAGTGGACACTACATGTAGCATAGCAAGGATTATACAAAATAGACGCTGAGTTTTGCGAGTTTGGACCTAAGTTTCTTACCGTAAGGTTGAATTTTGGGAAATACTTTCATAGCACATGCTTGCGTCATAATAACCGCTTGTCTTGGGCAAGGATATAGGTTTTGGCACCTCTACACCATCGCCGACGATGAACAATCACGCAATTGAACGATCGGTGATTGTGGGGACACATCAACGCTTTTGCCCGCGAATGCTATTGATGCGTGCCCAAAATCCGACAAATCACGGATAGCTTGCGATGACAGACAATGATGGACACCTACAATAGAATAGGCCTTCGATTCATGTAGAAACACCATCTTCACAGAGTAGAAAATATAATATATACCTACTTACGTACTGAGAAACAGCTCTCAAAGAATGATCCACATCGATCCAAATTTCAAAATTTTGACTTCCCCTTCACCGACCACAAATTTTCCACACAATCTTGTACGCACCGTAGGCCTGTAGTAGTGCAATCAAATCGAAAGCTAACTATGTAGCTGTTTATCTGTTCCTCCTTCTTTAGTCTGTGCCAACGTCGCCTATAGTCACGACCCCCATTAGATATTATAATCGGTTATAATAATAATTTCGGATATCTTTACGAACTATGCTGGCAATTGGCAGCTTTTGAAATAATATAAGATTTTTTATACATTATAAGGTAGGTTCTAGATCTGGCGATACGGCATGATAGCCGGCACTATCTGCACGGCCGGCGGCGGCAGGTGCGCAATTATAACTTGTCACGGGAACCGCTTATGATTATTAGCTGGGGCCACGTGACGAGCGGAGTAAGGAAGAAAATGTATTTATTTGATTATCTATATTAATGTGGGATGTGGGGGGTTTGCTCGTTGTCGTGAGAAGTGGAAAATTAAGGAATAACTTCTTCTTATCTTCTTGTATTAACTTTTTCTCTTTTACGTCTTAAACACATCCTATCCTCTAACATCGTCCGCCATCTTCTCACTATCTATCTATCTCCCATATTTCCCTTTCACACACATAATAGGTGCGTTCACTTTAACTTTAAATTATTTACTTTGTGTTTTGAATTAAAATCAATCCTACATTAATATTATGAAGAGGAAAAGTTTGTTTTCATGTATTTTTGCTTTGAATAGACTACTGGACCGATAGAATAGATTACGGGGAAGAGGCTACTTTTTATCGCGGAAGAATGAACGGTTTACGCGAGATTTATTTTTGGACGCAAGAAGTCGCGGGAAACATCTAGTTAATAATAAAAATTGAAGTATAAAATTTTATGGACAGCGGAGTATTTAAATATTTGTTAAGAAATTTCTAACACCTAACCTATTTCAAAATGTCGTAAAAAATGTTATACAAAACTTTTGTAACTCAAAGTTATACTTAGGGCCTGATAAGTGCCAGATAGCTAATACGTATGTTTTGTCTCTGTCGCTCAATATAAATAAAAAATAAAATAAATAAATCGCATATTTTTATAGCAAGCAGCGACAAAATTTTCGTATAAGATTTTCGACACCGACACTAATTATAAGAAGATTGATAAATTAAGGGTAATTTGATAGGAAGCACTGAATACTCTAGGTATTCTTTAATCTATCGTATGTCCTAGGCTCATGTATAAAAAAATTTTACAATTAAATTAAATTAAAAGTAGGAATGTTGAAGTAGAGTATACAGATAATGGTAAACTTTATGTGACAATATTATATCTTTAACTTTAAATGAGACAATATTGTATATAATTTCGGTTTATCGAAAACGGCTGCAAGTATTAGCATGAAATTTAGTATGCAGGGTGTTTTGGGGGAGAAAAATTGATGTATTATCTCTGGGAAACTGCTCATTTTAAGCTTCGTGTTCGCTGTGCAAAATATATCAATAATTTCGACTGCATTATGTCAGTCCGATTGGCAGTTTGGTATACGTATAAAGCATATGTAGGTATAATTTTTGCGTAGTTCGGAATATGGTTGACTTGAATACCGGCCAGATAAATATTTTTGGGATGCTTTTTATTATTTTTTTATCGATCAGAACTCCGAGCTAAGCTCGGTTGACGGTTACCCAGGTAGTACTAAATAATTTATGAATCCGCTCGCCGGTCTGGTGGCCCCAAGTTCAGGCAAGCGTTAGACAGCGCGTGCACAACCTACCGTTAACAATCGCCCGATAACGAACGTAATAATTGCCCAGGTTATACTTTTGAACTTCAAACTTTAAGTCTGTGTACTTATTACACTGTAAATAATTAAAATGCATGCTCTATTAAATCGTTACACTGTGTAAAATGCAACCGTTAAGGTAGCCGTATAGATGCGACCGCGACGCGAGACCGCAACCGCGGCCAGCAATCTAGCGAATCCGGTTATAATAATAATAATAATATCTTTATTGAACACACAAGGGACATTAACACAGTTAAAAAGAAAATAAACAAATCGAAAATCAGAATCAAATCCCCACACCATATGTTCAAAGGGAAACCACTCAGGCATCGACCACGGCGGTGCCGAGGCGCCTGATCTTCCGTGGTCCCCTATTAGTTTGAGATCTCACATCAGCACACTATTTTAAATTAATTATTTTAGTTTGCTTAACTTTATGGTCTTCTGGCCACGCTCACCGGTCGAGCGACGAGCGACGCGGGTCGCGGGGATTGTTTCGTGCTCCACATAAATTCATAATTAGCAGTTGCTCCACGACTCGATTTCGGTCTCTCGTCGCGGCCTCGCGTCGCGTGTATCGGAAGGCTACCTTTAGGGTCAGCTCACACCGAAACGAGACGCGGCCTTGGTCCCCCAGCTGTCATTTCTAAACTATAAGAGATATAAACTCATAACTTTTCGTGGTGATAGGTCATGCTAAAAACTATTAAGGAAAATTATTTTGAGCGAAATCGGACAATGACTTTTGTAGTAATTTAAAGAAATACTGCGCTTTGATAGCTACGGAACGGACAAATTCTGATTGCAACAATGGCAGAGAAGTAGAAGGCAATGGTGTTTAAAGGTGCCTGGTGCACGCTCTGCGCACACAGTACTGGCATTATACTGTAGTTTTATAATGTGTTAATACTTTTATCTTTACAATCTTTCTTTAAGTAGCTGTTATTCAGCTCGTTGCTTACTCATATTAGCACTGTCGAGTAACTATAATTAATAATTTAATACCTAGTAATCAGTGGCGAAGGCCAGTTCTCCTTCAAAGGGAAGATCTAGCCTGTATAATAGGTAGGGATTTGTATGAGGGTCTTCAAAAGTTAAGTGGTAAGTGAAGCCGATAGGAATGGAGTTATAGGAACCCCACGCCACGGAACCACACACCCACACACCAATATTAGGTACTATTAACTTACAACACCTTATAAATTATAATATACGTATATATATATATATATATATATATATATATATATATATATATATATATTCTATATACTCAATATAATAAACAGGAAAATATTAATTTGTTATTTGTACGCATTCAATATAAGTGTGGACCGATTTTGATGAGATTTCGCACAGACATAGAGTTGAGCAGTATTCCGCAAAGTGTGTACCGCGGCACACACTGCGGTGTGCTTCGGGAAAATACGGTTATCTTAAAAACTTATATTCAGTAAGAAATAGTTATAAAAATACTTCAATAAACTAATTTTTTATTTGTGGTGTACCAAAATTTTTCGTTTTCCTAGATGTTATTGAATCCAAAAAGTTTGCGGAACACTGGAGTAGACCACGGGGAAGGACATAGGATACATTATATTACGGCTAATTATACGGCGTAATTTTTTTTGCGCGCACGAAGTCTTAGGCAACAGCTATGTGGAATATATTTTTTACTAATTTTATAAAGAAGAATTGTTTGTTTGTTTGGATTGAATAAGCTCCTGCTGGGCCGATTTGGGTGAAGCTTGGCACAGATATAGAGTAGGCCACGGGGAAGGACATAGGCTATTTTCGTCTCTGTATTTACGCGGGCGGAGTCACGGGCAACATCTATATTTATTAAGTTGCGAAGTTTTTTTCAAACGCGTTAAGCATATAATGTAGGGACTAGTTTCAATAAATACATTATTTTAAGGGCTTGTTTCACAATCTTCTAATAAGTGTCAGATAGCTTATTTAGAAGTTTTGTCGCCGCTTAAATATATCGAGCGACAGAGACGAAACATGCAAATAAGCAGTCTGACACTTATCAGTATGTGAACAGGCATTAAATGTGAAATTCACGTAAAGCACCAAAACCCTTAGAGTTACATGTTCAAAATTAACTTACTTTAATGTGGGAGACATATTTATCCCACAAAAAGGTTGCACCGTCAGAGGTCTGAGGGACCCGACATCTTGTAAGTCTGCGGGACCGGTGACGTGTGGTGTACCGAACTCCTGTATAAGAAGGTCCCTCGCCGCAAGAGGCTTAAGGCTTCTTCAAACAGCTTATAAATCTTCATCTTCGTAACATAAACTGATGAATGCAAAGGGTATTTTAAATTAAACCGTTGTCAAAAGAGAAGAAACTGGTGTGTTGTTTATGAAGTTTAAATCAAGCAAAAATTTATTAAGCTCATCATAACTAAAAAACTAAATCTAACTAGATGGCGCCCACGACTTCACGCGCACATTTTGTGGCAGTATAAAGTAGCCTATGTGCTTCCCAGTGGTCTAATTTATATATGGCCAAAATTTCTTAAAACTCGCTCCTGTAGATTCGGAGCCTATTCAATGCAAACAAACAAACAAATGTTTCCTCTATTAGATTAGTACAGATATATTTAAATCATAGTTGTAGGTAACTGCATATTTTTCTATTTACTAATAAGAGATATATTATAACATAGCTCAGTCTATTAGAAACCCGGCGTAAAATAACGTTGTGTTTTCGAGTGAGTGAGGATACTAGCTTAACTGAAAACTACCGGCAACAAACCTGTAACTCCTTTGGTGTTGCGGGTGCCCATAGTAGTCGGTAGTCCCGTGGTAATCTCATCCCCATTAGGATCAGTTCACATCGCGACGATACGCAGCTCTGCATTTTTAACATAGCTATTCAATATTGAACTTTATTCACTACACAAAAAATACATGTTTCTTATGACATCAGTCATACACTGCACATGCTCTGTGCAGCGCGGTGCAACTTGACATTCGAACTCTGTCAATAAAACGTGTATCTTCTTGCGTAATTAATAAAATTCAATTTTAAATAGCTATCACAAAAATGCAGCGCCATGTCTCGTATCGTTTCGTTACTGTGTGAATTGACCATTACGCTTACTCTTTGCTCGTTTTATTCCATAAGAAAAGACATTGAGCATCAGTCATAAGAAAAGACATCGAGCAGCAGTCTTGGGGTGCGCAGTATGCACATGGGCACAATGCGATTGTGGGCTAATAGGCGTTGCGGTGCGAATCCGCTTTGTGCGATAATCCATCATTATAATATCAATGATGTAGGGATGGGCGCGAAATTCTATCGATTCTCGATAAAATATGGGATATTTTAGTAAGTTCGTCCATATCAGGGTTCCGCATTTTTTTTTTCACAGCACTTCCACCCCCCCACTCTTGTTCATGTCCCCCCGTGAAATTTTTATGGAAAAAATAGGCAATTTAACGATATTTATTTATTACCATACAAATTCCTTTTTTATGGATCAGCGACTGACGAAGCGTTGATTACTAATATTTTTGAAAAAAAGAAATTGATTGTTTGTTTCAATCGAATAGGCGCCGACACTACTAGACCGGTTTCGATGAAATTCTTCACAGTTTTTATCGCGGCAAAATGCAGGATTTCCACGAGATTCACTTTTGCCAGTTTCGAGACTTTGAAACTGACTCAAATTAGCAGTTTTCAAGCGACAGATATATTTTATAGAGAATTTTGCTAACAAGTTTTTTTATATCGCTAACACATTAAGAAGAATTAAGAAATACATAAAATAAAACGTTATAAAAAGGTGCTTTCCATTTTATCGACATCGACATTTAGCGAGCGGACTGATCGTATTATGTCAACACGCACAATCGGATTTTTGCATGATAATGTTAATGGTATTGTACGATCTACGTGTGATCTATAACATGTGATCCACGGTGATCTACATGGGAACCGCACTTGTGATTTGTCACTGTTATGTTTTTGTAGATTCCTAGGACATGATTTGCATGAAGTATCTTGAAAAATTGCATGCGATATACCAAGTGGTTAGAATGTGAGAAATGCATTTCATGGAGATTCTGGAATATGCTGTATGTAGATAAACTTACTATAGGTTCCTGTGTTAAACTTTGGTCCTTTGTTACCCTACTTTTTTAATGAAGTGGACCAGGAAACGAGCAGCCGGATCGCCTAATGGTAAGCGATTACCGCCGCCCATGGTCACTAGCAACACCAGAGGCGTTACACTTGTAACTCCTCTGATGTTGCGCGTTCCTGGTCCTTAAAATACCCAACCCCCTTGGGCCTCCGGTAATCTCACTCACACGGCGAAAATTATAGTAAGTGTTATTTCACACCGGTTTTCTGTTCGTGCCGAAGCATAGCTCTCCCACGTATACTAATTACGTTTAAGTAACTATATTATCACGGTTGGTAAAAGGTTTTAGACATTAAAACAATATTAAAATTACGATTACATTATATTATTTCAAACTAGCTGACACGAGCCCACTTCTTTGGGCTGTAAACATTTTTACATGTGATGTTTTTGTTTTTTTAATGAAATGAACCAGGAAACGAGCAGAGGGTCCGCCTAATGGTAAGCGATTACCGCCGCCCATGGTCAGTGGCAACATCAGAGGAAATACACTTGTAACTCCTCTGGTGTTGCGACTTGCGTTCCCAGTCCTTAAAATCCCCACCCCCCCTGGGCCTCCAGTAACCTCACTGATCACTCACTCGGCGAAACACAACGCAAGCGTTGTTTCACGCCGGTTTTCTGGGAGGCCGTGGATTCATCTGGTTGAGCCGGCCCATTCAAGCCGAAGCGTGGCTCTCCCACAATTATGATTGTGGTTCGGTTAATACTGATTACTGAGTGCTATGATGATATATTTCCTGACTGCCAAAAGGAGTGTTATATTTTAACTGCTTATTTATGTGTGTATTTCCAAGCCAATTTGACTAAATTGACGAGTTTCAAATGAGTTAATTAAATCATTTAAATTGAATAAATTATGTTTATTATAATTGTTCAAACTTCTCTGTATACTACATTAGATGTAATGTTATTATTTAGTACCAAAATATATTGTCTTTCAGGAGTTCCAACCCGAGATAGGAAACATAATCTAAATAGAATTTCCTTGCTGATAAGGAAATTTATTTCTAAATAGATTGACGTGTTGTATATAAAAGAAAAACCGCCTAAAAGAAATATCACTCAAAACAATACGCCACGGTCGCGGTTCCATACCTATATCGTATTATCTCTTTAACTTAATCATATATCTCCCATCGGTAAGGCAGCGTTCGTAAGAAACGTTTTCGTTCGACCGTTTTTTCTCCGACTTACTTTACAAATTCGGCTACCACGAAAAGGTCTTTTAATTTTTCGGGTTAATATATAGCCTATGTCACTCACAAATAACGTACCCTTCTATTGGTAAAAGAATTTTCAAAATCGGTTCAGTAAATCCAGAGAGTACCCCCTCACAAACTTTACCACTTTATAATATTAATATAGGTATATATTTAATTACTAATTCAAGCTGTTTTCCATCTTTCGGTTAGTACTGTAACCCAACCTAGCATAGATACAAAATAAATTCTTTGTAGCCCTTTATGTTTAGGGCCTGTTACACATTCTACTGATACTCGTAAGTGTCAGATAGCTTATTAGCACGTTTTGTCTCTGTCGCTCGTTTTAAGGTGAGCATCGACAAAACTTCTCAATAAGCTAGTTTGACATTTATTAGAAGATTGCGACACATGTCCTTAGTATTATTTATTACTTACAACTTAATTTAGACAGGTACAATACATACTTTATTATATTATGTATTTTTTAAAGAACAATGTCCCATATCTTTACTAAAAAGTGGTCCCCGCGTAAGTTTCTTACGCCGGTTCTTCTCGCCGGGCTAGTTTACAAACCGGTGGTAGGCATCATGTAAGATAATTAAGTGTTAATTGATAACCTATATAATAGATTTTTTTTTTTGAGTTTGAGTTAAGTGATAAGCACAAGCACATGAATAAAGAATACGAATTGCTTTTCTCAACAATATTGCATTGCAACAGTTCGCTGCTGCAATGCAATATTGTCTGGCCAGTAATTCTTGCGGCAGATAGTTAAGCAGCTGTCACGAAATCGGCTGATCTAACCCTTCGATAGCTATTATAAGATTATTGAGTATTGACGTATTGTGCGGGGCGCGAACTGCTAAGTACCTTGTTACCTTAAAGGGTTAAACCCTTATCGTCTTTGTGTTCGAACTATTGGGACATAAACGTCCCAGATTTGAGATAAGATAAAATGTTAAATGTTGACAAAATACTTTCATTTAACAATTAAAGCTTCTGTTTTCAGTAGAAACTTACTAGACAAAAATATGAAAAACCTTTAATATAATATTATTATAGAACACCAATAAGGAAAATAACCAAATATTCATAAAAAATAAATTATATGCTTATCAATTTACCTATAATAACATAAAATATTTCGATATAAAATTGAAGTACCTAAGTAAAGGTTTTGGAGATGATCTATGTAATCTCTTTTATTTACAAAACAAATGAAATGTACCAATATAACAAGAAACATACCAGTAAGTATTTTAATATTATATTATATCTATTTATAACATAAAAATATTAAATTTGTATGTTATTAGAGTCTAAATAGACTAAGTCTACGAAATACATATAAATTTTATAATTTATACATAAAAATAGAATTAAAATAGTCGTTATGAATCACCTGATAGTTGTAGATTTCTTTCATACATTGGCGTGGTGACACTTAATTTGTACATTTACCACGTCAACATAATATTATTATTAAGAAACAGACGCGTTAGATGTAACTTATATCGTACTATAAAAGCTGTCAGTCTATCCAGGTAATACTTAATAATAGCATGCTCATCAAAATCTTTATTTTCAATAACTGAATCCAACAAACCTCCATATTAATATTGATCTATTGTATTGTAATTACAATATTGATACAAGTGTGCCCCTCGATCGATGAAGGGTTGAATCATAACCATATTGTATTGATGACAATTGTCGCGTGCGTTTTGTGCACCGGCGGCTCGTGGTCGATATATCGATTCATGCTCATCACTAGTTGGTTAGTTTACAATATTATAAATTATTATAAATAACCTGAGGTTTGTGGTCACTGGTCTATCGATAATATTAATTGTTTTGGCTCATCACTACTTGATTAGTGAAGGTATCTAAAATGTTATATTAGTTTTAATTAATTTTGAAAAAGCTACAATTACTACCTTTTTTTAAATAATGGTAATTTTAACTTCATTATTTCTTAATCATTATTAAATAAAAAGAGCTAAGAATTTAGTAAATAGAAGTTGCTTAAGAGCTTTATATAAAAAGTTTTAAAAGTTTAAAAGAAACTATTCAAGGTAACAATATCACCTAAATACCAAAATCTATGAAACTAACTAACTGTCTAAATGTTAAAGAAATTATGAATCACATAAAAGCATTCATAACGTACAAAAACTATTCATAACAATAGCATAAAAAAGCACAATCATAATTGATCAATTGTAATTAATGCAGAAACTCACCCTGAGATTCTCACGATTTTTTTTAATTACGAGCAAGCAGATGTTTTGTTCGACGATAAAAAATAAAGCGACCGGAATAAAAGAAAAAACGCTTCCTAAATATTCATCAAACAAAGAATAAATAATCAAAGATGACGAACATCAAAACCGGAATTCAATCGTAGATACAAAAGAAACTAGGGAATGCCTTGTTCCAGGTTTTAATTATTCACCGAATGATCTACGAAACGTCTCACACGATACCGAAAGCATCACTAATGACACACACAATGCACACAAAAAACCGCCTGACCCCAGAGATTTACGAATTATAAATATCTCTAAAATAAAGCTCAAAGTAAATACACACACTCCAAAAGACAGTCCCGAGACTTACATATGCAAAACAGTATGCAAAATTGGGGTGAAACGGGCTATGCAAATCTCCGTGCGAAGTGAAAGGTAAAAAACAAATAGCGAAAAAACCGCTCGTATAGAGAATGATAAACACAAAAACAGTTTTATATTGTCTAGGCGTTGTTGCATACATTAAAAAACTGAGGGCCCAGCTTTGAGCTCTGGGACACTCCTTTCTCACAGGTACACTACGAGTATGCAAATTGCGATTCTACTTAATCTTTTATTTTAATGGCATCTTATTGTGTTAGATCCTTTGAGTTTGTGGGGTGAGTAGGAAGAAAAAATTAATGATTCCTCGTATGCAAATGTGGCAGTGTCTTGTATGTGGGAATATCCTCATGTTAATGACTGATGAGGGGTAGCAACCCGTTGCCTGGGTACAGACTATAGAGATGATTAATTAAAAAAATCCTATTGTCACTGACAAATAGATTTTTTATAAGGTTACTGGTTACCTTATAAAAAATCTACTGCACGCACTATTAAACACATTTCTACATTTAGATTAGACTCTTTTAACAGCCCAGACTGGACTTTAACCTTGGTGGAAAGATAACAAAAATAGTAAAATCGACATTGGGGTAATGTGTAGGGAGCTTTATGACTTTTTTGAATAGAAAGGAGCTCTATCACTTTTGCAAATGATCAAAACTATAAAACTAATACCTCGTATAAAGCGGTAATTAAGTCATGTGCAATTGGTCATGCATATGTCTAATACAATTTCTATTTACATTACGTTTAAACGTAATGCATTTCGTATTTATACTATTTTTGTATAACTTTTATTTATTTAAAGAATCAATTTCAAGCTTCTAGAAATCGTCTTAATTATTTGTCCAACCTATTACTATAAGCTAAAGCATGATTATCAGCGTATAATGTGTAAAAAAACTCATCTTATAACTTCCTGCGTATCTATAGCTGCTCTATGTCATATCACAACTACTTGCATGTAAGAACAAACTCACTACTTCATATGACTTGGTTTTTCGAAAATAACCGTATGGTAAGCGATCATAATTATGTGACCACAACTTTATTCTTATAAATCGGTTATCACCTTTACCTACATTCAAATCAGATGAAAATTTTGCTTCAATAATTTCTAAAAAATGGTGATCAAGCTAAATTAAAAAATATCTGCAAAATATTATTATCCTTTTATTTATTGACTTTTTTAATAGCCTGTACTAATTTTTATGAGTTTGCATTTCCACATAAAATCGTAAATAATCTAAATTCGAATTGCATTGTGTACAATATTTCTTCTTTAATATTTATTTTTTATTATTTCATTACTACTATTAAACTAATTATAACTATTGTAGGATAATATTGATGTCGTGTAGCAATATTATAATATTGATGTCGTGTAGCAATATTATAATAGAATCATTGTGTTGGAAACAATAAAATTTATAATTAATAAGTTGTTATTAATTTATTTGTTACAGGTACGTAATTACAACAAGCAAATATGGTAAGCTCTTTTCAAATTAAACTTCATTATCATAATGTTTATAGCAGTAAAGCGCCATCTATGGAGGATCTACAGAACTATGTTTAGTTCGGTCAACACTACACAGATGGTGGTAGTGTCGACAAATAATATTAGCGATTATTAAAATCGATAAAGTAATATATTTTGTTAAAAGTTAGGTATATTTACTACAGAATTTACGTTTAAAAAAAACGTTTAATAATTTCGTTTAAATATAATCTAAAGATATAACGCTATATCTAATGAGGATATGTAATTAACTTTAGATGTGGTATAGTCTAAGTAAGGTGCGCTTACACCTACTCACACACGCACACACACACTCACGTACACACACACACTCACGCACACACACACACTCACGCACACACACACACACACACCCACACACACACACGCACACACACACACACACACAAACGCGCCTGTGAAGAATGACTCGCAACTCGAGCCATGTGGTAGTCGACGGCAAGTATTTTGACGAATTCCCAATAGACAGAGTGCGTGAGAGCGGCAGTACCTGTCTGCAAAAAATTTAATATGACACGGTTTTTGGTTATGGTATATAATCGTTGTTAATAGTTTTCTTAGAGCGATTTTCTGTAAGTTTTTGATACGATTTTGATATCTACAGAATTTAATGACATTCTATTCAGTTTTAAACATACGATCTGGAACAAACAATATAATTTTTTTGTTCCAGATCGTTGTATATAATATTTTATTAGTTGTACATTATAATATGATAATAGAAGATAGCAAATATTTTTAACCAGGATTTTAATAATAATATAAAAGTTTTATTAGACTTTGCTTTTTCTTTTATCATTGCAATTGATTTGTGTAAGTCTAATCGTTGTATATACAAATAAAATATAAAATTAAAGTGTCTGTTTGTAATTTCAAATTAACGGCTTTGCACTAAATGCATATGATAGTATAATATACAGCACCTACATAAAAACTTTTTTTTTCTGTCTGTCTGTCGGTTTCTTTGCTCCAGCTAATATCTTAAACGGCCAGACTGATTTTTACCGGACTTTCACTGACAGATAGCTGATATTAATAAGGCGTACTTAGGCTACTTTTATTTTAGGGTTCCATTTAAAAAATAGGTTTTCGTTTCCAATAGTTCCACGCAAACGAAGTGGCGGGCACCAGCTAGTCTAAACAATTATATAAAATTTAAGTGTCTGATTGTAATTTTATAACAGCTTTTCACTTAATGCATATGAAAGTATATTATACTGCACTTACAATATAAAATCTTTTTTTTTACATTTTGTCTGTCCGTTTGTCTGTCTCTCTGTCTATCTGTGTGTCTGTCTGTATGACTATTTGTTCCGGCTAATCTTCGAAATGGCTCGACTGATTTTTAGGGAACTTTCACTGGTAAGTAGGTTATGTTATAAGGTATGGCATAGGCTATTTTAACTTAGGGTTCCATTTAAAAAAATAGAGTTCCGTTTCCGTTAGTTCCACGCAAACGAAGTGGCAAGCACTAGCTATTTCTTAAATGAATATTGATCTAGATAAAATAGAAAATGTAACAAATATAAAAAGTATTTACGTAAATATGTAGACGTGTAAGTAATAATAATAACAATATAATGTTATATTATCATTGCTACTCTTATTATCATTGCTACTCTAAGTTAAATAATCGCATTTATTATTTACCTTAAGCCAATACTTCAATAACCTTAACTTATACTCATTAGCCGTTACTTCATTAGGTACATAAATTTTTATTTTATAAATCTATTACAAAACAGTATCGCCGTTGTAACGCACGTCGCGCTTCCTATGACGCGACGCGGCGGGGGAGGGGGACCAAACCTGATTTTCGGTCTACGCTGACCTTGTGGCGGACTTATTACATCACGGTGTGTTATAATGCCTTATTTAAATACAGTCAATCGCAGAAAATACCTTATATACTCACAATAAAGTAGGAATTACAATAGCCGATACGATTGGTGCTTGTATCTTTTTGAACACGGTGCGTTTCGAGTTCGTACCTAAGGTTTTTCCGGTTGAGACTTTCCGTGCATGTTAGCGACTGATGGTAATTAATAAATAAATTTTCTTTTTACTAACGGACGTATACCAGAATGAAAGATATGGGTATTTAACTAGATGTCGCTTTGTCGAGCTTTTATACGTTAACATCATACTAAAGTCTCGTAATGCTATTTATTGTTATCTATATTTTATGCACTCTTTACCATTTCCGTTTTGAATAATTTGGTGACTAATTTTAAATAATATTTTTACTGAGACCCTTTTAACCAACTTTTTGTTTACTGACTAAATATTTAATGAAAACCAGGTTATTTATCTATGAAGAATTAAGCATAGAATTAAAATAGCTACGAATGTTACTATGGACTAATAAGTGGTGATGATGATGATGGTCTTGAATTTTCCGCTGATAATTTGCAGCTAAACCTTATCTCGACTCCATCAGAGCATGTAGCATAATATAGTACTTAGAACTCATCTGACTCGAAAATATTATAGACGTCATAATATTTTGTGTGATGTATGAGGAGCATCACCAAAACAAAGTATTGACGGACAGTGGAACCTTAGTTAGTTAGTCTCGTTTTTACCCTTTGGATACGGAACCTTAAAAACGACTAGTCTACATACAGTTTACATTTACAGTTGCACTGTTACCTACTCATTATATTTGCCTATTTAATATATATTATATCTATCAAATATAAAACATAATAATACTCTATATCTATTAGAAATTCTTATTGCCTTATATATTTTTAATTGATAGGATTTTTTTTTAATAATTATTTGAAAATGTGACCGTAACGTCCCCTTGTAACTCATAATAATATTGTTTTTTTTATGGTTACGTAAAAGTAGCTAAAAATCACTTAAGATAACTAACTTTATGTAAGTTTTACAAAATATTAATATTATAATTTAAGTAAATTATAAAATGTATTTAAAATACAAAATTTTTTTTTTTGAAGTTTAAAAATAACTACAATGAATAGAAAATCCATCCACATATTACGTCACGCAAAATTTCCACTTTCTGAACAAATAAATTCCTAATATACCTCCTTAATGTCTAATATATTCATTATTCAGTTTAAGAATTACATTTTATTGATCATTACGTTTTAAATTATTGAAAATATTATTATTAATTAATTATATTTGCAGGCTTTAGCATGTTATTACGTATTTTTTGTTTAAACGACCTAATCATAGGGCTATAACTCTTCGCGCTTGTCAAATATGTCATTTACAAACTTCCGCTAGTTTAGGTTTTATTGACGTTTGCTCGAATGAGAATCCTGAGCCTTCGCAGTTCGGACGTTAGTCGCTGATGATGATGAAGTGGCATATAGTCTTTTTTAGCGCCTTGAATGGTACAAAGAATCTACCTATTTACTGATTAATGTTGTTAGGGATGCCGATAGTTACACACATTTTTGTTCATTTTACGTTGTTCCAACGCGGGAATTGAACCCGCGACCTACGGAGTCGAGCTCTAAACCACTGGACCATGACGGTGGCGTGTAGTTTAGTATAGCGTGATGGTAGAAGCGAGTGGCCGGTGGTGGTGGACGATAGTAGTCAAAATGTGTGGCAGGCCAATTCCAATTCCCCTTTAGAAAAAAACTTCTATTTTGCTTGATTTTATGCGTTGAAAACTATAATACAGTGAAAACCGTTTAAAACTATACTATAACGACGAACCGGGTATTAAGACGAGATAAAATGGAACGTCATATCACAATATTTAACGATTATCGGCTATTACGACCATAATTACTTTTCCGTCCGGTTTCCATTGTATTATGTCGTTGTTTTCAACAATCTATTTAACAAAAACTCATTGACATAATTATTTATTTTTAGGTCACATCTGCTACTATATATCTAGATATGTTACTTTTATAAATAAACAAACTAATGTGCAATTAATATGCAATAGATTGACTGATTTGATGCACCTGCTAAGTTTATCGGTCAATATATAAACTAAATAAAGTATAATAAACTAAAAACAATGTAAAATACAATTTAACCTAATATAATAATTTATAATTATGAAATTATCGCGACCTACATGACCTACATTTTATAAACAAAAACATTTTATAAATTGTATCTTAATTTACAAAGTAATTTATGAAAAAGTCATCAGAAGACAAAGATTTTCTTGAAATGGGTGGCTTGGATGGCCAAAAGTGGAGCTATTTATTAACTTAAGCACCTCAGAAGAATATAAAAATATTACTAAAATTGTCTCATATCAATTGTCTGTTCCCGCCACCTAAACATTTACTGAAATAGTTTTTTCAGTTATGAATGCAAAGTGGCGGGAGAATAGAAATAGTAATAATAGTCTATTAATTTCATATAAAAATTAGCTCCTCATTTATTTTAATTTTAGTTATGATTTTGGTGAGGCGTATGAACTTTTTAAAAAGACTGTAATTTAATGAGTTGTGTATTAGAAACATTAAATAAATAAAATATTGTTCATTTTTCTAAAATAATGTTGAATATCCTTCTCAGACCTAAATATACTTTATTTCTTGTAAAAGAGGTTGGCAACCCTAGCCTTGTAATACAAGCTAGAACAATACTGATATATCAAACATTATAAATGTAAAAAATACAATTGTACAGCAATAAATAGGTGTGAAATATGATAAAAACATAATATTATCATAATATACGGTTGTTAGTTTACAAACGACTTTTTTTGTCGCTTCGACACAGTTTTACATAAAAACAAACCTACTAACTTACGCGATGTGTTTTATGGGGACAAAAAAAACGCAAAAAAAAAAGTAACAAAAAGTACTATTGCCATTTGAATATTAGGCTGATTACACACTGAGCGATTACTTTCACTTGTGAGATTATTCTTCTTTTTAAAAGATAATTATCATGCGATACAGCGAAATGGTTTGGTTGCATTTGTTTGAAAACTACATACGTATCTGTGTAATTGCTTGGGAATATATAGTCTGACCAGAAAAATAATTATTTGAATGCGCTTAAAAGAATAAAATAATCTTATCCTTTAGAACTTTTACTGTCAACTTGTAACGTCATTACACAATTTATATAAAAGCTTGTCGCTAGTTAGATTTTTTTGATTCTCGGCAAGCTTTTATATTATACTAGCTGTTGCTCGCGGCTCCGCCCGCGTAAGTATAGTATCCCTCGGGAACACTACTTTTTCGGGATAAAAAGTAGCCTATGTTTTAATCCAGAGTCTAAACTACTACCATACCGAATTTCATCGAAATCTGTTCAGTAGTTTTTGCGTGAAAGCGTAACAAACATCCACGCTTTCACATTTATAATATTAGTAAGGATTAATACAGAAAATATTATTTTATTCTTCTTAGCGCATTCAAATAAGTATAAACTTGTTTGGTAAAAAAGTTTTTTACTTTTAATTTATTTTTTACTTTTTAGTTATCGCTAGACAGGTTTCTCAGTCTGTTCGTCTGTTTCAACGCATCATTGTTGCAAGGTCGTTTGCCGGTTAATTTAGTACTAGTCTAGCTCAGGGATGGTGCCCTATAGCATGCGACAGAATATTTTGGGCACGTCACTGATCACAAAATGTTGTAATTATGTCGTATATGACAAACCTGACATAATATTATGTTACTTGTCATCTATTTTGCAACATCAGTAATTACACAAATTTTATTTTAATATTGATTACAAAATGATCCTTATTTCACAGTATTTTAGGGTTTAAAGTTTTAACAGATTTAACCTGTAAAATGGGAAAAAAAAGATTGCTCACTCGCTTCGCTTGCTCGCGTTTAACATAAAGAACATATTATATTATTTAGTACCTGCCAAATTATGTTCTGTTTTAGCCGGTTGATTTTATGGTATTTTACCCAGGCTCACCATTTTTCAGTGTTCTAGTTCGAACCTGCAAAATGTGGATAAGTTTTAGCTTAAAAAAGATAATATTATTATAATGTTTAGTACTGACGTTCAGTTTTAGGCTATTGATATAATTGTATTATTCCGAAGTACACAGTCTTTAAGTGTTTAAAGTTTAAATAGGTAAAACAGAAAAAATTTTGCTCGCTCGCGCTCACATATTATTAATTATCGACGTTCGGTTTAAGGCTATTATGTATTTTTCCGAAGCATACAGTCTTTCAGATAGGATTTAAATAGTAATTAGATTTTAACTCGTAAAATAAACAAAAATTTTTGATGGTCGATAATCCGTGACTGCTTAATAGGCGGCAAAATATTTAATTGGCCCGGGGCAAAAATGTTATGGCTCGTCTATGACCTCATCAAACATTTCTTTACAAAAATAGCTCGTTATTACATAAAGGTTTGTCATCCCTGGTCTAGCTCTTCAATAAGGAGACCTTCTTGAGATTTTACGTTAACCAACTCATGCTACAGACTCGAACAATTCGACCTCAATAAAGACCTCAAAAAACCCCAACACACGTTTTTGACTTTCTCGAATAATTCTTTTGCACCTTACAACTCTCATGAATACGCGTCTTTTGAGCCTTTTTTTTGAATATCATATCTTCAAAACTTTTCGAGAGATAAGGAGATCGCACTTTTTCGTGAAATCGGGGCCTATACGGGGCCTGGAGCGAACGAAAAGACATTTCCAATATCAAAAGCTGTGATGTGATTGGTTAAATTAAATCTCGAAGATTTGACATTAATATATTTTCAATTTAGTTCCGTGACTTTCCGCAACATAGCAAGTAGGTGTTTAATTTTCCTGGCCGTGTTATACCTTATAGTATTAAGTATGAATATTATTTAATTTAGACTATGCACCATTTCAGTTTTTTCCACAAATTATTCAAGTTTTATATTATTCTTTCCAAATTAGAATTGTGTTAGACTTTATATTTTACATTTAAATTGCTTCGACTTGTTTCTAAGCAGCTGCCTAGGTCAATGACCCAGACATCTAGAAAGCTATAAAATATCCTAAAGTGTAAACCTATTTTAGAAGTTTGTTTTTGCTTTAAGCCGATTCTGCTTGACCATAATATTCTAGTGTCTACAAATTACCTAGTAGGTATTAATTTATAATATTAATTGTCGCATTGTAGGCCTTTTTAGGGTTCCGTACCTAAAGGGTAAAATCCCTATTACTGTCTTTTTTTGTTTGTTTATTATTCATTATTGTTCACTTCTTTATTGGTTATAGCTAAAGATTTTTATGTCTGTTTCCTGAGTTTGTTGGTAGGTGGTGGTGGCTGGCGGTTGGTGGAGTAGGACCTAATTTTACAATCATTGGACAGAGCTGTTTTAAGACCCTTCTCCGACTACGGCGAAGCCTATATGTATGTAATATGTGTGAATGTTGTTTGCATATCATCGTAGCGCCTAAACTACTGATCCGATCTCAATGAATGAGATGTCAATGGATTCGTAATAATAGCCCGGTTAATATAGGCTTTATAATTTACATAGTCGAAGTCGAAGGACATAGGCTACTTGTATCGTGGGAAAATGTACGGTTCCCGGTTCGGCACCGCCCGCGTAAACACAGTATCCGTATTTACGCGGGCGGTGCCGCGGGCTAAAGCTAGTAATTACATAAAAGGATATGTCCCCACTGACTCACTAATTTAAAGAGGCTCGCACAGCTGTAAATGCTTATGGAAGAAACGTGAAATTTGGACATTCTGGTTGTTTTAATTCGTAACGCAGACGCACACTAAGAAGGGACTTTGAAAAATTCCATCCCTATAGAGGTGAAATAGGTGTTGAAATTTTGTATGGAAAATCATTAAATCTGCACCGATTTTGTAGAAAATTAAGATTCATGCTTTTGAATACATTACATTAAATACGTATTTGAGGCGTTTTAGGGTTCCGTAGTTTACGTCTCGGAACCCTTATGGTTTCGTCATGTCCGTTCGTCCGTCCGTCTTACCGTCCAAATGGTTAGTGCTAGAAAGATGAAACTTTGCATGGATATGATTGTGTATTCACCACGTCCACAAAGTGCTAAACTTATATCACGATAAATATTTTTGTTTTGGTTTGGGAGTACCTCCCCTACACGTAATGTGGAGATGATTTTTTCTCTCGCGTCTACCCCATAGTGTGGGGTATCATTGGATATGTCTTTTAAAAACATTTAAATTTTGCATATATCCAACGATGATACGATACGATACGAACGATATATTTTATATTCATTCATTTTCCATTTGCGAAATATTCAACTTGAAAGCGCATTTTTTTTTAAATAGGGCGTCCCCCACCCTCTAAAACCTAAACGGCTTGATTGAAAAATTCATGATGGATGTCCATGGTAGTCCATGTGATGAACTTTAAAGTAAAACTATAACGGCTTATATAACTTTGTTAGTTTGGTAGTTAGATGCCTAACTTGTAAAATGCGCTTACTTGGAAACAAGTTTACAAAAATAACGAAATAATATGTAAACGTATAAAATATCGGTATAACGGTACGGATCCCGACGTGCGCAAGTCCGACTCGCACTTGGCCGGCCAGTTCTAGAATTCACCATTTGAGGGTGTAAAAAATAAGTTTGAAAATTTGTATGAAATGAAATATATTTAAAATCTGCCTTGATTTCCAGGAAAATAAATATTTGAGCAAAAAAATACAAATTATTGAGTTCATTTTTTTTTTTATTCTTCGTCTAAAAGGTGAAATGGGGGTCCAAAGTTTGTATAGTGAAATATCAACAACTGTACCCACTCCTGTACCCACCCCTGTACCCCCAACTCTCGTAATAAACTTACACTTTCATTTTACTTTTCTTGAATTACAAATGAATCGTCTTGATATAATAAACATATTTTTACAATATGTACGAATCAAAACGGGGTGGAAGTTGGTCTGACGTTTATGAGAATACTATTTTGCCGTTTTAACATATCGGAACTGGATTATAACTGCATATAACTGGATTGCAGGATTTAATTATCGGAATCGAACTTCAGTCAAACCTTTTTCATACTTATTATGACGTAGATATCGTTTATATAAAAGGATTTTTCTAAACGTATCATCCACGGGGGTGCAATGGGGGTCCACGCGTACGAAGTCGCGCGCATGAGGTAGTTAAATTTTATACATCTTAGCTACATAGTTGTTTATTACAACTATAACTTCCTTGTTATTTGTTCGATTGTATATTAACATATTATAAACATCTGTACATAGTAATGAGCGGTTTTTGTCGAGCAGTGATTGACGGATACCATTAGGCGTTATGTGCCTCCATGTAGGTGGTGTGGAGTCGCCATTATTTTGAAGATTCGAGGACGTCATTTTTTTACTGTCAAATGAGCGAATAAATCTCCTGATGGTAAGCGATTACCGCGGCCCTAGACAGTCGCAGCATGCGTTGCCGGTCGTTTGTGCCACCGTTCCTCACGATCGGTGCAAAGCAACATAAGCCAAGTAATTCCATGCCGGTTTCCCCTGAGGCTGTGGTGCCTTTTCGTTCGAGCCGGCACAATTGTGCCGAATTTCTCCGCTGCGGTAAAAAAATTACAAAATTAAATCAGACATTCCTTGGAGATCCTTCAATTTGAGAGCTTTGCCGCCTTGAATACTGGAACGATGGTTAAATTAAGTGACGCTCAAGTGACATGCTGTCCTTGTCATATAGGCTAGCAGAGACAGAGACAGCCTGTGAATAGGAGGGCTCTTAATTTTGATTGGCGTTTCAGTATTCGGCTGACAGCCAACCGTGGAAGTTATTTAGAGTCAAACCTTCAGGTTGCAGATTTCATCAGTTTCAGATACCTAATATCTTCGTCTGCTTCTCCTTTTGCGGTGTAAAACGTTATCCTCTTCTTCGCAGGCGGTTCAACCTTTCGCCCTTGGAAACTAGGAACAGGTTTGGCTAAGAGATCTGATCTCACGATGTATTCTAAATACTACTCTCAGCCGTCAAGTACATGTCATCATCGACCGCAGCCGCCTTTACACCGTCCTGTTATGAAAATTGTTCATAGTGCAAAATATTATTAAACAATGGAAAATTTGAATATAAAGAAAGCTGGTCTATTTTACTGAGACATTGTTACAAAGTGTAATATAAATTCGAAGTATATCCCTACCATGTATTTATTAGTGTCTGGTTTGTCACATAATAGACTACTTTTGATAAAGGTACAATATTATGTCTGATTCCCTATTTTCAAGAGTTTATTAAATTATAATATATATTATCAAGATGTATTTTTTACAAAGTGTTTTTTGATAGGTACCTACCTACCTATTTAATTACTATTCTTAGGACAATATATGTTACTCACGGCGCGAATTGTTCGCTAAGTGACACAACTACGCTACAAGTGACACAACGCAATTTACTAGAGGTCAAAATACGCCCATAGTAATTCATAAAAATGTTAAGTTTGAATAATTAGGGTTATTTTGCCACTTACATAGATTTTTTTTAAATGTAAATATCGTGAGAGATTGACAAACGTCAACGTGTAACAAAATTGTATATATCAAACGCACGGTAATGAGTGTTAATAATGACTGTTGTTGTTATTTTTATTTTCATGTTTTTCTAAGCATTGTTTAAAAATTTTTAGCTTTCTGCACACCATCCTCCACATACATTTTATTTTAGCTAAATATCATACCCGTTCGCAAAATTTTCGTAAAACTGCACTGTAAGTTTTTGATTCACGTATTAATATATCATATTATGATGATGATACATCTCTTTTTGATCCGTTACACTTCGGTGTAAATGCGGACAACCCAAAAACAGTACTGAAATATATACAAGCCGTAATTTTGTAGTCGACATGACATCATCCTCATTGCAGGTCTTGGACATGATAACACCCACCCTTCCGGGGTAAAATGTAGCTAATGTCACCACAAGTCACTGCAAAAAATCACAAAGAAATGTTGCGGTCAAAATGATATATTGTATTACTTAATGATATGTTGTATTATTTAATCATTTATGAATTCCAAAATAACTTGTACATTCGGAGGCGTATTCAAAACTTAGGCGCCCCGGGGCCGGGCCAGTTAATTTTGCCGCCCCAGTTTGCAGTGGCGGATCTTTAGTAGCAATTTCTATTTACAGGTTCAAATCTAATACTTTTAACCCTGTCTGAGAAATATCACAGATATCACTTCGAAAAAAAAACAATAAAATAAACACCCTAAAATAGAATGTCAAAAGTCGATACTAAATGATATAATATTATCTTCATGACAAACGCGAGCAGGCATTTTTTTTCCTATTTAACAGGTTAAGATCGATCAAAACTTTGAACTCTGAAAGACTGTTCACTTCAGAATAATATAAAAAACAACAGGCTAAAACTCAACATCGGTATTAAATAACGTTCTTTATATTAAAAACGAGCGAGCGGAGCATGCGAGTTTTTTTTCGTGTTTTACGGGTTACCTAAAAGATTGCACATGAAAATAAAACATTTCGGTTCAAAGTTATCAACTGAGGCGAGGGGAGCAAGCCAGATTGCTATTAGAGCAGAATATCTTGTCTGAAAGTATGTTGCATAAATATGGCCAATATATTTATTGTTTCTCATGACTGTACTCAGATAAGCATCCAGCAGTGGACCACGTTGGTGTCGTTTATTAAGGAGTTTCACCTGCCGTCTAAGATTCAAATTTTAATTACTTCAACTTTGAATAAATTATCATAATTATGTTCCTGTTCTTAAAAACAATTTGAATATCATTTTATCACGTGAACTGAAAATTAACACGTTCATTGTAATATCAGGTCTAATAGACCCGATTGTGAACTTGGCATAGAAAATACTGTGCCTAACGCTGGTGTGGGACCAATATCTTCGGTTTTCTTAGGAGTAGAAAAGAGACAGTTACTGTTATTTAATTGTCTCGTTAAATAATGTAACTTTTTATAATAAAAATGTATCGGGTCGATTGGTTCTGATACCAACGAGCAAGATTTTTTTTTCATCTTGTGCGGATAACAGGTCCATTCAACTTTATACCCGATGACCTAATAGCCGCACTAGATTTAAGGACAGTTTGTCTAGTGCAGAGTTGAAGTGCAGTTGCAACACGATATATACGACTACCAATGCGATTTTATAAATAATAATTTAACTGCCATCATAAAGCGGTCTAGGAGGATGCATTTGATGTCTACTGGGGATGATGAAGTGATTGAAAAGAGAAAATTTAAATAATTGTTAATTTTTAGTAATTATTCCGATAGAAAGAGAATGCAATCAGTTAAGTTTAAATAAAATTTATATTATTTTATCGTTATTTTATACTAAAATTTTATCGATAATTCATCCGTTCTACGCGGACATAAGGTCGAAATGATCTATTATTATTATTTTTTTACGTTTCCAATTACCCGATTTAAAAACGGCTCAAGAGGTATGTTGACAATTTCATTGAAAATATGTAAGTACATTAAAATAAACTGAAATTATTACCTCCAGCAAGTAAATCGCATATAAACTTATAAAAGTCGAACAGATCTATTCGACCCTATGACGCTGCATGGACTAGTTTATAAACAGGTCTAGCATGCCTGATACGGTTCCAACATAAAGATAACGAAATAGGCTGATGCAAAGAAGGTGTTAAGCTAAACAATATACAGGGTGACCTGAAATTCGATACATTCCTTTGAAAGACAGAAAGTAGACCTCATTTACAGTAATATTTTTCATGGCATCCCCTATCCGAAAGTTGATATTTACAAAGTTATTGAAATTTCAAAAATTTTTTCTTTATTTTCGACTTTTTGACTTTGACATGACGTATTTTTAAAAATGTTTGTCTTTTTAGTGATTTTTTTATGTATTTTAACCGTCAATGAGTCAAATATTATTTTTAAGGAATAAATAGGGACAAACTAAGCGAGAATTTTTCATTATGAGACATGAAACAGAATTTTCTTTTAAGAAAAATGCACATTTTTCTTAAAAACAGGTGATTTTCTTAAAAAAATGTATGATACAATGCGTACAAATATTCTAAATAACTTCCTTATCTCATTAGCTTTCCAAAAAGGTGCAAATGTCTACATAAAAATATGACGTTGTAGTAAACATATTAGAAGTAAAATGAAATAATGTCTAAATCGATTTATTTGCGATAAGGTTAAAATAAAAGGAAAAACTTGAATTTAATTACGTCTTGTTCAAAATGTGAACCTCTGTTTCTGATACAGGCCCGTAGTCTCCGTACCTCTGTTTTGATTATTCTGGTAGTAAGACTAGTTTTGATTTCTTCTGCGGCATTTCTTATGCGGTTTCTGAGCTCCTCTACAGTAGTTATAGGTGTACTATACACCAAAGCCTTCATATGACCCCAAAGATAAAAATCACACGGGGTCAAATCAAGACACCGTGCTGGCCAAGGAATTGGCCCGCCTCGACCTATCCAGCGATGTGGGTAAGAAAATTCTGTTTCATGTCTCATAATGAAAAATTCTCGCTTAGTTTGTCCCTATTTATTCCTTAAAAATAATATTTGACTCATTGACGGTTAAAATACATAAAAAAATCACTAAAAAGACAAACATTTTTAAAATTACGTCATGTCAAAGTCAAAAAGTCGAAAATAAAGAAAAAATTTTTGAAATTTCAATAACTTTGTAAATATCAACTTTCGGATAGGGGATGCTATGAAAAATATTACTGTAAATGAGGTCTACTTTCTGTCTTTCAAAGGAATGTATCGAATTTCAGGTCATCCTGTATATTATTTAGTGTATTTAATAGCCAAAAAGCTGTTCATTGCATTGAATAAAAAAGCATAGATTATCTTCTCTTTGTCTTTTTAATTCTTAATAATATTTAAAAAAAAACATGACGTGTACACAGTAGGTACACGTGGCAGAAGTGAAACTACATTCATCATTTAAAATCCAAAAAATACTCTCATCGCGCCTAAAGATAAAAAAAAATATTAGAAAAAAATATTTTTGTACACCTTGCGCCGACTGTGTAGCCGTACTTTACAAAGTTAAGTTGTTATAAAAGAAGTATAAGTAGCTTCCGATAGATGGTCTTATATCGAAAATCGTATCGTGACGCGACGCGACCATGAAATTTCACTCTTAACGCTGCTAAAGAAGGTTCACTTCGATTTAAAAAAACAATTACTTGCACTGAAGAAAAACCATCAACTTAACCCACTTGTTTAATTACTTGTAATAAAAAAAAATTAAACACCAATGTAGAAAAGTGAGGCTAAGGCAACATTGTAAGTATGAGAAAACATTTGGGTGTTTGTGAACCATTTGACTTTCATTATGATTTGTACATAAATTAAAATTTTTGTAACTTTTTGTATTTCCTGCGAGAGTTTTCAGTGAAATGCACGAAATTTCGTCATTCGGCACCGATACCATGTGTTGATTTACTAGCGAGCGGGGTGCTAGCGTAGTGTGGATGTGGCCTTATCTTACTCATAGGTGTTAATCCTTATATGATATAATATACATTATAATAAATGAGGTTGGAAAAATTCCTACTTTCGTACAATTTTCGAGACATATTTTAAGATTGTACACCACAGTTTAATCTCTGTAAGGTTCTAGGATTGAATCGTGTTAATTATTCGTCTGTACTTTATGTAGGTAATATTTGGTAATTTCCAAAATTTTCGATATTTAACTAAGGAGACAATAATATATGACATACAATAAGATGCACACTAAAAAACCAAACAAACAAAAGTAATTTTTTTTAAACTGTGAGTAAAAAAATGTCACAGGCAAACACCCTTTGAAATCCCAGATTTTAATATTGTATAGGTTACATATTTACAAGATATTTTAGGGTTCGGTAGTAGGTTTTTTTTAAATTAAAGTATTTACATAATGTGAAGTGACTTCATTTTAGTCCTCCTAAGATCCACAAGTCCCAACAGTCGGAGAGTCGAGACAAGTGCAGAGCAGATGTGAACCCGTCAAACGATACTTAATTATCTGTACATTATTTAAGATGTGTCTATAACTAAAAATAGACCCGCCGACTCGCCGAACTTGAATTTAGCGAACTTACCAATTATTTTAATTGCAAAATAGCACAGTAAGCGTCAAAACGAAAAGTATAGGCTCTTTTTTAAGCAGTTAAATAAATGCCTTTCAGAATCACTAACTGTGGCTGTTGAGTTGTATAAGACTAATTCTTGTTTACAAATTAAGAGTCCCTTCATCCCGTCCCTAACTGTACGACATTATCAGCCTCTGTGGTGTAGTGGTTTGGCGAGGCTCACGACTCTAAGGTCATGGGTCTGATTCCCGCGTTGGAACAACAAAAATGTTTTTTCCAAGTTTGGTTAGGACCATCATCGGATGGGCATCCGTCCGTCATCCGTCCCACTGGATTACAACTTACGAGAGTACAAGGGGTGTATTATGAGGTCTTGTAGCAGTATTACTTGAACATTACTATAGTAATAACTCATGCGTAGCTGGCTTGGTTGCAATGAAACCGGCCACCGTCACCGAAATCGGCGTGGGAAGCTATTATTATTATTGGTACGACATTGAAATACAATTTGATACCTAAAATATTTTATAGTTACGTGTTATCTATCAATAGTAGGTATATTCGTGTAAGTATCCAATTATAGTAGAAGTCTCCATCTGGATACAAAATACTAGATATTGCAAACGACTCCCTGCGCGCCCCCACAGGAAATCTCGCCGAAACTGTAAATTTTGCTCGGATTTAAAGCAACCTATGACCTTCCCCGTGTGACACATAGAGTATATCTGTGACGAATTTCACCAAAAGCCTATTTACGATGCAAACAAACCAACAAATCGTTCTTCTTTATAATATTAGACAGTATTATTATGGTAAACATAAAATATTATATTTGTTTTTTATTCATTATTGTCTTGCAATATTACGTGATCTTTAATGAAATGACGTTACTAGTAAAATGTTCCCACAGGGCACCGTCAAATGGCATAAGCCGGATTTGAAAAAAATGGTCCAAAAAATCCCAACATAACAACACCTGTTGCGCCTACGCATCCGCCAAGACGCCATCTTACAATATGGCGGGCCATCTGTCAAAATTCATGTCGCCCAATAATTATTGAAATTTAAATAATATCTATCTGATAAAGAATACATAGATGTAGGTATCAAGGACTACAATTTAATAAATGATAAAATATTGCCAAAAACAAGTTTAGAAATTACAAATACGTCTTACAAGTTACAGCAATTATAAAATAATTAAGTAATAAATCAAATGAAGTGGTGAAGACGAGTATGACAAGTCAATATGATACATAGCTGGTTTTACCTTTTACTAACTAAACAAAATATTATTTACAGCTCTTACAGCTGCTACTATCGAACAAGTTGTCGCTCGACCAGGCATAAGATGAAAATCGCGCGCTGTTGAATCGTGCGCTCGCTCACAAACTCACGTGTAGTGTGTGTGCAACCACGTGTCTGAAGTCGTTGCGGTCACTTCCTATGTGTTTAAATATGGTAATGCAAAGGAAAGTGTTTAGAAACTGTCCGAGCAGGAACATTGTCGATATTGTATTTAAATTCAAAAGTATATAGGTATTTTGTTAGGATGTACCTTGTCGGTGCAGAGTACTTAGTCATGTCGGTTAATTGAGGTAGAATTAATATTATTATATTTTTCATTGTTAGTGAATTATAAACTATTCAAGGTCACGTCTTATTTCGGGAAGCATGTGTAAACATATTATGTATATGTTATATAGTAATGTAATGTGTAATGTATAGTAATGTAGATAATGAACGCGGAAACAAAAATAGTATCGGTAAATGATTATAAAATTGGATATTTATTATTAAATAAAGACACTACAGAAGATCAATTAGTAATGATTTGTGAAACTGACAAGAAAACATACCCGTTTGGGTGGTAAAAAAATTAAAGCCTAGGCGTCCAATTTGGTGCTTTCTGCTTGCCAATTGCAAACTTGACAAAAAAGAGTGAATAAAACCCAATTTATAAACCAAATTATTCGCTACACAAGAAGATACATAGACGTTTAATTGCAAGAGTTCGAATGTCAAACTAGACCGCCCTGCATAGCCCTACACCGCTCTTGCAATGAAACGCGTATCTTCTTGTGCACTGAATAAAATTCAATTCTGAATCATTATTTTAAAAATGCATTGCCGCATCGCGTATTGTCTTGTTTCGGTGTGAGGGGACCCTAATACCTAATATAACATAATATTATTTTAAATTTTATCTTAACTACCTAATCACTGTGTTTTTTCCCCTCTTTTTGTGAAGTTTGCAATTGGCAAGTTGAAAGCGCCAAATTGGATGTTTGTTGTAAAGTTGGCCCTCCCGAATCCCATACGGAAAAAAACATGACCAATAACCCTGCGTTATGCAATCGAATAAACAAAAAAGCAACAATGACTCCACATTCCGAAGGGCAAAAAGTCGTAACGGGTTCTTTAGTAAGAACGGACTCACCCGATTTTTCTTTTGGAACCGGGAGCAAAAACGGGGTACAAAAAGTGCACAATGACTTTTTGCACAGGTTAAAACATTTTCTCCGCACGCGTCAAAGCGTTGTTTGTGTGGTTCCGCGGTTTTTGTGGAAACGTTAGGTTAGGTCGCGACTCGCGGCATGTAATTTGCATTGATTTATTTGTTTTATAGCTATTTTATACGAATTAGCATATCAAATGTGTTTTTTTTTCTCTATTTATTTATGGTCGCTTCGAACTACATAGGTTATCAGCGACCACTATTACATTATTTAAATTAAACCATATAAATTACAATATTTGAGGAATTTTAGACCATTATCAAATGTGTTTTATTGTGACATTTATGGAACTAACGCCGAAGGACATGACGTTGGGACTTGGTTTTCGCACTCTGTAATTGTATAGGATAATCGATACTTAGTTCAGTTTTGTGGAACACATATCTTATGGAATTAATTTATAAAATGTTTTATAGATTTAAAACTCAATTTCACTCGGTTCTTGATGTTTGAGCTTTTCTAATATTGAATAGATAATATTTCTTACAGGACCAGATTGTTTTCATTTACCGCATAAGTGGTCGCGGGCGAACTCGGGTTAAAATAGTCAAAAAGTCCGTCGAGATTTTGCGACATCCTACGACTAATGTAAATGTGAAAGTTTGTGAGGATGACTAGATGGATGGAATGATCGATTGTTACTCTTTCAGGCGAAAACTACTGAATGGATTTTGATTAAATTACGTATGGCAGTAGTTTACACTGTAGATTAACACATAGGCTACTTTTTATCTCGAAAAAGTACAGTGTTCCCGTGAAATTGATACTGTACTTATACTGCGGGCAAACCTATACATTCTACACTCAACCGCCTATAATACCGAAGTTGTCCAAAGTATAAGCTAAACTTATTATTATATTTTTGCAAAAAACACAATTGCTGTAAACAAAAGCAAAGTGCCTGGCATACATTATACATAACTAGCTTTTGCACGCGGAAAACTTTACTTTTTTTGGGATAAAATGTAGCCTGTGTGATAATCCAGATCTTAGACTACTGCCATACCAAATTTCATCAAAATCCGTTTAGCAATTTTTGCGTGGAAGAGTCACAATCATTTATCCATCCTCACAAACTTTTACACATATAACAGTAGTTATAAGCGTGTGTCATTCCAAATCTTTAAAATAAATATAATTTAATGTACCTGGTACTAGTTACACACAGTAACTTAACGTAAAAATGCCAATCCTGCATTTTAGCAATCTCGTATTTTATTTCATCCTAAAGTAACAAAAGTTATTATTATTCCACATCCGAACATAATGTTGTGTGTTGTATGTGTACCGTGTGGGTGTGTGTGTAGATTGTGTGTGTGTTGGTGTGCGCACACGCAGTGTTCAAATGTTGCATACTGTTCTCACCCCCGCCAAAATACTGAGATTGTACGATATTGATACTTTAATTTTTACTTTCATAACATGACTAGCGTTTGCCATGAATAGAGTATCCCACGGGAACATTGTACTTTTTTGGGATGAAAAGAAACATATAGGTATATTAATCCAGAGCCTAAACTACTACCAAATTTCATCAAACTCAGTCGAGTAGTTTTTGCGTGAAAGGTTCACAAACATTCTTCCATCGTCACAAACTTTCACATTTCCAATAGTAGTAAGAAGATGAAAAGTTTTTAGCAATAAAATCTTACACTAGATTAAGTTCTGAGAATTATTCAAAAGTATAATAAATCAGTATGTATTTTTAATATTTATTTTATGTAAATGAGTATTATAATATATGTATACTTGGTAGTGTACAGGGCCAGATGCTAAGATACAGAATCCTAATTATGAAAATAAATGGTATATTTAAAAATGTAATTTGGTGGTGTAACTTAAAATTTTGTTTCACATATACCGGCAGCATTGTAGTCATATCCTTGAAAATTGCATATCATGTTACTTGCAAATCTATTTGGTAGATTATCTAATAATACTAATATTCAAGTATAAAATAAACACGCAAACAACTCCAATGATTTATTGCCATGCTTCTATATTTCGAAGAAATAAATTCATGATAACATTAATCATATATCGTTTGTAATTTTGAACAAAAAACTACAAGTATTTTAATTGCAACAATCCACAACATATTAGGTATTTACCTACGAAATTGCCGTTTTGTATGAAATAATTTAAACTAATTTTTTTCATGTATTTTTTATTTGTATTAATTGAAGTAATCACCCATGCAATCAATGCATCATTGCCAACGCAGTGACAGTTTATTGATGCTCTTCTTAAAGAAATCAGCTGGACGGGAGGCAACAAATTCTTCAAAGGCATTTTGTACTGCCTCTCGGGTATTGAATTTTTTTCCCGCCAAGAAGTTATCCAAATTCTGGAAAAAGTAGTAGTCTGTAGGCGCAAGGTCTGGTGAGTAGGGCGGATGACGGAGAGCTTCCAACCCCAGTTCTTGCAACTTGGAGACCGTCTGCTGTGCAGTATGAGGTCGCGCGTTGTCATGCAGGAGCAGCGGAGACAAGCGATTGACAATGCTGGTTGGAGATGTTTTAGCTTCTCCATCATTGTGTTCAGTTCTTCACAGTACACATCTGCAGTAATGCTCACCCCGTTTGGTAAGAAGCTGTGATGAATCACACCGGCGCTAGACCACCAAACAGTGACGACCATCACTTTTCTAGGGGTAAGTTTTCATTTAGGGCATTGTTTAGGTGCTGAACCAGGATCCAACCAACTTCCTGAGCGCTTGCGGTTATCAAACAAAATAAATTTTTCATCGCAGGTAACAATACGGTTCAAAATTCTTTCATTTGTGTGTCTGTTGAGCAGTGCAAGGCACGTCTCGACGCGTACTTCGCGCTGGCGATCATTGAGTTCGTGGGGCACCCATTTGTCAAGCTTTTTTACTTTACCAATTTGACGCAAATGGACCAATATTGTTTTGACGCTAACGTCGAAAGATGCTGCTAATTTAGCCGTAGATTGTGTATCATCAGCTTCCACAATCGCCTTTAATTCGTCATTGTCGACCAAAGTCTTCGGACGACCGCGAGGTTCATTTTTCAGGTCGAAATTTCCAGAACGGAAGCGAGCAAACCAATAACAGGTGGTGCGTTGGTTCGTAGTGTTAGCTCCGTAAACGTCGTTGATGTTGCGTGCCGCTTGTGCCGCTTTGCTGCCGACGGTACTCATATTCCATAATTACTCGAATTTTTAACGTATCCATGATGACGAAAAAGATTGAAATGCGATGAAAATGTAACACTAATCAATAAACAAATGACTACTTATGGAATAAGAATTCCATGTTTTTAAAATAAAATTAATTTGAAATTAGAATTCTTAGCCAAACAAAAATTATTTTGTATATAATATTTATATATAATACTTATGGAATAAGAATTCCATGTTAAAAAAAAAAATATATTTAAAAAAAAAAATTAATTTGAAATTAGAATTCTTAGCCAAACAAAAATTATTTAGATTTGAAATGGCCAGTACTGCAGAACGGCAATTTCATAGGTAAAGACCTATTATTTGCCTGAAGCAAAATATACAAAAGAATTATTCATCCCGCTTAAAATTAGGTTTACCCGTCGCGTCGTATTTAATATTGAGTGCATTATTCTGCAAATGTTCAAGTATCAAGAAGGCCAGTCGCAGTTTTTATCTTCGAATCGTGGGCGTGGAGGGTGGATCGCATAAAGGACCATTTTTTTCTCGAAAATCCAAAATATTTTTTTCTACCTGCGACCCCAAAGTTTATACCTGCCGGTGCGCGCGCGCAGATTCTTACGTTTTAGAATATCGTTACAAAAAATAAAATCACAAGCCTAGTATTGTAGGGAGGTTTTTGCTAGATTTTTTCCGTATCACTTGTCGCTAGTTTTTATAATGTTTACACAGTTTTTATTTATCACCCCTTTACGATTGAGATTAATAGTCTTTTTTTTTGCGGTAATATTTTATATGATTTTATTAGCCATTCGTTTAAAACAATTAAGTTAATGCAGGTCAAGGCTACTAGAATAATATTTTGTGATTAGAAATTAAATTGAAGTGTCATATATTAGGATACTTGACGGAGTGTACCTCAATAGACACGTTTTGCACTTGGTGACATCCAAAACGTTTAATGTTCATTTTGACTGGTTTTCTCAACCACGCAACGGGAAGTAGGCAAATTCTGTGACGGAATTTGCCTACTTCCCGTTGTCTGGTTCCCGTAACACAAGTTCTTCGGATACTTACCACGGAGATTGACGTGGTGTGCAGTGTCAATAGATATCATTATTATTATCTATAGCTACAAGTGAACTTACAAGTTTAAAACGCATGTTTGCCATTTGCTAGCACTTGCAACGTGTACCATATTTAAAATACTCAAATCTAGGAACCACCTGCAGAGTATACCGGATGTACAATGTCGACAAATTTCCTGCTCGACCAGTTACTAAACGTCATTTACCTTGCACTAGGATGCCTCAAAACATTTAAAGTCAAAGGAAATGACTGCAACGACTGCAGACGTGGTGAACTACGTATTTACTCGTGAGTGTGCGTACCAGGGTTGTTGCTGATGCACAATTTTGTCACATCAGCGGATGCTGATGCTGATGCTGATTTTTTGTAATAGACATCAGCGGATGCTGATGCTGATGCTGATCTTATTTTTGTTTCTAAAATATGCTCATTAATATGATTTTTTATATAAATATTATACATTTTCTTCGATTACGTATTTTAATAAAAGATAAAAATTAATCTGAAAGTTTTAATTAACCGAAAAATTACAAAATACTTAACCTAAGTATTATCAATAATGGAATTGTATTAAAGGTAAATTGTATTTTAAAAACAATAGTTCAGCTGCTTTTGCAGCTTGTAATCTATTTCGGGAAGGTTTGTATATAATTCCGGCACTGCTGAATAATTGTTCGCTGGGAATACTTGCAGGTGGAGGTGACAGGAATCAGCGTCAGCATCAGCAACGATCAATGCGGATGCTGATTGTGATGCTGATGTGAAAAATGAAGCTGATAATCAGCTGATGCTGATGCTGATGCTGATATTCGCAACAACCCTGGTGCGTACGCACGATTCAACGGCGCTGTGAAGCAATTTTCATCTTAGGCACCTGAATCTCAATTCTCGTATTTAAAGTAGACTTTCATTTTACTTCGATTGTATTACAAGTGAAGCGACTTGATATCATAAACTGATTTTGTGAAGTTTGGACCAATCGGAACGCGTTTCACGTTTAACGTTCACGAGAATACCGTTTGGCAGTCTTAGCGTGTCGGGACTTGATTGTAATAGTAAGTTGTATTTAGCAGAATTGACAATCTGGTCGAGCGGCAACTTGGTCGATAGTACCTACCGTATGGCACGTGAAGTGTCATGTGCCGCAAGTGTGCTGCATGGCAACGGCCAAAACTATTATTTTTGACGTGATAACGTCTTTTAATTCGACGGAGCCGGCTGCACGCACGAAAAAACATGACTCATGCGGCGTTACCTCGCTATGAGGCGTTCCATTTAAGGCTTGAAGTGCAAGCGAGAGCGCGAAATCTGTCTCTCTCCTACTTGAGTGAGCGATCCATCAGTATTTTCTTATGACGTTTTCACGTTCAACTATCGTCAGTAAACCGACTTTACAGACAACCGATTTTTTTTTTATGTAACAAGATAAATTTGTTGATTTGGATACTCATAAGATTAAAAGTGGGAATCGTGTATTTTATTATACGTTCATTCAATTCCAGCTTCTAGCATCTGACGGCCGAATACTGAAATGACAGTTAAATTAAGTGACGCTCAAATCACGTGCTGTCCTTGTCATTTCGGCTAGTAGAGACAGCGACGGCCTGCGGACAGAAGGGTCATTAATTTGAATTAGCGTTTCAGTATTCGGCAATTTTAATGTTTTTTTTTAGATTCTACGAATTTACACGAATACGAGTTACAGTTCAAAAATAGCCGTGGCTAGCAAGGTTGCTTAAAATAACAAAAAAATCAAAAAAACATTGGTGTTCTATTGATTTTTTTTTATAATACTTAATATTTTTTTGCTGATGGTACAATTGAAATAAAATATTTTTCATATTTTTTATACTTAACTGGTTTTAAATAATTTTAACACCTTTAAATAGTTTAAATTATATAACTATATAAATAAGATCAGTTTTAAGTACCTACAGCCATTAAAAGTATGGAATGAGTTAGTGCTATATAAAATACTTTATTTATTAATTTACGAGTTAATTCGGCTGTAATTAGTTTTATGTATATTTTTTAAATTTTAGTAAAAAAATACGGAAAAACATTATCAACTTACGTATAACCCAATTGCAAGATTAAAATTTTCATTATTATTTTGGTATCCTCGTTTTCTATTCAGTTCCAAATCATTTTAACGTACACAAAAATAATATATTACAATAAAAATTAATGCGGCATTGTATTTCTTTATCTTTGTATATACAAAAATAGACTAACTGAAATTACATTACGCTCTTTACGGTGGTGTTAATGTCATTGGCCTCACACAGCTGATGATGTCTGTATTGATGCTATTTAGGTAATGTAAATCTCTTTGAATCAGCTTCAGTCAGTTAATCACCCCAGCGTTTTAGAGAGCGGAGGCCGGAACTTGGAAGGCCGGTGGCGCCGCGCATTGTACTATGTTCCTTGCTTTTTAAATCTGTAATATCTTCGAAAATATTAATTTAAATCACATGCTCTAAAGGGCCATATTGATCTATATTAAATGCGCAATATATTGAAATTAGTTAATTGGATGAGGATTAATGCTGTATTGCTTAAAATCGCTTCGTAAATAAGCCATTATTCTCGTAAAATGTAAAGGATAAAAAATTGTTATTGTGGGTTATCCCTAGGACATAGACATATACCATTGCGGACTTTTTTATAGACCTTTTTAAGGTGTACAATACTGTAGTACATTTTTTTGATCTATCTCAATGGGTCCGAACAGCGTTTGCAATGTAAGCGCAAAAAATGTGTTTAAGTACGACATTAGAAACCTCTAAAATTATCAGTGTTTATCGACTATATTATGCATGTTATATACATATAAACCTTCCTCTTGAATCACTCTATCTATTAAAAAAACCACCATCAAACAACCGTTGCGTAGTTTTAAAGATCAAAGCATACATAGGAACAGACAGAAAAAGCGACTTTGTTTTATACTATATGCGAATAAAATAATGCGAAACTTTAGGTATGTTGATTCTGGGTATTGCTTGTAAATAGCCTATGTGTACCTTGGTGTGGCGACACGTTACATGGCCACCACACAAAACGTAGGTCAATTGTGCTATTTAAATCTTATGATAATACAGTTTCGGTGCAGTCTTGATATGTTAAAACAGCAAAATGGTATTCTCATAAGCGTCAAACCAACGTTTAACGCGTTTTGATTGATCCTCTAAAAATCAGTTTATGATATCAAGATGATTCTTTTAAAAATCATTGAAAGTAAATTATAAGTCTAACGGCTTCACTCAGAGACATTTAATACTTACTTGAGGAGTTACTTAGTAGAGATTTTGACAGAAGCTGTATGGACTTTATGTCAAAGTCTTATAAATAAAGTAGCTCCATAAATAAGTATTAAAATATGTATAAAATGTAACTGATTGAGTGTAATTGGACCTGTAATTTTTCTTTCTTTCTTCTTTTCTTTTACTGTTGGTTCTTGGTGGAAATTCATGTTGTGTGTTGTGTGCAAAGTTGTGTGGATATCCTACTAATATTATAAATGTGAAAGTTTATGAAGATGGATGGATGTATGTTTGTTGCTTTTTCACGCAAAAACCACTGAACGGGTTTCCATGAAATTTGGTATGGTAGTTACAGAGTTTAGGCTCTGGATTAAAAAATAATATGCTACTTTTTATCCCGAAAAAGTAGAGTGTTCCTTTGGGATACTGTATTTACGCGGACGGAGCCGCGGGCAACAGCTAGTTATTATTAAAATATGTCTCTGAGTGCGTAAGTAAGTTAAATAGAGAATTGTGGTTCAGATCGGACACATTAGCCGTTTCATTAATATAGAAGTAATCAAACAATCAGTAATGTTACACTAGCAAAATCACCTGCTGCAACTAGCAAGCCCTTATAATAAGGGTCTCGTCAGGTCGACGCCGTGTACCTGCCTTTGTACCTTTGTCAAATGTTTTCAACAGCATAAAAATACTGATAACAACATCCAAATGTCCAAATATCTACGCGTCTATACCTCAGAAACCGTACGACTTGGCAGTATAAAGGTAAGTCTCTGTAAGTAGATAATATTATTAATATTAAATATTAACTATCTAACTAAGCGAACACTTGCAGTAGAGCATTTAGGAGAATTATTGTGAGAACGGAGGAGTATGATATTTGGCACAGTTAAAGTTACTCACGTGTACCACCTACGTGGGGGAAGGTGTGCAGAATGTTATTTTTAATAACGCTTAGAAATACATTAAATTAATAAAAATAATAACAACACACATTATCTCTGATTATTAACACACACTACCGTGCGTTTGATGGATACAATTTTGTAACACGTTGACGTTTGTCAACCCGTCACAACTTTCTTTTTTTTTTTCTATCTAAGATGCAAAAGAACCATAAAAATTATATCAATTATCATGGGTTGAAATTTTCAATCACAGGGCGACCTCTCTCGTCTGTATTAAATGTATATCTCTTGGTGACTATCCCAGGTGAAGATTTGCCCGTATCAAATTAACTACCACTCAAGAAAACTTTTCAGCTGTTTTGTGCTTGACAAACTAGCAAACATCCTAACTAACTTTCTTGGTAATTAAAGCTTAGATAAGTATTAAGTATTAAGTATTAAGTAGTTCGGTCCAACTGATGTAGCAGTAGACACGTGATCTACATCATAACATCACATATCACATTATCTACACCGTCTCGTCCCAACGTGGGTGGTCCCATTTGAAGTCAAGAATAACCGCCCTCTTTTTTTGGAAGTCGGTTAAAAATTAAACCTATTAAGTTAAAGTACGCGGTAAAGACTTCAACGCGTGGCTGTAGAGTCAAATATTTTTAGGCCCACTTGCACAGACCTGGGTTGAAGTTACCCTGTGTTAAAATATCGTGCCTTCTCTTATGTAAATACGAAGAACGAGAGAGATAACATGATATTTAACCCAGAGATAACTTTAACCCAGATCTGCGCAAGTGGACCTTAAGTTTCGTATAGTAGAACGGGTAAGGGTAACGTGTATTTCTGTTGCCTCTATAACGACTAATTGATACTAAAAACAGAATAAAAATATTTATAAATAATATGTGGGGCTCTAATTGAACTCCTGTCCATGTGTGTCCATGGGCGGCGGTAATCGCTTGCCATCAGGCGATTCGTCTTCTCGCTTCCTAGTCCAATTAATAAATATATTAAGATTATTTCAAAAGTTATTATAATCAATTAAAATGTCAAAATTAAATAATTAATAAATTAATTGTGGGAGCGCCACGCTTCGGCATTAATGGGCCGGCTCGACCTACGCAAAACTTACACAACTAACGCTTGCACTGTATTTCGCTGAGTGAGTGAGGATATCGGAGGCCCAAGGGGGGTTGGGGATTTAAAGGACTGGGCACGCAAGTCGCAACACCAGACGAGTTACAAGTGTAACTCCTATGGTGTTGCGAGTGTCCATGGTACCGGCGGTACTCGCTTACCATCAGGCAACCCGTCTGCTCGTTTCCTGGTTCATTTTATTTCATAAAAAAACAGTAAAAAAACAAGGTTTGCTCTTCCTTGCTATACTTCCGAACTTTGTTCCAGAGATATTCAGTACGCGTACTTAATTAAATAGAACCTTATTATCTATTAGTAATTACAATGTGACGTGTAACGAGTAGCTCGTGTCATTGTGGACAAAATTAAGCAGTGATTAAATTAGCATACGTCAGTCCGAAGGTCGACCGGATCGGATACTTCAGTACAAAAGTCCAAATCTGTTCAAGCGCTCAGGTTACTTGTATTGTATGTGTATATACACAATGTTACACTACCTGCTTGGTTTATATAAATTAGTGACTTATCTTGTAAGTATGATAGACTCTTGCCCGCGGCTTCGCCCGCGTAAATACAGTACCTATCCCACGGGAACACTTATTTATTGATAGAAAGCAACCTATGTGTTAATTCAAAGCAGAAACCTCCTACCATACCTTTCATCAAAATCCGTTCAGTAGTTTTTGCGTGAAAGAGTCACAAACATCCAAGCATCCATCTTCACAAACTTCCTTCTAATAATATAAATGTGAAAGTTTGTGTGGATGGATGGATGGCTGTTGTTACTATTTCACGTCTGTACCGACCGGTTTTTTATGAAATTTCGTATGGTAGTAGTTTAGACTCTGGATTAAAACATAGGCTACCTTTTATCCCGAAAAAGTACAGTGTTACTTTGTATTATATAATTCTATACTATTTACGCGGTCGGAGCCGCCGGAAAACTCTATATTTATAACGACCTAATTGTGGCTTCAAGTTAAGGACTCTTTAAACTAGTGCCTCTGCTTATAATGACAAGGACAGATTGTCACTTGAGAGCCTCTTACTTTGAGACGACAGTGTTTGGCGTAGTTCTGCCCATGCGAGGATATGGATATATCCGCAGTAATACTCGTAATAATGATATTGCATGATAGATACGATCGTGTCGAGGTTCGACAATGACCGTGACTTTCATACAAACCCGTTCGTGTACCCGCCTCTTATGCCGTGACTTTAATCATACTAACGTTTGTGAGTGTTGTATGTTCGCCAGTCGCCACCTTGGTTCTTGCATATCACTATTACGTTAGGCTGGTGATACCAATGATACAGCAACACTTATATTGAATCTTCGTTATTTACGTGTTACACGATACATATCAGACATAAACATAGCCCCCTGGCTAGCTAAACAACGCAGTGTTTTGCATGAAAGTCACTGTCATGTTGACATTTGACATTATTCACTTTACATTAATAAGCAAACAGTAAGAGGAACAGAAGATTGCAGTTTTCAATATTTATCAAAATAGAGGTCTTGCCAAAGTATATGTAGTAGACACCCAAGTGGTAGGGTGTTACTTTAACATACTTAGGGTCAGTTAACACCGCGACGTTACGCGGCGCTGCATTGAACTTTATATTCACTACACATAAAGATACACGTTTCATATGACATCAGTCGTACACTGCACATGAGCTGCGCAGCACGACCCGACATTCGAACTCTGACAGTGAAACGTGTATCTTCTTGTGTAAGGAATCCATATTTAATAGCTATATTAAAAATGCAGCTCCGTGTCGCGTATCGTTTCGTTTCGGTGTTAATTGACCCTTACAGTATTTTTATTTCTTCTGCCTTCTTCAATAGGCGTAGGCAGGCAGAGGACACCGAGCCCCGTAGGGGAAGGCAGAGGCCACCAAGCAAATCTGAGTTGTTTATGAAATAGGGGGATCACATGCAGATGGATCATGGATCACCTGATGGAATGTGATGGCGATGGTAGTCATCAGAAATAAAAAAAGGAAACCCGCAATACTGGAGGAGACGCAAGTGCGTTTGCCTTTAGAGCATCCTCTTTTCTTAAAGGTTTGAAGGTCGTTTCGGTCCGGAAACACCGCTGGCGACAGCTCATTTTCTTTTCTACAAAACAACTCTTATCAAATTACAAAACAGAAGGTTTCGTTTTAAAATCGTGAGTCTATGCCCTCAAATTTTCTATTTAACAGATGAAACACGTCAAACACTTAACTTTTAGTTGTCGTTTCGGAGATGTTTACCTCAAGACAAACTAACTACGTCATCCAATCAAAATTGTTAATTGTACACGGCTATATCCGTTAAAATATGCACTAAGCGTTTAACGTAATATTTATCTAGAAGTTGTACCTAGTAAGTATTAGTAATGAATTTTATAAATGTGAATGTGAGTTTGTTTGTTTGGCTGTTACACTTTAACGTAAATTCTACTTAACCGATCATCATGAAATTTGGTACACATATAAAGTGGACCACGGGGAAGGACTTAGAAATAGTTTTCAAGTTTTAAGCCTATGTGATCTGTATAACGCCAGTGACCTTGAGCGTCAAGTGACATACTAATTTTGTGGGCGACAAGGGCGTATTGCGCCGACCGGAGAGTATTGAAATCGGGTAAAAATTGCTATAAACATTTGAGACGAAATTTGCAAAAACTGAAACGGTCTTCCCCTGAGTCATTTAGAATAATTTTTACACTCGTGTGACTTATAGAAGAAGAGAGAAAAGGTTTAAACTTAAAAAAAAAGGTGGACTTAGTATATTTTAAAATCAATATTTAAATAAAATTTCCATTTATAACAAGACAGTCCTCGGTTTAATATATTGCAGATTAACATTTTTTTTTTTGGGATTTTTCAATAGGACCATGACTGAGAAAAATGGTATCAAAGAACTCCCTGATGACGACTTTGTCGAAACCGGTCGTGTAATATATTAAAATTAATGCAAAATAATTATTGAAGTGGAAATAGTGCAAGATATCCTGTGTGTTATTACTGTCACTCCAATTTTCAGTTCTATCGAGAGCACATCCCCTTAACTAAAGAAACTCGCATCAAAATCAGTCTATTTGTTCAGGGGTACGATGCCACAGTTAAACACACGTACAGATACACAAACTCGTAGCTTCCCTCTTTGTCGCCTCAACGGGCCAATTTCTCTTCTAGTTGTTTTTCAAAAGTATGACTGGCCCAGTCATAAAAATACATTCGGGCGAGATGTCCCCTAAAATTTTTTCGGAAGGGACATCTCGCCCTAGGGCGAGATTTCGACCGGGTGAGATGTCGCCTTACCTTAAAATATAGGTATAACAATTCAGTGAGTATGTCAATTGTAGTGTTAACATACACTAATTTATATTAATACTCTCAATTAATTCAAATTATTTTGATCATTTTGATATTCATAGCGATTTAATAACGATTTTAACATATTTTATAGCTGTGCCTCACGCCGCACGCCATTTAATTAAAACCAGATGATGCTATTCATATTGACCTCTCAGTTATTTCGTTTATTAAAAAAACATATAAGCAATAAGCATGTTATTACTCGCTACAAAATAATAAAAAAACAAATTTGGAGATTTCTAAATTCGTACGTCCAACTACTATTATAAAATGTGAAATTTTGTGTTAAATGTATGGATGGGTGGATGTTTGTTACTCTTTAACGCAAAAACTACTATTATAATTTAGTAGGGTAGTGGTTTAAGCTCTGGATTAACACATATGGTACTTTTAATTAGGAAAAAGAACAGTGTTACCGTGGGATATTATAAATATACGCGGGCGGAGCCGCGGACAAAAGCTAGTACTTAATAATTTTGTTACCTTGTTAAGTTGTCTGTTACTAATATAATATTAACTATTAATTATTGGTTAATCTCCTATACCTAAGCCCAAACCAATGTAATGCTTGACTCTGTAACATTACTTTACATTAGAACTCTGTAACATTACATTACATTACAATCATATAACATTACATTACAACTCTGTAACATTACATTACAACTGTAACATTACATCTTACCTAATAGTAAGTGAGTATTAGGTACTTTAGAACTTAACAGTGAAATTGATAATATTCGTGTCAGACTTATATTATATTTTGACTGCTCAAATTACTGTTTATGATTGTGTGTCTAAACTGAATCCCACAGCAAATTACTATACGATTATCCCACAGATTTATTAAGCAACATTCCGTCTATAATATTCATGTTTCGACGACCTCTGTGGCTTAGTGGTCAACGCGGTGGTACTCAAGCCGGAGAAACGAAAAGTTTTCTGTGTTCCTGGGTCATGGATGTGTATTAAATATGTGTATAGTATAATAAAAATCTTAAATATATCTATGTATAAAATAAAAGTATTAAATATACATGCCGTTGTCTGGTGCCCGTAACATAAATTCTTCGAGTACGCAGCACGGGGCCAGTGCCGTGGTGTAAAGCGTCCATAGATATCATGTGTTGGTCGTAGACATAGGTACCAGTGGTGTGGGGTTCCTTTAACTCCATTCCTTCACTTACCACTTACATTTTGAAGACCCTCATCCAAATCCCATACCTATCATACAGACTAGGGCTTCCCTAAGATGGAGAACCAGCCTTCATCACTGATAGGTATACATATATATACTGAGACGTTTCATACATATAATATCTAGATATTGTTCACAATGAGACATAGACTTATAGATATTTTAGAATCGACAGAACATTTCTAATGATGAAACAAATTAGGAATTTTTTGTATCAAATTAATAAAATAGTTGTTATAAACCTATAGCTAAATAGTTTGAATTAGCGTACCAACCTGAAACAGGGGGATTTATTAATAAAAATCAAGTGGCTTTTCCAACATATCGGACAAAGATAGCAACATGGATTAGCGTATTCGTAGTCTAATTATATTTATTTATATGGGTTTCAGAGTATCTTTAAGTTTCCTAGGTAGTTTTAGTAGTTTCATCTGACCTGAAATATACTGGCATAGTTATAAATTAATTCTCATCTCTTTAGTGGCGACGTTAGTTGATGATTATGCTGATGACGACCATAGCGATGGTGATCATGATGATTACTAGACCCACCACGGCCTCGATGATATAATACTCGAGTTCATTGTAACGTATCATATTAGAGGATGTGGGCGTTCGAGTGAACATGGAAAAACTTCGCAAACGTGCCCCTTTGTGCTTCAAATGGTCTAAGTAACTTGATACTGTAGAGTTTATAACCACAGATTCATCTTCAGATGAAATAGATAAAGCAGAAACCACGGAAATCGCAAGGATCGAAAGGATGAAGGGGTAATTTCAGACAATCTAATTGCAATAAACTATTTTTAATAATAATAAGATACTAAATAATTGATAGTTTTATCCCAAATATGAATTTACATTGTCATTATAATCCTCCTAATATTTAAAAGATTATCGAAAAAAAATGTCATTCAGATTGACCGTTAAAAAAAGCTATATTACACTTATACAATAATATAACCTAAAAACTGCATAATCGTGGGATATTGTTTCTTTAAAAGATTTTTTCAACAAAAAAGGGGATGTGCCTTTGTACCTCAGGTGCTTTGATGAAGTTCTGATGAATAAGATTGTATGATATGAGATCCATACGATCCCTATTCATTTTGTTTTAAGAATTCCTATAATTATTATAGTAGTAAACTACAAATGTTTAATGAAATAACTGATGATAATTAAATATTAAAAACAATTTAAAGGTAAGTTAGCCACTTCAAAGTAATTATTATCTATAGAAGATAAAAGTACGCTTGTTTCATCTTAACTTATAATATGTTATAATTCAAAATAATTAAAACCGATTCGTTTTATCCAACTTCAGGCCCTTGTTTTAAATTTTGAGCTTTAAACCTCCCCTTGTAGAAATGCAATAAAATGTAGCTAAACATAAAACCCCTAATAAAACGAATATTAATGAGAAAATGCCAAAAGGTAGTAAAAGATTAAATTCAAGATACAATAAAATTGGCTGATGCATGTGTCCACTGGCCTATTGTCAATAGAAACTAAAACCAAGCACCATGCAGTCAAACGCTAATAAATTCCAAAACTACAAGAAACGCACATTTTCGTATGCACCATAGCAAAATTCTATTAACATTGCTCCAAAATCAACAGTTATGGAAAGACTTTTGAGCTATTTATTCAAATGAAAATGATCTTTCGTGTGAACGACGTAAGTTACAAAACCGATTATAGAAACGTACAAGTAAGTCATTAAGATTTAAGGGATGCTAGGCAAGATGTTGCAGATGAGATTTTATAAATAAAAGACGTAAGAACGAATCATAGCAAAAAAAATAAAACCATAACACAAAAGCATAAAGTAGATAATCGTGAAGCAGTATCTCATGATTTATGCAAGGAATCATAAAGGGATGAGCAGGTAAAGAAATTTGAACATTTGAGGGATGAAGAAAAAAATAAGGGTCGGTTTTAAGATACAAAAGCCGGTGTCGGCGTCAAGCTGCGCGATGGATGGACGACGGATGCAGTTTAGATTTACTTGGAGATTTCGAAATTACTCCGAACTTAATTGAATGTGGCCACTTCAAAACAGTCATAAAGTTTCAAGTAACTACTTCACAATTTAATATTACCGTCTCAATCGTTAAGATGATGTTTATTACTATTTAATAAAAAACCCAAGGATTAAAATTATTTCAAGATTTTAGAATCTTATATACTTGTGTCAATTAAAACAAAAACATAATTACCGTTGACGTCCTATGCTATAATAAACTTAAAATTAAATTCTATAACGTGAAATGTAACTTACGCAAAAAAGTTTTTTGTTTTTGGTAGGTGGATACTAATTTTAGCAAAGACATATTGAGTAATTTCCTGAAGAAATCATTGCTTCTATGATTATATCTCCTAACTCTGTCAGTGATTAATAGTCATCCGTGTTTTAAGTATAATTTCAAACCCAAAAGTTAGTCAACTACAAATTTGGTTTACCTGTGCCACCTGTAGCCCGGGGCTGTGCATTTTTAATCCTTCTGACTCACGTCGATTGTTCATCCTCTCAACCATGTAAGCCTTTACTTTTAGAACTTAATCTGTTCTGTTCTAAACTGTTCCTTTGAGGATTTTACATCCCGATAGTATCTAGAGTTTAATAGAAGATAATATTATTCAGATCTTATTGGTTGTTTTTAGAGAATATGGAAACACGTCCTGTATTACTAAATTGGCCTAACTATATCAACCTGAAGGCTGAATTTTATCTGGAGGCCCTGGCCCTTTTTTAGTTATCATAAAACTGAAGTCTCTATTTAATGGTGAATCCTAATTAATTCTTATTAAGTTATCAAAAATATTTTGTCACTTGCATCTGCCACCTGGCTCCACCCACGTAAATACAGTATCCCACGAAAATACTGTACTTTTTCGGGATAAAATGCTACGTATACCTATATATTTGTTAATCCAGAGCTCGTCAAAATCGTTCGATAGTTTTTGTGTAAAGAGTAAAAAACATCTATCCATTCATCATTTTAGGATTTTTACAATCCTTGTGCTTTTATTTAATAATTAGCTTTTAAAACATTTACCGACTCGTATTGCAACTACGTTGAGTAGCACTTAAGTCTTAGCACACGAAATCGTTGAAAATATTTCTTAGAATTCATGATTTAAAAATCAAATTTGGAAAAACCACAGTTAAAACACTTCAATACAAAGCTGATTAATATTGGATAAAGAATAATCTACGAAATCATGTTTTTTGATTAACTACACCGATATTACATGAGATTTATTTTTAGCACTGATTACAAGTCAAGGTCGCCATATTACTTAAGATGAAAAATTAAAAAGATGTGTCAAAATATTTTTATAAGATTTTGACTATCCGACATACTATAAACTATAAACGTTATTAAATAATTTTTATCTAAGTGGAAAATCTTACAAATTCAATGTTAAAATTGGGCACGACTTGAATTAAAGCGAACTCGCATAATAACAAAAATTTTAATTACATCTCGAATAATTTTATTTTATATAGATTTTATATATCGCGAGGACTTTTTAAATTTATTAACTCCTATCACATACTTTTTAGTTACGTTATGAAAACATAACTAAGTAATGGGCATTTTTATCAACTTATGGGTAAATTAAATTTCACCCTCAATCGTTTTTGTACCTTTTTATTCATATCTTGACCCGTAAGTTTTTATGGCGTCATAAAAAGGCGCCAACATCCTACAGGAAGAACGTTGATCATTTAAGTTTATAAGAGTTATAAAAAGTTAAATCCGGACAAGCGCGAGAGGTTTTATGGCTTGGAGGTTCCAGATATTTTTTTAATTGCAAGAATAACTTTCTAGTATCGTCTATAATAATAATATTACTTTATTGATTCGTCAATGTTTGTTAAATTTATGAATTAGGAAAATAATTTTGGAAGTTATGTTACTTACATTAAAAGTACCTGGTTGACCGAACTTTGCTCGGTGTTTTAGTAGAACGATAAAATAATATTTATCTTACCGGGATTCGAACCCACCACATTCCGAATTACCAAACAATGGAAAAATTATACGTAGGCACCCATACCAAGCTGCCAATCAGACTGACGAAAGAGAGTCGAAATTATTAATATATTGTTGCAAGGCGAAATAAAAAACATAAATTGCTTAAAAATGCGTAGTTAATCTAAGGGATAAGACCTAGCTAGTTCGATTTTTCTCCCCCAAAACTCCCTGCATACTAAATTTCATGATAATACTTGTAGTCGTTGTCGGGATACCGATTATGTATATCGGATATAGATAGATACAAGATCGACCCGTTTAATGTATAAGATAAGATTTTTAAATTATTAGGTACTAGACTTTATGATCTTATTACGATAACATGAATAGTACTAAGTAATGATTTCTTGGTAATAAAATGACAATTTAAAAACTAGTACCTAAATTATTATCTAAGCTATTTAAGTTATTGTGTAAACGAAGATAAATATGAAGAAAAGAGTGTAGGTAAAAAACTGAATCTAAGACAGAGGCTGCTGGTAAAGGAGGTACTTTAGGACGCAATGCTGCCAGCCTCTTAGGTAAGAGGCTGGCAGCATTGCGTCGCCGTATCGCCAAACTGATACGTTGGCCGAGGTAAGCGCCAGCCTTAGGGTCATTTGTTCTGTCGACTTTTGATCAACCTTCGTAATTAATTCATATTTTTTTATTGTCTCTATGCTTTATCCACAAAATGCATAGCAATGCAGGTCCAAAGTTTACTCTTTAAGTGTGCACAAAACTATATATATAGAGAACTCTAAAAACCAGGTGCGCAATTGTTTTTTGGTATGATATTGTTTGTTTTGTAATATCCGATAGACCCTTTTAAAAAATTAGACAATTGTTTGAGAGTGAAAGTTTTAAACGTAGTAAAACAGAAAAAACTTATTTCAACACTTTTCACTTTCCATGACACATGTTGCTTTTTTGTGATTTTCATTGTTTGCGGCTGATCGTCAGTTTATATTAAGGTTACTTGATGCCCAGAGGTTAACAGTTAGCTGTTGATCCACTTTTTGCTAGAAATTTCGATTTTAACGTGAATCTACTTCGGTACTCTTCTTTATTAAAACCGACTACGCAAATTGTATAGCCTATGTTACCCGGGATTTTATTACGAATCTATTGATACTTCATTCATTAAAATCGGTACGGTGGAACAAACATACATACACACATAGACTGCCAAAATCTTTACGCTTCCTTTTGGCTTCGCCGTAGTCGGTAAAAAGTATTAGGCTTTATTTCTCTCGTCTTGTAGTAGACGGGTTATAGTTTTTTATGAAAAAAATAAAGTTATAATTAATGTAACTTTTTGAAATTAAGTACCTGATCTCATACTAAGTATATAAGTACATACAGCGTTATTTTTGTCTTATAACTGCCGTCCGATTAAAAAATTTTGTATCGCTCTATATCGTTTTTTTATATTTTTCTATCTATTAATTTTTTTAATTAGAATAAACCAATTCAAGTTTGACCGTGTGCTTTTGTTTATGAAATACTAGATGTTGTCCGCTACTTCGTGCGCGCGACAGGAAAATCCACGGAAGCCGTACATTTTATCTTGAGCAATGAGCACCCGATGTCCTTCCCCGTGATTTACTCTATAACTGTGCAAAATTTCATCAAAATCGATCCAGTAGTTTCAGAGCCTATTCAATTTTAAAAAATAAACCCGACGAAAGTTCATTCCAAAGTTTTGTTTTCCGCGCTACTACTGCTACTGAACATTTCAAGAAAAAGCTCTCTCCTATGCGTGAAAATAAACTAATGTTTTTTGGCGAAACAAAATTATTATTTGCATATTTATAGCCGAATAATGTAGTTGATATCTTAGCTATCAGCTGGTGTGTTAAATCATTTTCGTCGAATCTGGTTTTGGGAGCCGGTTTCCCGCGCGTGATGAACTAACCGATACCTGTCTCTTGTACTATAATATCTCGACGCTACGAAACGCACACGCTACATTGCGTATTGGATACGTAGTACCGAAATACTTTCCGGAGCAAAACCAGCAAGGTAAAGTGTTAGAGGAAACATCGTTAATATCATCGCCTGTCATTATGATAAATTATAGATTATGAAAAATGGCGCTGGGCGTCCCGAAAATACGGGTTATTTTAATTTGTTGCTAGGCTACACTTGATCTAGCATTACAGAGTCATCATCATCAGTCGCGGCTATACTCCCTTCATGAAGTACAGTTATGGCCGCGAGAAATAGGACACGCCGTTGCAACCCGAACGTGTAAATACGCGGGGCCGACAGACCGATCTAACATGTCGAAGACAGCGCATTTTCCACAGTTTGAACCGCGTTATGTCGTATTTAGACGTATTAACTAAGACGCCGGCAGTCCGATTAGCACGACAGTTTGATTAGCAGTCCAAACAGGAGAAATCCTTCCGCGCATTGGAACGCAGTCCGAACCGCGAACGCAGTTCGAACTTTACGCGTGCAGGGCGCTAATTTAATAGTTGGACTACAGTTGAAAATCTAGGGGTTAAACATAAAATAAGTAAACCATATGGAAGTTGCTTTAAGAAAGGATTTAAGACAAATAAAGGCTGCATATGATACGTCAACTGAATGTACCTATGTAGACTTCATTTGTCTCCATACCCTATCTGTAAAACCGCGTTATGACAAGTGTGCAATACAATGAATACGTCACTTGTTACTAACCCTAAACACCTTCAAGCATCCGTTCCCGAGGGTTGGCACATTTTTACTAATGCACATGCGCTTTTGTATGAGAAGCCTTGTGGGACTGACAGCCCTGATACATGCGAACAGGTGAGTCTCAGGCTCGTTGATTTTCTGCCCCCAAATCATAGTTTTGCAGCACCTCTACAGTCTACAGACTCAAACCAACAAGCGTACTAAAAATACAACTTCGGTGTTTTGCCGGGGAGTTCAATGGGTGACGTTGTGGATTTTGTATGTTTTCTTAAATTTGTGTTATTTCGGTTCTTAATGTGTAATATTTGTAGAATATTAATCATTAAATATTCGTTAACGTGCACAAGTGTGAGCAAGTGGTAGAACTTCTAAAAACGTGCTATTTTGTGCTCCCTCCAAAACTCCTTAGGAACTTTCAGTAAAGCTTCTACCACTTTACTGAATCGACTGACATGACTCATGGACTGCACTGACTATTTATTTGGACTTTGTCTAGACTTTAGACTTGACGATTTAGCAATACGGTGTTGAAAATTGAAACGAAAGTTCTATTTCCCGCAATTGTGCAAATATATCTCGCCGTTTAAGCCTTTCCTGAACTACCACAATAATTTCCAAGATCAAAATTAGCCAAATCGTTCCAGCTGTTCTCGAGTTTTAGCGAGACATTCGTATTGCAATCCACAAGAAGAAGATTTTTATTTACAGCATGTTATTAATAAAAGTGAAGTAACAAAAAGAAATTAAAATAATTTTATACTATTGTTAATGCAATTAAATTTAAACAGCGTTAAGTAATGAAGTGTTGACCCCCAAAGATTTCAAAACTCAAGATAGGCTATGACGTATATTTGACGGAACAAATCTTCATACAAGAAAAAGTTAAGCCATCTTGGTTTTCAACATACTTCAAATGATAGCCATATTGTTTTCACCATACTTCAAATACCAAAATGGCCTCAAAAATTAAAAAAAATGGCCCCGAAAATCTCATTTAACTGGAGACACTTTTTGCCTCAATATGCATTGTCTATTATATATATATATATATATATATATATATATATATATATATATATATATATATATATATATATATATATATATATATATATATATATATATATATATATATGTTGACCCCTAGATTTTTTACCCTCCTACCTACATAACGTGGTAATAAGGACTAGGGTAGAAAATGTAGGAGTTGAACACGGAATGAACCCAGAACCCCAATTCTCGTAATTGATTTACACTTTTATTTTACTATTATTGAATTGTAAATGAATCGTCTTGATATCATAAACTGATTTTTGGAATATGGACGAATCAAAACGGGTTGACGTTGGTTTGACGTATACAACAATAACTTTTAACATATCGGGACTGGATCGTAACTGTATTACTGCAGGGTTTCATTAGCAGAATCGACCTTCTGAATACCAGTACCATCGTTCTCGGAAATCCATGAGTACTAAGTACTACTTACTATTTACCTACTTGAGTAGGTAATATTTCAATATCAGAAAGAATAAGCTTTACTCTATGACAGCCTTAAGACAAGTTAAGACTATATTCATGTAGATTTAAAATGTTTGATTAAAATCACTTAGATTTACAAAAAATAAAACCTGCAACATTCTTAAAATGCTTATCATACAGATAACTCCCACGAGACTCGGTTATCGTGGTTAATTCCTCATAAATATTTATTACAATTGAGATGTAGATTGTTCGAGTCCCATTCAAACATCCGACTTCCGAGTTGAAGCAAGTGTCGTACACGTCCATACAAAACTTAACCCATTGTTGCAGATCACAAAAAAATATAAAAAACACGGAAATGGAAAGTGCTGGCATGTGTTTTGTACAAATGTTTTTTTTAAAAAACAAAAGTTTTTTGTACATTTTTTTTTATCTTTTTTAAGTTTTTATACGCACAAAAAATTGGGGCAACTTATTTGAATAGGACTTTTGGCTACCGTAAAAAGGATTGTTATTTTTTAGATTTTATGAAAAGAGGTAAAAAAACGTTCAATTACCCCTAATTGGTAGGTTATAAAGACGAATGCTGTCCATCTCATATAATCTAGTTTTTAACCTTGATTTACCAAATTATTAATTAATCATTTATCAGGTCCTTGGGGCAATTTTTTTCGAAACTAATAATATTCTATTTATGAATCCCTTGTGTAGTAATAATAATAACTCAGATAATAGGTATATATTTTTTAGTAATAATATCTATGGACGTTATCACACCATGTCAATCTGGTCCCGTGGTAAGAAAAACTTGTGTTACGGGTACCAGACAACGGAAATATATTTAATACTGTTATACTAAATAATATGTATTTAAGATTTTTATTATATTATACACATATTTAATATTTTTTGTTGCCTGGCGGGATTCGAACCCGCAAACTCCGGCCTGAGCGCCAGCCGCCAACGCGCTAACACCACAGAGATCGTCAAGAACTTTTGTTTTATAATCTGAGTACCTACTTATCTTATACTTTAAACGAGACAATCTTGTATATATATATTTATTCGGTATCTCGATAATGGCTTCAAGTATTACAATGAAATTTAGTATGCAGTGAGTTTTGAAAAATTGATCTAGCTACGTCTTATACCTGAGAAACAGTGCATTTTTAAGTTATGTATGTTTTTTCATTCGCCGTGCAACAATATATATTATATCAATAATTTCGATACTGTGTCAGTCTGACTGTCAGTTTGGTTTTCATATTTTGCTTCGTTCAGAAATTAGCAATGTAGTGGGTTCTAATCTCGGTCAAATAAATATTTTTGTGATTCTTTTTATTTTATATTTAAATTTATCAGAACACCGAGCGAAGCTCGGTTACCCAGGTACTAATGTGTTAAAACTTTAAAGCTATCGCCGCTGCTAGAAATACAGGATATTCCTCCAGTTTGGCTTTCGTTAAAACAATAAAGACATGCCTAACAAACACTTATTTATGACATAAAACTTCGAAAATTAGTGTCAATAGAGTCGGCATCACAAAGGGTAATACAGGGGCGGCAACTTCAAAGTATTGAAAGTGAAATAGAAACTAAAAGTATTTTTCACTATAATTGTAATAATAATAAAACAATGTATTGTCGGCTTTGCCTGCTGATGTAGTTGGGTAGCTACTAGGTATTATAATTAAGATTTTGCTTGTTACATTTTAATTTGAAATGGGAAACGCTAATGTAATGAGCTGTCTCGACCGAGGAGATACCATGGTGTCAGGTAAATCCAGCGAGAAATAACGGAAACCGAATAAAAAGTCAGGAAACCGAAAGCCCAATGGGTATTTAATTTTAATTGACCGACTTCTGTGGCTCAGTGATAGAGCGCAACAGTGTTCGCCGGAGGTCGCGGGTTTGAATCCCGCCAAAGAATCAAAAAGTTTTATATGTTCCTGGGTCATGGATGTGTATTATATATGTGTATAATATAATTGAAAAAAATATATATAATAATAAAAGTATGAAATATATTTCTGTTGTCTGGGACCCGTAACACAAATTCTTCGAGAACTCACCACGGGGCCAGGTTGACGTGGTGTGAAAGCGTCCATAGACATTATTTAAAGAAGAAACTGATAAAATTGGCAAGAACAAGGTGTCTACATTATCACAAATGATATATTCCCTACGTACCTACGTATAAGAAATATATAATTAATTACTATCAAATTAGTTAAGGGCTGATAAGGAGCAGCCGACTAATGTTATCACATAGTTCATATAATTTATGTGATAACCTTATCTTGTATGTTAATTTTATGATGGCTACTTAAATCCTACTTGATTGTATGAGGTCAGAACCGCACATATTGTAGTTTAAACTAGTGAGACCCGTGGAATACAAAGTACGCACTTCGTTTACAAAAGAAGGCATAATGTTAAAAATATTTTTATAAAAGCTCAAAATCTCTTTACAATATTCAGAATGTTACTGACACTTAAATATAGGGTATATATGTGCGTCATAATCTATTATTTTGATGTACTCTGCTTTATTAAGTTTCAGGATGAACTAATTTTAAATACATAACTTAAATTTTAATATTTATCGATTCTAATACTATAAAGAGGAAAAGTTTGTTTGTGTTTCTTAGGCTTAATAGGCTTCGAAACTACTTGACTGACTTCGATGAAATTTGGCACAGATATAGAATAGACCACGGGAGAGGACACTGCTTACTTTTTATTGCAGCAAAATGTGCGGTTTCCGCAATATTTCCTTTTGCGCGCACGAAATCGCAGGCTACATCTATTTTTGAATACATTTTCTATGGCTTACGTTGGCTACAAGTAAAACCACGTGCAGCTACCGGTATCACAGATTAGTAGCTTGTAAACGCTCACAAGTTGATACGCCAACATAATGTGCTATTTCAAACATGCACAATACATATACAATAACACAATACACACGAGTGACTCGAACGCGTGCGCACGGGCGTCATGAGACGTAGATGTAACATATGTTAGCAATTAGATGCACTGTAAATTGTAATTATTAAAAAAAATCTGAAAACAAATATTACAAACAAACCACGTTTATTTGTTCTATTCTGTTTTTATTATTTTTTGATATAGCGGCACCAGAAAGACACAATCTGTAAAACTTTTAACTGTCCAACCATCACGTGATTCAGCCTGGTGACGGATGAACGAATAGCGGAGTCTTAATGATAGGGTCCCGTTTACCATTTGGGTACGGAACCCTAACATAAACTTTTTTTTCAATTATTATTGTGTACATACAGCGCCCATGCAATTGTCACTCGTTAAATATACGAATACTTTGTTGTCAATTGTTCGTGCTTGGGCTTCAGTGCTTCAGTGACGTGTCAACGCGTGCAATATTTTGTGTGTCTATTATGTGACGTAAATGGTTAGACGAAGAAATGTAAAAATCTCACATCAATAAGAAAAGTTTATAGATTGGATAATTATGTTAATGTGACGATAGATTCATTTAAATTAATACGTAAAGCAAAACTTTGTATTCGGCTTTACTAAAGTCATGCGAACGAAGGAGTGTAAAATTTGGCACTATTGGAGTTCATCTGGAGAAGTTTATAAATCGACACTATTATTTTTTATTATAATGCTCACAAAATACATTAAATTTAATGTAAATAAAAATAACATTACACACACTACCTCAGATTTATAACTTACACTACTGTGCGTTTGCTACTGTGCGATTGTCACATATTCGTCAATCTATCTTTCACATACACAACATTTACATTTTCATTTCGTATTTAAGATTCGAACCCTCATAAAGATCAAACTTAAAAATAAAATAAAAAATAAGTGTCGAATTTCAACCACTAGTTTATTATTAAACATCTTGATCTAATTATTATTTTTTTTATAATGTCCTTGTACCATATTTTTACTAAGTTTACTCCTTTTACTGAACAAAAAATAAGGCAAATCAATAATTCATCAAAACTTTAGGTTTTTAAGTTTAGTCACCTTAAGGTACAGAGTACATAAAAACTTTACTAGGCAGCTAGGCTACAAAAGTCGTAAAAATCCAAAGTGACATCTCAAAATAAAAGCAGACTTAAAATAATATCATAAAACATGCTAACATTTCTTTTGAATTATTCCAGCGTAAATTACATAATATTTTAAAAATGTTAGCAATAAGTCGTCCTAAAAAGATTGCCAGCATGTTTTTTTTACAATAAAATGCCAATGACATTTTTAGGTTGGTTAGTGTAGTAGATGTTTACATATTTTTTGCGTTTTATAAAAAAAATTCTCAGCCGGCGTTTTCAAATAAGGAAGTAAAAGCATCAATAAGTATTGTACCAATAAAAGAAATACATGGTTTTGAGTAGTGAAAAAACGTTTGTTTTATTTTCTTTGTTTTATTACTGCAAGGAAGTTAAATTTTTTGAAGATGCCGATTGCCGATGTTAGAACAATGGTAGCTTAAAAACTAATTGTACATTTTTATACACATTCCCTGCGCGTTGCTACCACAGAAGATGCTTTAGGAATATTTTATATGGAAAATTTCTGAAACCATTAATTTCACCAGGACGAATCTACAATCAGTAGCAAAATATTATATCAATAACATAACTATTAATTGTATTAAACATAACATAACATATTTTTGATACATATCATTTTATACGAATGCACATTAATTATGTATCAATATTTAAAATTTTAAACCAAATATTTAAATCCTAACAGATTATTTGAATGTTTTGTTATAAATACTGAACAAAAGAATATTCACCGTCATGGCTGGGGTCAGTTATAGCATAGGGTCCGAAGTCCGAACATCTGCCTGATATCACGCTTATAATAGCTAATTTCAATTAAGATTTTGATAAAATTAATTTTGATTTTATAGATTTTATAAGGTTTTTTTAACCAAATTACTTAATGATATAAATTTATTTTAAGTAACATATCATTTAACGTGCTTAAAATGTATATAGGCGTTAAAAAGTGACTATTCTTATATATAATACTAGCATCTATACGCGGCTCCGCCCGCGTAAATGAGTGTATGACACGCAGGGAACACTGTACTTTTTCGGGATAAAATGTGTCCTGTTTTAATCTCCAGACTACAAACTACTACCATACCAAATTTTATCAATTCCATTCAGTAGCTTTTGCGTGAAAGAGTAGCAAACATCCATCCATCCATCCTCACAAACTTTCGCATTAATATAATAGTAGTAGGAATTTAGTAATTAGGAATTTCAATTAAAAAAAGAAAAATGGCTACTGTCATTTATATGTAAGTAAAAGAAATCCTTTTACTAATAAATTATTTAATATTGATAGTTCAAATTCATTTAATTCAATAGTTCAAGTTCAGATATAAAAAAAGATTAACCTAATCTATTTAGTTTATATATTGCTAATTACTTAAATAAAATAAAAATCTTTTTATTCAGAATAAAAAACAAGGTTTTGTTTTCTGAACATTAAACAAAGAAAAAAAAAGATAACAATTACCCCCGGTTCGGAGCCCTAACCAGGCGAGAAGAACCAGCGTAAGAAACTCGCGCGGTTGCAACCTTTTAGTAAAAAGGATAGCCAAAATTGTTATTTCAAAAAATATATATCATACAATACATGTAAACAAAAAAATGTAATTACAATATCTACAATATATTACAGTACAGAAGTACATTGTTGAGTTAGTAAACTGAAATTTCCTCATAGGGTCATCTTATTCCCAGGGTGTGCTGTCCTCAATAAAATCTTTAAATTTATAATAAACTTTGGCACACAAATGCCTTTTAACTACTTTTTTAAATGTATTAATTGACAAAGTGACATTTTCTGGGAGTTTATTATAGAAACGTATACACTGACCTTTCAAAGAATTGCTTATTTTTCTGAGTCTAGTCACTGGTACAGCCAGATTGTGCTTATTCCTAGTATTTATGTTGTGTTGGTCACATTTTTTATCAAATTCATTACTATATTTATTCACATACATTACATTATCAAAAATGTATTGAGAGTGTACAGCCAGTACCCCTATTTCTTTAAATTTTTCTCTTAGGGAGGCATATGGAGACATCTTATAAATAGCTCTAATAGCTCGCTTCTGCAGCACCAAATAGAATTAATGTCGGCGGCATTACCCCATAAAAGGATACCACAGGCCATTCTGCTATGGAAATAACTAAAATAAACTAACCGTGCCGGTGCTTCACCAGAAATTTGTCAAATTTTTCTGACAGCAAACGCTGCAGAACTGAGACTATTAGCTCGGTTAGCAATATGTGGACCCCACTGTAACTTAAAATATAATGTTATACCTAGAAATACAGTTGAGTCCACTAGGTCAAGTTTAGCATCATTCAATAGTATGTGTGCATGCATCACATTTGGTAAGGTAAACTTTAAACATTTTGTTTTAGATGCATTAAGAAACAGATTATTAGTACTAAACCAATTTACTATTTTAGAGAGAGCATTATTTACCCCGTCATAGTTCGACTCCTGACACTTAGCTTTAAAAATAAGTTAGGTATCGTCAGCATGTAACACTATATCTAGTATATATTTAACAAGAAAAAGCCAATAATTTGTTCAATGTAGATCAAGAAGAGGAAAGGCCCGAAAATTAACCCTTGCAGCACTCCCAGATCTATTTTGGCTCTCTTGTCATTGACTTCAACCCTTTTTGTCCTGTTACTTAAATAAGATTTTAACAGTATAAGTGATGTGCCCCTTACGCCATAGAGGTCTAGTTCAACTTCCTGATCAACGTTGCATGCACACAATCAAAAGCCTTTGAAAGATAGCAAAATATACCTAGTGCATACCTGCAATGCTTAGAAGGCTAATGCCTGCATCAGTCGTAGATCGACCTTAAGTAAAACCGAACTGCTTCTTGTTTAGCAATTTATATTAAATGAGCCAATAGTTGTTGTAAAATATTTTTTTCAAATATTTTACTAAAGTTAGGTAGTATTTAAATTGGTCTATAATTAGCTGGATCAGATTTGCTGCCAGATTTAAAAAGAGGTAATACTTTACGATGCTTCATTAAGTCAGGAAACTCACCAAGCTTTAAAGACAAATACAATTATTAAAGACAAACGCTAGATGAGGTGCCATTGCACCTATCGATAGTTGACGTCATTACGTCAACTATCGATTTAATAATTGTCACGGACATACCCCATATGTCCGCAGTATTTTTTACAATTATTGAGTTTAATATCACGTGACTCAATTTGTCTAAAATGAAAGTTGACCTCACATTTTTTAACATTATCTTTAAGTAATGATTGAACAGCTGTTGGTGAAGATTTTAGGTTTTTTGTAGTAGAAACTGGAATGTCAAAGAATTTCTCAAATACTGATGCCACCTCAAAGTCTGAGTTAATTATTTTACTGTCTACAGAAAGTTTAAAATCTGAGTTACGACAGGCGACTCTTCCAGTTTCACTATTAAATATAATATTATATTTATTTTATTTTTAGAATTATTTATTTGATCTCTTATGTGTATTGTGTTTACCGCAAATGACACTTTTCTAAATTTCTAATCTTTAAATCTTTTTCTACTTATATGAATTCCCGCAGTTGCCCATTCATTAAATCTACTAGTACTCCGAGGCCTAACTGGTTTAGAAGTAAAAACATAATTATCTTGACTTTTAATTATATTAAATAATTGTGTAAAATCGAAATTTAATATTTGTTGCACCGTGTCCTCAAAGCACTTCAAATTAAATAATATATTGCTTCTAAATTTCTCAATACGTTTATCATTTACTGTAATAAACACATTCCTGTTAGTAGATAAATTATTTTTTAAGCACACAATATTTAGTGTAACCAGCTGCCCACAGTGATCAGAACTATATTTGAAGTCAAGTTACTAAAAAGGTTATCAATACAAGTAGCAGAGCAACCAATAATTCTTGTAGGTATAATATATAAGTTAATCAGGTTATATGATTTCAATAAAGATGTGAATCTAACTGTGGTTAGATTCACAAAGATGATGATGATGATGATGATGATGATGATTTTGATTAAGTATCAAATTGATGTTAAAGTAACCACATAACATTATTCGTTTGTTAGATATACACACTACAATTACTACTTATTAAAATAAAATAAATAAAATGCTTCAGTTGATTGAATTGTGCAGAACCATCAATAAAACTTATACCTACTCCTATTTTCATCTTCGCCTTGGTAGGTAATAATTTTTTTATTCATACTTTCAGCGGTATTATTTAATAATATATATATATATATATATATATTATTTAATAATATATATATATATATATATATATATATATATATATATATATATAAAATACGACGGTAAAAGCTAATAATGCAGCCTTCCGAAAAAACGACTAATGCAAATAAGTCTAAATATATTCCAAATTGATATTTTATTGCTTTTTGTGTAAATTCTTGATCGGATAACACAGGTTTATGCTAATTTTACAGTTTACACTATAATAATATAGCAACATTAGCAACCGAAAATTACTAAAATTCCAATGTTTTGATTCATTGTTGCTAATATGCGGAACCATTTGATACCTCAGTATACCTTAGTGTAATATGAATGAAAGGTTAAGAATATATCATTTTAATAAATTTTTGACCTATTGAAGCCGTTCTTGGATTATATTAGTTCTTCGAATACCTTATAAAAATTAATTGAGTAAGATATGTTATGTTACAAAATAGAACAAAAATTATTTTACCCTGTAATAATCTTTGATCATTTATATAGTTGTTATTTGATTACTAAAATTTTAACACGTATAATGCACTTTTTTTTCACTTAAAAATATGTTTTCAAAAAAAACAATACCTACTTGCATAATTTTTGTATTTTTATTCACTGAACATAATAATTATTATTACTCTGAAACTCTGAATTAAAATTCGAACTTAAATCGAAATAATTATACTAAGCATATATTATTATTTTCTTAAATATGGTTTCTTGACAAACTCGAGAAATAAAATCTTATTTATTATTCGATAAAAAAATAACATTTTTGCGAAAGAGTAAATTCCTTGTAGCTTAATTTATAATTTTAACTTATAGTATAAATTAAATGCGATGAAAATCAGCAAAATTAACCAAATAGTTAAAATGTTCCGGTGGAACAAGCGATCCGAGAGCATTGAGATCGTGCTGGCCGTGCATTACATTAACAACCCTCATTTAAGTCTGGTCAATGACAGCCTGTTTTAATCAATAAGTTCTTTTTCGCGGGAGCGTCCTTGCTTTTTTTCTCGGCGCGACTTTTTCTGCGCGCTTAAAACAATGTGTCAATCAGGCCGCGGCTTTAATGAAATGCCCGCGGCCGACGCCTTACCTCGTTTTCTGACTATTCCGCAAAAACTTTTGCATAAAAACCGTAAAGCTCACCCAAAAAATTGTCTACCGAATACTATCCGAGTTCTTGTAGCCATTTTAATTATTATTTAATACCGGGGACGAGCACGTGGCCACTCGCCCCGTCTCGCTCCCGCCCGTCGCCCCAGATGCACCCGCCGTCTTCCATCCCCCTCGCACGGAGCCCACTTACACACATAAAAATCGTGAATAATAAAAAAATGTGTACACATTTTTTTCGCTCAACCACCGCTGCAGTGTGTGAGTTTGGCCTCACGCCGCCGGAGCGAGACGGCGCTATTCAAGTGAGCGGGACGGAGGCCTCCCCACCTCCGATTTTTTAAGCTCGTCGTCGATGTTGGCGTTCGTGTGATTTTTTTCATTTTATGTGTTAGTGTACCCCTCGCTCGGTGTAGTTCACTTTTTCTACTATAGATCTGAATTTCAGTCTCGTTTTTGCCGCGTCGGTCTAAAGGCGGGCGAGCGGCGATTTTTATAATATTACAATATTTTTATTTCGCGAGCCGGTGAGGAGTCGTGCCGGCGTTTGTGCACGCACGTGTATCGGCGATCCCCGGTGCAGGCGCAATTGCGAGCGAGGAGGACGGAGGATCACGTGTGTAACACACAAACACACAAATAGCACACAAAAATATTCCACAAAAAATCTGGCAATTCGGATCCTAGTAACGACGTTCGGCATTAATAATTTTACCTCAGGGTCAAAACAACGACTCCTTAGATTTTTCTGCCGGCGTTTTTTTTAATGTTTATTTGACTGATGCGTGTGGATTTTTGAGAAGTTTTGGCGAAGGAGCCTTGGACTGTAGCCTTTAGTCGTGTTGTGACATTAGTGCTATCCTCGTTATGTGATATTAACAATTAAGAACTAACTGTGATGTATCGGTGATATTGATTATCGAAGGTTGATGATCCAGAGTGAGGTGAGAGGAACATTGTAATTAATCTGGAAGCGAGCTCCCTCGCGGGTCCTCCCCCGGCTGGGGGAGAGTTTACGTAATTCTCCCCCGGTGCGTTAGTTAAAATTCTGTGAAGTTTGCTCGTCTGTCAAACTTGACCTTGAGTCGGGTCCGGACTATAAATACGGAAATATTTTTGTTCCGTACCCGCGACACTTACGATTTGATGTGTATGCCTGCATTCTATTGTTATTTTTAAATTATTATTTATGGGCAGCTCGCTTCCGTAAAAACTTTCTCGTATTGCAAAAAAATTTAATGTTGTCTGATTTTTTTATTATATCTAGTGTTTCTGCGTTTACGTAATTTTTTTAAATTAAAATGTATGTTATGCGTCGACCTTCAAAAATGGTTTCTTATTAAAAAATATTTTGTTCACTTTGTTACAAAAATTTAAATTTCAAATTTATTTTTGCATTTGTGCAAAAGTTGATTATAATATAGATAATTGGTGTTTTTTGTTTAATATTGTTGTGAAAATAATTGTATGATCATAAAAATCAAAACACAAAATAAATCTTGGTATTGATTTTTTTTCAGACGAGTTTTTACTTTTGTCGAAAGCTTATCTCAATCAAAAATAAATTAATTGGTTTCTTTTTTATTTGAATTACAATTTGTTTTAAATATATATTTTTTGAATAAAAGGTATATACCTTATATTATACCTGTTATGGAATTGATCAACTCAATTCTATATTATGGCATTGATACTACAATCTAAAATTATTATGTATTATTTTTACTTTTTCGTTACCTCGGTTAAAAATCACATCCCTAATTTATTCCAACTAAAGCAGTAATTACGAATCTTAAACTCGATCAACCGTGCAGCCCGAAACTAAATCGCTTTTTATACAATTTTACTCTGTGACACACAAAAAATAATACGAAACCTTATTGCGACACAATAAGGACTATATTTCATGGGTCCCACCGAAATAGACTCTTGACAAAGTAGTCATGTACTATATAGTGTAATTATTATCTGTGACAGGTCCGTACGACAGGTACAGATGACAGCACACTTGCCCACGTTATAGGTAAAAAAAGTATGAAAAAAAAATATTTTACAATTTCTAATCCACCTGTACCTAAGTTAGGCTTGAATTTTTAATTTATGCTAAAAATACGTCGATAATCATATTATAGCAAATGTGGACGAATAATAAAAAAAAGAAAATATGCCGGTATACACGCGATAATAAAAGTTGTTAGTTATGGGCAAAGCTACGCGGCGACATGTGGGCATAGGGCTGGAGCAATGACACCTACCCGTCTGCTAACTTGTCACCTGCTAAAAAAACTAAGCTTTTTGCACGTCAAATCTAGTAATTATAAGTAGAGATCAATCAATTATTACAATTCAATAAAATAATCGGACAACATTATTTAGTATGCTTATTTATTTTGTGAATTTTCATCCCTGGTCAAATTTTGTAGTTTCTTTTCCATTTTTCCAGATAACGGATCGGACGATCTCGAAAACTTCCATGACACAAAAAAAGAACGTACACTTAGATCGGAAACTTTATATTTTTATATGATAGTGCCAAATATTGTATAGAACGTAACCAATTATTATTAAGATTTAGATAGAATATTAAATTGATCAAGATGATGGAAGGACGCACAATTGACTACAGGCCGGACGGCGGGGGCCTGGACTACCACAGCTCGCCGCTGATGGCAGAGATACCCGTAGACAATTACTCCCACATACACAGAAGTATCGAGCACCTCAGGTCGATAGGGGTGCCGCCTCCTATAACCGACCACAGGCATCTGGCGGCGAACCTCACAGATATAAGGAGATACGAGCATCCAGATGACATGCCAGAAATCAAGCCTTCCGTCCTTAGGTTATCCGAGTTTAAGAGTGGGTTACACGAGATAAGACTACACAACGACCAGGAGAACGAAATCCAAAGACAGCTGACGCCTCATGATGAAGGGAAAGGTTACAGCGCGCCGTCCACGCCACTATCGGAGAACGGGGGACATAGCATCCAAGAGGAAAAGGTATTGTGACTTGGCATGATTTTGGCAACTTTCTGATATTTAAAAAAAATATTTTTTCGAACGTTTCATTCTGAATTGCTTTGGATTATGTACTGACCTAAGCCAATTCAACCGTCAAAATCCATCGCGAGATATTTTTTAAAAGTGTGACCTACGACAGCCACAATCTGGCCCTGTATTTTCAGTCTTTAGCGTCAGTTTACATCTCTATGTAAATGCAGCACCGCGTCGCGTCTCTACGCGACGCGGTGCTGCATTTTTAAGATAGCTATTCTAAATTGAACTTTATTCACCATAGCAGAATATGTACGTTCTATTGCAAGAGTTCGAATTACGCTGCACAGGGCTGCGTAGCACGGCTCCGCTCTTGCAATGAAACGTGTGTCTTCTTTTGTAGTGGTTAAAGCTCAATTTTAAATCACTATCTTAAAAATGCAGCATCACTTCGCGTTTCGGTGTGATCTGACCCTTATCTATAATTTAGGCGATTTTAGTTAAGTCTTAAACGTTTTGACGTTTCTTTAATAAAAGGTTTCGACTGGTTGTAAACCAAACTTGATTTTAGTCCTTGAGCTGTTCGGAAGTTAGCGTCTTCTGACGTCAGACCAAAATGTTATTACAATCGTTATGAAAAATCACGACGTTCCGCGTACCAACTATTAATCTTAGTTTGGATGTTTCCTTACACGTCGCTCATTAGGTTCAGATAATGACTATACTATTATATTTTATTGTTAACCTTTTTAAACATTTTTTATACCTATGTATGTATTTTAGCACCATAAATTTGAATTACATTATGCAGTTAAGATAATTCATTTTTTTTCCTATTTCAAATGTTTTTTTTTTATATTTCTTACTAAACTTCGTTTGCGTGGAACTAATGGAAACGGAATCCTATTTTTTTAAAACGGAACCCCATGATAAAAGTAGGCTAGGTTACTCCTTATAACATCAGCTATCTGCCAATGCAAGTCCGGTCAAAATTGGTCCGGCCGTTTCAGAGATTAGCCGGAACAAACGGACAGACAGACGGATAGACAACAAAAGCTTTAAAATTTAATGTCATAGTATAGGTATCGTATATACTAGTTATCATATTATGCATTTAGTACAAAGCTGTTAATTTGAAAACAGACAGTTCAATTTTATTTATTTGTATAAATTGGTTAAAGCTGAGATCAAAGATTATATATTTTTAAACAACATAATTTATAACTGTCTAGAAGTATAATGGACTTTTAGATACCTATTTAGTTAGTTTTTGTTATTTTATAATGTTAAAATTCGCAATTAGCGTTTTAAAAGCTGTAGACGGCTATGTCACACATGCTCAGTCACCGTATGATAAAATGTAGTTTATGTAAATGTTCAATAATAAATATGTCTATGATATGCTTTAATGTGGTCTAAGTCTAGCCTGGTAGCTATTTTTATTTAAATAGCTACCTACTCTTTAAATTTTTATAATCACCTTACACCGCATTTCGAGTAACATTAAAGTTTTTTTTTTTCCTCTTTTGATAAACGCTAGAATTTTACACGAAACTACAAAAGCAAAACGCGGCGGTAAAAAAAAACCTTTTTATTAACTTAATCTAGAATTGTCTTGTACACTAACATTCTCTTAGCCAGTTAGGCACTTTTAAGTTTTAACGTAAAATCGGTTCTATAATCCGAAAAAGTTCGTTATGTACTAGTGAGATAACCAAGAAAAAATAATATCCTAATAAGAAATGATGAATTTTAAATTATGATAATCTAGGCTATATTTTTATTTATACAATTATTCGAAAAAAAAAAACAATGTTAATGTGCTTGAAGTTTTACGTAAAAGTTTTAATAAAAATATTTTTTTAGTACATTACACACGTTTAGCATAGACAAACATTTAAATAAAGTAAAGTGGGCCGCAGATTTCTACAATTTATATTCTTTTTAATACTAGACTTTTAAGTTTATTATGAGTACTTTTTACATCGAGTTGAAATCCCATAGTTTTTATTTTTATTAGTTGTAGGTATTAAATTGCAAAAATTCACAACTTTTTTTGAGGAAAACCCCGTTAATAACCTTAATTAATAAAATGTAAATAGCATTTTCCTCTTTTGTTAAATTCTTATATTACCTATTAGAATAATTGCTTCTTACGGATTTGATGATAAGTCATAAAAATTATGTTAATTTTTTTTCTGATATTTTTTGTCACTAATAATTCGTATTAGAAATGACAATTACAATATTATAATGTATTTTCTATAGGATAACTTGCGAGGGAAAAAAACCGATAGTATATTTTTAAGGTTTCACTTCTATTACATCATAAACAGTATTTAACGGAAGCTTCTAGAGCCGAAATACTCATTACAGCAGACCTTGGCCGAAGGTGAGCTGATGAGTACAATTAATAAAATTGATCTTCCGACCAGATCCGTATCTGGTTAAATTGACCGCCATTGTTCTAATCGTATTCATTTGCAGGGTATTAGGCCCCAATTCACTTGTAAGTTGTAGAGTGGTCCACACTAGGAAAACGGCCCGCCCGACAGTGAAAAATTTTTTTGCTCGCTCGCCCCGCCCGCTCGCTGTGGAGTTTGAACTGACATAGTTATAATTTATTTCATTGCAATGTATTATGTGCATTTACATGTTCGTATCGGAGCGCAGATTAGAACGACGTGCGCCAATTTCCGCGGTACTGAACGTTTGACGGGCGCTATTATCTTTTTCGTATAAGACATTCAATGCTATTCTAATAGGAACTTTCGTAGCGAATCTCATTTTACTATTATTGAATAAGAATTTCGATAATAATTATTTTTAATAAATAGTTAAAATATTTTGTAGGTTAGGTACCTAATTTAAATTTGAAAAAGCTGATTCTTATTATCATAATATGTAACGCGATGAGCATAAAACAATTGAACGACGACGTATTTTGAGGTGTATACCAGCTTTTCTGTGTATAAAAACTATGTATAGGAATCAGGAAGTTATAAGGTACTTACTTCATTATACACAGACATACTGTAGGTATTACGATATACAGCCGTGACCCGGCACAAGGTCTCAGATAAGTCCCCCAGACGTTATGTAAACATAATATACAGACTATACAAAATTTTTTTTTATCAATTTTTATCACAATATGCGCTGCCGAATTGATAAAAGCTTTGATTGATATCAAAATTCAGAAACATGACGAAATTGCATGCGTAGAAGGTAATATGCTTACCTAAGCCTGTATAATGTATTAAATGAGTGACGTGGTGAAGTGACGCGTCGTATCGAACAAGTTGCCGCTCGAGCAGGCATAAGACGAATCATGAAAAGCGCATAACAGCGCCGTTGAATGTGCCCACGCTCACACGTGCAAATACGTATTTCAACCACGTTTGCAGTCGTTACGGTCATTTCTTTTTTGTTTAATTATTTAAAAAAAAAAAAACAACAAAGGAAAATGTTTAGAAACTGGTCGAGCAGACACGCACGGTAGTTGTGTGTTGTTGATATTTTATTATTTTTTTGTATTTCTTAGCATTACAAATATGTTATTTACAGGTTTGTGGATGTTGGATAGAATAGAATAGAATGTATGGATTTTTTACTTTTGACCCTGCGCATCACAAGTGGCATGTGGCCTTCGCGGTGTTTTTACCCGAATTCAAATACCGCGATGTGGTCCAGACTCCAGACCTGGTCCATTTAGGTCACTTGAATACTGAATTATTCAATATTTAAATATTTAATAACCTAGCCAAGAGCATGTTAGGACATGTCTAAGGAGTGTTCCGTAACTATAACCGAGTAAAAGGTTTTTTTTTTCAAATTACTTCAAAAGTTACTGTCTGACTTCGTTCAAAATAATTTTCCTAAAGAGTATTTAGCATGATCTATCAGCATCGAAAATCTGAAGTTTCTAAGTCTCATAGTTTAGAAATGCCAGGGGGGACCAACTTGTAAACCACTTAGGAGGCCGATTACTCGTAAATGATTGATTTAAACAAAAAGGCATGTATAAAAACTTGTCTTTATTTTAAAATACCTATTCAACAATACCCCACACGATGGGGTAGGATAAAAAAATATTTTTCATCCCCTCTTTGTATGTATGTATGGGGAGCCAACCTTTAAAATATAAAATTATTATTATTTTTTGATGCTAAAACCGAGATCTATACACAATCTATAACTATACCAAAATTCATCCATTTATGTTCATAATTACAGAGGCTAGAAGCGCGGACAGACAGACAGACGGACGGACAAAGAGAAACTATAAGGGTTCCTTATGTATTACAGAATCCTAAAAAGTAAATAAAATACAATAAAAAACATTAATCTACCGGGTGTAATCAATAAATATCTAGTTATTAAGTACCTGAATAGTCATAAAATTTTCCTTACATAACCTAGTGCAAACTATTAATTCACAGGCCGCAATAAAGAAACAATTTAAATCATAAAATATAATTACAAAAGTGTAAAACTAGTTGTCTCGCATATGACTGGGGTCGCGGGTGGGCGACAGAAGTCGCTTTCCATTAGGCGACCCGTGTGCTCGTTAGCACCAAAACAGTAAGTAAAACAGCTTAGTCAACGCGCTAAGGGCCTTATCATACTAGCGGATTGCGAGCGTATTCAAAGCGGAACGGGCGCTCAACGAACACGCCTCGTATTTTGATACGCGATAGGACAGTCAAAAAGTAAATCGTCATTATGTAATGTAAAATAATATAGTAACATAATATCTTAATTCGAACTTGCGTCATAGGAGTATCTTGTGACAGTTCTCTGTTTATAGTGTAGGTCCATAAAATAAAACACCTGAATTATAAACTGTGTGCAATTACTTTACTAATTATTATTTACGTTAAATAAAACAATTCAATAGGGAATATGCATTTGTTTTAAAACAACAAAACTAGTATATTTTCCGAAAGGAAACATAATGATTATGGACCAAAAAATGCAAAAATTGAATAATTGAATTATAAAGATACAGGAAACAATGATATTTTACTATAGCTAAAAAACGTAAATTACAATTCATTATGTTATTTTTGTAATTTTTACTTAAAACAATCATAGGTATATACATATATATTACATAGTAATTAAGTAAATAAAAACAATTTTGAAATAATCTCCATACATTTTTAACTGCGGCTATGACGTCATTCCACATTTGCATGATTTTTTGTATAGGGCGTTTTTTTTTATTTTCTCCAACGATCTCTTTTTATATGTCTGTATTTCATCAACGGCTGATCGTAGATATGCCATCGCAAGGACAATATTTCCTAGCATATTATGTACTTTTCGAAAAACCAAAAAAACCTATGCATGTTTCCCATTGCATAACAGCAGAATTGCGTAGCACCTCACTAGTCAAATTCGAACTTTCGACACTTTGAAGACCGCAATTGAAGTGCTAGAGCTATTATTATATTTTATGCTTAAATTATTTAATATTTATGTTTAAATAAATAACTATAAAAAATAATGCATAGAGGCATACTATCTATTTTGCACTCGGCTGTACCGAAGCTGTCGCGTTCGGCTGCGTTCGGCGGTCGTCGGGAAACGAATTCGATTCAAGGCCACATTCCAAATTCAATCCACTGTCAATGTCAATGGCTAACAGACAAGACGGGTGTTCTAGCGTAGACTAACTTGATAATTTTTATAATTTATTCGACTAATTTTGATACTTGGTACATTAATCATGACGCTCTCTGCCAGCATCGTAACTTATAAGTATAAAAAAAATTGCGTAAGGTTATGAATTATGATGTCCTTGAATATTTGAAGCTAAATCAAAAGTAAACAAAAAAAATATATTTTTAAAACAAACACAAAAACGCAAAAATTCAAAAATTATCGAGCTGAAAGTGTTTTTTGTGTCAATATTTGCATACAGCCAAAACAGCCATGGACATTATTCATTGAGCACCAATTTTTAACCTTGAATGTAAAATAGGGAGGATCGGAACAACATCGAAGCAGACGATTACATTACCTTTTTTCATTACAGGAATATAATATAGAGACGTTTTGCCGATATTTTTTCGCTCGTTCTTTTCATTTCAGGATTTGTGTTTTTTTTCTTAATAGCTACATATTTCCTTATATATAAATTTGTGCATTTAATAAACTCTTAACATAATATTTCAAAGTATGTTACTATAACTATGGTACTTTAACAAAATTTTATAGTTTTTTGTATATAAAATTTGTAATTATTTCGCCACTGCAATTTTTTAATTTAATTCGTGCCGGAGACTTTTATTTTTTCAAAACGGGAATTTTTCGAATAAATTATTTCTTTTACGTTTTAAAGCTCTTTAAGTTTTATGGTTTTTGTATCCAAGCTAGGTTTTTTTTTTAAATTATAGTACCTAACACACACTAAAACAAAATCGGAACAAAGACACATATTATTTTAATTTTACATTTTACTTTCATGTAAAAAAAAACTTATGTCATTCAATTTCAAAGTACATTCGTGAAAAAATCTATTGACTCTATACCTAGTACCTACGTACCTAATATTAAAAATACTTCGGTATATTCGTATGTCTCGTATCGAATTTCGTGCTTAGAATACAGTTACATTTAAATATTTTTTGCACAAGAATAAAGCTGTTGTTTAATCCAATTAATAGACATAGTAGGTCGTTGACATTGTATTTTTGGCAATGTGTGTAATAATATTATGTAGTTGGTACAGTACAATAACAAAAATTTGATCGTCCGATTTGAATTCAACATTGTTCATTTGTGGCACGGGCTTAAGGTTGGTATTTTTTACCATAACTTTCATAATATTAAGTATGTTTTTTAAAGCTGCGCCTTAGAACTTATTTACTTAAATCTAAAAAATAATTAAAATACATGCAAATATTGTTATCACTGAACAGATCCTTGACTGCAGCCATAAAAGTTTTTTTATTAATAAAATTGGACGTTAAAGGTTGGACAGTTTACTTAAAGTTTTTCCAAGTAACTTATCTAATCTCGCCGCTAAAAATAAAAAATAAAACATTAAAAAATGAGATAAATAAGGTCGTGCATTAAAATCGCATCGTAGATTTTAATTCCTGGTACTTTGAAGGAATTAAAATTGTAATTCAGTCAAAAAATATTACTTACTTAAGTTTGATTTATTTTTTACTGAGAACACAGAGTTAGTTTAGATTATTTTTTGTAAAAGTATTTGAATAACGTAAATATGGTTAAAAATTTTTAAAAAAATTAAGCATTTGTAAGTACATAGACATTGTGAAATATTTAAAATTAGAATTTTAAACTGACAAAATAATTTGTAGGCAACTCGCCACGTTTTGATCCGTGGCGGTTCTTGGAACGCGATAATGTATTTGCCGCTCGGAGAAAAAAATGTAATCTCATCAACGACTCTCTTACCGAGGGCGTAGAAGCGATAATGATGTGGCAAATTGGTATTACCATGTATTATGAGCGCACATCAACAAATTCACAATGTAATTTTGATTGACACCCACCATTACGGCGGACTGGTGTTGCGTCATAGTAACTACGGCTTGTATTTTCAAACACCCTCCATTTGTTTTGCTTTTTTATTTTTATAGCTATTCTATACGATGAGCGCTATTCACTAGTTGCTACCACGCATTGTGGCTATAATATTCGACTGAATATGACTGATGAAGGCAGAAGTTGCTTTTAAAAGTTGTAGAACAGACGCGGATTTTTTTTTATACGCAGCACAGATTAGATACTAATTATAATGTAGGTAAAATAATTGATGGTGTATTATTTATTACACTTTTAATAATCATTGCTCAAGCATGTAGTTTTGAACTTTTCCTATCTAGTGTCTATGATAATATTTAATGGACGGACTTTATTTTATCTTATACTTAAAATGTGACAATCTTGTGTTTTATATATATTTGGTTTCTCGGAAACGGCTGCAAGTATTACCGTGAAATACAGTATGCAGGGAGGGTGTTTTGGGGGAGAAAATCAATCTAGCTATGTCTTATCCCTGGGAAACAGCGCATTTTAAACATGTTTTTTTTTTCGTCCTGCAACATTACAATACATTCAATAATTTCGACTCTATTATGTCAGTCCAATTGGCAATTTGATACGCGAATGTATAATTTTTGCTTTGTTCGAAAATTCGTGATGTGGTGGGTTCGAATCTCGGTCAGAAAAATATTTTTGTATTTTTTTTAAATTTATCAGAACTCCGAGCAAAGCTCGGTTATCCAGGTACTACTAGTAACTTATAAGACCAAGGGAACAAAACGCTCACAAGGTTAACTAACGACTAACATTTGGAATGTAACAAAATTACAAGTAATCGTAGCCCCACCGTCACGCGATTCTCCTATCTTTATCTCGTATGATATAATTACCGGCCTCAGGCTGAGGCGGTCTTTGTTTCACGATTTTCGGCTTCACATTTTTTGTTCATCATCATCACTCACGGCCCTAAATTAACAAATTATCGGGTTTTATGTTAATTTACGATTCTTATTTTTTATGTAGTTTTGGGTCGAATATACCCGAAATTTATTGAACATCTTTTTGAAACGCTCGACATAATATGTTGCATCTTCAAGTATCAATATAAATATTTATACCTACATTAGTTTGAAGTAACATAATCGCATACATTTTTGTACCTTACTAATAAATGTTAAACAAAAAAAAACAATAACTAATTTCCTTGTGGCATAAAATTTATATAATGCCCATAAAATTAGTTAATATAAATATAATATTCGCATAGTATATTTTATTGTGTTAGATAACGCGAGATTTATTGCGTGAAAGCTCAATAGGGCCTCCTATTGAGCTTTCACACGCACACCTACTGCCGGGTGCCAGACGCGCGCGGTGACGTCACCAGGCGTATATAGCGTGACCTTGAGCGCGCTCAATGCCAAGAAAAAATCAACTTCCAGTCGCCGGACTATCTCATAAATTATAACACCCATAACATTCGTTACTGAGCTTTCTAACGAGACAACATAGTAAATATTGTCACATATTAGCTAAAGTTGTATGTTTTCTGTGATAAGCTCGTATTTGTAATTTTTGCATAGATAAGCAAAGTCGCTTGGATTGTTGTAATAAAACACGTCGCCACGCCTATAATCAAAAAATCTAAATCTACCAAGCATTTCTAGAGACATGGACATGGACATAATTAAAAAGAGGGGTCATAGGTTTTAATGTAAGTTATAAGTCATCTGTGAACGTCTTTAAAAGGTATCTGCAGACAAACAAACGCTATCTGTGTTATGTAACATTTTACATTATATTATTATAAGGTCGAAAATAAACTGTACATATAATATAACAATTATACAATACGTTCTAGAGAAGACACAACTTCAAATGAAATTGCATGTAAGATATAGTGTTTATGTTTATGCTTACTTTGATTACTCATTTATTTTATAAACTATTGTACATAAGTCATTTAATGGATTTAACATGTATTTATTTAAATAAATTTTAATATATTGAGGAAATGTTTGACTTTAAAACAGTAGCAAATTGAAATCGTTATAGTTTCAGAGTTTTCTGAGCAATTAAACACCGTTGAATGCTCTACTTCCTGTTAAAAATACATAAAAATAGATTAATAATATAAATTTACAGAAAATAATGGCCAATTGATAACGTAAAATCTATCTCGTCATCTATCAGTTCGTCTATCGATATATCACATACATCATATATCATCTATATATCATCATCTATCGTCTCAATCAGTTTTGAAAGCTTTTTAGGTAAAAATTTGGGTTTGGGTCCCGGGACGTTTCGTGTCCCGAAGTCCCGGGACATTCCATAATTTCAGTTGTCTCGAGTCCCGGGATTTTCGGGCGACGAATTGCGGAAGAACTGTATTGTAGGCTTTTCGTAAATGTCCCCAGTATCCGGACACCAGATGTGGAAATAATAGTCGCTGAACCGAGTATCAGTAGTTTCAAGTACACAACGAACTTGGATCAAATGGAACAAACAATAAAAAACAAGAGCAACATTAAAAAAGGAGTTTCAGCAGTTTGAAGCAACCGGTTAAAATTAAATTAATTAAAATAACTTTTATTTCGGGCGGCATAGGCCCATATTATTAATACCTTACAGACTAAATAAATAAAGCCTTATACACAATTAAACCGATTTGTTGTAAAGGAGAGAGTGTTTTCGGACAAAGCTGTGGACGCTGAGAATATTTTTTTTTTCTTTATAAAATATTTTTTCTTAAAAGACTTTCTTAAAATATTTGATTGTAGGTTGTCTCGTGTCCTGGGACAACCTACAATCAAATATAGACTTTGAAATTATCGGGAATTCCCAACCCCTAGTAAAAATCCTGTCCATACATTTTTGTTTGTTTTCGTTTGCATTTTCAAAATTAATTGCTGTTTGCACTTAAGTATTTTAAAATTAACCAAAAGCTAAACACTTAGCACCCTCGTACAATATCAAACAATAACTTAATATCGCAAATGAGATTCTTGTCCCATTAGTTGTGCGAAATAGTTATGTATCAACCCTAGGATAATTTATAGTTGAACCGTACCCCTCCTCCAATTAATTTAACCCTAGCAAGTGCAGGTCGAATTTTAAGCGAAATGTTACAAACAGCCAGTCACCGGGAGCCCATTTAATTTGCAACTTTGATTTCAACCGAAAGTATCAAAACATATCGCGTGCGCTACACTAACGCCGTAAAATAACTTTCTTTATTCAAAAATAATTTACTTTTTTTTCTTATTGTAGTACATTTTTGCAATTTTACTGCAAACCCATTTTTAATTTAAAAAAAAAGTTTATTATTTTAAAAAGAATTTGTGTTTTTTACTGATGCTTGTGATAATACAAAATTAAATGTTTAGGTTACGAAAAAGTCATTAACATTATTTTGAAAATAGTTTGTCCTGCACGTACAAATGCAAATCCTGGGACATTGTAGATAGCCCAGGGTCCAGATAAGCTCCCTCCATTAGCATAGATAGCAAAATCTCACAAAATTTATTATGTCTAACATCTTAACGTGACAATTGCCATATTACTAGTTTTGATATCTTTGCATATTACAACCAAGAGAATTTTATAAAAAAAAAAATGAAAAATGAGTTATTCCATTTTGTAAATAGCTTTAACATAAAGTTAGTCATAAAAATCTGTAATTTTATTATTTTATGTATAACCAGCAATTAAAAGTTAATATTTTTTCATTTTGAAATATTTTTATTGGGGTACTTAAAGTAACGTGTTAAGTGCTAAAAATTTCAAAACACAAATCGAACAAACTTTTTTCTATGCTTTTTAGGGTTTCGTAATACTCAAGAAACCCTTATAGTTTCGCTCTGTCCGTCCGTCCGTCTGTCTTTCTGTCTGTCCGCGCTTCTAGCTTCTGTATTTATGAACATAAATGGATGAAATTTGGTATAGTTAAAGAATGTGTATATTTCTCAGTTTTGGCATCATAAAAAATTATAATTTTATATTTTAGGGGTGGTCATTCTACCCCATCGTGTTGGCTATCGTTGAATAGGTATTTTAAAATAAAGGGAAGGTTTCTTACATGACTTTTTAATAAGTCGACCATTTTCGAGTAATCGGCCTCCAAAGTGGTTTATAATTCCTAACCCTGGCATTTCTAAACTTTAGGAGACAGAAACTTGTAAGTTTCCATGCTTATAGATCATGCTAAAAACTCTTTAGGAAAATTATTTTGAGCGAAATCGGACTATAATTTTTGAAGTAATTCAAAGAAAACCTATTGCGCGTTGATATTACGGAACCCTCCTTAGACATAACCTGACATGCTCTTGGTTAGGTTATTTCCTACATTACGATATAACAAAAAATATCACCTTGGCCATGGTAAGTCACCTGGAATTGTCCATTCTCCCATAAAATTGTCCATCCGGCGCATAGGTGGTCCAGTAACCATATGACCGAAACTTAGTGCTTGTGAGAATCCTAACTTTTAGGTCTTCAGATCATAGTAGTCATCTGGCAGACCAAATATAAAATGTTATGAATTATGATGCAGTTAAATCTTGTTTTAACAGGATTTTCCTAGTGAACGCTCGTTTATAATGTATGTAACTTGTTAGTTATTTTTGGACGTGTGACCGTTTGGATTTCAAACAAATATTTACTTCGTCAAATTTTATCTGCCCACCTGGTTCGTTAGTCCGAAAATTATTGTTCTATTTATTATTCCCGCGATTTCGGGCACGAAAAAGGAAATCCCGCAGGAAGCAAAATGTATTGCCGCAATAAAAAGTAGAGTATGTCCTTACCCGGGGTCTACTCTATGTCTGTGCTTAATTTCATCAAAATCGGTCCAGTAGTTTCGGAGCCTGTTCAATACAAACAAACAAATATTTTCATTTATGATATTATATTGATATTATAGATATTATTTTGTTTTATGAACATCTTAGATTTATTTTAAATGCACAAAACACGTCATCCTCTGTATCCTGTCTGCAATGCGAACATAATACCCATGCATGCCTAACTACAATTTTTACTGAAAACCATAACCCGACTACGTAAATTAAATACCCTGTTACACTATTATTACGAATCTATTGGCAACTCGTTCATTAAAATCGGACCAGTAGTTTAGGCGCTACGGTGGAACAAACATACATACATAGACTGCCAAAATCATTTCCTTCCTACCCTACATTTTGGTTTCGCCGCAGTCGGGTAAAAATCCATGAAAATACAAATAGAAAACCGGCGTGAGCAAACCCATGCTATATTATGCAACTGTGGAAACACAATATCTCGGATGATGGCAATAAAAGCTAGGATTTGTGATCGATCTTGAGAGGGATGCGACCTGTCCCACGACCCTGCAGGTGAGACGCAGATGTCGATCATCGCACACGAATGTCACTCCTAACACCACGCATGAAGGTGTATACTCCCGTGACAATTTTTGGCAATGCTCCCGTGGGAACGCAGTTTACGCGATCCAGGATTTTTTCAATAACTTCCTTTGACGCATTGTGACGCAACGATTTATTGGCATAGTTAATGCGTTGCATCTGTTTAGATTTACTGCATACTTAATAGGTATGAATAGGAAAGAAAGAATAGAGAATTATCTAGTGTGTACATGCCTTTATTCGTATCTGTGTTTTCCTCTATAATTATGAATCTTTTTTCAAATTTGAAAATTAAAATACCTGGTTTTTAAAACATAAAAAAAACAAAAGCCATTTAATTATTTAAGTTAATTGTTTATAAATTTTGCCAGTGGCACTTGATTATTTAGGGTTCGGTACCCAAAGAGTAAAAACGGGACCCTATTACTGAGACGTCGCTGTCAAGCTGTATCTCGTGATCGGTGATAGCTAGACACAAATTTTCACAGATGATAATTTCTGTTGCCGTTATAACAGAATAAAAAAAAAAATTCCAATACAAAAAAATCGTTTTTTTCGCTAGTTTTTGTTCGATGTTAATACTAGTGTTTGATATAAAATTAGAACTAATATTTGTAAAGATGATACGGAACCCATATTGCGTGATTCCGACTTGCGCTTGACCGGTTTCTTCAGAAATCATCATCAATCACACGCTATTCCGGTGGAATGATACCTCGATCATATTTGTTCGTACTTCGGAGGCGGAGAAAAAGGTTTGAGAGGCACTTAAGGAGTAAAATTTAATATTCTTGTGTTTAATATTTATTATTACTTAATATACTAACTATAACATAATATACATTAGTATGCAAATATCTTTCATCACCTACATAGCTTAGTTGAACATTACACATAAAAATAAAATTTTAAGTAGGTACGTATGTACTACTTTACCCTACTACTGTACCCAACTGTTTAAAAGAGAGAATAAAATAAAATGAAAAAGTTATACATAACTATTTTATTATCTGTTATCTTTTAACCATATTCTTTTTAAAAATAATATTAAAACAGATACATAATAATAACTACCTACTTTAAATTATTTACTTCCCAAGACGCAGGGAAGTGGCTAATCGAAAAGTTGTTCGATACAGCAATGTACCCGTATTGGGTGACGGAAGCGCTTGTAGCCAAATGCCCGACTCCAATATCTCCGCAGCTAGGAGGCGAGCCTGCTCCGTAGGACTGGACTACGTGTGAAGGAGATTATTCCGTATCAGTCTACAGAGAGGCTCGTCCCAGAGCCTTTGGGAAATGGTATTGGCGGGCAATTCGCTACAAGCACTAGTTGCGCTCCAGGCGTCCTTGGCCTCGTCCAGATATGGAACTGTATTGGGGTAGGATGGGTGCTCTATTATTTTGGAGATAAGTCTATGGTATGCGTGGACCGAGGAAAAGAAGGCCGGAAGGGATACGGCCGAAAGTTTTCGGACACCCCGGCCTCCGAACCGTACTGGAAGCGTTGCCTAAGTCCATGAGCGGTCATCGAATTTTATATTCAAAATAGTGGAAAGCGTATGTTTTATGGTGTCGTCCAACTGTTTGAGAAGTTGAGGGAACTTCCAAAGCTGACAACACCGCAAGACGTACGTAAATTTAGGCATAAAAAGGCAATAACCTATTAAGGTGAAGGCCATGTGACAGTTAATTTGGAGAAGGCAATCTAAAGTTTATTATCTTCATTCCAATTTTTATAAAATAATAAAGATATAAAATAGAAACAATGAATTTACCACTGAGGCGTTTAATAGCTGCAATAGGCTAAATGATTATTTTTTATTGCATAAATGAATAGCATATACTCTTAAATATGAGTAACTTCTCAGAGGAAACTGTGTATCAAAAGTCAATATTTTCAAAGGTACAGCGATTTGTATACAACATTTCGCAAGTCTCGTGAAAACGCTCCATACTAAAGTCGTCACGCCTAGTTTAAAGTGTATGAAGTATATGGCCGCAGCATACAATAATTAAACAAAATTACATTATTAAATGTTAAGTACAATCATTTAGTTAGCAACCTATAATAGATTTAGATATTATTAATTTCAATATTATTTATTTTCTTAAAATTCTGTACATTTCAATAATTATTCAAACATAATCTAAATTATACAAAAAGTTGTTGATAAAAATATATAGTTTTTTTTTAATTCTTTTATTTATAAAGGCCATACATACATCATAAGATTAAGCCGTTATTGATTTCCATAAATTATACTTAATCTATGCAACTATCCTATTAATCCTATTAATATTATAAATGTGAAAGTTTGTGAGGATGGATGTATATACCTATGGATGGATGGATGTTTGTTACTCTTTCACGCAAAAACTACTGAACTGATTTTTATGAAATTTGGTATGGTAGTAGTTTAGGCTCTGGATTAAAACAAAGGCTACTTTTATCAATTATTTAGAAAAAGTACAGTGTTCCTTTGGGATACTGTATTTACGCGGGCAGAGCCGCGGGAAACAGCTAGTACCAAATATAAATTAAATTGAAGTGTCTGTTTGTGATTTTAAATTAACAGCTTTTCACTAAATTAATATGAAAGTGTACTTTGCAATAAAAAATGTTTTTTTTGTCTGTCTGTCTGTTTGTTCCGGCTATTCTCTGAAACGGCTGGACCGATTTTCACGGAACTTTTGCTGGCAGATAGCTGATGTTATAAGTAGCAACTTAGGCTAAGTGCCTTTATCTTAGTGTGCCGTTTCCGTTGGTTCTACGCATACGAAGTTGCGGGCTAGTCATCCCTAAAAATCGTTAATTCAACGCTAATTCCACGAGAATTGGGCAGTTTGACTATAGTATATAGACTATAGTATACTTCGGAATCCGGAGCACCGGTGAAAATTCAGAGCATTGAAAATAGAACTCTGCGATATATTATCGATACATTAGATATTTCAACTGTATTGTATTCAATACAGTTGAAAATGGAAGTTTCGAGCTGTCATATATGACATTGACTATATATATATATATATATAATATGCTATGCAATCATAGGAACTTATCTTATGTTCATGATGACCAACAATGGGGGAATTTAAGGAACATTTTGGCTTTCGTAGTTAAGAATTAAAATAATTATAATTTTTACAAAAATTATCTCGACCACGTAAATTATATAGCCTATGTTTATACCGGGGCTATTATTACGAATCTATTGAAGCATATTACGGATCAGTAGATTCAGCACTACGGTGGAACAAACAAACATACATACATAGACTGCCAAAATCATTGCCCTTTCTTTTGGCTTCACCGTAGTCGGGTAATAAAACAGCCACTCTTTTGATATTATACGCCACATCTAATAACATTATTTTGGGTCATCTTTTATGGGTTTTATCTAGTTCGTTGGGCTTGTCTACTCCTAGCGTGGGCCTAAATACGCCACTGATTAATCCTCTACTGGCATTCGTTCTACAGTGTCTTCTTTGTGTTTGATGCTTCTTCTGTCTATGATGGAAGATCTCTCAGTTCTCTGGCATTTCGTCGTCAAGCACACTGCGTAGTGCGTACTCTTTAAAACTGTTTAATAAACGCAGGCAATTTCGAGCTTCCTACGGCCCGTACAGAACCCATTATCTCGAAACCACTACAAAATGAGTATCACATTCTGCGAAATACCCCACTGTACACAATTCGGACCTTATTAGCAGTTACTATGGTTTAAAATCCCTCGCCGCTTCCGTTACTTACAATACAATTATCTGCATAACACCAAACAAGATTGAACTGTAAGCGGGTGTACATTAAATCAACATTGTTATTTTGAACGCGATTCTGTAAGGAATCACTCGGTCAATTCTGAATCATATCACAAGGGATTAAAGTCTAATATTGTTTGTCCTTCAAGATGAAGATAGGCTATATTTCGATGGATCAAGCATCTGCTCCCGCGCATCTCGTCGGACGGAAATCTTAATGGCCTGGACCCTAACGATGGGATCCATCGATCTTATATTACGTTGTATTAGTAATGGTTTTTTGTTCGCTTGAAAATCATTTTAAAGACGCCGGTAGCTGTTGAATTGGCTGAAAGATGGCGCTTAGGCCGCCTAGGTAAATATAGCCTATGTTTAAAAGCTATGCCTATTGCCTAACCTGAACTAGTAGGCGACAGAATACAAAGGCAAATGAAGTAGGGGATGGCGCTTAAAATGTAGCCTAACAGCCGTATCCTAGATTTCCTCCACTCGACTCAACCTCAATCCACAAAAATTGTATCATTAGTTCACAAAATGTCCTCGACTTGAGAAATTTCCTTACGCGAGTCGAGGAATCAACTGTCAAACTTAAGGCACCTCAGGACGTACCTTGAGGCTCTCTCAGGCGTCTATTTTTGACATTTATATCGATTATTTTTATAAACAGAGAGGAATTATTTGAAGCAATTACAGAGGGATACTTATATTAAAAGAGAGGCAATCCTTCAGATTTTTTCGAGTTTCTAGATTACCTTTACGAAACTTAACGTGAAAATATCAACGAAAATATCAACACGCCAATACAAGTTAGGGGTTCACAGGTTCACAGACTGCGGTCTGTATAAGTATAAGTGTGATGTGTGTGAAGTGTGATCTGTGGATCACACTTCACACACATCACACTTATGTATATACACTAAGAATAGGTCGTTACCTATGAAATTGCCGTTCTGCAGTACTGGCCATTTCAAATCAAAATAATTTTTGTTTGGCTAAGAATTCTAATTTAAAATTAATTTTATTTTAAAAACATGGAATTCTTTTTCCAAAAGTAGTCATTTGTTTATTGATTAGTGTTATATTTTCATCACATTTCAATCTTTTTTGTCATCATTGATATGTTAAAAATTCGAGTAATAATGGAATATGAGTACCGTCGTGGCAGCAACGCGGCACAAGCGGCACGCATTGTTACCTGCGATGAAAAATGGATTCTGTTTGATAACCGCAAGCGCTCAGCAAGTTGGTTGGATCCTGGTTCAGCACCTAAACAATGCCCTAAACGAAAACTTACACCTAGAAAAGTGATGGTCTCTGTTTGGTGGTCTAGCGCCGGTGTGATTCATCACAGCTTCTTACCAAACGGGGTGAGCATTACTGCAGATGTGTACTGTGAAGAACTGAACACAATGATGGAGAAGCTGGCACATCTGCAACCAGCATTGGTCAATCGCTCGTCTCCGCTGCTCCTGCACGACAACGCGCGACCTCATACTGCACAGCAGACAGTCTCCAATTTGCAAGAACTGGGGTTGGAAGCTCTCCGTCATCCGCCCTACTCACCAGACCTTGCGCCTACAGACTACTACTTTTTCCAGAATTTGGATAACTTCTTGGCGGGAAAAAAATTCAATACCCGAGAGGCAGTACAAAATGCCTTTGAAGAATGTGTTGCCTCCCGTCCAGCTGATTTCTTTAAGAAGGGCATCAATAAACTGCCACTGCGTTGGCAAAGATGCATTGATTGCATGGGTGATTACTTCGATTAATACAAATAAAAAATACATAAAAAAAAACGTTTTATTTTTATACAAAACGGCAATTTCATAGGTAAAGACCTAATATTATAAAGAGGAAAGGCTCTGAAACTATTGGACCGATTTTGATGAAATTTGGCACAGATAATATAGAGTAGACCACGTATTCGTAACGTTATCGAGTGAAATTTGTATAGGCGCTGTCATTTTATTGAATTCTCATTCGATAACGTTACGAATACGTTGATGTCAAATGGTCGTGGTAAGTGCTAACCCCACTGAAGCCAAATGTAAATTGCCATATTCGCTGATACAACGTCAATCTGGTCCCATTTTTTATCAATTCAAACCCCATATTCGAACATCTGTTCACATACAGGTGCCGTACACAGGTGCAATGCGCGTCGCACACAACCGCAAGCTAAGGGGATGCACACATTTGCATCATAACGCACTTGTATACGCGTGAGACGTATCATGTTACTGTGGAAAGGATTATAAGATTTAAGTGTTTGACGTTTTATTGTTGAATGATATATTAGGCCCTTACATATGATATTGACGTTTTGTCGTACTGGCCACTTTGATCTCAAATATATCTTCTTTGGTTAGGAATTTCAATTTCAAATTTATACCGCTATTTACTCATGCATTTGTGTATCGAAAACCGTAATTTATTTGTTTTTTTCCTTTTTTGGTTTTTTCTTTGCGTCACTCTGTTTACAAAATGGAAAACTTGAAATAATATATTATTTTCGAGTACGAGTTCCACCGTGGCACCAGTGCTGCAGAAACGGCTCGAAGGATTAATGATGTGCATGGCGGCGGTGTCGCAAAAGAAAACACAGTGCGTTTTTGGTTACAACGTTTTCGTTCTGGAAATTTCGACCTGCAGAACAAGCCTCGTGGACGGCCGGAGACCAAAGTTGATAATGAAGAATTGAAGGCTATTGTGGAAGCGGATCCATCGCAAACCACGTCCGAGTTAGCTGCAAGCTGCGGTGTTAGTGATAAAACTGTTTTAATCCACTTGAAGCAAATTGGGAAGGTGAAAAAGCTTGAAGAACCTTTCAAGCTTTGGTTTCAAGGTTCATGAGGTATGAATTGAGTGCAGCAAACCGACAAACGCGCGTCCAACAGATTACCATTTTTTTTCGAAATTTGGATAACTTCTTGCTAGGGAAAAAATTCAACTCCGATGGGGCAGTCCAAAGCCCCTTCAAAGATTTTATTGATTCCTGTCCGAGTGGTTTTTTTTAGTAAAGGAATCAATGAACTACCTATAAGATGGCAAAAGTGCATAGATAGCAATGGTATATACTTTGATTAAATAAATATGTTATGTTTGAAAAAAATCGTCTTTATGTTCCTTCTAATCCGTTCCACCTAATATATGAATAGGTACCTATTACAAAAATGGAGTTCCCTTTTTTCGCATAATTTTTTTTGCATAGTTCAATGTGGCATATCTCAATAGGCATAATTCTGTTTGTCATAATAATAATTTGGCATACTATATCATTAGGCATAATTATCACTTTTGTACTAATTTAATGTGACCTAACTCGTTAGACATAATTTTTTTGTCATAACAATACTTTGGCATAACTCGTTAGGAATAAATAACGTTTGTATAGTTTTGCGTACGGTTAGAACTTTTTATCACGTTCGAAACGTCTTCGGAGTGGTAACATGGCCCTATAAAAACCCGGCGTGAAATAACGTCCGTGTAGTTTTGGGTTAGGTAAGAACATTTTTATCACGTTCCAAACGTCTTCGGAGTAGTAACAAGGCCTCACAAAAACCCGGAGTGAAATAACGTTTGTGTAGTTTTTGGGTTAGGTTAGAACTTTTTATCGCGTTCAAAACGTCTTTAAATATTTTTATATCGTTATGCCTAAACATGATTATGCTTTGTAAAAGTATGCTTAAATATCATTATGTGTAAATAAATGTATGCTAGTTAACAATAGGTATGCGTAATGATTATTATGCTTAAAGTGATTATGTCAAAAAAATTATACCTAAACAGTTATACCAAATTAATATTATGCGTAACTTTTATTATGCCAAGTAAAATTATGACATATTATGATTTTATGGGCATAAATAGAGAACCAGAATAATGTACTATCAGGGAATCTAATTCATAAGCAGATCGACTGTTGTCATAATTTATTCGTATGATGATATTAATATAATATCAAACTGACATGTCTTTCGGCCGAATACTGAAACGCTAATCAAAATTAAAAGACCTCCTACTCACAGGCTGTCGCTGTCTCTGCTAGCCGAAAAGACAAGGACAGCATGTGACTTAAGCGTCACTTAATTTAAGTATGTATATACAAGAACCCACAACCTCCTACCATTGGACCACGGAGGCTATACATTTTATGATTGCCTAAAATTACCTCGCACTTCTCACATTGAGATAACGTTAGTGGTCGGTGATGATGATCATGACTGAGATAATAATTATCTTCAGAATGTGTCTTCTTCGTTTTCAACTAGTAACTAGCTATTAAAAAAATTGCCGAATTTGAACTTGCGACCTCACGCGGAGGCTAAGCTAACAAGGCTGGCTGTATGTACATTATAAGTAAGTTAAGAAGGTCTTCCGTTACCAAGTTAGTTTAAATTTATATTTAATGCGACGGAAATCTATATTTTGAACAATAAACGACCGTGGTTTTTCGTATTAGTTGTAATCGTCAAAGATTCCGGTGGCAATAAAATATTTCTCAAAACGAAACTCAAAGCTACATAGGTGTTAGAATTTTTTTTAATTAAAATTCATCAAACCGTAATGGAGTATTTTACACCAAGTAAAAACTATCATATTAAATTGCTTGTTTATAATAGATTTCGCATAATGGAAACGACAAACTAAATACCGATATTTATCCTACTAGTAGCGTTTGCTCGCGGCTCTGCTCATGTAAATAAAGTATACCTGAGGAACACTGTACTTTTTTGGGGTAAAAAGTAGCCTCAGGTGTTAATTAACAGCTTAAACTACCATCATACTAAACATCAAAATCCGTTCAGTAGTTTTTGCGCGACAAAAGTAATACATACTTATAATAAGTCAAGAAACCACGGGTATGGAAATCCAAAAGACCAGCTACGATTACCTACATATCTAATCGTAGCTGGTCTAAACTTTGTAGTTAGGAAGAATAGAATAGAAAATAGAAATAAAGAATAATATTACGTATAGACCTTCCTAAAATAGAATTATATGAATACCTAATTCCTATAAGTCAACTGTACATACAAAACAAACTCTAAGAAACATACAATTTGAATCTCTACATACTTATGTAGAGCATATAATGGTTCAAAATTTTCCAGTATGAACATCTTTTCCTCGACGCTGTAGGGAAACTTGCATTTCAAATCAAATATTAGGTGTGAAGTGTGCATAATTATTTACGTTAAATTCAACGTCCCAACTAATTTCTACGACGAAATCCGCGCCAATGTCATATTAAACGGTTTTTTACTGGAGCGCACGATTTCGATACTTTTTATTCACTGGGTGACAAAAGCGTGAAAAACTGGCGCAAAAAACACAATTTGCGATCGCCGTGGCATTTATCCCGTTGATTTACGAGCTAATATGGAGTGTTTTTTAGATTTTGATGCGATCTGGGTCTCGGTCGCCCCTTTCCGGCAAAGCGAAAAATTACTATTCTTCAATGAATTGCGGCACGTGTTTCATCTGAACAGAGTAATTTAGTGATAACGTTAAGAAAATAAAGTAGGTAAAAATTAGAACTACCACGGATATAAGAGGATATATAAAAAAATATCCAATATGCATATTATTATGTAAATAGCAAATAAAATTAAAATTTGCAGCAATTAATTACAATAAGTAGGTTTTATATGGCATAATGTTATGGTCACAAGTCGCATGTATAGAGAATAACAAAAACAAATTTCAAATTCAAACTTGCATGCAGAACTTGCAAAACGATTCTCGTGCAATCTCAGTTGAATTCGAATCCATCTTGTTCATTACAAAACGAATTATGAATATTGTAATTGTTACAAAAAATATGATAGGTTTAGTAAGTTTGCCGGTTGATTTCGCGCTATTTAGGTAGATTACTTGGTTTTTTGTTCGCGTTGCGCCAATATTTGACGCATGGCCGCATCTGACATTGACTTAGAGTTTTTATCGGAAACCTTTGAGGTTGACCAAGAAAACTCATAGATTTTCCTATAATAAGTGCATTGGAGTGAAAATCGAGGTCACAGTTAAATTGGCCCTTATGTGACAAAAAAACAATACCTTTGACAAAATATTAATCTTTACAAATGTATCTTGTAAATATTGTACATTTTTTCTTTAAAAGTCAAGTGACGTAACAAATTAAGGGCGACAAAAACTACGCCTTATTAAGGGGGAGCGAAGTAACCCCAATACTCGTGAGATAAGCAGAGAATGTATGTCCACAATTAATAATAATTTTAGAACGCCGAAAACTGTCCGAGCGAGCCCGCTACTTTTTGCCACTGTTTTTGTCGCAAGAAAAGCTTTTTGGGATATTACTTTTTGGGATATATTTTGTCGAACCAATGTTATTGTTATAATTAAACTATATTTCTTAATAATAAGATATCCGCTTCATAATTTCTCTATCAATTATTAAAGAAAATCATTCCAAGTACCGTTATTTATTGTGATATTTAAGATACAAAACTTGCGACTGGAATTTGGAGAATTGATGATAATTAAATTAATTTAGGACATAGTAATGCACTAGCATACTCTCAGATTTTGCTTTAATTAATGTAATAAAAAAGTAATAAAAAAGAATTGCGTCAATAAATTATTAAAAAAAATAAAAACGTCAAAAATAAAAATATATTTACAAAGGTGGAACGTTTTTGTTAAAGGGTCTGTTTAACATGTCATAATGAATGACCAGCCCTTAGTAAGGATATTAATCCCTTGACCCTCCTCCCTACGTCCTAAGGGCACGAAATCTCTCCTTCTAATCATGGCTTCCTAAATCACATCCAGATTACTTGCATGTCATGTTTAAATCGCAAAATATAATTAATATAGGTCGCGTGATTAGCTGATGATCTTAGCTCTAAACAAAAAACAAAAAAAATAAGTGGCGCCAAAATTTAAACCAACGACTTGCATAAATTATATTAATTAGTAATTACGAAAAGAAATTGCTGGTTAGTGAAATTATTATTTATAAAAAAATTATATAAGTACTTAATTTTAATTGCATTAATTTCATTAAATCATACTTATTGCTCCTGTTTTTAAATTATAATTTATTGTTTCATGTATTGAGTCGTCATCAGCCCATGATTTATGAATCATTTATGTCATTAAACCCAACAAATTGTTCGTGTTTTATCATTGTTTAATGTTTATATATTTTTTGTGTCTAATATTAAATTACATGTTAGTCTAATTAAGTTACGAGTTATAACAACATGTCTTGACTAGGACATAAAAAATATTTCAAGACTGCCTGATTGGTGTCTATTACGAATTTATTTCGTTTAATGTTATGAGGTTTGTTCTTATATTCTAATACCTTTTCATGTCTTACGACCATAAATAGGAAATTCTTCACTTTTCAATTCGGAATTTTTTCAATTTTACATTTATTTTTAATGACGCATTTTGTATTAAATATATAAGGTTCGGTAAAATCAATTACCGATGTTTTGGGCATATTATGATCGACTGCATAAATTTAGACTTTTAGGCAGAAAAATAATTGCCATACTCGAAAAAAAAATCCTTTATATGGGCGAGGTGTTGAGCGGAGAGTCACCCATATACGAGACGATTTCTTATCGCAGTAGATCATATACCCAAAATATCCGTAGTTGATTTTACCAAACCTTATATTGTATGCGCTAGTATACGTTTTTGTTATACATATTTTCAAACGTTTAGTTACTATTCTTTGTAACCACTACTTGATAGAACTAATCTAGTTGATACATTTTAACCTCGATCGGTTTTTTGTGTCAAAGGCCTCTTCTCTTGTCCGATTTATCCTCGATCCTTCGAATGAATATAACTTTCAACCTGGCAACGAATTTCATCTGTGCCGGAAGCTACAGAGCGGTCCGATTCACCACAGATTCCTTTTGAATCGATCGCACCTCACGCCATTAACTACTGATCAGAACTTTAATTATCTCCGACTGTGACCAATCGCGTCCGTGTCTCGATTCTGACAGTCATGCGACATGCTACCGAATCTTGTACTAGTAAACACAAATATATGAATTTTACACTCACCTGGAGCGGAATTATCGCCCTTGTAATCTTTGTGATTAAGGTTAAATTCGTTTACGGCGGCATCAATAAGAGCACTTTAAATTTTCATTCAACGTTACCTACTCATAGCACCACATCAGTGCCCGAAGAGATATTTTAGACTGTATTTTCTGCTCCTTAAGATCTGTTATTACTTCGATTGCTATTAACATTTTTGATAGAGGAGACGAAATTGAGTCGTGCTTCATCAATAGCTGGTGGAGGAACGTGGTACGGCCACAATGAAACGGCTCGGTAGGATGACACGCAGTTTAACTTGGAAACTAATTTGGTACCACAATGAGCGCCGTGCCGAAATATTTCGACGGCGTTCTGTTTACCGGCACGCGAGAATTAGAATTTTGAATATATTTTTTTTGTTTATTTTTTTATTATTTATTTATATATGCAAATGCGGCTATGAATGCTAAATTATAATTACTCGTTATGATTAAGGAAGCCATTTAAGGTGCGTGGAGAATGCCGTGAAGCTTCATCCTGTTTATAAAAGTTTCGGTGTAACAAATTAGTTAGCTACCTGCGGATGCCCACCAAGGACAGCATTCACTTTTCGATAACAAGATGAATCTCGTAGAACATAAATTTCAAAATCGTAGACCGTATCCAATTTTACATTTACATTTTAAAATGTTATACATAATTTTGTTTTTGTTATAATTACCGCCGAAATTACGTTTGTACAATAATATGTATCTGAATAATATATATGTTGTTAATCGTATAAATTGCGATGATTATATTATAATTGCGATCGTTTTAAATATCTTAACTATAAAGATTTTCATTTGTCTGTAGGTACATACCAGTCTTACCAATATACTTATTTCATATTAGCTTTTGCCCGCGGCTCAACCCTCGTAAGCACAGTATCTTGACGGGAACACTGCGCTTATATCGGGATAAAAAATAGCATTTATGTGAATCCAGAGCTTGAACTACTACCATACAAAATCCATTCAGTAGTTCTTGCGTAAAAGAGTAACAAACATCCATCCATCCTCACAAACTTTTACATTGATAGTAGTAGAAGGATGTTTAACACTTTGCAGTATCAACTCTCTACACTTATTGTGAGAAATCCTTATAAAAGTTTTCTCAAGACTTAACCCTATAATATTATCTACAATAATCGTGTTTACCTACTTAGCAAAATTACTAATATCCTGTTCGTTTGTTTCCAGGTGTTCGGGTCGAAGGCGGACCTGCAGCTGCACACGCAGATCCACCTGCGCGAGGCCAAGCCCTACCGCTGCACGCAGTGCCCCAAGGCTTTCGCCAACTCCTCCTACCTGGCGCAGCACTCGCGCATCCACCTTGGCATCAAGCCCTACCGCTGCGAGATCTGCCAGCGCAAGTTCACCCAGCTGTCGCACCTGCAGCAGCACATCCGCACCCACACCGGAGACAAGCCCTACCGCTGTACCCAGATCGGCTGCACCAAGGCCTTCTCCCAGCTCTCCAACCTGCAGAGCCACAGCCGCTGCCACCAGACTGACAAGCCCTTCAAGTGCAACTCCTGCTACAAGTGCTTCACGCACGAGAAGGACCTGCTCGAGCACATCCCCAAGCACAAGGAGTCCAAGCATCTCAAGACGCACATCTGCCAGTACTGCGGCAAGAGCTACACGCAGGAGACGTACCTCAGCAAGCACATGAACAAGCACGCCGAGCGCGCAGACAAGCGCCCGCCCATCTCCGCGCTGGGGCTGGGCCTCAACCGCTCGCTGGGGGCGGCGGCGCCCGCACAGGCCTTCGACCACCCCTACTGGCCCAAGGTGAGCCCCGACAGCGCCGCGCACATGTCGGACGACGGCGGCTACCACCAGCAGCGCGAGGACGAGCACGAGCAGCAGCTGCAGCACCAGCGCGCGCTGTTCGCGCAGCACGAGCACGACGAGCGCGTGCAGCCGCCCGTCTCCGCCGCCAACTCCGCCTTCACGCCCATCAACTCTATGGCGCCGCACCTCAACGGTCTGGGCAACCACGGCGCGCTGCCGGCGCGGCCCTACCTGTACGAAACGCTGCACTTCCAGCAGGGCAAGCAGCAGGCCAGCTCGTTCCCCAACCAGTTCATCTCGCTGCACCAGATCCGCAACTATGCGCACCAGCCCACCGCCCTGCTGCCCGCCGACCACATTCTGCCGCACGCACTGCACAAGGATAAGCAGTAGCTCCCCCCGCGCCCCGCCCCGCGCACTCCCCCCTTAGAATTCCTATGGTATTATTAGTATATAAATTAACGAAATATAAAAAATATTTAGAATCTCGCTCCTCGGGACGGTTCATTGAAATTTTAGTGATGCGACTTCACGTTTTAGACTTGTATCGATATGTAATACTCTGAATTTTGTGAGTAGGTAACGAATGTACTGGGTATAAAATGTGATTTTAAATAAGCGAATTGTTTTGTATTTTCGCTCGTTACGTTTAGATCGGTTACCGTGCACGGACATTTGTTTTCTCATATCTCCAAAATTTTTTGTCAAAACTAGTAAAAGCAGTGCCCGCGCGAATACAGAATCAATACTTACTTATATTTATTATAGCACAAATTGAACAGTACACATGCAAGCTTTACATAATACTGTTTACGTTAATTATTATAACTTAAGTACTGAATGTTATTGTATATTTAATAAATTTTAAAATAATATTAAGATTCACTAAGTGTAAAATAATTCTGTTTATGTGAACCGAGGTATTTTACATTTATATTATAATTTACGAGACGATTCGAATAATTTACAACAATACAGTGTAAAGTTCCTGCAGTATGTGCGATATCAGGTGAATAATGCCGTGTAACACTTAGTTCTATTCTTGCTTGCATTTTTATCTTATACGTTAGATGTATCTACACTGAACACAGATCTCTTGTCGTCACAAATGCACTCAGTTCCTACTTAAATCAAATTAAATCTAATTTAGTTTTATTTCACGCACCTTAAATGTTCTTATGAGAAACAGAAAATGTGGTCTTCCTTCAGATTTGTGTTAAATGTAGTTTTACTGAGATGGAACTGTTAAAATCTAAGGTTGTGATAATTTGTACTGCTGGATGCATCTCAAAAGATGCGGATGAAAAAGATCGAGACAAATTAGTGTCAGTTCTAACTAAGCACGATTACTTTGTAAATCATTATATCTTCCAATAATTCTATAGCTAAACAATAATTGCACCGACGACGGATTACGTGTGCTTTTAGAATTGATATTATATGTTGTTATGCACTTATTATTTCTCATACGTAACTATTTACATTAAAGTAATTTTATTTTATGATCGTCTTGAGGTAAATCGAAGGCTGAAGACATTTTCTTTTTGCATTTCCGTTATTATACAATGTTATTATAATTGTATCGATAGGTGGCCAAAATACTTATTTTCATCTCTCGATGCCGATGTACTTTGTAAATATTTTGTAAATATGATACACGTTTTTGAGATGACTTCGATTTTATTGACATTTTTTTAAGTAAATGCTTATGCTCAATTAAACTAGACATAAGAATCAAAAATCAATTTACTTTGGTGCCACTTCAGTGACACTGGTATTATAGATTTGTGATAAATCCTCATTTAGATTGTGTATCTTTAACATTTTATCGATAAAATGTGACAATCGGTGGGACATCACTATATTATTGGTTTATTCGGTTTCAATTAATTTTGGGATATATAAATCGTTTTAATCAGTATTTAATTTTCTGATCCAAATCGATGTTGGTACTTATTTGATGTATACGAAATGTTATTTTAAATTTGACTTAGACTAAACGAAAAATGTGATAGGGAGAAAGATTGGGAACGTATGCTCGATTATTTTAGGTTAAATTGTTAGGTTGTGGATCAGGGTGCGACTGGGCCAGCCAGGCCCGAGGCCAATGTCAGCTCTGTACTAGCTAAACGAAATATTAGTAGAACCTATATAATTTTAGAAACCAGTACGGTTTCGTATGTATTAATTTTTATACTATGAATTGTTATTGATTTTTTATATTATTCAATTCATTTTTATTAATTTTTAATATAATTTTAGTGAACTTTTTATTGAACTTTAAACTATTTTCAAGCCTTGTTTAGCTACTGTGGACCTGACTGCCCGTCGCTGAAGACCAAATTAAGTTCTGTACAAATATTGTTTATGCCAGCAATATTATTTCTTCCGAAGTGTAGATGTATGGTCCAAATTCTATCGGTTTTAGGTATTGCCAATATCTCTCTATTGTAAGTAGAAATGTGATATTGTATTGAAGTTTTTTTTAAGTATAATATTATAATACATATTTTTGTAAGTAATTTCGTTTATAGTTTCGCTTCTAGTGTTCCCGTTTATTATAAGATGGAAGATCTTTTTTGTTACTTAAAATCAAATAAAAATTAATTACAAATATGCCAAAACATGACTTTTATTTATCCCTTTAATAAGAAAGTCGTGCTCTTCGAAATTTCATATTAGAGAAAACTGAGATTTTCTGATCATGTTTACGAATTTCATAATAAAATTATGAGATTTTCTGCTAATGGCACGACTGGCTCTCAGATGAAAACCTCAACTATATTTAAACCTTCAGAACATGTAACGCCATCTGTTTGCGGCTAGTGGTAACAGTTAATCAGTCAGTTCGCATACATCGGACGTACAGAACCTTCCAACTGCCAGTACGGTCAGGTTTAGAGGCAATAAATATCAGTAGCATATAATGCGGGCTACGGCCGCACTATCGCAATCGACTTTTCGAGAGCTAGGGCTAAAATATGCCCAATAAACTTATATTGAAAAGTTGCCAGAATTCAAATTAAAACATTGCAGTTTTTTACACGGAACATACCACCTCCTTCAGTTTATGTTCTCCTGGTACTTTTAGCTATTAGTTTGGTTGGCTTACACGTTTAGGTGCGGTCAAATAAATGAAATTTGAAGAAAAATAGCTTCAATTCCTGCTATTAATGTATTCCTGGTATCCGATATTTAAAAATTAGGTTTATTATTTATATGGAATTGCAATATAAATTTATTTAGTCCTTATATTATGAATGAATTAAAATTACTAAACTATAATCTAAACTATATACTATATAAGTTATTGTCTAAATGAAAAATAAAAAAGGGCTATAGATAAAAAACTGAATCTAGGTCAAAGGCGGTGGAATACCTAAGAGGCTGGCAGCATTGCCTCATTGTATATTTATATTATTTACATTGCAATTATACATTGCCTATTTATATTACCTACCTGAAATCAAAATTTTAACGGTCGTAGCTACGCCGTAGCTCAAGTTGTAGTTTAGACACAACGTACCACCTCCTACAGCTTATATTCCCTTGGTACTTTTAGCTGTCCGTTTGGCGTTTACGGAACAACAAAAGAGATATTTAAAAATGAAAAGTTTTAAACGTACCACAAATTCTTATTTTGCTGATATCACTCTACTCGAAATCAAAATATAACGGTGGCGTAGCTCCTGCGCGGCGTGGGCGTAGCTAATGTTACGATAGTTGACACATCGTACTACCTACTTCAATTTATATTCTCCTGGTACATTTAGCTGCTTTCATGCGCTCAGTGACTTGTTATTGTAGTGCCCAGCCTCAAAGAAACCAGCTAGGCAGGCTAACATTTCATTACATCGTTATTGTCGGTATTTAATATGCATATTGTATATGCCGCAATACCTGTCTAGTGTCTGCCTACAGGTGCCAGGTGTCCACTACAACTGCCCTACTGGATATACCAGACACAGGATATGTGACCAATACTTTAAGCCACTTTAAGGTAAGGTAGGTAAGTGCTATGTGCCCCTCATTGGCTGTTGATAAATAAAACATGGCATGTCTTTATCCTTTTATTTAGTTAACAGTAGCAAATATAAAATATATACTTAAAATAGGTATTTACAATAGGGACGTATACCTACGTAGGTAAAACTCGTACAGAACAAACCATTCAAAATTAATAAGCAAAATATTCTACGATTTATAAGATGCATTTTACACATTAAACGGTCAACGCCGAAGATTATGACGTTAGTACAATTAGAACACGACAACAAAAACAAATCTTGCGTCGATTGACAGTTTCGAAGTGTCAAAACTGACGCTGTCACGAGCCTTTTCCCACAAAAAGGCTTCAGAAGCGTCAATTTTTTTCACGTCGTTTTATAAAATGCATCTACCCTTAACAATAATGGGAATATTCGTTATATGGTTTGTCATTTAGTCGCCCTAATAACTAAATAAGAACCATATAATATGAGTACTGAAAAATAAAACGAAATTGATTATAATCGAAAACATGGCATATCAAATTGATTGAAATAATGCCAAATTCACATTAAAAAAAAAATTTTTGACTAGATTTAGAAGTTTTAAATTTTGTTACGACTAGAATGTAATAAAAACCAGTTTTTATTTTAATAAATAACTAACACCTCTATGTCAACAAGTCTATGTTTTATGTTTACAATTCCCAGATCTACGCGAGATCAATTAAAATTTGTCACAAACGAATCTAAAAATTTTAGGAGTCAGTCTTAAGTGGCTTAACGTGATTTGAAAATACGTCATATTTTTGCTTGTTATTTAGCAAGTTATTAACAATTTTACTTTAGGCGTAATCCTTCCTATTGAGACAAATTTGTACAAAATTTATTTCGACTGTATTGTCCGGAATCCGGTAGGAAGGCAAAAATTCAGAGCATTGAATTGATTTGATTTTCAACTCTATTGTATTAGCGCAGAGTTATATTTTCAGTGCTTTGAATTATTCCGGATCATAGTTCCAGCCTTAAGTGACTTACTTTCGAGTTAGTCAGCTACATGCACCGTGCAGTGTGCTGCAGTTTCCGAATGAACTGGCTTTGAAAATTCCCTATAGACACATCAACTTTTATCATTTGAACAATGTAAATTCCTGTATGAACAAAATTCTTTAGGTCGAAAACGAAACCAAAAAGTACAAAGCGAATGACAGCTTAACACCCTCCCACCCCCGATCACGTTAGACCACTCACACCTCGACCTTAAACGGCGAGCCGGGTATGTGCTCGTCCCCCCACTTGACCAGCACGACGTACTCCCCGCGGTCGCGCACGACGTACGAGCACTCGTAGTTATGCTTGCCCTTGTGCTTGAGCTGGACCTCGTCGCACGGACCCTTGGGCCCGTAGATGCCGACGTACATTATGTTGTTGCCTAGAATGGAGAAATACGGATTTTGGTGGATACGGTGGATAACTGTAGACTAGTTAAGGAGTTCTTGACCAGACCATTTTAAAAGAACAATTTTCCATCTTTAATAAAAGGTGGTAGGCATCATGTTGGACAATTCTATATGTGATATTTGATAACCTATATGGAAATATATTTTTTTTTAGTTTTGAGTTTGAGTGCTGTGTGCGAGATTTTGTCACTAGTGAATTATTGCCGTGAATAAAATAGAACTCTGCCTTAATACTATAGAGTTAAAAATCGAACACATGTCTGTTAATACATATATTATAACAGCTCGACACTCGACACTTCGATTTTCAACTCTATCGTATTGGCAAAGAGTTCTATTTTCAATGCTTTGAATTTTCCCCGGCCTACCGGATTCCGGACAGCTTAGTCCCAGCCTTAAGTTGCGCTCGGCTGATCCGCACGTCTGAACGCGACCTTGAAATCTCAACTCATCATCATCAACAAATCCCCTCACCAGCATCCCCCGCGTGGACGGTGAACTGGTTGTGTTTGTTCAGGTACGCCTTCTTCAGTCCCATGCCCTTGCTGGTGACCTTGCTGGCATCGGACTTGAAGTTGGGCAGCACGGGGCCCTGCTTCTGGCCGGACTTGGCCACCTTCTGGACAGTTTCCACGGTGACTGAGGAGGTCTCCTGAGCGCCGATCTCGGCAAGATTCGCGCCTGTTGTGACAATGAAGAATTGAAATATAACAAAAGCAATAAACTCAAAAAGAAACTAAAATGTTATCTACTAAATACCACATAACCACATAAATTAATTACATAAATATTTTAATAATTTACCGGTTAGATATACTAATAATAACATAATATTAGGTATGAATGTCTGTAAAATTAGTAATAAGTAACTTTAGAATTTAGATTAAGATGCTATGAACGGGAAATGAAAAGTTAGCATTTTATATGAAAAATATAACGATAACTGTTTAGACCAACGTCACTACTTAAGTGTAGGTTAATTATTTATTGCGCCATTTTTGTTTGTGTATCTTGTGTTTCTCGCCTTTGTTTGATATATTATTTTTGTGAGAAATAAAGTCTTAAACCTTAAATTTAGATATAATGTGGCATTGACAGTCTGGACTCAACTCTAGACAATAATACCTGAGGTTTCTGCCTGCAAAGTCACACCTGTCGGGTAATCTAGATCTGAGTAGTGTGGAGATTGGAAACCTGCACAGTTGTGCGACACACACGCACCGGTTTACCTGTACAACTAAACTGTACAGGCAAACCTGTTAAGTATACCCTTACATTTCTTTTTTTTTTTTTGAGATGATCCATGCGTCGGATGGGCATGTAAAAAGTCGGTCCTGCGCCTGATCTCTCGCCAGTCGTGTCGGTTGTCCGTCCCACTGGGTTACGAGAGTAAAGGGAGAGAGAGTGCTCTTGTGTACTGCGCACACACTTAGGCACTATAACGAACTCCTGCGTAGCTGGCACGGTTTCAATGAAACCGGCCACCGTCACCGAAATCGGTGTGGGAACTGGGGAGCTATTATACCCTTACGTGTATGGCTAGCATTAAACATAACATAGACGCCGCAGATAAGGAGAACTTTTCTATAAAATTACTTGGCGAGTGTCAGTCCTTACTAATTGCAAATTCGAAAGTAACTTTGTCTATTTGTAACGCAATCACGCCTAAGCCACTGAGCGCATTGTGATGAAATTCGATAGGTACAGAGATTGGAAATTCCGGAAGGACGTAGACTACTTTTAATTGCGGCAGAATGTTCGTTTCCTGAGCCTCATCTAAAGCGCAGTCGGGGAGCACGTAGAACGCGCGAGCCAGAGAGACAAGTGGCATTGAGTAAATGTACGAAATTCCACGTGCTCCGCGACCGCACTTTAGTATGATATATTATGTTTCATTTGATGCAACAACACCTTTGGCCTCGATCTTGAAGGGCGAGCCGACGATGTGCGCGCCGTTGTACTTGATGCTCATGTAGTAGAAGCCGGGCGCCAGCGGCGTGTAGCGCACCTGGGGACAGAACAGGTTCATGGTAAGATTGGCGAGCGACAGCGGACAGGTTGCCTTATGATCACCATCACGCCACGCCATCGATGCAAATAAGTTTTGCCTCCGGAATAATAGACAGGGCGACAGAGTGATACAGCAATTCTGTAATTTTTAGGGTTCCGTTCCCAATGGATAAAAACGGAACTCTATTACTGAGAATTCGCTGTCCATCTGTCCGTTTCTCAGTCCGTCTGTCTGTCTGTCAGTCCGTCACCAGGCTGTATCTCGTGAACGTGAACTAGCTATCAGCTAGACAGTTGGAATTTTTACAGATTATGTATTTCTGTGGTCGATACAACTACAAATAGGTACTACGTGTAAGAACAAAATTAAAAAATAAATGTGTTTGGGTATAAAACAATAAGTAAATGTTTTTTGGAAAATAAAATACAAAAAAACTTGATTTTGTCGCTGTTCTTTTACTGATATTAATAATACTAGTGCTCGATATTGGTACTAAAAGTTGTATAGAGAACTGTACGGAATCCTTCGTGCGCGAATGCGTCTCGCACTTGGCCGGTTTTTTTGTACTATTTCGTAGACAAAACCTATTTAAACGGTGTCATACATGTGCTGTAAGTAAAGTCGAGCCAGCCTATTTGAGTAGAAGCAGGTCATACTCTCGTACTAGAGGAGTACCAAGTTTTAACCTACTAGGGCCCACTTGTGCAGATCTGGGTTGAAATATCATGTCTTTTCTTTCATAAATACGAAGAACGAGAGAGATAATATGATAACCCAGGGTTAATTTTAACCAATCACAGGCTGGCGCTGTCTCTGCTAGCCGAAATGACAAATACAGTATGTAACATGAGCGTCACTTTATTTAACTATCGTTTCAGAATTCGGGCACTACACTCTTTGGGCAGATCAATAATGATGAACCTCACCTTATACCCCTCCTCCACCTCGGTGCAGTCCATGGCGACGCGGGACGGGCCGTCCATGGTCACGGAAAGGATGCCCGCGCCCGCGCTGCACGTGTTGATGATCAGGTCCGTCTTCGCTCCTGTTGCCAGAAAATACTCATGAAACATAGATAACCGTAGACTTAGGGCCTGTTTCAGAATGTTCTGATCAGCATCAAACAGATTACTCGCAAGTTTTGGACCCCTGTATGCCATGCGATAGAGACAAAACTCGATAAGATGTCTGAAATTTCTTAGAAGATTGTGGAACAGGCCATACGCCGCTGCCTCGAATTTCGCGGCGGCGCGGGCGGGCAGAGACAACAACGGCGTCGCGCGCAGGGCGCCACAGTCACGGCTTGTCAGAAATGCACTCCTGTCAATGCGTTTTTAGTAGTCGCGAGACTCGAACTGCACTGTGAATAGAACTGTGCGCTAATACAGCAGAGCTGAAATTCGTGTAGAGTTGTCAAACCTGACATTTGACACTTGGATTTTTTGGAAACAAATAAACTCTCGTGGAAACGTAGCCTTACAGCCCTAGTTGTTTAGTATTAGAGGTTATTATAACTGTAAAAATGATAAATACGTTGTTGCTAAATATACATATAAGACTAGCGAAATAAAAGGAAATTACCATCCTCCCCGTCACTTGTTCAGACCTATGAAGATTGCAGACAATAAGAATACATACAGTTACTCGTGAGTCAAACGTACATTTTATTATTACATTTATTTGCTAATTTATTGTATACATAAAGCGATAATATTGCATTTGTTGGGTTTTTTTAGTAAATTAACGACTTACCTGTCTTCACGGCGCCCAGCCCTGGGCCGTGGGCGTGGACGGCGGCCGGATCGGCGTCATCTTTGCCCACCTGGCAATAAAATATAAATGGAAAGTAGAAACAAATTACAAATCACTTATTCGATGCTGAAAGACTTTTACATAAGGATATTTACAGTACGGCTTTCCTCGCTGCATTTCTCAATAGATCCTTAACTCTCTAATGAGCCCGCTCACATGCAAACGATCGTAACGATCTGTCGATTCTAAAATCGATAGTTTCATAAAAGTTTTGTTTACAAATTTGCTTAGGACAATGCAGGCCGATCAAGAAAGATGATCTATGCGTCGGATGGGCATGTAAAAAGTCGGACCTGCGCCTGATCTCTCACCAGTCGTGTCGGTCATCCGTCCCACTGGGCTACGAGAGTAAAGGTAGAGAGAGTGCTCTTGTGTATTACACACACACTTGGGCACTATAACATAACTCCTTGTTGTTCTGGTTTCAACGAACCCGGACACTGTCACTGAAATCGGTGTGGCCTTATTATTATCACCTAGCTTATATGTCAATCACACACTGCACTATCACAGATTAGAGAAATAGGAATCGATAAACAGCTACATAGTTAGCTTTCGATTTGATTGCACTACTACAAGCTTACGATGTGTCCTCGATTGTGTGGAAAATATGTGGGCCGTTGAAGGGGACGTCAAAATTTTCAAATTTGGATCGATTTGGATCGTTCTATGAAATCTGTTTCGCTGTACATAAGTATATAATACATTTTCTTCTCTGTGGCACTATTATATATTTGGATGTATTCGTAGTATTCGCAAAGCTTGGCAAATAAGTCCTGGTGGCGTTCACAGATAGTAAACTAAAACCTTTTTCAACTGTACCATCTTGGAGCCATTAAAGATGGGCATGACATTTATACTACATATTAATTATATTATAATATACATTCTAATCTATTAACCATATAAAAGCTGCAATTGAAAAGTTTTAAGTTCTATCTGTCATCGCCACCAGGGCTTTTTTGCCAAGCTGTACAGTATGCCCCACCTTGATCCTCAGCGGCGAGGCGGGTATGTGGACGCCGTTGAACTTGACGTTGATGTTGTGAACGCCGTTCTCCCGCGGCATGAACCTGATGCTGTACTGGTCCCCGTCGATGTTCTGGATGAAGCAGTCGTCAGTCTTGCCCGAGGGGGAGATTACCTGGCGAGCAAAATGGGTACTTATGTAAAAACTTTGCTTCTAGAATGTACGGTCGCGGATTCACGCGATGTACCACTTTTGAACCTTGTGACCTACTATAAATTCTAAGGCTCGAGCAAAAACCAGGTATAAGTTTCATGGAGTTACGTTTGCAGTGAATAATCAGTGCAAATGTCAAAATTTACAACACATTGTCCAATTAAAGCAAGCCATATTTTTGACATTTGATCTGATGATTCAGTGCAAACTTAAAGTGAACAGTAAGAACTAATCTGCATTCTGCAGAAAAATTAAAACAACCAAGCCTATTTGAAAGTTATCTGATTTTGGATAAATATTTAATGTAAACAATTTATAATAACTTTAAACAATGAAATAAAGCAATATCGTTTTAAAATATGGTAAAGTTATGCCAGTTTTATCCACAATTTTCTCGAACTACCGCCATTTTCCTGAGATAAATCTTATGAGAAAACATCGATAATATATTTATGCCATATGCTCCTATATTAATTTTTATAGCGCGTACGGGGGGTGTTATAACACGGGACGTGTCGTGATTTACGATGCGTGTGGACGTGTGGTCAGATGTTACATTTATTACACTTTTTTAGTAACGACCGATGAATTTATGGAATTAAGTTTGTTGCCTGAAATAATAAAAACGGTAATTTTCTTAAAACCTAATGTGTATTTATAATTTTAATTTATTCTCTACTTGAAATATAAAAACATCAATAATAATTTGAAGCAGGCCCTAAAAGGCATCACAGACGGCGAAGATACTATAATATTTTATCTTAAGATGCCTGGATATATTTCATATTACATTACGTACTATGAAGATAATATATTACGGCTCCGCGTAAATATAGTATACCATGGGAATAGTTTACTTTTTCGGTATAAAAAGTAGCCTTTGTTTTAAACCAGAGCCTAAACTACTACCATACCAAATTTCATTGAAGTTTAGTAGATTTTGCGTGAAAGCGTAACAAACAAACTTACATTCACATTTATAATATTAGTAGGGATTATTACTATAGTAGGATAGTAGTAAGTTCTAATCCGCATGTGATAGTTCATACAAACTGTACAGCAAGCGATATTTTATCTTAACATAAAATATTATAATAATATCTTCGGCGTTTGTGATGTCTTTTACTACGTTAGTAATATTCTTTGCTTTTACACAATAAAACTATCCAATTCGAGACTTTCCAGTCAAAAGTCACAAGGGGATGTTATAGCCAACATATAGCGGTTATCCTATTGTATAGACGTGTGCAAGGAAGTCCATCTATCATCTTCGGACCATCATGTTCCCACGATTTATCAAACTGACCCTCGCTCCGGACTTTTTCGCATCCATTTTAAATGTTCCACCCAAATCTGCGCCGTCAATACTGCTTTGATTTGTAATACGAATAAATTTACCGATGAACGATTTATTGAACAGATGTGTCTAGAATTAGGTACTTGTAAATCATAATTACACTTTCATTATAATAACACTCCCTTTTCTGCTACATACAATGGAGAAAGATACATTATGGTTTTTCTTTTAGCTGGTTCTTTGTTTATATGGTTCATGTAAGGTAAGAAAAATATCGTGTGTCTGTCTGCACTCTACTTTTCGATCTATTAAAAATTAGATTGAAAAGCCTTTTCTATCAAAGCTTTTTGTTTCAAAGATGTTTCAAGCAGGTGACAGTAACAACCGATATTCGCGTTACGTTCATCATGAAATCGTCAGTGCATATGCTATTATAACTAAATTGACCAATGACGCATCTGGCTGTGTTCACACTACCCGACATTATTTGAAATAACGTCTGTAGTTTTGTGTAAAATCCTTTTTTATAAAAAATAGCTTCTATAGCTATGGAAATTTTCGAATTTTAAAAGTGTACCTACTTTCTTTTGCAGGTCAGATTATTTTATCTTATCCTTCACCCTCTACAAAAATCTTTTTTAACCCCCGACGAAAACAGAGGGGTATTATAAGTTTGACCTGTCTATCTGTGTGTCTGTATGTCCGTCCGTAGCATCGCTGCTCCGAAACGGATGAACCTATTTTTATATAGTTTTTTTTTTGTTACAAAGCAGACTTTCTTAAAACTTTTAATTTTGCTTTTATTACGTGATGGCTGGTTTTAAGTTAACAATTTGACGTAGTAACCACACACCCTTCTTGACCCTTCAACTACTCACCCTGCCGTCTAGGCTGCCCTTGGCGCCGTTCAGCCTGATGTAGAACTGCATGGGCTTCTCCACCTGCGCCGAGTCCGGGAACTGAGCCACTTCCAGCAGGTGCGCGTCGCCCACCGCTGGGCTGATGTAAACCTTGAAGGGCGAGTCCGGTATATGCTGCTCATTGAACTTGAGACCGATGCGGTATTCGCCTGCGGAAGAACGATGATTTAGAAGAAGAAGCTGATTTAATAAGTCAAAAGATACACGTCAAAAAGTTAAAAACTATAAGACTGTGGCGGACCAATTAGCGCCACTATCCTGAATCGCACTATCGAAGTTTTCGCAGTTCGGCGCTATACATACAACATCCGAAAACTACTACGGTGGGCTTCGGTCCGACCGAGCGTGGTGGTCTGCTAGTAGTGGTAGTAGAGCGTGTAGCTAATAAGGGTTTTAAAATTCGTGACATCTGACAGCTTTTTGACACAAGGACCGTCGTGCTGCCAAGCGCCGCCTGGTGACAGAAAACGAATCGAAAATTCTTATTGACCGTTGTTGATACCACTTACGCCACCAGATGACGCTTTGTGTGAGTTGGGTCTGCACCCTGGCGGCAGAAAAATATCAAAAACCCTCACTGGTCCGCCACAACACGACTACGAAAACTATATTACCTATGTTACCCGGAACATTATTGCGAATCTGAGTTTTTTGCCAAGTTTCCATCGCGAATTGCGACGACGAAGTATCGCTAAGTGACATATAACGATGCTGATGTCAAATCCTATACATTTTTGTTTTCAAACTTCGTTGTCGTAATTACTGTCATGCAACTTGGCTAAAAGCTCTGAATCTAATTAAAATTGGATCAGTCGTGTAGGCACTACGATGTAACAAACATACAAACATAGTACAAACGTAGGTACATAAACTGACAAAATTTTTACCCTACATATAATTACAATAATATATTCTACGAGCGGACCCGACAGACGTTGTCCTGCCGGGCTGATTTGTGAATCTAAACCATCCAGGGCGCCACCCAAACGCATACAATAAAATTCATTCAAATCGGTCCAGCCGTTCAGCAGGACGAGTTCAGTGACTTACACACGTACAGTAGAATTATATATATAAATATTAAGGATTAGGACCATCTACTTTGTTCAATACCCGCTCTCAAATCGGTCATCTTGACAAATATAAAATTTAGCTAGGTGATATTATTTACAATATCGACAAAATTCCAGCTCGGCCAGTTTCTAATAATTTCCCGTTGCACTAGGACGCCTCAAGCATTTAAACACGTTAAAAACATTTAGAGGAAGTGACCGCAACGACTACAGACGTGGTTGAACTACGTATTTCCGTGTTAGCATGTGCGTGTGAGTATTGTAGATGAACTTACAATTTAATAAATTATTAGCTGATCGCATGCTGATTTAATAATAAGCATCTTCAAAATCTTCTGTCTTAAATCAAAAAGCCTAAACGTTATTAAATATCATGCCTTCTCTTTCATTAATACAAAGAACGAAAGGGATAACATGCTATTATTTAATCAACGATTAGCATGAACAGGCGTTAGTGAAATTGTCACTTACTATGGTTTATCGGAATGTTTAATTTTATATTAATTAACCCCAACTCTCGTAACTAACTTACACCTTCATTTTACTTTTATTGAATTATAAATGAATCGTCTTGATATCATAAACTGATTTTTGGAGTTTGGACCAATCAAAACGGGTTTGACGTTGGTTTGTCGTTAATCAGAATACCATTTTGCAGTTTTAACATATCGAGACTGGATCGTAGCTGTATTATTGCAGGATTTAATTAGCAGAATCGTCCTTGAGATATGTAGTGAAATTTCGATTTCACTGTTTACAACCTTTTAACAGACCAATATATTTTATGTTCACTTTCTTATTTCGGGACAAAAACATGAGATTAGCTAATCTATGCAATTTACAAATTGCCCAACCCTTTGTAGTACCGGTCGTAATAAATTGATAACGCTTAAAAACCCAACAAAACCCGACAAAACCCGACAAAAACTTCCAGAAAAACCGAATTTGAATAGCACAAAAACGTCACTCGCCGCATAATGATGCTGTTACCGAAAATTTAAATTTCTCTGTCCTAGTGCTTTTTGTTTTGTTTCTTTCTTTACGAAACTCGTGTCTTCGGGGAGGGCGGTTAGGTTTAACAGATTTATTTGCATCGGGAAGTCGGTTTTTTGGTCGTGTTTTTGTAAATTGGACAAAAAGTGCTGTTTTTGCATATTTTTTCCGATGTCTGAGGATCGGAAGGGCCAGTGACACAGTCATTGTTTAATAATTTGTTAATTATAGATGTGTAACGTTCAGGGCGGGACAGATGGCGGCTGCTGGCTCGATATGGAAAAGTAATGGGTCATATACATACTACAATATTATGTATGATTAAGTCGACTTGCTATTTTATCGTGCATGCATTAAAAATGAACTAATTCATTTATTCCTTTAATTTGAAAAAGGAACAAAATATTTGTATAATTTAAATATAATAATATATTATGCCCGGTGTCTGAGGTTTTTTGTCGGTAGTTTATTAAATTGCGCTTTTGATTGGATGACGAAAACGCGTTAACCAATCAAAGCGCTATTAATTAAATAAACTGCCGACAAAAACCCCAGAAACCGGGCATCAACTTTATTATGGACGATAGGTTGTGAATAAGGTCGAAGTGGAAGAAATAAGTAAGGATCGTACTGAAGACTAGTCCTTGACTTACTTGCCTCTGCGACGTACTATATATGTTATTTATTATTGTTTACTTCATATATATTATTTATTATTGTTTATTACATAATGAACAATAATATAAAATAAAGACCTAAAAAACTGTTCTTCAGTTTGTCTGTAGGGTCAATGTTACAAAACTTAATATTATAGACACATTTTGTAAACGATCGATGGTTAATCAGTAGTTAAGGCATAGTGCTACCGGTCTGTGATCCAAATAACGATGAAGTCTCTACGCTAAGAAGTGGTATTGACATGTTACGGGTTCGATGTCCGGACTTCCTCTCGTTTGGGTATGTTTGTTTGTTTGTTACTTTTTCAGCAGTAAAAAAATAACCTTTCGTCAAAGAAACAGATGGTCACTAACCATAATCAATTCAATCTCGGAGTCTGTTTTTAGAGTGGAGTCTACAGTTCATGAACAAGAAATAGTGTATGTGTAATGTGGTCCTTCGAACAATTAGGCTAAAGTAAATTAAGTGGCGTCCTGTCGACAATCCAGCCTGCAAATCCAGAAGCCTGTCAATAGTGTCATATTTAAACTATTGTAATCAATATTAAATCTTCAATAGTAGGCAAAAAAAAAATTGATTGACACGAATGACACTAATGACGGCCATAATATGCACTAGTGCTGTATTTGCAGGCTGGATGGCCAGGACTCGGGAGGCCCGTTTATAAAGCTGAAACCAACTTGGATTTGATTGATTGAACGGGCCAATGACAGTCATGATACACTAATTTCTTTACGCAAGTTACAAAGCGCCAGTGACATGAGATGCAAAATGTGAGAAAATTTAAGGAGCATTACAGACAGCGAAGATACTATAATATTTTATGTTAAAATAAAATATCGCTTGCAGTTATAGATAACAGTTATATAGAAATTTCATGAACTATCGTAGACGGCTAAGATACTACATTTATTTATTTACTTTTTTTTTTAATTATTTTCAGATAATATCATACATTTTATCGCCATTGTTATTTTGTATTAATTCTATCTTTTATATATATGTAGGTATATCCCATATTGTTATTGTGTGTGACTTATATGATGCTGTTAGTGTGTATCTGTCGGTCGCCTGACAACAACGAGGATCCACAGAATACCAGGGATTGCGGTATAGTTGAGTACTATGCCGCGATCGTACACCTGAGTGGAGTCCTTTTCGTCTTATACCTGTTCTTTTTTATTATGATCTGTTATTTTGCTATTTGTTGCTTGTTAATATTATGTATAATCTATGTTTCTCTTTTTTATGTGGTTAGGCAAATGTCCGTTTTATTTCTGTTATTTGTAATTTTATCGTGATTGTTTATGCTTAATGTCGGTTCTTTGTTGATAATGTAGTGTAATGTGAGCGTGTTTGTTGAATAAATGTTATTATTATTATATATTTTCATACTATATATAAAATATATCCAGGTATCTCTGGCAGGTCTGTGACGTAGCTTGTTCTAATTTTCGCAGTGCCCAAGATACACTTTGGGTCCTAATTATTGGTATAAAGCTACGAAAAATGTTAGAAAGGGATTTAACTGTCGAACGATGCCTCGCACTATTATTCTAAGTTAAAAAATAGGACATAAGCCGTTGAGATAAAGTTCCTTTTTGTTTTATTTTTTCATTCTTGTAAAGGGCAAATCATTAGATATTCCTTTGTTGTGAGCGGTGACATTGACTGACTTGAAGTCGCACAAAAACTTTTAAATCTGCATTAAAATTTAAATTGTTCCTTTATTTTTATCAAATTCATAAATACTTGATTTTCAAATTGTAAATTAAATAACTGAATTATTATAATTATTATATAAACAAACATTTATATAAACGCATTCGTGCAAAAAAATTCATTAGTTTTTGTTGTTGTATGTATTTAACTAATATAAGCTACCTGCAATACTGTTCAAGGATTCATTAACTTGGGTGTTATTTTTTGTAACTTGGGCAAAAATATGATAAAATGTCAAACAAAAAAAAAATGAATATACATTTCCAGCTGTTAAATCAGGATCCAAAAATGTTGGTGGTGCATATTCATATCAATTGTCTATCGACCTTGGGACTTGGGAGAGAGTGGACCATTCTAAACGGACCATCGGAAAAAGTGCACATTTCAGCCCCACATTCCATCATAGCGTGATGTCCCTTTTGAGGATTTTTAAAACTTTTTTTCCAACAATAATATCAAGATGGCCAATTAAAATGACTCTTAAACACCAGCGAGCCGGAATGCCGGCTTCTGAATTTGTCCAAAACCCTATTGTCTTTGGGCAGGCAAAAAATGGCGCACACTATCAAAGAAGCGGTGTCTTTTTGTGGACGGATATCTCATAAGTGTATAGAGAATTTCCTAACTATTCCGATGTATAATGACTCTGTTTTACTGTTACTTATTTGGCGTTTTATATCTATGCTATTTCACAATTTGCGCGGTAAAAACTATTCCAAAATTGTCCCGCGTGCTGGCCGGTTATGAGGTGTTCTGTTTTCAAATATTTTAAATGATGGAATGTTTTGTTTTTAAAATTGTTTAAATAAAGTCTTAAATCTGGTTACTTTTAGTCGAAACACGACGATTTTTGATGGAATGTTTTCTTTCTTTGTAGTTTTACCTAACTTTCAAAATAAAATTAATTTAAGGTAAGGTAAGGTAGTAAGGTACTTATTCTGATTATTAGTTAGTAGTTTATATATTATATTAATATGTAAGAAATAAATTAGACACGCTTAAAATTCTAAAAATAATGAAATTGCATAGTCTATTGTGTTTTTCAAACAAAATAATTTACATTTGCATTAAATAAATCTATTTAAGTTATGCTCACTGGTCATTATTTCAAAACTTAAGTTATTAGCTACTTTTAAATACAAGTAAATATTTCCAGAAGTTTCGTTAAAATAATAGCCACAATTAAATAAAAGTCTAGTTAATATGCACCTAATATGCTAATGGAACAGTTAAACGGAGATTACCGCCATCTGACGCCGGTTAAGTGCAGTTAAATGGCCGCAAACTGTATAATAATATTTACAATTAAGTTGGAAAGTAAACCCCACGATTAGAGTTTAATGTGACATTGTGGGGTTTGTTTTAGTAATCAACAAAAGTCGTATATTTTCTGAAACGAAAAAAAATGTATGGACCAAAAAATGCAAAAGTACATAAATCAGTAGATAAATTTCAAGTTTGAGGACTAAAAATGACCAAAAACCGACGATTTTCTTCGCTATATTTGAAAAACGAAAATTACCTTTCAAACCCCTATGTTATTTGTTTCATTTTTTCTTATGACACTGATATACGCAGTAGATATGTTAGTAAAATCATATTTGTATTGATCTCCATACATTTTCAACTGCATATGACGTCAGCTGTCACATCATTGACGTCATATTTTGTCATGCATTTTTTGTATTGGCCGTTTTTAATGTTCTCCAACGATCTCACTTTTGTAATGACTTTATTTCCTCAACGGTTAATTGTCGATCCCATTGCAAGGACAATAATATTAACCAGCTTATTTTACTTTTCGAAAAGTCAATAACAAAACACTACTATTGCAGTGACCAATTAAAAAAATGTCTGGCACCGACAGAGAATGTGACAAGTTATAATAAGGCATAAGTAAATTAATACATTTACAGAAGATAATCATTTTCTTGACTTCAATTAAACTCAGCTTTGTTTTAACATCATGATATACCGTCATCATCAACGTTACAAATAAGTTAAAAAAGATCAACCTAGTTTTTGTCATAAAATAAATTTAATAGGGATTTTCAATTTACATCTTCAAGCTTATATTACTTACCTTTAGTAATACATTAACTGTTAAATAAGTTATAACTTAGTACGACGGTATCTTCAGATTTACAATATTTTTTTTTAGTAATTAGAAAAAAATGTAAACTGCAGATAAATTATTTTTAATAAATGATAAAAGATTTATGCGTCTATATTTTTTGTATTTATCATTCTGCATTCGCCAAATTGAAAAGTTTAAACGCTGAAGGTGTAAGATTTATTATGAAGGTTTACCATGTATGTACCGAAGTATTTAATAACCGACACCTTCATTTAACTTCATATGGTTTTGCACCACTCACGGCTAATTGTAACAATTATAAAGAGAATAATGATTTAAATCGCTTCATAAAGATAAAAAAGCACATCCGAAAGAGTTATCCGTAAAGTAGACATCGGCAAAAACGACAATCGTAAATACGAATAAGCACTGGCCAGCGACAAGTTCAACGCGATTGAAAAAAAAAGAAGAAAAATAAAGTTTAAAAAATCGATCTGTCAAAATGGTTCGCGGCATTTCGTCCGTCAGTGCGCGCGGATTGGCCAGCGCGCGGGGGCGTGGCGCGTCGGACTGCATTTCAGCGCACGGTTTTTTATGGTGCATCCACTATGGCCATGGGCGGAGGGTAATTTGACTTGGTAAAACAGCCTCGCGTTCGATATTTTCATATCAACACATCGTATTTTTAAGTAGTTGTAGGTATGCAAATGCGTTAAAAAGGGTTGAAAGTGCAATAAATTATTAAATATTAACATTTAGATACTTAGATTTTTGTGCCAACATTTCAGAATAATATTACTTGATTATTAAAAATCATTAACAAGGAATGAAAAATTGAAATAGAGAGTCAAAAATTGTTGATGAAAATTTCTTAGCCTTAACATAACGCATCTAGAATACATTCGTAAATATGTCGATAGTTAAATTACAATTTGCCACTTAGCCCGGAGTTCTGATTAATTAAAAAAAATAAAAAGAATCACAAAAATATTTATCTTATTCGAACCAATCGCATTCAAAATTTTCGAACAAAGCAAAACTTATATATACGTATACTGCCAATCGGACTGACATAATAGGGCCGAAATTATTGATATTATATTGCTGCACGATGAAAGAAAAAACATTTATAGCTCAAAAATGCGCAGTTTTCCAGGGATAAGATAGGCCTAGGCTAGGTCGACTTTTCTCGCCCAAAACTCCCTGCATACTAAATTTAATGGTAATACTTGCAGCCGTTTACGAGAAACCAAATAAATAAATACAAGATTGTCTCGTTTAAAGTATAAGATCTTCGCCGTCCGTGATGCGCTTTCAGTTTCAACATACCTGGCTCATCGACCTTGTAAGACACGTCGCAGGAGCCGTCCTTCCGATCCTTGAAGTCGATCTCGGCCTTGCTCGGCCCCTCTAGCGATATGGCGAGCTGGCCCGCGCCGGCCTCGCGAGTCCACACGTTAAACTCGTTGATGCGCCCGGACTCGCCTCGCTCTAGGCCTGGCCCACCGGCCTTCACCAGGTGAGCCCCTGAGTCTCGAAGCGGGCCCACTGTGAACTGGAACGGTGAGCCTTGAAGAAAATAAGAGTAATGTTAAAAAATAAATAATTAGAAAAAAATAAAAAACGACTCCAAAAAGTCAGATACCTACGAAACGCACTAAAAAGAGCGAAACAAATTGAGAAAACAATTTACTAAATCCTAATTTATTGTATATATTGATAATAAATATCCTAATTATGCATCTATTTTAGTAATTATTCTTGATAAAATTTTAAATACATAAAATATTTATATATTTGAAATCTCCTTTTAATTTCGTTTATTTTGATACCCTACTTGATAACCAGCCGTTCGCGTTTGGTAGATACATGGGAATAAAGGATTTTACAAACGAGCATACAAGATACGCGCGAAAAACATAACCCTTCTTGGCAGTGATCGGGTAAAAACAGTTGGTGTTTTGAAGTTACATAGGTTAGGAAGCTACGTTGGAAAATCCACTCGACAGACGAAGAAAGCAACATGGAATTGCATATTTTTATCAGTAAGGAGGACGATGATTAGGTAATATCGTTAGAGGAGGAACTGATGGAAAGTAAAACGTCTCACATGCTAAATTACTAAGCGAAACGTAGGTATGTAAACAGATATTTTATAAATCTATGCATACGAATTAATAAAATTTAAGTGCCTGTTTGTAATTCCAAATTAACAGCTTTGTATTATTCAGTATTTATCTATTATATTATTTCTTCTGGCTAATCTCTGAAACGGTTGGACCGACTTTGACCGGACTTTCACTAGCAGATAGCTGATATTATAAGCTGTAACTTAGGCTACTTTTATCATGGGGGCTTAAAAAAATAAGTTTTTGTTTCCATTAGTTCCACGCAAACGAAGATGCGGCCAGCTTTTATTATTAAATAAAAATGTGCGAGGTATGATATCGCACCTAGCATTAGGATATAATGTAGAAACATTAAGGGCCTGAATTACAATCGCCTAATAGGCGACGAATAGCTTATCCAGAAGTTCTATCGCTGCTTGGGCTGGGACTATATGATCCGGAATCCGGAACGCTAGAGAAAATTCAGAGCATTGAAAACAAAACTCTGCGCTAATACAGTACCTACGCTAATATACTACATATGCAAAAATGTCAAATGTCATATATGCTCGAAGCTAACATTTTCAACTCTATTGTATTAGCGCAGAGTTCCATTTTCAGTGCTCTGAATTTTCCCGGCCCGCAAGATTCCGGATCATATAGTCCCAGCCTATCATTAATACTGAGCGCCAGAGACAAAACTTCCGGATATGCTATTTGTCACTTAATAGGCGATCGTGAAACAGGCCCTAAACCTATTTCCGCCTGATTGGACGGCCGTGGCTGTGGCCTGGCGTCAAACCACAATCAATTGACGCACAAAACTCAAAGCAACGCATAGGCACAACAGTATAATTGTTATGAACATCTTTTTCTTACAGAACTTAACATCTTCAGACCAAATTAAAAAGTGAAGACTGAGTTCTGCGAACCACAACAGTAAGGCCGGTCTAATCAACGCCTCCCCGAGTAATTACACAGTGCCACGCACACACATGTAACGAAACTACGCCTTACGTGGTTTTTACATGACTACGATGAAGCCAAAATGAAGGGTAATGATTTTAGTAGTCTGTATGTATGTATGTTTGTTTGTTCTACCTTCGCCGCTTAAACTACTGATCCAATTTAAATGAATGAGATGTCAATAGGTTCGTAATAATAGCCCGGATAACATAGGCTATATACTTAATTTACATAGTCGGGTTATAGTTTTTATATTAAAATTATAGTTATTTATCTATGTAGTACGTAAACCGGCCCCAGTTTTTGTTTGACAAAGCTCTGTATTCACTTTGTTTTTTGGCCTGAGCTAACGCCTAGCATACCTGCAGAATACAGAAGAAAGTATTTCCACGTATGTAAAAAATGATAGAGGATTACTATCCATAGTCTACGCCTGACCACTTTCTTCTCTAGATACAAACCACCAAAATACTTATCAAAATATTCACACAGTGGATAAACTATACAATGTTTTGTCCTTGTCTGATACGTTGGAAAAGTCGCTTGACAGACAAGAACAAAACATTGTATTGTATAGTGACAGTTGCCCATGTTGACTCACCTGGGATATGTATCTCCCTGTACTTGACGGACACGGTGTGCACGCCCAGCTCTTTGGGCACGAAGTGGACTGAGTACAGCCCGTCCTCCACCTCCTGGATCTCCGCGTCCTCCGACACCCCGCCGGGGCTGGTGACGGTCGCGGCCAGATCGAACGAGGTGATGCCTGGATAGTGGAATGTGATGGTCCGTTTTTTTTAAACCGTTATACATTTGGAACTAAGCAAGGAGTAAACTTGCTAGGGATTATTCTAATATTTAGTAAAAATAAGCACTTTTCACTTTAATTTCACTTTTCAATAAGCATCTATATGATGTACTGTCTGTCCCGACATCCGTTGTGCTGTCTTAACTAATTGAGCTGGAATAAATAAATGACTACGTCTACACCTACATTCTACACCTACACATACCTACACTATCATTAAATATAAGAACTTTTGTAACCTACTTATTCTAGGCAAATGAACGATTATGTATGATTACAACCTACACCTACGTCCTACACCTACCTGTAGGTTACTGGGACCAGTCGATTATTGTGAAATAAACCAAACGAGTAAACTTAATGTGCACCAATAAATGTTTGACAGTCAAGTGAGAAATTCAGTTGTCGTTTTTAGTATTTTCCCCGTAATATTTTCAATATATCTCACCGTTTAAACCTTCCCTGAACTTCTAGAATTATTTCAAGACCGAAATTAGCCAAATCGATAAAGTCGTTCTCGAGTTTTGGCGAGACGTTGGAATGACAGTTTTTAAATTCGTGACATCTGACAGCTTTTTAAAACGACAAGGACCGTCGGGCTATCGAGCGCCACCTGGTGACAGAAAACGAATCTAAAATTCTTATTGATCGTTTTTGATACCACTTCCGCCACCAGATGACGCTTTATGTGCGTTGGGTCTACCCCCTAACGGCAGAAAAATATCAAACAACCTCATTGCAATCCATCTATCTTTATATAAAATTCTCGTGTCATAGTGTTCGGGAACACACTCCTTCGAAAAGGCTTAACGGATTCTTATGAATTTTTTTTGCATATTCGGTAGCTCTAAGAATCTGTCGTAATCTATTTTTTCAACCCTTAAATGATAAAGATTACCCACCCCTAAATATTTTATTTTATTTTTTCGACAAACTTTATTATTTTTATATGATGTGGCATTAAAAAATACATACAACGGCAAAACAACATTTAACGGATCAGCTAGTTTTTATATAATATAAAGAAGAAGAAGACTAGCTTTTGCCCGCGGTTTCGCCCGCGTTAATTTTTTTTACACCTACTCGTTAGTCAGATGTAAGTATAAGCTATATTACTGATAAGTTTCATCAAAATAATCCGTACAGCAGCTAGTCTAAAATGGTCACATTATGTGAGTCGAGTAGACGTTTCATCATAGTGCGATTCACATAATGTGGTCATTTTAAACCTGCTGATTCAATTCAATCTTGTTGCACACTTCCAGCACTCCAATGCGCGTTACCTGGCATCTTGAAGGTGAGTTTGCAGTTGGTGCCGACCTCCGTGAGCGGCGCAGCGGCGCGCTGTCTCTGGATCTTCTCCCTCTGTCTGTTGCTGCCTTCGCCGGTCACCTGTATAGGAGGATATTACGTATGAACTGTCAGTGTATGACTATGTTATGTAGATGTAGATACTTGATACTATCAGGGAATCTAATTTATAAGCAGTTTGAGTGTTCTCATAATTTATTTTTATAATACGGCTTGCAGTGACAACACAATTATTGTCAATGACATTGTAGTCAGATTGATAACATAATATTATTATAATACGACAATTATAAATACAAATTATAACTACGGTCAACTGCTTATGAATTAGATTCCCTGAAAGTATAAGTACTATATATAATATATTTAATATTATTATATTATATATATATATGTACATTATAAGTATTCCCTTCCCTGCGTAACAATGTTACATGTAATGACTCGAAGGGTTTATTTTCATACTATTAAATTAGTTGAATGTTTTGGACATAGCCTATAACTAGCATAAGAACATCCCGATCTGTACAACATTATTGCAAAAAAATAATAATTATCAAACTCGAAATATTTAATAACATTAAACTTTAAAGAAAAAAATTCTACCTATTAACTTACTTAGAAACTGTTTGGATTATAAAACTTGTGTTTAGATTTATAATTATTGTTTTTTTTATCGCCTACTTTCACCTAGTTCTAGGGTTTTAGTAAATAAGAGGCGCCTATTGAAATTAAATAGCAAATAACAGTGTGAGGAGACCGAACAAAATGATAGAAGACCGAAAAGTCAACATTCCTTTTTCCAAAACTCGTTATGTACAGAAACCGGCCAAGTGCAAGTCGAACTCGCACACGAAGGGTTCCGTACCATTATCTATACAATTATTTGTAATAATTTCGAGCACTAGAGTATTAATATCGACCAAAAAATCTAGTTTTTTTCTCTGCTCCCATTAAAATAATATGTATTTAAATTTTATATTTATGTTTAAAGGGACAACGACAATTCAATATTCAGTGAATATTTCAAGCGTCTATCTATTGTCATTATTAGTATCAAGCAAAATAAAGGCAAAAAATCACATTTGTTGTATGGTATATATATACCCAAAATAATTTATTTTATTCTGTTTTTAGTATTTTTTATTATAGCGGCAATAGATATACATCATCCGTGAAAATGTCAACTATCTAGCTATTACGGTTCACGGACGGACAGCGAAGCCTCAGTAATAAGGTCTCGTTGGTACGGAACCCTAAGAAAGAAAGAAGAACGTTGTTGGCATATTGTTCTAAAAACAAAAAAAATCGGACCCACCTGAGTGTAATTTATAGTATATATTAATTAATGGCAATTTGAGATCAATATTATCGGTATTTAGCGCCTTATTTATGTTGCTTTTGTTCTATTTATGTCTGCGATGCAAATAAATTGCGAAATTCCTAGGTACCAGTCCATATATGTAACCATATTGTATAGTTTACCTTTTTTTTTTAAATTCACAGACTATGACAAATGACGACTACATACGAAGACGACGACGACGTTAACTAATCATATTATGCAGCCGATATTTGTCTTAATCCCAGTCTTTATATTTTAAACGAATTAGGTATGTAGTGTTTTTTTTTTGGCGACAAATGATTTTTTTGCTGAAGAACATTAGGGCTCAGTTCTTACTTTTTTTTTTAATGCACCAGGTAACGACGGATCGCCTGATGGTTAGCGATTACCGCCCATGAACACCAGAGGAATTACACTTGTAACTCCCAGTGCTTAATCCCCAACCTCCTTGGGCCACCGAAGATCTCACTCACTTGGCGAAACACAACGCAAGCGTTATGTCACGCCAGTTTTCTATCAAGCCGTCGTGTTTATCAGGTCGAGCAGGCCCATTCGTGCCGAAGCATTGCTCTCCCACGTAGCAAGCCGGGCTCGGTGGGCCGGTAGCTGATGGTGCAGTAGTCTGTAGTTTCTGAACGGTCTGGTGTACCTTGACGGTGAAGGGGGATCCCTCGACGTGGTGGTCGGCGAACTTGAGGTTGACGATGTAGTAGCCGGGCTCAGTGGGCCGGTAGCTAATGGCCAGCACGCCGTCCGTGCTGTCCGCGCACTGGATCTCCGCTTTGCTGGGACCTGGCAGACAGCAGCATATATCATACATGTGAATAGACTCGACCATTTCATGACACATCCAAATGCAAACCTGTGAACCTTTTTCAAAGCGACAGGAGAGAAGCCTTAAAATGTGTTACTTTCATATTTGCGCATTTATAAAAAATATGATTTTTTATAAATGCGCAAATATGAAAGGTATTCCCCGTATAAAAAATCCGCCTAATAAGTGAATCACGGATAAACCGGTCAAATGTAGTAGTGGCTTTTTTACCTGGAGTAACACATCATCACCTTTGATTCCAGAAAAATTTTGGACCCAGACCCAGAACACCCAGGTGTACCACGGGCATAAAAATGAAAAAAGTAACCGTGGTACACCCAGATGGCCCACGTATGTAGACCAATAATATGATTTAAGTCCTTTCTAACAAGCGTCAGCGTCAGATGCAAATATTTAAAGGTTTTTCTATCATTTGTGTTAAGGACAGCTGCCTCGTAACGTAATTATACCAGTGAGTCGAAATGTGAACGATAAACAAGTGATTTAAAACAGTACATAAACTATAACGTGAACAGTCAGTGACAATATATGTATAGATTTCTATAGCATCAGTGTGCAATAAGTCGTGTTAAATGGTGTTTTATGAACTTAAGGTTATTTTGCTTATATAATTTAAATTATAGTTAATTTTAACGTAATTTCTTTTCAGTTATATAGATAAACATAATATCTAACGTGAAGAACAACGGTTTGGATTATATAATAAATAGATACGTAGTTATTAGGCAATAAATGGTAAAAATACATAACATTTCATACATGGTGTACCTTAGGTTATGAATATCTTTTATATGAAATAAGATTATTAGTATATAAGGACTTATGTAATTGGGAAAAATAATAAAGAATTTCACACAACGCGTTTTACTTCACCTGGCTCATGAAAAATAGGGAAAATTATGGAAAATAGCCGTATAAAGTGGCAAAAGCGAGACGGCAAATCGGCCCGAAAGAGGCGTACGGGCTCTCTATACGGCATTGCCATGAGCCCGGTAAGCGAGACGAAAAATGTGAAAATCGTTCTCCTCGATATAATTTATTATCGCCCCGGCTCTGTCCAAATCGGTGTAACCTTGCTATCTTCTTGTTTAATCTGAGCCGGCGGTTGAAACCCTGTGGAATAATACAGTCCCAACAATTTGTGTATGTTTAATATTCCACGTACCCTCAATAGACAGTGAGAGACCACCATATCCAGCATTCCTGGTGTCCACAGTGAAGGTGTTCTCTCCCTGCGTCTTGCCTTCTTTCAGGGCGGCACCAGATACCTGCGAATAGAGAAAAATGCGACTGTAATCAAAATTAGTAGTCATATATGACATCAGTTATGAAGACTCACAAACCAATAAAACTACAGCAGTCGCTATGGGCGGAAAAGGTCTGGAAAAGTACGTTTTTTATATTCGTAGAAGAACCGTGTAAAATACACTATCAATATTCCGTATGTAGCATCAAAATCCGGCGCGAAAAAGCACTTACATAGCGTTCGGCAGGCGAGTGTAGGTAGCTATAGCCCCCTCTTCAGGATGTCATCAAGCGATCCATCTGCTGGTTTTCTCACTATAGCATAAAGCCTTACCTTGACTTTCTTAGCGTCTCCGACCTCCTGGTCCTGTACTGTGATGTTGAAGGGACTGTTCTGTATATGGACGCCCATCTTCTTGACGGAGACGGTGTGCTGGCCAGCCTCGCGGGGCGTGAAGCTGATGCCGATGTTGCCTGATGGGAGACGCTTGAGGAAGCAGGGCTCCTCGAGACCTGATGGCGCCTGAGGATGTATAGAAAGAGTCATTACATGAATATTATTTAAATAGTCACAGTTTTAAAATGTGTTATGTCAGATGAGGAGTGCCATACAATATGCTAAGATAAGTCGTTAATGTGAAGACCATACAAAAAGACCGTAAAAAAGAAACAGAACATAAATAAAATTGTAAAATCCAAGAACTCCATAAGTTTAATAATGCGCCTATAGCGTTTAAGGTCTCCTTTCAAGTTTTCTCCTCTTTTGTGTATCATATTATTAAAACCAAAGACAGACACTATTTCGGGATCCTCCCCCCGCGATCTTCGTACGGCTAACACCGTCTGACGTGCGCTCCGGGAAATAAATTTTTTTCAGTGGTTTAAATCAACAAATACGTGCTGAGTGTGTGTAACAAGCTAGGTAAAGGTGTGAGCAACGTTTACTGTAAGTTTTTGAAACACATTTGTCCGTAGTTTGTTGGATTTAATTCGGTAAGTTGATTTCTTTGTTCACTTTTATTGTTGTCAACAAGTAGGTAGGCAAAAAATTTTTACTGTCGGTAGCTCTCGCGCAGCGCCGGCCGCTCTGTTCGAACAGCTGTTAGTTATTTACCTATTCAATCTTTATTTTGGCCATTGTTTTTCTATTGCATATTGAAGTGTAGTATTTAAATCTTTTTAGTAAGTACCTAGCCAGAATGTCGAGACATAATATGCGACCGGATAAAGATACTAATCCGTTTTCGAAAAATGACAAAATTCCCCGCTCACCGCCAACTTCTTCAGGTACTAAACGTTTACTGTCACAATTATCGCCCTCTTCTTTGTCACCTGATGAAAAGCGCCACCAGCCCACAAGGGACGATCAACCGCCCCCCGTAATTTCGTTATTGGATACAAGCCGTGGCCCCGACGATACGTGCAATTATTACGAGCTAGTTCGCGAGGCCTCTTCATACTTATCTAAAATAAATGAGTTCGCTAACGACACAGTATCTCGTCGTAATAACATGACACAAAAATTAACGGCCATCGTCTCACTTCTGGCACTTAAAAATTCGTCATTAGAAACTAAAGTCGCTAATTTGGAAAAGGATTTGCTGACCGCCAAAACTACTACTCAGGTTGAGCAACCGGCCGCCTCAGCGCCGCCATTTTCTTATTCTGACGCGCTTAAACTCAGACTCGCGAAGTCGGTGCCACCTATTGAAACGCGTAGACTGCTCCCGTGCGTAATAGCTTATCCGACGCAAGACAAATCGGCGGAATTAAAATCCTCAGACGAGACCAAACAGGCATTAATGAAAGCGATCAACCCATCTGACGGCTTTCAAATCCACGGCGTCAAAAAGACAGCTAATTCGGGCGTGATCCTGCGCTTAACAAGCGAGTCACAAGTCAGGAGATTAAAATCCGTTGAAGGTTTAAAATCAGCCGGTCTGCGTCTAGAAACACCGAGAGGGCGTAACCCGCGTATTCTAATTAAAGATGTCCCGCAAAATATTACGGACGAAAATTTCCTTTTATCGCTTTATAACCAAAATATTAAGGGCGAAATTAATGTGACACAAGAACAATTTATGAACTCGACAAAAATTTTTATACGCATAAATAATAACTACAATCGAAAATGGATGGGCCTAGAGTTAGACCCAAAGATTCGGAAACATCTCATTGAAACTAAACAAAAACTATTTATTGACTGGGCAATGTGTCGGTTCATCGATGACGTCGAACTTGTACGCTGCGCTAATTGTCAACAATACGGTCACATTGCTAAATTCTGCCGCGATTCAGACCCGTGCTGTTATCACTGCGCCGATAAACATACCTCAATTAACTGTCCCAAAAAAGACTTAAGAGATTTCAAACCGGTTTGCGGAAGCTGCACCCGGTACAAGAAACCTAACTCCCACCCCACGGGTTTCCCTGACTGCCCAACATACAAGGCAAAAATGGAGCAATTAATTTTTACAACTCGCTATGGATAAGTTAGTTATAGGACAGTTGAACCTACATAACAATAAGCACGCGACGATTGAATTAGAAAAATTGGTGTCGGATTATAATTTAGACTTAGTTCTCATACAAGAGCAATATCAATCCGCGTCGCTAAGGTCGAAAGTCGTACAAGTTAACAACCTAGCGCGCGCCGGCATTTACACACCTCAGTCTAAATTTTCAATTACGGCCCTTACAAATCTGCCAACGTCTCACTGTGCGGTAGCGGAGGTTTCGTGTCTTCACTTTAGATTGTACGTAGTTAGTTGTTATTTTCAATACTCCGATCCTGTAGGTCCTCACTTACACCAACTACGTCATGTCCTACAATGTCTTGCGGGGAATAAAATTGTTATTGGTGCCGACGTAAATGCTTCTTCGTCCTTATGGCATGGGGAACTTAGATACACTGACCGCGACCGTCGTAGCTCAGTGGAAGACTTCATAGCAGAGTTCAACCTGCAAATTCATAACACTCCCAATGCACCACCTACCCCTCTGGTGAATCTTCCATCGACGTCACGCTTTCCAGCGCGTACGTCCATAATAACAATATAATAAATTGGCGTGTCATTCCTGATGCGTCATGCAGCGACCATCGTTTAATTGTCTTTGAGTTTATTCGCGCACCCTCGAGTTGTCCCTTGATTGAGTCGAAAGATTATAAATATAATGTTAAAAATGGTAATTGGAATTTATTCCGGTCTCTTATGTTCGCTCATTCCAGAGATTTCACTCGTCCAGACTTGAACTCAAATGATAGTGCGGAAATAATGACCAACACCTATGTCTACTGTGCCGACACCGCCCTGGGCCGAAGGCCGCTTAAAACAGAAAATAAGTGTAATTGGTGGCACGATAATTTATATAACTTGCGTCGGGAGCTTAGGAGAGCCAGACGGAAAATTAATTATGCACGTAGACAGGGACTCGGTCTATTGGACGATATTTACGTATCGTACCTAACTGACCTTAGGGCTTCAAGGTCGCGTTATCGCGCCGCCGTCACCTTAGAAAAAAATAAAATGTTGAGAAATGCAGCCGTTAGCCTGGATAAGGAGGGACCATGGTCTTCTTTATACCATGAACTCAAACCAAATAATACCACTGCTCCACAGTATTTTTCAAATATCAAGATTAATAATTATTCGTATACTCATAGTTTAAGAGACACGGCGAAGGCGTACCTTGACGTACTAATTCCAGACGACAAGCCGGACTTGGACAATGATTTCCACCGCGAGATAAGGTTCAGAATGTTAGACCCCATCAATACGCCGGTATCTGACTTACCTACACTTGATGAGTTCACTTCAATAGTTAATTTGTTACCTACGAAAAAGTTAGCAGGGGAGGATAAAATATCTAATATTATGATTAAGCAGGCGTGTCTAGCGGTAGGCTCATCTATATTACAGGATTTTAATAAATGTATTGCAGAAGGCACTTTTCCAAAAATCTGGCGAATCGGCACAATAAAATTAATTCCAAAAGCCGGTGATAAACCACCAGACGATCCGAAATCCTACCGTCCTATAACGCTATTATCATGCTTAGGTAAATTATTAGAACGTCTTATTGTTCCCCGCTTGCTACCCGGTGGCCCGAAATTTAATAATCAGCAATTTGGATTTACCGCCGGGAAGTCTACAGTGGATGCAGCAAACGAGGTCAGAAAAACAGTAAATCTATCGGAGTGTAAATATGTAGTAGGTATATCTCTGGATATCGCGGGTGCCTTCGATAATGCCTGGTGGCCAATGCTACTACTGAAGTTAAGAAACAGAGGCTGCTATCGTAATATTTATTATTTAATTTACTCGTATTTTTGCAACGGCGGAACAAAACTCCAACTCGGCCATTACACACATTCCAAAAACTTAACGCGCGGCTGCCCTCAAGGATCAGTACTATCGCCGCACTTGTGGAATATAAGTTTTGATGATTTATTATGTGTTCCCTTGCCTCCTCTGTGCTCTCTGATAGGTTATGCTGACGATGGTTTTCTTATTATTCAAGCCAATTCGCGATCTGAAATTGAAAACAAGGCCAACAAGTGCCTCAACGTAATATCGAGTTGGGGCCACAGAAATCGATTAGAATTTGCAGCACATAAAACCTTTCAAGTACTTTTAAAAGGTTCATTAATATCAACTCCTTGCATTAAACTGAACAACATCAATGTGAAACGTAAACAGTCACTTTGTTACCTAGGACTTATTTTAGAAAATAAATTTACATTCCTGGAACATATAATACAGACCGGTGAGAAAGCTAAAAGGAATTTCTATTGTTTCACAAAAATATCAACGTCGACATGGGGCCTTTCATTTAAAACATTAAAAATAATTTATTATGCGACGTACCTCGGCAGCATATGCTATGGCGCACCGGCGTGGGCAGATAGGGCTACAATAGGAGCGGCCCGTCGTAAACTTTTGCAAAGCCAACGTCTCGCTTTAATATTTTTATGTAAGGCATACCGTACCGTAAGTACTGAAGCACTCCCAGTCTTAGCTGGAGTCCTACCAGTAGATTTAGAGATACAGCGTCGTGCAGCACTATATTATAAAAATAAAAAAATGACTAACCCTGACTTTTTAAGCGCGAAAGAGAGTAATAAGATAATTAGATTATTCGAGCCATTAGATATTTCTATACAGAACCTAATTTCTGAGTGGCAGGAACGGTGGGACAACACTATCAAAGGGCGTCACCTATATAATTTCTTCCCTTCGGTACGCGATAGACTCTCGAAGCAATGGATAGAAATAGACCACTACGTCGCTCAATTTTTGACAGGACACGGAAACTTTAAAGCGAAACTATTTGGATTTACATTAGTCTCGTCTCCGCTATGCGAGTGTTCGACCGAAGGTAGCCCTTATGAACAAACTGCTCATCACATACTCTGGGAGTGTGATCTCTGGTATGACGAAAGAATCGAAATGTTGAACAGCGTCCATTGTGTTTCTAGGGTTGTGTACTATGAAGATCTCGTGGGCTGTGCGAAGAACTTCCGAGCTTTCAAACGTTTTTGTCATAATTACTATTGGAAACAATGCAACACTTTTTTGTCATTATAAATGCATTGTAATCAACTGTCATATTTTAAATTAAAACATTTAATTACATTCTGTCTTGTAGTCATAAAAAAAAAAAGAGAAAAAACATGTTATTCCCGTGGTGCTTCCCCTTTAATTCTGACTTTTTGTCATCACAATTTTTGCTGTCTCCCGCTTTTCTTGGGGAGGGAAACTGGAATACTTCCTACTCCTCCTACAATCTTCTGATTAATTTCGATGCGGGTTCCAAGACAGATTTAGCATGTCCCCCGGGCACCCCTGAGATCATATCAAAGGGTTTTTGCGGTTGGTTACCACTGTCGATCCTGGCTACACAGGAGTTGCAGTGGTGGGTAAGTGTGGTGGGCCAATTGCCCGTTTTAAAAAGACACTATTTCGTTTTGAATGTAGTCGCAATATTAACTTAGTCGAGGCCATTCGCGGAGTACTACTTTTGAATCATCTTGCCATAGAAGGTCGAAATGTGGGACACTGATAATGACCTTGACCGTACTTCATCTCAACTGTATCAGCTGAGTTATCTGCTTACCTGTATGGAGGCGTTGAGGCTGCGGATGTCGCTGTCACTGATCTTGCCCGGCAGCGTCACCTCGCTGCAGCTGCCCACGGAGATCTGGTTGCGCTTGCGTCCCTCTCCCGTCACCTGTAATGGAAAGAGATAATATTATATATTCTGATGTTGACATATTTTGTCAAACAATTTCCAGATTTAACAATTACTATAATTCCAACTGTTGCATCAATTTTGATTGAAGATAGACTTCTTTAAGTATTTATATTAGGTCCTTACATATGAAATTGGCGTTTTGCCATACTGGCCACTTTGATCTCAAATATATCTTCTTTGGTTAGGAATTCCAATTTCAAATTAATACCGCTATTTACTCATGCATTTGTGTTTCGAAAACCTATTTGTTCCTCTTTTGGTATTTTCTTTGCGTCACTCTGTTTACAAAATGCAAAACTTGAAATATCGTATTATTTTCGAGTACGAGTTTCACCGCGGCACCAGTGCTGCAGAAACGGCTCTGGATTAATGATGTGTATGGCGGCGATGTCGCAAAAGAAAACACAGTGCGTTTTTGGTTCCAACGTTTTCGTTCTGGAAATTTCGACCTGCAGAACAAGGCCCGTGGACGGCCGGAGACCAAAGTTGATAATGAAGAACTGAAAGCTATTGTGGAAGCGGATCCATCGCAAACCACGTCCGAGTTAGCTGCAGGCTGCTGCAGGATTGGGAAGGTGAAAAAGCGGTGAAAAGCTTAAAAGGTTACCCACCTTTCAAGCTTTTTCTTGTCTCAATGCCAAAAAGCCTCATGAATTGAGTGCAGCAAACCGCAACGCACGTCGACCGCTGCGTTACATCACTCAGCCGGCACAATAAATAAGGGATTTTAAATCGAATCATTACCTGTGATAAAAAGTGGATCCTGTACGATAATCGGAAATACTCATCGCAATGCCTGAACCCTGGTGAACCAACCAAAGCCTGCCCCAAACGAAAATCGACTCAAAAAAAGTTACTTGTGAGCGTTTGGTGGACTAGTGCCGGTGTTGTTCACTACAGCTTTCTTAAATCTGGCCAGACGATTACGGCAGATGTCTATTGCCAGGAACTGCAAATCATGATGGAAAAGCTAGCTGCTAAACAACCGAGGTTGTTTAGAAGCTAGGAGGAGGTCATTCGCTCTAGGCCACTGCTACTTCAGGACAACGCTAGACCACACACTGCACAAAAGACGGCTACCAAATTAGAGGAGCTTCAATTGGAATGTCTTAAGATATCCACCGTACTCCCCGAACCTTGCTCCAACAGATTACCATTTTTTTCGAAATTTAGATAACTTTTTGCAAGGGAATAAATTGAACTCCAAAGCGCCTCCAAAGATTTTATTGATTCATGTCCGAGTGTTTTTTTAGTAAAGGAATCAATAAACTACCTATGAGACGGCAAAAGTGCATAGATAGCAATGGTATATATTTTGATTAAATAAATATATTATATTTAAGAAAAACGACTTTATGTTCCTCCTTTACAAAACGGCAATTTCATATGTAATGACCTAATTATCTAAGATATCTCTTACAAGGAAAGCTTTCACATGTGATTAATTATACCCGCATTAAATTCGAAATTATAATTGACATAATTTACTCAAAGTCCTGTTTGAAAGGTTCACCCTCTTTAATTGGTGGAAGGATTTTGAAAAAACCTTTGATCAACTGGTTGCACCACGAAATTGCCTCGTTCCACACTTGCTCCTTAGTTGAATAAGCTTATTACTAGGCTCTGAGGTCCACTCCTGAGGATACCTTGGCGAGGAAGGGTGAGCCCTTGATGTGCTTTTCGCCAAAGCGCACGGAGATTTTGTATTCGCCGGGCGCGGTGGGCAGATACGACACTGACACTGTGCCGTCCTTGTTGTCGTGGCAGGTTATCTGGAAAAAAAATTAAGCATATTGTGTTGAAGGAATAGAGTTAATATTTGTGTATGCAGTAATATGAGGTAAAGCGAGCTGATGGTATCTTATTTCATTCAGTACTTCTGTGATTATGTCTTTTAACTTTAGCTTTGCTTAGGTGTAACTATTTTATTAACTCCGCTCAAAGTTGCTTTGCGCCAAGAGTGATATTTTTGAATTTCTATTCGACTTTTCTATACTTCCTTCCTAAAAATAGGCAAAAACCGTATTGCAAGTATCGCTGGACGGTAGTTACTTCTACCAACCAGGCAATCCGTCTGCTCGCTAGCCCTATAAAAATATCTACTCACCTCAGCCTTGCTCGGGCCCTCAACTGCCATAGCCAAGCCTCCAGCACCAGCGCCCTTGGTGCTGATGGTGAACTGGCTGGGCTCGCCGCTTACGCCATTCAGGAGCCCAGGTCCGTAGGCAGTCACGTAGCCGGAGGAGATCGAGTCCACATGGAACTTGTAGGGTGAACCTGGAAGGGTACAGATATAGCCATTAATATAGAATCAATATAAGCGGTATTTAAAATGTGACAGGGGCTATGTGCAAGGTACTTCATCTTGCAGAAATTCCGCGTTATACTTGACATACAGCTCGTGGTCACCTTCCTCGAGCGAGTGTCGTCCTTGATGTGCTACATGCTATTACCCTGTCACGTGAGAAAGTACCTTGCATAAGTTCCCCGTTGTACTTCACGTGGAGCTCGGAGGAGGGACCTCACGTGGGTCGTACTCATGTGCTAAGTGCTATAACCCTGTCACGTGAGGAAGCACCTTCCCCGTTATACTTCACGTAGAGTCGTGGTCGCTCTCCTCGCGCGGTCGTGCTCATATTGTGCTACGTGCTATAACCCTGCAACGTGAGGTAGTACCTTGAACATGCTCCCCGTTGTACTTGACGTACAGCTCGTGGACGCCCTCCTCGCGCGGGTCGTACTTGATGCTGACGGTGCCGTCGCGGTTGTCCTCAATCACCGGTGTGTCTCTTTGGCCGCTCGGCATCTTTACTTCGGCTGAAAGAAGAAAAGACAATGTGAGACTTGAAAAATGAAAGTGACAGACGGTCGCCAGATGGTAAGCTATTTCTACCGCCAATAGATATCTGCAACTCGATGTACCTACCTGAAGTGATAAGCCGAACTTTTAAAGACTTTAATGCTTTACTCGCTAAGAGAAAATCTAGCCATTTCATACAGATTTCCTGTTTATTTGAGCATTTTAACAGAGGATCACGATCCTAATTCCTAAAGCCATATGGAAAAGTGTTTAGTTTCCTATATACATTTGTAATGTTTTAATAGAACACTATAGTTTTTCGCATTAAGTTTTCAGTGAGACTCAGTGCAAATATCAAAATTTACCAATTACGTATAAATAAGCCAGTACGGACGCTAGTCTTTGGTCAATTTTAACATTTGTACTACAAACTTCTCTTTTACAACTCTCAACAAACAAAAATGTAACGTGAATTATAGACAATAAACACATTTGTATGTGACGTAAATTGCAATGGCTTGACACCGCTTCGATATAATAGGAATTCGTAAACATACGATAACAGGGCACTATTTCATAAGCGACGAAACATACCTTTCCTAGTATCTATATGGTAAATGGTCAGAAAATTAATCGGCGTATAGTCTAGCTTCGTGCCGCTCTTGTTGAAAGCTATCTTGTGCGCCTCGCTGAACACAATCGGCGTGGCCTCCTGGTCTATCTCTGATACTGAGAAGTACTTCTGTAAGTCTATATACAGGTTTGTGCTCAGGTAGCTGTCCTCTTTCTCCTTGCAGCCAACGATGGAATTCCAAAGATTAGTGACAAACGCCATTTAGTCACTGAACAGAGACGTTGAGTGTAGTGTGATGTGTGCCTTATATCTGACAGTGTACAATCAATGAAAATATGATATGGTGCCCGCACTCACTAGAAATGCTTAGCAGCAAACACACGAGAGGGGGGCTGATTTGAAATAAAAAAAAAACAAATCTCTGATTTGCTCAGAAAGTGCCGAGAAAGAAAAGATTTTCTTGCGTGCTTGGCGGCTTTTTAAATATTTTCATACGTCAACGAAGTGTAATTGATTTAATACTTAAAAAAAATGTGCAACAAATTATATTTTACGAGCATTATTTTTAGTACCTAACATTGTAAATAGAAATGAAAAAGCGATTAAAACGTCAGCCATATTATAGATTCGAAATTTAAAATTTCACCAACATCCAGCGGCGCGCGTGTTGCCCAGTTTTATTTGTACGTTTTTTCTCCTCATATTATAAAGTGTTGAAAAAACGTGGCTAATGTGTATAAAAACATATTATTTATGTAATAGCTTGAAGATTAGAGGGGACATAAAAATATTTGGCAGCGGGCGGAGAGTATTTCGGTGTTTCGCGATCGGTGACAATTTGACGACTCAACAGATCGCTACTGGAGGATGTTTTATTCTATATTTTTTATATTATAGTGAAATACGTGAACCTTTACTTTGAGTTATCGGTGCAAATCTGATATTTTGAACATTTTTGAACTAGTGGTAGATTGTTTAGATTGAAGTCCAGAGGTCAGATCCCCCTATTTAACCTATGCCCGCGTTTCTGTTCATCCCGGTTTGGATGATGCAAACGTGTCAATCAATCAAAATAATAATAATATCTATGGACGCTTTTACATCACGACAATCTGGGTTAAGTTCTCGTAGAACTTGTGTTACAGGCACCAGACAACGGACATAATATATTTAATACTTTTTTTACTTTACACATATTTAATACACATCCATGACCCAGGAACACAGAAATCTTTTTTGTTGGCTTGAGCGCCAACGCGTTAACCACTGGGCCACAGAGGTCGTCTAAAAAGCGCTATGGAATAGACAAACTACCGACAAAAACCCCCTTATTCTTCTCAAAATTAATTATATTTTTTATGTTGTTACTTATAAGCTATGCCGAGTGACCGGACATCATGAGAACACTTAAACCGTGAAGAAATAAAATAATGAATCTAAAGTAGACTAAGGGTCCGTTCACACCGCGACGAGATTCGACGCGACGCGGCGTTGCAGTTTTAAGACAGCTATTAGAAATTGAACTTTATTCACTACATAAGAAGATACACGTTTCAAGAGTTCGAATAACAAGACAATCAAAATCAATATTGAAGGCAATTCTCTCTTGCAATGAAACGTGTATATTTTCGTGTAGTGAATAAAGTTCAATTTTGAATAGCAATCTCATATCGTATTGTCACGGTGTGAATTGACCCTGTAGGATTAGTGTTGTTTAGTAGACTTTAAACATTTAAACAAACCACGGAAAAATTATAAGTAAAATTTATTCTTATTATTTTTTCTGTTAGCTAAATCAAGGTTTAATCTATAATTATATTATAATGAGGAAAGATTTGTTTGTTTGCATTGAATAGACTCCGAAACTACTGGATCGATTTTGATGAAATTTGGCAGTGCCAAAGTTCACCAAAATCGTGCCAAATTGACACAGATATAGATAAGAACACGGGTAAGGACATAGGCTACTCTTTGTCGCGGCAAAATGTACGTTTTCCGCGCGTTATTCTTTTGCGCGCATGAAGTCGAGCACAACATCTAGTGTCTAATAAAAACGAGAAACTGAAAACTTATATATTTGCTAGTTTTCTTCAATAAGACATTTTTAAGTAACGTTTGACCATTCAATTTTGATACTAGAGCCTAAGCATACAATAAACATAGTATAAAACTAATTACAGATGTAGCTCGCCGTCCACTGTTAGTCATGTTTTAATATATTGTAATAGTTATGATTCCGAAAGACAATTGTTTAGCTTCACCAATGACAGATATGTATTATTAACTGATCCTGATATGTGTGATAATGTTCTAAAATCCCTCAAATATTGTAATTTATATGGTTTAATTTAAATAATGTAATAGTGGTCGCCGATATCCTGTGTAGTTCCAAGCGACCTTAAATAATGTAATAGTGGTCGCCGATATCCTGTGTAGTTCCAAGCGACCTTAAATAAATAGGAAAAAAATATTTAATTGACATCGATTAATTGTCGAACATGTCAAATGTCATGTTCCGTTGGAATCTCTCCAATACGGCAATTAAAGTCGCCAGAATTCACAGAAACCGATCATAGAAAAATATTATGTTTCCGATCACTTTTATATTCGTGTCATGTTTATTGATTTTTATTAGATGTAGAAACAGAAATCGGAAGTTTTGACGCTCGTAAAAATATAAATCGCTGTTTTTAAGAAAATATTATAATGTTTTGAAGAATAAGGTCATGTTTTGAAGAATAAGGCTCAAATGTCCTTGAGAATAAGGTACACTACCCTACATTTGCTACCTACCGCGTAGGGATGGCACGTCGAAGGTAATTTCAATCATTTAAACCATAATAAATTTTAAATGTATTTATAAGTTAGCTACTTATGTTCATGTGACAAAAATATTAGTAGTTCTCAGTATAAATGTATCAATCTTTCAATCTTATGCCTGGTAACTAATGATTATCTGAAAAATCTCTCTAAAACATAAAAGAAAATATATATTTCTGTGTAAAATGTAAAAAATAAGTAAAAAATATATTATTTGGAAAAAAGAACATTCCGAGTGCAATTCATTCGATTTTAAATTGCCGCTTATACTATCGTTAGGAATTCAGAAATAGAAAGGCACAAGTAATGAGGCACGCTTAGAAACTAGCACATAAATTTTAATTTAAATTCTTCCTCAAATTCCACAAAAAAGCAAATTATCTTATAGTCTATAAATTCTAAATTCAATATCATTACCGCGACACACGAATTTCAAATTCGTAGTTCTAAATTCGAAATGTTGTGAGTGTTGAAGAAATTATTACCTGACGATTTGACGCGAGTATCAAGACTGCGTGATTCACTATACAATTACTTGTTTAGTATATCAATGTCATAGCAGAGACGTGAGGAATCACTTCCATCGCAGTGAAATTAAAATAGAAGACACAATTATATTGTTTTATATCTAACGTTTAATAAAACAATGTTAACGAGTGACTATAAATTGCAGGCAGCTTTTAAAATGATCTTTGACATACATCATATATTTTAAAAAACTTTCATATTTATGACATTTCTACGACTTCATAACAAGAGGATAATGTATACTGTGACGTATTCTCCGAGGCATAATAGTAAGTGTGAAATAAATAAACAAAAAAGGTTTTTATTTATAAAGGGAAAATACATTTTACTGTGACTTGAACAAATACAATGGACACTTTAATTTGGCCAATTTTCATCTTGTTGTTTGCAAAAAAATATTAAATATGGAACATGCGTTTGTTTAATATCAGCAACATTCTTATATTTTCCGAAAGACAACATAAATATGGATCGAAAAATGCAAAAAGTAAAGTAATCAGTTGCTAAATTAAAAAGCTACAGGACTTTTTGAGGACTAAGAAAATCGACGGACCTTTTTTCCTATAATGGAAAAACGAAAATTGCTGAAGCAAAACCTTATGTTTTTGGAACGAAGTTCCTTATCGCGCGCTGCGAAAGGGGGCTAGATGGAAAAAATTAAGACTAAAAGTTGTAACGACACTTTTTGCTATAGTTGTAAGCCGTGCGGCGTGCGCGTGTTTCTCTGTCTGTCTCTCTCTCTCTCTCTCTCTCTCTCTCTCTGTCTCTATCTCAATTATTACTAAAATTAATTGAGCTGAATTATTACTAAAATAATTTGATTGAAAAAAATACGTCACTCGTGCTTCATTTTTTAACCAACTTCCAAAAAAGTAGGCGGTTATTGTATAGAGCTTTTTTAAATGCTCTCCAACGATCTCACTTTAGATTATTAGATTTATAAGACTGTATCTCGTCAACGGCTGATCGTAGATATGCCATTGCACAGACAATATCTCCTGGCTTATTATGTACTTTTCGAAAAGCCAATTAAAAAAAACCGAGCATTGTCCCCATTGTATCTGAACATAGTATGTTAACTCTGTGTGTATATTTTACTTCAGATTTTTGGAGTTTACTCCTTAAGAAACGATTTTCATATATAAGCCCGGGGCATGAAAATCTATGGGAGTAAAACCGAATTCACGATGTCACACGGTCACACGGCACGGTGTCACACGATGTTAGCCGAAGATGCGTCGGTCGCTTTGCATAGCACATCAAATTTTACCTTTTTGAATAAAGTCCAGTCGTACGTCGGATCTGACACACGCACACTTTTGTCTCTAACTCCTACGATTGAAATATTTTCAACTATGCAACATCAACTATGTTTCCTAGTTGTATCCAACAAAGTTCGTTCCAGATGTGTTTGTTCAAACGCTCCATCAGTGCACCTGGGCACAATCTGTTACTGCAATAGTCACGTGTTGTTGATGTGCAGCGTCAAGTTGAGGAAGTTCGTCATTTACCTCTCCTCATCGAAACTAGAGTTCCGCGGTTGGTCTAATGTATCAATTACTCATTTTAATTTCTCCACCGTGATATATTAAAATGTTTAATCATATTCATAAATATATTACGCGTTGGAATAACGTTATCCTACTAATATTACCAAAATATGTTAAAGTTTGTGAGGATGGATGGATGGATGTATGGATGGACGTCTGTTACGCTTTTACTTAAAAACTACTGAACGTATTTTGATGAAATTTGGTATGGTAGTAGTTTAGGCTTTGGATTAAAACATAGGCTACTTTTTATCCGGGAAAAGTACAGTATTCCCGCGGGATATCCGATGGTATATTTACGCGGGTGGAGCCGCGGGTAACAGCTAGTAGTTCATTTATGGACGCTTTACACCGCATTTTTAGTATATAATACATATATTTAATACACATCCATTACCCAGGAACACAGAAAACTTCTGTTCCCTGGCGGGATCCGAACCCGCAACCTCCGGATTGAGCGCCAACGCGCTAACCACTGAGCCACGGAGGTTTATATTAGATCAAAGCTGTGGAAACGACATGTCGCATGCACTATCTCCGATCTGACACACGTGCTAAAACCGGCCGGGTTACGCAAAACACTCGAACTGCACAATATTAGACGCGAGCTGCGTCCAAACTACATAATAATTTCACTGTATTCATAAAGTCTAATCTAAAGATTAGTGAAGAACTTTGTAGTGATGAATTGTGGTTCTACGAAAAGCTTCCCGGTCGCTAGCGAATATATTTTTTATTTTTTTCTATACAATAATATTATATATTATAAAGTTTGATTATTTGCATTGAATAGGCTCCGAAACTATTGGACCGATTTCGATGAAATTTGGCACGGATATAGAATAGACCACGGAGAAGCACATAAGATACTTTTTATCGTGCAAAATGTACGGTTTACGCGATAGTAAAATTTGCGCGCACGAAATCGCGGGCAACGTCTAGTATTTAACAAAAAAAAATTAGAAGCTCAATGTCCTAAAAAGGGATACCCATTTTAGTCACAATGTTTTATAAAATTTCTACAATTGTTTGCGAAGTCCACCACGGTTTTGCTAAACTTAAAATAAAGTCGCTGGTCACCTTCGTCCCCTTGGCCTTTTAATAATATTATTAACTAGCGGTTTCCAGCGGCTCCGCCCGCGTAAATATACCATCGAGTATCCCGCGGGAACACTGAACTGTTCCGGGATAAAAAGTAGCCTTTGTTTTAATCCAGAACTACTACCATACCAAATTTCATGAAAATCCGTTTAGTAGTTTTTGCGTGAAAGAGTAACAAACATCCATCCATCCATCCTCACAAACTTTCACGCGGAGCAAAAGCTACTATTAGTATATATGATTGTTTTTTGCCCGTCTAGTATGGCCATTCAAACGTTTTTACCCGACTACGGCGAAGCCAAAAGGAAGGGTAATGATTTTGGCAGTCTATGTATGTATGTTTGTTCCCTCGTAGCGTCTTAACTACTGGTCGATTTTCATAAATGAGGTATAAATAGATTCGTAATGATGCCGCGGGTAACATGGGCTATATTTTTTTTTTTCAAAATTTTGTATTTTGAAAATTGAACCTGAAATTCTAACATCTAAAAAAAATTTACCGATATAATCATCACGTATTTGATATCAAAAGAGAGGTCTTGGCGAGCACACCACGAATATAAGTATATAATTATATTATACACGTTTGTGGCGTGCTTGCACAAATATGTCAAAATACACGTTTGAAATGCGGTCGTACAAACCCAGTTGTCCAATTTTCGAACATTACGTAACATAAGACTAGAAATACATAAGTTTCAAATTATACATGTTATTTTACCTTCGTAAAGTATATTTTATTTTATAAATATAATAATATTATTACCACGGCTCTAGCTTTACCATTTTGTACCTACGCATTTCTGGATTTCTATCTGATTTATTTTCTTGTTTCAGCCTTTTTAGACCCCTTTTTTATAACGTAGTCGGGTTATAGTTTTTTTTAATTATTTTTTTTAGTCAAATGCCTCGTCGACTGACGCGTTCGTCGTTCGCCTGATATGGCCGCTAGTGTATCACAAAATTACTTAAGCCCGTAAAATTACTGTAGATTTCATGACTATGGCTTTTATCTCCTTTCGGGCAGCAGAGATCCGTAATGGCACAGATAAATAAGTAGTTACTACACACGTCATACGTGGTAATCGTCATTCAAATGTTGGTAAACGAACTCAATTTTCAAAAATTGAATCTCTAAATACTAACATTACTTTATTTCTTCGTTATCTGTTCTCAATATTAAGATACTAAATTGCATCGAATTCTAATCCGATCGCTACAACTAATAAATCTGTGGAAGTTTGTAAGAATGGATGGATGCATGCTGGTTACACTTTCAGGCAAAAACTAAACTGAACAGATTTTGATGAACGACGGCATGGTAGTAGTTTATACTCTGGATTAACACAAGGGCTACTGTTTGTCCCAAAAAAGGACAGCGTTCCCGTGGGATACTGTATTTACGCGGGCGGAGCTAGTTCCATATGGAATCGACCGCCAAATGTGGCACACAGTCGAATATCTTTAGTTCGAAATTAATAACAAGTCGTTTCCGTATTCCGCGAATACTAAAGTTCATATTGCCCGACATACTTGGTCTAATTAGTAATGTTCGTATTAATTAACTATGCGCGCCGTTTGGCTTTGCCTCCAGTTCCGCAATTACAGTCTGATGACGGACATGATTTAAATCCTCCTGCAGATGCTGAATAACTGAAATTTGTTATAAGCAAGGCTTCTTCGTAAATAGATAAATTGCAATAACTCAATTGTCATATTCCATTTGTGTCAATAGGTTTTGTTTGACATTGACACCTGGGTACCTCAGTAATATATATTCTTTGTCCTGGGTATAAACGCGGGGTTAAAATAAAGTAAAGTATTGGTCTGGTCCATTCTAATTCACCCAACCCATACGGCCTATATCACCTTTTTCTAGAGGTCGAGGTTAAAAACTGTTGACCGTTTAGAAAAAGGTCTTAGACAATATTTGTCGTAAATTGTGTGCTCTACAACTTCATAAAAGATAATAACATCATTGGAGCCATAAAAATTGGGAAAATCGCGAAAAAACATTTTTTTCACATTTAAAAGTAAATAACTTTCAACGCAGAGACGAGATTTCATGAGACTTTCGAGGTACCATTAGGCACGCTAAAATGAAGGTGTGTTCGAGATTCCAGCTCAGCATCTCTCATTCTGAGGTTCATGCTTATTTAATTGGATTATAGGTTAACCCCATGATTATAGGTTTCAGTGAAAACTACAATTTATGTAGTTTTCACTGAAACCTCCATAAACTCACAATGAGCAGACATCTCTCGTTACTAACTAGTTAGATCTAAAGATGTTTTCAATTTATTTAATTTTAAAACACTATAGGCCTAATGCCCATATACCATTTTTAACCAAATATTACAATTGTTGTACTCAGGACATTTATAAATTTTCAACAATTATTTTATAATATTAGGTATTTACCTATGAAATTGCCGTTTTGTATGAAAAAATTTAAACTAATTTTTTTCATGCATTTTTATTTGTATTAATCGAAGTAATCACCCATGCAATCAATGCGTCTTTGCCAACGCAGTGGCAGTTTATTGATGCCCTTCTTAAAGAAATCAGCTGGACGGGAGGCAACGAATTCTTCAAAGGCATTTTGTACTGCCTCTCGGGTATTGAATTTGTTTCCCGCCAAGAAGTTATCCAAATTTTGTAAAAGTAGTAGTCTGTAGGCGCAAGTTCTGGAGAATAGAGCGGCAGACGGAGAGCTTTTTACCCCAGTTCTTGCAACTTGGAGACCGTCTGCTGTGCAGTATGAGGTCGCGCGTTGTCGTGCAGGAGCAGCGGAGACGAGCGATTGACCAATGCTGGTTGGAGATGTGCCAGTTTCTCCATCATTGTGTTCAGTTCTTCACAGTACACATCTGCAGTAATGGTCACCCCGTTTGGTAAGAAGCTGTGATGAATCACACCGGCGCTAGACCACCAAACAGTGACCATCACTTTTCTAGGGGTAAGTTTTCGTTTAGGGCATTGTTTAGGTGCTGAACCAAGATCCAACCAACTTGCTGAGCGCTTGCGGTTATCAAACAAAATCCATGTTTTATTGCAGGTAACAATTCGGTTCAAAATTCCTTCATTTGTGTGTCTGTTGACCAAAGTCTTCTGACGACCGCGAGGTTCATTTTTCAGGTAGAAATTTCCAGAACGGAAGCGAGCAAACCAATAACAGGTGGTGCGTTGGTTTGTAGTGTTAGCTCCGCAAACGTCGTTGATGTTGCGTGCCGCTTGTGCCGCGTTGCTGCCACGACGGTACTCATATTCCATAATTATTCGAATTTTTAACGTATCCATGATGACGAAAAAGATTGAAATGCGATGAAAATGTAACACTAATCAACAAACAAATGACTACTTTTGGGAAAAGAATTCTATATTTTTAAAATAAAATTAATTTGAAATTAGAATTCTTAGCCAAACAAAAATTATTTTGATTTGAAATGGCCAGTACTGCAGAACGGCAATTTCATAGGTAAAGATCTATTATGTAATTGTTTACAAAGTCCATCACGGTTTTGGTAAACTAAATCAGTCATGGTCGTTGATCGTCTTCGTTCCTTTGCCCCTTTAACAGTTTTATTGATGATTGTTTTATGCCCGTCTCGTATGGCCATTCGAACGTTATGATCGAATACCTCGTCGACTGACGCATTCATCGTTCACCTGATAATCTTGACAATGTCGTCCTCAAAGCAGTCAAAGAAAAATTCAACCCCAGTCCCTTGTTATTTTAACCCACAACTCGCAGTTAAAGTATAAAATATAAAAGTGAGTGTATATACGAACGCTATATAGTAAATAACATGTTTTTATAAACTTTATCAGTGAAAACTTTAATGAAAATATCAGTGTTAATATAGTAGCATCAGTAAACAATAGTTGTTTTGTTACGTATGTTTATTTTGATAATGTTTCGTAGATCGTAACTTATTTAAAAGTAAACTTTATTATGGTATGTAAATAAAAGTGTTTTCTATAACATAATATAGCATAAAAATATGTTTATTCCGTTGAGAACACAAATTGAAGTTATTTAAAAAATATATCAAAGTGGTTTCATTATAGAATGCGTCGGAGGTGCATCACGCCAAGAATGTTGCTGGAAATTTATATATCCGCCCTCCGCCCGCCCTAGACGCCCAGCACAGCTGTGTGAGGCTAATGATTTAGCTGTTATCAAGGTAACTGTGGCACAATAAATATCCATTTGTTTGTGCCGAAAATAGAACATAAAGTATTGTTTGGCAAAAGTCATTTACTTGAAGTAAATTATGTGCTTTACATTAACAATTTTGATTGATTACTTAAAATATGAATGTCACAATGTTCAGTTTTGGATGACATTTGAATGAATTTATTGTTACGTATATCATTTTATAAAATGTGCCACAATTAAAACGTTTATTTGTAATAAGTTTTGCAAAATTTTTAAGAAATTTATTAATTTCAAGGTATTCTAGTATGTTGAGATTATAAAATATTCTCTTTCGAGGAGAACACGTGGTCTTTCACTTCAAACATCCTAATCTAAACCTAATCTTTGACCGATTTCGTTTTGTCTTATAGGCTTAGGGGCAAAATAACGTTTCTTTTAAATACTTAATATCATTTACTTTACATTTCAAACATTTTGTTCGTAACTAGATATTACGGATTATATTTATTATTTTTTAACAATTTAGTATATATTGTTTTCAGTTTTTCAACTTGCGACATAATACTTGATAGCTTTACGATAATATTTAAATTAAATAATTTGATTTACAGGCAATAGAAGAATAGATACGGGAAGTTGAGTACGTAGCGCGCGTGTCTACTTCCATGCGAATACAATCTCGTAGCACAATGCGTAGCGCGGCGTAGCACCCCCTTAAACCTAACAAAATGAGACATTTTTTCAAATTTTTTCTTTCTCTGTTGTTGTATAAAACCAGTATTTATGTATCTGTTGAGTGTTTTCTGTGTATATAATAAATTTCTTCGTACTCCCGTCATTCCGAAAAAATCACCAATTACCACTTCACTTCACTGGCCGCACAGAATCCGAAAAAATTACTGGCCACTTGTAAATTTTTTGAACAGAAAAAAAATGAAATTATAACTGAGGTGGGTACCGTACACAGCCGCGCGCGCCTTCGAACTAGCGGTCCGCCCGCGTGGTAACACACGTAGTATTTATATAATTAATTATTATTGCGTTTATTTTCCAGATTTCAAGATGTTATTTTTGATATGAGTGACGGCTGAAGTATCGCCACGTCGCCACGTCGCCACGTCGATATCTGCATATATTTCGTCATTCATAACATTCGAATATTTTACTATTTTTAACTGTTATTACTTTATGCACAGTGCAATTTTATCGCTGAATCCTCACTAATCTTATTACCATTAAACATGTAAAAGTTTGTGAGGCAAAAGCTTCGAAACGGATTTTAATAAAATTTGGTCTGGTAGTAGGTTATGCTCTGGATTAAAACATATGCTACATTTTATCCAGATAAAGTACAGTTCTCTCGTGGGATATTGTAATTGCGCGGGCGGAGCCACGGGCAAATGTTTGTATTATAAACGCGAAAGTTTGTAATTTGGTGTGGTAGTAGCTTAGACTCCGGATTAACACATAGGCTACTTTTTATCACAAATGAAATGAAATGAATTGATTTTTTTTATTTTCTAATGAAACTTAACAACCTTTTTTTTCGGAAAGTCAACAGAAAAAGCTACCACCTGTTCAACCCTTAAACCGCAGCAAGAAGCACTGCAAGCAAAATATACGGTTCCCGCGGAATATCATTTTGCGCTTTCAATGTCGCAGACAACATCTAGTATTTTAAATATTATGATAATTTCATACAAATTCAGTAAACATCAAATCTTTAAACACTTCAGGCACTTTTTCGCAATAGCCTTACCTTACCTTTTTAATTATCTTTTTAATTGTCCTACGGCACAAGTAAAGTCAATCTATTTGCATAGCTTTCTTGTGAACCCCATAGGCAGGTGAACACCACAGAGCACATCTATAGCCCACATAATATTATCTATCTATAGTTATTCCGTTGTATGAAGATATGCGTGACAGTAAAAAAAATAATCGAAATACTTAAATATAATCTATTATTATTAAATGTAAATTATTTAATAGAAATTAAATAAAAAATATGTCAAGTTAAAAATGTCAAACGTATGGAATGGAACTACTGCCAATAGTGTGTCTATACACTGCTGATTCGATATCAAATCGATGAATACGAACGATCATCCTTGTAGTCGTAATTACTATGTAAAAATCGGTAATTCCGATTGTAATTCCTTTTTCAACTGATTCGATACTTCAATACAATCGATTAAGTTTCGTTAGGTAACTTCACTAGGATTGTCAATTAATATCTGTCACGCATATCATCATACAATGCATTGACTATAGTAAACACGTAATCTTTTTTTTTTATAATTTTTTCTTTGCATAAAGAGATATTATTTCCAGGAAATAAAAATACTAGTTGACTATCGAATCGCTACGAACATTTTAAAATATATTTGAATAAAATGGAGAATAGCCTATTATTTTTGCCAGACTGCTCTACACGCGGCCGGATTTGGTCCGGAGCAAACCAAATCGGTGGTTTGCTCCGGATCGAATCTGGACGTCTTGTTCTATGCTAGCCATACACGTGACGATAGGCTAGCCTGTACAGGTAAACCGGAGCGTGTATGTTGCACAACGGTACACTCAGGTTACCATACAGCATCAGCTCAAGCTTACCTGACAGGTAGAACTGTGCAGACAAACCTGTCAGGAAAAACGTGTATAAGACTGTTAATTTTGGTGTTAGGACTAACTCAAAGTGCAAAAAAAGGAGTTTCTCAGCTTCATTCTTGTCCTAATAGAAATTATAAGGCACCGCGCATGCGGTGCTAAGGACCGTAGCGCTCCAATGATTTCAAAATAAAGAATGAGCATTGGGTTATGACGTACATAAATTTGACAGAAAAAGTCTTCATACAAGAAAAAGTTACGCCATCTTGATTTCAGAAGCTTTTGTCACCTGTGCTGAAACTGCGGAAAGCAAATGTCAAAATTAATGTTTTTGTATATGATGTAAGTAAACTAATTTTTTACTAATTTAGCAAAACAAGTATGTTTTTTGCATTTTTTCGTTGTATCTAATTATATATAATTGTATTTTTTAAGTTTATCACGTAGCAATACCTCAATATTTTTGAGTATATAAATTAAACTAAATATTTAACATGCAGTCGTCTCCCATCCATTTTATGGTTCCATAGTAAAAATCCCAATGTCGTTTTAGAATATTATGTACCTGCAGCGGGCGACAGATACAGTCGGTAGCGCCGGTTACGCCGAGCCAAAGAAATTTGCGAACCAAGACATATTATAATTCTGCTAATAATATTAATAGGTACGTAAAATATATGTACTGTGAATAATTATGTATATAAAAGTAATCGTTTGTCTGTCCGTTGGAAGTTATTGCCCACATCAAAGTGAATTAGTCGCCATCATAAATGTGTCTTTCGAGAATTTGTGTCGCATCCGAAAGAATAGAATTTATGTGATTAAAGAATTTCAATATTTTTTTTTTTTATTACTTAGGTACTGAATATAGCTTTAATATAATACCTTTGTTATTACCAGGTTCACGTGGTCTGGTCCTGTACTAAATATCCGAAGAACTTGTGTTACAAGTACCAGACAACGGAAATATATTTAATACTGTTATACTATACACTTTTTGTCCTTTCGGACAATTCTTTAAATTAAATTAAGTAAGGTTAATTTCGGGCGGCATAGGCCAATATTATAAATACCTTACAGACTAACATACATATTATTATTATATACCTAAAAACTACATTTTATCACGTATTGTCAGCGACTGCCATGGCTGGTTTTTTGTATGGCTGGTGCCAAACAAGAGATATGATCATCTTGCCTCGAATGAGCTCTTGCAACAACTTAGGCTACGTTTCCACGAGCGTTTTTAGTAGTCGCGACAGAAAAAATAGCACTGTAAATAGAACTTTGCGCCAATATCTACAATAGAGCTAAAAATTGTGTAGAGTTGTCAAATCTGACACTGAATACTTTCATCTCTATTGTAATAGCGCAGAGTTCTATTTACAATACTATTTTTTCTGTCGCTACCACTAAAAAACGCTGGTGGGAACGAGGGTTAACCTTACTAAATCTTTTTCTACAAAGACGGAAAACGGACCATTTTTATAGATATTGAAGTATACATAGTAATACGGGAGGTATTACTTTACGGCTATTACTAATAAAATACTTACACGACTGATTAGGTATTCAAAGTTGCTGTCTTTGTTTAACGCGTTTGAAAAGTCACTTGCAGACAAAGACAGCAACATAGAATATCTAGCGCGTCCGTTTGTAAATACTTTTGTTAGTAAGAGGTAGCATATTGTGGCGGACCAATTAGCGCCACAATCCTGAAACGCGCTATCGAAGTTTTCTATGATCGGCACTATATATACGACATCTGAAATTCAGCCAAGTGGGCTTCGGCCTGATCGAGCATACCACCTCGCTCGGTCGGAGATCTCCCTTTGGGGCATCTACTCTTCCCACAATATCTTTTAAGGCAGCTGATAACCTATCGATGAGACTCGTTTTAATAAGTCAAGTTTTAAAAATGTCTTAAAATCTTACTACAGGGAATTACAAATAGGATAGATGGATGGATGGATAAATGGAAAACTACAATATTTTTTAAGAAATTTGATATAGTCACAGTTTAGGCTTTGGATAAACAGATAGGTTACTTTAAATCTCAAAAAGTACAGTAAAAATATATTTTTACAACGAACACTATTCCACGCGGGTGAAGCCAAAAGCTAGTTTTTAAATAAAACATTCAATAAAATCCTAAAAAGTTCAATTTACACACGTAGAAATGTTTAATTTAGAGATACCCTTAACCACAGAGTAGAAAATATATATTATATACAGAGGAACGGCTTTCATAGACCAATCCAAAAAGACCCAAATTTGAAAATTTTGACGTCCCCTTTAACGGTCCACAATCGTGGACACACCGTATGCTTGTAGTTGTGCAATCACATCGAAAGCTTACTATGTAGCAGTTTATCTGTCCGTATTTCTTTAATGTATGACTCAACTGCTTACAACTATATTTTTCATAATCACATTTTTCATTTGTACCAGCCCTGGTTGTTTACAGTGTGACTCAGAAGTCAGAACATTTTTGCTGAGATCGATTTTAAGTTATAATCCTAAACGAGCCACTGGCACCGGGCCAGTCATTGTTCAGTCAGATAATTAATGCCTTGAAATATATTATTTTTTCACTTAGGAATGTTTTTTGTTTGGAGATGGAGTTCCTTAACGAAATAATGATAAAACAAATGAAGATTACGTGCTGTATCTTTAAGTGAATAGATAAAGCTCATAATGCACAGGTAGGCAAATTAAATGATGAATTGTTTTAGCATCTTCATAATTTATGGTCAGTCGCTTCTGGTCGGGAAATTGTAACACGACATGAACACGATGGCTAGGGAGGAGTCCACGATGCTAAACTTGTGCTTGCGATAACGTCGTGAGGCCTAGTGGGTTTTGTGGATTATGAACGTTTATTTTATTTTAGTGTTGCGATGAGCGGGACAGGAGCCTTGTTGAACTTAGAAAAAAGAAAATGTCATTAAAAGTAACTTATATTTGTAATTTATCATCAGATTTAAATAAACCGGACTAGATCATAGATATGCAGAGTTCAGAAAAAAACATTCGAAAAGCTTAATTATTTAAATATAGTGCTTTTCTTCAATTTCAAATATCTTAATTACTCTGTATCTTAATTTGACGCGCCCGATAAAATTTTGATAGTTCTTTTTAACGGCCCAAACAAATAAATAAATTTATACCTTGATTACCAGAGACCTATGAGACACCCTTACTATCTTAATCTGACGCGCTCAAGTTACTTAAAAAATCCCCTCCTGGGCTAGACTCATTTCATCGGTACGAGTATGTCAATTCGGTAAACAGTAATATATTTCGATCGTATCTGTATAAAGTGGATAGAGACTATTATTCTTATTCTATAAACATTTAAATAGGTTTTAAATGATTCTTCTTTAGATTTTGAAATTGAAAAAATTAGAAAATACAGGTGTACAAAATATATTGTGTTCACATGACTTAGAGAGACGTAACTCGTGGGGACCAATACAATATTTCGTCATGGTGCTCACATATGTAAACAATTCGATATAAAATATATTATATGACACATAAATATAGTAGGCCATAGACATTAGACTCCGGCGCCGCTAACGCCCACTAACGTATATAAAGAAAGATCTTTTTTTAACTTCCTCAATATTAAAGTGCCAAAGTCTAATAGTAACAATATTTATAGATATACATGTGTTAGAATTTGATTAAATAAGGTTAAAGGCCATGTCACATATTAGCTTATTCCCGCGGCTCCGGCCCGCTTAAATATAGTATCGGGTATGCCACGGGAGTACTGTATCTTTTTGGGATAAAAAGTAGCCTATGTATTCAATCCAGAGCCTAAACTACTACCATAAGAAATTTCATCGAATCCGTTCAGTAGTTTTTGTGTGAAAGAGTAACAAACATTCATAATAGTAGTAGGATTGAATACAAATTAATGTAAAGTTATTTAAAGAAAAAAACTAAACGTTGAAAGATCTAAGTTTTTATGCAGAGATATTGATAGCACTCTTAAAAATTCCTTCTTAAAAAAATATTTTATGAGCAATGGGCAAATGAGTTACCATTTTGAGTGTAATTTTCACCAGTAGAGAGAGTGATTATATGATCATTATTGCTTCAAGATATTTATGTATAAATATTATCTTAATAAATAATAATGTTTAGGTAGGTTAAAAAAATATTTTAGCTACTTTTTTCCCTATCATTCTAGATCTATAAATGTAGATATGAAATGTTCACGCCACGAAAAAGCTTCTTCGACAAATGTTTAGGGCGCGTTAACGAACAGCGTGACGAACAAGATGTTCGAACAGAATTATGCTGTCGTTTTGTCTAAGTGAATAATCGTGTAATAAATCATAGAAGTACGCTGGACTGTTCTAACAGTTGTAATATTTTTTTTTAAATTCTAATTTTTAAAAATATTTAATATCTTTGAGGAAACGTTTGACTAAATGGCGCATGTGTTGTGACCTCGTCGAATATATCGCGAGGTATTTCACTATTGTCATTCGAATGTGACAGCAAGCAAATTGTTGGGGACGTATTACATTTATTACACTGGTCTGGTGGTATTTTTTCTCTCCTTAATTTTTTAATGCATCATAACATCGTAGTGGGTGTTGGAGCACTGGAATTTAACAATCTTGCTTCGCCGCGTGAAACAAGGTTTTTTAAACTTTCATCCCCTATTTTACCCCCTTGGGGGTTGAATTTTAAAAAATCCTCCCTTAGTCATATGACAAATACGTGTGCAAAATTTCAAATTTCTAGCCTTAAGCCTGTGCGTTTATTCATCAGTCAATCAGCTTTGCCTTTTATTATATACAGGCTGTTTTTCCAGTATGTGTCCAATCTTTCAGGATTGAATATACTCTTGAATATAAGCAACTTTTACTATTGGATCAACTTCCCTACTAGAAAAAAAATCTGCTGTTTCATACAAAAGGGCTTCGGCATCGATTGCATTTTGTAGGAAACAGCTGATTTTTTTTTTCAAGTACGAAAGTTGTTACCATAGTAAAAGTTGCTTATATTCAAGAGTATATTCACTCCTGAAAGTTTGAACACCGAATGAAAAAACACCTATATAGTTCAACTTTGTGCAAAACTTCCAAAAATATTGACAAATAAAGAACCATTGAAATTAATATTTTAAACAATTGAAAGAAAAGTTTTCATTGAACTGTTGTAAAGATACAACGAATACTCAAGCGCATTTAAGTACAACAATAATTATGTCTTTAGACACTTTCCTTCTCTCTCTACCGACTCGCCAAAATTAATTTTGTATCTATAGAGACTGTTTTACGATGTCAATGCATAAAACGAACTAAAATATTTATATTTAATGGTATAGGTAGAATTAAAAACCCCATAATTGGTGATATCTAGGAAATAAAAATGATAATATCACAATTAATATGTGATAAAAAAATTGGTCAACAGGAACAGATTCAGAGCATTAAAATCTTCATATTTAAAACATAAATTTTAGAAGGAGGATTAGGTTGCAAACCAGTGTAATTGTCCAATTGATAACTACTATTACAAATGTGAAAGTTTGTGAGGATGTATGCATTAATGGATGGATGTATAGATGGATGGACGTTTGTTACTCTTTCACGTGAAAACTGAATGGATTTTGGTGGAATTTGGAATGGTAGTTTGAGCTCTGGATTAACACATAGGCTACTTTTTAACCCGAAAAAGTACAGTGTTTTCGCGGGATACTGTATTTACGCGGGCGGAGCCGCGGGCAAAAGCTAGTATTATCATGTGTTCGTGACTGCACCTGTTACGTATAATGGCTCGGATACACTAACTTATACACTAGCCCCCTTACTAATAAAATATTTATTCAGTGTATAAGCTATAGGTAAAATATTTTGTCCTTGTCTGATTAATGAATCTTAAAAATGCATGACCCTTAGTATCAACATCGATAATTTTTGACCTATTTTTTACCAAAAATTCTAACTTATTTATAAAATAAAATAAGAGCTACCCGAGCCGCCACAATTTATTTTCAAATTCAAACAGTTGCAGACTACATTACGTCTAAGTATCAACAACGATGAAATCATATACTTTCATTGCCACCAGCTCCCTAGCTAATCGAGTTCAACATGAACACATCTTGGACTCGACCTACCTACTTCTATGGCAAGCATATAATATAAAACATTATATTATATACTTGCCATAGCAGTGGAAAGGTTGCTATAATCAAAAGCAAGCAAACACTTATGCGAAGAGATCTTAAATATTTTTATTGGTCCGGCTGAATCATCGGGTTAAAATTATTCGCCACATTATCGACATTGCAATGTTCTTTTATAAATATTTTTCCCAAGATATTTATGTACAAATATCTGAGCTGCGCAATTTTATACGCAAAAAAAAATAGAGTACACGTCATGTTGAACAGACAGATAAATAGTCTACCAGATAGGTGGCCAATAGCATACGTCACGTGCGATATGAATCATCTGCAACGTGAGGAACACGCAGGTGTGTTTCTGATTTATGTTCGAAGGCTAATATTTGTCATCTCTGACAGTAGCCACACACTGAATATCAATCGGCATGACGCTGCAGGTTCGATTCAATCAGCAGTACACCACAAACGTATAGCTGTCATGCCGATCCACGCTCGTATACGTTACAACTGATCGTCAGCGTCATGCTGATTGAACGACAGGCAGCGGCGCGGCGGCGCCGCCCGTGAACACTCACAACACAACACCAGAGGAGTTACAAACGCGTTTCCGGTCCCAATCTCAATCTCAAAAAATCCCCAAGCCCCTTCGGGCATCGGGCAACCGCACTCCCCTCGGCGAAACAAATCGCAAACGTTATTCTACATCGGTTTCTCTGTGAGGCCATTACGGCCTAACAGCCGGTCGAGCCTGCCCATTCGTGCGGAAGCATGGCTCTCCCACGTAAAATTTTATGCTGTAAGATAGAACGGCATGCGGTAATTTACGAGTTCAGCGGAAATTGGCGTGAACTGCCCAGCTGGTGGAGTTACAGGTGTTATATTTAGCAGATAGTTCGTGGCTCGGTTAAGCGTCACTAACTCGTCTATTTACGGTCAAATATTTTTTTCCACACAACCACTTACCGATGAGCAACGAATCGCCCTCCGATTGGTAGATCGCTGTCACAGACGAAGATTCCTTAACCATGTTAGTTTATTGAATCGCAAAAAACCGCCAAATTATACCAAAGGTATCGTTTTTAACAAATAGTTATTGGTAGATATACACAGGTTATTGAAACCGGCCTTAGGGACCACGGATGTTACTAAACACACCGGCATATTTAGCGGAACACAAAAAAAAGGTCCATAATTAAAAAAAATATGGTTTTATTTTAAAATCTACTTACTACACTTCTTTTGTTATTTAAAGTTTCATTTGTTTTACTTAAAATGAGATCACATTAAGAACAGATTTTGCGAGTAAAGGCTATTTGTGAAAAATGGTACATTTTTTAACTTTTCATGTAACCGGGAAAAGTGAAAATTGATATTAAAATAACAATTAATTAAATTAGAAAAATGGTGATTAATATCGCGTATTTCCTCCACGTGCTCTTATTAAAGTTTCTACCCGTCTAGGCATACTGAGAATGATGCTATCGATGGTCTCCTGGGATAGTCTCCGCCATTCCTCAACTACGGCGATCCGCAGTTCACCCGCGTTGGCAGGAGCTGGAATTCTGGACTTAACTTTTCTTTTCAGCAAGTCCCAAACGTGCTCTATTGGGTTCATATCCGGTGATCTCGCCTGCTACTCCATAACAGTGATATTCATATCATTAAGATTAAGAAGAGAAGCATTATCCTGCATAAAAACAAAATCGTCATCGATATATGGGGCAAACGGTACGACATTTTCTTCTAAAACTTCTCTGATATAGCGGTCTGCAGTCAGACTCCCTCTGTCAATCACTACCAAGTCTGTGCGAGCTCCCAAACAAATGCCCGCCCAAACCATTATTGATCCACCACCGTATGCAACTGTAGTTTCAAAATTTGTCTGAATGTATCGTTTTTCTTTGCGTCTGTATATTCTTTTCCTGCCGTCAATTTGATTTAAGAGAATTCTGCACTCATCACTAAACAATACCTTACTCCATTGGTCCGCGTTCCAAAGTCGATGTTCCTGAGCAAAAGTTAACCTGTTTCTACGATGATTTACCTCGAGCCTTGGAGCCTTGGCGAGCACAAAGAACCCAAACCAGCTTCTTCGAATCTTCTTCGTACCGTACGCTCACTTGCGGTTATAACCCGCACTGCTTCTATCTCATGTCGGGCTTGGACGGCCGTCAAACCGGGGTTCCTACGTACACGAAGCCGAATGAAACGATCATCCCTACTCGAAGTGCGTCTTTTTCTGCCTTGTCCTGCTCTTCTCACATAAGTACCGGTCTCCCTGAACCGTTGGATACTGCGATGGATCGTTGAAACTGGTCGACGAAGATCTCTGGATATCACTCTGTAGGTTTGACCATTTCTTCGCATTTCGAGGGCCCTGGCAATCTCCGTTGGGGCTAAGTCAGGCATAATTCAGTCCTCAACTCCAAAAAGATACGCGATTAAAAAAAAAACTAACAAAAAACAGTATTTCAATGAAATTTTAAATCAAACTCAGAAGGAAAAAAATACTCGAAGTTCGCTCCAGATAAGGTGTATTTGAATAAAATTAAAACAATTGCATAAAATGTCATGTTCAGTTGTTTTCTTAATTTGAAAATATTTCTTTTTAAATTAAACGACGTATAAACCAGCCAGCAACCTTATATGATACTGATATCAAACCTTTATTTTATGTTCCGCTAGATATGCCGGTGTGTGTATTACGAGCTATCGTGTCCTAAAAATACAATGTTAAGATAAAATCGAAACGTACAAACAAAAATATTAACTTCGACCAAGCTAATCTGTATATTTCGTTATTGCTAGGTAGATGAGTAATATTTAAATTGGTAGCATTATAATATTATGTTTTCTTTATTTACGTTTGGAATAAATTGTATCTGTACGGAACATAATAGTTATAGGTATAGTAAGACCGCTTGCGTCGCACACGAGAGGGTGCATGTTCGGTGCATAAATGAGACCAGAACCACACAAGGTCAAGGGAATCGTAAGGAATCGCGTGTATCTAAAAAAACTTAGCCTTTTATAGCAGTAAATTGTTCCAATATGCGGCCTAATAATTCTCCCCAGCGGCGGTGACGGTAGTGGATGGTTATCAGTTATGTCTGTAATCTATACAACATATATTATTATAATGAGGAAATGTTTGTTTGTTTACACTGAATAGGCTCCAAAAACTACTGGACCGATTTTGATAAAATGTGGCAGAAATATTGAGTAGCCAACGAGGAAGGACGTATGCTACTTTTTTTTGCATATTGACAAAAGTAAGTGTCAATGTCATTTTTGACATTGACAGATGTCATGAAGTAAAGCCTATTTAGTTAGATAAGTTAGTTAGTTAGATAAGATAAGTTTTATTTTAGATAAGTAAAAGGCTATTCTCAGTGTAGACTGTAGTATTTATGTTAGACATATCTCATTTGTATTACGTATCTGTGTTAAGCACCAATAAAGGAGAATATAAGAATTGCTGCTGTATTATTATCATCACCACTCAAGCGTAAGAAGGACTTACATATCAAGAGGTCGTAGATCGCTACACTTTTTATCGTGGAAAAATGTAAGATTTCCGCAAGATCTACTTTTGCGCGCACGAAGTCGCGAGCAACATCTAGTGACTTATAATGGGGTATATCTGCATATATAACAAGTTGCACCACGTAGTTTTGTAGTTTTGTAGTTCACCACGTCTGCAGTCGTTGCGGTCACATCCTTTGTGTTTAAATATTTTGAGGCATCCTAGTGAAAATTAGAATGTTTAGAAAGTAGATTACATCTTACTAGATGTAAAACAGGGAACATTTCGCTATTCTTTGACTTCACCTGTATTGTTGCGTTGTGAAGGCGGACGAAGTCACTGCGTTTTACTAGTGTTGTATGTATAAATAGCACAATACATCACGGAATCAGGTCGGCGGCCCACTTCATACTTTAAATTGTCCAATTAAACTTTATATTAGGCCAAGAACACACGGACTGTCAAGTGTCATATTATATGTATTGAAAGTGGTCTTGCAAATTATTGCAAGACTTGTACATATAAACATTATTTTATCTATTGTTAAATATAAGTTATTTTGAAAACACAAGACAGCTGTTAGACACAGCTAGACAATTAATATCGGAATTTTTATCAGATTTGTTCCCTAAGATACATTAGAGTTGATTGCAGTATGCATATTATGCATTCTGCGGACTTAGGTATGATACAAGTCCAGATAACACAGCCTTCGTAGTCCAGTGGTTTAGAGCTTGGCTCTCGACTGGGAGGTCGTGGGTTCGATTCCCACGTTGGAATAAAGTTTCCAAGTTTGGTTAGGGCAATGCAGGTTGATCGCCTGATTGTCTGAAATGAAGCTGATCCATGCAGGCATGTAAAAAGTCGGACCTGCGCCTGATCTCACGCCAGTCGTGTCGGTTATCCGTCCCACTGGGTTTCGAGAGTAAAGGAAGAGTGCTCTTGTGTACTGCGCACACACAAGGGCACTATGAAATAACACCTCTGTAGCTGGCCAGGTTTCAACGAAACCGGCCACCGCCGAAATCGGTGTGTCAGTACATTTTAGGAAAACTTCAATTTTTCATATGGTCTAAAATATTTAGGACATTTCAAAACTGGAGCCACTAGGGCCCGTTATCCGTATGCACCGGCCCTTACCCAGTTATTTCGACGTCGTGAGTCAGTAGTATCGAAATTTGCGAAAACGTCGCCCACCGGTCACCGCGAATTCGCGTTTGGCACAGATTATACTCAAATATTCACCATCTCATCTCCCTTATTCATTCAGTACTGCCAGGATGTCTCTAATTTTTAATGACACAAAGTACAATGGACATATGCCACACTAGCTTTTACCTGCGGCTCCACCCGCGGGAATGCAGTATCCCACGTGAACACTGTAAGTATTCCTTGTGTTAATCCAGAGCCTAAACTACTACTTTTACTTACTACCATACTAAATTTCATCATAATCCGTTCAGTAAATTTTTGCGTGAAAGAATCACAAACATCCCTTCATCTATCCATCCATACATCCTCACAAATTGAAATATTTACAATACTTAGTAGGAGCAGGATATGCAGATCAGGTGAGTGATGACCCATTCACTACCACCAGTAGGTACTAGTAACACATAATAGTTGCTAAGTAGTAATAAGCTACTTGACGCATATTTAATTTCATACATTGAAGGAGTATTTCCTTTAGTACTTGGCTTAGGAAAACGTATTCTAGCGATATCTTATATTAAAAACTAAAGGTTGTTAAATAAAGTTGATTTAAAAATATCTATTTTTGTTTTTTAATTTCCACCGATGAGAACACCTCGAAGTAACTTCCGGCAAGGATGCGATGACACAAACACACTAAATTATGTAGTAGCGAAACGGAACGTTTCTGCAAATAAATAGTTCATGACATCTTAAAAAGCTATTTATGTCAAAACGTCAAACGGAACGTCACACCGCCATTTTGTCGGAGCGAACTATGGCACAGATTACAAATAGTACTAGTATGACGTCACAGCACAGATAATCTATTAACCAACATGGCGAATAGTGATTTCTGCGATTTTTAAAAAGTGTATTAAAAAAATTTTAGGTTTTTAGGTTTCAAAATAATCTTTTTTTGTGTGTAATGAAACAATTATGAAACATTTATGACATAAATAAAAACAAGCTCAAGTAGCCTATTGTTCTTGAAGGCAGACGCTTATCAGACAAACAGACAGACTGAGTAGAGTACACAATGAGACGCGACGCGGCACGGCGCTGCATTTTTAAGATAACAGTGTTACATATTAAAGTAGTTATATAAAGTATATAATATGTCAATTCTTTATTGTTAGATGTCACATGCGCAGCCTATCGAGATAGTATAATTTTAGCTAGTCAGCCAAAAGGCTATGTATAGTGTAGACGCACGCATCTATATTAAGCATCTCTCATATTATGCATAATGTAATACTTAAATAAAGAACAGCTAATAAATGTCTGCTGTATAATCGGTGTCACCACTCTTACATAAGAAGTATATGCAAGAGTCAAGACGGCGAGCTCACAACAAACAGTTCAAAATAATTGAACTTTATTCACTAGTAGTGAGTAATAAGAGCTTGCAGCACGGCGTCGTGTCGTGTTTCGGTGTGAGCTGACCCTAAATTTAATGGCGGCCACATCGCACGCTGAAACCGGGGGTTTTACAATATGAATTTTAGATTTTGGCGCTTATTATTATATTTATTATAATAATAAATATATTTTTGTTTATACATATAAACAGAGATCCATATATGGGTGTTTGCACGAAATTCAAAATTGATGTTATTAAATGAATAATACTGCTATTAGACGTCGTGGTAAAGCCCCAGGCTGGCCTTTGGTCAAGATGCATTCGATAATTTCGACGGCAAAGTTCGATAACAAAATGTATGGGATTTGACATAAGGCCTCGCAAGCGACAGCAATGTCACAGCGATAGGCAGCAAAGAGAAACAAACTTTTAAAGCGAAGAAACTTTACGTACATAATATTATAATATCTTTGCTTGGAGTTCTAGTAAAACGACAAAAATTAACAGATGGCAATTAAAAACAAATTACCACAAAAATATTAGTCCGAACACTGACCGTACCTAAGACACCAATTTGCACAACAACGCAAAAAGTCCAAGCTTTTTTATTTACCAACCAACCGGATTTTACATTTAGAAAATCGAAATCAGTAGCCAGATCAATTGTTCTCCCACAAAACTCCCTGCATACCACATTTAATGGAAATACTTGCAGCCGTTTGCGAGATTCCGATTATATAAGGTCTGGCAAAATCAATTACGAATATTTTAGATATATGATCTACTGCTTATTTAGAGACATTTATGCAGAAAAATAATTGTCATACTCGAAAAAAATCTCTTCAATCTTCCTTTATATAGGCGAGTTTGCGTTGAGCGGACAGTCGCCCATACATGAGATGTTTTTTTTTTCCTTTGAGTATGACAATATTTTTTTGCCTAAACGTCTTTATAATAAGCAGTAGATCATATTATAGTAGATCATACCCAAAATATCCGTAATGGACTTACGTACTACTTACCGTACTTACCGTACCTAAAACGAAAATAAAACGATAAAGTAGCAAATATTGTTTCCACTTTCCTTTCCAATTTGGAAACACTTTAAATATTGAATGAATTAAGTGTGATACATAATATTTTTACGATAATGTGTTCAATGCTCGGGTGACGCACGTTTTGTTTTATGTGGACAGGTGCGGATTCCGGCGATCCGCGTTTACCCGCTAATCTCTTACATATATTAGCCACTGCGGCGGGCGTGAGTTTTATCATGCTGAAGAGAGGGTTCCGGATAGTTTAGATAGGTATTTCAAAGCTTTTACCGATAAAAACGTTGGCCAGTTTCAGGATTTTCAAGATCAGAAATTATCTTTCATTAAATTATGTGTAATTTTTCATTTATGTAAAAGCCAGATATTATGAATTATTAATCTCCAACGGCCACGAGCTATTTTTACCCAAGTACGGTGAAGCCAAAAGGAAGAGATATGATTAGTGGTAGTGTATGTATGTATGTGTGAATAAATGTGTGTTCCATCGTAGCGCCTAAGCAACTGATCCGATTTGAATTATGAATGAGGTGTCAATAGATTCATAATATTGGCCCGGGTGACACAGGCTATCAATTTGCGTAAGAGGGTTATAGTTTTCAACTTTAGATTATCTATTTTCCATATTATTTCTTACTCAATTAGCTTGGTTAATTATACAAGAATATAATATAGTCTCACATCAAAGTTTAAATAAATATCTTCTAGCGTTTTCACACGCGTAAACAGGTCCCTGAAACGTGGAGGTACAATATCAATAAAGGTTCGTTCTATTTATACGAAGATATAAAAATCTTCTTGTGGAAAATAAGATTAGCCCTAATCTTGTTTAAATTATGCTATTTACTATGATTTTTCCTAAACTTTTCACCACATTTTATTTTTACGTTATCTATTATTTTAATTGTAATTTACATGTGTATATTATCCGAAGTCCGTACTTACTTATAATAATTATGTATATCACTTTAAAATTCAATACCTATGTGCCTTGCCAAACAGTAACAAGGAATAAAGTATGAACATAATAATTATCACAAAATTAAATTCGGGAAAACCACGGAAAACAATTTTGGAAGGTAATTCTATAAAAACGCCATCTATTGTTAGAGCCCTAAACTAAATGAAGACATCACAAAGACAATACTTTTAAAACGCATAGCTAGATGGCGCTGAACATAAATAAATAAAAGTGGGTCATGTAGGAATCGATGGAATTTAAATAAAACACAATTAACCGCTGGTTACACAGGGATACAAACGCATAATATTACTTTTGAGGGACATTCTAACGTACCCATAACGTGTTTCGGTATCTCACTTTCTCGAAACCTTGTCTGAAAATATTCTGAAAAGATTGCAATAACTTTAGAACCTTCAATACACTTTTAACTTTTCGTTAGAATTCGTGGTATAATATTGTTTACTCCAAGACTTGTGAAATTGCGGTATTCCTCATTTTCACCTAATGTCTTGTCCATTTTTTGCCGAACACCACTCATACGGCTACTTCCGTATAACTTGAGCATAATAGGTGATAAGGTTTAAAGTTAGAATAATATAACCGAAGACTGGACTTACCTTCTAAGAACTGTTTGGTGGGCAGCCGAAGGGAGACCTTGAGGGAGGAAGCGAACGTGGAGTCTATGTACCAGCGGGGGTCGCTGCCCTCACCCAGCCTTCTGTAACAAAAGGCAGAACTAAGTAACCGTCTCTTTACGTGGTGATTAACGCTCTATACAAAATATTTTCAGGACAAATTAGGGTTTAAGCTACAGCTGATTCATTTCTTATCTTTTAACCTACAACTTTGAAGTAAGTATGAAAATTAATAGAACCCCCTTGAAATATGTCGTCCATTATGTCGTCAAAAACACTTCATATTTTTAAGTAGGTTCCCCTTTCGAAATTTGTTTTAATAAACATATTTCATAATATAAAACGCAATTTCTATAAAATCATTGGCTGTTCTTATTATTATTGTTCTCTTATTATATCAATAAACACAAATAAAATGTTAACAGCACGCCAATTTTAGCATAAAACCTTAAAAATGTTCTTGTGCATTCTACAAAGTTCAAAGAATTTTAATATACATAATCAAAACAATAGACAAAGAGGTTATAAACGAAAAATTGTAAATTTAAAACGTTACAATTAATATCGAAAGTTAAATCTCACTATAATATTTACCCGGGATCCATATTTTTTATTGTCATCTACAATTTCACAGGAGATAATTTTATAAAAGATATTTCGCCAATCGACGACATTTAAAACAAAAAACTACATGTTTCCTTCGTAGATATGTCAAACTGGACTATTTTCGGACGGCGAAAACCGCGCCGCAAAACATAAATATCTCAAACGCTATGCCGACTCGAGCGCAACTTTTCTTTTTCAGTTTCAGCGCGGGTTTACATCTAATACTTTCAATTGCCACGACGTTAGAAAAATCCCGAAGTGGCTAATAGATGACGCTTTTTAGTTCGCTGTGTGGTCACTAGATGGCGGTAATATTATTTAATATTTTGTTTTAATTGTGGTTGTAATCGAATGCTTTTTAGTTTGGATTAACTTGACAAACTAACCAAAGTATACAAAAATGAATAACAATAACAACATAACCTTATTTTTAACTTTTATAAGCTCTACGCGTGTGCTACGAGACCTCTACGAAGGTCTACAGAGTACGCCTACGAGCCTCTACGAACAACAAAAATCAAGACTTCGTATTATGTAGGGATGATGCAAATGCATCATAACCTAAAATAAAAGAATTTTGTTGATTTAAAGCAAATGCTTTAAATCAACAAAATTCTTATATTTTCCGAAAGGCAACATAAATATGGACCGAAACATAAATTCTGTAATTTATTTAAACATTAAACAGACATTGATTCTTCTTGTTGAAAGATCGCGATGTTGTGGCTATGTTATTGTAGATGGCCAACCTGGAGTATCAACCTGGAGTATTCCCAGCAAATGATTTATCGCCGGCTAGCGAAGTAATTTGTTAGACTTATTTTTTTCACCTCACGTACCGGAAAAAAGGTAAAAAATATACGTTGATTTTCATAACATATTTTATAGTATTTTAAAGAATTATTTATAAAACTACGAGCTGACCCAACTCACGTTGTCTGTCTTAAAAATGAAATGAAATCCTATAAATATTATAAATGTGAAAGTTTGTGAGGATGGATGGATGTTAGTTACCCTTTCACGCAAAAACTACTGAACGGATTTTAATAAAATTTGGTATGGATTAAAACATAGGATACTTTTTATGCCGAAAAAATTACAGTATTTCCGCGTCATACTCGATACTTTATTTAAGCGGGCGGAGCCGCGGGAAACAGCTAGTAATTAATAGCTACACGTACAGGCAATACCTACCACTACCAACAAACATTTATAGTCCTGCAAGGGCGTACCCAGGATTTCAGCTAGGGGGGAGAGCAGCTCATACCCGTTTCGAGAAGATGGTCGGTCTGGTATATTGAAAATTGGAAAATTGACGTTTATTTTATCTTCTAGGGGGGGGGGGGCAGTTGGCCCCCCTGCCCCTACCTGGGTACGTCCATGTAGTCCTGTACCTTTTTAATTTAGCAACTAATTATTTAAAATAAAAAAAATGACTGAACGTAAAGAAACTATTTGTCTAGGAGCGCCATGATGTGGAGTAGTTGACATTATTGTAAAACTATTTGACATTGAAATAAGAAGAAGTTTCTACTTTAGCTGGCAAAAGATGCCATTTTGTGAGCTCATGCTCGGAAATAAAAGAAATGTTATTTCTCATAACAACGATGCGTCGACCTTGCTGGCTTACAATAAGACCTATTTTGCTCCGAATGGTATTAATGTTTCTTCAGTCTGTCATTTTGACGATTCTTCGGTGTTTCTAGGCCTAGCATGTTCACAACGTGCACAAATTAGCACATGACTATGTCAAATAGATTTATGACTTTACTTCGAATAAAAAAGGATTTTAAATGTGTGACGTTACGGTGTAAACGAGATAAATCTTTACACCATGCATTTGATATATTATGTTTACAATTTTTTTACACTTATAATTATTACTATATTTGTATGAGACATGTACTTTTATATCAAAGTATAAATAGTATCTTGTTGTAATGTAATCAATGTATTGTATATTTTATAAGAATGTTTTTTTTTTTCAATAACAAAATGTCCAACTCTAGTTTTCAAAATGTTAGAATTTTAAAAGTGTAGTATTTTTACGTGCTGTTTTATTAAGATTTAAAGAATTTATTCTCATATAAGATTTAATAATATGTTATACAATATCAATTAGGGCTTGGCCTGCAAAAGAAGTCGGTACTTTCTTTTCACACTTACATTCTTTTGAAATACTACATATTTAATATACCTGCTACAAATTTAGAAATTTGTAATAAAAATACACTTAAAGGAAAATTTTATTAACTTTTGACTATTTCCAGAAATATAATAAAATATATTTTATATAAAACTTATATAGTTATAAAAAAAATAGATTTCTAACATTTTATTGGCGCATTGCCTTGTCAAGCCAGTGATGTGTTTAAAAATCTTTTTCGGGACGGTACCAAGTACCTACATTACATGAATTTTGTAACGTTGAGTTCTTGTAGATAAAAATAAAATCGCTTATACTTTTCATCGCACTCTTAGTATAACGTAAATAACTCTTTCAGCGCAAGGTTTTGTGCTTCTGCTTCTCAGGATTACTGACGTTTGTAGTAACTAGTAGGGTTTGTACGTAAATACTTGTATACGAGAATTTCAAAAATACTTAAAATGTAAAAACATAGATTCCCGGTTTTCAAAGGTTTTTATATTGATTTAAAATCTCTGTGAGACCCAACACAGACGCTATTTAACGCCAGTTATCTGCAAGTCCGTGTTAGTTATCCGATTGAGCCGGCCTCTTCGTACCAAAGCAAGGCTCAGCCTTAGACAAATAATGATAGAAAGCCAGACGTTAGCAGATTTTATATTAAAATCTAACGTCATAGGGGAAGATAATCTATTTTTGGCATCCTCCCAATTAATGGCCCCAAAGATTTAAACTACATACTATGTGTTGATTTATACACAACAATCGTATCGTGTACAATCGTTACTGAAATCGTTGACGAAACGTTCGATAACACCTTTTCTTAATTTATTAATGCAATGATTTTGAACGTTTTTGGGGCCATTCCATTGTATAGCCGCATAATTATACATGTAAATGTATGGAGATTAATACAAATTTGATTTTACTAACTTAACTACTGGGTTTGTGTTTTTGATTGTTTAATGAAAAAAAAATACACAAAATATTACAAGATTTGAATCTTTCAAATCTTGTAATATTCGTTTTTAAATTATGGCAAAAAGAACGTCGTTTTTTACTCACTTTTAGTCCTGTAACTTTTTAATATAGCAACTGAATACTGTACATATAGCATTTTTCAGTTCATACCTATTGCTATCTTTCGGAAGTATCTAGTATCGACTCTCGAAAGTTCGACTGTTGAAATAATTTTTAAGCTTACTGAGTAACGCGGGCGCCTGTGCTTTCTATAACTAATACATTAAAGTACATTAGCATCATCCATCACAGCTGATGGTCCATTTCCAACTCGACGCTAGTGATTAATGTCAGCAAATGAGTGAGTACTTTACATGACACAGTGTCAAGACATAGCAACAAAGTAAGAATGTGACCGGACGAGAAAGTTACCTCATGACCAAACTGAGCCTTTAGCGAAGACGCATTCGCTAGTTACGACGACGAAGTTCGAAAACAAAAATGTATGGGATTTGACTTATGCATCGCTAAGTGACATAACATAACATCGAACTTCGTCGTCGTAATTAGCTATGACAACTTGACTAAAGACTCTGGTGACTAAACATTTACCTCTTTCCAGTGGCATGGGTTTCCTATAACTCCATTCCTATCGGCTTTACCTACCACTTGCCTTTTCCACCACGACCCACATCCAAATCCCTATCTATTATACAGGCTAGGGCTGCCCTATAAAGAAGATTGCCAGCCATCGACACTGCCTCTTACTCATACAAATATTAACACAATGGATAAGTTATTCAATATTGTTGTCTTTGTCTGATACGTTGGAAAAGTCATTTGACAGATAAAGCCAGAAACATTGAAAGCATATCCGTTGTGTTTAATTTTTATTAGAAAGGGGGTTAAAATGTGGGATGTTTTCAAGGAATTCAAGCCTAACCTCTTTTTTAGAGTTCCGTACCTATAAGACTCTATTACTGAGACACTCGATATTAATTACGGCAACAGGTGGACTCTTAAAATATTTACTGAATATTGAGTTGTATATTCTCTTAAAAAAACATAAAAATAAAATAAATATTTGTATAAAATAGTTGTATAGATAATGGTAAGGAACCCTTTATGTACGAGTCCGACTCGCACATTGCCGTTTTTTTGGTATTAACCCTGTGAATGTCATTCAAAAAAGTGAGAAACCAATGCCAATCACCGTTCAAAGTCTTAACTCTAACTGTTATTACTTTTACTGTAAGTGTACCTCGCGATATTGCGTTTTTTTTTTCATATTTTTGTCCGCATTGATTAAGGGCTGGTCTAATTACTTTAATAAGTAAATGTGAACAAGGGTTAAGCGTCATTGGTCAATTTTGACATTTGCACTGTTGACTCACTTTAAACTTAATGCGAATATAATATTATGTCATCAGCCTCCGTGGTCTAGTGGTTAGAGCTTGGCTCTCGACTCGAAGGTTGTGGGTTCGATTCCCGCATTGGAGCAACAAAAAATGTTGTATCCAAGTTTGGATATGACAATGCAGGCTCACCTGATCATCACCTGATTGTCCGACAAGAAAGATGATTCATGCGTAGGATGGGCATGTAAATATCGGACCTGCGCCCGATCTCCAGTCATGTCAGTTATCCGTCCCACTGGGTTATGGGAGTAAAGGAAGAGAGAGTACTCTTGTGAACTGCGCACACACTAGGGCACTATAAAATCACTCCTGCGTAACTAGCCTGCGTAACAATTAAACCTGCCACCGTCACCGAAGTCGGTGTGGGGAGTTATTTCGCTCAACAACTCGCTTTCACTAGTGCACAACAATATTGATGATACTCATCATAAAACAAACAGGAGATGAATTGAAATAGTCCAAGTCACATTCGCCATTAATTAGTTACAATGTACAATAATATACGGTTAGGTTTTGTTTTATATAACCCATTAACTAATTGTAGTCCACTATATTAAGAACAATAATATATGTTAATGCATAATTGTCCCACCGAGTATACAATTTAATATAGAAATGGCTAAATCAGTTTTTAAAGCAAGGTGTTTTGGGGCAGTCGAGGTTTGACATTCGTCATCTTTACATTTTGTTATTTGCTTTCCGCGGTTCAGTCCGCTTTCTGTCAGCATATACAAGGGCTGCACTAAAAGTATCGGGAATGGAATATTTCCACTGTTCCTGTCATATTAAAATCTTTTTAATTTAAAACTCCTTGGTTTTAAAAATCGAATACCGTTTATTTATTTAAAAAAAGATTCTCGGTCTTGTCACAAGGTCTTGTCAAACTTGTTTAGTCGTTGAGAAAATGGAATTGACTCGAGAAAATTCTAGAGCGATGATTTATTATGACATTCGAAGTGGTTTAACACAAAAACAGTGTGTTGACCGGATGATTTCTGCATTTGGTGATGAAGCCCCATCCAAAACCACAATTTATCACTGGTTTGCTGAATTTCAACGTGGACGTGTCAAGCTCAGTGATGATCCCCGTCAAGGTCGTCCAAAAACTGCAGTCACCCAAGAAAACGTTGATGCTGTGCGTAAGCTGATTGAGGAAGATCGACATGTGACATACCGCGAAATTCAGGAAACTTTAGACATTGGCATGAGTCAAATACAAATAATCTTGCATGAACAATTAGGTGTAAAAAAGTTGTTTTCCCGATGGATACCGTATTTGCTCTGTGAAGAGCAAAAAGCGGCTCGCGTTACTTGGTGCGTCAGAACTCTCGAAACATTCCACGCAGGATCCTCAAATGCTGTATACAACATCGTATCCAGTGACGAATCCTGGATATACGCGTACGAACCCGAAACAAAAAACCAGTCACGAGTTTGGGTGTTCGAAAATGAGTTAAAGCCAACAAAAATTGTTCGTTCACGGAGTGTTGCAAAAAAATGGTGGCCACGTTTGTCTCGAAAACCGGCCATGTTGCGACTATTCCTCTTGAGGGACAAAGAACGGTTAATGCAGAATAGTATGCTAACATTTCTTTACCACAGGTCGTTTCTGAACTCCGTAAAGAGAACTGCAACCGCCGCATCATCCTCCATCACGACAATGCGAGTTCTCACACCGCGCACAGAACAAAAGAGTTTTTAGAGCAAGAAATCATAGAATTATTAGACCATCCGCCGTACAGCCCCGACCTAAGCCCTAATGATTTCTATACTTTCCCTAAAATAAAGAATAAATTGCGTGGTCAGAGATTTTCATCACCTGAAGAAGCTGTGGACGCCTACAAAACGGCCATTTTGGAGACCCCAACTTCCGAATGGAATGGTTGCTTCAATGATTGGTTCCATCGTATGGAAAAATGTGTCAAATTTCGCGGAGAATACTTCGAAAAGCAATAAATACATTTTTAAATAGTAATGTTGTGTCACTTCCTTGATTCCCGAAATTTTCAGTGCCGCCCTCGTAATTCACAAAATTGGCCTAACTTTTTTTTGTGTGAAGATTTTTTTCCGTCAAATGTACGTCATAACTCACCATCGTTTTGAAATCATTGCAAAAATCACTAAAGCTTGCAAATTTTCGATACGACTGATCCCATTTTTACGAAACTAGATAGCCGAAGATATCTATAGATATATAAGAGATAAAGGGACTTGCAGACAGACAACAAATTATTTTGTAAGTAGGTAAGTGGTATATTTGTCACCGTAAAATCGTAAAACCGCTAGATATATTACAATCTAATTGTAATATATCTAGCGAGATTGTAAGAATATGTCGAAAGATTCTTTGCGATATATTATAATCTAACGAAAGATAATGCATTCAATTGTAAGCAGAATGTTCAGGTTCGCAATCTTTATACATTTTACAATTTCACTAGTTATATTACAATTGTTAAGGACAGCGGCCTCGTAACGAAAAACATGAGTGAATTTTAATGTGAACAATAAACGTGTAATTAAAACGGTACGTAAAACTATAATAGTGAACACTCAGTGACTATATGTATAGATTTATATGGCATCAGTGTGGAAAAATAGTGTTAAAATGGTGTTTTATCAAGTGTCGGGTTATTTTGATTATATATTTTTAACTAAAGCTAATTTTAATTTAGCTTCTTTTGATTTACATAAATAAACGTAGTACATAACGTGTAGTATAGCGCTTAAGCGCTTATTTAATTACTTAGCGCTTAATAAATGGTTAAGAAATTATTACGAAAACAGTGGTAAAAATGTACAACGTTTCATATAAGTTGAAACTTAAAATGTAAATAACTTTTCTATAGAATAAGATGTTTAGTATATAAGGGTTTATATGTCTGGTTATGATAATAAAGTATTTCACACAACGCGTTTTGCTTCACCTGGCTCATGGAAAATGGGGAAAATTATGGAAAATAGCCGTATAGAGAGGTAAAAATGAAATGGAAGATCGGCCCGAAAGAGGCGTACGGACGGGGCTCTCTATACGGCATTGCCATGAGCCAGGTAAGCAAATCGAAAAAGTGAAAAAACGTTCTCCTCAAATAAGTGTTTTATTATCGCCCCGGCTCTGCCCAAATCGGTGTAACCTTGCTATCTTCGAGTCTAATCTGAGCCGGCGGTTGAACCCCTGTGAATTTATACAGTCCTGTACAACAATCTAACGGTTTTTCACAATTTTACGGTGAAACATATTTGGTCACTGTTTAATATAACTTCCATCCATCCTTCCATATGATACACATATGCTTTTATTGAACCAATTAAAATAATTGCTACATTTTTTTGGTCAAGTGTCAAGAAAACTGGCGGGCTAGAGAAAATGTAGATGACAGGGAGCGCCGCTGGCAAGCCGCCATCTTGTATTATTACACCGCGTAAATATTAAACTACACTTCAAATATTATATGATACTTTTATACTCATTAGTGTAAATTCGAAAATTGTATGAATTTTTCATAGGATTTTCGCGCTGTTTTACTAAAAGATCTGATCGGTTCCGGTAAATCCAACAGTGAATAATAATGTTCAGTTTCGTCATTAATCTAAACAAAGTTTTGAAATCTTTGCTATTTATTTTACCCAATGGGTGCCACTTTTTGCACAAATGTATTAATTTTAAACAATAAATTTTAGAGCACATGAACGGTAGTCGATACACAATAAACAAAACTAACTAGTAACAATATAATCTACCGCCACATAACTAGGGACACTAAAACTTAAGCTGTTAAAACATTATGTTTTTTTAACGAACCATAATAGTTAACGAGTTTGTTTGAAAGCATTTCTAAGTTCTAACTAATACAATATCTAAATCCATACTAACGAATAACGAATTTAAAAAATACTTTTTTATGGAATAGACCGGAAGACAAGGAACTATTAATCTAGGTAAACGATCACCGCTGTCTTTATATACAGTAGTAGACTACAATATTTTGATATCTTTATATATATAATTCTACTGTACGTGTGTATGACACTGAACTCCTCCTAAACGGCTGGACCGATTTGAATTAATTTTATTGTATGCGTTTGGGTGTCGCCCTGGATGGTTTAGATTCACAAATCAGCCCGGCAGGACAACACCTGTCGGGTCCGCTCGTATTATATAAATATATTCGTAAGTACAGAGGAACAGCTTTCATAGAACGATCCAAACTTAATCAGGGTCGTCATCAATCAAGGGGGGGGGGGGGGTAAATTAAAGTAAGTCTAACGGCGGTATACGGTTATTGAGAAAGTCTAATTGCTACACACCACAACCCGGCATCAAACCTGCCCCATCACGCGTGCGACTCAAGGGGTCTCAGCCCCTCCCTTAGGTACGATTTGATTGCACTACTACACGTATACGGTGAATGTATGCGTGTGCACAAAACTAAATAGTTGAAAAATCCGGTTGAGATTGTGTGCCGTCGAAGGGACGTCTAAATTTTCAAATTTCGTGAAAAGAAAAAGCAGAATAAAATAAGTATTTAAGGGGGTTCCCATACAACAAACGTGATTTTTTGTGGTTTTTATAAATAATGGTACGGATCCCTTCATGCGCGGGACCGACTCGCATTTGGCCGGTTTTTTTAATACGACATCGACTCGTACTTTATTTGAGTTAAATGGCATTGTCTTAAAACTGTTTGAGTTATGTCGCTAAAACACATCCTCGTAAAAGCCTTGGTGCCAAAGGTCAGAAGTTCACAGCCTTGGCCAAGCCCCCAGCATCCGAACCCAGGTGACCTCGATCCTGAGCCGAGGTCGCCCTTGTGCGAGGCCTCGACTGGCACCAGATAACCTTGCGTCAGGGTCGTTACCTTGGGCCTCGAGGTCGGAGCGAGGGAGACGCGTATAGGGATATAGCCTTGAACCTGTGGCCTCACCTGGATGCCTGTATTTAGTGTTGCTATTGATAAAATATATTGAGTTTATTGGTATAAAAATATAGGTGAAATCACAGTCCATTGTGTCCAAAAAAAATACCTTTTTGCCATATATTGCCCATGCATAACTGCATATTCTGCATGATTGTAACTTGGGTAATTACATACTACACGGAAATAACCTAACCAAGGGCATATCAGGATTCAGGATATATAGTTTGCAATAAACGGAAGATTGATAGATACCTTCAAAACTTAATAGTCAACGAATAGCTAATTAGAATATATAAAGTGTTACAAAGAACAAATATGGCGTCGAGTTTTGCCAGGGAATTCAATTGGTGACTTAATGTGTAGGTATTATTGGCAAAATATGAACCATTAAATATTCGTTAACGTGCACAAGTGTGGGCAAGTGGTACTACTTCAAAAGACGTGCTAAGTGCTACGTGTTTGTGTTCCCTCCAAAACTCCCTAGGAACTTTCAGTAAAGCTTCTACCACTTTACTGAATCGACTGACTTGACTCATTGTCTGCACTGACTATTTACTAGACTTTAGACTTGAAGGTTTAGGAATAGGGTGTTGAAAATTGAAACGAAAATTTTATTTCCCGCCTTTTTTACTTGACACTGGCACATGATTTTAAGCCGACGCCATATATTAAAAAAAAAAAGATGGCATCTGTCAAACGTGACAGCTATTTGTCAACCTATCAGCGCGTTGTTCGCCCGCCGCGGTTGAATTGTTTTACTTTAGCCCGAATACGTTAACGTTTTGTTTACTCTTGTTCGCTAATTATGTGTCTATATCTGCCAATCTTGGGTGGACCGTCAACCGTGTATGACACTTACGGCCAAATACTCCAACGCTTCTTAAAATAACTTGACTTTTCATGTAACTTGGGAGCCTTCAAGTCACACGCAAGTCAACCGTTTTCGAATTTATAAATTCCCTGGCATATCCTCCTGCTATTTTATATGTGAAAGTTTCTTAGTATGGATGAATGGATGTTTGTTACTCTTTCACACAAAAACTACTGAATTGATTTCGATGTAATTTCGATGTAATTATGGTAGTAATTTAGGCTCTGAATTAAAACATAGGCTACTTTTTATTCCGGAAAAGTACAGTGTTTCCGTGGGATACTATATTTACGCTAACATGTAAGTGCATGCGCGCACTGGCAACAAAATTGTCTCGCTCCTCCACTATTTGCATTCCGATTACAAAGTTTAGCGTACGCAAAATAGAGTTAACTTTCCCGCAAAATATTGATTGTTTTCATATACGGTCAAGTTTTGCGGAAAAGTTGACTCTATTTCGCGTGCGCTAAAGTCGATAATCGGAATGCAAATGGTGGAGGAAGGAGACAATTGTGTTGCCAGTGCGCGCAGTGGATAAAGTTGTAAGTTTCCATGCTGATCGATCATACTAAAAACTCTTTAGGATAATTATTTTGAGCGAAATCGAATAATAACTTTTGAAGTAGGCAATTTAAATAAAACCTATTGCGCGTTGATAGCTACGGAACCTTTGATATAAAATGTTCTCAATTAATTAAAAATTACATATACATCGCCTTATCTCCTAATAGGTAGAGACCTAATCCTATAGCACAGATTAAAGAAAGAGAATGACCGTTGAAGGGAACGTCAAAATTTTCAAATTTGGGTCGATTTGGATCGTTGAATGAAAGCAATTTCTCTGTACATAATATTAGGTCCTTACATGTGGAATTGGCGTTTTGTCGTGCTGGCCACTTTGATCTGAAATATATTTGTTTTCGAAAACCTTAATTAATTTGTTTTTTTTTCTCTTTTGGTTTTTTCTTTGGGTCACTCTATTTACAAAATGGGAAACTTAAAATATCGTACTATTTTCGAGTAGATACGAGTTCCACCGTGGCACCAGATACCAGTGCTGCAGAAACGGCTCGAAGGATTAATGATGTGTATGGCGGCGGTGTCGCAAAAGAAAACACAGTGCGTTTTTGGTTTCAACGTTTTCGTTCTGGAAATTTCGACCTGCAGTACATGCCCCGTGGACGGCCGAAGATCAAAGTTGATAATGAAGAATTGAACTTTGATAATGAAGAATTGAAGGGTATTGATGCAAACCACGTCCGAGTTAGCTGCAGGCTGTGGTGTTAGTGCTAAAACTGTTTAAATTCACTTGAAGCACATCGGGAAGGTGAAAAAGCTTTTAAGGTGGGTACCACATGAATTAAGTGCAGCAAACCGACAAACGCGCGTCGACTACTGCATTACATTACTCAACCGGCACAATAATGAAGGGATTTTAAATCGATTCATTACCTGTGATGAAAAGTGGATCCTGTACGATAATCGCAAATGCTCATCACAATGGCTGAACCCTGGCGAACCATCTAAAGCCTGCCCCAAGCGAAAATTTACTCAAAAAAAGTTACTATTGAGCTTTTGGTGGACTAGTGCCGGTGTCGTTCACTACAGCTTTCTTAAATCTGGCCCGACTATTACGACAGATGTCTATTGCCAGCAACTGCAAATCATGATGGAAAAGCTAGCTGCTAAACAACCGAGGTTGGTCATTCGCTCTAGGCCACTGCTGCTTCAGGACAACGCTAGACCATACACTGCACAACAGACGGCTACCAAACTAAAGGAGCTTCAATTGGAATGTCTAAAAGATATCCACTCTACTCCCCGGACCTGGCTGCAACAGATTAACATTTTTTTCGAAATTTGGATAACTTCTTGCAAGAGAAAAAATTCAACTCCGATAGGGCAGTCCAAAGCGCCTTCACAGATTTTATTGATTCCTGTCCGAATGATTTTTTTAGTAAAGGAATCAATGAACATGAGATGGCAAAAGTACATAGATAGCAAATGATATATACTTTGATTAAATAAATATATTATGTTTAAAAAAAATCGACTTTATGTTCCTCCTTTACAAAACGCCAATTTCATATGTAATGACCTGTAAATATAATTGCCTTCCTTCTAAATATATTTTCTACTCTGTGCCTATATGGACTCACACATCTTAATAGATGTGTGAGTCCATATTATAGTTCCACAAAAAACTATTTTCAATCTAAATTTGTTTGAAACAAATATTATTTTACGAAGTAGGTGGCTCTTAAAACTTTCAAATAAACAGTGCGTTTCTATAATAATAATAATAATAATTATAATTATAAATTTAATTTAATTTAATTATAAAAATTCATAAAAACTTTTTCACGATGTTTTGACGGCAGAGCCACTGTATCTAATTCGATAATAGTCTCAAAATAAACTTGTTTTCTCTACCGGATATCATCTGCTCTACATTTTCACAAATTTATACAGGACTCTATGGTTACGGTTAAAAATTGTTGCGCTTACGAAAGTATGGTTCTTTTCGGCGGTTGAATTGGTGGTAGGTTATCCTTGGCCTTCTGAAAGCAACAGCTGTATCCGGTATATTAAAATTTTTAAACATAATATTACGTGCAGTGCGATAACTACACCACATGTGTGTAGTTTTTAATTTTTGGATAGATAAAATTGTGATGGAAGTGGTTTTTTTTGTCTGTTTTCTCTCACACGTTCCAACAACAACAGTTTTTAGGGTTCCGTCCCCAAAGAGTAAAACGAAACCTTATTACTAATACTCCGCAGTCCATCTGTCCGTCTGTCAATCTGTATGTCTGTGTATCTCATTAACCGTGATAGCTAGACGGTAAAAATGTTTACAAATTATGTATTTATATTTCCGGTATAACGACAAATACTAAAAGCAGAATAAAATTTATATTTTAGTGGAGATCCCTTATAACAAACGACATTTTTGGTCGTTTTTTACGGAACCCTTTGTGCGCGAGTGCGTCTCACACTTTGCCGGTTTTTCAAAAATATTTTCATTTCATTATGAAATGTATCATATAATTTCTTCTGCCAAGACACTAAACAGATAGGCAGTTAAATAATAATAGCATTTGATTTGGAACAATAACACTAAAATGAACACGATTAAAGATAGAAATCTGTCGGCGAGATGATTTTCCCGCGAATTAAAGTGTACCAGACTATTTTAGTATACAATTGCTTGATAATATATCGTGTTACGTTTAACAATAAGAGCCTGCTTCACGATCTACTGAAGTCATAGCTTATAATATGCAAGTTTTATCTCTGTCGCTCAATTTAAAGTAGGTAGCGACAAAACTTGCGGATAAGCTATTCGACACCTACTAAGGCCCTGAATATTATAAAGTATTTTAATTTATTTTATAACGATTATGATTAAAATACACAATAGTATTTTGTTTTTAAAACAGTTCGCATTAAAAGTTAAAACCTTTTGCTTTGAAATATGTTTTGTACACATTTTATTAATTAAATAATTTCTTGTCTCTTAAAATTAATTTCTTATAGCCAAGGCATATTATTACTTTAATTCTAGTGGCGTTAATTATTCGAGATTTCCGTGCAAGCTTTTTCAAGATATTTGCAATTATTTCCACGCTTTTCTCATTTCACAGATTTTAGTTCTTAGTTAAAATTAAAATTATTTGCGAACGAACGTGACTAGAAAGAAAAACATGTGTATTGCTCATTGCCTAAAACAAGAGTGTTTTCTGCAGAAATATTAATAGTTGATAGCTTCTGCAGTGGAGGCCTTAGTTACTGGCTAAATTAAAAAAAATGGTTGGTCACTGGCTGAACATAAAAAAAAATAAAAAAAGTTTACTCACGGAATTATAACACAGAACTAGGACACTGCACTCGCGGTAGGGGTACGTCCACGCGTCCCTGGTTGTAATATAGGTTTAAAATATCATATAGCGGCGAGGAAGCCGACTATAAATATAGCTGCTATGAATTTCAGATTTAACGTACTTTTTATGGGGTCGTATGGTCGTATGGCAATATGCAACGAAGGTGGACTTACCACGTCCACTTTAGAAATGGTGAATTTCTAAAGTGGACGTGGTAAATCTTGAACTATGAGGAATCGCGAATATGGTGCAAAAAAGTACACGATCAGGCCCTAGACTTGTCAGGAAATTTTAGTTTTTAACCGACTTCCAAAAAAAGAAGGCGGTTATATATTTTTTCATCAGATGATTTTGTACAGACAAAATAGTTTTAAACGCAACAAAATCGCTAAAAGCAGTTTCATTTGCAGTGGGAAATATATTATGCTCATGCATGTACTTGTGCTGAAAACTCTGCGGTGGTGTTAAGAGTTGTTGAATACAACAGTTTAAGTTTTCTCAAGCAGCTCTGCATGGATATTTTTGCTTGCAGCCAACTCTTCAGGGTGTCAGAGTTGCTGCAGATCTACAACGCTACCAAAACTGTTAAAATGTTGTTTGTTGAGAGTTAAACAAACCTGAACTAAATATTCATACTTGCTAAGGTTAATGCGGATAACTACATAGTATTCTGTAGTTGTTATTGTTAAGAACAGGGAAGTTACCTAGTGTCGAATATCACATTTATACAAATTAAATTTTATAAATTTCTTAATAGAGATACATACATAAAAGTAAAAGAAATAGGTATTTAGGTTGACGCGATCAAAAATTATGCGCATATAAAAAAATTTGCCCATCTCTTTCTCGCAAAACGATTTGTGACGTCACAATCTGCTACCGCCATACATTGTTTAAAACAAATGTATGGGAAGTAGCACATCGTGACGTCACAAGCGGATATATCGCTCTCTCTCTTATTGTAAATTTAAATTGCTTGTATCTTCGTTATTTTTCAAGATTTACAAAAATGGGGCTTAAGATTATTCATTATATTGTGTTGTCTAATATTGAATAGACAAAAAAAAATTTGACAACATGCATAATATTTCAGTTTGTATGCTAAAACTAGATTCATACATCTTTAGCCTACTTCTATACTATTTAGGTTGCAAAACCAGAAAATGTTGCTCGCTTAAATATAGTGGTGCAATAAAATTAATGAGGTTGGTGCTTTGTATAAATATTATTGGAACCTTTGATGTACGAAAATTGCCTATAAACGTAAATGTTTACAAACGAGTAGAGTTTGCCACTTTATGTTTTTTCATGGTGTGCTTAAATGGGGAACATGCTTATTATTTTTATTGACTTTTTGAAAAGTAAATATATAGGCCTGTGACGTCACGAGTTGCTACCGCAATACATCTACATCTTCTATATATATATAAATAAAACGGGCAAAGCTGATTGACTGATGTATCGACGCACAAGCCAAACCCTCAAGGCTAGAAATTTTAAATTTTGCACACATATTTCACATAATATGACGTAGTCATCCACTAAGGAAGAATTTTTCAAAATGCAACCCCCAAGGTGGTAAAATAGATGATAAAAGTTTGTATGAAACTTTTTATTCCATGGACATATTGCCATGATATTTTGTATGAATTGAGTACGGAAAAAATAATGAGTTGAGTAATTCAGCATTTTCAAAAATTCAGCCCCTAGGTGGGTAAAATAGGGGAAGAAACCTAATTTCACGCGGGCGAAGCCGCAGGCAATTAATGCTAGTTTGTAATTAAAAAATGTATGGCGGTAGCAGCTTGTGACGTAACAAAACGTTTTGTGAGAAAGAGATGGGCAACATTTTTATTTGCTTATAATTTTTAATCGCGTCAACGTAAATAACTATTTTTATTAGATTTATGTATCTCTATACAACAATTTTAAAATTTAAGTTGTAAAAATGTGATATTCCACACCAGGGAACATCCCTATTAGGAAGGTATAGTATACGAATAACTAAACTTAGTATAATTGGTCTTTGGAAGTCTTTTTTTCCATTTTGTGACTTATTTATTAATTATTTAATTGTTATATAAAAATATTCTTATTTTATGATGTCATAACCGAAATCTATACACAATCTATAGCTATACCAAATTTCATCCATTTATATTCACAATTACAGAAGCTAGAAGGGTGGACAGATGGACGGAGAGAGCTACTAAACTATTGAGTACTACGGAACCCTAAACAGCTCTATAGTTTTTAAGTAACCATAAGACCAGGAATGATAATTTAGGTGATTGTAATTAATATTTTAATATAATATTCTAATAAATCTCATGAACGCAAGCGGTAAAGCCGCGTAACGTATACTAGATGCCAAATATCGTTCGCTGAGAGCTTTTATAATAAATGTCAGACAAAAGAGTATTTAGCATGTCGATATAATAGCTATATTTTACTGTATTACTTTATTGTTCATGAATCATTTTAGGCATTATACAATATACTTTATCGTGTACTGAAAGTGAAAACTCACGAATTTGCCAGGAAAAGTACTCAACAATTACTAAGGTAATTGTTGAGGTAAGGTACTAAGGAAATACATGACTCTAAAGAGTAATACGTATGCTACCATAAACCACATGGAACCCTAATAGTTTCGCTCTGTCCGTCTGTCCATCCTCCATTGTTAACTATACTATATAAGTAATATATACTAATATAATAAAGAGAAAAAGTTTGTTTGTTTGCATTGATTAGGCTCCAATACTACTGGACTGATTTTGATAAAATTTGGCACCACAGCATAGACCACGGAGAAAGACATAAGCTGCTTTTTATTGCGGCAAAATGTACGGTTCTTTCGAGATTGCGCACACGAAGTCACACACATCTAGCAATGAATATTTATGGACGAAATTTTGTACTTTATTTTTGGCATCATAAAATATATATAATTTTGTATTTGAAGGTTGGCATGTCTGGGGTAGACATGTGAAATGAGGACAATTCTTTTATTTAATTCTACCCCACAACATTCGCATGTCTGGAGGTATAGATTTTTATATTTGGACCATTGGACCCCCGTGGGGTATGTAGTTCGAAAAATCCTTTATAACGGATTTCTACGTCATAATTACTATCTGCGTGCCAAAATTGAACGCCATCCTTTCAGTTGCTGCTATTTTACTATACAATCTTTGGACCCCCATTTCACTCCTTTAGGGGACGAATTTCAAAAAACTATAAAATACGTACACAATAATTTGTATTGATTACCTCGGATATAAAATTTCATGGATAGACAGACAGATTTTAAATGTTTTTAACTATCTTATGTATTTAACTAACTTATAATAATAACATTATGCTTACCTATTGCTTATTAATTTCGTACGGCGTGTAGTTTCTTAATTGTATTATTTATTACGATCCGGAGTTATTTACGATTATTTATGTCCACTTGTTAATTAATTAGTCCAGAAAATAGAACAAGGCTCCCGGGAAATGCGTTCCACGAACTTCTAAATTTATTTTGTATCTAGTTGAAAGGAATTCGCGTATTTTGTAATGAGGAAACGGTATTGATATTTTGTATAAGGTCACCTACAGTTTTGTTTTGTTTTCTAAATCATTAAAAGTTCTCTATATTACAATCACAGCGATTTGACATTATCCGATCCGATATCGAATCGTTAAGGAGAAAGTATATTTCATATTGAAAAATATACCTGCCTTTCTCACTATCGGCCGGACATCTGATTACGAATCGGATTATGTGAAAACGCTCTTAAACGTAGTGTGTTCTCTTTGATCACAGTATAATCTATTATATAAAGTAACATGTCCTTACTGATTCATCAACGCCGAGGCAAAACTATTAAAGCTAGAAACGTAATATTTGGATCGTGGCTTCCTTTTGTGACGTATAGGTCCATTATAAAGGGATATTGCGAAATTCACCTCCTAAAGGGGTAAAAAGGGGTATCAACGTTTGTATGTTACTTTTTTGTTTGTGGTCAAATCTGTTTAAAAATTTATCATGATTTACTAAAACTCTAATTCAATATTTTCTAAAATTCCATCTTTTAAGGGGTAAAAAGGGGTACTAAACATTGTATAGGAAAAAAATATTTAGTGAGCGTTTCGGCTTGGAACTTTGTAAATGTAGTCCTAAAAGAAAATAAGTAAGCACATGTTTCGATATTCAGCCCCTAAAGGGATGAACGGGGGTATGAATGTCTTTTTTTCAGAGTCAGACTCATGCTTTACCATTTTACTATAATATATTGAGTTCTATATTTTCGGAATAGTCTCTTCAAGCTCTTAATTTGATACCAAACACCTTCTGCAGTCAGGTAATAACATACATAGACAGCCAAAATAATTATCCTTCCTTTTGGCTTAGACGTAGTCGGGTAAAAAGGGTTCCGTTTCCATTTACTATTTACACGCAAACGAAGTTGCGGGCACCAGCCTGTATTCTATACGCCACGACAACGATGCATGAAGCCTAGTGACGCTTTAACTTTAAATTATTTTGGCCGCTGGGTACCGTATTTGGGCACCATAAGAGCGTTTTCACATTTATCCGATCAGATATCGGATATTGGATCGGATATATGTGAAAATGCTCTTAGGCTGGGACTATTTGATCCAGAATTCGGTGGGCGAGAGGAAATTCAACAGAGTTCTGTTTTCAGTGCTCTGAATTTTCCCTGCCCTTGCGGATTCCGGCCAATATAGTCCCAGCCTTAGGATCAAAATATTAGGTACTATCGTAGCGATTATAATATTCTCTTCGGTTGTGCTATGTGGTTATTATTTTTTTAATTAACTCATCGGATTTATGGATGTACAAGGAAAAGATCAAATGAACATCTTTCAGTACGCACTGAGTAGCACTGAGTGTAATAAACGTCTCGTATATAATTTATTGCAATCGTTTGTAATAGGCCATGGAGTCGTCGTCTCGTGGTATTAGCTGAACACGCGTTATTAAAACTGACTCTACTAGCTGTTGCCTGGCAATAGTAAGTATTTTCACGGTTAGGGTCAGTCACACCGAGACTCTCGTCTCCGATACGCGACATCAGGCATACACCGCACATGCGTTGTGCAGTGCGGTGCAACCTGATATTCGAACTCTTACAATGAAACGTGTATCTTCTTGTGTAATGAATAAAGCTCAATTTTGAATAGCTATTTTAAAAAGAACGGATCTCTTTAGTAGATTAATTATGACGACCTCTGTGGTTCCGTGGTTAGCGCGTCGACGCTTAAGCTAGAGGTCGCGGGTTCGAATCCCGCCGAAGGGAGAAAAGTTCTTCTGTGTTGTGTGGATCTTGGATGTGCATTAAATATAGGTATGTATAGCATTATAATAATCTTAAATACATGTATAGGTAGTATTAGGTACAGTATTAAATATATTTCCGTTGTCTGGTTCACAAGTTCTTCGGATACTTAGGACAGGACCAGATTCACGTGGAAGCGTCCATAGATATCATTTATTTGTATTATTTAATTTAAGTAGGCTTTCAGTTGTCGGCCGGAACATGTTGCAAATGCAATCAGTTAACATGTCATAAGATCCCGTCATATGTCATGTGATAGTCCTTAATGGATCGAAAATAGCCCGGGGCGTACACGTAAGAATCACGAGCATTATATACCTAATTTTATAAAACGGATTCCGCCCCAAAATAGCGGGAAACTGAATTACATCACACGACCACACGACATTCTTCGCCTGGAGTTTACCTACGGCTATATTTACTGCTACATGTTGCCCGCGACCTCGTGCGCGCTAAAGGAAATCTCGCGGGCACCGTACATTTGTACGCGAATAAAAGTGACTTATGTCCTTCCCCGTGGTCTACTCAATATCTGTGTTAATTTTCATCAAAATCGATGCCTATTCAATGCAAGCAAACAATCAAATCTTTCCTCTTTATAATATGAGTATTAGTGTACACTAGCGTAACGCAGCTCCGCCTGCGTTAAATTGATTTTTTTCTTATATGCACGTTTACAAAAAAAATTATATCCTATGTTACTCAGGGGCTTACAAAGAGTACCAACAGCTATATTTAGAGGAATATGTTGTATCTGGGAGCTAGTTGTACCTTGGTCAGTTGACGTGTTTTCTTAGAAAATGTCATCAGGCCAAGATGCAACTGGCTTATGAATTCTATAAATGCCTAGGGTGTTCGCTACGTCTCTTCCGGTCATCTTATGTAAAGTTAGTCGTTTATCGCCATTAAGCCAGTCTTTGATTTTATCGGCGTTTGATTTTTTTGGTTACAAAGTTTTATTTAGGTAGGTATTAAAAATATTATAAATACCATTACTAGAAGTCTGATAATTTTAAACGCGTTATAATAATCACATAAATTTTAAATGCGTACTTTTTATCAAGTAAGTAAGTTATTTTAAAATATTATTTAAAATTCACAATTTTTTTGTAAGCGCATCGGTGTCAAAAGTGTTGCACCTTGACTAGTGTCGGTCGGTTTTACCTTGGCTTATGGAGAATATATGGAGGAAAATAAATGGTACTTAGCACATTTAATTTTATAATCATAAGTTGTAATATTTGAAGATAAGCTCTTATAATGCGTTAAATCTGATTACTAGGTATATAAAGTTTGTTGATTGTGTTTATACATGCAAACAAATGCTATAATTTATAATATACAGATTTGTTAACTATTTATACCTACGTATTCTATAAATTTTGTTAAATATGTCTTATTATTTTATTAATTTATTTTAATAATTTTTTATATTTTCACTATGTCACTAGACATAGTGAAAATATTAAAAATTAATTTGTATAATATTAAAAATAAGTTTTCTCTCAAGTATTTAAATTGTTTCCCGAATTTGGTGTGTTACCAGAGAACAACGGATATGTCTTACCTTAGCCTCTTATAAAACTTTTATAAAACATCTTAAACACATTTATGCAATGTAGCTACCTACAGTTCTCATATTATGGTGAAATGGAATGCAAATTGGAATAAATAACGGATAACTGGAAATATACCCAAGGTACAACAGGATCCCATACAACTAGCTTTTCTACCCTAGATCAAGTGCCCCATAAAATATTTTCCAAGTCCTGAAATGAAGATGTGTATGTGTAAGCTTAGAGCATTATTCCTGGATGCTCTGTGTGTAAGATGTGTACCTGGGGGCCGGGAGTAGTTTTATGCTATAAACACATTACCTACATAGAAAAACATTCACATCATATGTAAACTTTCTAATTATTAACTGTTAAATCAGAATAAAAACCTACAAAATAAAATTTAATTGCAGCAGACAGCCACTGTTAAAGTAGATATGGCCCCTACATGGTCTAGCATTGAGTGTACCTAGTCTCCCATAAGGATCGAGTGCCCCTCTCCTCCCGTATCGAATGTTCTTATTTATCGAATATAAAACATCATGGTTAGAATATATTGTTGCATATAAACATTATTTAATTCAACTTTCGTTGAAAATAGTAGCAAATGTTAAAAAATTATTTACTCAAATAACCAGTAGAGCCATCTACTAACCAATAGTCTAAATACTTCAACGACATAATAACTAAAATAATAACTAAAAAACAAAAATATGATTGGTCTATGATAATTATACTAAACATGAAAAGTGACATGACATCTAGTAGCCAGTGATTCTATTTTTATTATATGACAAAAAAATAAGAGTAGGTACATGCAAAATATACAATACGTTATTATAAAATAACTGAAAGTGTAATATCGAGTGTTTACACAGTATAGTTTAGTATTTTAATAGAACAAGTTTTGTGAAATATCTTTACATTAAGGCTGGGACTATATGGTCCTCAATCTGGAACGCCGGTAAAAATTCAGAACATTGAAACCAGAACTCTGCGTTATAACAATAGAGTTGAAAATGGAAGTTTCAAGTGTCGATCTATCATATATGACATTGACATTTGACTCGACACTCATGTGTTTTTTTTTATTTATATATGGCATTGGCTTATAACCATTTGCCAGTGTCAAGTTAAAAAGGCGGGAAATAGAACTTTCGTTTCAATTTTCAACACCGTGTTCCTATATCGTCAAGTCTAAATTCTAGTCAAAGTCCAAATAATAGGTCTTTACCTATGAAATTGCCGTTCTGTAGTACTGGCCATTTAAAATCAAAATAATTTTTGTTTGGATAAGAATACTAATTTCAAATTAATTTTATGTTAAAAACCTGGAATTCTTTTTCCAAAAGTAGTCATTTGTTTATTGATTAGTGTTACATTTTCATCGCATTTCATGGAATATGAGTACCGTCGTGGCAGTAACTCGGCACAAGCGGCACGCAACATCAACGACGTTTACGGTGCTAACACTACAAACCAACGCACCACCTGTTATTGGTTTGCTCGCTTCCGTTCTGGAAATTTCGACCTGAAAAATGAACCTCGCGGTCGTCCGAAGACTTTGGTCGACAATGACGAATTAAAAGCGATTGTGGAAGCTGATGATACACAATCTACGGCTAAATTAGCAGTAGCTTTCGACGTTAGCGTCAAAACAATATTGGTCCATTTGCGTCAAATTGGCAAGGTAAAAAAGCTTGACAAATGGGTGCCCCACGAACTCAATAATCGCCAGCGCGAAGTACGCGTCGAGACGTGCCTTGCACTGCTCAACAGACACACAAATGAAGGAATTTTTAACCGCATTCTTACCTGCGATGAAAAATGGATTCTGTTTGATAACCGCAAGCGCTCAGCTAGTTGGTTGGATCCTGGTTCAGCACCTAAACAATGCCCTAAACGAAAACTTACCCCTACAAAAGGGATGGTCACTGTTTGGTGGTCTAGCGCCGTGTGATTCATCACAGCTTCTTACCAAACGGGCTGAGCATTACTGCAGATGTGTACTGTGAAGAACTGAACACAATGATGGAGAATCTCCAGCCAGCATTGGTCAATCGCTCGTCTCCGCTGCTCCTGCACAACGACGCGCGACCTCATACTGCACAGCAGACGGTCTCTAAGTTGCAAGAACTGGGGTTGGAAGCTCTCCGTCATCCGCCCTACTCACCAGACCTTGTGCCTACAAACTACTACTTTTTCCAGAATTTGGAGAACTTCTTGGCGGGAAAAAAATTCAATACCTGAGGGGCAGTACAAAATGCCTTTGAAGAATTTGTTGCCTCCCTTCCAGCTGATTACTTTAAGAAGGGCATCAATAAACTACCACTGCGTTGGCAAAGATGCATTGATTGCATGGGTGATTACTTCGATTAATACAAAGAAATAATACATGAAAAAAAATCGTTTAAATTTTTTCATACTAAACCGCAATTTCATAGGTAAAGACCTATTATATAGTCAGTAGAGTCCAGGAGTCATGTCAGTCGATTCAGTAAAGTGGTAGAAGCTTTACTGAAAGTTCTTAGGGAGTTTTGGCGGGAAACACAAAATAGCACGTTTTTATAAATTGTACCACTTGCCCACACTTGTGCACGTTAACGAATATTTAATGGTTAATATTCTACCAATATTACATATTAAGAACCGAGATAACACAACTTTATGAAGTTTTTCAAATTCCACAACATCACCCATTGAACTCCCCGGAAAAACTCCCCGCTCCCGCGGCAGGCGATGGCTCTCGGGCCTCGGCTATCCGATCGCTTCCGAAACCGCCGAACTGGCTTGTCGGAAATTGTTCGTTGCCTATAATCCGAGTAAAAAGGATAGTCGGAAATCTAATAAATCACGTATGCACATTATGCCTTTTTGTTTAGTAAGGTTTTATTTGTTTAAATAGAAGAAACGTTTTGTGTTTCGCGGGGGCCATATTGCATATTTCATGTGATAAGCATTGTTTACAATTTAATCGCTCCAGTTTATTTATAGTTTTCTTAAAAGATTTTTCATTTTAACATTTGAAAGTGTGTACATTTAACAGTTTATTACTGAGTTTCTATAATAATTGTAGTGATTTGCTTTTACTAGTGAGTTAGTTGATTTTATTAAAATGTTATTTGACTGTGAGGTTTGTGTTGAAAATGTGTGTTTATTAAAAATTAAAAATAACAAGTTCTCACAATTGTCATTCAGTGAAAAGATTCAAATTCTGTCTAAAGGTAGGTGTGTACCCGAGTTACAACAATTAAACCAGCAAAAAAATAATGTAACTCGAAAATTTCATGTTAAAAGTTATGAAACGTATAACTGGCTGTGTGGTTGTGTACACACGATTAAATTATATTGTTTTCCTTGCATATTATTTAGTAATTTACATCGGGATATAGTAATCACAAGTAACCGGAACCTTGAATATGTGAAAATTGAAGCTGACTGACTAGTGAGTAGTTATAATATTTTAAAATATGCTTATTATTTTACTTATTAGAATTTCTTCCGCAACGACGATCGATCGCTGTTTTGTCTGCGTTGCCGTAGAAGATGTACATGAATAGTAATACATTTAAGACTTGCTCTGTTGGCAAGGTTTCGACTTAGAGATCCGTCGCTTAGCTGTAGCTATGCTAAAAATCTATAAACGAAAAAGTTTTTGTGACCGAGTACTTCGTCGCATACCCAGTGTCATAATCCTGTGCATGCCACTGGCAAGTGGTACAACTTCTAAAAACGTGCTATTTTGTATTTTCCGCCAAAACTCCCTAGGAACTTTCAGTAAAACTTCTACCACTTTACTGAATCGACTGACATGACTCATAGACTGTACTGACTATATATATGGACTTTGACTAGACTTTAGACTTGAAGATATAGGAATACGGTGTTGAAAATTGAAACAAAAATTCTATTTCCTGCCTTTTTAACTTGACACTGGCTAATGGTTATAAGCCGCAGCCATAATATATATAAATAAATAAAAAAAAAGCTTATTATTATGTACCTGTCCTTCTCATTCGGTCTGAAATTGGATATCGGATCAGATAATATTAATATGAATCGCGTTAAAGATCTTGCACAGTAAAATGTCGCCGCGACATTTTTGTACGTTTTCAGTTTGGACGACAAAACAAGTCTGTCACTTGGGGGCCGTTTATTAAGCACGCCATACCTAAATTTCTAAAAAAAATCACTAAGTATCACAAGTGTTTAATGAGACATCACTTGTATTAATTTTTTAATCTAGTCTATGCATGACGAAATTGTTATTGGTTGAAGATTCGCAATGTTGTTTAAATATTACTCCAACTTACAAGACGTTGTTAAGTGCTTAAATTATTCAGTTATTCGATTAAGCAGTTTTCAAGTTAAGTTAATTTAAGGTTTTTCTTTAAACATGACCTACTTAGAGTATGTAAAATAAATATACGTGGATCTTAGGTGGGGGTAGTACAAAACCTCACCACATATAACCAGGGGGGAGGGGGATTTAAAAAGTTGCTAAAAACATCACGTGATTAATGGACGGCTCCTTGTACTGACAAGCATTTATAACATTTGAACGCGCTTTCGGCTTGCGGCTGTATTTTATAACTGATTCTTATTAAATTACCTCGCCTCAACTGTCAATAGCAATCGCCTATCACTGTGCCGAAATAAAGTGTTAATAAATATAATTTTACAAAGATTTAAACCTGTTACATTTTTTTTTTCGCAAGCAACACCAATTAATTTTCATCCTTTTCTAACACTTTACACTTGACACCTCAAAGTTGTGCTTTCTTCAAAAATTTCAATGAAGTTTTCAACTTGTTCAAAAAGTTAGGAATCTGCCTGTTTCACTAATGTTTTGAGAAAGTGTGCTCTTTATCTAATTAGCATGTTATAGCTGTGGGTTGTTGTTGTGTTATCTAATTTACCGTTACAATTGATTGCTTGGCAGAGGAATGTGCGTGTTTTAATCGTTATCCGTTTCGATGCACCTGCAGTGTAGACACATCGGGCGTCGAACGGACTAATCCAAACATTGGATTATGATTTATGTTAACAGTGTACTAACGATTATAACACAATAAACCGATTGACACCATTCCTGTCGTCGTGCCTACGAAGTCTTATAACTGCACTGCAATTAAAAGCTGAAAAAATTAGGCTAAATACCAGCAAAACACGAAAAATGACTCATTTATGGTCACTGGCCTGTCCGCATGCCGCTATTGTTTTGTTTTTATGGAATTCCTTATCCGATGAGTAAGACAAACAATGCGCCGAAGCAAATGAAGAATTTGATAACGCATTCGAGAGAGTTTCGGGTTGTCAGTGTTTCTATGGATTGTTAGAGTTTTAGAATGTTACATTTGTTTGTTTGACTCGTGAGACATGGCTCAAAGCTCGGTAGACTCGGACAGACTTTCTTCAGCTGGTATATCCACTCACAGCTCTGGTACTGGTGGCACCCTGGGAGGATCTGTGGTGGGAGTCAGGCCTGGCGACAACAACAACAAAAGAGAAGATGAGGATGATTATAACTTGGGGCCTTTACCTCCAATGTGGGTGAAAGCCTATACTCCAATGGGAGAGAGATATTTTATAGAGTAAGTGAGATTTTCTTTAATTTAACTAAGCTACAAATTATAAAATTTTACAAACATAATGGTACTTGTAGTTTGTATTTATTTATTCATCTTTAACTGATTAGTCATTATGAATCATAACTTAAAGTTTGACATAACCACCACTTATGGTGGATTTACACAGGTTATTTTTTTGGCGTGCGGTTACTTGCCTCAAAGCCGCCAAGCTGCATCTCTAGCTCATTTACACAGGTGACTAAAATCACATGTGGATCAGTCAATTTCTAAAAATAATACCAAGAGTGATCACCTGCTAACTGATTGTTTACATAGTCAATTTAAATACAAAAATAGAATCACATCCATGATTAGCCCAAACAGTTTTATGCTCACGATAACATAAATATTATTGTTCAACCAAAATAGATCAGTGGTCTGCAGATGGTGTTTCAAGAAAGCAGTTACAGTGTTCTTAATTTTGTTCTTTAATTAACTTGGTATATTTCATAAAATGTAGTATTGTTCTTACCACAGTGTCTCTGTGTAATTCAAAGGTATTCCAAACATTGCATAAAATAATTGGTATGTTGCATGTATTACAAATGAAATATCTTTCATAACTACTACTAAATAGTGCATACTTAACAGTGAAATGTGTTTTAAATGGTTAACATGGTTTAAATATTAATAATTTTAATGTCTTGCATACATGTAAATTTTCCCTTGACTACCTGATAGTTATTCATGCAAAGCAAATATCTAATTCCAATTTATATGCTTCTGCATTCATTATGTTAAGATTTCTCTTGGGTTACAAGAATTGTAAACTGCTCTTTAGCATGTTGTGTGGTATCCTATTTGAAAATAAAAATACTGCAATAAAGAAGAGTGATTTTTAACCAACACTTGTAATGAAATCAAGCTCAGATTGTACTCTTATCATAAATTTTGAAACTTCCAGTTACAACACAGGGACATCACACTGGCTCGATCCAAGATTAGCGAGGGTCAGGAAACATTCTCTGGGTGAATGTGGAGAAGATGAACTGCCTTATGGTTGGGAACGGGTGACAGACGAGAGATATGGCTCGTATTATGTGGATCATATAAACAGAAGAACACAGTATGAAAACCCAGTTCTACAAGCACGAAGATTAAGAGGTGAATATTTGTGTTATACAACTTTTAATGTTATGTTTTTTTACTTGTTACATATTTTAAAGCTTAGTTTGTGTGGAACAGAAAAGGTCAAAGCATGATTTAATATAGCTTCTAACCTTCTTTAATACATGGACTACCTAACACGAAAAAAATTCAAATCAAACTAATACTTGCTGAGATAAAAACCATTCTGCTTTATATTTATAGAACAGACATGTTGTATTAACAATGTATGTGTATATTATAGCATTTAATTGTGTTTCAATACTTGATAGTAGTTTACAAGAGCCAGTCAGACATTAAAACATAACTTTTATTTTCTTTATTCAAGTGGTCTATTCTGTTTTTCAAAATATCTTAAAAGGAATTATTTATGTTGAAAACAATGATATGTCTAGATTTTAAGGACTTTAATAATATGATGATATTTTACAGCTGAGAAAATGGCTGCTGACAATGGAAATAATAATCAAATTAACGGACCACCAGCAGCGGGAGAACTGAGAGGGGAAAGGTTTACATTAACCCTCACAAAGGGCACACAGGTTAGAAGACAACTTGTTTTATTATCAAGTCAATTTTTAAATTAAAACATTCCAAAGATTAGTGTTTTCAATAAAATAAACTCTTTATCTTAATACTAGATGTTGCCCGCGGCTTCGTGCGTGCAAATCTACGCGCAAATCTTGCAGATACATACGTACATTTTGCCGCGATAATAAGTAGCGTATGTTCTTCCCCATGGTCTAATCTATATTCGTGCGAAATTTCATCAAACAAACACATCTTTCCTCTTTATAATCTAACATATGAAATTATCATGTCATAGTGTTCAGGGACACAATCCCCCAAAACGGCTTGACCAATTCTTATGGATTTTTTTTGCATATTTGGTAGGTCTAAGAATCTATCGTAAGAATGAGAATCGGTCGTAATAAATTTTTTCAACCCCTAAATGACCACCCCTAAATAAATATATATTTATTTTTTATGATGTGGCATTTAAAAATACATACAATGGCAAAACAATGTTTGCAGTGTCAGCTAGTTTTAGTATAGATTTTTATTAACAGGAGTCATTGGTTCCAGGGATTGGGCTTTATATTAATCGGAGCTGAAGGTATACCAGAGACGGAAGGCTATTTGCAAATTCGTAGCATTGTACCTAACAGCCCAGCTTGGATTGATGGTAAGTAATATTTTATGTACCCAGAATAACAAGTGTACTAAGAGGAGTAGTCAGGAGACTCTGAGGCTCATAACCCTGTGAAGAGAGTGTACTAAGAGTAGGAGTCAGGAGACTCCAGAGACAGAGACCTATAACCCTGTGAAGAGTGTGTACTAAGAGGAGGAGTTGGGAGACTCCAGAAACAGAGACCCATAACCCTGTGAAGAGAGTGTACTAAGAGAAGTCAGGAGACTCAGATACCCATAACCCTGTGAAGAGAGTGTACTAAGAGGAGGAGTCAGGAGACTGAGAGACCCATAACCCTGTGAAGAGAGTGTGCTAAGATGAGGGGTCAGGAGACTCCAAAGACCCATAACCCTGTGAAGAGAGTGTACTATAATACACTCTTCACAGGGTTATGAGTCTGTGAGTCTCCAGACTCCTCTATTGCTAGCACATTCATCATCCTACTTTTAATTACTAGATTAAGTAGAATGATGAATGAGCACGGCCTATATTAAACAAGTACCTGGGATACCGAGTTTTGCTCGGAGTCTTAGTAGAACTATATAATAAAAGAAGTAAAAAGAATCATAAAAATATTCGTCTGACCGGGATTTGAACTTTGCAAACAATTTGCAAACGCAAAAAGCCCGACGCTAACCAAGTCGCCAATCTAATATGACATATTGAAATCGAAATCACTCATATCATATACGCGACGAAAGAAAAAACGTACTTATATATCTTAATAAAAAAGCGCAGTTTCGCAGGGATAAGACCTAGCTAGATCGATTTTTCTACCCCAAAACTCCCTGCATACTTGCAGTGGTTTTCGATTATATATAATGTGTATATGTGATACAAGATTTGCTCGTTTAGACTATAACTATATTGTTGTTATTTGTGCCTGATAATAATTACTAAAATAAGGCCAACCAGACGAGATAAAGAATGTAAACAAATTTTCAGGGGTTCAAAACATTTTTATTTTAATAAATTATTATAAAGTTCGAATTTTCTGTACTAGACAAAGATGATTCGTCGGAAGAGTCACGAGTCAGCTGTGTTTATGATAAAACTATCTATTGTATTATCAATCATGTTGTCAATATTGCTATAAAAATTGTCCTCGACTTTTATTACATGATCGACACAATTTCGCCATTTATCAGCAGATACACGTTGGATTCCTTCTTGTAGAAGTGTTTTTCACATCTTCAAATTTAAATGTAGTATTATTGCGAGCTACGTGTCCCTTTATGTCAGCCCATACTAGTTCAATGGGATTGAGCTCGCAATGATAAGGTGGCAGTCTTAGGACTTCCACCTTAATTTTTTTGGCGAGCTCATCCACAGCGTATCTTTGGTAGTTCGCCTTTACGTCATTCACGTTCTTTAAAAGTTCTGCCTTAACGTCATTCACGTTCTTTAAAAGTTCTGCCTTTACGTCTTTTTCATCATAGCTTAGTTCTTTATTACGCAGCCATTCTTGAATACTTGCTTTTCTCCATGCTCTGGTGGGTGTTTTTTCTTGGCGTCTTGAGTGGTAGGGAGCATTGTCCAGTACCACTACAGCATTTTCACCAAGTTTTGGTAAAATATTCTCAAACCACTGCTTAAAGCGGTTCGCGTCCATTGACTCGTGGTAATCACCTGTGTTTTTTGACTCAAATACATCATCAGCCCCCTCTAACCATTTTCATTTCCCATATGCACCCCAATCAGTCGTCTGCCCTTTGAAGTAGGGTTCTTTGCACCCGTACTCAGTCCCTCCATAAAAGCTTGCCGTTTTGAAGTTATTGTAGTATCCACGTAAGTTTTTGAAAGTGTGCCCTGAAAACGAAATAAGTTTTACATTACCAGTGATATGCACTGCCGAAAATTCTAATTATTTTAGTAAGTCATCTTCTTATTTTGTGGGCTGCAAGGCTTATCGATCCCAGAAACCCAACGAGAGAACAACAAATAAAGTGACTTTTTAGTATGTGTGTCCCTTGCGGGAACCGAACCCGCGACCTCCAGATTAAGAGCCCACGCTCAGCCCACTCGGCAACGGAGGTAGTAAGTAAAGTAAGGGCAAAAGCTAGTATTTATTAACATAATAAAGGCACAATTATTTGACAAACCTGCATTCACTCATGTTTCATCCATATAGAATATGGATTCGGTATTTTTTAATCTTTCTTAAGTAATTCATTCGCCATAGTGTAATGTCGTCTCTGTCTATTAAAGCATTGTTTCTTTGTCGTTTTATATACTTAAATTTTAAATGTTTAAGTATTTTCTGAAATGTCGATCTCTTAAAGTTAGGTAATTCTTCATCATCATTGACAGCTTGGAGTACTTTTTTTAATGTAGGTAATTCGCTTTTCAGATAAAAGCTATGAACTTTCTTTCGTATGGCCTGTTTATCAAACTCGTCCACTTTTTCCGAGAATGTGACCCTTTTTTTGCATATTCTTTTATAATTCTATATACGGAAGCGACACCGATGCCCAAAATGCCGCTGTTTTCTCCATTATACTTGTTTTGTACGGATATTCATCAGTAGGCCAAGTTTGCTTCACGTATTTGTGCACATTACCGACCATTCCTTTTTCATTAGATGTAAAATACGTCCGCTGTAAATTAAAAAAATGTGAGGAATGGTAAATTTTAGACTATTTTCTTATTATTATATAAAAAGAATCTTTTTTGGTATGAAACCATAAAAATCAAAATTATGGTAATGGTTCAAGTGCAAATGAATTAATAAATTAACTTACCTTTTGACGCTTTTTGCGTGGTGAATTGATTTCTTTTAAAGGTTGTCTTGAGCCGCCAGGCTGTGATTCCATAATTAAAATCAACAACTAAGCACTCACAATAACAGCAAAAATCAAAAATAAAACTAACCGAAACGGAATAATAACAACAAAAAACCAAGTAAATACGGAGACGAAAAAATATGTATCACTTCGAACGCAATCCAAACAGGAATGAACTTGTTCACAATTGTTTGGCGGACCAAATGTTGACAACTGCGGCACCGGCCGCTTTCCTGTACCACGAAACACGCTACGACAGCTGTCGTCGACCAACTGACGTCATTATTGCATACGAGTGATAAGGACAGATATAATATTAACTCACTTTCATAATGCAACTAAGTAGCGGTCCGTTTATTTACGTTTTTTATCTCGTCTCGTTGGCCTTACTTTAGAGGCCACCGTGTGGTCAGAATTCTGAGGAAGTGTATGTTGTAAAAAATAATAAAAATATGATTTTTTTATCTTGGTATTATTAAAAAAATATTAGCTTTCTGCACACCTTCCTTCACATAAAATTTAACTGTGCCAAATATCGTACTCCTCCGTTCGCACAATTTTCGTAAAACTACCTATTGAAAGTTTTGTATTAAATATGTTTTTTTCACGTATTAAATTTGATTTACATTTATGTAATGTGTTTAGGCGAACTTCGCCCTGGCGACGTTGTGGTGGGGGTCGGTAACAGAGGAGTGCGAGGGCTGTCCCATGCTCAGGTGGCGCAGATATTCCAGTCCATCACGCCAGGAACTGAAGTGACGTTGCATCTTGTGAGAGGTTAGTTGTATTTACTTTTGAACTTTTTACTGTCCTATCAGACAGAATATTTTATGTTGCTACTAATATTAAAAAGATTAAAGAAAATAAGTAGAAAAAAATGCATTTTTTATTTAATCCTGTTTGATATACATAATTTAGTTCTATATAAAATTACAGAAGTTAATGGGCATCTATTTTGCTATTTGGTATCATACATTGGATTTCGGTAAGGCCAATAGGAAGTCACAGTTTTGTTTTGCTACAAATACAATTTATATTTACCCAATATATATATATATATATATATATATATATATATATATATATATATATATATATATATTCTTGTTTTACAGAGTCAAATTGAAGCAGACTAGTAGGCACAAATTAAAAATGAATGAAATGATTGATACTAATGACGGCCATAAATACCGGCGTTGGACTTGCGGGCTGGACCATGACTATGGCGCATAAGAAACCATGTAATTGTTCACAGGCTACCCACTTACATTCGACTCGGAGGACCCCAACACGCGCGTACTGAGCACGCTGGCCGTGGACGCCACGACGCCGCCCACGCCCAATGCGGTCGCCATGCAGCAGCTCACTAGGGCGTTGAGAACTAGGTATTCAAATCAATCAAAATCAAAAATATTTATTCAGATCAATAAATTGTGCATTACAAATTACAATGTAATAAATAGAATACCTAAAAACTATTTTATGATCTAACTTAACATGTATCTGCCTGAACTAGGTTGCCCTGTGTTTCAGGCGATAGTGGCTAATAAATACAATGATAATAATATAATCACTGATAAGATTAAGTGAGCATATTTTACAATATTATTAAATGGGACTCTTAAACTTAAGAAATAATATAATCTTAGTAAAACAGAGTAATTCATTAAAACTAGCACAAATAACAACAATAAGAAAAACAAAACAATTAAAATATATAACACTAAGTTTTAGTTTATTTACAAACTAGTAATTCTCAGTGTGATCATAAGATATACTTTGTAAAATTGGAAATGTGTAGTTGATTTCCCATAAGTAATATTTTAAAAATTACTGTGTGTGTGTGTGTGTGTGTTCTTATGTATAGTTACGAGATTTCAAGCCCCGCCCGCTGCGGAAACTTTTTCGTGGAACTATTTTTTTGGCTCAGTTACGCTTCTGTAGCATTGTTATTCGTAGATTCTGATATATACATTAAAGAGTGAGGAACTTATTACAGCCATGATATATCTAAGAAACTCTCTACTCTCGTACAGATTTAACCTAGACTCGCCCACCGATGCGCACGCGGACAACGGCGCGGACGACACGGACGGCGCGACGCGGCGACTTTTGTCTCGCTCATTCGACCTGGACGAGGCGCCCACGCACGCGCGCGCGCCGCCGCGCTGTCCCTCCGCCGACCACCTGCTGACACTCGCCACTGGTGCGTAACGAGCAGAGATATAACCTGATTATAATATATACTTTTGGAATCGTCGCAAACAAAATAACAAAACTCAATAATGTTTTGTTACAATTTACTTTTGGTTTTTTTTTGTGAACCTGAAATAAGACGATATTAACAATAAGTAATTTATTACGATAACAGAACACCAACACCGCGAGAACAACACGAATGAAACTGGGCGTGAATTGCTGCTGACGCTGCGCCGGGGCGCCGCGGGGTTCGGCTTCACCATCGCTGACAGCGTGCACGGGCAAAAAGTTAAGAAGGTACCCACAATCCACATTATACACGAACGTACCCTACCTATACTCTGAGTTATAATGTCAGTTAGCTAGATAACATTTTTACGCCAATTCACCTGTCCTTCCTTTCCATTAGTAGAGATGGAATGCTGTTTTCCATCAAATCGAAAATTTTACTGGCTGTAATTAAAAGTCAGAGTATACTGCATGATTTTTATACATAAGGGGACTTTGTTTATTTTTTTATGACTTCTAACAATACTAGGTACCGACAGGCCTGTCCCACTCCCGGTGTAGGTATACAAAATGGCGGCCGACTCGAGCGGGCTGGGAGTGACGTATGCGCGATATTTGTTCGTTGCATTGTTTTATGGATTGGATTGAATCATAGATCGATATGAAAAGTCATTTGTTGACGAAAGTACCCCGAGTAATAGTAAGGTGGCGTGGTTACACATATTTGAGTAATATCTGGCCTGTCTCACTTCCCGTGAAGGTATCGAAAACGTAGGTAGGTATGCGCGAATTTATTAGAATTAAAGTACCTACTATTAACACCTACCGTAGGTTTATTTGGAAAGTAATTTGTTCACTCAAGTACAGAGTTTATCACTCATTGAGATTAATTTATTATTTTCTAAAAGGGAGACAACCCCGATTTCGTCAGAAAAGATAAGAGTTACGCGATAGAAGGAGACGCAACTTCTAGGTAAGTATAACCGTAGACAATCAAGCGCTGCGCGATCTAAATTCAACTTAATTGTATCGGAGCAATAGTCCCTATTTCTATAAATGACTCTTCGGTGTGAGTCTTCTGTACTTGTACTATTATGTATTCTGTGGTACCGATAAGGAGTATTGGACATCTTTCGAGCTATTTAAGGAACTAGCTGGTGCTCGCAACTTCGTTTGCGTGGAACTACTGATAGAAGCGGAACCCTAAGATAAAAGTAGCCTTATTTACTCCTTCTAAGATCAGCTATCAACCAGCTAGAGTCCGTCAGCGAAGTCAATTAGCCGGAAATAACAGACAGACAAAAACTTTAAAATTAATATTTTAGTGTAGGTGCCGTATAAAGTGTATACTATCATATTATGCATTTAGTAAAAAGCTGGTAATTTGAAATTAATTTTATTTATTTGCAGTAATAAGTGCCGTGTAATTTTTTTTGGACATACCATAGCATGACGTGGGAGTACTAAAGTGCATAACTTCCAGGTGTTGGACCGCAGTCGCTGCGCCGGCCTGCGCGAGGGCGATCTACTGCTGCAGATCGGCGACACCGACGTGCGACACGCGCCGCACCAGCACGTCGTGCAGGTGAATACTTTCTGCGTAAATCTAATGCGAAAGTTAGAATATGATTTTCGGATGTGGATTTTTTTACTCTTTTACGCAAAAACAGCTAAACGGATTTAAAATAAACTTTGAACACATTAATTTTGTACAACCTGAAATAATAGAATATTTTCTATCGCGGAATATTGTACTGTTATCTGTCCTGTGGAACACAGATTTACATTATGCGCGGACAAATCGCAGGCAATATGTTATTATGAAAATGCTTCGCCAGTTTAAATAAACTTCTTGATGAGAACTGGCATAAGATAACGCGCTTAAAGACTAATAACGTTTTTGCTACTAATACTTAAGAACTTCGGTGGCTCAGTGGTTGAGCGCGTCGGTGCTCCAGCCGGAGGTCGCGGATTCGAATCACGCCAAAATCAATTTCCTGTGTTCCTGGATCACGAATGTGTATTAAATATGTGTATATTTGTATATAATATAGTATAAAAGTATTAAATATAATTCTTTTTGCCTGGTACCGGTAACACAAATTCTTAAAGAACTTACCGCGGACCACATTGACGTGGAGTGGAAGCGTCCATAGCTATTATTAATATTAACTAGAAATATGTGGTAGAATCTTGAAGTTCTAATATTGGCTTATTTATTCAGGTCTTGAAAGATTGTCCGGCGTTAGCTGAAACAATATTACGCGTTTGGAGGAAGACGGTAACCCGCGCTTCGCGCAGTCGTTCAGCCACGCGATTACCTACTGGTAAATATTATATTATTTTTACCCGACCACGGCGAAGCCAAAAGGAAGGGTAATGATTTCGGCAGTGTATGTATGTTTTTTATTTCACCGTAGCGCCCAAACTACTGGTCCGATTTTTATAAATGAGTGTCTGTGTCAATAGATTCGTAATGATGCCGCGGGTAATACAGGCTATAATTAAATAAAAATTTATGGATTTTTAAGGACCAGTTTCACAATCTACTGATAAGCGTCGGAATTCGGATAACTCATTTGCATGTTTTGTCTCTGTTGCTCGATATAAAGTGAACAGCGACAAAACTTTCGAATAAGCTATCCGGCACTTGTTAGGGTATTCTGAAACAGGCCCTGATTAATATATTGCAAATAGTAGGCTTTAAACGTACTGAGGAGCCTGAAAAGTTTTAGCTAAACCCAATTAAAATCATGAATGACATTAACGGCCAAATACTGAAACGACAGTTAAATTAAGCGACGCTCAAGTCACGTGCTGTCCTTGTCATTTCGGCTAGCAGAGACAGCGACAGCCTGCGAACAGGAGGGCTCTTAATTTTAATTAGCGGTTCAGTATTCGGTATTTCTAGCGAGCTAGTACTGAGATAAGCATCACTGCCACACAACACACATCACGAACGATTTTTTTCAGTACTTTACCTCTAAAAGCTTTTTATATTTTGTAGTAACACCGACCAACAACAGCCAGCTCGGACGGAGTAAAACGCCCACGGCGGAGCAGCTGCGCTCTCCCGCGCTGCACATATCTGAGTCCAGCGATAGACCGAACGGCGTCAACAACGGTATGTTTGGGTTGGAATACATATTATTTGCAGAATCAATTATTGCTAGCCAATTAATATTAATATTATTATAAGAAACTATGGTTCGGACTTTGGTAAGGTAAAATATTGTAGAAACGAAGAACTTTTGTAATAACGTTTATTACTCCATTTAGATCCAATATAATCTTAAAATAAACAAAAAGAACAATAGCCTGATGTAATGCTACCAATTTATTTCCTCGTACCCACGAGAGATGTATATATATATATATATATATATATATATATATATATATATATATATATATATATATATATATATATATATATATATATATATATATATCAACAGCTTCGGGGATGTCGGGAATTAAGCTTAAAATCACACTATGTTACTTTGTAAGGAATAAAAGGCTTTATTTATTTATTATTACAGTGGAGGCAACTTACGCCGTACCCGAACACAAGAACAGAGAACGTGAGAGCATAATGGACCGACGCCGGCGCAGCAGCACGCCCGGCACTCGCCTCACTCTGCCCAACAACAACAACTGGGGGCAACAGGACCAGTGGCAGCCGGAGACCTGGCTCGACAACTCCAACATACGACACTGGGCCGAAAACGCGCAGAAGTGGGACGAAACGCCCCAGAAGTGGGACCCGAACAGCCAGAAGTGGGACTTGGGAGCCAACGGCTGGGAGAATGGAGAGAGGTGGAATAATAATTGGGGCGACATGCCCACGCCTACCGTACATGTGGACATGAATGCGGCGTACTGGCGGGGCAATGCGAGTGTGGCGGACAGCAGTGATAATGGAGGTAAGTCATTGCACATATAACCCCTTACTAATAAAAATATTTACATAGTGATAAGCTATACATATATCAAGTGACTTTTCCAATGTATAGGACAAGACATAACATTGTACCGGTATCCCGTATATGTATATGTATAATGTTTTCATTATTAAAAATAATTCCTGTTCAATGGAGAATATTACTAACTTTAAAATGTAAGCTTTCTGTGATCTCCGTGTTATAAAAAAATAAAAATACTAGTGAAATATTTATTTCGATACGTCAACAATTACTTTCCTGGATATTGAATTTTAACATGAGTTTTTACTTATGTGAACCACTTTCGAGTAATCGAGGCCCGTGTTGTATCGTGACGTCACAGGACTCGATAATATTGCAAACTTTGAATGAATGTGAAATCATATTATCTACTTAGTATTTTTGAATAAAACAAAAACTAGTCAGTATCTGTCTGTATACATAAAATATGAACTGTTAATAAAGTTTCTAGTGTTGTATGCTCGCCACCTTGGTTCTTACATATCACTATTACCAATGATACACCAACACTTATATTGAATCTTCGTTATTTACGTGTTACACGATACATATCAGAGAGACGCATAAGACACACACGTCAACAATAAACATAGCCCTCTGGCCAACTAAACGACACCGTCGCAGGCATCAAAGTCACTGTCATTTTGACATTTGACATTATACACTTTTTATCATTAATTAGTATGCAACAAATTTACATACCTAGTAACATTCCTAACATTGTGTTTACATATAGGTTTCCCATCAGACGGAGTGCCGTCCCCGAGCACCGCGGCGGTGGGCGGCCGGCGGCCCTCGCCGCCCGCGCGCCCTATACCATTGTCACCTACAAATTCAGGTACGCCTATTTTGTCAACTGTAGTTTCTAATGTCTACTATCACTGGTGTCGTTATTTGTTCGTATTATTAATGATATTACACTGCCATTGTATTGTGACTACATGTCGTCATTATAATACGATTGATAAAATTATAAGAACACTACCTGCTTATGAATTTAATACGATTGATTAAATTATAAGAACACTACCTGCTTATGAATTACATTTCCCGATAGTACTTTTGTGTAATAGACTGTGTGAAGAGTTAAATGAGGATGAAAAGTATTAATTGAAATGTTACGTGTGTTTACACTTATCCGTAGATTGTTAAACAATAAGTGTCATATTAGCTTATTTGCATGTTTTGTCTCTGTCGCTCGATATAAAGTAAGCAGCTACAAAACTTCCGAAGAAACTATCCGACACTTATTAGAAGTTTGTGAAACAGGCCATTAGTAAGGTCTAGCTTTTGCGGCTCCGCTCGCTTTAGTAAAGTATCCCACAGGAACACTAATTTTTCGAGATAAAAAGCCTATGTTTTAATCTCGAGAATAAACTACCACCATACTAAAATTTCATCATAATCTGTTCAGTTGTTTTTGCGTGAAAGAGAAACAAACATCCATCCATCCATCCTTAATGTGGATCATAACATCCACCAGGATTGTGATACGTCGCGTGCGCTGTGCGATGAAGCTCCAGCTTTCGAGGTCCCTATTGTTGCGTATCGAAATTTCAAGTCTCTCAATCAAAACTCATCCACGTCCCATTTGTGACTATTGTCGTCCACTACAGGAGCGCTACGCAGTAACTCACCATCCAACACCAGCGCGACGGACCGGCTGCTGGCCGCATCGCCGTCCACGCGCCTGCAGAGCCAGTCGCCCTCCAACCACTCCGCCAACAGCAGGGCCAAGGGCTCGCCATTGAGGTGAGTTTATCGCCGGATAGTATGTGCCGTATGTGCGTTTTGCGCGATAGACAACCAGTGGTACAAGACACTGCCGTATCCATAACACCGCCACACTCAGAAGAAACAGATATTAATTAAGTAGTAAAGTAGGCTAGAAATAAGTTCTATTCTGTAATAAGATAATATATATAAATATAAAATTAAGTCTCCGAATTAGATTTTTTGATAATCTTTATGAAATGAAGTTATAATTAATTACATTTTTTGCTAGCTTGCCATTGAGAAATTTCAAACCAATAACGATTATTATATACCCAAAGTGAGTACGTATATTTTTACCCGTAGAAAGTAGTGTAAGTCCTATCCTTTTTGCATTATTCCCTTTGCCTATATTACGTGAAATGTGCTATCGAAGAATATGCCTCTCGACCAAGCATAAGATGAAAATCGCTTAACAGCGTCGTTGTATCTTGCGCACGCACACATACGTGTAAATACGGAGTTCAACCATGTCTGCAGTCGTTGCGGTATCTTCCTTTGAGTTTAAATATTTTGAGGCGTCCAGTACAAAGGAAAATGTTTAGAAACTGGTCGAGCAGGAACTTAGTCGATATTGTACCTGATACCGGATCTACAAAAAGTGTTTCTCTCGACCATTAATCACTGGAGGAGCATACTTCCCTTTTTGCACTGCTACCTAAATAAATGTAGGGGTCAGTTAACACCGCGACGATAGGCGGCGCTGCATGCAAAAGATACACGTTTCATATGACATCAGTCATACACTGCACGTGCGCTCTGCAGCGCGGTGCAACATGACATTTGAATTGTTACAATGAAACATGTATCTTCTTGTGTAATGAATAAAGTTAAATTTTAAATAGCTAACTAAATAATGCAGCGCCATGTCGTTTAGTTTCGGTGTGAATTGACTTTAAGTGTGTAATATAATTTTTAGTATAATTTTTTTACAGGTTGCGAGAGGCGTCGCCCCCGCGGTTAGCGCGCTCGCCCGCAATGCAACAGCCCGCGTACGCGCCAGATTATCCTCAGGTAGGTTATGTGTGTACGTAATAAAATATGTGCATACACAGAAACGAGGTATTTTGCCAAGTCACAAACAAATCATAACTGGGGGCTACCGCCAAGTACGATGACGAAGTTAAAAATCAAATGTGTGGCATTTAGCGAACGCTATGTCGTTATTAACGATGGCATGATGGCTAAGCCCTCTGCGTGATCATATCCGTCGAAAATTAAATTACACCAGTGGATAGCTAAAGGATTGAAAAAAGCGGTAAATTCATTACGGTAGACGTCGGGCTTTTTGAATTTATTTTATTGCGTATCAAGGTATCCAATAGGTTATGGGCGTTTCCTTCTAGTCCATATTTTTTTAAAGCATTGTTAACCTTTTTTCAAGTGACGTTTCAAAAGTATCTGAGAAAATCAGAACAATTAGCTTCAAATAGGTTCACGAATATATCTTATTCGTGAAGCTATTTGAAGCTAATTGTCTCGCTTTTTTACCCGACTACGACGAAGCCGAAAGGAAGGATAATGATTTTGGCAGTCTATGTATGTATGTTTGTCCCATCGTAGCGCCTAAACTACCGGTCCTATTTTAATGAATGAGTGTCAATAGATTCGTAATAATAGCCCGGGTAACATGGGATATATAATTTACGTAATCGGGTTATACATTTTAATAAAAATTGTATATGTTCGAAAATATAATGTGTTCAAACTCCCTGTGTAGGTGGAGGCAGGCGGTACCACGGACCCTGAGGCGGACGTGCTGGTGCGTCTGGCGCGAGGGACCATGGGCTTCGGCTTCCGGATAGTGGGCGGCACGGAGGACGGCAGCCGCGTCGCCGTGGGCTACGTGGTGCCTGGTGAGTGAATTATTACTAACATTGTAAATGCGAAAGTGTGTGTTTAATGTATATGTGAGTGTGTGTTTAATGTATATTTGTTACTCTTTCTGTCAAAACACATTCACTCAATCAACTCATAGTAACATACGTGTTATTCGAAACTATCACGCCATTTAACTTGGCTTATTATTTAGAGTCATGGAACGTAAACATTTGGGGCTTTTTAAACTTCTGTTATATTTAACGATCACATAACAAAACTATTTTTGTTACTTATACTATGTTTGCATATTATATTTCAGGCGGTCCAGCGGACGGACTGCTGCGCGCAGGCGACCTGCTGACGTCGGTTGACGGTGCGCCGCTGGCGGGCGCCTCGCACGCCGCCGCCGTCGCCGCCGTCTGCCGCGCCGCGCACACCGGACACGTGAGTCACATTGTAAAATTTACGAACTAAATTGAAATTAATTTATGTCAATCTTCGAGATTAAGCCAATCACATCACTACTTTTCGTAGTGTTGCTGCAATATATAATAAAGCGTCCTCAGTGCAGGTATTTATTTTCCTAGTCAGGCTTTACACTTATTTACGGACGCACGTCGCACACGCGTATAACGACCTCACAAGCGTACGCGGTTATTCATGACCGCATGCGTACCATCAAAAACGCGTACTTTATTGGCATGTGACGTAGTGACGCACACGCATTTAACAGCGTATACGTATAGAATACGACCGTATACGCTCTTTACACGTCCTATACTGTGTTATACGCACTTTGGCGCGTTAGAATACGGTAGTAATATTTGAATAGCATTTAAATGCTTATAAATTTAAAAAAATTTCATCAAAGGACACAGTTGGGTATTTGCCTACATGTAAAAATTTAGTTTATTCAGAAATAATTAGTAATTACAACTTGATACAAATAAAAGATTTTATATGTAGTTTTGTAATTAGGTCAAATTCATACTAACAAAAAAGTTGGAGTAATGTTTTACAACATTAATAATAATAATAAAACATTTATTCAACAATTTTGGGCATTAGTATAAAAAAAAACCTACATTTTTAGTTTGTTTACATCAAATACAAACAGATTTACTATTGTGAGTATACACATAAACGTGCAAACTTCGAAGATAACAGGAGCTTTGTGTATATAACCATACATTTTGTAAGTACCCAATTATTGTAATATACAAATACTTTGGCATATATATAATACTTATAATCAATTTACAGGTTACACTAGGGGTCAGGCACAACAGGGCAGACATACAGCCGGTGGGCTTGCCCAACGTCGACGCAGCCCACTCAGCCCACGCTCATCAATCTTTGCTGACGTAAGTTGTTTTTATCCGACTTCGGCGAGCCAAAAGGAAGGGTAATGATTTTGGTAGTTTATATATGTATGTTTGTTCTACCTTAGCGCCTAAACACTACCGGTCCGGTTTTAATAAATGTGGTGTCAATAAATTCGTAATAGTAACCCGGATAACATAGGCTATATGATCAACATAGTCGACTTATAGTTTTTTATTAAAATTGTAGCTATTAGCGCTGATTTTGAGCACATGTTTTAAGACTATACTCGCTTTTCTTCTTCTGCAAGCAAATCCGTGTGCGCTGACTCATAGTTTTAAAATAAATTCTACCGGTGTCGAAGGCCTAAAAATAAAGTTATGTGACTAATTGTCCGTTTAAAAAGTTTAACTTTTTTAATTTGTCAATGATTTGATAGGGGTGCAGAACCGTCTATCCACACTGTGCCGCCCGCGTCGTACAACATCCTGCACCCGTCGCCGCTCTACCCGCCGCAGCATGCACCGATGTAGGTTATTGTAATATTACTTAGGCACGTATTAATAAAGCGTTCTTAACTCTAAGACAATTCTCAAGAAAGTACTTAAGATGTTGTTTTAATTAATAGACGATACTTAAGTACAGCTGTAGGTACGGCGTATCAAGTGAGTGCGAACGTAATAATTAACGAGACTCGTTACTCAAGTACGCTGTCATTGCTGTCAAACTGTTACTTGAGACAGGGTATCTATACATGATTAATACTTATTCTTCTTTTTTTTGGTAATCGCGGTTGCAAAGATTTTGCACCATTCTACCAGTGTCGAGTATTTGTAGAAATATTTTCGATTTTATTTATAATAAAAAATTAAATAAAATATATTTATTTATATTAAACGAATTACCTATTTGATTTATATTAATTGACTTGATTTGACACTTGACAGCAGAACTTTTTTTCGCTGCCCAAAAAACAATCCTCATTATATTATGATCCCTCCCTCCTACAATTCTTCGCCCTATAAACCTTAAATCTCTTCTGTGTTTTGTAAATACTCCTTTCACTGAAACTTTATGTACATACTTACTTAGTTACTTATATTTAGTACCACATACTGGCCCTAAATTTGTCTGTTCTAGGTTTTAGATTATTCAACAGACTTCCTCCTGTACACCGTGCCCTTGTTTATTCATAAAACCCACTCATAAGGTAGAGTTTTCGTCAACACAACACACATAACTAAGGAGACACTTTAAAGAAGAAGAAGAACTTTTTTCGAATGGCAATGATCCGCATTCCGTTTTACGTAGTTGTTAAAAAAATATGGATATTATTATGCTAGACAATAATAAATATTAATATCTACATAAAAAATAATGAAAATCAGTTTTTTTCAATATAAAAAATACAGACTAAACTTTTTTTGGTATTTATATTATTAAAAATTACATTTTTAAAAAGAAATATTGAAGGAATGTATAATCAATAAATCCGTTCTTTGTAGAAGTGTAAACGAAACGTTATTTTATTCGTTCTTTGTCGTGTAGATGACGCTTAAAAGTTGAGTAAGTGATCTCAATAACGTTATCAACTGAGACGGTCTTGAGATCATACTATTAATTAAAGAAAATCTTGAGAAGCTAATCGTTACTTGAGACCGTCTCAGCCAAGAAAGGTCTTGAGAACGTGTTTGAGAATGGTCTACTAATACGGGTCTTAATATATGATAGTGATGCTTGATAATCTGAGGTATTTTTCTACGGTAAACTTTTTATCATTATTTCTTACCATTATATTGGAAGTTGTATTAAAATCAACTTACCATGTCGGTGTACATATCCTGACTTTTTGGGCTCCATAATTAACTTAATGAATCAAACAGATATTTACAGAATGCGAATCTAACAGCTTCTTAAGTAGTCCAACGCCAAGAAGTTAATGATAAAATGACAGGTATGGCGGCGCGAGCGCAGCGGGCGCATACGACGGCGCGGGGTGGGCGGTGCCGTACGACGTGACGATCACGCGCAACGACGGCGAGGGCTTCGGCTTCGTGGTCATCTCCTCCACCAACAAGTCCACCAGCACTATCGGTCAGTTGTTTATAAATCTTAAAATAAAGACGAGGACTGTGACAAATTATGATCTTGTACATTTCTAGTATTTCATAACAAATTTAAAATCGATTGATTTGCCTCAGTCGCTGCTATATTTAAACTAGTTATACCATCTAGGTAAAGTTGGCTTGGTGTAAATATCTTAATATAATTAATCAAATCCACCCTCGGCACATTGTTCCTTTATTATTCTTTCGTTTTTTGGAAATTGAAATGTATTTAAATGTTAATTAATACTAAAACAACGCTTTTCCAAAGTTTTTTTTTTTATGTTTGCGGCCAAATAGCCAATATTTAACCAAATGTCATATCAGGCCAAGTGATCCCGAACTCGCCGGCGGCGCGGTGCGGGCGCGTGCGCGTGGGCGACGCCATCCTGGCGATCAACGGCGTGGCGGTGCGGCAGCTCGCGCACCCCGAGCTCGTCGCGCTCATCAAGCGCTCCGGCGCGCACGTCACGCTCACCGTGCTGCCCGCGCAGCCGCCGCCGCACGACTGGTGAGTAGGCAGTAGTGGGCAAGTGAGAGGGGCTATTATTATTAATGAGAGAGCGAGAGGCAACTATAGTTTTGGAATAAATTTATACTAAAACCACAAAAGAGAAAAAAATAGGGAAAACTATGATCACCCGTCAAAATAACAATAATGGTAAATCAAATCAGTCCAAAGTAATATACGTGCCATTCGAAACTAATAAGCAATTTCACTTGGCTAGATTATTCGAGCATCTGACGCATGAATTGTCAATCGTGGCGCCCTTTTTAAGCCAATGTGACAGATTTGTTATTCATGAAGTATCATTAGATTCGTCTTAGTCGTGAGAATGGATACTCCATATACTGGATGCATCAACATTATCTGACGCAGTCGAGTTTTTTGTTTTTGCATGAACCCGACCGTATGTACAAGTGACTATAGCTGGTGATAATTGCAAGCGAGAAACTGCTATTTTAATCTTACTGCTCTTACCTACCTGTGGGGTGAGCACGAACAATTAACATCAACGTATTCGTAGCGTTATCTAGTGAAATTTGTATAGGCGCTTGACTATAAATTTTCATACAATTCTCATTCGATAATGTTACGAATATGTTGTCAAATATTCGTGCTGATTTTTTTTTATTATTTTCCTTTCAGACATTACGCCCACGATGAAATATTTTAAGGTCTTGGACTCTCGAATAAAAAAATCTAAGATTATATAAATTGTTATTAATGGTAAGTAACCCAAAATACTTTTGTATTGAATTCAATAGCTTTAAATGAATGTCAAATTTATATTTTAAAATGAAATTACATTATGGGAAAGTCGCGGTAATATTTAGTTGATATTTAAAGATAATCATGACATATCTTTGAAAACTTTGAATTTTATTGTAATAAGAAATCGTGAAGAATAAAGACATTTGAACATAGTTTGCTTTGCTATATTATAGACTATGGTATAATGGTCGTTGTTAGTGTCTTAATAAACTACGTCTAATGCAGTTTTGGCGTAGTGTGCCTGTAGCAATTGCAAAATGTGTTATTCTAGAAATTGTTTTATTGTGACCAAACAAAGAAATCCTTATTTGACAGCTATTTATATTAATATACTGTAATATACACTCGTATATGTATTTAAAATTACCATTCCCGTCCAAATGCCTTTACTAAAATGTAAATATTTCTGATGTGTAGTATTTGCCATGATTTCTATCTAGTTTATTAGTACTTAAGTCGTGAAAATTAGTATATTTTCAGGGGCACCGCCAATTGGCAATAAAATGATATTTAATATTTTATATAAAAATGTAATCTATAATGATTTAGAATTTATATTTCTCTATTATTGGATACCAACATTTATAAAAGATTCATATAATATAATGAATAATTTTGTATACTACAGCGTAATACATTACATGTTATGAGTGAGACAACACTACTTAGAGGAATATATAATATATATCATGTAACATTATTAAAATTGGCATACAAAAGGCAGACTATTCATAAATCAGTATTGTGTGAATTTGAGGACTGTACAGTTAAAGGAATAGGAAAAGGAGGTATTTTAATAAACGGAATTGATCCCATGGACAATCTTCAAGAAGCATAAATAAAACAAAGATTGTACTCGCACCGGCGTAGTCGCTTCCCGTGACCCCAAAATGGCGGTCTGGGGCGTAGCTCGGGAAGCGTCCGTGCCACACCCCAGACCGCCATTTTGGGTTCAACTTACGTGCCGATTTCTGTGTACAACTACACTGGCGGACACATAAACTGCATAGTGCAAGATAACTTTCAATAAACTACTCGTGATGTGTTTAGCATTTTAAAATTAGAATCGATAGTTTTCTAATCGTTTAAATTGTAAAGTAACATAAAAATTATAAATTAAGTACATTTTTCTCACTTTTTAGATGCATTTTAATCGACTTAATGAATTGGTAGCTCAATTCATGTATTTTATGTGTGTTATATGTTTTTAATATAAAATGATTTAAAATAAAGTAAATCCCGCAACTGAAATAACGACCAACGTAACTCCTTCATGTTATCTCATACACAAAAATAATGTTCCTTAAATCTATGAATGACCTATTATTACACTGGCGGACACATAAACTGCATCATAGTGTAAGATAACTTTCAATGAAATATAATTAGTGAAAGTGCAAACTATTTTGATTTATTTCAATGATAATGCTAAGACTGGTCCTTAATCTGATAAAAAAAAACAATTCATGTGTGTATAGGTCAACTTTTCTCACTAAAAGAATCAAATTACTCCTTTTGCAGTTTTTTGGAATGAAACAGTCAATAGAACAAAAACGGCTTTATTATGAAAATTTTTCAATACTAAGAAAGAAAAAGTTTTTTTGTTTTTAATAAGGTGTATTACCTCCTCTTGCCCTAATAACTGATTCAAGATTAAATTCGCATCGACCTGATCGGTCCTTTTAAAAAATCTTGCGGAGTATTGTCCCATTCTTGTGACAATGCAACTTTGAGCTCCGCAACTGTTGTTGGGATCGGATTTCTTGTAAATACAGCTCTTTTTAGGTTGTCCCACACCTGTTCTATCGGATTGAGGTCCGGGCTACGTGCTGGCCAATCCATGGAACGAATCTCAACCTGAGTAAAGTATTGTTCAACTTGTCTCGCTGCGTGCGGACGAGCATTATCCTGCATCAGAATGAGGTTTTCGCCTATAAATCCGCTAAAAGGTACCACATGAGGGTCCAATATCTCCGTTATATAGCGGTCGAGCTTGCCTGTGAGCTGCAGACAATTTTGGTCCATTTGCTGGTCTGAAAGCTGTGATATCACGCTCTTTTAGCCTTATGGTTCGTGCACTAACTGCTATGTCACGTACCTGGTAGAGCTCATTTTTAATGCTTATAGACGTTGAAAACCGATTTGGCATGGAAGTTGTCACAATAAACCCGTCGTCACGGGACGTTGTCACCCGAGTTCTGCCGGTTGCACGTCTTCTTTTGAATGTACCTGTCTCCATAAACCTTCTGTAAACTCGGAAAACCGTAGACTGTTTTACATTTAAATATGCAGCAATTGTTCGTTGGGTCTAGGCCTTGCTGCACCAGAGCAACAATTTGTGCGGCTTTTTCGGACGATACGTCCATATTCGTGAAAGAAAAACGTGTTTAAAATGAAAACAGACTAGCAATTAAACAATTAGTAACGATAATTCAACATGTAACAAAACAAAAAAAAAACCATCAATCACAACATTAACGTAACAACGAGTTAATCTTTAGTAAATTGACAAGATTTCTTTTATAGAATATTTTCTATCTTTTGTGACAGTATCATATTTAAATTGGATTTTGTTTTTGTGTTTATGTTTATATTTTATAATATATAAATGTGTGTGTAGTGTTTATGTTTATATTATGTTTATAATATATATAATGTATATAATATGCAAACTTTTTACATTTATTGGTATTGGAAAATAAGCCTTTATTTTCCAATACCAATAAATGTAAAAAGTTTGCATATTTCGTAATAAAATTTGATTGAATGTGCACTATGATGCAGTTTATGTGTGCGCCAGTGTATATTCTATTGCTCAACTGTCAATAATCTGTTCAATCATTAAAAGTTATGATAATTGTAGTATTATAAAATTATATAATTAGTCAGAATTGTTGTATAGTTTCTTGCTTTAAATCTGTAGACACAAATTCAATAGTAACTGAACTGCCATTAGGAAAATAGTACTATATTTATTGTTACGTGTACGTTGTTTATTAAGGATTCTTAAGTCCTTAATAAGCAAGGTAAAAAAAAAGGTAATGATACCTTCTTAATCGATACCTTTTTTAAGATAAAAATGCAACATTTAAATAAAAACAAAATATGCAATTTTATCACGGACTAGGATTTTAGCTCATATTTTTTAGATTTGGGCCAATTCATTTTTGACGTGATGACGTGTTATAAATCGATGAACGCCGGCTCCACGCATGAAAAATTGTCACGTTCCGCCTGGGTCACGTTCCGCCTGATTGTCACGGTCCGCCTGAGCTGAGCGTGCAAGCGAGAGCGTGGAACAAGCGATAGAGAGGCACGATCGGACTAAGCGCTCGGCTTGTGATGACGTTATCACGTAAAATTATCGTCCGTAAACCGATTTAACAGACAAACAATTTTTTTTTAATGATTTTACTCAAAAAATGTATGGAAATTATGTTGGAAATAAGGAGTTCCCAACCAGTGGGGTAGAGAGAGGTCATAGATATGTCAAGGACTGCCCTCTTGGCATCTCTATGATCTCTATTAAACATAGGTATTTTTTATCACAAATAAATCGACGCTTCGTCAGTCGCTATTATACAAGTTTCGATATTTATTTCCATTTTTCAATGAAAATATTACTGAGGAAAGTATATTTTATAATCCGCGCGGGAGGATGGTTTGTGAAAATAAGGTTGGCAAACCCTGTTTTAAACTATATATTATAAAATAGTTTATAACTGACCCAGAATATTATTTATCTTCGCCATAATAATATACTGTTTGTTTGTAAAAATACGATACATCCCCAAGAATTTTGGTATTAAAATACATTATAAGTACGCAAATGTAGCCCAGTGTAAAGTTTAATTATATTCTACTAGGGGTTTTATATTTGTGGTCAGTTTTAAGCTAAGGTATTGTTTTGATGATGTATAATATGTATTAGATTGTTTTTAATTTTGACTGACATTGTATGTATTGTGAAATTGTTTTATAACGGGACCACCGAAGCTGTATATTAGTTTTTAGTAATTTTATTAATTTATGTACTTCATAGTATGCAATATTAAGTGCCTTTACTACTGTCTTGCCTTCCCAATGTGTACACTACGTGCTCAAGCAAGTATTTGTTATAGCTCAAATTGGCAGTGGAGAGCTGAATATAGATAAAATATAATTACTTTGTAGTGCCTTATTCAGTCAATAAATGAAATCTCTGTTCATTGTTTTTAGAATACGTTCTGAAAGAGCACCAAAAAATATTTACACTATTTTACATACGATTATACAGAATATTAGTGGAACCATTTGAAGGACTTGTCAAATATCTATACAAAGAAAACCCACAGTCGACAGTTATGAAATGGTTGGCAATGTGTTCAATGTAAGATGCCACTAAAAGGTATATCCCGAAATACGCCGGGTATAGAAAGTATGAGCAAGAACAAAAGCCAAAAAGATAATAATTGAAGATGAAGATGTATTTGCTGGTGTAGGAACCCTCCGCTGCTCTTGGCCGATGTTAAGCTTATTGGATAATGCTCTAATACACTTTGAAAGGTTTGACTCAGTTTGAAAATATTTGGGTATTCTTAGACCGTTCTATTACTCACTCATGATCCCTGTCTAAAATTGAAAGCAACTTTAACAATCATTGTACTTTGCCAAATAGTAAATAATATCTACCTACTTAATTTAATATATTATTGTAACGTTATGTATATACATGAGCATAACATTGGCCTTGTTTATGTACTTAAAAGAAAAATTAATTCGAATTGGTAATGTTAAGTTGATGTTTGTATTAAATAGATACATAGATGTTTCGTTGTAGACATGTCTTGTTACATTTTGTAGGTTCAATAAATTTATATTTTATGAAGTGAAATCGTTTTCTTTAATATTATTAATTATTACTTAATTATATTATTAGTTGTTACCAATTCAAAACAACGAAACAGTTTTTATGGCCCCCAAATCCGGAACCAATTTTAGGGGTTTTTTTTTAATGAAACTATCGTTTCTCACTCTTCTTTTGTGATATTTTATATAAGGAGTTGCATATTATATGTAAGTAGGTGTGAGTGTGCGTGCGGCATGCGTGTGTGTGTACATGTAGGACTATAAACACTTTTCTCTTCATTTTAGTTTTACGTAAATACGTGGTAGGAAAGTTTTATTGGGTTGAATTATATAGATTTAAGTAGGGTTTAATAGTATAAGTAGTAACAAGTGCGTTGTTGTTTTAAACAAAAGTTGATAATGTGATAGCGCTGCCGTATAATATATATTTCAAAAATATATTTAATTGTTATAACTAGCACTAACTATTGAGGAAGTGCTACCTACAACTACTTTGTAGTAAAAACTTTGTAGCTTTTACTACAACGTAGAAACTGGTATGGCTGGGATTATATAATCCGGAATCTGTAAGACCGAGGAAAATTCAGGGCACTAAAAATAGAACTCTGGCGCTAATACGAGGGCTGCACTAAAAGTATCGGGAATGGAATATTTCCACTGTTCCTGTCATATTAAAATCTTTTTAATTTAAAACTCCTTGGTTTTAAAAATCGAAAACCGTTTATTTATTTAAAAAAAGATTCTCGGTCTTGTCACAAGGTCTTGACAAACTTGTTTAGTCGTTGAGAAAATGGAATTGACTCGAGAAAATTCTAGAGCGATGATTTATTATGACTTTCGAAGTGGTTTAACACAAAAACAGTGTGCCATGTTGACCGGATGATTTCTGCATTTGGTGATGAAGCTCCATCCAAAACCACAATTTATCGCTGGTTTGCTGAATTTCAACGTGGACGTGTCAAGCTCAGTGATGATCCCCGTCAAGGTCGTCCAAAAACTGCAGTCACCCAAGAAAACGTTGATGCTGTGCGTAAGCTGATTGAGGAAGATCGACATGTTACATACCGCGAAATTCAGGCAACTTTAGACATTGGCATGAGTCAAATACAAATAATCTTGCATGAACAATTAGGTGTAAAAAAGTTGTTTTCCCGATGGATACCGCATTTGCTCTGTGAAGAGCAAAAAGCGGCCCGCGTTACTTGGTGCGTCAGAACTCTCGAAAGATTCCACGCAGGATCCTCAAATGCTGTATACAACATCGTATCCAGTGACGAATCCTGGATATACGCGTACGAACCCGAAACAAAAAACCAGTCACGAGTTTGGGTGTTCGAAAATGAGTTAAAGCCAACAAAAATTGTTCGTTCACGGAGTGTTGCAAAAAAAATGGTGGCCACGTTTGTCTCCAAAACCGGCCATGTTGCGACTATTCCTCTTGAGGGACAAAGAACGGTTAATGCAGAATGGTATGCTAACATTTGTTTGCCACAGGTCGTTTCTGAACTCCGTAAAGAGAACTGCAACCGCCGCATCATCCTCCATCACGACAATGCGAGTTCTCACACCGCGCACAGAACAAAAGAGTTTTTAGAGCAAGAAATCATAGAATTATTAGACCATCCGCCGTACAGCCCCGACCTAAGCCCTAATGATTTCTATACTTTCCCTAAAATAAAGAATAAATTGCGTGGTCAGAGATTTTCATCACCTGAAGAAGCTGTGGACGCCTACAAAACGGCCATTTTGGAGACCCCAACTTCCGAATGGAATGGTTGCTTTAATGATTGGTTCCATCGTATGGAAAAATGTGTCAAATTTCGCGGAGAATACTTCGAAAAGCAATAAATACATTTTTAAATAGTAATGTTGTGTCGACTTCCTTGATTCCCGAAATTTTCAGTGCCGCCCTCGTACAATAGAGTTGAAAACCAAAACTGTCACTTTGATTTTAAACTCCTTGTATTAGCGCCAAAGTTCTATTTTCAGTGCTCTGAATTATGCCGGGCCCGCTTGATTCCGGATCATATAATCCCAGCCTTACACTATTCAGTTAAGGCGGTAAGTCGTTACATTGCAAGCGCATATTCTGGTCGTCCTCAAGTCTGTGTGTTTAGTAGACCGCCAAAGTCCTGTATCCAGTGGGCGCGACCGCCCGATCAGTATCCAGTCCGAATATCTGTATATCCATGTGCACACATCCGGGTAGGCGCTGTTGCCGCAGTCCTTGAAGAAGGAAGATAGACCCACTACGACTTAGTCGATCACCATGGGCGCGCCGAATCGCCCAGGCACATGCCTTAGCTACCTTCGCGACTAGCGCAGAATACTGCTGAAACATAGCGATGAGCTTTCAATTACGAAATTTGTGATATTTACATATTATACTTATTGATTCTGACGAGATTAATAGAACTATCATTTCCATAACATCTAAGTACAGGATCTGATGAGATTAGTCGTCAAATGATCACTGCCATCGAAGATAAAATTTTGCCTATATAAATGTTTCCCTTAAATCGTCCGAATTCCCTGATCAATGGCGTAAAGCTTACGTTCGTCCCCTACCTAAAATTCGCAATCCCACTAATCCCTCCCATTTCCATCCTTCCTTACCTATCTAAGGTGCTCGAGGCTTGTGTATTTAAACAACTGTCCTGGTTTGTTCACCTGAAAGATATTTTGTCTCCACTATAGTCGGGTTTCAGACCTGGACCTAGCACCACCTCTGCACTATTAAAGGTTATTAATGATGTAAGAGTAGGCATTGAGAACTCTAAATTTACTGTCCTTGTTCTGATAGATTTCTCGAATTCTTTGAATAGTGTCAATCATGACATTTTGTTAGCAATTCTATCTCAGATTAATAATATAAAGACTTCCGCTTTCACCCGAGGCTTTAAATTGGATCTTCGTATATTCGAGGTCGTCAACAGTCAGTACGCACGGATCAGTCCTCCTCTTCGTGGTGTAATCTGGACACTGGCGTCCCTCAAGGCGGTATTCTTTCTCCTTTCCTCACCTCATTATTCATTAATTATGTTACTATCATACTTCGCAGTATGTATCATTTGTTTGCACACGACTTTCAGCTCTACAGTAAAGCAAGAGTGCATAGTCTCTCAAAGGCTATCGATGAGATTAACAGTGATCTTAAGACCATTAAGGACTGGTGTAAAAACTTCGGTTTGATAGTTAACCCAAGTAAGTGTCAGGCTATATTGTTGGGCAGTCCTCGTATTATGGCGAAGGTTGATGTAGGGTCTCTTTCACCAGTGATCTTCGACAGCTCTATCATTAACTACAGCTCCTGTGTGGAAAATCTCGATTTACAAATCGACTCTACTCTCAATTGGCAAACACAGACAGGTACCAGCTAGTATGTCAGAGAGTTATCGGCTCGTTGCGTACTCTTTAGTCTTTATCGAAATTTTTACCAACACATATTAAAACCTTGCTGGTACAGTCCCTGATATTTATCATCGATTATTGTGATGTGTGCTATTTTGACCTCAATGCAGACAATGTCGAGAAATATGATCGACTACTTAACAACTGTATTAGATTTCTAAACAATCTCCGGAAATATGACCACGTATCCTCCTTTCGCTCCAAGCTGCACTGGTTGCCTGTGCGCCAACGTCACTCAGTGCGAGTCCTGTATATGCTCTAGTCTTTCCTTAATTCACCCAATTCTCCCGCTTACTTAAAGTCCCACTTCCAATATATTTGTAGTAGTCATGATAAATCTCTCCGCTCCTCAAATAATGCACTTGTCCTTTGTCCACCACATAGTTCTAGTCTAGTCCATTCCTCCTTCCACGTCCAGTCTATTCAACTTTGGAACGCTCTCCCTACGAAAATCAGAATGTCCACAACCAGAGATACGTTTAAGCGCAGAGTCCGACGGTTGTATTTAAAGTATTTGGCAAAATGTATATTATAGTATACATTTTGCCAAATACTTTAAATACAACCGTCTATATATTGTATATTATAGTATAGTATGTAGTTATAATTGGTTTGGTATGTATTATGTTTATTTACAGTTAAATTTATCTAGTTTCCTATGAATATTATTATATATATATTTTTATTATTACTTTTACACGACCTCTGGTTTAATTTAATTTTTGTATTTTATCTCTGTCACCACCCTATGGTTGACTGGTAGAAAATGCCCTATGGCATTAAGTCCGCCATTGTACATTGTGCAGAAAGTGTTAATAAATAAATATACTTAATACTGTATACATAAGTACAGGCTATTGCATACATATTTTTAACCGACTTCCAAAAAAAGGAGGCGGTTATACGTTCGGCTGTATGTATTATTATTTTTTTGTATGTTCAAGGATAACTCCGCCGTTGGCTGTTGGCTGTTGGCTGTTGGCTTATGTTCAAAATTCTTTTTTTTTTATGTAAAGGGTATACTTCGAAATTGGTCCCGTTTTCACAAATGTGGTCACCTGATGATGGGATCCATGAGAAATCGAGGGAACTCCTCAAAGTTTATATCGACACATATAGTGATTTCGACTTTTTCTGAAGTAACCTGAGCATATGCAGGTAGCATATGCTCATGCTCAAAACTAAGATTTTGCACCAAGGTATACCCTGGATCCAAAAGTACTGAACAGAACTCCTGACTGCTTATAGATACATGTTTGGGGATTTCGGCGTTTCTTAAAGAACTGCAAGCATAAGCCACTACGTCAATTAAAGTAATCATCATCATCACCACCATCAACACACCATAAATCATGACATAATGATGATATAATAGTTAGGTACATCTCATAATATTTTACACCGAGATGGATATCTTTGAACATTACTCTGCCGTTTAGGGACCGATCTTCAAATTTATTTTTTTGATGTATTGGGTATAATCCAAAATTATTGGTCTCGTTGTTACCAAAGCGGTGACCTGATGATGGCATCCATGAGGAATCGAGGGAACTCCTCGAAATTTATATGGACATATATAGTGATTTTGACTTTTTCAGAAGTTACCCAAGCATATGCTACCAAAAAGTTAGATTCTGCACCAAGGTATACCCTGGATCCCAAAGCACTGAACATAACTCCTCAGTCTTTAAAGATACGCGTTTGGAAATTGTGAAGATTGAGTAGAGAAATAGTTAAAATTTCAGTCAAATTTAAAAGGGGAATTATTTAGAAAATAAGTTTTATTTCATACATTTTTTTTTCATTTGTGCATTTTTATTTTGAAATATATCTGTATATATTTTAACTCGCGATTTATGAATATTAATCGACTCCAAGCTAACTTTTGCGGCACATTTCGATTACATGATCAAAAAAGCATCCTAGACATTAAGGATTTGTTAAGAGTAATACAAAAGACTTCAGACGCACTGATACTAATGTTCTTCTTTATAATAACTCGTACGCAGTATCTTAGAGCTAGGCAGCATTATTTGGAACTCGGTTTTGTTTAGTTTATGTTACGAAGTCCTCTCTCAACGTGTCGAATCGATTCAAAGATCATTTACTAGACACTTAGCATATGTCACCCCACAGATGAACAACAGAGTACCATACGATAAGAGACTTTCAACTTTTAAAATTGACAAGCTATCAGATCGCAGACGAATGCTTGATCTATTTTTCCTCAGAGACCTTGTAACTGTTGACCAGGAACTGTTGGAGAGTATAGGACTTTTAGTACCAAGGCCAAATGCTAGGACACGACAGAAACCTTTTTTAAATATAGGTATAAAACGAATGTCGGCAAGAACGCCCTTATCATGTCGTCAAGAACGCCCCTATCGAGAATTATAATATCTGGAATAAAATGTTTGATCTAGATATAATATATACAATAGGTCCCCTGCGGGGGTATAAACAGTATCCCGACGGAATCAGTGACGCGCCGGGGGTCCCGCAGCGTGACCACCGCGATGTCCCCCTGGCGGGGGGGCCTCTACATACTGGGGGTTCTTGATCACGTAACGGATGTAGGCCTAGCTCTTGTCGGTGTCGGGGTGAAACGCGCTTCGAGTTTGCAACCTGCATGGCAGTGTGGGACCTAGCATAATCTTGCTGACATTGTTGCTTGTACAACATACTCACGTGAAACAAAACGCCGTGGTCAGGATATGCCACGATGAGATGATGGAGCCGACACATCGCTGCAGGTGGATTCCGGGCCCCGGGTAGATGAAGGCGGGAAGTACGGGAACTACTGGATCGTTGTCATCTCACCACCCACTATGCGGGAGTCTGGGGCAGCATGAGCTGAAAATTTGTTATTTGACTAATAAATTAATTTATTAATTAATTAAATTTTTATTATTATAATTAATTAATTAAATTAATACTAGGTATTAGAAGTTTGTAAGGGGGCATAAACTAAGTAGCCTATGGGCGGCATAGGCCTCTTGGGCTTCCCCCGCCATTATGGTTTTAGCCAACATCTACTACTATAATACTATTGACTATTGACAATTCTAAAGGCGCCATTATTATCTATTATTACTTGTTCCTTTTATATTTTACTTGAACGTATCTATGTCTATTTTTTATTTTTTTTATTTTATTTATTTGGCATATCAACAATACAAACACAAGCTTACATACTTATCATTTTGGTCCATTAACAGTGTTTATATCAATTAAAGACATGCACAACATTGTTTTATAACACACAATACAACATATTTTAGTAAAATTTACAAGTTAAAAGAATATATGGGTACTTACGTTAGATTACAATAATATTAAAACAAAATTAAAAATCTATTAAATTCAGGTGAGTAAAAATGTAACTTTAGTTATTAATTATTATATACACAAATATTATGTCATGGTTTCGGTTGGGACAAACATATTAGTCAAAAATATAGAATACAACAATAACACACAAGCAAGACAAAAATATAATTAAAGCATTGGCATTGAAATTAAGTAATGAAAATTGTAGAAAGCTAGTTTTATAACATGTCAAGGGAATTATGATTAAATTAAGCAAATTAGCATTTTTTTTAATAACATAGTATCTACAATAGAAATACAACATGTCATTTAAAATGTTACAATAAAAATGTTAGAATAATCAGGTCCATATTTTTTTCTTGAAAGACATGAAGCGATCGTGAAAGATATCTAGATCAAACATTTTATTCCAGATATTATAGGAATTGATCATTCTCGTGATAGGGGCGTTCTTGCCGACATTCGTTTTATACCTAGAAGTATTAAAAAAAGGTTTCTGCCGTATCATAGCATTTGGCCTTGGTACTACAAGTCCTATAGGCTCCAGCAGTTCCTGGCAGGGAGTGGAACCAGTTATAAGGTCTCTGAGGAAAACCAGATCAAGCATTCGTCTGCGATCTGATACCTTTTCAATTTTAAAAGTTGAAAGTCTCTTATCGAATGGTACTCTGTTATTCATCTGTGGGGTGACATATGCTAAGTGTCTAGTAAACGATCTTTGAATCGATTCGATACGTTGTGAGTGGACTTCGTAACAGGGGTTCCAAATAATACTGCCGAACTCTAAGTAGCGTACGTAGTTATTATAAAGAAGAATCTTAGTATCAGTGCGCCTGAAGTCTTTTGTATTACGCTTAACAAACCCTAACGTCTTGGATGCTTTTTTGATCATGTAATCGAAATGTGCCGCAAAAGTCAGCTTGGAGTCGATTATTATTCCTAAATCGCGAATTTCCGGTGTAAGTGTAATTGGGCAACCGTTAATGTGATATTGTGTTGATAAAACTTTCTTCTTCTTTGTAAATTTAATGTGTTGACATTTAGAAGCGTTTAATTTCATATTATTGTCTAGACACCATTGATAAACACGGTCAAGATCGGATTGTAGTAACAAGGAATCGGAAGGGGACTTTATCAGTTTCGATATCTTCATGTCATCGGCGAACAGGGAAAATCGGCAGTGGTGAAAACATGTTGTAATATCGTTGATGAACAATAAAAATATTGTCCGTTCTATTGTCCGTTCAGAGTTATTTTACCTCAAGGTTTCTATGAGAGTGATCCTTATGTTGTCGCGGGTATAAAGGTCCTGTCAGAGGTAAAATAACTTTGAACTGACTGTAGGTATGTTGTGCTCGTGAGTAGTGGGCTAGTGACTATACAATGGGTGATTAAATATATTTTACTTGATATTAATATTATATGTCTAAATAAAGCAATCTAATAGTCGTAAATCGTGCGTTGCCGATTTATTTCTTGATTAGCAATGCTTATGTACAGGCTTCGCGCGATAAGCATTTGCAGTTGCCTAAATATTATTTAGTAGGTACCTACAAGAGTCAAAAAAGTAAAAATAAAATGTTAAAAATGTACGCAGTAGGCGGTAGGTAGGTATACCTTATCTAAATAATTATAGCTGACTTAAATAAGAAATACGACGAGGATTGGATTTAATTACGTTTGATGGGTCATAGCATCGGTCTTGGACTTATGGAGCACCAACATTGAAGGTTAGTAAATTATGGGACTACCTATATAATATAATATTACTAACTATATATGTAGATACAATGTATATCGAATGATTTTCAATCTTCTACTCTAATAGTGATCGAACTTTACATGAGAAGTTCTTTTGATCATCTAAACACACCGGCATATTTAGCGGAACACAAAAAAAAGGTCCATAATTAAAAAAATGTGGTTTTATTTTAAAATCTACTTACTACACTTCTCTTGTTATTTAAAGTTTCATTTGTTTTACTTAAAATGAGATCACATTAAGAACAGATTTTGCGTAAAGGTTATTTGTGAAAAATGGTACATTTTTGAACTTTTCATGTAACCAGGAAAAGTGAAAATTAATATTAAAATAACAATTAATTTAATTATAAAAATGGTGATTAATGTCGCGTATTTCCTCCACGGGCTCTTATTAAAGTTTCTACCCGTCTAGGCATACTGAGAATGATGTTATCGATGGTCTCCTGGGATTGTCTCCGCCATTCCTCAACTACGGCGATTCGCAGTTCACCCACATTGGCAGGAGCTGGAATTCTGGACTTAACTTTTCTTTTCAGCAAGTCCCAAACGTGCTCTATTGGGTTCATATCCGGTGATCTCGCCGGCCACTCTATAACAGTGATATTCATATCATTAAGATAAGCTTGAGTTACCCGAGCGCTATGCGGCCGAGCATTATCCTGCATAAAAACATAATCATCACCGATATATGGGGCAAACGGTACGACATTTTCTTCTAAAACTTCTCTGATATAGCGGTCTGCAGTCAGACTCCCTCTGTCAATCACTACCAAGTCTGTGCGAGCTCCCAAACAAATGCCCGCCCAAACCATTATTGATCCACCACCGTATGCAACTGTTTCAAAATTTGTCTGAATGTATCGTTCTCCTTTGCGTCTGTATATTCTTTGCCTGCCGTCAATTTGATTTAAGAGAATTCTGCACTCAACACTAAACAACACCTTACTACATTGGTCCGCGTTCCAAAGTCGATGTTCCTGAGCAAAAATTAACCTGTTTCTACGATGATTTACCTCGAGCCTTGCGACCACTTACGGTTACACCCCGCACTGCTTTAACTCATGTCGGGCTTGGACGGCCGTCAAACGGGGGTTCCTACGTACACGAAGCCGAATGAAACGATCATCCCTACTCGAAGTGCGTCTCTTTCTGCCTTGTCCTGCTCTTCTCACATAAGTACCGGTCTCCCTGAACCGTTGGATACTGCGGTGGATCGTTGAAACTGGTCGACGAAGATCTCTGGATATCACTCTGTAGGTTTGACCATTTCTTCGCATTTCAAGTGCCCTGGCAATCTCCGTTGGGGCTAAGTCAGGCATAATTCAGTCCTCAACTCCAAAAAGATACGCCATTAAAAAAAAACTAACAAAAAACAGTATTTCAATGAAATTTTAAATCAAACTCAGAAGGAAGAAATACTCGAAGTTCGCTCCAGATAAGGTGTATTTGAATAAAATTAAAACAATTGCATAAAATGTGATGTTCAATTGTTTTCTTAATTTGAAAATATTTCTTAAAAAGAAATTAAATGACGTATTAACCAGCCAGCAACCTTATATGATATTGATATCAAACCTTTATTTTATGTTCCGCTAGATATGCCGGTGTGTGTATAAAAATGCTTAAAGTTTCTTGATTTCTTACATGATTTTTATTTTTGGCGCGTGTTTACCCTTTGGCCATACTTATGAAATCAATAATTACAAATCTAACACAATTTATATAAAAAAACCAAGTTGGAAATATCGGGGACCCACCAGGCACCCCGTGTGACTTTCGGCAACCTGTGGCCATGTGTGACCTTCCAAGTATACCTATTTCTTTTCCAAGTGGAAAACGACGATTCCCGAAAGATATTGAGATTGTGGTTGTACTGTAGCTGTAACTGTAGGTATGTATTTTTTTATTTAATAACGTACGTTTTGTAAACACGCTGTATAACAATACAATTTTCCTAAAAGCGAAATGAGCCGTCACGCACGTACAAAATATCTATTACTTCGCTATTAATACTGATAATGCGGATTACATTGATGCATCTATATTCTATAAATATAATATAGACAACAATAATTGATTACTACTAATTTTTAAATTACTGCTCAAGGCGATCTACATATTCATCTGCAAGTTTGCATCTTTGACATACTTAGGTACTAGCTTAGTTACCTATACCATTATATTTTGTAATTTGTGAGCAATAAACTGTTTTATTATTATTATTATTATTATAGGTACATTATTTTACTAAGAATAGAGGTATCAATCCATCTCTGATTTAAGCCCTTGAAATTTTTTCTACATTTACATAGTCAAAAGTTTACAAAACAACCCCAAATAAATAAAAAGCCATGTATTTAAACTTGCGAAAAACAATCAAATTTTGGGTGTGAAGAAAACGAATATTGAATACTAAATACCAAGTTGGGTAGTTATTTTTATTCTTTCTAATATAAGGAACAAAAAGTTTCAAATCTGTTGACTAATTAAACCTAGTTTTTTTTCACTGAATATTCCAAACTGGCAGACAGATATTATTTTAGCGAACAAATAATCATCTGGACGACAATTTGAGAGTACACATTTAACAGGTTAAGAAAAGGCACATATATTTTCCCTGATGTAGGTAATTAAAAAACATAACAAGCAGCAAAACGAGCGCACACAAAAAACGTAAAAGAGCGTACAAAATTCCCTTATTCAATTTTGAATGTTCCAATATTTATATAGCTTTATATATCGTTCGTATCTCGAATAATGAAAATATCCTTCCCCCAAGTAGGTAACCCCGTATCACGTATTTTCTTTATGATAAGTTTTTTTTTTTTTTTGAAAATCCTGAATTTCCATAAATTCTATAGCTTACATAGCTGGTACCTCTAAATACATAACATACTGTCTTAATAATCCTCAATCCTAATCAGCAGCCACAACATCTTTTAAATTAGTACTCATGTCATTGTTACGAAGAATGAAAATTCTCCATTTTGGAAATTGAAATTGGAAGACAATTTTATAATCACCACCCCCAGAAACCTGCAAAAGGACACCCATATTAATTTTAATAAAAAAAATGTACGCCACTTTAGAATTTCAAAATGTATTTAATAGACACCCCCAAAAAGTTTGAAAACGACACTCATACCAAAGGAAAACAAACTCCAATAGTATCCAAAAATGGGATTTTCCGTAGCCTGCAAATTGAATTTTTATCAGCCATTAATTTATCTACCCAATCTGGTTTTATAGCTACTTATATCTTATAATAGTCACCAATCGGTAATTAAGACGCCAACTTATAAATTTCGGTGCTAATTTGGATTAAATTTCGCCACTTTTTATCTGCCGATTTTTGTATTTTTTTGTAACCAGAGTGCTTTCGCCAGTTTAGTAATTTAGTCGCCAACATATTAATTTGCTGCCTAATTCATTATTACAGTATGCTCATGTGCATTCGCCAACTTATTTTTTGTTCGCATGATTAATTATATCCCAATTAAAATTGAACAAAGTACCCAAATCTCCCCTTAAACTAAGTACAAACCTAGTAAGTTTGAATACTTACCACCCGTCTAAACATAAAACAACAACTACAGTCGAATTGAGAACCTCCTTCTTTTTGGAAGTCGGTTAAAGATATAGGACAATGAATTAATATTTTACTTAGGAGAAGATATTTAAAATACATAGGTAAAGTATTTGTGTATGCCACGTGTGCCACGCACAACTTCTAAAATAAATATATCTATTTATAATATTTGTGCCTGGTAATAAAATTTATTTGGAGGAAAAATAATTTTGAAGCATGGTATCTCTGCGCAGTGGCGCGCCTTCTGACAAGAGGAGAGTTCGCTTTAACATTTTTATGTCTAAGTTTATGTGTTTTCCGAATTATCTCAAGTAATTATCTCATGAAAACATTGTTGTGATTATGTGTTATCATTTTATGTGCGTTGGTGGCGTATGATAAGGGTAAGCCTTTCGTTTATTCACACTGATATGTCAGACGGTCAATCTCATGTAAGATTTCCCATTAAAATAATTCTAATCATAAAAGTAGATACACAATTATTAATGTTATTTACTTTAATGTAACTTAATAAAAATATTAATCCAATGATTTATTTTGGGTTTAATAAAAACCCCACATTCGTAAAATACATTTTTTTGTTTTTATCAATGACATTGGTACGCAACGCAATCTTGCAGTTTTATGTAATTTAGTTAACTTGACCGGTTTTAGTTAACTGAGATGTTAATTACTTTTATTTCCCAACCAAACTAACCTTTTTCATTATACGCACATCAGTTTAAGAAAATATTGAATTCTACAAAAACACACAGAATTGCATGTTTACTTAGTTTTATACACCTGTTGCAAGTAATCACTTGTATTCGTTTTAATTACATGTAGCAAAGACAAATCTAGTCATTATGGGTTATGTTTGAAAGCGGACTTACTTTGAAGAATTTTTTACATTACCTTCAAGGCGTTGAAATATAATGCACCATTATTTCTAAGCTCCTACTTCCCCTTTTAATAACGTTTCACATGTATTTAATTTGGGATTACCAAGGCTATTAGGTATTTTCAAGATAGAAATTTGTCTCCAGAAAAAAAAATAGCAACAGAAAAGAAACAGCCTTCTCAAACACTTGTAAGGCTTAGACTTATCAGAAATCTCTCTGCCCTAAAAAAAATCAGAGCTAAAAATAGAACTGCACTAATATAATAGAGCTGAAAATTGACCACACAACAGCAATTTAAAAACTCAACGCTTGTTATGGGGGCCCTCAAACACATGCTGAATGGCAAGAACAGCCTTTCACTAAGAGCCTCATCTTCTTTTGGCATATGCGGAGGGAATAATAATAGGAGTTGTCAACATCAGAGTGTAGATGAGGATGCTCAGTAAATTAAATGTTAGATTGCATTGAAGAAGACATGAGCAATGACTTATGAGCCTCATAATTTAAGCTTCAATTTTACAATAATTTAATTAAAATATTAAAACTATTTTTACAGCACATCTGTCTGTCCCATTCTAACATTGAATGAGAGATTGAATCGAGGGTTTGGTGAAATTGGGGATAATAAGTGTTTGAATATTAGGCTACTAGATTCACATTTCGTACAACTTAGATGACTATCAAAATGAATAAGAACTTATTTTTAGGATCCATTTATACCATTTATTTTTCTTTATTTTAAGGCTTGTGTCGAAATCGACATTGCCAGCTATTTTAAACATTTAAAGACATCAACAAAAACTTAATAATTTTAAAAATACAAAATAAACATACCTACTCACATAATTATTATGACAAATCCTTATCGGTAATAATTTGATGTTAAATCATTATGTTCGGTGTAATAAGTAAAAAATTGTTCATAATATTAATTTTTTATTTAAATAAATGGCTTATATATAATAAAAAATGTATAACTATTTGCCAGTGTCAAGTTAAAGAGGTGGGAAATAGAAGTTTCATTTCAATTTTTAACACCATATTTCTAAATCGTCAAGTGCAAAGTCTAGTCAAAGTCCAAATAAATAGTTAGCGCAGTCAATGAGTCAAGTCAGTCGATTCAGTAAAGTAGTTGAAGCTTTACTGAAAGTTCCTTGGGAGTTTTGGAGGGAACACAAAATAGCATGATTTTGAAGTTGGTACCACTTGCCCACACTTGTGAATGTTAACAAATATTTAATAGTAAATATTCTACCAATATTAGTAATAATAATAATAATAATATTAATTCATTTTATTTGTCCTCACAAATAATGTTAAATGGTAGTTAAATTTAAATTCATGCATTAACATGTTTAATAATATAAAATAAGTATTCATTTTATTATTATGTGTATTATTATTATTTATTACAGGATTTATGTCTTAAAATTGTGGATATGAAAATAAAAACAATATAATAGTTGTGTAACTGTAATGTGGACTAAAATAAAATTTACATTTGGTATCTTTACTGACTCATGTTGCAGTTAGCATAGTTTTTGCCTTAACTTTCCCGTTATTCAAATGTAAACCACAGATCAAAAGTCAATTGTGATGAGAGCTGGAAACATAAAAATTTTATTTAAAAAGAAGTTGGTTAAAAATGATATATTTTACTGCTTTTAAAGTAAATGTTATTATCCATCTATTTGAATATTTTTAGAGAGATCTACCTATTTTTCAAATATTTTTATCGTAGTCTGGACTGGGGTAATATAAACGGATGTTGTTATGATTGGAAAAAATATTGTTACCATAAAGTCATATCAATATGTACTACATAAAAAGTACATATTATAAGTTATCAAAACATGTTATTGTAAATATTATGTTTTGGCCACTTTTACAGTCATCGGAAGGTCAAAGTTATGCTATAAAATCCATTTAAATGTTATTTAAATGGATTTTATAGCAAAAAATATTGTCTGGTGTAAAATAACACCACATTTATAATTTAAATTGCTTATATTAGTATGCTAATGTTACTTCTAACCTAACACATGTAAGTAGTAAGATTTACTGTGTATTACGAATAAAGGAGATCTTCCGAGGAGGTTGAGTTGATGGTGAGTTGCATGGATGACAGCTGGTAAACGAGCTACAGCATGTACGTTATGACGAATATCTGTGCTTGGTTCGTTTTAAGATACTATCCTCTAAGTAGTGGATAGGAGTTTGGATGAGTATGTGGTAGAGTGACATTGTTATTTTGTAATTCTTCCAAAAATTTGTGTTTTTTGGTTCTAATTTAAAGTAATGTGAAAAATTGGTAAATTATTAACCATTAAATATTCGTTCACGTGCAAGAGTGTGGGCAAGTGGCACAATTTCAAAAAGTGTGTTATACTCTCAAACTCCCTAGGAAGTTAAAAAAAAAAATAGTGTATAGTATCTTAAAACATCCTTTTAGTGGGAATGAAATGTCAAAACTGCGCTCTGCAAACATATTACATAACAAGATCAAAATAACTACAAGTTGAAGGTAACTTTCACCTGAGATTTGCTTTTAACCTCGACCTCTGTGGCTCCGTGGTTGAGCGTGTTGGTGCTCAAGCCGGGGGTCGCGGGTTCGAATCCCGCCGAAGGAACAAAAAGTTTTCCGTGTTCCTGGGTCATGGATGTGTTTTAAATATTTGTAAAATATAATAAAAATCTGAAATATGTGTATAATATACAAGTATTAAATATATTTCCGTTGTCTGATACTGGCTTGTAAGTTCTTTGAGAACTTACAACGGGACCAGATTGATGTGGTGTGAAGCGTCCATAGATATTATTATTATACAGGTGTTTGGAAGATGGGTGCAAAGCTTTAACGCCTTGTTAGTATAGATCATTTAGAACCGTATTTGACCATTCTTAGCGTTCGTACGTACGATTTTATTTTTAACGAATTTTTAAATTTTTGTTGAAAAAACCCAAAATTTCGCAATTAATTGCAAATAATGGCCAATCTGGAAGATAATCCAATTATTTTTTATTGTATTTGAATTAAGTAATGTGTAAACAACCAAATAAGACTTGATGTACATATCTGTATCATGAGATAAATTTGTAACAGGGGTTTGAAGTTAATAATTTTTTGTAGATTTCGGAAATCAAATTTTTTGAGGCCACAAAAAAATAAATGGGAACTGTTTTTTTGTTCAAACATTTTGATAAACATTCGTGGTTATTATTCTTTCTTTTGAGGTATCAACTACAAAGATAGCTTACCAATTTTTGAAATTATGACTTACAAAATAAATTGAGTAACTTAAAGAAATAATAAAAAAAATATATTTTTTTAATTGTCCCTAAATTTAATTTAAAATGTGCAAGATAATACTCAAAATTGAACTTTGTTATCATTTTCAACACAAAAAGTATTTATTAAAAGTGCAAATGTTGTTTAATCTACTGGCCTAAACTTTTTAATTTTCTGCTTAGTTTTGCTTTGTAGGTCATTATTTCAGTAATTGGTAAGTTATCTTTGTAGTTGATACCTCAATCGAAAGAGTAAAAACTAGGTATGTTTTCCAAAATGTTTGAAGAAAAAAACCAGTTACCGTTTTTTTTATTTATGGCCTCAAAAAAGTTAGATTTCCGAAATTCACAAAAAATTATTAACTTCAAACCCCGGTTACAAATTTATCTCATGATACAGATGTGTACATCAAGTCTTATTTGGTTGTTTACACATTACTTAATTCAAATACAATAAAAAATAATTGGATTGTCTTCCAGATTGGCCATTATTTGCAATTAATTGCGAAATTTTGGGTTTTTTCAACAATAATTTTAAAAATTCGTTAAAAATAAAATTTTTAACGAAAGTTGCTTTGCACCCATCTTCCAAACATCCTGTATATTAACCGCGTCTAAGTTTGCGCATGATGATATTTTACGTAACTATAATTTCGTGGGGTTAATAGGGTGGGCAATTTAAAACCCATTTTACAGGTGAGTTTTTCAACTAGTTATGTAAGGCTAAACTAAATAAGGCAAGAACTATAAGAATATAAGATAAATGCTGATAGAAGTTACGAGCCAGTTGTTGATAAAAAAATAAAACTTGGCCCCCGGAACCTTCACTAATACGTGCGCAAACAACGCAAACTTTCACGATGGTTACCTGTTAGCCCTTAGTAGATCTCCGGTCGGATCTTGTGTTGCGACCTGAACCGTTCCTTACAATATCAGTCATCAGTATAGCTGATGCCTGATATTGTAACTGCTCGTTTGCTCCCTAAACCATAAAGATTCCAAGTTTACAACCCCTCCAATCCAACCAATCAAAACCATTGCTTCCCGGCCTTTCGGCTAATCTGTTCTTTTTCAGCTCAAAAATGAAAGACAAGAACAGCTTTTCACTAAGGCCCGTATTAATAAAGCGTTCTTATCTCTAAGACAATTCGCAAGAAAGTACTTAAGACGTTGTTTTAATTAATAGACCGTACTTAAGTGCAGCTGTAGGTATGGCGTATCAAGTGAGTACGAACGTATTAATAAACGAGACTCGTTACTCAAGTACGCTGTCATTGCTGTCAAACTGTTACTTGAGACGCGGTTTCGTGGGTACAGTCAAACCTTGACTTGAGAACGACTTGCTTGGGAATAGGGATACAGTACATTATTATTTGTGGTGTTTTTGGGTGTGTTACAATTATGTAAATTAAAATCTAAATATTTACGATTAAACAAACTCAGAATTTACACTACATACTCAACACAAAATAAAGTTATAAAAAAAGATGCTATATTGATACATGATTGATACTTATTCTTCTTTTTTTTTGGTAATCGCGGTTGCAAAGGTTTTGCACCATTCTGCCAGTGTCGAGTATTTGTAGAAATATTTTCGATTTTATTTAAATATATTTATTTATTTATTTATATTAAACGAATTACCTATTTGATTTATATTAATTGACTTGATTTGACACTTGACAGCAGAACTTTTTTTCGCTGTCCAAAAAACAATCCTCATTATACAGGGTGTCCCGTAAATCGACGTCAAGCCGTAAACCCGTGATAGGCCAAGTTACAATAGTTATCAGAAAAATAAAAAAAAAAGACATCCAAGTAATGTGTCTCAAAAAATACAAAGCTTTTAAAAAAAATCGAAAAATCGACATCTTGTGGTGGTTTTTTAGTTCCCGGCACTACAAATTTCTACTTTTTTGTAATTTTTTTTTGTATGTAATCCTGAATAATGCTTAAGATTTAAATCAAACGACTCCGACTTGAAAGGAAATGAGGCTTTTTGCCCAAAACAATGATTCGAATATAATAGTTTGCTCGACTTTACTGTACTGGAAAAAAAATGTACTACGCTTGTTTGAAAGGTAATTTTAAAAGTTGGCGCAGTTAATAAGGATTTCAAAATGGTATGACACTTGCTAGATTGTTTCTTAAATTTTGGACAATATTGATTTTTGTAAAGGAAGTCAGTTTTCGACAATTTTTTCTTACTTACTTAAAATGATTCAAGTGTAACCAGGACTTTCTTCCAAGTGATATTCTGATTTGGATGAGACGGAGAGAAACATTCAATGAGTGTAAGAGAGACAGATATTGACGCCACAAGTACGCGAGATGGGTAGACACAATGCTACTAGTGTGAGCGAGACAATGACGCTATTGTCCATGTTTCCGACGTACAGCACACAAAATACAATAGATCAGTACGTTACTCTACTTCGTTTACTGCGCACACCGTATTCGTTCGTCTTGATTTCGTACATACTACTTTTTGCTTTGTTTATTGGACTCGATTACTTGTGATTTGGATTTGGACTGTTTACTTTCTCTTTCAACGACCTTTGCTTTGTCCTGGACTATCGTTGATCGTGTGATTGTGTAGTACCACCATGTCGGTGTACACCGCACAGGAATATGCCAACATGCATCTCAATTATGGTGAATGCCGATGCAATGCTAGTGCTGCAGCTAGGCTTTACCGCCAAATATACCCAAACGCTGCTCGTCATCCCGATCATCGAGTTTTTGTGAATGTGCACCGATTCCCAAGCCAAGTACACAGTGAAGGAAGAAGTCGCTTGCCTTACGATGACATCGTACTACAAGCAGTCGCAGAAGATCCAAGTACTTCAGTACGACAAATCGAAGAAAGCACAGGAGTGCCCATCGAATCATGAAAAGTCATGAGCTCCACCCATACCACGTCACGCGAGTACAAATTTTACTACCCCGGGACTATCTCCCAAGAGTTACGTTTTGTGAAACGATGTTACAAAGACACCGGGAAGATCCACGATTCATAGACAACATTTTATGGTCCGATGAGTCCACTTTTAAAAAAGATGGGTACATGAATCTACACAACTTACACGAGTGGCATGTAGATAATTCACATTTAATGAGAGAGGATAGATCCCAGTATCGATTCAAAATAAACATGTGGACCGGGATTCTAAACGGGAGAATCATCGGACCTTTTGAACTGCCAGAGACCTTGAATGGCGACTTTTATTTATTTGGACTTTTTAAGAAATGATTTACCAAATTTATTGGAAGACGTACTTCTGCACATTTACAGAGACATGTGGTTCCAGACGGCTGCCCGGCGCACTATGCCCGTTCAGTGCGAGATTATTTAGATAATGAATATCCAGAAAGGTGGATAGGGCGGTCTGGTACAATTTTGTGGCCAGCCCGTTCACCTGATTTAAATCCCCTAGACTTTTTTTACTGGGGAGCTGTGAAATATAAAGTGTATACAAAGCCAATTGAAAATGTAGTTGAACTACGACGACAATTAACGCAAGCAGCTGAATTAGTTAATAACGGCAGATTTGCCCGTCTGATAAAGCGGTCTTTTTTAAAAAGATGTCGAGTTTGCATTTATGCTGGTGGGAGGCAGTTTGAACATTTGTTATAATGTAATAAAATATTTTAGGCTCTAAAAATTTGTTTCAATTAAAAGCTTCCTAAAAGACACCTTTTCTAAAGTTAAAAGTAATGAGACACTATGGCCCCCGTGGCCCGTGATATTCTTTTACTTCTTGGATTTTGTCTCTCTTACACTCGTTGAATGTTTCTCTCCGTCTCATCCAAATCAGAATATCACTTAAAAGAAAGTCCTGAGTACACTTGAATCCTTTTAAGTAAGTAAGAAAAAATTGTCGAAAACTGACTTCCTTTACAAAAATCAATATTGTCCAAAATTTAAGAAACAATCTAGCAAGTGTCATACCATTTTGGAAACCTTATTAACTGCGCCAACTTTTAAAATTACCTGCCAAACAAGCGTAGTACATTTTTTTTTCCAGTACAGTCAGTTAAAGTCGAGCAAACTATTAAATTCGAATCATTGTTTTGGGCAAAAAGCCATCATTTCCTTTCAAGTCGGAGTCGTTTGATTTAAATTTTAGGCACCAGTTTACTAAAGCATTATTCAGGATTACATACAAAAATAAATTACAAAAAAAGTAGAAATTTCTAGTGCCGGGAACAAAAAAACCACCACAAGATGTCGATTTTTTTAAAAGCTTTGTATTTTTTAGACACAGTACTTGGATTTTTTTTTAATTTTTCTGATAGATTGTAACTTGGCCTATCACGGGTTTACGGCTTGACGTCGATTTACGGGACACCCTGTATGATCCCTCTCACCTACAATTCCTCGCCCTATCAACCTTAAATATGTTCTGTGTTTTGTAAATACTACTTTTACTGAAATTTTATGTACATACTTTGGGTACTGGCCCTAAATTTGCCTGTTCTAGGTTTTAGATTATTCAACAGACTTCCTCCTGTACACCGTGACCTTGTTTATTCATGAAACCCACTCATAAGGCAGAGTTTTCGTCAACACAACACATTGGCGAATCACTATGGAGCCACTTTAAAGAATAAGAAGAACTTTTTTCGAATGGCAATGATCCGCATTCCGTTTTACGTAGTTGTTAAAAGATATGGATATTATTATGCTAGACAATAATAAATATTAATATATACGTATTAATTAATGAAAATCAGTTTTTTCAATATAAAGAATACAGACTAAACTTTTTTCGGTATTTATATTATTAAATATTACATTTTTAAAAAGAAATATTGAAGGAATGTATAATCAATAAATACGTTCTTTGTAGAAGTGTAAACGAAACGTTATTTTATTCGTTCTTTGTCGTGTAGATGACGCTTAAAAGTTGAGTAACTGATCTCAATAACGTTATCAACTGAGACGGTTTTGAGATCATACTATGAATTAAAGACCGTCTTGAGAAGCTAATCGTTACTTGAGACTGTCTCAGCCAAGAAAGGTCTTGAGAACGGTTTATTAATACGGGCCTTAAAGCCTCATCTTCATATTCGGGAGGGGGCATTATAATAGGAGTTGCCAACATGATATTATAGATATAGATGCTCAGAAAATGTAATGTCAGAGTGCATTCAAGAAGACACGAGCAAGGACTTAAGAGCCCAATAAATAAAGCTATAATTTCACCAACATATTAAAACAATTTAATGTGTTGGTGAAAAGTTTACTAGCCCTCCCCTAACCAATCAAAACCATTGCTTCCCAGCCTTTTGGCTAATCTGTTCTTTTTCAAAATCATAAATCAAAACGAAGCATCTGTTGGAATCCTAATTGGCAGTGAACGAGCCCAGTGTACCACTAATTAATTACTAAAGCATGATAACAACTTCACAGCGCTCGGTTTGTTTTTTAATTGGCATGAATAATAATAAACAATTTTATTGATTGATTACGGCGAATGTAAATTGGCATTAATGAGTTTAAACTTTACCCTTGGCATACCTAATTAACACAAAACCACTAACTCGCGTTATGCCTAAATCAAATCGCAAAGTAGGCAAAACAAGAGTTAGCCTCATTAACCGTGTAAGCCACCCGCGAGATAGGCTAAAATATGATACATTCGAGTTTAGACATACTGAGATTGAGTGTTAAAGCTAGAGTGACTTTTAACAAACCTTCCTATTAGTTAGGACTCAGAATCTAGCCTTTCACGGGCCATAATTTACTCCACCACTCGTATCCGAATGGAGCCTTATTAGCAGGTTGTGGATAAGATAGACAGTCGTGTAGAAAATATGGGCCATGGGCTGTCTGCATGCTAAAATCTCCCTGATTCAGCTCCAGTTGCACACGCAACAAATAGCTCGTGTGCGAGGGCGACCGCATCTCGCTGGAGCCATACTGTAAATTTAAGTTTAAATATACGAGAATAGGGCTTCTGAGTAGACGGTCGCCGACAGGTTCGTTTTACCCCTTTCGGACCTTATTAATATGGCAATATTTATCTTTACTATTGGCGAAGGGTCTAAAGAACTCCATTCTTATCGGCTTCCCTTTCAGATTACACCATGAAGACCTCCAGCTTTTTTTTTTCGAAAGGGTCTACGCTAAGGGTCGGGTTAAGACCGCTGTAGCTAAATCGGACTATAACTAGCCTGGTGGCTAGTTTATTTGGTACTAATATACGGAAAACAATAATACCTTATACAAGTCAGGTCGAACAAGCGATAGCGCGATGTAGACCGACTCAAGCTACATCTATGCGCTGCACGTTACAACTTTGACACGAATATGAAATCACTGATCACTTTAAAACCCGATATATTCGGAGTTATGGTGGGAAATCATAGGAACCTTATCTCGTTTGAAATTCAAACGTGTTATTAATAGCCGGCTGGCCAACTAAGGACAATATTATTAATATGATTTGTCCGATGACAGTTCGAGTGGGCTATTTTTATAATAATTAATATCATGTGCATCATGAGACGAATTAATTTTTAAAAGTAGCTCGGCGGTACCTCACCCGGCGCGTCCTTGGATGTAAATTCATGTTATTACATTACGTTAATAATAATTATTGTAAAACTATTATTTTTGGAATTATATTGAGCAGCGAGAAGTGATAAATATAATTCACCTCAAAGTTTAAACTAATACGTGTTTATGTACTTATATGTGAATATTGAATGTGAGACTACTTAGTACGTGTGTTGTGTTTATTGTTGGTGATAAATCGTTTGAATAAATTGACTTTTACGGTAAGCGGAATGTTGGATACGTACCTACTACGAGGGCGGCACTGAAAATTTCGGGAATCAAGGAAGTGACACAACATTACTATTTAAAAATGTATTTATTGCTTTTCGAAGTATTCTCCGCGAAATTAGACACATTTTTCCATACGATGGAACCAATCATTGAAGCAACCATTCCATTCGGAAGTTGGGGTCTCCAAAATGGCCGTTTTGTAGGCGTCCACAGCTTCTTCAGGTGATGAAAATCTCTGACCACGCAATTTATTCTTTATTTTAGGGAAAGTATAGAAATCATTAGGGCTTAGGTCGGGGCTGTACGGCAGATGGTCTAATAATTCTATGATTTCTTGCTCTAAAAACTCTTTTGTTCTGTGCGCGGTGTGAGAACTCGCATTGTCGTGATGGAGGATGATGCGGCGGTTGCAGTTCTCTTTACGGAGTTCAGAAACGACCTGTGGCAAACAAATGTTAGCATACCATTCTGCATTAACCGTTCTTTGTCCCTCAAGAGGAATAGTCGCAACATGGCCGGTTTTGGAGACAAACGTGGCCACCATTTTTTTGCAACACTCCGTGAACGAACAATTTTTGTTGGCTTTAACTCATTTTCGAACACCCAAATTCGTGACTGGTTTTTTGTTTCGGGTTCGTACGCGTATATCCAGGATTCGTCACCTGATACGATGTTGTATACAGCATTTGAGGATCCTGCGTGGAATCTTTCGAGAGTTCTGACGCACCAAGTAACGCGAGCCGCTTTTTGCTCTTCACAGAGCAAATACCGTATCCATCGGGAAAACAACTTTTTTACACCTAATTGTTCATGCAAGATTATTTGTATTTGACTCATGCCAATGTCTAAAGTTGCCTGAATTTCGCGGTATGTCACATGTCGATCTTCCTCAATCAGCTTACGCACAGCATCAACGTTTTCTTGGGTGACTGCAGTTTTTGGACGACCTTGACGGGGATCATCACTGAGCTTGACACGTCCACGTTGAAATTCAGCAAACCAGTGATAAATTGTGGTTTTGGATGGGGCTTCATCACCAAATGCAGAAATCATCCGGTCAACACACTGTTTTTGTGTTAAACCACTTCGAAAGTCATAATAAATCATCGCTCTAGAATTTTCTCGAGTCAATTCCATTTTCTCAACGACTAAACAAGTTTGACAAGACCTTGTGACAAGACCGAGAATCTTTTTTTAAATAAATAAACGGTATTCGATTTTTAAAACCAAGGAGTTTTAAATTAAAAAGATTTTAATATGACAGGAACAGTGGAAATATTCCATTCCCGATACTTTTAGTGCAGCCCTCGTATCAATTGTAATTTGTAGTTATCATAAGAATAGACGATCATAATATTATATATTATTATTTAATAGGCGGTAGTACCGTGGAAGTATTTTAATATTATGATTATCTTACAATAGTTAATACACAGAAAAACGTTTTATTATTAAGTACCTATTTTGTGTTTTGAAATGTACCTAATTGTAGGTATAAGATTACCGTATATAGAACTATAGGAATAGGAACCGTAGGTATAACTATAGGAATAGTTACCTAAGTATTTACAATTTCTCTCGGACACGACACAACTCTACACGCTTGTAACGACCTTGATCATCATACATAATGGTGCTAAATTTCCTTTAAAAAAACTTGCACAACTCACGTCTAGCGACTAGGGCTTCCCTCTGAAGTAAAACCACCCTTCGTCACTGATCTTTACATAGTATAAAATGAAGTCACCTTCTTTCCCGTTCGCTCAGACCTTTCGGAAATGAAATGAGATAAAAAAAAATAAACTTAACAAGCTTTTTTAGGAGAGTCAACAGAAAAAGCCACTACCGCGAACGGTTCAACCCTAACCCACCCCGAAAGAGAAATAATTAAGGAGAATCGGCACGTTAATTTTATTTGTTTGTTAAAGATACATTACGATTTGCGACACACCCATGCGAAGCTGGGGCTGGTTGCTAGTAAGGTATCGTTGGCTGTGTACCTAACGTTCACGAAAGATAGATCACACCGTTTCGTTACAAAGGCATTGTGCTCGTAATTTATAGGTCTTCTGCCCCGGCCCACGCTGGGTTCTCAGTATTGTGCGACGATTTGCGGCCTTGCCAATTTACTCACAAGTGTTCGATGTGAATCTAATGCGGCGGGTCATAGGCTCATAGAAACTGGAAGGCTTAGTAATCTTGCAAATTTTCTTCCTATTTGCCAGGTTTGCCAGGCTTTTGCCAGGATTAATTTTGCCAGGCGATTAACTTGTTGATCCTACTCAGCCCCGGATCTAAGGGGAGGCACTTGCCCCGGGCGGCAGTTTCATGGGGGAGGCAAATCCTTGAGACAATTTCTTTCCTCAAACCTCTTTTCCTACGATCTCATAGGTTTTTATCAAATAATCAAATCCTAATATATAAAATATTTTTTTAATTTAATACTTATATGTTTTTTTTTATTAAAGGAATACTATAATTAATATTCACAAATGGTCACAAAAAAATCTGCTCATTTGTCAGTTTTAACAGTTTTTCCCAAACACTGAAGGGGGCGCCACTATCAAGTTTTTGCCCCGGTTCAAAAAACAGTCGATCCGGGGCTGTTCCTACTAATATTATAAATGTGAAAGTTTGTGAGGATGGATGGATGTTTGTTACTCTTTCACGCAAAAACTACTGAACAGATTTTGATATTTGGTATGGTAGTAGTTTAGGCTCTGGATTAAAATATTGGCTACTTTTGATCCCGAACAAGTAGGTACAGTGTTCCTATGGGATACTGTATTTACGCGGGCGGAGCCGCGGGCAACAGGTAGCCTTTCATAAATCGTCATGTGATGCTGTAAAATACTACGAATATTGAAAGAAGTTACTCCTTTTGTAGATCTTGTAACTTAAATGTTTCGCATTCGGCAAGACCAGGTCTGTGGACTACCTAAGAGAACGTATTACCTACGTGACCACTTTTTATCCATTTTTGACCCCCCTTCCACCAAGGTGACCATGCGCAGTATATGCCGAGACTGACCCTCTCCTCTTCACGTAGTACTAACGGCCGTTGCGCAAGATTTTCCTAGATTTTGACTACGTTATAAAAACCTAAACCCCCCACCCGGGTACCAAGCGTAGTGTGGCGGACCAATTAGCGGCACATGCTGAATCGCGCTATCGAAGTTTTTTAAGACCGGCGGTATATATACAACATCCGAAATGCATACAAGTGGGCTTCGGCCTGACCGGGCATACCACCTCGCTCGATCGGAGATCTGGATCTGGGGCTGTTCCATCTATTCCCACAGTAGTTCCCTAATTAGATAATACAAATACATTGAGTAGAAAACCGTGATATAAGTATGGTCTTAGATACGAGAATATGATTTACCAAGATCTTTGTCCAGCGTCTTTAATACTGTTGAGCATCAGAATGAGCCGACAAGAATCACACGCAGCTCTACCATTGAGCAATGTTTCAGATTTAGTTATGATAAAGTTATTTGGGAGAATAGTTAATGATCAAAAGATATCTCGGCGTGTGTACATTTTTCCTTCTGTTCAGTTTTCTGTTGTGTGGCCACTACATAGGCGATAAGTAATCGTGATGTAATCAAATATGATTTTGACGACGTTTTACCTTCTCCGTTATTTGTACATGACATAGTAATTCAGTCACCTAAAGTACCGAATAAGTACGTAAATGTGGTACACTAGACATGTCTATGACATGTGGTGCACAGAAAAAAACTCGCTCTCACCACACAGATGGTACATGGAGGATTTTTGTCACTACTCGCCGTGAAGAAGTCGTCTACAATTTGTGTGGCACCGCATTAGTTACCATTGTTTGCCACTAGGGGCGTTGTTTCGATGCCATACAAATTGGAGATAGCTTCTTCGCGGCGAGAAGGGACAAAAATTTTCAATCAAATCAACAACAAACTTAAATGACAAACAACTACCGCGTACGTAAATGGTGCTGACGCGATGAAGCTATTATCGAACAGTCTATATATAAATAGAAATTAATTACCGAAATGTCTGTACGCGCATAACTTCCAAACGACTGCACCAAATTGGATGATTCTTTCTTTTTTGTGTTCGTTATTGTCAGGAGAAGGTTTGTATTTAAAAAATAATATATAGTTCTCGTGTCATAGTGTTCGGAGACACACTCCCCGAAACGGCTTGACCGATTCTTATGAAAGTTTTTTTGCTCGGTAGGTCAGAGAATCGGTCGTAATCATTTTTTTCAACCCCTGAATGATAAGGAGTATCAATCCACCCCTAAATATTTTTTTCTAATTTTTTTATTTTTATATGATGTGACATTAAAAAATAAATATGCAATCCTAAATTTTTACCCTTTTAATAAAAAATATCTTATAGAAATAATATATATGGCAAAATGACGTTTGCCGGGTCAGCTAGTAAAATTAGTAGTTTAATGTAAATGTATTCTAAGTTCTGACATTTAATTATTGCATGCCCGATGCATCTTAACTACTGTACACAGTTTTGAGCTTTAATAGTTATTTGTCTTCTTTGTCTTTGTCTTCTATAAATGTCAACAGTTGTAGTATGGCATCAGGTATAATTTTTTTTTAATTAATTTCATATAGCTGAGATCGCTTAGTATTATGCAGAAAACACACTCAAAAGAACAGTTTTGTAGGTCTATATTATATATTTTCTGTTAATTGTTATGAAATAAAAATAAAGTTAGTTTTATGCCAAAACCGACCAACAATTTCCTTACTTGTAGTTTAGCGATTGGACCCTTGTACAACAATCATCTTAGGTATGACATGATGTTGCTACATAGTGCATAATGATAAGTGAACCATTAACATCCCCCTGTATATATTAGGTCTTTACCTATGAAATTGCCGTTTTGTATGAACAAATTTAAACGAATTTTTTTCATTTATTTTTTATTTGTATTAATCGAAGTAATCACCCATGCAATCAATGCATCTTTGCCAACGTAGTGGCAGTTTATTGATGCCCTTCTTAAAGAAATCAGCTGGACGCGAGGCAACAAATTCTTCAAAGGCATTTTGTACTGCCTCTCGGGTATTGAATTTTTTTCCCGCCAAGAAGTTATCCAAATTCTGGAAAAAGTAGTAGTCTGTAGGCGCAAGGTCTGGTGAGTAGGGCGGATGACGGAGAGCTTCCAACCCCAGTTCTTGCAACTTGGAGACCGTCTGCTGTGCAGTATGAGGTCGCGCGTTGTCGTGCAGGAGCAGCGGAGACGAGCGATTGACCAATGCTGGTTGGAGATGTGCCAGCTTGTGTTCCATCCATCATTGTGTTCAGTTCTTCACAGTACACATCTGCAGTAATGCTCACCCCGTTTGGTAAGAAGCTGTGATGAATCACACCGGCGCTAGACCACCAAACAGTGACCATAACTTTTCTGGGGGTAAGTTTTCGTTTCGGGCATTGTTTAGGCGCTGATCCAACTAATTTGCTGAGTGCTTGCGGTTATCAAACAGAATCCATTTTTCATCGCAGGTAACAATGCGGTTCAAAATTCCTTCATTTGTGTGTCTGTTGAGCAGTGCAAGGCACGTCTCGACGCGTACTTCGTGCTGGCGATCATTGAGTTCGTGGGGCACCCATTTGTCAAGCTTTTTTACCTTGCCAGTTTGACGCAAATGGACCAATATTGTTTTGACGCTAACGTCGAAAGCTGCTGCTAATTCAGCCGTAGATTGTGTATCATTAGCTTCCACAATCGCCACCACACTTCCACACAAAAATTCCAGAACGGAAGCGTGCAAACCAATAACAGGTTGGTTTGTAGTGTTAGCTCCGTAAACGTCGTTGATGTTGCGTGCCGCTTGTGCCGCGTTGCTGCCACGACGGTACTCATATTCCATAATTACTCGAATTTTTAACGTATCCATGATGACGAAAAAGATTGAAATGCGATGAAAAGGTAACACTAAGCAATAAACAAATGACTACTTTTGGAAAAAGAATTCCATGTTTTTAAAATAAAATTAATTTGAAATTAGAATTCTTAGCCAAACAAAAATTATTTTGATTTTAAATGGCCAGTACTGCAGAACGGCAATTTCATAGGTAAAGACCTATTATATATGTATATAGATAAAGTATTACCACGGACTAAATAATGTATGCTTGCCACAACTGTTTTGGGGAAACTTTGTGGTCCGTACATCGATGGCCGCTGTCATAAAAATAATGGTTGCCGAGGGTTAAGTTAAGAAAGTACATAGTTGTAGCACTGTATATCAAAGAAAGAGGAACAGACAAACGGCTTCATAGTTAGATTTCGATTTGATTGCACTACTACAAGCGTACGGTGTGTCCACGATTGTGTGGAAAAATTGTGGGCCGTTGAAGGGGACGTCAAAATTTTAAATTTTGATCGTTCTATGTAACTTGTTTCTTTGTATATATAAGCAGACGAACTCGCGTTGTTAGTGGCCCCACGCCGCGCTCTCGTCGTTGGGAGTTTATTTGCTCATGTTTACGAGCGCTCCGTTTGTGATGGGACATTTAAACAAATATCATTATTATAACAGATGACAAGGGTTAAAGCTAAGCCGAATAATTTGAAAGATTGGGAACGCACTTGCGACTTCAGAGTGTTGCAAGTGCTCGTTGGGTAAGGTTTCTTTTTTACCGTAAAAATGTTTGTCCTGCAGGCCAATCGCGCTATTGTTTATCGTTTAAATTCAGATTCAACTCTGCTTTGGTTGTTTCAGTTTCGGTTCGATTCCGGTGCGGTTGAACAAATTTCAGTATCGCACTATGATTAAGTGATTAATATTAAGTGATTTTTACATCATATTATCAACAATTGTAACACACCAAAACAAGAAACGTTTCAGTAACGTGCGAAAAAAGTAGCGTCGTATCAACTTTCTGTTTTGACAGCGTTTGCGCTTGGGCTACGGTGCGGCTGCGTTCCAACTATCTGCCAAAATGTTAGCGCGATACCAAACCATTCAAAAAGTGGAGTAACGTTCACGGTTCGTTTACGATTCAACTGAAACAACTTAGCGCGCTTGTCCTGCTGCAGCTGTATGATTTAATTGCAAACGATTTCCCTCTCTAATGATGTCTCCACGATGACTCTTAGGGGCCATTCGTAAATTACGTCACACGAATTTCATGTTTTTTGACCCCTCCCTCGTCCTTGTCACAGCTAGTCACATTTGTGATGCAACATCATATCATAGCCATTACTTATGAATGGCCCCTTATGATGGTACTATCGAACAAGTTGCCGCTCGATCAGGGATAATACTTAGTTCAACCACTTCTTCACTCTGCAATCGTTGCGGTTTCCTTTGTGTTTAAATATTTTGAGGCGTCCTAGTGCAAAAGAAAATGTTTAGAAACTGGTCGAGCAGAAACTTTGTCGTTATTGTACATTCCTCATAGAGTTGCCAGATACGTCAGTTTCTACCCCTGAAAGTTTATTCTTTCCGGTTTATATTTAAAATCCCTTCATTATTGTGCCGGTTGAGTAATTTAACGCAGCAGTCGACGTGCGTTTGTCGGTTTGCTGCACTTAATTCATGAGGTACCCACCTTTCAAACTTTTTCATCTTCCCAATTTGCTTCAAGTGAATTAAAACAGTTTTATCACTAACACCGCATACTGCAGCTAACTCGGACGTGGTTTGCGATGGATCCGCTTCCACAATAGCCTTAAATTCTTCATTATCAACTTTGGTCTCCGGCCGTCCACGGGGCTTGTTATACAGGTCTAAATTTCCAGAACGAAAACGTTGGAACCAAAAACGCACTGTGCTTTCTTTTGCGACACCTCCACCATGCACATAATTAATCCTTCGAGCCGTTTCTGCAGCACTGGTGCCACGGTGGAACTCGTACTCGAAAATAATACGATATTTCAAGTTTTCCATTTTATAAACAGAGTGACGCAAAGAAAAAACCAAAAGAGGAAAAACAAATGAATTACGGTTTTCGAAAAACAAATGCAGTAAATAGCGGTATAAATTTGAAATTGGAATTCCTAAACAAAGAAGATATATTTGAGATACATCTTCGTATAGGGGTACCCAAAAAATATGAAAATGAAAATATACTTTATTGTGCACAATCAGTAGTTACACATACACACAAATATAGAAAATACTAAAAACACTACGATAGTACACAAAGGCGGCCTTATTACTAAATAGCAATTTCTTCCAGACAACCTTTGAAAGAAAGGAACAAATTGCTGGAGAGGGGTATTGCGCTACTTTTAGCGCAATACTCCTCTCCAGCAATTTGTTATTTATTTATTTTATGTTTATAGTATCAAGATAAATACTTTTATTTATCTTGATACTATAAACATAAAATAAATAAATACATACATACACAATAATACATATACAATAACTAAAATAATAATATAAGTAATTAAAACAATTTACGTTATAATAATAATATATATAACACTATATGCATATCGTTACATCTGACACAGTCTGAGGTAGTACTCTTTTAGGGAGGATTTAAAAGTATTCAATGTTTTGGCTTGTCTTATTCGGGTAGGGAGAGAGTTCCAGAGTAGGACGGATTGTACAAGGTATGAGGAGTGGGAATACTTAGTGTGGTGGATGGGGATATCAAGAAGGAGATTTGTAGAGGACCGCAGCTCTTGCCTGTCGGAGCAACGAAAGCTGTAGGTTTCCTTTAGATATTGAGGGCTGTTGGGATCAAATAGGATGGAGTAAACTAAGGAAAGTACGCGAGCATTACGGCGTAAGCGAATTGGTAACCACTTGAGCTTGTTACGGAACTCAGATATGCGGTCAAATTTGCGCAAATTTGCTCAGAGACAGATTCTGGAGTCGCTCAAGTTTATTGAGTTGGTCTTCGGTCAAGTTAATGAAGCAAACATCCGCGTAATTAAGAAGGGAGAGAAAAAACGATTTAGCTAAGGCTACCTTAGTAGGAACCGGCAGAACATACAGAAGTCGTTTAAGGGAGTGCCACGTTGAGTAAACCTTTCTGCTAATCTCTTTCAGCTGCTGAGACCAAGATAGATGCTCATCAAAGTACACACCAAGATTCTTTACAACCTTACTATATGGTATTGTCAGTGGCGTGCACAGATTATGACACTGGGTATGCGGCGAAGTACTCGGTCACAAAAACTTTTTCGTTTATAGATTTTTAGCATAGCTACAGCCAAGCGACGGATCTATAAGTCGAAACCATGCCAACAGAGCAAGTCTTAGATGTACTACTATTACATGTATGTACATCTTCTACGGCAACGCAGACAAAACAGCGATCGATCGTCGCGGCGGAAGAAATTCTAATAAGTAAAATAATAAGCATATTTTAAAATATTATAACTACTCACCAGTCAGTCAGCTTCAATTTTCACATATTCAAGGTTCCGGTTACTTGAGATTATTATATCCCGATGTAAATTACTAAATAATATGCAAGGAAAACAATATAATTTAATCGTGTGTACACAACCACACAGCCAGTTATACGTTTCATAACTTTTAACATGAAATTTTCGAGTTACATTATTTTTTTGCTGGTTTAATTGTTGTAACTCGGGTACACACCTACCTTTAGATAGAATTTGAATCTTTTCACTGAATGATCATTGTGAGAACTTGTTATTTTTAATTTTTAATAAACACATTTTCAACACAAACCTCACAGTCAAATAACATTTTAATAAAATCAACTAACTCACTAGTAAAAGCAAATCACTACAATTATTATAGAAACTCAGTAATAAACTGTTAAATGTACACACTTTCAAATGTTAAAATGAAAAATCTTTTAAGAAAACTATAAATAAACTGGAGCGATTAAATTGTAAACAATGCTTATCACATGAAATATGCAATATGGCCCCCGGGAAACACAAAACGTTTCTTCTATTAAAACAAATAAGACCTTACTAAACAAAAATGCATAATGTGCATACGTGATTTATTAGATTTCCGACTATTCTTTTTACTCGGATTATAGGCAACGAATAATTTCCGACAAGCCAGTTCGGCGGTTTTCGGAAGCGATCGGATAGCCGAGATCGGAGAGCCTGCCGCGGGACTTACCGCTATATAATCATGTCGATATTCATGGGTGTGTGCGTTTGCGAAATATGAAAATTACACATACATGCGATGATTTGTCCTGCAGCACGCAACGGCATGAGATGAGTTGCTATTTATAAAATATTAGGCGTTTTTAAGTTATATTTTTTTAATTAATTAATTTACTATTAATTAATTATTAAAGTCATCTAAAAGGTACGAACGTTTTATTAAAATATCTGTGAATGACAAGTAAAGCACTGCATTTCTGCCTATATGGAGCGCACGCCCCTGGGTATTGTTATATCATTGATGGACACCGACGGTAAAGTATCCCAGTCAACTCTGGAGACCAGCCCCGGACTGCCAAGTATTATTAACTGAGACTTAACGGGGTTAATTAGAAGTCCATGTTCCTTGTTCCAGTCACATATAGCCGATAAGTCCCTGTTCATAACACACACCGCCGCAGGCAATGCATCCACAGTTGACTGCGTATAAATTTGCAAATCGTCTGCATATAAATGAAAAGAAGCAGAAATAAATAGAGTAATGAAATTTATAAACAAGGCAAAGAGTAATGGGGATAAAACACCGCCTTGAAGAAGGCCGGCAGTAGTATTGGTCCAGTCAGAAAAAGATTCCGGCATTTATTTTTCATATTTTTATTTTAGCAATTTGTCGACGTGAAACTTATAGACCTAGATATAATATAATATAATAAGTAAACTAAATACACATATCCACGGAAAGTTTCATCTTTCTAGCACTAACCGTTTGGACGGTAAGTCGAAAACGGACGGACGGACCAAACCATAATCAAGTACCTACCTACTGTGCTGTAGGTGTATTTATTTATTTATTCCAACTTATAGCTGAGACAGAACAACGAGGGTCGGGACAACTATTTGTAAATAATAATTAATAGGTAACTTAACTTTTTTTATAAAAACTTGAACCCGAATACGTAAATTGTATAGCCCTTATGCCCTATAGTTATGTTGCCCGGGCCATTATAGCGAATCTTTTGACACCTCATCCGTTAAAATCAGGCGCTAGGGTAGAACAAACATAATATATACATACATAGACTTGCAAAAATCATTACCCTTCCTTTTGGCTTCGCCATAGTCGAGTAAAAATAAGTTTCGCCAGTCGTGGACGCGGACGTCCACTATTTCAGCTCCCGCGATTCGTAAACAATGACATTAACGTTTTTCGCAGTTAGCACAAGATACGACTCAATGGCAACATGAAAGACGTTCGGGTAAAGTGTAAACATCCACAAGGCCAACATTATTCATATCCCTTTCATCTGTCTGACTTTATCACTTCGCCGTATATACCCTGGAATCTGCAGTTCCTCAGTTTGTCTCTACCCTTGGGGTATGATAGTGGTCGAAAATCAGTAGTGTTAATTGCCATTAATAACAGTGTTAAAGTAGATAGCGTTATCGTATACTAGATGTTGCCTGCGTGCCTGTCCGTTTTGCTGCGATAAAAAGGAGCCTGTGTGTTAATCCGGAGTCTAAACTACCATCATAGCAAATTTCGTCAAAATCCGCATTCCGCATTTATTGTGTTCAGTAGTTCTTTCATGAAAGGGTAACAAACATCCTCGCGTCCATACATATACAAACTTGCGCGTACAATTGTGTTCTTTCGTGTTAGTTTGCAGGTTTTTAGACATACATAATCTGATGAAAATGATTATGAGAAAAGTGCTCGTTGGTGTCGCTACCTGCCTGATAAAATAACTTATTACTCAAATAATTAAAAAAATCCACGTTTTTAAAAATTACTTATTACACCCAAAATATTTTCCAGAAAAAAATAACGGCTAACTTTTGCTAATACCTGGTTTCTGAGCTGAAGCGCTATTGAATAGATAAACTACCGATAAAAGCCTCAGAATCCGGGCATAAAATGAGTAATATCAAGTAGTTCTGTAAATATAGTTACATAAACATTCTTTCGGCCGAATACTGAAACGCTAATTAAAATTAAGAGCCCTCCTATTCACAGGCTGTCGCTGTCTCTGCTCGCCGAAATGACAAGGACAGCATGTGACTTAAGCGTCACTTAATTTAACTATAGTTTCAGTATTTAATTAAATACCACCAATACCAGCCTTTAATTAAACTTTTTCTCAACTCAAGCTTACCTGGTAGGTATAACTCTGCAGGCAAACCTATCAGGAAAACCCTTACGCGTAAGCGCTAAGCTTTAGGTTAGGTTAGGTTTCACACGAACCACAACCCCTCGGGCCTCAATGTCATGGAAACGCCGTGATATTTGAATTTAAAAATTGTTTTACATTATACATTGCTATGCTAATTCCACCGGCGCAGACGTGAAATCGTTTGTTTTTTTATAACGGCCATTTTGAAAACTAAACCGGCCCAGTGCGAGCCGGACTCACGCACGTTAAGTTCCGTACCAATATACCAACATTTTACATGTTTCGTTATTTTTTACCCGAATACGGCAAAGTCAAAAGGAAGGGTAATGATTTTGGCAGACTATGTATGGTTGTATATATGTTTGTTCCACCGTAGCTACTGGTAAGATTTTAATAAATGAGGTGTCAATAGATTCGTAATAATAGCCCGGGTAACATAGGCTATATAATTTACATAGTAGGGTTATAGTTTTTTTTTATAAAATTGAAGTTATGTACGAAGTTGGCGCTACTTGTAGTAGCGCATTTTACAAGTTAAGTATCTATAAGTAACAAAGCAATAATAAGCCGTTATAGTTATCATCATTAATTTTTTCAGATTTTTCGAGCCAAGCGCTTTGCTTTTAGACTATTTTAACAAAAATGCTCCTTTAAGTTGAATATGTTGCAAACGGATACGGACGGATATGACGAAACTATGGAACCCTAAAAAACAAATGGTTGTGACAAATGACAATCTCAAAAAACCAATAAGAAATATGTTTCTGATCAGTGAAAAAAACCCTAGAATTTTCTTACGAACTCGACCTTCATAGCAGTTAGAGTATCTAAATAGACAGTCGAAGAAAGGTCAAATTCTATGATCTGTTTTAGAAGATAAAACATGAAAATGAATACTTATCATGACTAACTAGGCTGCAAAATATTATAGAAATTCATTTTCTCTCCTATAAAACGATTGTGTAGAGGTTTTCTTTGTATCGCTATTGACCTGAAAAATCTTTCGCCACAGTCGTTCCATAAAGTATTATCACAAATGAGAGTATAGAATTTTCTAGAAGAATAATAAAGCATCAAATATCAAGGATAGAGTTTTCTAGAAAACAAGAAGTCATTTATGTTCGCGACAACTGGTCAAAAAGTAGGTAACATTTGTTGGGGCACCACTGCACTCTGGTGTTCATGGGCCTATTGCCCATTTTAAAAGTGCTCACCATTAGTTAATTCTACTGCTCGTTTGCCTAAGCCGCTTCTTGAAGTGAGTAGGCTAAATAATAATGAAGCGATAGTTCAATTGAGTGACCCTCAAGTCACGTGCTGTCCTTGTCATTTCGGCTAGCAGAGACAGCGACAGCCTGCGAATAGGAGGGCTCTTAATTTTGACTAGCGTTTCAGTATTCAGCCGTATCACATGCTGTACGACTTGTCATCACGCCAAGTGGAGACATTTATTGAGTTATGGAGCCTTTAGTCCTTAGGTACTTGATTAGTAAGATAAATACAGTCGGTTGCAGTAGCGGCTGGTTCCCCATCAAAGGGAAGCCCTAGCCTATAGATATGATCTCACATTCTACATACGAGGGCTGATTGATAAGTTTCCGAAACGACAAAGAAAAACTTCAAAAATCTATTTAAAATAAATTTATTTCTCAACGTAGTTTCCTTCTACCTCGATGCATTTAGTCCGGCGCTTCTCCAATGCCGTTACACCAGTTTGATAAAATGTTTTCTCCAACCCCTCAAACTACTCGTCCACGGCAACAATTACTTCTTCATTTGATGAAAATCTCTGGCCACCTAACCATTTCTTCAGGTTTGGGAATAAGTGGAAGTCGCACGGGGCCAGATCCGGGGAATAGGGTGGATGCGGTAGCAATTCGAACCGCAATTCATGGAGTTTGGCGACTGCTACCATTGACGTGTGTGCAAGTGCGTTATCATGGTGGCACAAAATTTTTTTCTTGGCCAAATGTGGTCGTTTCTTCTGGATTTCTTCACTTAATTTTTGCAGCAAGCTTGCGTAGTACTCTCCATTTATTGTTTTTCCTTTTTGCAGATAATCCACTAAAATAATCCCTCGAGCATCCCAAAAAACAGTCGCCATCACTTTGCGGCCGACAAAACCGTTTTTGCTTTCTTCGGCGCAGGTTTTTCGCTCTCAGTCCACTGCTTAGATTGTTCTTTTGCCTCGGGAGTATAATGATGTATCCAGGTTTCATCGACTGTTACATAACGCCGCAAAAACTCATCTCGGTTAAACAGACTGAACAGAACACTCCGATGAATCGTCCACTCGACGTTGCTTTTGGTCTACAGTGAGCAAACGCGGCACCCATCGCGCGCAAAGCTTTTTCATTCCCAAATGTTGGTGCAAAATATTAAAAACGCGATCAGATGAAATGCTCACCATCTCTGCTATCTCTCGCAACTTTAAGCGCCGATCATTCAATACAATTTTGTGAATTTTTTTGATCATGTCCGGATTCGTGCCTTCATTTGGACGGCCAGACCTGTCGTCTTCGCAGCTCTGTCTTCCACGTTTAAAATCAGTTACCCAGGTGTGAATTGTACTCAATGCAGGAACAGAATTACCTAAAACACTGTCTAGCTTGGTTTTAATCTGGGTTGCTGTTTTCTCTTTTAAAACGTAAAACTTTATCACCGCACGAATTTCGTTTCTTTCCATTGTTAAGAAAATTTACGACAGAGAAAGTTCTACGTCCTCTCAAACAAATTCCATCAGTTCGATTAAATTCAAATTTGGCGTTCTATTTTCAAAAAGATGCCAGAATATAATGTAATATTCCTTTTTTGCTTATCATTTTTTTAAGTTCGTCGTTTCGGCCAGTTATCAATCAGCCCAGGTACCTATCTTAACAAATTTTGTATCTCGGACAAAAAAATTGTCGTGACCGTAAATAAGTACAAGTATCATGGTACCAAGGTATCAAGGTACATATAATATCATGTAGCCATTTAACCATTTCACGGTTTTTATATGAAAAAAAATATGAAACATAATATGAAACACCGTAAGTGGCCGTTTTTAGACCCCCAGGTCGGTTGTATCTAGTAGTGAAATGTCTACACGGTCGACAGGTGTCCCTTCTGCCTTTTACTTATTTTATCGGGCCCAATATAGGTCAGTGAGCTTAAGGTCGATGGAGTGCGCTTCAGGACGTTCCTATATTAATCTGGACCCCATACTTTGCCTGATTGAGCACACACACCCACATCACATATTGATTGGACCTATCTGACGAGCGAAAGTTAGTTTCAGATAATACTCGTTATACGCCGGATTACTGGCTCTTCATAAAAAACATGTGCTGCGAAAAAATATTCTGAAAAAAACTTCCTAGAAACATGTAAGCGCGCGCGCGTTTTCTAAATTCAAAAATAGTGATTTAAATTTTAAGTGCCGGCTTCAGACGAATTGTTATTATTTTATAAACATTTACTGAATGTTGTAATAAATAAAGGTGTATTATAAACATTTACTATGTAAACGTAATAAAACATTTCCTTCAAAAAAATTAAATGAAGTACTATAAAAATTAATTATTCCTAAATGAAAGGTTAAACAAACTATAGATTTAAATTAGACAAAGCTGAATAATGTATTGTATTCAAAGAGTCCCACTGTTTTATATTTTTTTCCTATGGTTATTTAATTTTTGTGAAAATTTAATTCTCTTAGTTAGAATTATTAGAATACATTTACACATGCTACTGCTTAATTTTTGATTTTTTTATTATCTGTTATCATTAAGCGATCAATTGAGCAAGATAAATAAGTTATCAGTACCATATTTCCTAACAAATGGGTCAATAAAGGCAAAATTTTATCATTAGATGATGAGAATGAATCTTATAATTCATACAGTCCAGGCATTGGCTTACTTACCCAGTACTAAAAGCTACTCAAAATAATTACGTAAATATCTCAATTAATGTTTGTACTGTGATTTTTTAGTTTGACAGTCTTCAAACGCTAAAAGATTGAGACCTCTCTGCTGTAGATGAAAATGTAAAAAAAACATTATATATAAATAACAGAGCTATGCAACAATTTTCATGTCATGAGCCACAAAACGAGCAGACGAATCGCCTGATGGTCAGCGATTACCGTCCCCCGTGGACACTCGCAACACCAGAGGAGTTACACTTGTAGGTAACTCCTATTGTGTTGCGCACTTGCGTTCGTGGTCCTTAAAATCCCCCCACCCCCTCGGGGCTCCGGTAACCTCACTCTCTCGGCGAAACACAACGCAAGCGTTATTTTCTGTGAGGCCGTGATATTTATCCGTTGGACCGGCCCATTCGTGCCCGCAGCACGGTACTCCCACGTAAAAATTCATTTCGGTTTCTTTTTATTTTCAAATTATTAACATAAGCACTTCTACCGCACTGTAGAAACCTGCGTAACGGAATTACTTATAATTAATATCCACTTTAGCAGACGTTGAGCAAAGTCCCGTAATAAACGCTTAGCTTAGACCGCCCAGCACAAAAATTAGGGTTAATTGGAGCAAGAGTGGGCACCATTTCTGGTACTGGGCATCTTTAACCATACACGATCTCGCCCCGACTGGTATATATTTTTTCTTCTTTTAAAAAAGACTAGGTGTAAGTTAAATGCTCAGATGATTAAAAACAAGACATGCTACTACGCGGCGGGTATAGTGGGACTGTTGGTCGGTATCTACCTGATAGACATAAAGCGCTCGTGGTATAAGATCATACTGAATATATTCTACTTCGTGTGCGATATGCTGAAGCTCCTCATGAAGCTTGTCGAGCTGTACTGATGATCTGACAGTAAGTGGATAAGATGGATGTGTTGTCTGTTATTTTTATTTGTAAGCTGGAATATATGTTCCAATTCCAGAACCCTAGCACATTACGTTGCGTAAAGCGCGAGGCCGGAGTCTTAAAGATGTCTATGCGCAATACTGTCCTTGGAGTGATGTTATAGCGATTATTGCGCCAAATTGTGCTAGGGGAGAAACGCAACATAATTTTGATGGGAACTGAGACATTTACTCAATTGCTGTAGGTATAATATTAAAGTTGCTATCCGCATGCACATAAAACTCAATTAGACCGAGGTATATCATGATATATATACGTGTAAATTAAACGACATTGATTGACCGCCAATTCAAAATAAGACTAGATACAGCCTGTGCCTAGACCACGAAATTCGAGGCAGCGGCATTACACACGCGCCGCCGGATTTTGTATGGATTTCGGCGGCGAATGCGCCGCAGGAGCTGCTGTGTTTCACCGCCGGCGTTGCGGCGCAAAATCCTTACAAATCATAGTGCAGCGCTTATACTTTTATTTATTTATTTTATTTTTATTCTTTATGCACAAAAGTAACAAAAACACATTTTTAAGTTATAATAATATAATGGCGTACTTATCTCTTTGAGCAAACCATAATAATACTTTTCACATTAAAGAAAGCCCCATAAGGAACTACTAATTAGGACAACGCCCCAATTTCACCAACCCGTTAAACTGAGCTATGGTTTCGAATAGCCCTATCAGGCTAGCAAGGCGAATTCAACAAAATTGCAAAAAAAATACCTGAATTTGTAGCTAAATAGTTGGTAATTAGTTGCCAAAACGGCGATTTTTTTGCTCAAGCCGATCGCGAAAAATCGCGAATAATGCTACCTTGATATCAAGGTAGCAAAGTAACTCTACAAATTACACATGTTTCCTTTGACCATTACAGAAGATTTAGTTGCTAATTTGTTGCTATAAGTGCGATATACCATATAATAGGTTTCGTACCTATGAATTTTTTTTTCCATTATTCGTGTTTTTGCTATCTGATCTGGTTTTCCTTGTAACAAAAAGATCTCCTAATTAGTTGCTCAACAGAAGGGTGCTAAAAAATGCTCAAGAAACAAGCATCAAAGTAGTTGGAACCGATCGGCCGATTTTTGAATTCTTTTTAATTTTTCTGTATTTCTGCTATCTTGAGACTGGTTTTTCTTGTAACAAAAAGATCTCAGAATTTGTTGCTCGACAGGAGGATGCTTAAAAATGCTCAAGAAACCAGCAACAAAATGTTTGGAACCGATCGGCCGACTTTGAATTTTTTTGCATTTCTGCTATCTTGACATTTGGTTTTTCTTGTAATAAAAAGCTCTCCTAATTTGTTGCTAAACAGGAGGGGGCTTAAAAAAATTTAAATAAACATAGTGGAATTCCAAGACTAGATCTTTCGAGATAAATTTTTTTTCGAGCCACGATTTCAATACAATCCGATGAAATGAAGAAAAAAAATTTTTTATTTTCACTTTCATCTTTCTGGTTCCACGGACCCTTTTTTCCGGTAAGATGACCGTATGGACCAGATAGCTCTTTTTCGCGAAAACATTCGAAATTGAACGAAAAGATCTAGTCTTCATAGCCTTTCTTCATAACTCTTCATGTCTCAGCAATCCACGATACCACAATGATGTAAAAAACAGTTTCGGAAATTGGAAGAAATATTCTGGAGGAGCTGGTTAAGACAGAAAAATAAAAAAAAAATCTGAGCCTGTGTAGCGAAAAAAGACAGGTAAAAATTAGGAAAACTTTTTCTTCGTGCTAATCCGTCGAATTACATTACAATCGTCGTTCACAGCTACAGTTTTGAAGCTTCAAGAATTGTAGAATTGTAGAATTGCGAAAAACGTTTTTTCCGATTTCTTTGAAATTTTTTATGTGATAAATTTTCGTTGACGATTTTTCTATAGGGCTTGAAATAATGCACCGATTGTCAAAACTGCGTGAAAATCAGTTCATTTATTCGAATGTTACGGCAGTTAGAAAATTACAAAAAACAGTGGCTTATGAAACTTCCATGAAATTTTGAGCTCGACAGTATAGAGTAGGTATCTTTTTGAGCTCTCAGAGCTCAAAATAATAACATAATCATATAATCATAAGTATAGACTATATATAACGGGAAGTTACAAGCATAGCCTGAAGGGTGAACCGACTTACAAATATATTTTTTTACGACATTTTTCGGATATTCCATTTTGCCTTCTTAAGGGTATGTGTATTGTATTGTATGTTATTCGAGTACTCTCCTGTTGAGCAACAAATTGGAAACGCTTTTTATTACAAGAGAAACCAGTTTCAAGATAGCAGAAATACGAAAAAAATTCAAAAATCGGCCGATCGGTTCCAACTATTTTAATGCTGGTTTCTTGAGCATTTTTAGCACCCGCCTGTTGAGCAACAAATTAGGAATGCTTTTTATTACAAGAAAAACCAGTTTCAAGATAGCAGAAATACAGAAAAATTTAAGAAAATTCAAAAATCGGCGAAACGGTTCCAACGATTTTGTTGCTGGTTCTTTATCTGTATTCGACGACTCTCCTGTGGAGCAACAAATTGGAAACGCTTTTTATTACAAGAAAAACCAGTCTCAAGATAGCAAAAATGCAAAAAAATTCAAAAATCGGCCGATTGGTTCCAAACATTTTGTTGCTGGTTTCTTGAGAATTTTTAAGCACCCTCATGTCGAGCAACAAATTAGGAGAGCTTTTTGTTACAAGAAAAACTAGTCTCAAGATAGCAGAAATATAGAAAAATTAAAAAATCGGCCGATCGGTTCCAACTATTTTGCTGCTGGTTTCTTGAGCATTTTTTAGCACCCCCCTGTTGAGCAACAAATTAGGAGAGCTTTTTGTTACAAGAAAAACCAGTTTCAAGATAGCAGAAATACAAAAAAAAATAAAAAATCGGCCGATCAGTTCCAACTATTTTGTTGCTGGCTCTTTATGTGTATTCGAGTACTCTCCTGTTGAGCAACAAATTGGGAACGCTTTTTATGACAAGAAAAACCAGTTTCAATATAGCAAAAACACAATTTCAATATGGAAAAAAAAAAAATTTCATAGGTTTCGTCATATCGCACTTATAGGAACAAATTAGCAACTAAATCTTCTGTAATGGTCAAAGGAAACATGTGTAATTTGTAGGGTTACTTTGCTACCTTGATATCAAGGTAGCATTATTCGCGATTTTTCGCGATCGGCTTGAGCAAAAAAATCGCCATTTTGGCAACTAATTAGCAACTATTTAGCTACAAATTCAGGAATTTTTTTTTGCAATTTTGCTGAATTCGCCTTGCTAGCCTGATAGGGCGGTTTCGATCCGTCTGTCCCGTTCTAATCTAACATTGAATGAGAGAGGGAGAAAGAATCGGGGTGTAGCGTTTGAAGCGCGTTTAAAAAATTGGTTAAATCGGGATGATGTGTTAGTGGATGATGATGTAGAACACAATATTTGTCTCAGGTGTTGCACGGCGGGGGTGACAGGGCGGCGCGATGGGGGACAGTTTCTTGCACCTGGGGGACATCGTGTCCCTGTACGCCGAGGGCTCCGTCGACGGCTTCCTCAGTACCTTGGGGTAAGATCTTGAATATACCTTAACAGTTAACTTACAATATAAAAGATTGAGAGTATTTGTCTTATATCAGCATAATTCGTAGAAAATCCGAAATAATTTAATAAGGAAAAGATTTCTAAAAGTGATACTATTTCAGGTTGGTCGACGACAGATGTGTGGTGTGCCCCGAGGCTGGTGTTCTGACGGATCCGCCTAAAAAATTCAGAGGTATGCCAATATACGCATTACTGTTTGTTTGGCCGTATTGAAAATATCGCACACTTATTATATAATGCTTAGATACTTTAAAATTAAACGTGATTGTCATCAAGAATCCGATGGTTTTCTTCGTTTTATCAAACATTTTATAAATAGTAGGTACAGCTTGCATGTCAAAGGCCCCTTTTCTTTATTAAAAAAATACACGTTAAAGAAAGCTAAGGTCCTATATTGAAGTGTAGGTAATAATACTAAATTTGGCATCTTCACAGTACTCACACTTATGCAATTTCATATACAGTGTGTTAAAAATATATAATATTAATTATTTGGTCCTTACAGGTGTTCATCTTATTTATTCTCAGACAATCAAATAGATGCCGTGTTAATCCTATTTAAAAATAAGATGAACACATTGTAAGGACCAAATCATCGGCATCTATCTAATTGTCTGAGAATAAATAAAAACCATTTCTATTTATATTATAAGCTGTGTAATTTAGTAAGTGTTTTTGTAACGCTCTAACTATACAAGTATATAATAGTAAATATATATGTAAAATAAACTTAAATGTTTGACAGTACAACCGAGGCAAAAAAAAATATTATTTATTTTAGGAGCGACCCTTAAGTCGTCGGCATAAAGGTCTTATTGGTGGTATATGATTATGAATTTAGTTGGTCTAGTATCTTTGTTAGATTTAACAGAGATACTAGACCAACATAGTGCGCTACAACGCATCAGAATCAAAAACTATCTTGTCTTCATTGTATAATATTTAAAGGCTTCCTTCCATTGTATAATATTAAAAAAATATATTCGAATACAGCGCCCTATCGATATATATATATACTGTAAAATAATGACGTCACAAATCCATTAGGGTTGTGGGCATGCCCACACATTCCATATAGGTAGATCCGCGCTTGAACCAGGCGAGTGCCAGCGACAGGGACATGATGACGGATAAGTATACAGTGCTACGTCACGTAATGTCCTATTCATACACAGCATGTGTCTACGTGTTGTACGCTTCAACTCTTATATTTCCACCTATACCTAAACAGTACATTACATTATTTCTAAAGCGTATTCAGTGACAGTCAGACCTGCACTATTAGATGACATCAATAATGATATTTGAATATTTGTCTCCAGATTGCCTGTTCAAGATATGTCCTATGAACCGGTACTCGGCGCAGAAGCAGTTCTGGAACACGGCCAAGCAGTCCACCAACACCAACGCGGACACCGACACGGGGCTGCTCAAGAGGCTGCATGTGAGTCGGCAAATAACAACAACACACATTACCTCAGATTATTAAAACACATTACCGTGCGTTTGGCAATCTGTCACCACATTTAAATTTTTATTTTCATTTTTTCTAAGAGTCAAAACAACCGTTATAAAGTTCAAAATTAAACATGAGACGATTTTTATGGGCGAATTTGGACCACAGGGTGATCTCTAGTACCACTTAATAGCTAAAGGATCAAAGGTTTCATTACTACTCTAAGTGGTAACACTGTGAAATATGTAGTAACGCTACAGGGAAGGCGTCGCTATTTTGAGGACGATTTATTAAATTTTCAAACGATCGCCTGATGCTAAGTGGTTATCGACACCGGAAAAAGCCTGCAGTCTGCACTTTTTATTGTGTAGCAAAAATGCGATACTATTGGTAGGTATGTATGTTACTTGTAGAATTTGATCACTGTTAAATTACTTCCTGGATCATCTATTCCACATTAAACGATACAATGCCTCAGAAGTCGGCGCTCAACTAAATCACTTGGCCAATAAACGTCACCACGAACGAGATGTATCACGTTTATGCGACCATCTGTTACAGTTAGTATGCGTGCCTCTCTTAATTACTTTGTAGCATTTTATAAGATGGGGATCCGGGATAGTTTTGTAACAGATGCTTAAAATTGTGAACGTTTTAAAATATAAACAAAAAACCCCGAATTGTCAAGCAGTGAGCGAGCTGATGATGATAAATTATAGCTAAGAACACTCGATTATGTCAGCTTTCAAACAAAAAAAATTGATCAAAATTGGTTCATCCGTTTGGGAGCTACGATACTACGGACAGACACACAGACAGACACGTCAAACTTATAACATACTCTTTTTGCGTCGGGGGTTAATAAACCCACTAAATACCCAACTTTTAAATAACAGGCATGTATTTCGAATGTCAGAAAATTAATGTCAGTGCTGGTATAGGTAGGTGCTAGGTGGTGGGTACTTTCTTTGAATTAATTCACCATGTCTCTTCATTCTCTGCAACGCCTTTGCCTCTCGTGCTGACGTAACTTTGTATTCCACAGCATGCGGCGGAGATCGAGAAGAAACAGAACGAGATGGAGAACAAGAAGCTGCTGGGCACGGTGGTGCAATACGGCTCAGTCGTGCAGCTGCTGCACGTCAAGTCCAACAAGTATCTCACGGTGAGTACCCGCATGTTGTTACGTGAGTTAAACTTTTGAGAACCACACTCACGGTCAAATACAGTGCCGCGGCCTTAAAGAGGGGTAGTAGGCAAAAATTAAAAATGATTGAAAGTACTGACGGCCATAATTAGAATATTGGTTCTGCAGACTGGACCGTATGGGCCATACGGCCAAGCGCCAAGTCCAGACAGCAAATCTACCACCGCTAATAATAGCCGACAATAGTGTCAATAATTTATAATATTTGCCCACAAGTCCGCTCCAAGGCCGCATATTGGATTTGCTGGCTTGACGGTGAGCATGGCGCTTTAGGTTGATGATGACAGATATATTTTATTAATAAAAATATTTTCCATACTTAAAAATTTGCCAAACCTGCACCAAAAATGCACCAAACTGTGCTTTTACACCATAGACACAATATTTGTGTTAAAATGTTGTGTTTTCTTACAGGTGAATAAGAGGCTACCAGCTCTGCTAGAGAAAAACGCGATGCGTGTGCATTTAGATGCCAATGGCAACGAGGGCTCGTGGTTCTATATCGTACCGTTCTACAAGCTGCGCTCTACAGGTACCGTCTTCTATGATGTCCGATAGAATATAGCCCTTCTTACGCTTTTAGAAATTCAAATCATTTGCCAGAACGATGTAAAAACGTAGAGGCTACTACGCGTGAACGCGTGAAGCACGCAAAAATGAGTAAAAATAACGCGATGCAACGCGTTAATAATGAAAGAATAAAGAATCATATTTCATTCGCAAAAATCTAAATTTGGTGCATCTGCGAACTGCGTCGCTATTTCTTGGCTGTAATAATATAGTAATAATTAATTATATCAGTAAGGAAGTGTGGGCATATATATTTACAAATTTTTATCATTGCTATCCGCAGGTGATAACGTGGTGGTGGGCGACAAAGTGATCCTGAACCCGGTGAACGTGGGCCAGCAGGTGCTGCACGTGTCCGCCAACCACGAGCTGCCCGACAACGCCGGCTGCATGGAGGTACGACCACTGCTGGTCACATCTATATGTGTGTGCCAATATGTCCGCAAAACGCGTACACGCTCAAAACGTACAAGCACATTAACACAGATACATATGTGTGCGTGGATGTGAACGCATAATGCGTACAGACGTGTACGTAGTGTACAAATTATTATTCGAAGGGTGACATTTATATGCGTGCGTGTAAATGCGCAAAGCGCGAACACGGCCGCTACGTACACATACGTTCGAACACCACATTAATATTTGTACTTGCATATACGCAATGTTCGTACACGGGCGTGTACGAATACATATAAATACGTTCTAATAGCAATATTTGTGCGTACATATTTATATTACATTATAAAGCTCCGTACAAGAAAACATTAATGTTACAGGTGAACGTCGTAAACGCGCCCACGTCATGGAAGGTGACGCTATTTTTGGAGCACAAGGAGAACCAAGAGGAAATACTCAAAGGCGGAGACGTTGTGCGGTTGTTCCACGCAGAGCAGGAGAAGTTTCTCACAATGGACGAGTATAGAAAGAGACAGCATGTGTTTCTCAGGACCACCGGTCGGTCCAGCGCTACGGCAGCCACCAGCAGTAAGGCGTTGTGGGAAATAGAGGTAATATTTTTGTGAAATACTTTTTGTAATATTAAATGTTTGTTACCATAAACTTGACATTACAAATTATTTTTAGGTTGTACAACACGATCCTTGTCGAGGGGGCGCCGGTCACTGGAATTCTATTTTCCGGTTCAAGCATCTCGCTACAGGACACTATTTGGCTGCGGAGGCGTGTACCAAATCGTAAGTTATTCAATCGAAGTCTTCTAACGTAAGTACATTAGAACAGTACTAAAAATTCAGTCCTAGGCTAGTCCAGGCTAGACGACATAGAACTTTTGCTATAAGGATTACTCTACTAGAAGGGCTATTTTTCGGTCATTCGTAACTTACGTGCAGGTTACGTTATTTGCGTAACGTACGTACTGAGCGACATAGTTTTTTGGTATGCAATAATAATAAAATAAGTATATAACAGTTTAAATTTCATTCTTTAAACGCGTAAATCTAACATACGACTAAGGAGACTTTCGTCGTCCTGAAAATAAACGTATTTCTATTTTATTTTTAGGGAAAATGGCGGCGAGCACAACGAACCGGCGTACCAGCTGGTGTCGGTGCCGCACTCGTCCGAGATCGCGACGCTGTTCGAGCTCGACCCCACCACCATGACGCACTCCGACGTGCCCGTGCCGCAGAGCAGCTACGTCAGGTACGTCATCATCAACACAATCATAATTATGCAATCATAAAATATGATCATAGTAATTATGATCGTGTGCCGTTGTTAGATTAAATAGCTAAATATTTTTTGTTACTTTTCTTTTTCGCTGTGTTTTTGCCCCTCGGGTATGTGTTCAATAAAGATATTTTTTTTTATAAATGATCATGTAATATTTTACGTGTACTCATTAACCCAGTATAATTTGTTCCTTGCAGATTGCAGCATTTATGCACGCACACGTGGGTGTACTCCACGACGATTCCAATAGACATAGAACTAGAGAAACCTGTAATGTCCAAGGTAACAGTGAAATGTTCTTTTTACGTCATTGTAGAATACACTTTTGCTGACGTGACTGCGTCTTTAGAATTGATTCTTTAGTGAGTGGCAATCCAATAGTCAATAATTCAATACTTCACTGAGCGTAATAATTTAAAAAAATAATTTGTTACGCTTATTGAGGACGTGACACATAGCGCACGGAGGCGAGTAATAAAATAAATTAATTCACGTTTTACGGATAAAACGCACGGTCATGTTTCTGACACTCCTTTTTTTAAGATAAATAGTTTACATACATGTTAAATGTTGCAGGTGGGGTGCTCGATAGTGAAGGAGGACAAGGAGGCGTTCGCGCTGATCTCGGTGTCGCCGAGCGAGGTGCGCGACCTGGACTTCGCCAATGACGCCTGCAAGGTGCTCTCCGCGCTCTCCGCCAAGCTGCAGCACGGGGATATAGAGCACAATGAGATGAAGTGAGTCGCGCCGTATCGCCGCCGATTTCGGCAACTCAAATTCAATTTAATTCAAATAAAAAAAATGTATTGTTGGTTGTCGGTAACCTGTGTCAATCAAATATTTAATTGTGATCAAGTAGATTCTGCTATTTCAATCTTACATTGCTACAGCTTCGATATATTAAAACAGCAAAATGGTAAACATAAACGTCAAACGTTGAACAAAATATGTCAAACGTTTAGATTATCAACTTACTACTTAACTACTGAACGGATATTATTGAAATTTGGTATGGTAGTAGTTTATGCTCTGGATTAAAACATAGGCTACATTTTATCCCAAAAAAGTACAGTATTCCCGTGGGATACAATATTTACGCGGGCGGAGCCGCGGGCAAAAGCTAGTTTATAATAGTAGTAGGAAGATGGTACATTTCTAATTTATTGAAAGTGTAAGTTAAATATGAGAATTGGGCTTCAGATCCAAGTAAATTTAAACGTAAAGAGATAGATAATATAACACTACAATGCTACCAATTTAAATGTCACTTGTTTACCGTGCAATAAAGAAATACATTATCACATACATTTGGACGAATTTAATATTTTTGCTTTCGTTTAGATTACATTGAATCTGAACAGTGAGCGGACACTTAACGCTGAATTAATACGAGGCAAGTGCTTCCCGAATGTGCTGCTCTATCTCGACTCACGGCTGCTGCGATCAAGATATTTCGTACTTTAGAGCTCAAACAATTCTGTATCAGTATTACAATTATTATTATAAACTAAGCTTAAACGAAGCTTTGAGAGTCGTGACTTTCGAAGCGAGCGTCTATAGCGACAGTGCCGCCGCGACAGATCAATGTAGTTAGCGCTGCGACAGTGCGCGCCGTGACACCGCACGACACGAAAGCCGTCCCATACAACTCAGTCCCACATGGGTCTGTCGCACATTCACGGCGCGCACTGCCGCTATAGACGCTCGCTACAAAAGTCTAACTTTATATGAACACTGAGATGTCACACAAAATATAACGCTTCAATATATGTATATTTCAGAGCTCTCACCTGTCTCCTACAAGACATAGTATACTTCATAGCGGGTTTCGAGAACGAGCCGAACAAGTCAAAAGCTCTCGACCTGGTCGTGGAGAATCCCGACAGAGACCGACAGAAGCTGCTGCGGGAGCAGTATGTGCTCAAACAGCTGTTCAAGATATTACAGGTTCGTAAAATCAGTTACTTACGTGGTAAATATACAGGAATCGACTTACCGCTATGCGATGAATAGCATATCACCAGTCATATAATATGTATATTATATGTGGAGCAAAAACTTTCAAGTACAGTCTAATCTGTCACAACTTTTACTTTTTCTTTTCTATTTAAGAGGCAAAATACCCCTTATCAATTTCAAACTTTAAAAGTTATATGAATTATTATAGGCGAATTTCGACTACAGGGTGACCTCTAGATTAAGGAATTGGCATTCAATAAGGTATACAATAAGGCTCGAAACTCGATCTGAAATGTACGAACTAAAACTTCATAAAGCTATCATCCAGCGTGTTAACATTTTATTTAACTATGGATTTGTAAGAGATGACAGGTCATTGGAAATATCTGTAGTATAACAAAAAAAAACATATCTTATACTTATGTGAACAACTGAATGCTTTTATTATTGTCTACACTCGACAGGCTCCATTCCAAGAATCTCCCGAAGGTCAGGAGCCGTTTTTGAAGATAGAAGAGCTGTACGACCCGCGGTACGCGCCCTACAAGTTCATATTCCGACTGTGTTACCGAATACTGCGGCTCAGTCAACACGACTATAGGAAGAACCAGGTGAGTTCTTGCTTACATTATACAAACTAGTGTGAGAATTAATGACCAATGAAATATTTCGGCGTATCCAAAACTATCGCTTCCTTACTGCTATAGTAAGAAAGTAGTAATATGATAACATCGGGTTTATTGGCGACTCGATACTTGCTATGTTTGCGTTTCCATTTCTAAATTCTTAACATTGCTTTTTAAATTCTTAATATTTTTTACCGACTTTGAAATGAAGATATCGTGATACATATCATTTGACGACCTCTGTGGCTCAGTGGTTAGCGCGGTGGCGCTCATGCCGGAGGTCGCGGGTTCGAATCCCGCCAGGGAACAAAAAATGTTTCTGTGTTCCTGGGTCATGGATATGTATTAAATATGTGTATAATATAAATAAAAATAAAATCTTAAATATATGTAGATATCCGTATAAAAATTAAATACATTTCCGTTGTCTGATAATACAAGTTCTTCGAGAACTTACCATGGGATCAGATATTGACGTGGTGTGAAAGCGTCCGTAGATATTATTATTTGTAAAATATTTTTAATACTTATCTACGCTTTTTTTAGGAATACATAGCGAAACATTTCGGATTCATGCAAAAACAGATCGGCTACGATATATTGGCTGAAGACACAATTACAGCGCTTCTGCACAACAACAGGAAACTCCTGGAAAAACATATCACAGCGTCGGAGATTGAAACGTTTGTTGGTTAGTATCGCCATAGTCTTCACATGCAAAAAATTGTATTTCTACATCATCCTTCTAATTTTAAAGCAGGTGTAAGACGCTTACAAACAAAGGAGAATCAACTGATTCAATCATCAATGATTGAACTGATTCAATGATCAAACATTCATCAACTGATCATATTATGTAGACTTAATTTGTCTCGTTCCTCATTTTTATGTAAACAGTAAACACGTTATAAGAATGGATGGTTTGTTAAATAAATAAATAATAATAAACATTTATTTGACACAATGAGACATTACACTACAAATAAAACAAAGATTTACATACAAAACTCATAAAAACAGGACAGAAAAACAACTGAAAACATAAAAATTACCTACCATGGGAGTAGGTACGCAATAGATACTATTATGGATAGGAAGGTAGGTAGTGTAATGCCTAACTGTCAAAAAGGAGACCGCTCAGGCGTATCACTGCGGCGTAGCACCACAGTGCCTGGTATTATGCGGTTCCATATTGTTGTGTTACGCTTTTAAGGCTGCACTAGTCGGTTTTTTCTCCATACAAACGCTCTTGGTAATTAATTTACTTTAAAGTCAATCATTGTAGACCCCAATTTTAGCGTAATATCGATGCTTATTACACTTATCTAGGTATGTGCTTATATTGCTAAAATTTAAATTATTTTAGAAGATAATCCTCCTCCAAAGATCGGATTTTTAACGCAATATTTTTATATCCTAGTTCATCATATGCCTACCTACTACGGCAATATGCACAGTTCCCATGATAACAAATAACATTCTAAGCGAACGAAGTCACAGTTAAGTCAAGTAGACAACATCTAGTATAAAAAAAAAAACAATTGTTCAGGTCTGGTACGCAAAAACATGAAAACATGGCAGTCTCGGTTTCTGGACTACTTGAGCGACCTGTGCATCTCAAACAAGAAGGCCATCGCCGTGACGCAGGAGCTCATCTGCAAGAGCGTGCTGAGCGCTACCAACTCCGATATACTTATTGAGACCAGGTAATCGTGAGTTCATGGTACAGGCCGCGCTCAAATTCGAGTCCGCTCAGGGCGTTTAGCCAAGATGCCTTCGCTAATTACTGTGGCGGACCAATTAGCGCGACGATCATGAATCACATCGAAGTTTTCACAGTTCGGCGCTAAATATACAACATCTACAAATGCTTACAAGTGGGCTTCGGCCTGACCTGACTGTCGGAGATGTCCCTTTGGCGCTTCCACTTACTGCCACATTACGATAACGAAGTTAGAAATCAAAAATGTATGGTATTTACAATAACTGACAATTTCAATCCCATACATTTGAACTTGTCATCGTAATTAGCAAAGGAATCTTGACGAAGGGCTCCGGGGTCTTAGACAAAGTTATAATGTTAACTCGATGGCGAAGTTCGAAAACCATATAATGTATATATAGGATTGGCTTATTTCATCGATAAATCACGTGGTTAGGTTAGCTTACATTATACATAGGTTACCATACATTTTATTCTTTAAGAACTTTGCCATCGTTCCGATATTACAATTTGTTTAAGACCCCTAATGTTACTAACGCCACTTTGCGCAGAGATGTACCTCATAAAATAGCTGCGCAAAGTGAAGTAACACTAGAGCAAACTAAACGTTTGGTGCGACCTGTACACAAAGCTACATCATCATTTTTTATAACTGACGTTATTGCTATTGCGAACTGGTTTCCTCATCAGATTTCAGCAGGATTAGGCTGTAGCCTTCTGCAGGTTTTATATTTCATTTAATACAAATTATAATAGGTTTCCAAAAGTGGTTGCTACTAGAATGAAAGTTCACATAATGGTATCCCAATCCATGATTTCAAAACTAAGGATGGGCTATGACGTACATTTGACAGAAGTTTTTGTCAATTAAATGAGGATTGAGTATACTGCGGAAAGCAAATGTCAAAATATCAAGATGATAAAGGTCAAACCTCAACTGCCCCAAACAACCCCTAAAGTGGGGCAGTTTAAGTGTGAACACTGAGTGCCTCGACATGCCTCGTCTATAATATACAGGTCTATGATCCCAACATTTTGTACACTAGAATAGGCATGTTGCCTAAAAAAAATGTTTTCCTCTGTTCGATGTTAGACGTGTTAATAAACAATCTAGAACCCATTTTCGTATATCTTAAAAAATAACGAAGATACAAACAATTTAAATTTACAATATGAAAGAGATCGGCCTGTGACGTCACGAGATGCACCCGCCATACATTTGTCATTACAAAATGTATGGCGGTAGCAACTTGTTACGTAATAAATCGTTTTGCGAGAAAGAGATGGGCAATTTTTTTTAGTTGCTTATAATTTTTAATCGCGTCAATCTAAATACCTATTTCTTTTAGATTTATGTATATTTAATCAACAATTTTAAAATATAATTTATAAAAATGTGATATTCCACACTAGGCAACATCCCTATTGCATTTTTTTTAGAAACTTCTACCTTGTTAGATTTCCCAAGTCGCTTAGGAAATTAAAACAGAAACACCTTTCCTAAACATTTAAAATTTTAGGTGTGGCGTCATAAATTACGAAGCGACGACAATCGATGATAAGAGCCGAAGGTAGTTAAATTTTTTTGTACGTAAAAGCATGGACGTAAAAAAATCTTATGGGATGGGTCCTTTCTTCGCAACTTGTACTATTGATATAAAAGAAGTAATACACGAACAAGCTTTTACTACCTACCTTATTTATCTATTTGACAACTGCTAATATATGTTTGGTACTCACCATGGAGAACCATATTAGCAGTGGAGGAGTACCATCTCTCTCAGCTTTTTAGAGCATCTTTTTTAAAGCTAAAAAGTGTCCAACAATAGTAATTAAGAAATAGTTTAAAACTGGCCATAATGGCGCTAGAATCAGAAGGGTGTATGATATGAAGTTAGCAATAAGAGAGGGAGTGAAGTTAGGAGTGAAGTGAGTTTAGTTATTTAATTTTTTTTTACGACTTAAGTAGCTAATCAATTTTTCTGAATTTATGAAAATTATAATTACTTGCGTTGTAGAAAATATTTTTATGAATATAACTGAAGAAGATACTAAGATTTAATTATCCGTTTAATTTTTTCCGCTTTACACCCTTACCCACACAGTAGCGCCACCTGACACTTTTTCGTATATGGAGAAGGTACTCCTTTATTCTATGGTTCTCACTGAGAAAGTAACAGAGAAAATATTTTCTCGCTTTTGCATTTTGTTCATGGATATGTAAGCCTTTGTGTGACTTGAAAATTCCAATGCCTTCGTCTATCCTTTCGTGGTTTCATCTATAAAATAGATTTGACACTTAACAAAAGTTTTTTTTATTTATAGATTGGTCTCAACAAAGTACGAAAACATTCCTAAAGACAGTGGCGAGAAATACACGACCGTTGAAGATGAAATAGTACTCGTTTGGCACAATAAACAGGTAAATACAAATTCTGAAACAATTCTCAAAAAAGTTTTGATATTACAATATTTGACTAGAACAAAATGCTTACAAGAACTTAATAGGCGAGTAAACAATTCTATATAAACATTTGCGGCATTTCGTAAACAAATCATCTATATTCTCTCGAGAAAAGGGCTTTATATTTGGCAGTGGACAGCGGAAACCCTACAAGTGAAATGATAATGAAGATAATAATCAATCTTATGTTTTATACATAGAAATCGGAGCTGCTGTCCAAGCTAGCGACGGACGCGGCAGCGGATCCGCGGTGCGAGGCGGCAGCCATACTGGATTATTACCGACACCAGCTCGACCTGTTCTCTAACATGTGCCTCAACAGGCAGTACCTCGCACTCAACAGCCTGTCGCAGCAGCTCAATATTGACCTTATACTAAAGTAATAACTTATGCTTGTAATGTAAATGCAAAAGTGTGTATGTATCAGTGGCGAAGGAAGGTAGGGATTTCGATGAAGGTCTTCAAAAGGTAAATGGTAAGTGAAGCCGATAGGAATGGAGTTATAGGAACCCCCGCCACTGGTATGTATACTGTATAGTATGTTCAGATCCTATTGAATCTTTTTGTAAACAAAAATATTAAATTCCACCAAATTAATGTGTCATTGTTCTTTGTTCTAATTGCCTTTATTGCAAGACTATTCGTCTTGCTGTAACTTTTAAATTGGTAGCATTGTAGTACGCTATTGTAACTTTTTTACGTTAAAGTAAATTGGACCTTAACAGAGTATATTGGCACATAGACTTTAAAAAACGATAAAGCTTGAACTATAGATTAGTATTTCTAAGATCACGAAATCGCTGGAACAGATTGTAACTCCAACTTCAAAGTAAAATATTGTCATTGTTTTGGTCCCACTAGAGTTCAGGAAAATGATTTATAAATAATTTCGATCACCAAAAAACATGTAATGTAAATGTGTACAGATGTATGTCGAACTCGGCGCTGCCGCACGAGGTTCGCGCGTCGTTCTGCCGGCTGATGCTGCATCTGCACGTGGACCGCGACCCGCAGGAGCCGGTCACACCCGTCAAGTACGCGCGCCTCTGGACTGAGGTGTGCGACCGCATCCACGTGCACGAGTGAGTACACACGTAGTAGCAAGTGCACACGCAGGAGCCAGGCACATTGCGTGCGTATACGTACACTTACTACGACTTGGATAAACTATCAAAATTTGCAAATATTTTTATGATAGACCATGATTCATCACTCTTCCATGTTTAGAGGTAGCTTCAGATACCTGGCAAGTTAGGTTTGGAATAACCTTCTGCCGCTACAATTTCGAGCTCTGAAAACAATAAACAATTTTAAAATTAAACTCAAATCTCTTCTACTGCGGGAACAACTTGTTATAATGTCATGATGTAGATTGTAGATATTTTTCTCTCTTTAATTAATGTACATAATATGGATATTATGATTCAATGTATTGCTAATTGTATCTCTTTAATATATTTATTATTATTACTATTTAATTATGAACTTAATTTATTATTTTATAATTGAAGTCACATATTACTTAGTACTTACCTATCAGGTAGTAAGCCGACTCACGGCGGTTTACAGGTGATACATATCGCCTTCTAGATTATGTACTGATGAGATCTACTCATCAGTACAACTAACCTGCCCCTGATCCCTGCACCCTATGGTTATAATATTTTAGCCTTATCTAGCATGAACCTAAAAGTATAAATATTTCTATTAATTTATTATAATACAAGATTTTATACAATATTAATGTCAAACAAACACTTACCTCAATATCCTAGTATTGCGCAGTATAATTATCTCGTGATAGTTACTATGGACAGATGTATGTCTTCCAATCATGCGCGCGACTGTCCCTTGCGACATAACCGTAGACTATGGTATATGTGCGCGGGGAGGGCGGGAGGCGCGGCTGGCGTGATCGCAGCATTGTCCCTAGCAAGGAGTCACACTATATTATTATTATTTATAGTGACTCATTTCATGACATATTTTTATCTAGTTTATAATATGTATTTATGTAATTTTATTTGTATTTTATGACAATACTGATGGAACCACATAAGACCAGGCACTGTGGTGTGTACGCCGCGGTGATACGCCTGAGTGGTCTCCTTTTTGACAATATAGGCATTGTACTACCTACCATCTGAACCACACGTGTCTTCACTCTTCCTGTAATACTATTATTATTATTTTTTTTCTTTTTGTTTGTCGTCCACTTTATGTCAAATTTTTCTGCTATGTTATTGTGTGTTTTTATTGTAACTCCTTGTATTGTTTGTAATTGTGTAATGTCTTTACATGTCAAATAAATGTTTATTATTATTATTAAATAACTAAGTTTGATTTCCAAAATAAACAGGTTTTTGTTTTCGGTGCAATAGGCTATTCTACATTTTTTTTTCAAATATATTTTAAAATTTTCGTATCGATTCGATAGTAAACTAGTATTTTTATTTCCTGGAAATAATATCTCTTTATGCAAAAAAAAATGATTGACATGACAAATGAGAAAAATGAATGAACGACAGCCTCCATCATCGTGACGTCATAAGAACAGAAACAAATAAATGTCATATGTGCGTGTGTAGTGCATGAACTTTAGATTTAACTTTCGCTGTTGTTTATTCGATTTGATTATGTTCTTATGAAGTCACTTACAAGAAAAATATGGCGGCTGGTGTTTTCGGTCACGTGACGTACAGATAATAAAACTACAGTTTTATTTTCGAAATTATAAATAAATTGCATATTTATATAAGAAAATAGTGTGGTATTCGTATTTCTTATGACAGAAACTATATAAATAACAAATGTATATTATTTAATTTTGATAGATTAAACTAGCCTATTTGAACAAGTCACGATTTATTCAATACGTTGTCAAATCACGTTACCTGTAAAACGATCTTGGCAAAATTCTTAACTGTTAAAACCAATAAAAATACATATTAAGTTTATTTTTTTAGCTACCAATGTGCTAAAGGCGGTCCGGACGCGACGCGCGAGAAGGTGAAGGAACAGTTCGCGTCGACCATCCGCTTCGTTGAGAACTATCTGTGCAACGTGGTGACCCGCACGTGGTACTTCAGTGACCAGGACCAGAACAAACTCACTTATGAGGTGGTGAAGTTGGCGAGAGATCTTATATACTTCGGATTTTACAGGTATTATTGTTAACTAGCTTTTTCCCGCAGCTCTGCCCGCGTAAATGCAGTATCCCATGGGAACACTGTACTATTTCGGGATAAAAAGTAGCCTATGTGTTGTTCCAGAGCTTAAACTACCATCATACTAAAGTTCATTAAATTTTGTTTAGTAGTTTTTGCGTGAAAGAGTAAGAGTCATCCATCCATCTATTCATCCTCACAAACATTGACATTTATAATAGTAGTAGGATATACTTATTAGTGTAATGTTACATTAGCTTTGTTTCACTCGATGTAAATATGCATTTTTCCAATTATTCCAACTCATAATTTGCTGTTCGCATACTATTATTATTCACGACGCTTGGATCCCGCGTATCAGTGTCAGTGTTCGTAACAATATTCTTACTCTGATCATCAGCTATTAAAGGGGTTTACCTTATCTCTTTTTTACCATTATTTTCTTAGCATTATTTATAAGGTAAATACAGAAAGATTTATATTTTGGCTGTAATTTTACTGAATGATTATAAAAATCGGAGTATGCATTATGTAAATGCATACTCCGATTTTTAACATCTCACGGGATTTCCCCTCTCTTCTCCAGCTTCAGCGACCTCCTCCGCATCACCAAGACGTTGCTCAGCATCCTGGACTGCGTGACTGCCATCGACCTGATTAACGAGACCAGCGGTCTGACCGGGGAGGTTGAATGTGAGATATTCATCCATCTTCTTGTATGATATAGAAGTCAAATGAGCATATTAATCATTCGATAGTATAGTAAAGCCATTTTGCTAATGGCGCTCGGCTATCGTTGTTTTTCTATGGAAATGACAGATGCAGACCTGCAAGCAAATGTGTGAGTGCACGCATAAGCATGCGTAAAGCACCTCCCTCCCCCCACAACTGCTCATGCGTGCACTGAAAAACGAGATCGTGCAAACACCACCACTACACAAAGTCCCACACCACAACACAGTTAGCAACCTGCATGGTGGTGGTGGTGGACCTTGCACGATCATGCTGACATTTTTGCTTGTGAATGAATGAATGAATGAAAAACTCTTTATTGCACCAAAAACAAATAGGACATACAGAACATAGAAAAACTAAACTTAAATAAGCACAAAAGGCGGTCTTATCGCTACAAGCGATTTCTGCCAGACAACCTTTATAATCATGACATGTTTACATGTAATATACTGGTAGGTGGCTTTATAGACACGTAAAGAGAAAATTATTTTAATACATATTGTAATTTAAGATTTCATAATACTTTTATATGACATATACTATTTAGGTACACTACTTTATAATATTCGTTAATACATACACAAATACTTACATATCGTACTATAGAATAAATAAATAAATACTATTATTAAAAGTAGAAATAATGCATACAAATTATGAACTTATAGTAAAGATCACCATGTTAATTGTGACAAAAAATATTCCTTAACTCCATTTTTAAATACGTGCAAAGATTGAGCGCGTCTTAATGAAATTGGTAATCTGTTCCACAGACTGACTGCACGAGCTGTGAATGAAGAGTCAAAAAATTTTGTATTTCTCGTAGGGGGTTTTAATGATATATTAGAATTTCGAAAAGATTTTACACTATCGTCCAAAAATTTAAATCTTTCTTTTAAGTAAGGTGGCGACTTGGGGTCATACAGTATACCATACAGGTGGGACAGTATATGAGCATTCCGCCGAAGTCTGATTGGCAGCCACTTGAGTTTGGTACGAAATTCGGATATGTGATCATATTTTCGTAAACCGAAAATAAATCTAATACAAAGGTTTTGGAGACGCTCAAGTTTATTAAGCTGCTCTTCTGAAATATTTGTGAAACATGTGTCAGCGTAATCTAATATAGGAAGGATAAGCGATTCAGCAAGCAGAATTTTGGTCGGAATCGGCAGAAAATGCTGCAAGCGCCTCAGAGTACTCCACGCACCAAAAACTCTCCTACCGATTTCACCAATGTGCTTAGTCCAAGACAGTGTTGAGTCAAGATGAATTCCAAGATTTTTAACGGATTGTGAGAATGGGATAATGTTTCCTTCGACCATTACTGGGCAAAGATCCTGTAATCGAACCCTTGTCAACAACCTTGGACTGCCGATGATAATCGCTTGGGTTTTCATAGGATTTATGACTAATCCATGAGATTTACTCCAAGCACATATACTTTTCAGATCTTCATTAGTTCGTGCAATAGCCGACGGTAAGTCATTAAGTGATGCGTGGAGATAAATCTGCAAGTCATCAGCATACATGTGAGAGCAGGAGAAGATGTTTTTGGCGATGGTATTAATGAAAATGCTAAACAGTAAAGGCGATAGGACACCGCCTTGAGGGACACCAGCCGTGACTGTTGACCACTCAGATACGACTTCTTCCACCGCAACACGTTGAAGACGATTACATAAATAACCACGGAACCATGCAATCACGGTAGGTGAAAAATTTAGAGAGTTCATGAGTTGCAAGAGAATATCATGGTCAACTGTGTTAAAAGCATTTGTAAAGTCCAAAAGTGTTAAAATCGTTAATTTCCCATTGTCCATGGCACTGCGTATATCGTCAGTCACCTTTATTAATGCACTAGTTGTACTGTGGCCGGGACGGAAACCAGACTGAAAGGGGTTGAAGTAATTTAACCTATTTAAAAAGTTAACAGTCTGCTGATGGATGAGGCGCTCTAATACCTTAGATAAAAATGGTAGGATAGAAATTGGTCGATAATCCTTACAAAATTGTGGTTTAGGCTTTTTGGGTAAAGGGATAATTTTAGCTCTTTTCCAGAATTCTGGAAAAGTACCTGTGGACAAAGAAAAATTAAGGATATCTGTTAAGACGGGACATATAATATCAATTATTGGAACAATCATGTTACGACTAAGTTCATCACTACCAACCGCATTAGATGAAATTGACATTACACTTTTCTTAACCTCACTGATACTGACTGGACGAAAACAAAAAGGAGAGTGTCTTTCAGGAGGATGAAAAGAGAGATGTTGTAGCGTATTAGTTTTGTCAGTCGTACTCAATGACGTTGATGGCGATGAGAAAAATTTATTAAGATCATCAAGCTTAATATTATTGGTTGGGACCTGCCCACCACGATTACCTATACCCAGAGACTTTAAAAATTTCCATGTTTTAGCTGTCCCACCGCTTTCTACAGATGAATGAATGTAACGCCTCTGTGCATCTCTGCACATAGTGTTGCAGCGATTACGAATTTTTATGTACTTTTCATGACTTTCGTTAGTTTTTTGTCGTCTGTAAGTTGCCTTAGCACGATGTTTCTTAATTATAAGAGCTTTAATTTCATCTGTCAACCATGGTGCAGGTAAATGTTTTATTCTGACAGGCTTGAGAGGTGCATGGTCGTCATATAGTTTGGTAATGATAGATGTGAAAGTTTCAATTTTAGCATCAATGTTATTAGCATCTGTTACCGGAGACCAATCCAAAATGCGTGCATCAGCGCACAACTTTTCCAACTCGATTCTGACAAAGCTACGAACCATACGCGTCTTATGCTTCGGTTTAGGCGTTTTAATCTTACATGATGCAAAAATTAGGTCATGGTACGAGAACATGTCAGCATTGTATTGCCCATGTTTTGCAATAGATGTAGAGGATGCGACAATCATAATATCTAAAAGAGAAGGTGTACAGTTGGGAGCACAATGAGTTGCATTTAGAGGCAATAATTGCATGTTACACGAATTGACAATAGATACTAATTTATTGGACCTATAATCCTTTTTAAGTAGGCACGTGTTTAAATCTCCCATAATAATCATATGTTTATATGCTGGCGAGAGTTCTTCCAACAAACTTTCAAAGGCTGTAAAATTATTTATATGAGAAGAAGGACAGTACAGCACCCCTACCAAAACTTTTGTGTGAAACAGTGTAATATCAATAAATAGATGTTCTGGAGCATTTACTGGAGGAGGCTGAGTGGATGAGCTAATGTGAGAGAAGGGAATATCCGAGCGTAGGTAAATTGCGACACCACCGCCAGTTCGACCAGTTCTGTCATTACGGATCAGCTGGTAACCGGGCAGTGCATAACATTGGGAAAGGAGACACGGTTTAAGCCATGACTCGGATATGAGTATAGCATGGATATTTAGTTTCGGCTCGAATAGCGCCAACATATCGGAGAAATGGGCTGGAATGCTCTGTGCATTAATATGGACCACATTAAAATTTTTGGACATATCTTGAAACTCTATAGCCAAAGATTCATTAAGGGGTACTAAAGATTCTGTACTGTGAAAGGAACAGTTCGATGAAGAACATGATTTAAAATCAATACTTTCCATACTCAAATTTAACTCCATAATATTATCAATAATAAAAATAATATATAGTTACTATATTAACAATAATAATATAAATATGTAAATAAATAACAATACAAAAATAATTAATAATAAAATATATTGTAATAATAATAAATAAAAGAGAAAAAAAAAAGCTACTAGGTATAAAGTTGCTACCAGAGCCCACCCGAATAATAAGGCAGATAATGAAGCTGTTTACATTAAATACCACAATACAATACATTGCTTTAATGATAATTAAACTACAATAATTTTTGTGTGGTTGTGTGGTGTTAATTGCTTGTGTGGTCGCGGTGTTTGCACGATCTTGTTTTTGAGTACGTAACGTAATAAGTAGTGTGGGAGGAGGGAGGGGGAGGTGCTTTACGAATGCTTGTGCTCACACATTTGCTTGTTATGGTTATGTTATTTTTTCGCGGGATATTGCTAGATATAGTACTAATTAAATTGATTAGAAATCATTTACATAGGATCAGTGGCGAAGGCGGGTTCTCCTTCATAGGGAAGCCCTAGTCTGTATGATAGGTAGGGATTACGATGAAGGTCTTCAAAATGTAAGTGAAGCCGACAGGAATGAAGTTATAGGATGCCACTGCATAGGATGATTTTACATCTTAAATGCTTTTATTTTCAAGCAGCTCAGGAAACTGATTTAAAACAGCGTAAGTCAAAATAAATTTAACGTATGTTCTCAAAAAATACTTTTCTTATTCGAATTCAATCTACTAAACATTGATGAATTAATTGCGGGGCTCCGTATCCCATGTATAAATCAAATCAAATTATTATTTGCAATGTAATGTATTTAGTTATTGAAGTAAGTACATATTTAGGTGTATTTTCAGCGGAGGGCGGTGTTCTACGGACGATTGGTGATATGGGCGCTGTCATGACTTCCATCACCCTCGGCTCTGTAGCTCGTAATGTAAGTCGCATATTTTTTTTTAATCCTAACTTAATATAAAATGTCAATGCGAAATAAACCACGATTGATCTATAAATTAGTTCCTACCTAAATAAAAGAGCTACTTCGCATTATAGTGACGAATATAACTATGTGTGTATAGTGGTATCGATATACCGATGTGTGTAACTTCTTACCGTCTGTTTATCTTTCGATAGATCGTAGGTGGCGGCACGGCGCAGCGCAGCCCGTCGGCGTTGGCGCTGGCGCGAAAACACCCGCTCGTCATGGAGACCAAGTTAAAAATCATCGAGATATTACAGGTTGGTACTACAAAGTTGTGATATTGGAATTACTACATATATATATGGGACAGAGTAATGTTTATCTATGTGTATTGAACCTTTCTTAAACTAAATATGCGAAAGAACTGTTTTCTGTTTTCAAGTTGTCAATGTCAAAGGTTTACTATGTGTACATAAATTATTAAATAATAAAATAATAATAATAAAGAAACAAGTTTTCTGAAACTGTAATAGCACGTTTATTCGGTTGGGGTGGCGATGTAATTACTACATATACATAATATAGGGGCAAGAATATAGTGCATCGAGGATAAATCCCAGTAAAGTCGTAATAGCATTTTCTATGAGAAACGTATGCGCTATATGCCGATTGAATTCTATAGTGTCCAATGATTGCTGAAGTTCTGGTATAACTTATATTGCATAGAAGCAAACTTAACAAAATCACTAATGTGTTACGGAATTTTTGGGCCTCTTACTGGTCTATGGGATATTTTCTCAATGTACGTATATATAATGGGGCATGTGGCTGTTACGCTGTTTACAATTTAATTAATATTATATCTAGCAGTATCCCGCGACAAAATACCCACAACCTGCAAACAAATGTGTGAGTGCACGCATAAGCATGCGCACTCTCTATGCGTATGCTATGGATTTCCGCAAAGTATCGCCTGATTCTATTAACTATTGTTACGCTCTTTATTAACGTATAATGGTTTTTTGAGATTTTCTGTCGGTAGTTTATCTATTGAATAGCGCATTTTATTGAATGACGCAAACCTCAGAAACCTGGCATTAATGACGCATCGTTGTGTACATTTTATTCCGCGTCTCTATATTAGTGCCCATCAGTGACGAAGGCTGGTTCTTCTTTATAGGGAAGTCTTTTTCGTCTTCTTTATATCCTGTATAATAGGTAGGAATTTGGATAAGGGTCTTCAAAAGGTAAGTGGTAAGTGAAGCCGATAGGAATGTAGTTATAGGAACCCCACTGGTGCCTATATGTTCCTATAATTTAGATCACCTATCGTTTAGTTTATCCTGGACGTGCGGCTGGACTACCGCATCAGCTGCCTGCTGTCGATATTCAAGAAGGAGTTCGAGCAGACGGGCGAGCGCACGCCGGAGTCGCTGGCGAAGGCCGACGTCGAAGCCATAGGGCTGCAGGCGGAGGGCATCTTCAGCTGTCGGTGAGTGTTATTTCATTTTTTTAACGGGACATTGGCCAAACATACAGTCTACAGTACGTGCTGTGTAGCCAGAGCCTTTTCCCAAGTTGACATCCTTAATTACGACGACGAAGTTCGAAAACAAAAATGTATGGGATTTGACATAAGCATCGCTAAGTCGCTATGTCACTAAGCGGCGCTAATGTCTAATCTCATGCATTTTTATTTTCGAACTTCGTCGTCGTATTTAGCGATGGCAACTTGGCTAAAGGCTCAGGGCACTTGGACAAAGTAACAACATAAAAAATATAACGAAATTCAGAAACAAAAATCGTATGATATGGACATCGAAGTTCGAAATCAAAAATGTATGGGATTTGACGTGTCATCGCTAAGTGACATGTCGCTTGCGATGCTTTAATATGTCAAATCCCATACATTTTGTTTTCGAACTTCGCCGTCGAAATTATCGAATGCATCTTGACTAAAGGCCCAGGATTAGACAGCGGCAACTTTGATATATTCTCTGGGGTGCCCGAGGGATCTAAAACTTAATTATTTATTTCGCACTGAACTTTGCTCATAAAAACTCGAGGCAGAATGACATAATGATTATGTCTGTCTAATTTGCACTTGTCACTTTTTACGTTTAGTATAATAGAACCTGCGACTGGTAAGCAATAGGCTACTTGACCTTGTTTTTAGTTATGTCCTAAACGCTACATAATTATTTCATTACACAAAAAAATATATATTACATAATTTTGAAACCTAAAACCTAAAAAAATATTTTAAAAATACACTTTTCAAAAACTGCCGAAAACACTATTCGCCATGTACTATTTGTAATCTGTGCTATAGTCCGTAGTAGTAAAATGGCGGTGTGACGTTGCGTTTGACGTTTTGACATAATCACTTTTAAGATGATTTAAGATGTCATGAACTATTTATTTACAGGTTCGTTCGTTTTACTATTATATAATATGTGTTTAGTGTGTTTGTGTCGTCACATCCTGGCCGGAAGTTACTTCGAGGTGTTTTCATCAGTAGAAATTAAAGAGCCAAAATACATATTTCTAAATCAACTTTAATGATCATTCTTAAGTTTTGAAATCGATTAGATATCGCTATAATACGTTTTCTTAAGCCAAGTACTAAAGGAAATACTCATTCAATGTATGAAATTAAATATGAGTCAAGTAGCCTATTACCGACGCTTATGAAAGTCTGCAACATCTCATTCATCATCATCATTTCATTACTAGGTGTGATTGGTGACGCAAATTGGGTATTTGCCTTGATGTAAAAATTTAGTTTTTTTAAACATTCAGAAAAACTAGGTATTACTATTTGATAGAAAAAAAAATAGATTTTATGTGTAGTTTTATAATTAGGAGCATTTCAAAGTTACAAAAAATAATATTTTCTTACAACATTAGTGTACAAAACCTACATAATTAGTTTACTTAAATCAAATACAAAAATATTTACTATGGTATGTATGAACATAAACGGGTAAACGCGTTGGAGATCTCAGAAATGTAAATTGCAAACATTTGTTACAACTTACAAGCGTATGACGTCACATGTCAGTACGACTTTTGTATGAGGCGTTTTCGCTAGACCCATAAGAGAGCTTAAACCAAACCACAATTGGCGACTAACATTTGGTTTTGGTCTCATTGGGAATGGAATATCACAAAATACATAATATTTTTATCTGGTTTTGCTTTTGGCACTTCTTATTCGTACGTTACGGTGTAGGCCGTATATTTTTTTAAGTAAAAACTTGAGCAATTGATAAGACAAATGAAAGATAGTGTATCCAAAAATGTTATATATAAGAATGTGCCAAAGGTAAAGTCATTAGTCAAAATATAATCTTAGAAGTAGCCTTAGAATATTTCTAGAATTCTACAAATTCTCTTCTTTTCATATATACTAACATACTAGAAGGAACTTTTTCATTAAACATTCTTATATCGATTTAATCTTTGCTAATATTGAAATCAATATCACTTTCAGAGCAATACAGACTGTGCCTGACAACTGTCTTCCAAAAAATGTAGATTTGTTAGTAAGATGAACTATACAATGCATGGTGCATGTATGCATGCACATAAGAATTGTGAACTAACAAAAACCATTAACATTTCAACCGACCTAACCAAGAGTATTTCAGGACATGCCTAAGGACAGAGTAGAATTTGGATCATAATAATTCTCCTAAAAAGTATTTACCTATTCGCACACAAAATTTCTAACTATCATAGATTAGAAATGCGACGGGGGGGGGGGGGGGGTCTCGAAAATGGTTTACATTATAAAAAAGTCATGTATGAAACCTCGCTTTTATTTAAAAATACCTATTCGAGGATACTGTATGGGTAGCCACTCCTGAAATACAAATTTACAATTACTTATATTTTATTATGCCAAAAATAAAGTCTGAATACAAATCTATAACTATAAAAAATTTCGTCTATTTATATTCATAATTACTGAAGTTAGCAAGGGAGGACGAACGGATAGACGGACGGCCAGAGCGAAACTATAAAGGTTACTACAGAACCCAAAAAATCCTCCTGCAAGTGGCAGTTAAAATAGGGAAATACACCCACAGTTACAGTATACACAGTTTGATGTAACCAAGAGTAACATTAAAATGTAGTTTGTATGGATTTGTGATGTTACTATTTTCACCCACTAGGGGCGCTGCATGTATTTACAAAATATTTCTAATAAGTTATCTAAAACTATTGTAACCTCCGTCATAACTTGATCTATTGAATACTGATGCAAGTCCCTATATTGTAGCCTATACACCTAAGGCCCCCTCAAAAGGTAAGAATCGATTTACATGCTCATCTTATTTTCACGCGTTTCATACCTGTTTATACAACTATATAAAAGCTATGATAAAATAATGTATAAACGTTTTTTTGCATGCTATTGTCATGGTTGATTGATATTGTCATACTTTGGGTTTCGTACGTAATGTTAAAACTGTATAATATTTTGTACAATGGATGTTGTTAGGTTTTCGTTTTGCTATATTTTTTTGAATTTCGTCGGTGTAAATATCTGCAGCTTTACATGGATTATATTATAAATTAGTGATTTTAATGGAATTACTGATAACTAAAAGGTGAAGAATTTTTTGAGTGTTAAAAGGTTTTAAATTGGCTTGTTTATATGCTTATGTAAATTCAATCGATACGGAACCCATGTAAATACATATGTTTTACAATTTTAATTGAACCTATGTCTATATACCACAGTTGATGTTGCACGTGCTGTTGCTTCCTCCGAGCCAATTTTAACCCTGTTTCCATATACATAAGGTGGTATTTCTAGGGACGGTCTGGACCTGGACGAGTGCGGGGGGCGCATGGTGCTACGCGTGCTGCTACAGCTGTGCTCGCAAAGCGCGTCGGCGTCGCTCGTGTCGGGGGCCCTAGCACTACTGTTCAGACACTTCAGTCAGCGACATGAAGTGCTGCAGGCTTTTAAACAGGTGTGTTGGCATTGTATAAAATTAGAAAAATTAAAACGTGTTGTAGCACAAAAAATGGGTTGTTAAAATGTGGGTAATGATGTGTACCTATTTATAAATTGACAAAAGCTGCATATCCCGGTGTATACTGAATATGGAGGTAGAGAAATTAAGCCATAAAGGTTTTGGCACACTGGCCTAAAAGTTAAGGCAAAATTATGCTAAATGATCATTCTGTAAATCCTTAGCTCCCTAACAAACAGATTGCAATCTGCTAAAGACGTGCTCCTATGCGCAAACAGTTTTGAGAGGTATGGATAAAAATCATTTTTATATTTCAAAAAATTAGGTCCAACTGCTAGTGTCAGACGCAGACGTGGAGTCATACAAGCAGATCAAGGCGGACCTGGACGTGCTGCGACAGAGCGTGGAGAAGTCCGAGCTGTGGGTGTTCAACAAGGGCCGCGCCGGCGTGCTCGAGGATAGCGGTGAGTGTAAGTCCCGGGTGTAGGTCCCCGTCCAGACGGAGAATTTATGTATCCTCCATAGCTCTCGAAGGGGACTTTAGGACCCGTCTCCTGAGGGTCAATTCTGCTAAATAAAACCTGCAATAATACAATTACAATCAAGTCCCGATGCGCTAAATCTACCAAACCGGTATTCTCGTAAATGTTAAACCAGCGACAAATGCGTTTTGATTGATCCTAACGTCACAAAATCAGTTTATGAGAACAAGTCGCTACACTTATAATACAATCAAAGTAAAATGAAAGTTTACTTAAAATCCGAGAATTGATGTTCTGTTTGATTGAAGTATAAAAAAATTACTTTAGGGTCGGTTAAACAAAACATTATTAATTTGGGCGAAGACTTCTTGTCAATACTGAACGTAGATTTGTTTCAAAATACTGCTGCATATTTTACTTAATGAAATCATATTATGTAATACAAAACTCCCGTGTGTACGCTCGTAGCTCGTAAACAAATTATATAATTAATTGTGTAGATCTCAAGGGTACAGTGGGGCCGGGCGGAGCGGTGCTTGAGCGAAACGCGTCTTTGGACAACGTTCTAGACAAGGAAGGAAGAGTGGCCAAAGGTGATCACATGAGCGAATACCAGAAAGTCAAACAGGTAAAAAACCATTTATCAATTTATTTTACTAACTTATTTTATGACTGCAACAAGATTAAAAAGGCTACTTGACTTGTTTTTATTTATGTCCTAAACGCTTCTTAATTGTTTCATTACACACAAGAAAATAATATAACATTATTTTGAAACCTAAAAACCTACAAAAAAAATATTTAAAAATACAATTTTTAAAAACCGCCGAAAACACTATTTGCCATGTTGGTTGATAGATTATCTCTGCTGTGACGTCATACTAGTACTATTTGTAATCTGTGCTATAGTCCGTAGTAGTAAAATGGCGTGTTACGTTCCGTTTGACGTTTTGAGATAAATAATAAGATGTCGGAACAATTTATTTACAGAAACGTTCCGTTTCACTACTACATATGTGTTTAGTGTGTTTGTGTTGTCGCATCCTTGCCGGAAGTTACTTCGAGATGTTTTCATCAGTGGAAATTAAAAAACAAAAATACATATTTTTAAATCAACTTTATTTATCAATCTTAGGTTTTTAATTTATGATATCACTAGAATACGTTTCCCTATGCCAAATACGAAAGGAAATACTCCTTCAATGTGTGAAATTAAGTATGAGTCAAGTAGCCTATTACCCACTTCCTTTTGTGCTGCACAGATCCTGAAGCGCATGATAAAATATTGCACGCACGGCAACAGCGACGCGGCGGGCGAGCCGAGCCGGCCGCGCCGCCACGAGCAGCGCCTGTTACGCAACATCGGCGTGCACAACGTTGTGCTTGACCTGCTGCAGGTAAGCAGTTGCAGGCACGGCAACAGATACGCGGGGAGCGAGTTTTTGTCACTACTCATCGTGAAGAAGTTAACTACAATTTGTATAGCTTCGAATTAGTTACATATTTTTGTCACTAGGGGCGTTGTTTCGATGCCATACAAATTGTAGTTAACTTCTTCACGGCGAGTAGAGACAAAAACTCGCACACAGCACACAGATGCGCGGGGAGCGAGCCGGCAATTATTTGTGAATCACAGTAAGTAGATATATTTAAGATCTTGTTTTATTTACTTCATTTTCTGATCAGGTCCCTCACGACGAAGCGGACAAGGACATGGACGAGCTACTGGCTCTAGCACACGAGTTCCTGCAGGGGTTCTGCCACGGAAACCAGCAAAACCAAGCCATATTGCACAAACACCTCGACCTGTTCCTGAACGCCGGAGTAAGATTACTTTTTTTTGTGTAGTAGGGCTAATAAATATTTTTTTTTGTTTATTGATGTTTGTGAAAGTATTTTTGTTTGTCAGTGTTTTGTTTTCCATAGAAGATAAGACTACACAAAAAGAAAATTTTCTAGGCAATTTACTATGTGTCATACGGCCGTACGCAAATTACTGCAACAAACACGCAAAATTGCCGCAACGTGCACGACGTATACGTACAATATCATATTGTACCAAATATTCTCAGACCAGAGAGGCGCAGACCGTGTGCGCGATATACGAGGACAACGCGGCGTTATGCGGACACGAGGCGAACGAGAAGGTGGCCGCCCACTTCGTGCACTGTATAGAGACGCGCGGCCGCCACCCTGCATACCTGCGGTTCTTGCGGACGATCGTGCGTGCGGGGCCGACACATATACGACGCAGTCAAGATTTAGTCATGCAAGAGGTATATATTAGTATTCAGATTATGACCAAGTGATATTGTAGAACAGGAGTTTATACTCTGATTTATAACAAAAATTACTCATTGATTACATTTTTATTCACTTTATTTCTCTTTTTCATTTGTCACTTACTGACTGAAATTAAAGTCATACTCTGATTTATAACAAAAATTAATCATTGATTACATTTTTATTCACTTTATTTCTCTTTTTTATTTGTCACTTACTGACTGAAATTAAAGTCATAGTAAAGTAAAATTATCTTGCTTGTTGAGTGAGCTACTGCAATTAATGTTTCCCAACTTTTAAATCTTTAATGAATTAATGTGATTCTTTTAGATGGTAAACGCTGGAGAGGATGTCCTAGTGTTCTACAACGACAAAGTCTCTTTCAACTACTTCATTCAAATGATGCGCCAGTACAAACAAACCAACGAGATGCCTGAGGCTTTAACGTGAGTATTCTCATATAAGATATATAACCTGTTAACACAATTTTTCATCATCCCTTTGCTGCTAAAGCTTACGCACGGTATCGAGAACGTAATGTGAGATTTTCCACATTTCCAGATACCACATAGACCTGGTGAAACTGTTGACGTGCTGCACGCTCGGCAAGAACGTGTACACGGAGATCAAGTGCCACAGCTTGCTGCCGCTCGACGACATCGTCAACACCATCACGCACGCTGACTGCATACCGGAGGTATGTGCTATAGCTACGTGTACGTTTACGTGCGCATACGCAACATGTATCTATACGTAACGCGCTAACTCGTGAAAAACTTGGTATATAGTGACATAAAATGTCTAAATGCTTACGCATAATATTATGACTTATTGCATCTAGTGCTCTAGCGACAATCCCGCATTGAGTGTTTACCGTTCCCATATTATTTTTCGATACAACTTTCTTTTTATAAGTGATATAATTGTTTATTTTAATTTTATACTTTTAAGGTAACATGGCGATACGTTTCACCATCCATATTAATTTGTTAGGTCAAAGAGGCGTACGTGGGCTTCCTGAACCATTGCTACATCGACACCGAGGTGGAGATGAAGGAGATATACTCGAGCAACTATATGTGGGACCTGTTCGAGCGATCCTTCCTGCTCGACATGCAGGCTATCCTGCAGGCGGACCCCAACTGCGGACCCGTAGCGTCTAGTGAGTAATAGTTATATACTAAACTGATTTATGTTATACAAGGGAATGCCTTCATCGAGAATTAGAATTTTATTCGATTAATATAATAATTTTATTTACCTCGATTTCTTTTGTGTCAATAATCTCATCGCGTTATGTGTAAGCTTTAAAAAGCTAAAATTTGTTTATAATATTATATTATTGTTTAGTCGTGTGTTATCTCAAGTATGAAATGTGCCAGGCTCGACATCCCATGAGACACGCAGCCGCGGGCCCAGTAACTCGCGGCAGGCGTGGGTGAACTACGTCACGGACGTGCTAATGCACACAATATGCACGTTCTTCAACTCGCCCTTCAGCGACCAAAGCACTACTGTACAGGTAAGAAATAGTAAACTTTTGATAGATACAATACCGTAGATTCTAAAGAAACCTTGGGTTAATTTTTAAAGTATCTCAATTTCCGAAAAACTGTCGACAGTAACAAATTAGAATATCTCCATTAAATACGTATGTAATACTTATGTTATATCAATGTAAAGTCCTTAATAATCACTAGGGAAGAGAGATGATGAGGTATTAGAGTTGGTAATGTTGGCGAGTGCGTACGACACGCACGACCCGTGCGTGCGCGACGCGCGGTACGCAACCGAGGACTCCATTACTGATGTAAGAAGTAGGGGGAGATTAGGCTAGATTCAGAGTGTAACCCCAGTATACATATACAGACACAACACAACAAAATATCATAGCATTTATATTCGAAAAAAAGTTACATACCTAACCTAACTTATTATTTTGTACAAAGTAGATAGTGGCGTGCAATGAATTTCCTCAATATTATGTACTTATAAATCAAAACCTCAAAGTCCTATAGTGTATAGTTTTTAAAGTTTTTAGCTAGTATTGTTTTTTTTAATTTATAGTTTTGTTTTTTTGTAAATAAAATGTATTTACAAATAATATTATTTACGTTAGTTAAGAACATTGGCTGCAATTTTTAATTTCGATTACTTTTCTTTATCCTATTTGCAATCTTTTGGAACAATAGTATCAGTATCAGGTTGGTTTATTTAATTTTAATCCATTCAAATTATTTGATAAAATCTCGTAATAGATCCTGAATTTGATTATTACGTGCATTACTTTTCACTACAATCATTGCACTTTTTTTGGTAAAGACAATTCCAAAATCTCCTTTTTTTTTAGACTCGCCAGTCTATCTTCGTGAAACTCCTTCAAACTACATTCCGTATTTACCAATGTCCCTGGCTTACACCGCCACAGAAACTGAACGTTGAGAAATGCATCAGAACCTTGAGCGAAGTTGGTAAGTTTTTTTCTAGAAAATAATACTATAGTGTTTATTTAAAAACGTTTAATCAATTTAGTATTGACAATCAATAAACCATAGTTTTAAAAGTAATGGAAAAATATAATTTGATATTTCTACGAATTCCACTAATACTTTTCCTGGCGGTGTTTTTCCATAATTTTACTGTTAATTAAAAAAAATAAAAAACCCGCCTGCGTCAAATAATTTTGATGTAACTCGATAGTGATCTCAAGCTAAACTCCATCAAGCCGTTCAGGCCGCAGATCGTGCCAAACAATTATACATACATACATACTCTCGAAAAACATAACCCTCCTTCTGGCGCAGTCGCGTAATTGAGGTGTTTGTTGGCAGCAAAATCTCGCAGTATAGCCATCCCCCTGGAATTGGAAGCCAAAATTCAGACGGTGTTTGAGAAAGCGGCCGCGCTCTCACGACAGACCAGCAAGTGGCTACTTGCGTCTAAAACATCAAAATTGGAGAAAATGGCTTCTCAGGTATATGACACTATAATTATAACTCCCCACACCGATTTCGGTGACAGTGGTCGATTTCATTGAAACCAGGCCAGTTAAGCAGGAGTAATATTTTACTTTTTAGGTGCCCATCCGACGCACGGATCATCTTTCTTGTCAGACAATCAGGTGATCAGCCTGCATTGTCCTAAACAATTTTAGAAACAACATTTTTATTGTTCCAATGTGGGAATCGAACCCACAACCACAACAGTCGAGAGCTAAGCTCTTACTACTAGACTACAGAGGCTATATTACATAGTTCTGTTTGTTATGTGGCTAACAAACAGAACTATGTAATATAGCTTGAGTGATAGATATGAGTGACACATTTAAATTAAAGGACTGGATTTGCTTAACAGCAGTATTTCTATTACATTTCAGCACTAACCTAGTTCTAAACTTCCAGTCGAATTTCCAAAACGACCGATCTGTGATGGAAGGTCTGCAGGAGATAGTCGCGCTGCTGGAGGAGCAGCTGCGGCCGCTGCTGCAGGCGGAACAGTCACTGCTGGTGGACATTTTGTACAAGCCGCACAAGCTGTTCACCAGCCCCGGAGAGCTCACGCACCCGGACACCGCGGGGATATTCATATCCAGGTCAGTTGAATGTATAGAGTAAAACTTGTACCTAAAACGTAAATAAACTAAGAGATGTTGGTAAATAAATGATGAAGACGAAAAGAAAAGCCACATATTCAAAATTATATAAAGTCTAAACTAAATAAGATGTGAGTATAGCTTACAAAACTTTGAAAAAGAAGAAAAAAATACGCTGTCCATTAAAATGGCTGAGTTTTTAAGTTTAATTTTTTAGGCTTATACGGCATACAGAGAAACTCTTAGAAGAGAAAGAAGAGAAGTTGTGTGTCAAGGTGCTAAGGACTCTGCGTGAAATGATGGCGGTTGATCCAGAATATGGAGAGAAGGTAGCTTAAAACTTTTATAGTAGTTAACAAGTCATTTCACATTATGAATATAGCCTGAAAAGCAAGAATGCGTACTTATTATTTTACAGGGCAACCAATTGCGCAACAAGTTGCTGTCGCAATACTTCATCATTCGCAAGTCGGAGCCGAAAATACAGGTGCCCGCGCCCAGCGTCACCGTGACACATGGACCGGGTGGTGAGTTACAATGAGGTGTATACGTGTACGCAGTACAAATTAGCGTATACGCAAATTTGTACGTAAATGCGTATACGTGCATTTAATTTGGCTACAGACAGATATGATACTGTTCTTAAAATCACAATAGGCTACTTGACTTTGTTTTTATTTATGCCTTAAACGCTTCATAATTGTTTTATTACACAAAAAAAATATATTACATTATTTTGTAACCTAAAAACCTACAAAAAAAATATTTTAAAAACCGCCGAAAACACTATTCGCGATGTTGGTTGATAGATTATCTCTGCTGTGACGTCATACTAGTACTATTTGTAATCTGTGCTATAGTCCGTAGTAGTAAAATGGCGGTGTTACGTTCCGTTTGACGTTTTGACATAAATAACTTTTTAAGATGTCATGAACTATTTATTTACAGAAACGTTCCGTTTCACCACTATATATGTATTTAGTGTGTTTGTGTCGTCACATCCTTGCCGTAAGTTACTTCGAGGTGTTTTCATCAGTGGAAATTAAAAAACAAAAATACATATTTTTAAATCAACTTTATTTATCAATCTTAAGTTTTTAATTTAAGATATCGCTAGAATACGTTTTCCTAAGCCAAGTACTAAAGAAAATACTCCTTTAATGTATGAAATTAAATATGAGTCAAGTAGCCTATACTAAATAGTAACGCAAATGTTAGCATCACTATATTTAGACAAACGCACATCTAGATTAATACAAAACTTAGATTTAAGAAAATAAATAATATTAAATAAATTGCTATCAAATCAGTATTAGTGTCGCGTTTAGTGTGACTAGGCTAAGAGGATTTTAGATAAATATTTCACTAGTGAAATAGATCTAATAAGAATGCTTGTTAAAATGTGTTAGTTTAGATTCTATTGATTTTTTATTTCACAATGTGCATGCGCAGCTGACAACCTTCAGCACCAGCCGAAGAGAGGTGGGTCCATCAATATAATATTATGTAACGTGCTTTGTGTGTTGTACATAAGTGTTGTATGGGTTCAATCCTACAGTACCTAGCTACAGATAGGTAACCCGTTTGATACACAAAAATTAAAAAACACGATGGACATTAGGAAAATGCCTAGTTGATGTGAAACATCGAAATTATTTTGTACAAATCATCTGTACGAACGTCTGACCCACCGCGATAGATGTTTCACATCCAAATACCTTCGTTGTGAAATGATTTGCATATCTCTTCCTTTTTTCGCTGATGTACGTTGTTGTATTATATACTTCCTAAAACCGCCAAGAATCACTACCAGAATTTTCCTAAACTGGTGATGGGCATGTAGCGTAGAAAAATAAAAATATGAATGTGTACTGATTTCACATTGTAAATATACCCTCTTACTAATAAAAATATTTACACAACGGATAATTTAAGAAACGTTGCTATCTTTATCTATCAAATGACATTTTCAACGCATCAGACAAAGACAGCAACGTTGTTTAAGTTATCTGTCGTGTAAATAGTTTTATTAGTAAGGGGGCTTATGCACATTCAACGTAAAATAAATGTTGTAGTTGCTTTTAGAAAGGGATAAGAGTTGCTTTAACAAAATCTATGAATTGTGTATTATAATATGGAAAATCCTATCGAGACCCGATTTTAATTACATTTTGTAAATACTTTAATCGAAGTTATATAAAAAAAAAAATAGCACCGAGATAATGTTTTACCAATATGCAATATTATTGTAAAATAGAAGAAGTTATATCAATCACATTTTTATATTTAAACCATAAACAGCGAAAATCCTCCTGCGCACTGGACAGACGCTGGCGCAGGTCCAGGCGCACCTGGACAGGGAAGGAGCGTCCGATCTGGTGGTGGAGCTCGTCATCAACAGCACCAACCGCCAGGCCATCTTCCTCGAGGCCATACAGCTGGGTGAGCATGTACTGATGTAACACATTAGACATCCTCCCCCGCGCGGAGCAGACTCTTTCGCAAATACACAATATAATATGTATGTTAATTTACGTAGTTGATACATATAATATGTATGTCATTACATATGTGTATTCGCGAAAGTCTAAACTATAAAGGATACATCCAATGAAAAGCCTGTCTTAAAAATATCTATAATAGCATGTAGTATGCTAATTCTAGCAATGAAGTTGATTCTAACATGTCACCAAAGATTCGAATGTCAATATTTAACCCCCATCTATTGTCCAATAGGTATAGCTCTTCTAGAAGGCGGGAATCCAATCATACAACATAGCATATTCACCAAACTACTAAATGGAGAAATATCTCAAGCTTTCTTAAAGGTAACGCATATTTACTTTTATCTTCTCTTATGTATAGTAACCAAACCAAGAGCATGTCAAGACATGTCTAAAGAGGGAACCGTAACAACGCCCAATAGGATTTCTTGACTTCAAAAATTATTGTCCGATTTCGCTCAAAATAATTTTCCAAAAGAGTTTTTAGCTTGATCTATCACCATGGAAACTTACAAGTTTCTATCTCTTATAGTTCAGAAATGCCAGGGGGGACCAACTTATAAACCAATTTGGAGGCCGATTACTCGAAAATGATTGCCTTTGTAAAATAGTCATGTAATAAACCTTTCCCTCTATTTAAATGACCTATTCAACGATACCCTACACGATGGGGTAGAATGAAAAAAATATTTTTCATCCCTACTTTACATGTATGGAGAGCCATCCCTAAAATGTAAAATTATTATTATTTTATGATGCCAAAACCGAGATCTATATACAGTCTTTAACCATGCCAAATTGCAGCAATTTATATTCATAAGTACAGAAGCTAGAAGCGCGAAGAGACAGACGGACGGACAGAGCGAATCTATAAGGGTTTTTTGAGCATTACGGAACCCTAAAAGTAAGATTTAAAGATCAGGTGAAATATTAAGTATAGGTACCTGAGGTTTGCGGAGAATGTAAATAGAATGGGAAATGTAAAGTAACAAACATATTATATTTGTAGGTATTCTACGACAAGATGCGCGAGGCACAACAGGAGATCCGGTCACTGGCTGTCAGTACTACCAACGCTGCGGGTGAGAAGCGCCCCTCCACCACAGATAAACAGAAGTCGCCCTCCGCTGACGGTACATAAACTTTTTAAAACTGTGAAATTGATGATGCGTCTATTATAGATTCTAGACTCGACAGGTACTCAAAAAGCCAGTTAACAGTTAAATTTCTGTTGCGAATAAAAGGAACGCCGATGGCTTATGTAGTATATAGAATACTTTGATACAGGATAAATGTAGTAATGTCATTATTTTGCACTTGTACAGGAGCGAAAAGCGAGAAGAACGCAGGCGGACCACTGGTTGTGGGAGAGGACATGGACGACGAGGTCAACAACGCCTGCAGCGCCGCCGTCAATGCCTACTCCGACATACACACCATGTCGCAAGGTAACGTCAGACACGCACGCATGCACATACATACACACACACATAAACATACAATATACTCAAACGTATTAACCTTGATTAGCATGTAAAACAACACGATTTTCGGCCAAATACGTAACTAAAGCGTTTTTCCTTTTGCATGAAGGCACGACTGTGTTAGAAGAAATAATGGCGGAAAAGAAAAGTGAAAAGAACAATGATGTCCTACCGCCGAAAGTGGCCATCATGAAGCCGATACTGCGATTCCTACAACTGCTCTGTGAAAACCACAACCCGGAACTTCAGGTATTATAAAAAGTTTTCAATGAAAATGTAATTTGATTTTAAATATAAATTTACCGTAGTAAATGTATTTACTATTAAAATAGCTGAAATACATATGCCTATTAAATAAACTTGACATGAATTGTCTAAAAGAGCGTAGATAAGATAAAGTATTTGTTTACAGAATCTCCTGCGCAACCAGAACAACAAGACGAACTACAACTTGGTCTCGGAGACGCTCATGTTTCTGGACTGCATCTGCGGCTCGACCACGGGCGGCCTAGGGCTTTTGGGGCTGTATATAAACGAAGGAAATGTAACGCTTATCAACCAGACCCTAGAAACGCTTACTGAATACTGCCAAGGTATTTTAGATTAATTGCGTTTTTCCTGAGCGTCCGAATTTGCGTACGCTTCCGCACTGTGCGTGCAGGTGACATTATAGTGAATACACATTGTATATTATCACCCCCTTACTAATAAAAATATGTACAGTGAATAAGCTATACAATGTTTTGTCTGTCAAGCAAATTTTACAACTTATAAGACAAGGACAAAACAAATCCACTGTGTAAATATTTTTATTAGTAATTGGGTTTTTGTATTAATGATTTAAGAGTGTCGCTCTTTATAAAACAAATTTGATAAAATGATATCTTCCATGCCTCTTTATGAATGAACGTCTATTTCCACAGGTCCCTGTCACGAGAATCAGAATTGTATAGCGACTCACGAAAGCAACGGTCTCGATATTATAACGGCGCTGATACTAAACGACATAAACCCACTGGGCAAGACGCGTATGGACCTAGTTCTGGAGCTTAAGAACAACGCCTCAAAACTACTACTGGCCATCATGGAGTCTAGGAACGATTCGGAGAACAACGCCGAGAGAATACTGTACAATATGAATCCTAAACAGTTGGTGAGTTCAACTTATAAAAATATACAACACAAGCTACGGCAACTAACGCAAAGGGTTCTTTATTCCTTTGCAAAAAATACATTTACTTAAAGTTTTAACATATAATTACTTATTTTAAATACATACTATAATATAAAACATTGAATAAACTATCCATCTAGCCAGAATTACCATATAACAATGATTTTGTTACCAAGCTTTTTCATTTATACCGGTATAATTGGTACAGGTAGACGTGGCGTGTTCGGCGTTCCACCAGGAACACTCGATGGACGCGGACTCCGACTCCGAGGACGACTCGCCGGTGCAGGGTGTGTCACCTAAAGAAGTATGTAGATATTTTAATTATTATCGACTTTAATTTTATTAAAATTAGTTACCTCTCTATACTAACAATAAAGAGGAAAGATTTCTTTGCTTGCATTGAATAGGCTCCGAAACTACTAGACCGATTTTGATGAAATTTGGCACAGATATAGAGTAGACCACGGGGAAGGTCATAGGCTAATTTAAATTGCGGCAAAATGTACGGTATCCGTGGAATTTCCTTTTGCGCACACGAAGTCGCGCACATTATCTAGCTATTTATATACGAGTACATAAAAATACATGACACTAAAATACTAATGAAACCTTTGATTTATGTAGGTGGGGCACAACATCTACATCCTGTGCCACCAGCTGGCGGCGCACAACAAGGACCTGGCGGCGCTAGTGCGCGCCACGCCCAGCGGCCCCGCCGCGCCCGCGCTCAACTACTACCGCACGCACACCGCGCAGATTGAGGTATGTCACACGATACACGTCTAAGGTCCGATATTAATAACGTATCTAAAATCTTAGATTGACTTCAATCTTAGGTTCTTAAACAAAAATTGACGTGAAATTAATCCTAGGATCGTTGAAATATATTGAAATCTTGATCTCAGATAGCTAAAATGAGATTAACATTGATGATTAATTTCGGGCCTTAATATTATACCCAACATATTATGTCTACCCTAGACATCTGACGGCCTGTTGCCCGCAGTAGTTGGCAGAAACCACTCACAGGCTGCAGTTGTAAATGTTAGGCGACCTCTGCGGCTCATTAGTTAGCAGGTTGGTGCTCAATCCGGAGGTCGCGGGTTCGAATTCCGCCAGGGGAACAAAAAGTTATCTTTGTTCCTGAGTCATGGATGTGTATTAATATTCGGATACTTAACACGGGGCGGAGAATGTAAATTAAATTACGAAACCAGTCTAAGCTAGAGAGTAACTGCTGCCGAATTACACTATACTTCTTGCATAAGTAATAAATTATGGCTTACCTACTTAAGTTCCTTTTCCCTCTGTTCTCACGATATTTTTCTACATCGTGTACGTTGTCCTCGCAGATAGTCAGAACGGATCGGAGTATGGAGCAGATCGTTTTCCCCATACCGGAGATATGCGAGTACCTGCCGGCGGAGAGCAAGCTGCGCGTGCTGCAGACGGCCGAGCAAGACGACCAGGGCAGCAAAGTGGCGGATTTTTTCTCCAGGCTTGATAACCTGTTCCACGAGATGAAGTGGCAGAAGAAATTACGGGGTAAGTCGTTCACTTATGGACATTATGAGATCAGATAACTACAATTTTTATAAAAACTATAACCCAACTATGTTAATTATATAGCTTATGTTATATTTAAATTGGACCAGTAGTTTAGGTGCTACGGTGGAACATACATTAAATACATAATTAGAACAAAACATTACCCTTACTTTTGGCTTCGCCGTAGTCGGGTAAAAATACATGACGTAAGCGATTACTGAAATCCTTTTTATCGATGGAGAAACAATTGCGTTGCCCGTCTATAGACCTTTAAAGCGTTATTTCACGCCAGATTACTGCAAAGCCGCATAATCCTTGTCAAGTCTATTTGAGACGAGGCATATAGCTCTCTTTTGGCTGTCTTATTATTATAAGTCAATCATCGTGTTTTCACAGGTCAATCGTTTCTTTTCTGGGTGTCGTCGTACATGTCGCTCTGGAGCAATATACTGTTCAACTTCGCAGTTCTCATCAATGTTATAGTCGCCTTCTTCTATCCCTTCCAAGATGAAAATCCTAGTAAGTTACAGACCAACTCTATGCTACTACTACTTTTTATGTGCTATTCATTTAATAAAATATTTAAGCTAATATTTAATAAATTATTTATAAAACTTTAAGTATGCTCCGCAGAATATGTCTGCATGCTTGTACTTTTACGTACGTGCGATAGGTTACGTGACTAGTACGAGCGGGCTTAACGTAAACGTAATACGTAAACATAATTTGAATATACGCTCGTCGTTTACGTCGTTTGTATTGAAAATTATTATGTTACGTGCGCTGTTATATATATGCTTATACGTACAGTAGAATCTAATGCTAATGGCGCTCGACAATCATCGTTTTTCTACGGATGAGACAGCTGATGTATGAAAAACGACGATTATCGAAAGACATTGAGATCGTGGCCTTACTGTGCGTGCGTTCGCTGCGGTTGCGTGTACGCACGTTGTGTGCGTGCCTGGACGTACACGCTTACAACTCTATTCATGGTTACAGAACTCGGTCAGCACCTTTCAGCGGTGGTGTGGTGCGCGTCGCTGGCGGCGGGACTGTTAGTCACGTGGCTGCCGCGCGGCTCGGGAGCGCGCGCGCTGCTCGCCAGCGCCATAGTGCGGCTCATATTCTCCGCCGGGCCCGAGCCCACGCTGTGGACGTTAGGGATGGCTACTGTGAGTATTGTGTAAATGCTATACAGTCGTTTAAAATAATAATAGAAATACTATATATTCTTCTCCCAAATTAAACAAAAAATACAAGACAAAATAAATATAATACTTAACTTAGAACACAATGAATATAATAAAATAAATGAATAAGTCACAAAATCTATTATAAGACGACGCACATACAGGTATTTGTGCGATCTAGGCGGCCAAAATTATTTTTTTGCTTTATTGTTTTCCAATCAACACAAATAAGAAAATAATACAAGTTTAAAAAGAAATAAGCGTATATTCACAAAAAAAAATAAGTACGTATATTAAAAAAAGAAAAAATTACTTAGTTTGACTAAAAGTTTAGTCTTCTTCGCTTTCTGAAGAATTTTCTAATATATTCGGTTCTGCAGATACTAATATGTCCATCCAACGTTTCGAGCATAATTGTGTTAGATTTTCTTTTTTTCACCTCACGCATACTACTTAACAATGGGTCAGAACTAAGTAGAAGACGGTTGAATATGTCTTCATTGAAACTTTCCCTAGAAAATTTCCTCGCAAAATCTTGGCGGTAAATTCTAAAGTGTTTGTTTCGAGCTTCAGCTGCCTCCTCTGAGAGTTGCTCGATAGGTAAAAGTGCGTTTTCTATAATGACTGCGCCATGGACCAAGACTTTATGCATTGTTGGCGTCATAGGATGCCAATTATATAGGTTTACATAAAGACGAGTCGTTTCTAAAGCATACTTTTTATATTTTATGGGATCAATTTGAAACCCGCTTGTAATTGTTTCCAATATAACTTTTAACCTATAAATTAATTCATAGTCAATTCCTGTTATTTTTGAGGCTAATCTTGGATTCTCAAAAAACCTTCTACTTGTATTACCATCATTAGTGTTACCGAAATTTTGTTTAGGCATATCAACCAAAAGACCAGTTTCTGTTCTAAACCTATCTTGTATATATTTTTTTTCGTGCTTCTTGGTCTTTTTCTTCTTGCGTTTTTCTTTCTTTATATTTTTTACTTCTAGTTTTTAAGCTAAGTGTAAAATACTTTCATATATACGAATTCTAGCATGAAGTACCGATATCCTGAATTCAAGAGCCGCAAAATTTACTTCAGTCGTATAGTTACTTAAGTCATTAAAATCTTTTGTCGTTGCTCCACAAATGTAGCACTTACTTGTAGACTTCGTACCTGTGGCTGCATTGCAGACCTTTCCATCTACCATTGTCATTATAAATGTGTGCTTAATAAAAAACTTCTTCCCGGCTATGTCAACTTCGGTTGGAGCTAAAGAGCTAATAGAGCTCTTAATATATCGTATTTCCTCTTCAGTGACGTCATTATTTTCCTTTATAAACCGGAACCTTATTGGTCGACAAAACGAGATTTTCAACGAGATTGAAGAAGGCGTTGGATTTTTCCATAATACTTTTCTGTTGTTATGTCCACAAGCTAACTGAAGGGGCACAAAACAGCTTTGAAAAAGATTTACGTCTGAATTTGAATCCTTTTCATGTTTTTGTTTATATTTTGACTGTTGGGACCCATCGCAGCTCCATTTACTTATTAAAGTAATGGATTCCCGCTCTTCCTCCTTTAAAGTTAACAAAACCTCTTCTAGGTATTCCGATAAACGCCTAACGGTAACATCCATTAAAGGTTGTAACTGAGCTTCGGCACTGGTACTCGTTACTGTACAAGTTTCTTTAGGTGGATAGCATTTCTTTTTGGCTTTTTGTAAGACACTGTGACAAGGGAAAAACTTCTTATTCGTTTTTCTTATTATTTCATATTGACATTGTGTCAAATCAGCATCTACAAACATTTGCAAAGCTTGCATTGGTGTCAAGGCGTGGTGCTTTTTAGAAGATTTTGTTAGATAAAATGCCTTCTTGTATTTACTGGCTCGTGTCGAAGTACTCGTGATATCTTTGAGAACATTAGATGCATCTCTTTTACCAGATTTCCCCAGTTCCACCTGCGCAGCATGTATTATGACCTCCGTGTCGAAACCGAAACGAAGTTCTTCGGTCTTTCGCCTTTTACTCCTCTCACTTGCCTCTTCAAACAATTTAGGTGGTCGACCTGTTCGTTTTTGTGAAGTCTCAACAATAGGGATTTCAAACGTACCATCCAGCCATGACCGGTTGTATTTGAGAAATACGTCCTCTTTATAGTGAGATTTGGTCCACCTTTGTTTGATTTCTGATTTGAAATGAGCAAAATCACATTTCAACTTAGCAATTTGGTCTTCATTATATCCTTTACACAATAAAAGTTCATCTTTTAAATAGTTTAATTTTGCATCAAAATTAGGCAAATTTTCTTCCTTAATAAGGTCGTACAAGTATTTGCGGGTCACAATTCTCACTCCTGATGCACCCGGTGAGCCTAAAACAAGCGTACGTTAAGTAACGAGTCACTTATATTAAGGCCCGTATTAATAAACCGTTCTCAAACTCGTTCTCAAGACCTTTCTTGGCTGAGACAGTCTCAAGTAACGATTAGCTTCTCAAGTCGGTCTTTAATTCATAGTATGATCTCAAGACCGTCTCAGTTGATAACGTTATTGAGATCACTTACTCAACTTTTAAGCGTCATCTACACGACAAAGAACGAAGAAAATAACGTTTCGTTTACACATCTACAAAGAACGTATTTATTGATTATATATTCCTTCAATATTTCTTTTTAAAAATGTAATATTTAATAATATAAATACCAAAAAAACTTTAGTCTGTATTCTTTATATTGAAAAAACTGATTTTCATTAATTTTTACGTATATATTAATATTTATTATTGTCTAGCATAATAATATCCATATTTTTCGTCCCGAACCCATTCGGGTATGGGTCGATGCTCCTCTTGGGTCATCGGACCATTGCCTAGTTCGGAGCGTGGTGCCTCTCACCACCTCGTCGCAACCACTTCCATCTGGTAGACGACGTGTTTGGCACTACAGGTCAGCAGACTGGGACGGAATGCGCTCTTTCTTTGCATCCTACCCATGGGGGCAGATTTGCTTCAAGTCAGAGGATCCTAGCACCTGCGCTGACTCGGTTGCCGGCGTCGTGCTGCAGGGCATGGAATTGTTTGTTCCTAGCTCAGCGGTGCCCGTCGGTGGCAGGTCTCGGCCCTGGTTTGGTGGGTCCTGCCGTGACGCACATCGTCGCAAGCGGGAATGCTACCAAGCTTGGGCTAGGACAAAGGCCGCTAAGGATGTAAACTCTGACTCACTCAAGAAGAAGTAACAACTCTGCTTCCAGGTTCTTTAAGAGGCAAATTACATTGGCAAAATCGGATTACGTTGGGAGAATTGGCGAGAGACTGGCACGCCTGCCATCTGGCTCTCGTGCGTTCTGGTCTCTCGCCAAGGCTGTCCAAGGTAATTTCTGTCGGTCGACACTTCCACCTTTGCGCGGGGAGGATGGTTCATTGGCCTATTCCGCAAGGGAGAAAGCCGATCTTCTTGGCTCTATCTTTGCGGAAAACTCGACTCTTGACGACAGGGGGAACACTCCTCCTACCACCCCGAGGTGTGAAACCATAATGGCGGACGTCCGCTTCACACAGTGTGCTGTGCGGAAAGCACTATTCTCCCTGGATGTCAACAAGTCGAGTGGGCCCGATGGAGTATCTCCTATTGTGCTGAAGGTGTGTGCTCCAGAGCTGGCACCGGTTTTAACGCGCTTATTTAGACACTTATGTCCTCGGCGTTGTCCCACATTCATGGAAGACGGCTCTAGTACACCCGATCCCTAAAAAAGGCGACCGCTCAGATCCGTCCAACTATAGGCCTATCGCCATCACCTCCTTACTCTCCAAAATTATGGAATCCATAATCAACCGCCAGCTCATGGGCTACCTGGAAGAGCACCAGCTGATCAGCGACCACCAATATGGCTTCCGCAAAGGCCGATCAGCTAGTGATCTTCTGGCTTTACTAACTCACCGTTGGGCGCAGGCGATTGAGAGTAGGGGTGAGGCACTAGGCGTTAGTTTGGACATAGCGAAAGCCTTCGATCGGGTTTTGCATAAAGCCTTACTATCGAAGCTTCCATCCTATGGGCTTCCTGAGAGACTTTGTAGGTGGATCGGCAGTTTCCTTGCGGAACGGAGAGTTAAAGTCGTCGTAGACGGCTCATGCTCGGACTCCCGGACCGTAAATGCTGGTGTTCTCCAAGGCTGCGTGTTATCCCCGACATTGTTCACTCTGCATATCAATGATTTGTTGCATACCAGTGGCATTCATTGCTATGCGGATGACAGTACCGTGGATGCACTGTATTTCGGCCGCAGCAATATCTCTCGGGATCACGTCGATGAGTGTCGGAACAAACTTGTGTCTGAAATCGAATCATCCCTTGTGAAGATTTCCGATTGGGGGGACTAAATTTAGTCCAGTTTAACCCTTCTAAGACTCAAGTTTGCGCGTTCACCGCTAAAAAGGCCCCCTTTGTCGCATCACCACTCTTCGGAAACACTCACCTTTGTGCCAAGCCAAACATTGGCATTCTGGGCGTCGACATTTCGAGTGTTGTCCAGTTTGGCGGTCATTTGGAGATCAAGGCTAAAATGGCCTCCAAAAAACTCGGAGTACTCAACAGGGCCAAACAGTACTTCAAGCCGGCTCACCGCCTTAAACTGTATAATACAATGCGTTTTAAAAACAGTTTTCTGCCACGCACAGTAAATCTCTGGAATTCGTTGCCATCAGCGGTCTTCCCCAACAACTGCGACATTGGGTTATTCAAGAAAAGAGCATATTCTTACCTGAAGGGTAGGCAACGCACTGGCGTCGCTGGTGACCGTGGGCGGCGATGAATCACTTACCATCAGGTGACTCGTCTTGCTCGTTTGCCTCCTAGCTATTATAAAAAAAAAAAAATTAACAACTACGTAAAACGGAATGCGGATCATTGCCATTCGTAAAAAGTTCTTCTTCTTCTTTAAAGTGGCTCCTTAGTGATTCACCAATGTGTTGTGTTGAACTCTGCCTTATGAGTGGGTTTTATGAATAAACAAGGGCACGGTGTACGGGAGGAAGTCTGTTGAATAATCTAAAACCTAGAACAGGCAAATTTAGGGCCAGTACCAAATTATGTACATAAAGTTTCAGTAAAAGGAGTATTTACAAAACACAGAACAGATTTAAGGTTGATACGGCGAGGAATGGAAGGGTAGGTATATATGATATAATGATAGATAATATAATGATATAATATAATGATATAATAGATATATAATGAGATAGATCATATAATGAGGATTGTTTTTTGGGCAGCGAAAAATAGTTCTGCTGTCAAGTGTCAAATCAAGTCAATTAATATAAATCAAATAGGTAATTCGTTTAATATAAATAAATATATTTAAATAAAAATATTTCTACAAATACTCGACACTGGCAGAATGGTGCAAAACCTTTGCAACCGCGATTACCAAAAAAAAAGAAGAATAAATATTAATCATGTATCAATATAGCATCTTTTTTTATAACTTTACTAGCTTTTGCCCGCAGCTTCGCCAGCGTCTGAGAGTGTTCGTGGCAAAAAACTTCTTTAGCAAATATACCTGCAATATAGTAATAGCACAGAGTAAAAAAAAAATACTTCTATGTCCGTCTCCTGGTTCTAAGCTACCTCCCCACCAATTTTCAGCCAAATCGGTTCAGCCGTTCTTGAGTTATAAATAGTGTAACTAACACGACTTTCTTTTATTTATATAGATTTTGTGTTGAGTATGTAGTGTAAATTCTGAGTTTGTTTAATAATAAATATTTAGATTTTAATTTACATAATTGTAACACACCCAAAAACACCACAAATAATAATGTACTGTATCCCAATTCCCAAGCAAGCCGTTCTCAAGTCAAGGTTTGACTGTACCCACGAAACCGCGTCTCAAGTAACAGTTTGACAGCAATGCAAGTAACGAGTCCCGTTTAATATGTTCGTACTCACTTGATACGCCGTACCCACAGCTGTACTTAAGTACGGTCTATTAATTAAAACAACGTCTTAAGTACTTTCTTGAGAATTGTCTTAGAGATAAGAACGCTTTATTAATACGGGCCTAAATTGCATTTTTTATATTTTATCTTTGAACTCCCAAAAATGAACTTATCCAGACATTTCCGGAGATATTTTTAATGGTAATTAGAGAAAAATACTTAACATATTAACTATACCATTAATCATAGCCCGATCTATTATTTAAATCAAAATTAAGAATATCACTATATGAAAAAGGTGTTCTGTTAGTATACAAATATATTTCAAGTTTATTAAAACTTTAATAATGTACTTTGTAAGTTTCTTACCTGCACTAACAGAATCCATCACTTTCAAATTATAAAATAAACACAAAATACTTTAGTGTCTAGTTTGGAGTAGCGCCGAGAATAGATACGTACAATTGATGCAACGTTACAATTCCGACTGACGGCAGGGGTGCGGGGTGAGGTTGGGGGTAGCGGCTATTGTTTTCAGGCAGGTAATTTATTCGGGAAACCGGTTTTATGACTCATTGTTAATTGTAAAACGGGACTTTTGGCCGCCTAGATCGCACAAATACTTGTATGTGCGACAGTAAGCGTCGCCTCTTTGGCGTAGGCCTCCTCCAATAGCTTCTACTGTTATCTGTATCTAGCTGCTCTCGTTCTGCTCTAACTCTTTGTGTGCAAATATATTTATATAAGGTTTCTTAATTTTAAAATCAACTACAGATATTTTGGGCATATGATCTACTGCTCATATAAAGATGTTTAGGAAAAAAATTATTGTCATACTCAAAGTAAAAAAATCATCTCTTATGGGGTGAATATCCGCTCAATGCAAACGTGCCTATATAAAGGAAGATTTTTTTTCGAGTAGTTAATAGTTATTTTTCTGCCTAAACGTCTATACATAAGCAGTAGATCATATCCCCAAAATATCTGTAATTGATTTTACCGAACCTTATATAATAAAGTCAAGAAAATCCAGAAAGATTTTGTACCTGTTCCTGGAAATGAAAATTACTTACATGAAAGTTCGCTGTTTTGGGAACATGTTACATAACAAATTGCATATTTTTTCCTTTTTATAATATCCTTATCTTTATAATATAAAAGTTATTAGTAATTCTAAATAGAACCTTGTGTATTAGTCGGTAGCTTTTATTTTGTCTTGCAGATAGTGGTGAAAGGTATTCACCTGGTGAGCATCATGGGCAACCAGGGCACGCTGTCCAAGTCCACGCGCAACGTGATCACGGACCCCGAGCTGCTCTACCACAGCGTCTACCTCGTGTTCTGCTTCCTCGGCATTTGCTGCCATCCGTTCTTTTTCTCCGTTCTTGTGAGTATATATTTTTTAATATCTATGGATGCTTCACACCACGTCAATCTGGCCCCGTGCTAATAATCCGAAGAACTTGTGTTACTGGTACCAGACAATGGAAATATGCTTATTACTTTTATACTATACAATATATTTAAATAAATATAGTATACATTTAAGTTTTTTCTTATATTTACACATATTTAATACAGAAACCTTTTTGTTTTTGTTAAGCACCTGTCCACGCTACGAACTGCGCGAAGAAATGAGTTTCGTCTTCACAAGAATAGACAAAATGACACATTTTGTTTATCAATCTGTAATTTTGTTAGCCCAAGAGCTACTAGGAAATTTAGAGCAGGTGTTTGAGGCAACCTGAAACCTTGTCCTATACTTCTTCTATAGTATACTAAAGTCTCAGCAGGACTGGCTGAACAGAAGCGGGGCTAAGTCAATTGACAATTTTCAATATTTATTTGAAAAAAATATGTTTGAGCCAATTTAGAATTTTGATACGTTGTAGTTTAATATTTAAGGAGTTGGAAAAAAAGCCACGCCATTTAGTCGGGGCTTTAACCTGCCCATACCAGTGTAAAAGTATATTGGAAAAGACAAGGATAATGGATTGCTGACATCTAGCGGCTATTTTATGAACTCCGATGTTTTATGTTCGCAATACCTGCCGACAAACTGCCACGCAGTTTGGCAGATTTATTACCTTGTGTAAAAATTTATTTGCCAATAAAGTATTTATTAATATTTTAAATCTACCTCAATGTGATATGGTTCATAAAGTAACCGGTATAAGTCAGAAAACTATAAGTTAACCTATATTATATTGGAAAAAGGTTGCGAAAAATTCCGAACATAAAACATCGGAGTTCATAAAAGAGCCGCTAGATGTCAGCAATCCATCACCTTGTCTTTTCCAATATACTTTTACACTGGAATGGGAAGGTTGAAGCCCCGACTAAATGGCATGGCTTTTTTTCCAACTCCGTAAATATTAAATTTCCAAAATACTTACTTAGCCCCGCTTCTGACCAGCCAGTTCTGCAGTCGCGTGTTGGTATACAATATGAGAAGTATAGAATAATGATTCAGCTTGCCTCAAGCTCCTGTTCTAAATTTACTAGTAACTCTTCAGCTATGTCTATTCTTCCGAAGAAAGAAACCATTTCTATGGTGATTGTTTGCCCCTAGTTGCTAGACGTGGTGTACCGCGAGGAGACTCTACTCAACGTGATGCGGTCGGTGACGCGCAACGGTCGCTCCATCCTGCTCACCGCCGTGCTGGCGCTCGTGCTCGTCTACATGTTCTCCATCGTGGGCTACATGTTCTTCCGCGACCACTTCCTCCTCAGCGTCGACCGGCTGGACGGTACGTGATCACTGTTGCCATGACAACTGCCACTCCATCCTGCTCACCGCCGTGCTTGGGCTCGTGTTCGTCTACATGTTATTCCGCGATCAGCTCGTCTTGTATTCGTCGTCGGTTTTGGGACTAGCTTTCCGGACTTATTAAAGTTAGCGAATTTTACCAACGTACGCTTTAATCAATTATTATTATTACACGTATTTTGATAGTGACATTAATGTATGTTTGATTAATCACCAGATGATGACGACCCGCGGTTCGACAACGGCTGCCTATCCGGCGATGAGGGGGAATCCTGCACGGTCGCGGGCGCGGCGACCACGTCACGTTACACGCGCCCGCCGCGCTTCGTGAGCGTGGGCGGCGAGCTGCGCGAGCGGAGCTGCGATTCGCTCATCATGTGCATCGTGACCACGCTCAACCAGGGGCTGCGGAACGGCGGCGGTATTGGTGATATACTGCGTGCGCCAGCTAGCTTTGTACGTCAAATTTTATGACAGTTTTGGTGATGTGAAATTTTGATTGCCCGTATTTAAATTTTATTAAATACGGGTGGTAACTGAAACTTTTTAAATACACTGAGTTACTAGAATGACCTTTTTGTATCTCCGTACACCACATACATTTTATGTTTCTTTACATAATTGTAAAGACAATATAACCCGTTTGAAAGCGCTTAATATTAAAATCGGCCAAGTGCGAGTCGCACTCGCGCACGAAAGGTGAAAAAAATGTTTGTTGTATGGGAGCTCCACTTGAATATTTATTTTATTCTGTTTTTAGTATTTGTTGTTATAGCGGCACCAGAAATACATCATCTGTGAAAATCTCAACTGTCTAGCTATCACGGTTATGGGGATACAACCTGGTGACAGACGGACGGACAGCGTCGAAAGCGAAGTCTCAATAACAGGGTCCCGTTTTTATCCTTTGGGTACGGAAACCTAAAAACGTAATATCAAGAGATCTAGACGGAAAATACACTACTAAAGTGGCAAAAACTTGTGATAATATTTCAGGAACCTCTGTTCGTGGCGCGCGTGGTGTACGACCTGCTGTTCTTTTTCGTCGTCATCATCATCGTGCTCAACCTCATCTTCGGTGTGATCATCGACACATTCGCTGACCTCAGGAGCGAAAAGCAGCAGAAGGAGCTCATATTGAAGAACACGTGCTTCGTTTGTGGTAAGTTTATATAGAAAATATATTTAAATATCTATACAAATAAATAAAATTGAAGTGTCTATTTGTAATTTTAAATTAACAGCTTTTCACTTAATGCATATGAAAGTAACGGTACTTGCAATATTTTTTTTTATTTTTTTATTTTTGTATGTCTGTCTGTTTGTTCTGGCTTATCTTTGAAATTTTCGGACCGATTGTCACGGTACGGTTACAAGGTGTAACTTAGGCTACTTTTATCTCCGTTTCCGTTAGATCTACGCAAAGGAAGCACCAGCTAGTGAATAAATGAAAAATATGATTTTATTGCACGTATTTGAATATTTGAATTCAATAAAAATACCCTTCTTTTTAAAGTTTTAGAGGGGAAAATAATAAAAAACGACGTGTAAAAAAGGTTCGGTGTGCCTAAAATAGTCGTTAATACCAAGTTTTGCTCCTACAAATTCATTTTGTGAAAACTTCGTCTACGCTACGTCTACTTTCACGTCTGCGATAGTGTTGAGCTGCGGGCCGACCTACAAAGGGGTCAAATACATTGAATACCAATAATCCCATACCGCCTTACTAATAAAAATATTTATACAACGGATAACCTATACAACGTTGCTATCTATGTCTGATACGTTGGAAAAGTCACTTGACAGACAAAGACAGCGACGTTGTTTAAGTTATCCCTTGTGTAAACATTTTTATTAGTACGAGGGATAATGTACTAAGGGCCTTTCACAATCGCCTAGTAAGTGTAAGATAGCTTATTCGGAAGTTTTATCGCTGCTTACTATATATAGCCAGCCCCCACACAAGTTTCGGTGACGGTGGCCGGTTACGGTTCAACTCTGCTTTGGTTACGATGCAGTTTCGGTTCGATTCCGGTGAGGCTGAACAAATTTCAGTATCGCACCGACCTTCCAATCGTAACTCAATTTTACTTTTGTTTATTTTATTTTACATGTCATTTTTACCTCACATTCTCAACAATTTAACACACCAAAACAAGAAACGTTTCTTGTTTTGGTTTGTTTACGTTTAAAAAAAGTAGCATCGTATTAACTTTTTGTTTTGACAGCGTTTGCACTTGGCCTGCGGTGCGGCTGCATTCCAACTGTCTGTCAAAAAGTTAGTGCGATACCGAATCATTCAAAAAGTCGAGTAATGTTCACGGTTCGTTTACGATTCATCCGAAACGACTTAGCGCGGTTGCCCTGCTGGCCAGCTACGCAGGAGTTATTCGTAATGTTCAAGTGTGTGCGCAGTATACAAGAGCACTCTCTCTTCCTTTCTCTTGAAACCTAGTTGGACACAACTGGCGAGAGACCAGGCGCAGGTCGGACTTTTTACATGACCATCCGATAAATTGGTTCATCTTGTCAGACAATCAGTGATCAGCCTGCATTGTCTTAACCAAACTTCAAAACAACATTTTTTTAATTGTTCCGACGCGGGAATCGAAACCACGACCTCCGAGATGAGCGCCAAGCTCTAAACCACTTTACCATGGAGGCTGTTTACTTTATACCGAGCGACAGAGACAAAACATGCAAATACGAGGGCTGCACTAAAAGTATCGGGAATGGAATATTTCCACTGTTCCTGTCATATTAAAATCTTTTTAATTTAAAACTCCTTGGTTTTTAAAATCGAATACCGTTTATTTATTTAAAAAAAGATTTTCGGTCTTGTCACAAGGTCTTGTCAAACTTGTTTAGTCGTTGAGAAAATGGAATTGACTCGAGAAAATTCTAGAGCGATGATTTATTATGACTTTCGAAGTGGTTTAACACAAAAACAGTGTGTTGACCGGATGATTTCTGCATTTGGTGATGAAGCCCCATCCAAAACCACAGTTTATCGCTGGTTTGCTGAATTTCAACGTGGACGTGTCAAGCTCAGTGATGATCCCCGTCAAGGTCGTCCAAAAACTGCAGTCACCCAAGAAAACGTTGATGCCGTGCGTAAGCTGATTGAGTAAGATCGACATGTGACATACCGCGAAATTCAGGCAACTTTAGACATTGGCATGAGTCAAATACAAATAATCTTGCATGAACAATTAGGTGTAAAAAAGTTGTTTTCCCGATGGATACCGCATTTGCTCTGTGAAGAGCGGAAAGCGGCTCGCGTTACTTGGTGCATCAGAACTCTCGAAAGATTCCACGCAGGATCCTCAAATGCTGTATACAACATCGTATCAGGTGACGAATCCTGGATATACGCGTACGAACCCGAAACAAAAAACCAAACACGAGTTTGGGTGTTCGAAAATGAGTTAAAGCCAACAAAAATTGTTCGTTCACGGAGTGTTGCAAAAAAAATGGTGGCCACGTTTGTCTCCAAAACCGGCCATGTTGCGACTATTCCTCTTGAGGGACAAAGAACGGTTAATGCAGAATGCTATGCTAACATTTGTTTGCCACAGGTCGTTTCTGAACTCCGTAAAGAGAACTGCAACCGCCGCATCATCCTCCATCACGACAATGCGAGTTCTCACACCGCGCACAGAACAAAAGAGTTTTTTGAGCAAGAAATCATAGAATTATTAGACCATCCGCCGTACAGCCCCGACCTAAGCGCTAATGATTTCTATACTTTCCCTAAAATAAAGAATAAATTGCGTGGTCAGAGATTTTCATCACCAGAAGAAGCTGTGGACGCCTACAAAACGGCCATTTTGGAGACCCCAACTTCCGAATGGAATGGTTGCTTCAATGATTGGTTCCATCGTATGGAAAAATATGTCTAATTTCGCGGAGAATACTTCGAAAAGCAATAAATACATTTTTAAATAGTAATGTTGTGTCACTTCCTTGATTCCCGAAATTTTCAGTGCCGCCCTCGTAAGCTATCTGACCCTTAATCTGTAGATTATGAAACAGACCTTAAACATGCCGTCCACTAACGTTACTTATACGAAACTTACAGGTTTAAACCGGTCGGCGTTCGACAACAAGACGGTGTCGTTCGAGGAGCACATCAAGAGCGAGCACAACATGTGGCACTACTTGTACTTCATGGTGCTGGTGCGGGTCAAGGACCCCACCGAGTTCACCGGCCCCGAGAGCTACGTGCACTCCATGATCAAAGTAACACTTTATATTAACCCGCTAAAGTTGAACAGCTTTCATAACAACAATATATACGGACGATTCGCACCACGCCCATCTGGGCCCGTGCTAAGTATCCGAGGAACTTGTGTTACAGGTTATACATTTCACATATTTAATACACATTCGTGACCCAGGAACACAAAAAGCTTTTTGCTCCTTTGGTGGGATTCGAATCCGCAACCACTGAGCCACCTCTGTGGCCACATCAAGCTATTAAATTATTTAATAACAACAAAATTAAATCAACCATTTAATAGTTTTTACGGATTTGTAAACGAATATTATGGTGAGTACTATGATTTTATAGTTACACAAATACGATGAAAAACGAACTAACAAAATGAATCGAGAAATTCACGAATACATTCGGATCACTGAACTCGTCACACATACCTAATCGACTATCGAAAGACAAATATGGTATGAATAATATGATCGCGCAAAAAATCGTTAAAATGTGCAGTAGCTTGGGTTGCGAGGATTACCTGAATCGCAGTCGGTCGCAAACACAGACGTATTCGCATACTCATCGAACACGTATGCCGAAAAACTGTTCATAGATACGCGACTGAGACGGTAAAATATCTTATAGCGAATGGTATATGTTTGCAGTCTAACAACCTAGAGTGGTTCCCGCGACTGCGCGCGCTGTCACTGGTGGGCGGCGGCGAGGGCGACGCCGGCGAGATGGAGGCGCGCCACCTGCAGGCGCAGCTGGAGCGCGCGCAGGACGCCGTGCGCACGCTCACCGCGCTGCTCACCGAGCTGCGCGACCAGGTATACGAGCGACTATATACTCACTAATTGAAGTAAACCATTCGGTATGTACGGATGCGTCATTGGTCAATTTTTATATTTGCGCTGATGGCTCACATTATTCTTGCTGTAGTGACAGCTGCTACATTTCTAGTTACATTACATATCATTAACTTATAAATAATATAATTATGCACGCAACAGAAACCTTGTGAAAGTGTTATATGACACAATTAGTATTTAATTCGTTGTCGCCAAACTCACACAAATACACGATAATCATACATCGCAATACACATAAAGAGCTCGCGTTTTATTAGTCGCTTATATGTTAGTAGAAACTAGCATGTTTTATCAGATATAAATTTGACAATAGTATTATACTACGAAAAGTACTTACGACGTTTTGTGTTCTAAGTGAAATTAAATTCGACGAATGAAAATAAGTACGCGTAAGAACGCTTAGTCGTGGCACGCGAACCAAGCCTTCTTCGCACTTCCACTTGTTTTCTGTACCGTGAAATTATGTATAATGTACGCAAATCAAAAGTCTACCATAAATTGGTGTAAATCCAGATGACTGAGCAGCGGAAACAGAAGCAGCGGATCGGTCTGCTGAACTCCACGTCGACGTACCTACAGAACCTGCAGATGAACCTGCCCTCCTAGGGTGCCCCGACGCTGCCCTAGAACGCCCTCGTGACAACCTGAAGCATGGTAGGCATACCAGAACTATGATCATTTTATTTAGTTAAACTTAAACTCAAACGACAGATATTAAAATAGATAATTTATTGCATCGCACAATAAAAAGTAACACGTGTGATACATTTTTGCCCTTATATAAAATATTCTAAAATATACAAATACGTAATCGGCGGTAATGTAGATATAGTACTAGTAGTAGGAGTGATGGGATTAGCCAAACCGAACCCGTGACCATAGGCTTTCATCAACTCTGATATTGTAATAAATTACCAACTATTCAAGTAACCTTTTTAAATACCTAAGTATTTGTAAATTCTTATTTCATAATAATGTATACTTATTATATTGTCAGTAACATAAATTATATTTATTTACAAATATGTAACAATTCTACTTACTAGTTATTGTTTATAAAACAACGTTTTTTTTATATAATTTATATTAACATAGTTACCAAATGTTTATATAGACTGTTTTGCTATTACATGGTAATATTAAACTCAAATAAGGAGCTAATGGTGATTGATAACGAATTTTGGTACAAACATTTATTGGTACAAAATTAACTTTCATTGACTTTGTCTACTTTTGAACAAATACCACAAACTTCGCTGGGCTCAATCTTTTATTGAGTATAGAAAATGGTGAAAATCTTCATTCGAATCGTTTTCGGTAAAATTTTTGTAACGTTTAAACTTTTTGGGATTTTGCAATTAGTTGAAGATGGGTGTCGTTTATTATACGAAGTGCAATACAATAGCTCAAAACCGTTACATAATAACTGTAGATAGACAAATAAAAACAATTATTTTACCATTTTATACATAGATCTGATTTTTATGGATCTTTATACGCTGTTCGGTTGTAGGGTAAATATGGAGGAAGATGAAGCTTCGAAAATATTTGATTGTTATACTTTTGATGTATGGAAGCTTAAAATAAACAAAACCATATTAACATTAAAAAGTTTTAGAGAAAATAGTTTTTAGTTTATCGGGTTTTCTCGTGATTTCAAAATCTATTGAGGCTTCAAAATTCTATTTACTTAAAACTTCTTTATCTGACTCGTCTATACTGTAGGTAAATTAATATTAAAGTTTTTTTATTAGAATAACCTATCTATATAATTATACCACTGTTGTGTATGTATATCTGTTTCTGTTATAGTTATAACATTACTGTGGTGGAATTGTACAGGCGGATGCAAATTTAATGTATGGACATTATCAAAGAATTTAATGTATTTCGATGCAATATTATTAATTTAATTATTTAGGCAAGGCTTGTAAATAAATTTATAAAAAGGGATTATTTGGAACTTTCTAGGCCACTAAAATAATAATTAGAGTCTTTGCCTTGCTGGTAAGTTAAAATTTTACCGTTGAAATTGTCTTACTACATAAATAATTCAGATCAATCTCGCTACTTTTTAATAAATATTATTAAAATCAGAAGTTTTAAAATTAAAATCAGACAATGAATTGGAGATTCAAGATGCCCGTAGTTCCAATTTCGACCACCACTCCTAGTGGCGCCAGTTGTGGTATTCGATTGAGAATATGATCCAAAATATTCCTACAAGTTCCTCCTAAAAGTTAAGGACAAGGAAAGTCCTGTGTCCTTAGTAAATTGTTAAAACTAACCTTAGTAATTGTGAGTTTACATATTATGTTGTTATCCATGAGAAATTATACCAGCGCGGATAGGTCTTCACAATTCATATTATTTGAAGAAACTTTTCTGCTCTCGATATATTTAAATGGACCTCTCCTTTGATGGATCTGTTAATTTTAATGTCCATGGAATTGCGCGATTTTTATAAACTATTAGTTTCCTATAATATTTGTTATGTTGTAACTTGCAAACCTTGAAACTTTGTTGAAAAGTGCCATGTTGCGAGCGAGATCAGATTGTGAGTGTCCTTCCATAATTACTTCAATAAAACATATTGTGATATTTGCTACTTATTTATTGCACATGCAATATTATGAACAATTATTTGTTGATTTAAAAAGTGATAGCCTGTTAGATGAACTTTTTTGTTGTTATATTTTATTCCAAAGAAACCTATCACTTGTTTTTCAAATCTTATTTATTCGTAATAATGTAGTAATTATGCAAAGACATTATGGCGAGAGTGCCGTATACAGATGTGATTTTTTTATTTAGATGTGTGTACTTAAACATTTCTTATATAATTTCCTATATTTTTATATTTCTTTTGCGTTTATAAACGAAGTAATTTTTCCCGAACACTCTGTACTGCATTTATATATCTGCTGTATATCATGTATTCCAAAAGTATTTTTATAATTAACTTTTCATAATCATGTACAGAATCTCGAATTTATTTTCTAGCAGATGAATACTGAAACTAATCAAAACTAGGAGCCCTCCTATTCGCAGTCTGTCGCTGTCTCTGCTAGGCGAAATGACAAGGACAGCATGTGAGCGTCACTTCATTTTACTATCGTTTCAGTATTCGGCAGTTAGACTTATCGTTCCGAAACTCTATACTCTGTTCGGAATCAATTCAATGTCAACTTAAACAAAACGATGAAATTCGACCAAATTAATGTGTCATTGTATTTCTTTATTCGCGCAATGATAAATGACATTTAATTTGGTAGCATTATAGTGTCCTTTTGTTTCTTGTTTCCGTTTAAATGAAATTGGATCTGAGCAGAGCACACGTGGAACGTTTTCTTACTATATACATTATACATGTAGCACTTATACATTCCTAGTATATTTATATATCGTTTGAGGTGTGTGTTGTGGGTAGTACGCTATCGGACGGCTGCAGGTGAATCTAAGTCCAATCGTTGTGATCGTCGCAATAATATTGTCTACGGAAAATAAAAATATGGCACAATATAGTCTTTCATTTATTGCTTTGATATTGGACAGAGTCCCAGGCGCGTCAGACTACCCTTATAAACCCATCGCACAAACTAGCGGGCATGCATACGTTCATTGTACACACTAATACCACAATATCATATACATTGTATCAGTAAGAATATAAGGGGAGTCAGGCGAGCCTGGGATCTCAGTCCATAAACAAAGGTCTAATGTTTGAATCACAGAGAAAGCTGAAAAGAAATGTAGCTATAAATTTTGTTTAAGTTCACACCGAAACGCGGCGCTGCATTCTTAAGATAGCTATTCAAAATTTGTGTACGTGTGGACTGAGGGACCTACCTGAATTTCCCCAAAATAAGTATAGGAAATTTTTTTTTAAAAATTGTGGAACAAATCTGGGAATTTGTAAAAAGATAGTTTAAGAACTACAGTCCTCAGAGTGTGGTCCCTCAGTTCACACACCGCTATTATCCAGATCTCGAAAAGTATGTGGAAAATTATGGTGTTTTTCACTACAGAATTTTAGTAGAACTTTTGTAAAAGTTTTTACAAATTTATCAAATACTTAGCATTAGAAATAAAAAATCTATAACCATCGATGTGTGGTCCCTCAGTTCACATAAAAGTGACATATTCATCTCACGTTATATTACTGACTTTTTTAAATAATTTTCTATGTAGAATTTTTGTACAAAATTTGTAAAATTTGTAGACAAAATTTCAAGAAAATCTATCGGCGCATATCAACCATTATGTTGGGTCCCTCAGTTCACACACTGGTGTATAAGAAAAACTCAATTATATTATCTATTAAACGAAAAAAATATCAGAAAGTCTACTGTACTTAAATTTTAGTAGAAGTTTGTTTCTCTTGGATTAGCACATAAAATATTTAATTTCTTGCTTCCTAGCCGAGATATTGTTAATTTTTTGATGCTATGAAAATATGAAGAGTAGGTACCACACAACAGGCAAAGTAAGTACAGCACCAAAGATAATATTATGACTGCATCTAATATTAAATATTTATTATATTACTAATTACGAATTACACACATTTATATTAATAATAATTATTAATATTCTTTACATGAAGTCGAGTTACTAAAAAAGGTAGGTATGTAACTAAGAACGATTAGACAGATTTTGGCGACCTCCATGGCTCTTGGCGCTAAAGCCGGGGGTCTCGGGTTCGAATCCCGCCAGGTAACAAAAAGATTTCTGTGTTCCTGGGTCATGGATGTGTATTATATAATAAAAATCTTATATATAGGCCCCCTTACTAATAAAAATATTTACACAACGGATAACTTAAACTACGTTACTTTTTCTATCATGTGACATTTCTAACGCATCAGACAAAGACAGCAACTTTGTTTAAGTTATCCGTTGTGTAAATAGTTTTATTAGTAAGGGGGATATAGTATAAAACTATTAAATATATTCTGGTAGGTAGGTATAAAAGTATATAGTCTGGTACCCGTAACACAAGTTCTTCGAGAACTTATTACGGAACCAGATTGACGTGGTGTGAAAGCGACCATAGATATTATTATATGATTATTATTTTGAAGACTACTTTGATTGATTGGATTTCCGGTCTTAATTAAAACAATTTTGTAAATAAAATAGCCAACTTATAATTGATTCGACCATATGAACGAATGACACTGAATGAATGGCCAAAGGATAACACTTTTTTGAAAGCTATTTTAATATTACCCTTTGGAGTTTTCCCCACAGTAGATACTTTTAATACAAAATAAAAACCTTTGTTCTAATTAATAAATCACTTTTTTGTAATTTCAAATTAATAACTTTTCAGTAAATACATATTATGGGACCGTTCAGCCAGTATTACGTAAGCACCATAGGGTCTGCTTTTTTGATAACATATTTTGTAGATGGTGATTATATGTCATTAGAAGTAAAGAGGATTTACACGGGTTGATTTTAACCGTGCGGCTAGTCGCTTTACTAGTCGCCTTGTCATTTTTGTTGGAAAATCGCCTACCAACCGGCTTAAATAAAATAAATAAATAGAGAAAAACGGATCACATTAATCGCAAAATGCATATTATATTATCAATGTTTACGTAAGCACGGTGGTGGTACAAATTTTGGTTACTTTTGCTGACAAGGAGGACAGGGAGATAGTTGTATAGTGTACTAAATCAGAGGCCCGGTTCTCGTAACGAATCCGTAAATAGTAAATATAAATATCAAATTTCATTTATTTATATATATAATTACATATAAAGAGATAGCAAGAACGGACAGAGAAAAGGGCGGGCAGAGCGAAACCACAAATAGTAATTGATTGCTTGTATGTACTATGAACCCGTAAAATAGTGAAAATCTGTGAAACTGTGAGCAAAATGTAAATTTAATAAGGTATAACATACACAAATATTAGGTACTGTCCTCATTTTGCTTCTTGTGTGGTACCCTACTCTGTATTTTCATAGAATCAAAAAATTAACAATATCTCAGCTAGGAAGCAAGAAATTAAATATTTTATGTGCTAATCCAAGAGAAACAAACTTCTACTAAAATTTAAGTACAGAAGGCTTTCTGATATTTTTCTCGTTTAATAGATAATTGAGTTTTTCTTATACACCAGTGTGTGAACTGAGGGACCCAACATAATGGTTGATATCTTCAAAATGCGCCGATAGATTTTTCTGAAATGTTGTCTACAAATTCTACAAATTTTGTACAAAAATTCTACGTAGAAAACTATTTAAAAAAGTCAGTAATATCTCGCGAAATTAATATGTAACTTTTATGTGAACTGAGGGACCCACACATCGATGGTTATAGATTTTTTATTTCTGATGCTAAGTATTTAATAAATTTGTAAAAACTTTTACAAAATTCTACTAAAATTTTGTAGTGAAAAAACCATAATTTTCCACATACTTTTCGAGATCTGGATAATAGCGGTGTGTGAACTGAGGGACCACACTCTGAGGGCTGACTAACTCTGAGCCACACTCTGAGGGCTAACTGATAGTTCTTAAACTATCTTTTTACAAATTCCCAGATTTGTTGTACAATTTTTTTTAGACTTCTACTAAAATTTGCTATACTTATTTTGGGGACATTGAGGTAGGTCCCTCAGTCCACACGTACACCAAAATTTTACTTTATTCACTACAGTAAAAGGTACACCTTTCATATGACATCAGTCATACACTGTGCAACGTGGTGCAACTTGACATTCCAACTACAAATGAAACGTGTATCTTTTTTTGTAAAGAATAAAGTTCAATTTTGAATAGTTTCTTTAAAATACAGACGCGTATCGTTTCTGTGCAGAATTGACCCCAAGGCCCAAGTGTTCTTTAAAGCAATGCCGAAAAGTTAAACTTCAAAAGCAACCTGGTTTTACCCTATCTATTTCGCAATGTAAATTGGCGAAATATGGTTATCAATCCCGTGATCCCATGAGTAGGATAAGCCGAGCACTTCAATATCTCAGGACCGGCCAGCTATCAGCTATCAGCCGCTATCGGACAGCCAGTAGTTGTGTGTTTACCGACCGCGGCATGTGGGCTGTTGCGCTGATCGCGGCTATTATTGGCGGTAAGTAAATATGGATTAAAAAATTCGGAATTTACAAGTACTTAAAATATAATGTAACTTCAAAAAGTGTGGCTGTAATTTGATGGGATATTTTCGAATACTTTGCTCATGTTGCAGCTGGTTTAGTGCCGGGCGAGTCAGTACCGTACCCGCAAAACGGCAAACAAATCACGTTTGTTGTATGTACAACCCCTACTTATTTTATACTGTTATAATTTATGTTACGTTGTTATAACGGCAACCGAAATACATCGTCTGTGAAAATTTCAGCTGTCTAGCTATCACGGTTAAAGAGATACAGCCCGGCGACGGACGGACAGCGTCGTCTCAGTAGTAGGGTCCCGTTTTTGCTCTTTGGGTGCGAAACCCTAAAAATACAATCCTCTTTATTTACCTTGCGATTAAGTATATAAGCGTTTGCAAAAATAATACAAAAATATCGAAAAAAAAAAACTATTTTAAATACACTTTTAGAAGTTACATTTTTAGAAGTTAGGATAGTTTTTTCTCATTTAAAAAAAGAATTATGAATAGATTTTCTTTTTACGAAGAAAGTTGGACGGTACAATGCAAAACTTTATAACATTCTTTGCTTTTGAAAATCATCTACATAATGGCTACTTCCTCATTTATACGTGAATTAGTAACTCGTAGGACTCGTATGCGGATTTAATACTTCCCAATACCCGAAGTTGAAAGCAAAGTTATTTTTTTATATGCCAATAAGGATCTAAGTACCTACTTACATTCAATACACACATTGACAATACTTACTCGTCACCCGAGCAAATGATATGTAAAGACTAAAGATAAATTATTTCTCAGTAAACACTTATTCGTTGGGAAATACCAAAACAATGCTGATTAGTTAACTGTTTAACCTATACGCAAGTCGTTGAAAATATTATGGTTGTTACCATTTCATGCCAAACTACTTAGGTCTTATTGAATAAAACTTAGCCTAGAACCTGTATGACCTACGATATAGGTATATATGACAACATTTTCAACTATAGTAAGTATTATGAAGTTATAACCATGGGAAGTGTTGTGGGCACATTTCGTTCGGAGGGGTTTTACTACCACTACTACTTATTAGCTTTAGGTATCTAGTACTAATACTAATGTCCAAATGCGTGTACTAATGTACAGCTTGGCAAAAAAGAGTAAGACGCGGTAACATTCATTCCAATCTATTGAGGACAAAAGATGATACAATCGAAAATGTTTTCCTGCTGTCACCGCGTCATACTCTTTTTTGTTAAGCTGTACAAACGTTCAAATGTTACCACAGCGGTATGTAGCGAGAACGCGCTGATCGCGGAGCTGTCCAGCGACCCCAACTCTCGCATCATCGGCGGCGCGCCCACCACCATCGAGAAGTACCCCTTCACTGTGCAGGTCCCTTCAGCTTGTTTACTAAAGCATATCTGTCGCAGTCGGATCGTATAATCCGCTGTATTACATTATGGGTAGCCGATTTTAAAAACAGGGACGTTTTGAAATGCGGCGGTTCAACGATTAGCCAGCGCAGCTATAACACGGTTAATATTATACGGCTGATTATACAATATGACTGTGACATATCATTTAGTAAAAAAATGTGACTAATATTTTCCAAACATATTTTGTTGCACTCTATAAATATATACAAAATTATCCGTAATCTGTTGTGTTTTTTTTTGGTGGGTTTATCTGTAAGCGCGCAGAGTGTGAGTTGTGAAGTATGATAGGTAAAAACAGTGCGTCATATAAATAAATCTTTTGGTCTCTCTTTTGATGTATAATACAGATTAAGTTTAGAATCACTCTTTTTGCGTTTGACCTATTACAAGTTTTGGCCTTAAAACTCGCCTTGGAAGAATAGTATAAGCGTTACCTAATATTCTAAGACAGTCACCATCACCTGCCGTAGGTCGCAGTCCAGGCGCAGCTGGCGTGCGGCGGCATCCTGCTCACGGTGCGGCACGTGCTGTCCGCGGCGCACTGCTTCGTCGCCGGCGATGGGTCCGTCGTGAGCCCCGCGCTGTTCACCGTCAGGGTGGGCTCGGCGCGGCTGGGCAGAGGTCAGCAGATAGCATAGCGTGGGCTTCCTGTAGCTCATTTCCAACCTAAATTTCCGAATAAGCTATCCGACACTTATTAGAAGATTGTGAACCAAGACCTAAGAATAACAAACAGTCTAAAATATTTATGTTATTAGGTGTAGGTACATAAGTACATTTTATTTTACCTATACGTTATTTTGACAGATGGCTCGGTGCACAGTGTGTCGGCGCTGGTGCTGCACGAGCGCTACAACTCGCCGCTGCGCGACAACGACGTGGCGATCATGACGCTCGCCACGCCGGCGACGCTGTCGTCGCGTGTCGCCCTGGCGTACATCCCCGTGCAGGGCGCCGTCGTGCCAGATAATGCCACGCTCACACAGCTCGGCTGGGGGAAGACAAGCACTGTAATTTGTCTCAGCCTATTGATATGCAGTTTCTAATTTCTTTAACTGCCCTCATTAACACATAGAACGCCATAGTATTTTTTACGTGGCAGCTTAAGGGTTAAGAGGCATCACAGACGGCGAAGATACTATAATATTTTATGTTTAGATGAAATATCGCTAGCTATACAGTTTGTATGTCCGGCGAAGGTACTATATATTTTCATATTATGTATATACTAAACTAACTCATAAAAGTGCACTTTACAGGAGAGGCTTGTAAAGGAAAAAGGTGATAAATTTTATATTAATTACGATACTTATTTGAAATTTGGTACCTATTAATTTTGTATTACTACAAAATTTTGTGGTTATAGTTAATATATTCATTATAAGGATCTATATTTATTTTTCCTTTGATAGTTATATATTTTATTTAGAACAAGTTAGCCTTTTATACACGTAATTTGTTAATTAGATTCTACATACTACACTCGTCTATCTAATGTTAGCGTAGTGTATCACGGGAGGTCGTAGTGCCAACTAATGTTAGCGTAGCGTATCACGGGAGGTCGTAGTGCCAACTAATGTTAGCGTAGTGTATAACGGGAGGTCGTAGTGCCAACTAATGTTACATGTAACAATGATGCTATTAAATATAATATAAGGTTTGGTATAATCAATTACGGATATTTTGGGCATATGATCTACTTTTCATGAAAATTTCGAAAACAAAAATACTTATCAAAATTACATTACGTTCTTTACGGCGCAACGGAGGTCATGGACCTCACACAGCATACCAATTCAATCTGATATAATGTGGGTAAAGACTTTTCTTTCGGTTTAAAGTCAGCTGTTTCTGTGAAGTTAATGACTTCAGCGCCATATAGAGCGCAATGTAAAGGAACATTGTGCTCCATATTTAGTATAATATAAAGTATATTCGAATTTTTTAAATTATTTTTCTGCCCAAATGTCTTTACATAAGCAGTAGATCATATGCCCAAAATATCCGTAATTGATTTTAGCAATCCCAATATTATAATTTACAGAAAATATTTTTAAAACCTACACAGCGACAAGTGTTGTTAGACTAATGTAAACATACAAGCCGTACGTCCCCTCCTCGCGCAGGTTCCGCTAATAATAGATAGCGTAATATAAATAGAGTGAATTTAAAAAGTACTTAGCGTTGTATAAAATTTGTTAATTCGTATTTTTTTTATAATTTCTTCACGATTTTTTTACTAAGTACATATAACGTACCATAATTGAAGCAACTTGGCATAAAAAACTGATCTACCTAAAATTTGAGTTAGCGTAGTATAAATTGTTGGTATCGAGTATCGACTGATATATGTACCAATCTACCCCGAAAATCGAGGAATACAGCGGATACAATAATATCACTGTTATCTTTATATATTTGAAATAATGAAAATATAATTGAATTGACTATCATATTGTATCTATCTGGGTTATCTTTATATCCAAATTAATGCGACTATCATATTGGGTCATTAATTAAATATCATCAATTCCATACGAAACATTATTCTAGATTCGTAAAACAGCAGTTTAATACAGGACAGCCAGGCGACGGCGTCGGAGGTGCTGAACTCTGTGGACATCCGCAAGGTGAACCGCAGCGTGTGCGCCGCGCGGTACGACTACCTGGCCAGCGTCGTGCACGAGCCCTTCCCGGTCACTGACAACATGCTCTGTGCCGGGCTGCTCGACGTGGGCGGTAAGTGCGGTTGCCAGAAGGTCGATTCTGCTAATCATATCAGGCGATAATACAGAATTACAATCCAGTCCCGATATGTTTTAACTGCAAAATGGTATACCCTTAAACGTCAAACCAACGTCAAACGCGTTTTGGTCCGAACTCAAAAAATCAGTTTCTGATATCAAGATGGTTCATTTATAATACAACTAGCATTAGCCCGCGGATTCGCCCGCGTGAAATTGGATTTTTAAACGATATTGCTATAATAATTTAAAACTTTCATTTCCTTTTACTCTCATAAGAGAGTTGAATTTTAGAAAACGTTGAAATACGGAACTCATTATTTTTCCGCACTTATTTCATACGAAATTTCATGCAAATAATATGTCCAAGGAAAATAAAGTTTCATACAAACTTTTATCCCCTATATCACCACGGGGGGGGGGGGGGGGGGGGGGTGAAATTTGAAAAATCATTACTTAGTGGATGTGTTCGCGCCAACACTAGCGCGACGTTTAGAATAAACACAAAGGACATCACTACGTGATGTATGGCCGACCGAAAGGGGCGCTGTCAGAGAGTGACGAACACTTGCATTTAGATCCCCTTCCGCGCCGGATGCATTTTCAGCTCATCCCGAAACCTAGTGAACGCGAACGCGTGTGCGCATATTTATTTGTGCTCGTTAATATAATACCAAATTCGCCGGCGAACCGCGATAAATCTATCGATAATCCGCTCAACAGCTGTGTAGTGTAGTGAGAAGAAACCTCCGCCCAGATACAGAACCACCAGCTCAACAATAAGGTCAGTCCCAGATTTCTCCAGCCCTCACATTAACCTATATACCTACTTCCCTCAGCTCAAAGTCGTATGTGTAAGGTCCTAGCTTACACATTTCTTGGTCCATCGAGCCTTCGTGAAGCCCTTCTCCCTATTACCGGCGTTGGGCCTCATTAGAACCAGCACCTACAGTTCCACTCCGCCCAAATCTGCACATAAAATCAGCTCGATTATTTATATTTTTTCCAATTAATTCTGGCCAGGCCGCCCCGCCATTTTAAAACCAAGTTACAGTCCATTCCCATTATCAATTCGGCACATTTAACATTAAACCCCTATTCTGTACTTTGATATTAACCTATATGTTAATTATTTAAATTATTTTGTGCATATTTCGGCCCATAAATTCATAGGAAAAACCCAAAAAAAATAATTAAAAAAAAATAGTGGGTAGGTTGTCGGCTTATTGTCGAACAAAGAACTCGAACATTCCAGAACTTCCCTAACGTACCTAATACATAATTTGTGCCAATAATATCTCATATAATTTTCTCAGCTCTTAATTACATACAAAATATTTTAATGTTTGATTCGCATATAAAATAAGTAATAACTAGTGCGTATTGTGAATTACGTTCGGCTCATAACAGAATTGTGAATCGTCGTTGCATTACTAAGTATTTTATCTATATATAACGTTTATATCTTCATATTCTCAAATTTTAAAACACAATATTAATTAACTTAGCATTATTTTAATAGTTACGGGTTGCATAACATCTCAAGTGCTCATACTAACATCGTCGGCTCGCTTCGATACAGAAAACTTGATTTGTGTGCATTCTGTAGGTAATAGGTACCTACACGGCGCCCGTGCGAACAACAGCTGTTACATTCATTCTCAATTAGGTATTCTTCATAGAATAAATAGTGACCTTCTCATTGAATTCATATCTTATCTACGTTCTGTGTCTATACAAAAATATTATTAGGTGTTACGTTACAGCTGTTTTAAATAAGAATTCTTATCGACGTTCTGTGTTTATACAAAAATATTATTAGATATTACGTTACAGCTGTTTTTGAATAAGTCGGCACACTATTGAGATTGAACCTGCTCATACCTACTTACATTGTTTTCATTACGTTATTTTGTTTCTTACGCGTCCGCTAAGATTTGTTTATATTCAAACTTCAGGACATTAATATAATATTACAGACGACTTCTAACGCATTAATCTCCGCTCATCAAACATACACTAATACTATATTAGCATCAGGCGATCGGTCAGCTCATTTGTTAATTAACTCGTACACATTTTATGATAAAATTGTATACATTGTCGGCACATTATTAAAATCTATTTTCTGCGTTTTAATTAATTGCGCGCGTATTTTCCGCTCATTACTTTTAAATATTTAACTTAGTTACACGCATATATTTTTAAACATGCCTACAAAATCGCAAGCGGCCATATTTAGGCAAACTATAAAATCTATTAGTCGGCTCAGAGAGATCGCATTGGCATTACACAAAGGTGACTCAAAGTCTAACAAAACGGAGTTTAATGCGCGTTTTAAAGACCTACAAAATTTGAAACAAAAATTAGAAAATTTATACAAAAATTAGAAAAGTTTTATACAGCCGGTTACGAGAACGCGCTATCCGAATATTATGATATTTTAACTGCAGCGGAAAATATAAGTTCCACTTCAGAGTCAAGTCAGCTCACTTCTGCCGTTCTGCCCAAAATTGAACTGCCAAAATTCAGCTCACGCGTTGAGGACTGGCCATCATTTATTACGATTTTTAGGAGTCTTACAGACGACATGACGTCACTTACAGATGCAGTTAAGCTGCACTATCTTTTGTCTTGCCTATCGGGGGAGGCGCTCAGCATGATTGCGCATTTAAAAATCACAAATTATAATTACAGCGTCGCGCTCGATATACTCACACGTAGGTATGAAAACCGCCGTGTTCTGATAAGATGGGTTTGTTGATATAATACTCGGCCTACCTAATATTCATATTCGATCAAGCATACGCGCGACGTTTTTAACTCCGCTCATTTCCGCACAAAGCGCATTAAATAATCTGCGTTTACCTATGGATAGTAATTACGTATTTGTGTCTATTGTAGTTAGAAAATTACGAGGCGAGCTCCGCACCCTGTTCGAAAGAAGATACGGCATCTCGGACACTCTGCCCACCTTAGGTGATTTGATTTCTTTTTTAGAGGAGCACGCGCGCTGTATCGAAACCGAATACTCTAATGCAACGCGCGGTGTTACCTACTCACCACAAACTGGGCCCTCTCGTCAACACACACCCCCCGCAAACTCTCCGCGCAGTCCACGCTTTAGACCAATTAGTCCCGCGTATCCTCGTAATACTCAGCGCTCGCCATCGGCTCACACTTTAAGTAGCTATCACGTCAGCCCAGTTCCTCATTACCCTCAACGCTACTGGCCCCCCTCCCCCCGAACAGAGCGGCGCGAGTACTCAGCCCGGAATACAGATAAACGCAAGCGATTCTACTGCCCCTATTGTAGAAATACAGAACACAAACTTATCGCGTGTCCGAAATATAATCATCAGCCCACTCAAGGTCGTTGGGATTTCATAGAAGCCAACGACAGATGTCGTAAATGTCTAGGTCCGCATTTTGAAAATGAATGTCGTTCGACAAACTCATGCAAAGAGTGTGGAAGTGCAAATCACCACACCTCGCTTCATCGTCACGGAACTCCAAATTCTCCGGTGTCGTCAGCGCATTTGCTTCCTCCTCACTTACGTGCACAGCCCCGCCGGCGTGCTCAAGACAAGCCACATACCTACACGGCCTACACACAACATACGCGTGCACATCAATCATCATCATCAGACCCCAACCAATCGTCTGATCATGCACCGTCTACAACTCATCAATCTCAAAACAAAAAACAATGACTACCTACAATCACGGAGCACATAGAATTAGAAGATCAACCCAATAATTTAAAATGTCATTCAGCTCATAGTACACCTGCATCACATTCAGCTCATAAAATATCTAAATCTAGTTCAGCCCAATATTCTGTAGAATCAGCCCAAGTAAATTCAACTCAGCACATAGAAAACCCATTAAAAACTCCAGTGTTACTTCCCACAGTCGTTTTAAATATATCTGATAAATGCGGAGAATATCACAAAGCTCGGGCTTTATTGGACTGTGGTAGCATGATAACGCTCATAACTCAGCGCATGACTAGAAATCTTAATTTGCAACCAAAACAATGTTCATTAAAAATTACAGGTGTAGGTGATCAGCACATACAAAATTCTAAAGGTTGGGTCACAATAACATTTAGGCCCACACACCGTGACACGCCATCTATTACTACTACCGCTCATATTCTCAAAGACGTTACAGGTTATTTACCTTTGCAAAAAATACCAGATGTTGTACAAGACTCAGCTCATCAGCTCATTCCATTGGCGGATCAAGCTTATCATACTCCTGCGCCCATTGATCTCATTTTAGGCTCAGACGTTTTGGGTCACGTTTTGGATGGTACTAAGATTGCTTTGGGCCCGGGGAAGCCCATAGCCTTCGGCACGATTTTTGATTTTGCACTCATAGGACTCGTTGAACACTCATGCGATTCACCTGTAGCTCAAGTTAACTCTGCTCATGTTACTCATACTCATTATACTCAGTCGGCTCACTCTACACATTCTGCTCATTCTACTCATGATATTTGCAAAAGCCTGGAAAGATTCTGGGAGTCGGAAGAACCCCAGCCTCGTTCTGCTCATTCAAACCCGCTACACGAGCAATGTGAACACATATTCAGCTCAACCACCATTCGTGACGATTCAGGCCGTTACATGGTGACTCTTCCCTTCTTATCAGATGCACCCGTATTAGGTAGTACTCATGCTATTGCTCTACGTAGATTTCTCAATCTAGAAAAACGGTTGCAATCCGATCACACACTGCGACAAAAATATATAGAATTCATGAACGAATACATAAACTTAGGACACATGACACCGTGTCATCCGTCTACATTTACTCATAAACCTCATTATTATATTCCTCATCATGGCGTGTTCAAATCAGGTAATGACAAACTCCGCACAGTATTTGATGGCAGTTGTAAGTCATCCAATGGAGTCAGTTTAAACGATTGCCTGCACACAGGTCCAGCACTTCAACGAGACATTGTAGATATTATTATATCATTCCGCGCACATCGTATAGTATTCAGCACTGACATAAAAATGATGTTTAGAAATATTCTCTTAAGACCAGACCAAAGACACTATCAGCTCATACTCTGGCGATCGTCTCCAGATCGACCTCTGCTCACATATGCACTCAACACTGTTACATACGGATTGCGCTCAAGTCCATATCATGCTATCCGCACATTATTACAATTAGCTGAAGATGAAGGTCATCGCTATCCTCAGGCTGCCGAAATTTTGCGTAAATTTGTTTTCGTGGATGATGTACTTTGCGGCCATGACACCATAGAAGAAGCATCAGCACTCCAAACTCAGCTCATTGATTTGTTATCACTCGGTGGATTTAAACTTAGTAAATGGACATCAAACACACCTCAGCTCTTGCAAAGATTTCCAGACGATCAATGCGAAATGCCTAAAGACTTTGACATCAGCGCAGAGTCTCCATCAATTAAGGTTTTGGGTATTAGATGTAGTGATGTTAGATGTATGTAAATTCATCAGACCGGGGAATCCCGGTCTGATGAATTTACATATCACATCTCATTACCACCAGTTACCCACATTACAAAACGTTCAATTCTTAGCACAGTAGCTTCTCTCTATGACCCAAACGGTTGGGTTACACCCGTCATATTCCGCGCAAAAATACTTCTTCAAAGGTTATGGTTAACTAAATTGGACTGGGACGATCCCACTCCAAATAATATTACAGATGATTGGCAGCGCATCTATTATGATCTTCCGCACATCTCAGATATACATTTTCCCAGACATATTGCTCCACACAAATTCAAATCAACATACTCACTTCACGGATTCGCAGATGCTTCGGAAAGCGGTTTTGCTGCAGTGATATATTTACAAGAATCAGCTCACAACGGATCTGTTAACGTTCACCTCATAATTGCTAAATCTAAAGTCGCACCGATTAAAAATAAACTCACAATCCCCAAATTAGAGTTGTCTGCTGCAACTCTATTATTTCAGCTCATGTTGCGTGTCTCCCAACAATTGTCTGCTCATCTCACAATTACACATCACATTTGTTGGTCAGATAGTACCATAGTGCTTGCATGGATAAAAACTCCGCCCCATCGTTTACAAACATTTGAATCAAATAGAGTAACAAAAATTAACTCAAATTTACTCACACTTAAGTGGCGTCATGTACCTTCCCAATTAAATCCTGCTGACTGTGCAAGCAGAGGATTGTCAGCTCAAGCTCTCTCCGCTCATGATTTATGGTGGTCTCCTCCTTGGCTCAAATTGCCAGAGGATACCTGGCCCAAGATGCCTTCAGCTCATACTCGACAAGACTTGCCAGGGCTCAAACCAAAATACGTACCATGCAATTTCTCGATACCCGGTGTCGATAGTGATCTGCTCACTCGCTTCAGCTCTTTAGAAAAACTAACTGGTGTCACTGCCTACATGAGGCGATTCATTCGTAACTGTAAACTAAATTCAAACTCGCGACAACTAGGCCCTCTAACTGTAAGTGAACGTAGAGAAGCATTACTTTTCTGGATCCGCTCTGTACAGCAAAATGCATTCGCAGAAGATATTCACCGCCTGCAAACCGATAGAATCTGCACAGTACGACTACAACGTCTGTCGCCTTTTACGCAGGACGGTCTCCTCAGAGTAGGAGGTAGACTCACTCGTTCGGAACTCACATACGATGCTCAACACCCATTCATTTTGCCTAGTTCTAGTCCGCTCGTAGACCTCATAATAGATCACTATCATCGCATACACTGCCACCCTGGCACGGACACGCTACATGCTATTTTACGTCAGCAATTTTGGATATTATCTGCCCGCCGCATTATAAGGCACAGAACGTTTAAATGCATAAGATGTTTCCGTTGCCGCGCTCAGCCCGAAGTACCTATCATGGCTGATCTGCCAGCTGATAGAGTCATACCTCAGCCCGTATTTAGTCACGTATCAACAGATTTCGCCGGACCGTTTCTGCTCAAATCAAGTCAATTACGTAATGCTAAGTTAATTAAGGGATATTTTTGCATATTTGTTTGCCTCACTACAAAGGCGGTTCACTTAGAACCAGTCTCATCGCTCACTGCCGAAGCGTTTATTGCAACATTACAAAGGTTCTGCTCACGTCGCGGACTTCCGGTATTGATACGTTCGGATTGTGGCACAAATTATGTAGGAGCTAGGAATCATCTACTAGAGGTACAACAATTTCTCAATGACAATAACGACGCCATTTCTCATAAACTCTCAACTCAAAATATAACTTGGTTACTCAATCCGCCTAAAGCCCCATGGATGGGAGGTATCCATGAGATTAATGTTAAATCCACAAAGCAACTTCTATACCGTGTTATCGGTGAGCAACACCTCACTTTCGAGGAATTCTTAACTCTGCTCACTAGAATCGAAGCTGTGTTAAACTCTCGGCCCATCAGTCCACTTTCGTCCGATCCCACGGACTATCAGCCCCTTACTGCTGGCCACTTTCTCATTGGCCGTCCGCTCACAGCTCTCCCCGAGCTGACTCTAGATGAAAGAGTAATATCTCCGCTCAAACGCTTTCAGCTCATTCAATCACTCTCTCAGCGCTTTTGGAACCTTTGGACCAAGTCCTACCTCCATACCCTTCAAATCCGCTCCAAATGGCTTTCCTCTTCCTCTCCACCCAAAATTGGAGAACTGGTTCTGCTCAAGGAGGACAATTTGCCTCCTCTACAATGGAAGATGGGAAGGATGGAGTCATCAGAGTTGTGGACTTGGACACGACTCAAGGCCAGCTGCGGAGGCCTGTCGGCAAGATTGCCTGGCTCCCACTGGATTCTGCTCAGGATGGGGCTCAGCTCGCCGCCTGTGCGGGCCCCCCAGGATGTTCGCGCCAACACTAGCGCGACGTTTAGAATAAACACAAAGGACATCACTACGTGATGTATGGCCGACCGAAAGGGGCGCTGTCAGAGAGTGACGAACACTTGCATTTAGATCCCCTTCCGCGCCGGATGCCTTTTCAGCTCATCCCGAAACCTAGTGAACGCGAACGCGTGTGCGCATATTTATTTGTGCTCGTTAATATAATACCAAATTCGCCGGCGAACCGCGATAAATCTATCGATAATCCGCTCAACAGCTGTGTAGTGTAGTGAGAAGAAACCTCCGCCCAGATACAGAACCACCAGCTCAACAATAAGGTCAGTCCCAGATTTCTCCAGCCCTCACATTAACCTATATACCTACTTCCCTCAGCTCAAAGTCGTATGTGTAAGGTCCTAGCTTACAGGATGCTTACGGCAAATGAAAAATAAGTGTGCAAAATTTCAATTTTCTAGCATTAAGAATTTGGCCTGTTCGTTTACTTACAACGTTCATCCCCTATTTTACCCTCCTAGGGCCTGAATTTTAGAAAACGCTAAAATAGGTAACTCAAAATTTTTCTGTACTTAATTCATACGAAATTTTATGTAAATATTAGGTCCTTACATATGAAATTGGCGTTTTGTCGTACTGGCCACTTTGATCTCAAATATACATTCTTTGGTTAGGAGTTCCATTTTGAAGTTTATACCGCTATTTACTCATGAATTTGTGTTTCGTAATAAATTTGTTTTTTCCTCTATTGGTTTTTCTTTGCGTCACTCTGTTTACAAAATGGAAAATTTGAAATATCGTATTATTTTCGAGTACGAGTTCCACCGTGGCACCAGTGCTGCAGAAACGGCTCGAAGGAAAAATGATGTGTATGGCGGCGGTGTCGCAAAAGAAAACACAGTGGTTCCAACGTTTTCGTTCTGGAAATTTCGACCTGCAGAACAAGCCCCGTAGAGGGCTGGAGACCAAAGTTGATAATAAAGAATTGAAGGCAATTGTGGAAGCGGATCCATCGCAAACCACGTCCGAGTTAGCTGCAGGCTGCGGTGTTAGTGATAAAACTGTTTTAATCCACTTAAAGCAAATTGGGAAGGTGAAAAAGCTTGAAAGGTGGGTACCACATGAATTGAGTGCTTCAAACAAACACGCGTCGACTGCTGCGTTACATTACTCAACCGGCACAATAATGAAGGGATTCGAATCGAATCATTTACCTGTGATGAAAAGTGGATTCTGTACCATAACTTATGTGTACGTTGCAGGTAAGGACGCGTGTCAGGGCGACAGCGGGGGCCCGCTGGTGTACGCGGGGGTGGTGGTGGGCGTGACGTCCTGGGGGTGGGGCTGCGCTCAGCCGAGCTTCCCCGGCGTCAGCGCGCGCGTGTCTCAGTATACTACGTGGATCAACGACAAGGTACGTCCCCCATTACAGTCCGTTCAGAGTTATTTTACCTCTGACAGGTCCTTTATGCCAAGACATTAGGATCACTGTCAAAGAAAGTGACTCTGAACATGCTCTGAACAGACTGACATTTGACGTTAATTCCTCTTACAGTTGTCACCATATTATCTATAAAAATGGCAAAAAAACCATATCTGTTATATGGAGGTATTATACCTTGCATTTTTACTGTATTGTTTTTTTAGTATTCGTTGTTATAGCGGCAACAGAAATACATCCTCCGTGAAAATTTCAACTGTCTATCACGGTTCATGAGATACAACCTGGTTACAGACGGACGGACGGACAGCGGGGTCTTAGTAATAGGGTCACGTTTTACCCTTTGGGTACGGAACCCTAAAAACTGGGGCATCTATATAATGTCACATCTCCATTCATTTTTTAAAACCACTGCATGGGATCAAAAATTCATAACTAAAAAAATATGACCCATCAAAAGCCATATTGGTGCAATTTCGTTGCGCATTTAGGTGAAGTAATTGTAAGTAAAATGCCCTTCCAAAATATCATACGTATAGATTACGCATCATTTAAAAATTTAAACAACATCGTGTGATTCAAATACTATCGATAACAATAAATTCTAACAATCGAAATAAAAGTACCAGATAAGATAGTAGAGTGTTTAATACATGACGATAGTGTTCGATAAAAATAAAACACTAGTACCATGTTTCTTGCTTTCTGTTTAACTATGTATTAATTTGGCATTTTATTTTGTTTAATTTGTTCTAGGTTGCCAGCGTCGCACTGTCTCGAGTACCATCAGCGGGCTACCGCCATATCAGCCATATTTACATCATATGTGTTATTATAGTAAGTTGCAAAGTTTTTTCACTTCATAATACAGTTTATACTTATACCCCCTTACTAATAAAAATATTTAAACAGTGGATCAGTTATACGATGTTTTGTCTTTGTCTGATACGTGGAAAAAGTCGCTTGGCAGACGAGGACATTGTATTGCTTATCCATTGTGTAAATATTTTTTTAGTAAGGGGATAGGATTTAAATAAAAAGCGAGTATCGGATATCACATATGAATATTTTATTTACGAGTAATGATATAGATATATGTTACACTTGATAAATAAATATAAATATAAGGTACACGGTGATCACTCGCGCTGTCGTCATGAACGGCGCACGGCCAGCAGCACCACCGCCCGCACCAGCGCTGAAAAAAAATATTTCGTTTAACATGCGCACGCAATACATGTACGCAACATGTATTACTTGCGTGCACGCAATATACAAGGTGTTTTTCCAGTCAGTATCCAAACTTTCAGGAGTGAATACTCTTGAATAGAAGCAACTTTTACTATGGGATCAACTTTCCTACTTGAAAAAAAATCTGCTGTTTCCTACAAAATGCTATCTTTAGCCTTAGCCTTAGCCCTTTTGTATGAAACAGCTGATTTTTTTTTAAGTAGGAAAGTTGATCCCATATTAAAAGTTGCTTATATTCAAGAGTATATTCACTCCTGAAAGTTTGGATACCGGCTGGAAAAACACCCGGTATATAATATATTATATACACACGCTACTTGCGTGCACGCAAATAAATCATGAAATATATTAATTGGCAAAAATTATTTTTCACTTATATTTTTTTAATAAAAACATTTCAGTCTCTGGCGTGCTAGCTCACCTTTGTTCGTGAGCGCCTCGTCGACGTAGAGGTCAGCAAGCAGGTCGGCGGCACGCGCGTCCCGCAGCAGGCGCGCCGCGGGTGTCGCACCGGGCCGCCACGGGTCGCCGGCCGCCGCTGCCCGCCAGCGCGCCAGCTCATCTCCGACGGGTGTGGCCCCGGCCAGCGGCGCGGGAGGTCGGTGCCGCCCCTCGGCGAACTCCGCGCAGCCCTCGTCCTCCGCCAGCCGCAGGGCGCGGTCGATGACGGTGCATGTCATGTCGCGCGCCGGGTCTACGATCAAGTAGCTGCGGCTCTCCTCCACCTCCTCCGGGCTCGACCGGCTATCGCTCTGGAATGAGGACTGACGTTAGCACAAGTGTGTCGCATAACTCAAAATGCAACTTATATTGGGTTTAAGGGGTAGAAGTTGCTGTACATGAATAAAGCAGACAAAGAGTAAAGTCATATTATAGTACTGATATAATCTGCTATCAGCTCTAACCATGTACAGCAACCCTAGCTAGTGATACTAGTAATTAATTAATAATTTTAATACAATATTGTGACTAAATTAAGACTTAATAAAAATAAATAGTACTGAGATTGCATTTAATTAACCTGAACATCGTCTAGCTATACTACTAACATTTTGTCTCGACAAAGATAATTAGTAAAATCGGGTCAACAGGGCCCCAATTCTCGTTTCACGAATCTTGATTCGATTATAGCGCTGACTGATTTGCATAGGCGTCAAATCAAGCGCACGCGAGCTGGATAAACTGACAACCGAACCGAGATTCGAGGTGCAAGAATCGGGGCCCTGGTAGGCTGCAGCTCACGGATACACTATCTGTCGATAGTGGCGACTGGCGTACCTGCACATAGGGCGTGGGGTCGAGGATGGTGTGCCGGGTGCCGAGCGCGTCGTCGATGACGTAGGTGCGGGCGCGCGCGCGGTCCGTCAGCACGTACGTATGCGCGTCCTCCTCCTCCGCGCTCGTGTCGGCGCACAGCGACGCGTTGTCGCACGACAGCTCGTCGCCGCCCTCGTACTGCGACTGCGACGCTTCTAACTTATCTTTGCCTGTTCATCAGAGTTATAGATATAAAAATTGTAGGTAGTGTTAATAAAGTAAGTTGTATGATACAAAGTTTTATATGTTGGGTACGTCAAAGGAGTGATAATTATTATTTCGCTTCTAAGATTTAAAAAATGTATAAAACCAGGTTATACACATAGTAAAAATACATAACGCTTCTTTGACTACATGTATATGATATAATAAAGAGAGCATAAGCGCGTGTTGTATACCTGTCTGCATTTCGGGCAGCAACCGACACAGCGCGTAGCTGCGCAGCGGCGCCGCGCGCGCCACGCGAAACCGCCGCCCGCCTCGCTCCACGCCCACTGCAAACAATTATTATTTAAATAAATATCAATTTATGTTGTATTGTATCATTAAAATTGAAGATATTATAATTGTTTACGTGGCCAAACAAATATTGTCATAGAGGTCCGTCGTATCTTTCTACTGCTATGAATCATCCATCGTCAACGTAATATTAGGTCCTTACATATGAAATTGATGTTTTGTCGTACTGGCCAATTTGATCTCAAATAATTCTTCTTTGGTTAGGAATTCCAATTTCAAATTTATACCTCTATTTACTGATCCATTTGTGTTTCGAAAACCGTAATTCATTTGTTTTTTCCTCTTTTGGTTTTTTCTTTGCGTCACTCTGTTTACAAAATGGAAAACTTAAAAAATCGTATTATTTTCGAGTACGAGTTCCACCGTGGCACCAGTGCTGCAGAAACGGCTCTAAAGATTAATGATGTGTATGGCGGCGGTGTCGCAAAATAAAACACAGTGCGTTTTTTGTTCCAACGTTTTCGTTCCGGAAATTTCGACCTGCAGAACAAGCCCCGTGGACGGCCGGAGACCAAAGTTGATAATGAAGAATTGAAGGCTATTGTGGAAGCGGATCCATCGCAAACCACGTCCGAGTTAGCTGCAGGCTGCGGTGTTAGTGATAAAAATGTTTTAATCCACTTGAAGCAAATTGGGAACGTGAAAAAGCTTGAAAGGTGGGTACCTCATGAATTGAGTGCAGCAAACCGACAAACGCGCGTCGACTGCTGCGTTACATTACTCAACCGGCACAATAATGAAGGGATTTTAAATCGAATCATTACCTGTGATGAAAAGTAGTGATCCTGTACGATAATCAGAAACGCTAATCGCAATGGCTGAACCCTGGCGAACCAGCCAAAGCCTGCCCCCCAAGCGAAAATTGACTCAAAAAAGTTACTTGCGAGCGTTTGGTGGACTAGTGCCGGTGTCGTTCACTACAGCTTTCTTAAATCTGGCCAGACGATTACGGCAGATGTCCAGCAACTGCAAATCATGATGGAAAAGCTAGCTGCTAAACAACCGAGGTTGGTCATTCGCCCTAGGCCCCTGCTGCTTCAGGACAACGCTAGACCACACACTGCACAACAGGCGGCTACCAAATTAGAGGAGCTTCAATTGGTATGTCTAAGACATCCACCGTACTCCCCAGACCTTTCTCCAACAGATTACCATTTATTTCGAAATTTGGATATCTTCTTGCAAGGCAAAAATACAACTCCGATGGGGCAGTCCAAAGCGCCTTCAAAGATTTTATTGATTCCTGTCCGAATGGTTTTTTTAGTAAAGGAATCAATGAACTACCTATAAGATGGCAAAAGTGCATAGATAGCAATGGTATATACTTTGATTAAATAAATATATTATGTTTAAAAAAATCGACTTTATGTTCCTCCTTTACTAAACGCCAATTTCATATGTAATGACCTAATATAAAGTATTCATATAATGTAATATTGCCACTATCACAAATTAAATAAAGCTTCAAATATGACCGCTCACCTTCTTCATAAGTATCAACAGCACTCTCGTTCAGCGTGGCCTCCAACAGGTCGTGCTCTGTAGCGTTGTGGTCTTCAGTATACACGTCCTACAGCAAAAGATTATTGCTAGCAAATAATAATTCATGGAAGTAAAAATACCTCAGCGACTATTTTGACCCAGACTTCGAACTACACTGGCGGACACATAAACTGAATCATAGTGCAAGAACACATTCAATCAAATTTTATTACGAAATATGCAAACCTTTTACATTTATTGGTATTGGAAAATATATGCTTGTTTCCGAACACAAAAACAAAATCAAATTTAAATGGTACTGTCACAAAAGAAAGAAAATATTCAATAGAAGAAATCTTGTTAATTTACTTAAAGATTAACTCGTTACGTTAATGTTGTGATTGATGTTTTTTTTTGTTTTGTTACATGTCGAATTATCGTTACTAATTGTTTAATTGCTAGTCTGTTTTCATTTTAACGTTTTTCTCTCACGAATATGGACGTATCGTCCGAAAAATCCGCACAAATTGTTGCTATAGTGCAGCAAGGCCTAGAGACCAACGAACAATTGCTGCATATTTAAATGTAAAACAGTCTACGGTTTTCCGAGTTTACAGACGGTTTATGGAGACAGGTTCATTCAACGTCTATAAGCATTAAAAATGAGCTCCACCACGTAACGTAGCAGTTAGTGCACGAACCATAAGAAGGCTAAAAGAGCGTGATATCACACCTTTCAGACCCGCAAATGGAGAAAAATTGTCTGCAGCTCACAGACAAGCTCGACTAAGATTTGCTCGTGAACACTTAAATTGTAACAATTCACTGATGAGTGTAGGACTTGTTTGTACGGTGCTGATGGTCGCAGACTAGTCTACCGTAGACTAGGAGAGCGATATGCTCAAAATTGCATTGAGGAGAGGGTTCCATTTAGAGGCGGTTCTTGTATGGTTTGGGGCGGCATATCGATGGATGCTCGAACTGAACTTGTGTTTATTGACGCAGACACACATGGCCGTGGTAACCGTGGTTTAACATCACATCGCTATATAACGGATATATTGGACCCTCATGTGGTACCTTTTAGCGGATTTATAGGCGAAAACTTCATTCTGATGCAGGATAATGCTCGTCCGCACGCAGCGAGACAAGTTGAACAATACTTTACTCAGGTTGAGATTCGTTCCATGGATTGGCCAGCGTGTAGTCTGGACCTCAATCCGATAGAACACAACAACGGCTGGGACGCTCAGAGTTGCATTGTCACAAGAATGGGACAATACTCCGCAAGATCTTTTAAAAACACTGATCAGGTCGATGCGAAACCGACTTGAATCAGTTTGGGCAAGAGGAGGTAATGCACCTTATTAAAAACAAAAAAAAACTTTTTCATATCTTAGTATTGTAAAATTTTCATAATAAAGCCGTTTTTGTTCTATTCACTGTTTCATTCCAAAAAGCTGCAAAAGGAGTAATTTGATTCTTTTAGTGAGAAAAGTTGACCTATACACACATGAATTGTTTTTTTTTTTATCAGATTAAGAACCATTCTTAGCATTATCATGGAAATAAATCAAAATAGTTTGCACTTTCACTAATTATATTTCATTGAAAGTTATCTTGCACTATGATGCAGTTAATGTGTCCACCATTGTATATTATGTGTGCTTAATTTCAAATTTCATTCGACGGTTTTTGAATGAAAGACTAGCATCACACACACCTGTTGACGAACAGTATCTACCTTGGCGGGCGCGTGTTTGTAGTGCAGGCTGATCTTGCTGAGCTCGTGGTCGAGGTGGGCGAGGCGCTGCGCGTGCGAGCCCCCCTCCGCCTCCGCCTCCAGCACCCCGGGGCCCTCTACCGCGTCGCGTTGGATCAGCTGTGGATGAGAACATCACAACTGTGATAACCGCTAAGAAAAAAAAACGAGTGGCCCTCCGGGAGTGCCACCAAAAGTGAAAACAATAGCGCACAAGCAAGCACGCGGCGCGCGGCTCGCCTGCCCCGCCCTACCTCATACCGTTCCGGAGTCTGTAACAGTTTCGCGAGTTCAATGGTTTTCCGTACTGCAAAAATGACCAACGCGCCTAAGTAAGTTTTCACTTTGAAAGGAACACGTACAACAAAAGTCGTTGCATACGCTTACACCGTGATGTGCGCCATATTGTTTGCACGTTTGCAACAAATTTTTGAATGTGTGAATATGCAATGATAAAGCGATGTTAGTTGTATAATAGGCGTCTTCGGTCCTAATAGGTATGTAATATTGTAATAGTAACCTTGTGACCCGCCATCGCGTGAATCTGCCGCTGCGTCGGCGAGAGCGCGGGGCTGTACTCGATCGGGGACTGGGGGGAAACCGGGCCCTGAAAATACAACAACATTATGACGCCTTTATAGAACGTACAGTGTGCACAGACATGGAAATTATTAAATTGGCAACAAATAGTATATACTTTTATGTTTAGCATCGACCCCACCCACCCACCGACCTACACAATTCGTTCCTACATACGAACCTAAATATATGACCTACCTAGCATAACTAAGTTACTTTCCCACCGCTATCTACTTTATTGTATGATGTAATAACAATTATGTCGCTGTCCACATCCGTTCCTAAACTGAATGTAATGTAAAAATTAGCTAAGTAATATGTAGTTGACGCTGTTGGTACCATAGTAATTAAGTATTGAATTGTCTTATATTTCTAAAAATAGACTATGGCTACTGTTTGTTGACTCTAATAAAAATAATGGCCCGTTTGCGCGGTGACATTGACCGACAAAATAGTAATTGTTATATATTGACAACATAATAATGAAAAATACAGCAGCAGTATGCATAGAGTTTAATATACTGTTATTAATGCTTCAAAGTAAAGTGAGCCTTACGCTGTTGGAAATAGAGGAGAGTTTGTTCTGCAGCGACATCATGTACTCGTTGTAGGACTGGCTCTTGTTGGGCGTGCCGGGCTGCGTCGAGCCCGTCGAGTTGGCGTTCGTCATACCTGCGTGAGACAACACTATTTAGTTACGCTAACATAACATACACTACGCAGCGCGTTTAAAATATGTATACTGCAATATAAAAGAAGTAGAAAGATTAAAAAAGCCTGTAGATAATTCTAGAGAGCTAGAAATCAATTACTCGATCGCCAGATTATGTAAGGACCTATTCACACAGCCATGGCAGGGGAGCGGTGAACAGTTTCAGTGTTATATTATTTTCAATTTTATCTTTTTTTCTTAAGCGATGATATTAAGTATTATAATAATTGGCCCTTGCGCATTCTAATGTGAGCTTCTAATACACCCGTTTCGAGATAACGAACCAAAAGCGCTTTGCGATAAACTACCGACAAATTCACCTCAGATACCGGCCATAAGAGCTGCATGAAACTTTTAAATCGACTTTGTTGTCACTTAACGATACTGGTTGAAAACACGTACCCATATCCATGTCGACCTGTCGCCTGGCGAGCGCATGGTGCACTGCCCTCTGCGCGACCAGCGAGCCCAGGTTTTGACCCATCAGGCCTAGGTTCTGTCCGCCCATGCCCAGCGCCTGCCCGCCCATGAGATTCTGACCGCCCAGACCAAGATTCTGGCCCGCTAAACCTAAATATAATTTAGTATTACATACTTTAAAGCTAATAATTTAAACTGAAATTGTGATGCTGTTGATGAGGTATTTTTGAAGCAAAAAAATTTTTAGGCGCGTTGACCGATTTTGGTAGTGGATAACCCCTAGTGGATTGAAGTCACCGAATCGCTATGATATATTGGAGTGCCATGTAAGTATATTAGAACTGGACTAACTGTAGTTTATACCATCCGTTCTTACAATTATGTGCTATTTATCAATATGTTATTTAAGGAATAATTTTAATTTCGATCAAATTAGTAATTACCTAAAGACTGTCCAAGATTCTGCCCCATGAGGTTCTGGTTGAGGCCCAGATTCTGCTGCAAGCCGAGGTTCTGCTGTAGACCTAGGTTCTGCCCGGCCAGGCCCGGTTGCAGCGGCGTGCCTAGACCCAAGCCCAGCCCGAACGAGCCCATGGGCTGCGTGAGCTGGCTTACTGACGTTTGTAGTGCTTGTTGCTGGGCTGCAATTGTGCCATTTTAAAATAAAAATTGATAAAAATCGAAATTAAAAAAAACCCTCATTTTTTCAAAAATTACCATGTGTTTAATTAATCAACATCAACAAATACATAAGCATTAAACACTAAGTGAGAAGAAATTGAAAATAGGTAAAGAGTTAGTAAACAAGTAGAAATTGTTATTTACTTTTAACAAGGCAAATGTTATTTTTACAAACCGCATACAAATCGTGCAAACTGAGAGCATTAGTACCATACGAGGGCTGCACTAAAAGTATCGGGAATAGAATATTTCCACTGTTCCTGTTATATTAAAATCTTTTTAATTTAAAACTCCTTGGTTTTAAAAATCGAATACCGTTTATTTATTTAAAAAAAGATTCTCGGTCTTGTCAAACTTGTTTAGTCGTTGAGAAAATGGAATTGACTCGAGAAAATTCTAGAGCGATGATTTATTATGACTTTCGAAGTGGTTTAACACAAAAACAGTGTGTTGACCGGATGATTTCTGCATTTGGTGATGAAGCCCCATCCAAAACCACAATTTATCGCTGGTTTGCTGAATTTCAACGAGGACGTGTCAAGCTCAGTGATGATCCCCGTCAAGGTCGTCCAAAAACTGCAGTCACCCAAGAAAACGTTGATGCTGTGCGTAAGCTGATTGAGGAAGATCGACATGTGACATACCGCGAAATTCAGGCAACTTTAGACATTGGCATGAGGCAAATACAAATAATCTTGCATGAACAATTAGGTGTAAAAAAGTTGTTTTCCCGATGGATACCGCATTTTCTCTGTGAAGAGCAAAAAGCGGCTCGCGTTACTTGGTGCGTCAGAACTCTCGAAAGATTCCACGCAGGATCCTCAAATGCTGTATACAACATCGTATCAGGTGACGAATCCTGGATATACGCGTACGAACCCGAAACAAAAAACCAGTCACGAGTTTGGGTGTTCAAAAATGAGTTAAAGCCAACAAAAATTATTCGTTCACGGAGTGTTGCAAAAAAAAAATGGTGGCCACGTTTGTCTCCAAAACCGGCCTATTTTGCTGTTGCGACTATTCCTCTTGAGGGACAAAGAACGGTTAATGCAGAATGGTATGCTAACATTTGTTTGCCACAGGTCGTTTCTGAACTCCGTAAAGAGAACTGCAACCGCCGCATCATCCTCCATCACGACAATGCGAGTTCTCACACCGCGCACAGAACAAAAGAGTTTTTGGAGCAAGAAATCATAGAATTATTAGACCATCCGCCGTACAGCCCCGACCTAAGCCCTAATGATTTCTATACATTCCCTAAAATAAAGAATAAATTGCGTGGTCAGAGATTTTCATCACCTGAAGAAGCTGTGGACGCCTACAAAACGGCCATTTTGGAGACCCCAACTTCCGAATGGAATGGTTGCTTCAATGATTGGTTCCATCGTATGGAAAAATGTGTCAAATTTCGCGGAGAATACTTCGAAAAGCAATAAATACATTTTTAAATAGTAATGTTGTGTCACTTCCTTGATTCCCGAAATTTTCAGTGCCGCCCTCGTACCATCATAAATATCCTTGTACAAAAACTTATAATATATTGTTTGGAATTTCAATATTTACAAAAGTGGTCAAACAGCCACCGCGGTCTATTGTTTAGAACTGGCTCTCGACTCGGAGGTCGTGGGTTCGATTCCCGCATTGGAACAACAAAAAATGTTGTTTCCAACATTGGTTAGGACAATGCAGACCGATCACCTGATTGTCTGACAAGAAAGATGATCCATGCGTCGGATGGTCTTTTTACATAAAAAGTCGGTCCTGCGCTTGATCTCTCGCCAATCGTGTCGGTTATCCGTCCCACTGGGCTATAAGAGTAAAGGAAGAGAGAGAGTGCTCTTGTATACTGCGCACACACTTGGGCACTTAAAAGTTACTCCTGCGTAACTGGCCTGGTTTCAATGAAACCGGCTACCGTCACCGTAATCGGTGTAGGGAAGTTATTTATTTACAAAAGTAAGTTATTAAAAAATCCAACGGCTTAATATTTTTATTGCAAATCGTTACAAGTTTATGTCTATAAAATTAGACGGTGCTGCGTAATGATTTTTGTGACTAAAACTGACTCGATGAATCAAACGCAACATTGTGGTTTTAATGAAACTACTTGGTGTGAGTGAATTGAAAATGATTCTAAACTCCAAACGATCTAAACAAACACAAATATTTTTTTTAAATCATCGCAAGTTTTAAAATATTTCAGGCAGTGTTTTATGAGTAGATAATATAAATTGTTACTTGTGTTACAATATCTTAATATTTGTTAGCAAACTTAGAGTGATTCAACCAAACAAGAATTATTTTCTCTCGAGATTACAAAATCCCTCGTACAATTCGCCGCGAGGGTGAAAAGTGTGTCCCTTTTTAACAGCTTGTCGCGACGGTGTTACGGAGGCAAATATCACAAGTAGCTAAATGTCTTTTTGAAGTGAAAACTTCTTTTGGCGCACCGCACACACATTTTTTCGTAGGCTGATCCGTCACGCTCTGAGGTGAAAGGCTCAATCGGGTGAACGCGGGACCATCGAGTGTACCGGAGCGTGAAAGCACCGGACACACATTTCTTCGTAGGATGTGAGTGAGGCTGATCCGTCACGCTCTAAGGTGAAAGGCTCGATCGGATAAGCGGTTATAATTTTATTCACTTTATTTACACGTAAATTGATTACGATTGCCAATGAAGTTTTCATTTCTGCCCTGCGGGTAAGCACACACTCTATAATTATTATTTTTTATAATTCTTGTTTGACTTAACCTGTGCTGAGTAGAGCGTGTTATTACCTATGAGGTCGTTGGCGGTGGCGAGCATGGGCGGGTAGTAGGGCGCGTACGGCAGGCGCGGCAGCGGCGGCGCTGGTTAGTCACACACGTTAGCCAGGGCAACCCTACTCGGTCTTACTCTGTACTCTATGCACAGTCACGAGCGCACGTGTATGCAGCAGGGGCCTTAGGCTGGGAGTATATGATCCGGAATCCGGCGGGCCGGGGAAAATTCAGAACATTGAAATAGAACACTGAAATAATACAATCGAGTTGAAAATCGAAGTGTCGATATATGACATTAGACTCGACACTCAGAGTTTTAATTTTACTGCTCTGAATTTCCACCGGCGTTCCGGATTCCGGAGTATATAGTCCCAGCCTTAGAGTCTCCCAAAGTTCAATATGGGAACGATAACGAAGTTGCTAAAGATTAAGGGTCGATTCACACCGAAACGATATGCGACGCGACGCGGCGCTGCATTTTTTAAATAGCAATTAAACATTTTATTTACGCAAGAAGATTCACGCTCTGCCCAGCGCAGCGCCACTGTTGAAATGAATAGTGTATATTCTTGTGTACTGATTAAAGTTCAATTTTCAATCACTATTTTAATTTTATAAAATGTAGCGCCGCGTTCCATGTGCCTGATTTCGGTGTGAGCTGACCCTAATATGTATAGGAATAAACACGTGATTAAGCGACCAAACATATAAAGTCTATACATTTCATTCTTTTCGTACTTCATAATCGTTTTCATGTTGTCACTTAGTCTAAGAGCGTTTGCACATTACGTGATACGATAGCCGATATCGACCGGAAAAAGATCTTATGTCGTCGGCATAAGACCGTATTCCCATTATCCAATCCGATAACCGATATCGCGAGGATATGTCATGTACTGACAAAGACAAGGTATATTAGGTTTCAATATAAAACATAAACATCTTCTCACATTATCGGCCGTGATAAGCGATATGGTATCGCGTAATGTGAAAAGGCTCAAATGGCTCAAACTCTTCGACATATATGCGACACGAGGTGCCTTTCACAGGTAAAGTATATAACTCGTATATATTGGACCGAGACAAATGACGTCTATATACGATTAATTGACAATTATAAACTTCATTTGTCTCAATTCCTCTATTTATTTAAACTAGTTCTACGGCAAACATTTATTTGGACATTCGTATGCTCATACATGTCATAGTAACTTAGTGCGTTCATTTTTGCATTCGTGGCTGTACACCGGACAGTAGATTAGATACTATTTTTATACAGAATGTTATCATTATGTTATTAAAAGCAGAAGGCAGAAAAGATATAGCACAGAGTGCGCCTAACGGTCTATGTAAGATTTTTTAGTCACGTCATTTCATAAATCAAATACAAGTATCAAATTAATTTGGAATGGGTACTATAATTTATTTATTTATTAAACTCGTGAAGATGGTAATGACTTGAGCAAACTATTGGCAATATGAAAGATACTACATCATCTAAATTAAAAGTCTAAGCATTTCGCTACATACTTTATGAAAAATAAAACCGAGTAAGCTTACTCATTGGTTACATATAAAGAACATAGTAGAAAGTATCAAATGTACATCACATAATAATAAATGTTCATTCAGTGTGACTAGGATAATATGAGTGAGAGGACTCACCGGTGGGCGTGGCTAGCAGGTTGTTATGCAGGCCGAGCTCGGGCTGCGGGTAGTGCGGCGGGTTCAGCAGACCCAGCAGGTTGGGACCCGACAGATTTTGCTGCTGGCTGCAGAACATAATCTTACCTTTTTTAATGTTGGACATACGCGTTTGTTGACGTTTTAAGGACAACTTAAATAAATTATTTTCAAATAAAATGTAAATTTTTCTTAATAAAACAATTTAATATACAAACTTACTTCATTATATTCTGTTTGAGGAGCATTCTCTGAATATTCTCGGCGTTAGCGGCTGCGGCGGGGTCGACGACGGCGGCGGTGGGCGTGAGCGTGGGTGGGGCCAGCGGCACCAGCACCGGCGCCGCGCCCAGTGCCACGCCGGGCGGACCCAGCCCCAGCAGCGGCGCGTCCGTGGCGATCTGTAGGGGCGTGGTCAGGCTCGCCAGGTTCGTCTGCGCCGCGCCGTTCAGCAGGCCCGAGTTGATGGCGGCCGGGAAGGGCAGTGGCGGCGCCGGCCCAGCTACACCGGTGGAAGCGGGCGCGGCGAGGCGCTCGCTCGCCACCTGCTTGAGCTCCGCCGGACGGTGGTCGGTGACAGTCTGGGGCGCGTGCGACGGCAGGGAATACTGGTGAGTAGGAACTAAGTTTTCCGAAGGAATGGCTTGCGAGACTGGTTTAGGAGCGGCCGCGAGGGGTTCGGGCGTCCGGGGCGGTGCGGCGAGGGGTTCGGGCGCCCGGGGCGGAGCGGCGGGGGGCAGCGCAGGCGAGGGCTCGGGCTCCGGCGCGCCGTTGACGAGCGCGTCCCGGGGCGGATCGCGGGGCTCGGGCACAGGGGGCTCGGCAGCGGGCGCGGGTCGCTCCTCGGGCACCGCTTCGCCGCGGTCCACCACGGGGCTGACTAGAAATCTCGATATCTTTCGGGATGGCTTCTGCGACTTTTTTTCACCATTAGAGTCGGTGCTACCCGCGCGATCTGACGTCATGGGCCCGCCGTCGGATTGATTTGAGCCTGAAAAATATTTTTTTTATTGCCAGCTTTTATCAATGAATGAAAAATTTATTTATACACATATTATAAAATGTGATAGATGACATTAAACATTATACTGGATAAACACATAGCTATTACTAACCAATAGATGAGGCGGTGCTGATCTTCCTGGCGAGCGTGTCGTGCACGCGGTCGGGCGCGCGAGGCGGCTCGAGCGGCTCGGCAAGCGGCTCGAGGGGTGGCGCGGGTTCAGGCTCGAGCTCGGCCAGCGCGATGCTGTCCTGGGACGCGGTGGGCGTGGTGCACTCTGAGTTGTCCTGATTGGAGTCCGTCAGGTTCTCTTCGCGCTCCGTCGTCTCCGAGTCGTAGTCGCTCTGCGAATACAATAAATTGTATTTTTTAACAATGCTTGGTAAAAGGTATCAAACGCCTTTTATATCACTGTCACGCACGTCAAGTCCTCTTGAAACTTCCATCTCATTATCTCGCACGTTTTATCTCATGGACGTATGTGTTTGTTTTAGTCACGCGTACTCCTTTTGGTGAGTCATAAGGAACTTCCTCTAATTTTTATTAATGAATGAATTACCCCTCTTAGGAGGTTTTAGCTTTATAAACTATTACGCGTACCTTGTCTATATTGAGGCGCAGCGCGTGCAGCGTGGCGGGCCCGACGAGCGTGGCGGCAGAGGAGGGCTCGGCCTGCAGCTGGCGCACGATGTCGCGGATCAGCTCTGTGAACGCGCCGCGCTGCCACTCCGGCAGCAGGTCGTTGCTCACGAGGTTGCCGGCCAGGTCCTCCGGGTTAACATCAGGTACGTGGAACTTGAACGTCACGGTCTTGGACTTGGAGTCGAGCTGGCACTCAACCACGGTGGCGTTGTCGCTCACCGCCAGCACGCTCAGCCGCGGCAGCTTGTCCTTGTCGCGAGACCGCTTCTTCGAGCCCCGCGACTTCTTCTCGGCGGCTACTGGTGAAGGTATCGCGGTACCGACTATACACAAGTGTGTTAAAATATATAAATAAACATATCAGTCTAATATAGTTAATAAAAACAGTATTTCGGGATTTATTTTTCGTAGTCCAGTTAATGATACCAAGTTAAAAAAAATCTCTGAGTTCGTTAAAGTTACGCTGGTCTCTGTTTTTATAATATTACGTCAGGGGCAAGTTTAGATCAATTCCTAAAAATCCCTTTATGTTATCGAAACTCACCTTCCTGATGACTCTCCCCCTGTTTCTCCTCCACCGAAGTGAGGTCGGGAGTCCGGATCGACTCCAAGTGCGTCGCGCCAGACGGGAACTCAGTCATTGGCGTGTGGAACTGCTCCTTCTGGCCACCGTTTGCGACGAGGCCATTCTCGTCCGGCTGAATGTTCAGCTGCTGCGGGACAGTGTCTGCAGGTGCCGGGGCGGGCTCCGTCGAGCCCGAGGGCAGCGACGCAGGAACGCCTTCCACAGTCTGGTAATGCGAGGCGGGCAGCTGTGAACTAGGCACCGAAGCTGGGACGTTCTCTACCAGTTGGTAGTGGGAGGCAGGCAGCTGCGAAGCAGGAACAGACGCCGGGACGCTCTCAACCGGCTGGTAATGCGACGCGGGCGGTTGTGAAATAGGCGCCGATGCTGGGACGCTCTCCATCGGCTGGTAGTGCGAGACGGGCGGCTGCGAGCTGATCGACGCGGGCTCAGGGTAGGCGAGGCTCTGTGTCTGGCGCTGCTGGTACACCTGCAGCGTGTTGGCCGTGAAGTTCTGCACGGGCGTGCCCTCGTGACTAGAGATCTGCCGCTCGCCCTGCTGCACCACGAAGCTCTGCGGCAGTGCGTTGTGCGGCAGCGACTGGCCCTGCAGCGGCTTGTACTGCTGCTGCTGCTGCTCGTCCGACAGCTGCTTCAACATGTGTGTCTGGTACTGGCCGAGAAGATCGATAGACGCCTGCTGCTGTAGCGCCGGCTTCTGCTGGTAGTGATCGGGCAGCAGGGCCTGCTGGTCGTGCGCGTCCACGGCGCTCATCTGGCTCTGTTCTGAGCCCTGCCGTGTGTACATCGGCCTTTGCACACGCAGCAGCTCCTCCACTTTTTGTTGTTGCTGGCCCATGAGCTGCTGCTTCTGAGCCAGTAAGGCCAGATTTTGTTGATCTATAAAATTTTGCTGGGTCTGCAATTGTAGCTCCTGTTGCGCTAAATACTGTTGCTGCTGCAGAGTCCTGATGTGCTGCGGAGATAGCGTCTGCCCCGGCATCTGGAGTTGCTGCTGGTTTATCAACTGCTGTTGTAACACAAACTGTTGTTGCGCCAACATCTGCTTCTGCACGTTGAGCTGTTGCTGAGCCTGCGCGACCTGATGTTGCGCCTGTGCCACCTGTTGCTGTTGCGCGAATATCGCCGGATCGACCGCCGCGGATAAAATATTATGATGATAATATTGCTGATTCTGTTGATAATTTAAATTTTGACTAGCTTGTTGCATTTGAGTATTCATTAGATTAATCTGTTGTTGCATAGACTCTTGTTCCATTTGATTATTCTGCATGTCCAAATTTTCTGCCTGGTTGTTGACTTGTTGCTGCATTTGCTGGGCTTGCATCTGCTGGTGCTGCTGTTGCTGATGCTGCTGCGTTGCCTCAGTTTCCGAATCCTTTCTCGGTTGAATAGTATCCGGCCTGTGTATGATCTGCGCCAGGATATTCTGAAGGTTCTGTAGCGAGGGGTCGAGCATCTGCCCTGCGGCGAGGTTGGGCTGTGGGCCGGCCGCCATGCTGTCCTGGGTGAGCTGCTCCTCCAGCTGCTTCTGTTGTATGGTGGCGGCCTGCTGCGCGATGATGTTCTGCTGCTGCTGGATGATCTGCTGCATCTGGTTCTGGGTGCTGAGGTCGCCGGCGAGCTGCTGACCGAGTAGGTTCTGCTGCAGCTGCTGCTGCGGCTCGAGCGCCTGTTGGTTCTGATGCTCGATGAAGTTGTGATTCTGCACGGTGTGCTCGATCATTTGCTGGTTCAAGAGGTTCTGTTCCATAATAACTTGCTGTTTAATATTCTGCTCGAAGAGTTGGTGCTGCTGCTGCAGCAGCTGTTGTTCGGCGGACAGACATGGTGACATTCTAGCCTGCATAAGGTTATGTTGGAAAAGTTTAATGGCTTTCTCCTCGTTGTTGAGATGTTGTTGGAACTGCTGTTGGAGTAATTGTTGCTGGGCTTGCAATAGTTGCGATTGTTGATCTAGCCTAAGCAATAAACAAGACTACGTTAGTTCATGTTCTCTGGATGTTCGTTCAACTATATCAAACGACTGGAGCGTCACGCGTTAGTTACAGCCTTTTGATATTTGCCCTCTTATTGTGATAGAATTGTTTTGAAATAAATTATAATAATTTCTTGTATGTATTTGTATTATATGTCTTTTTTATCACTTTAATAACTGATCAGACATTACGCACTTGCAATAATGTTAAATATGTACATAGATAGATTTCTTCAATTATGCAAACAGGAATTTATTCATTTTAACGATTCTCCAAAATTTGATTCTAACATTCATCTTAATTTATATATGTAGTTATGACATTGACGTAGCATATCTAGCAGCACAGATGCAAACTTAACTTTCGATTGTATAAAGGTGGTCATTCACTGAGAGCATTCGCCGGTAAATATTACACATATCAGATACGATTTCGAGCATTCAATTACGATACAGCTCCATACCTTAATGGACATTCGTCAGTGATGTACTAAATGTGTTATAATAAGTTGGTGATACAGTCATATTAACAGACCTGGCATTATGATATGTGTAACATATTGTATCTACGATTCGCACTGGAAGTGCATGTCGCACTGGCAATAAAATGGTCTCTGTCGCCCACCATTTGCATTCCGATTATGAACTTTAGCGCACGCAAAATAGAGTCTACTTTTCAGCAAAACATGATTGTTTTCCTGTACGGTCATGTTTTTCGGAAAAGATGACTCTATTTCGCGTGCGCTTAAGTCGTTAATCGGAATGCAAATGATGGAGGAAGCAGACAATTTTGTTGTCAGTGCGCGCAGTGCTTTATGCTCGGTTCTCTTTCCTTTTCATTTTTTTCATTTCACTGCATGCGAATTCTCTCGGTGAAAGTTTTGTTTGTGATATTTTGGTATTTTACATACTTGGAAAACGTTCTTAAGTCACTAGATACAGTACGTCCATGCTGTATAGCAACACCGTGTATACTTACTGCACAGCGGCGAGCGTGGGCTGCGCGCCGACGCCGTTCAGCAGCCCCGACTTCACCTGGTCCACGGGCCCGCCCTGCTGGCTTTGGATAATCTTCACCTGCAAAATAATAATATATGTATATATATGTGTAAATAAATCCTGTTTCCCTCTGAACTTCGGTCATTTCTATTGGACTGAGATCCCGGCCCCGCCTTACTTGCACGTCAACTAGTTTGTGCCGTGGGCAAATTTTTAGGTTAAGGGCGCCAAAGGGGAGAAAAAAATCTTACTTTTGTTACAGCATAACATACTTACGTATGTTAAAGTATAAATGGCAGTTAAATACATAATTAAAAGAAAAAATTTACACCGACTATCTATTTTCCCAACGGATGCAATAGTCTGTCACGTTTTTTGTCTAAGTGAGAGAAGATTCTCGTAATTAACTTTCGTAAACTGATTTTTGGAGTTTGGACCAATCAAAAAGGGTTTGACGTTTATGAGAATACCATTTTTCAGATTAGCAGAATAGATAATTAGCAGAATCGACCTTAATGTATTGCCCACCTGTCTAAGCTGCTGCTCGAGTAGCATCTGCTGCTGTTGGCGGTTCTGCTCGGTGATAAGCTCCTGGTTGAACAGCATTTGAACTTTCTTCTCGCTCCGCTCTCTGTTGACAAAACCGAAACTTAGGGCCTCTGTGCACTCGAGCGAATGCAGCTGGTCGCGAGACTGCCATACATTTGACAGCTACGAGCGGTGACAAATGCACCAGCTACGGTCACGCTGCTGCCGGTAAGATGTAAAGGCAGCCCTAACGGATATGATACAAAAGATGCAGGTATAATGTTTACCTGCTTAAAAACCTTGTAAAGAACAATCAATGTAAAGAAAAATGAACTTTATACGTATACGCTAAAGTGTATATTCAACCAATGCTAATGCTCATATCTCCTATAATGACGTTTTAATGACATACACATATCATACCATTAGCATATATAATTACCTACGCTAATTTGAGTACCTATGCACTTTAGAAATAAATTTATTAAATAACTACAATTTATATAAAAAAAAATATAACCCAACTACGTAAATTATAATACAGCCTATGTTACCCGGCCTATTATTACGAATCTATTGACACAACATTTATGCGCTACGGTGGAACAAACATACATACATAGACTGCCAAAATCATTACCTTTCCTTTTGGCTTCACCGTAGTCGGGTAAAAACTATTTTAAATCCCTTTGACACTTTTCAAGTACAAATGCTGAATTGTTTGTTGTTGTTGTTGTTGTTAAATGTTTATACAATTACGTTATCATAATTGGATTAATAGGGATGATGACTACATCTAAACTATTTAATTTCATTGATATACTCTTATCTCCCTTCGGGGCTTGCCACTGCCACACATTTTTTCACGAAACTTGCGAAATTTTGTATACAAATCGATTTACCTTTGAAAATATTGACATTTGATATACTGTTTCTTCTGAGAAGTTCTTTATGATATTTAGATAGATAGATAGATGGATAGATCGTTTATTTGCTTAGAATGCAGGTACAATAGTAAGATGTTACAGTATTTTTCAGAGCCTTATGCATTCTGCCTTTACGACATGCAAAATTTTATCGTTGTCAAATTGTTTAAGCTATTACATATTATTTAAAACTTCAGACCATAAATCATATTATGTTAACATTAGATAGTATATGTGTAGAAGAAAAACATGCGATTTAAATTAACATATCTAGTACCTAAATAATTCATAATCAATATCCTTGTCTAAAATTGAAGTAAAAGTCACATCTAGTACTATCAACTAATTATTTAACGTCTTGTCATTTAGAAATTCGGATACAGAATAATAGCACTTTTCATTAAGCATTTCTTTGAGGTTCCTTTTAAATTTGTTTACAGCTTGTTCCTTAATAACTTTTGGTATATGATTATAAATGTGAGGAGCCATACAGATAATGCTTTTTTTTAACAAAGCAGTTTTGTATCCAGTTGTGCACAATTTATCTTCGTAATTGGATCGTAGTTTTGTGCTCCTAATTCTGGTTTCTTTTAAGGTCGGGAATAAGTGGATATTTGTTTTCACAAAAATAGCTACTTCCAGAATATATAGACAAGGGAAAGTTAAGAGTTTATATTTTTTAAATAGAGGCATGCAGCTGTCGGTAGCTTTTATATTAGCAATACATCTTATGCAACGTTTTTGTGCTTTAAATATATTTTCGCTCTCACTACAGTTGCCCCAGAATATTACTCCATACCTTAATATTGAAACAACTAAACTGTGGTATGCTGTCAGTACCGTATCAATATTAACCTTCTTAGCTAAACTATATAATGCGTAGGCAGCGGAGCTGTTTTTTACAGACTTCGTCAGAATGAGCTTTCCATTTCAGCTGACTATCAAATATTATTCCCAAAAATTCTGCAGTAGTTACTTTGTCAACAGATTGTCCTTTATAGCTTACATTCATGTCTTTGTCTGGTATTCTTTGGTAAAAGTGCATGACCTTAGTTTTATCCAGATTGATAATTAAATTGTTTTTCTTTAGCCAATTAATAAAATCTTTGAGTGCATTATTAATGTCAATTTCATATCTATTTTTATTGGTACATTTTATTATTAGAGTGCTGTCATCTGCAAAAAGAACAATTGGATAAAGCATATGAGTCGGTAAATCGTTTATATACAATAAGAATAATAATGGACCGAGTACACTGCCTTGTGGTACACCAAATCTAACAGTTCCAAACGAAGATGTGATTTTTTTTTCCTTTTTTGTTTTAAAACATACTCTTGAAGTTTCTGTAAATTGTTGGCGTCCTTGTAGGTAAGTTTTTATTAAACTAAGAGCATTACCTCGTATGCCATAGGCTTCTAGTTTTCTAAGAAGTATGTCATGATCAACATAATCAAAAGCTTTGGATAGGTCAGTAAATAATGCACAGATTGGAATTTTATTGTCAACTGACGGCAGTATTAGATGCACAAAGTCATATATAGCCATATTAATGTTAGTGTTTTTTCTAAATCCCTTTTGCTCAGTACAAAGAATGTTAAATTTACTTAAAAAGTCGTATATAGAGTTATAGATAACCTTTTCAATTATTTTTGAGAAAATCGAGATTAACGAAATGGGTCTATAGTTGGTGATCTCATCTTTAGCGTTTTTCTTATGTATAGGTATTACTCTTACTACTTTAAGTTTATCCGGAAATTTCCCAGTAGATATACATGCATTGATTATATGTGCCATGGGAGAAGCCACATAACTACTCACATATTTTATTACCTTTGTGGATATGCCGTCATGTCCATAACTTTTTTTATTCTTTAATTTTTAATAACATTTATGACGTCTTGAGGAATCACCGGTCGAACAAAGATGGATTGTGGATTTTTCTTCATAGCATCAGCAGCAGCGTCATCTTTTGATACAGTCCCTACTTGATCTATGAAGAAATTATTAAAGGTTTCCGCTAGCTCTTGAGGTTCGGTTATAATTGAGTTTTTATATTTTAAACTAGAGACATGTTCATAATTGTTCTTATTATTATTTATTATTTGCCAAATTGTTCTAGGTTTATTTTTTGATTGGTTAATTTTGTAAATGTTTTGTGCTTTTTGTGTTAATTTAATAATTTTCTTCAATTTACGTGAATAATTAATAAATGATTCCTTATTTTCTTTTGTTGGTTTTAATCTCTGTTGCCACAGTAAGTGACGTTTTTTCTTACAACAGATACCGTATACCTTTAGAGATCCAGTTTATTTTATTTGTTGATTTTTTAGTAATTTAAGATTTAATTTTATTTATACAATAAAAAATATTTGTCATCTGGCCATAGTGGCTTGATTTCTAAGAATATTAATAATTATTACTACCTAATTTATATATTACCGAATTGAACGAGCGGGCGTTAGTGTCTTTGTGGCAGGTAGATTGGATTACACGAGAGAGGCTGTAGGTTCGATTCCGGAATGTCCTAAAATGTTTTGCCTGTTATTAGTAATAATAATTACTAGAAGTAACTCTGTGCTCGAAATTCGCCCACAATAATACGTATAATTTTAAAGTAAAAGTATAAGTAAAAATATAAGGGTTCTTTGGCCTCTTAGAAATTTTTTTTTTTAATGTTTTGACAGATTGACACACGTCAACGTGTAACAAAATTGTATCTTATGTATCTTTGTCCAAAATTGTGAAAACGTGATTTTTGCTTCTCGTATTAGAGCGTTTTCACGTTATGCGATACGATGTCGCTTATCGCGCACGATAATGCGAAAAACAAGCTTTATTATTTTTATATTGAAACAAGTACCCTCTTATTTATTATTTTGCCTCAAAATAATAGAAAAAATAAAAGTGTGTTAATGTAATTTTTATAAATTTTATGTATTTCTAATCATTTAAAAAATAAATTAGGTTTCTGCACACCTTCCTCCATATAAACTTTAACTTTTGCCCAAATATCATACTCCTCCGTTCGACAACTGTCGTAAAACTGCACTGAAAGTTTTGTCTTGACGTATTATTATAATAATTAATATTAGATTAACTATAAAGCATTAAGTTACTAGCATTCCGGGATCGAACCTACAGCCTCTCGCGTGCAATCCAAGCTACCTATCACTCGGCCACAAACGCTCGCTCGCTCAATCCGGTAATAAATGAATTACGTTAAACATGAAACAGCCGCGTATTCCGACCCTGAAGTTCAGCTATCAGACAATACACAATGTTACTTTCACAATGTTAATACGTGATTTGTAAACCAGCGCACACCGAATATCTCGCGACACGCAAGCCGTGTCTAGTTGTAAAACGAATGATTTCGAAAGCATGGACGGGCCGGGCCTACCTTCATACAACTAAATAGACATTACTTTGTCTCGCGACCGTTTGTGACAAGTCGCGTCGGCCCCAGTGGGGCACTCGATTTGGAGACAATTTAACAGGACAATATACAACTGGTACGTGACACGGAAACACTTGACGAAAACGACGATGTTTATTACGTCTTTTTTTGAATACATTTTCTCGCTTAGTTTGAGGAAATAATTGACCATCATGATTTTTTTTGATATTTCGAGCCAGCCGTTTAGCTTTTAGAGGGGGGAAGATCCATTTTAACAAAAACTGCGCTTTAAGTTGAATATATCGCAAACGGATACCTAAATCAAAAAATCGTCTAAAGGCCTCCACAGACGAGAGGCCGATCGTTTCAGTTAGAACTGGCGTCTGTTCGGCCTGAACGGATTCGAGCACATACACGGAAAAAATCGCATCCGACCGAACTGACGTCAGTTCGGCCCATAAGGCTTCCACAGACGAAAGGCCGATCGTTTGAGTTAGAACTGACGTCAGTTCGGCCCTTATAGCAACATAGATGTAGGCGTAACCATTATATACCCACACGCACACAAACAAAACTTTAAAGTTGTGTAGTGTGTACAGTTTTAAAGGACAATTGTTGCTCTTAAATTGGAATTATTGTATTAGTTTTTCTTAATATCGTGAGGTGTAAAAATATAACTTATATTTAATTTTAAGCCATCTAAACACGATTTGTGAACATTATTTATATTATGTATTATGGTATTAAGGAATTTATTAAGGATTATCTTAATACTGGCAAAAATTTAAATTGATAGTTAAAAAAAATTGAAAATATTTAAAAAGTTGCAACTATTAGTTAGCCATGAAAATTTTGAAATAAATTATTTTTTAAATTAATACTAGTAATATTTTCACAATTCACAATAGGGCAGCAAGATGGCAACATAATATGATTTTATTTTATAATGTTTTAAATATTTGGCTTAATACAAGTCAAATTGTTCGGACATAACATTTCATACTTGAAATGAATTATGATGATACATGAAATGTTGTCTTTTAGCTTTTTTTTTTAAATTAAAGCTTTTTAAATTCTTTTCCGATGCGACATCACTGACACCCAATAACGAAACAAACCGTTATGTTTTTAATAGTAGTCAGAGATGTATGCATTAGCGTTTGACCCTGACAACTGACGGGTCGTTCGAGCCGATATGGCTCAGTATGATTTGCTTCACTTATCATGCACGTACCCGGTTTCTAGGCGTTTTAATCTAAGGTTCTGTCTGAACGGATTCGCGGACATACACGGAAAATTGCCGCGAGCTTCGGTCGTGTATTTAGGGTTCCGTAATACTTAAGGAACCCTTATAATTTCGCTCTGCCCGTCCGTCTGTCTGCCTGTCTGTCTGTATGTCTGTCCGCCGTTCTCCTAGCTTCTGTAATAACTTGTGAAGTAATTCAAAGAAAACCTATTGCGCGTTGATAGTTACGGAACCCTCCTTAGACATGTCGTGACATGCTCTTGGTTAGTTTAGGTTGACTATTTTATTTATTTATTGTATTTTTCTGCAAACAGTTGCAGAAAAATACAATTAAAAAATAAAATAGTAGCCTAAACCAACGTCGATAGCGTGACTACAGAGTACACCAGTAATATGTTAAGTATCTCTTTTCTTTATACTAATAGTTTAGATTTTATCAACCATAGTGGCTCTACTTTTTAAATACTTCAATGAACTTTAATAAATATTCTTTAAACCACGTGCCATTTTTAGGGTTCCGTACCCAAAGCGTAAAAACGGGACCCTATTACTGACTTTCCTTTGCTGTGTTTAACCTCCTTATACCTTATAGCTCGACAGTTGAAATTTTCACAAATGATGTACGTATTTTTATTGCCGTTATAAAAAACAAATTCTGAAAATAGAAAAAAAAATTAGGCTTACATACAATGCGTTTTGTACTGAACCCCTCTTGCCGACTTGTACTTGCCCGGTTTAGTGTTACACTCGAATTTTATTACCGTTCAGTCCAATTATATTACTGTTCAGTCCATCCGTTCAGGTTAGAATTAATGTTGCTAACTTAGTTGTTTTACATAGTTTTACTACTAAATTAGTATTTTACTATCCCTCTTTAGTAGGAATTTAGTTGTTAGTAATGGTTTTGTAGAAAATAGCTAGACAGTAATCATAATATGCAAAATGGCCTGCTACTCTATCTACTATGTGCTATTGTGACACCTTATCATAGTAGCACACAGTAGCACATAGTAGCACATAGTAGCACATAGTAGCACGCGTCCGTAAGTCACTTAAAACTACCAATTTAATTTCTATATACGTAATATTTCCTACTAAGTATATTTTTTTTAATTTAACTTATCATTATTTTTATTTTAGGTTAAATTATCATATTTTCAATTTAATATTAAAACCGGAAATGCAGTGTTCAAAAGTTTTTGTAAACACAAAAAACCACTGCATTTTGTAAACACTTTACATGTAGGGAGGGTGGGTGCACCCGCTGTAAAAATATATTTTTCGTGATTTTATTTGAGCACTTTGTCGACGTGGTAAATACACATAATATACAAGCAAAGTTTCATCTTTCTAGCACGGACGGAGGAACGCAGGGACCTGACGAAACTAACGGGCGTCCCAATAAGAGTGCCCGATTTAAATTTGGCGCCATTTTTTTTCTGAGCAAGTGGCAGCTCTGAAACTTGACAGCTGTCATCTATTATTGTTCCGATTATTAAATATGGAGCGTTACACAAAAGAACAATGGGTTATCATTGTAAAAACCCATTACAAAAATACGGAAAGCTACGCTGAAACCGCTCGCAAACTTCGCGTAATTTTCGGTCGTAAAACTGCACCAAATGTGTCAAAAATTCAATATATTCAAAAAAAGTGATCAATAAATTTGAGAAAACTGGATCGATTATGGAAGGCACGTCTCTTGTGCGTCGGCGTACCGGTCGGTCTCTCGAAAACATCGCTGCTGTAAGCGAGTGTCGCCGAAAACGTGGGAACATCAATTCGGCCATGATAACAGAGTTCTTGTGGCCCCAATTGGAAGGACTGGACCTGGACGACATGTGGTTCCAACAGGATGGCGCGACCTGCCACACCGCCCATGAAACAATTCATTTATTGGAGGAAAAGTTTCCGGACCGAATAATCTCCCGAAATTCCGATGTCAACTGGCCACCGAGATCTTGCGATTTAACGCCTTGCTACTTTTTCCTTTGGGGTTTTGTTACATCTCAGGTCTATGCGAATAAACCAGGAACAATTCCCGAGCTAAAGGCCGAGATCCAACGCGTCATCGGTGAGATGGAGCCGCCACTCTGTGAAAAAGTCATCGAAAATTTCATGAAAAGAGCAAGGGTGTGCCGAATATTCTATTCCATACTTAACGGATCATGTTTACTTTATAACGCAATAAAATATCACCTAGCTCGCTCAAAAAAATATGTGTTATTTTCTTAAAATTAAATCCGGCACTCTTATTGGGACACCCTTTATAAGTATTCCGAGACGTGAAATACGGAACCCTTAAAACGACGTTTCCTGAATTGTAGGTGATACTGACAGTCATTACAATTCAGTCTCTACTCTCTAAGTCTCATTGACAAAATCTAGAGAAGGAGAGATAGGTGAACAAAAATGAGTTAGGTAAATATCTAGGATAAACAAACACTTTTTAGTTGTTATCACCAAAATAAATATGACAGTTCTACTATTATTAAACACATTTTAAACTGTATAAATATTAAAACCAACACACTAACTCGCGCATAACGCGGCCACAATTATTACACGATTTCACTTCACACCTCACGCCGGTGTTACGTTTTTTTTACTATTTTATTATTTTTATTATGCAGTATTATAACATAATATTATAAAAATTCATATATTATTTAACTAATGTGTCTATCTGTCTTAGCTCATTATGTACTGCACATCGATGATCACACGTAATGAATCGTAATAAGCATTCGGATTATTCGAGCGTCATGCGAGAGATAACTAGACGATAATTATTACATCCGTTTTAGCGCCAACTATACATTAAATTGTTATAAATAGTTATTTATAATTGTAGACTGTCTATCGAAATTTCGTAACCCTAGTAGCTAGTAAATTAAATAAAAACGTCTACTTATACTAACATAAGTATCATAGAACTAAGTTGAATTGACGCATCAGTAGTTCATTTGTTTTTACCAAAACGGTCGTATGTAATATATTTAATCTTTAAATATATTACATACATATTTATCTTCGATTTATTAATCGATTAAAAATAGATTAAAGTTGGATGATAATATTAATTTTATGATACAAATTTATATCAATAAAATTACCGCTAAATATATACATTACGTCAAACGTAAATACGTACTTGTAGCATAAACTCATCCAAACACCAAGTAGCGATTAGAAATATTTCAGGGTCGTGTTTATAATCTACTCACTGACACTATATCGCATCACGCACTACACTGGACGTTTCCGACACTACAATTGCAATACTGTCACTCACGTAGCGACTAGCGAATATTCGATGTACTACACTGCGCGTTTGATATCCGCAAGCATCACGTACACTACGTATGGGCCTTTGGAGCGAGTACACATTGGGCGCTCGGCGTTGCGTTGAGCGCGCGTTGGTCGCGTGCATACACTGCGCTTAGCACGGCGTTCGACGAGCGTTAGTAGGGCGAATATACTTTTGGCTCAGTATGATAATGGACGTCGAAGAGATTGCTTGTGTGTGGCTCCTCTACCGTCGTTGCAAAAGACGACGACAAAGGCAAAGAGAATATTGGATGCACCCGATACTAAGAGATAGACTGACGCATGGAATGTTTGTAACATTGTATCCAAAATTAAGACAATACGGGCCTAAGTTCTTTAATTATTTTAGAATGTCTTTACAATCATTTGATGAATTACTGGGTATTATAAAGGCTGACATATCGTGTAATTCAACAATATTAAGAGACTCAATTGGATCAGAAGAAAAACTCGTTATAACGTTAAGGTAAGTACGTTTATTCAAACAAACCAAGGCTATCCGAATCTTTGCTGGAAGGTGACGGTGGCGGTGGCGGTGGTGGCGGCGGTGGCGGTGGCGGCGGTGGCGGTGGCGGTGGTGGTGGCGGCGGTGGTGGCGGTGGCGGTGGCGGCGGTGGTGACGGTGGTGGCGGTGGCGGTGGTGGCGGTGGCGGTGGTGGCGGTGGTGGCGGTGGTGGCGGTGGTGGTGGTGGCGGTGGTGGCGGCGGTGGCGGTGGTGGCGTCGCAGACCATTGCTGTGAAGGAGTTGAGGACCTAGCAGTAGTGTATCCGGAATAAGTCGGTGTAGAATATGCGTAGGTATTGATATTGGTACTGATTTGTTTGTATAACATTGAGCAATTCAATCTTAGTTGACAGCCGTCGATTTTCAGGTACTTTTTTTAGCTCAGTGTGTAATGACAAACAGAATAATTTATCATCATCTTCTTTAGTTAGTGATGCTGTTGAAACCTGTTCTCTTGCGTGCAAACTTTTTTGTAAAATATCAAATATTTGTTTATCCACGGCGTTTACTTTTTGTTTTTTCCTTGTTCCTTCAATTTGTTCTTTTTGAAGCGGTATCAAGTCTTCATTATATGCATTGTTTAAATCGGAATTAGTTACGGCAGGAGTTTCGTAATTGCTCTCTGTATCCTTATTTACTACGGAACTCTCGAGAAATCGTAGTTTTCCGAAGTATACATACGGTACATGTTTCGAAGATCCAGACCCAGATGGAAGCATTTTTTGACGTTTAAACTCCCTCGTATAATTGTCTCGAATACTTTTCCTTTTCTTTGTCAGAAGAACCTAAAAATAAGTAATAAAATGCCATTTTTATTTTTACAGATACTTGGCCACAGGCTGTTCGTTCGCAGATTTGCATTATGGATACCGTCCCGGAAAATCGACTATTATAAAGATAGTGGAACAAGTTTGCAAAGTGCTGTGGAGCAAATTAAAATCTATATGCATGCCTGAAATAACTACCGAAAAATGGAAAGAAGTAGAAGAAGGTTTTATGAAATACGCCAACTTCCCAAACTGTATCGGGGCAATTGATGGAAAGCACATTGAAATAGTACAACCAGAACATACAGGCTCGCTTTATTTTAATTATAAAAATTATTTCTCTTCAGTTTTACTAGCAGTTTGTGACGCAAATTATTGTTTTATATACGTTGATATCGGGTCTTACGGTGAAAGCAGTGATTCTGCGATTTTTCAATATTCATTTTTATAAAAGAATGATGGATGGTAAATTAAATATTCCTAAATCGAAGCCCATATCGAATATCGATAGAACACCATTGCCTCACGTGTTCGTAGGCGATGAAGCCTTTGGAATCACGTCAAATATGATGCGCCCTTATAGTGGAAAACAACTCACACACGCAAAAAAAGTTTTTAATTATAGATTGTCGAGAGCAAGGCGGTATATTGAATGCACTTTCGGAATATTGAGCAACAAATGGCGAATATTTCATAGACCTATAGATGTAAATATTGAGTTTGCGGAAAATATAGTTAAAGCATGCGCAGTACTACATAACTACGTGCGTATACGCGACGGTTATAGATATGAAGATACACTTTATCTTTCACCTTTACAATCTATGTCCCGAAAATATACCACGCGGCAGCTTGACTGCTAGGACTGCTAGAGACAAATTTGCCAATTATTTCGTAAACGATGGAAAACTTCACTGGCAAGATAATATGATATAAGTAATACATTAATTGTGAACAAAAATTCAAAATAAATAATCACTTACCCAACAATTTCTTTTTCTCCAAACTATCTCCAGCTTTACAAAAAATTTCTACCAGTTCCTCCCAATTACGTTTTTTAACCACCTTATTCTTATAATCGAACATTCCATATCCCAAATAGCTGGTCGCTTTTGGATTTCATCTATAAAGAAATCAGTATCAAAATGCTCGATCTCCATTTTTGTAACATGCGTCCACTCTACACAAAAGCGCGCGATCAAATGTACAACAAAATGGCCGCTCATGTATCTCCAAGCGCGCAGCTGACGCCCTAACAACGCGCGTTCGAACGAAAAAATCTGAACGCGCGTTTGACGCGCGCTTGCCCAGTAACACACGCTTGCATGTGTACGCTTCAATAGAATCCGGGGTTCTCAAAACGCGCGTTAGCAAATCGCGCGTTTCAAAACGCCCAATGTGTACTCGCTCTTAGGCTGACCCCACATTAGGCGTGCGCGTTGCTCGGGCGTGTGAGTAGCGCGGGCGCCGCGAGCGCGCCGCGAGCTCGTTGCGTGAGCGTCGCGTTTTGCTGCTCTTACCCCTTCACCCACTGGTCCCGCCGCCCGCTACTGTTTTGGTCGTCAGTCACAGGTCGGCCAATGCGAGCGCCAAGTGCGCGTTGCGTGCGCGCTGCACACACGCCACACGGCGGCAACACACGACGCTCACGCAGCGCGCTCGCGGCACGCACGCAGCACCCGCATCGCTCACACGCCCGAGGAACGCGCACGCCTAATGTGGGAGACGCCTTAGACAGGATGTTTTTTCAGTCAGTTTCCAAACTTTTAGGAGTGAATATTTTCTTCAATATAAGCAACTTTTACTATGGGATCAACTTTCCTACTTGAAAAAAAATCTGCTGTTTCCTACAAAATGCTATCTATGCCGAAGCCCTTTTGTATGAAACGACAGGTTTTTTTTTCAAGTAGGAAAGTTGATCCCATTGTAAAAGTTGCTTATATTCAAGAAAATAATCACTCCTGAAAGTTTGGACACTGATAAAAAAACACCCTGGATAAGAGTTGGCGCCTAAAACATTTATATGTTGCAGTTATCTAGTTAAATTAGCCAGCCAATTCGACGCCTGGGACGTTCATTATACGCCGGCATCCAATGAAATGAGAAGACTTATAGTTATTTAAACTTGAATCACTCAACGTTTAATGATTTGACGTACCTATTGAAAGTTAGCCTGTTCACTGTTGGACATGACAGACCAAGACTCGGTGTTGGTAATGCAGTTTTCAGCAATAGTGTGATTTAAGAGTAAGGTTTATAATATTATGTATAATACATTGCACCCGTGCGAAGATGGGGCGGGTGGCTAGTTACAAATAAAACTGCACTTATATTCGTTTTCTTACTGTACTTTCACATATCTCATTTATTCGTTTGTAAATATTTCACTATTACTGTTACTTGGTGGTACAAATGATGTAGGAATTTTTTTTTTCCTAATACAGTAAAATGTAGTCGTACATAGTTTGTGAGCTCATTGTCACCGTGACCCCAACAAAACATCGTAAAATCATCAATATGCAATTTAGCTAATTTACTACGCAACGCTCGAGCCATCTGGTTAAACGTTGCGCTCATTGAATTGGCTAGTTGTTAATCATCCATTTCATTGGACGCCTGCGTATGATAAACGGACTGGGCGTCGCATTGTCTAGGGAATACCTATAACTAGATGGCTGCGATATATGCATGTTACCTTGTGTGCTGTCTATAAATAAACGTGACGTGAGACGTCGCGTAATGCTCATATTCATAGCACATAACATAAAATGTATGCATGTTGTAGGCGCCGACTCTTACCTGAAGGCTTTACGACACTCCTTCGTCAAACGTTCAGTGTACTACAACGCGCGTTGATATTCGCACGCGTATATTATCACCGTGAGAAGTGTGTCTTCCTCGTATAGATAATATAAAATGCAATTTCTTTTGATTGAAATTGGATTGACACCTCTTTTATAAATTTACTTAATGAATGTTTTACTTCTACAATATACTTTGAGAAAAAATGTCGTAAAATAACATTTATCCTAAATGTTATTTTGAGATAAAAACTACATAATTATTACAAAATATTAATCATGATTCTCGATAATCGCGTAATTTATGAACTTTTTTAATTATCCTCAAAGTACTGCTAGATTCTAGACTAGTAGCAAACCTAACATGAGACTACCTAGGACTTACTTGTAAGTAGATGTTAAACAGTACACAGTATCGATGGTAACCGTTCTGAAGATTAATGTGATCTTGCACTCAATACAAAGCACAGCGCACGTTTTTAATAGCCGAGTCAAAATCCGTTAAAATACCAATTCTAAGAGATACTGTTTGTTTACAGAAGGACCGGAAAACCGTCAGCGCACTTGTAGTACCTCTGGTGGCGATTAATCTACTTATTCTATCAGGTTGTTCAAAATAAACGACGGATATTTTGGGCATATGATCTACTGCTACATTGATGTTATTTAGGCAGTCTTTGCTTCCTTTTATTTAACCACCTGTTTCTGTAAGGTTAATGACCTCACCACCTTAGAAAACGCAATTTTTATTTAGTATTATTAATTTTCAATTTTTTTTTATTATTTTTCTGCCTAAGCGTCTTAACATAAGCAGTAGATCATATGCCCAAAATACCCGTAATTTATTTTGACCAACCTTATATACCGTACGTATTATTCGCTTATTAGTGCCGTTACCGAACAATTCGACCAAATTAATGTGTCATTGTATTTCTTTATTGCACGGCAATAAGTGATATTTAAATTGGTAGCATTATAGCCACGCATATTGAGCTTTGTGAACATTTAGATTACATTGAATCGGAACAGAGTATATCCAGTACTTTGCCCGCGACTTCGTCCGCGCAAAAACACAATCCCGCGGGAGCCTATGTCCTTCCTTGTGGTCTACTCTATATCTGTACCAAATTTCATCAAAATAGGTCCAGTAGTTTCGGAACCTATTCGATGCAAACAAACAAACCTTTTCTCTTTATTATATTAGTATATTACTAATAAAACTATTTACACAATGGATAACTAAAGCAACTTTGCTGTCTTTGTCTGATACGTTGGAAATGTCACTTGATAGAAAAAGATAGCAACGTTGTTTAAGTTATCCGTTGTGTAAATATTTTTATTAGTAAGACGGTTAGAGTATAGAAGTATATTATAAAATATATACTACTATAGTATAAGAAGTTTAGATATCGGAGTATTTCGATTTTCAGTCGCTATCCACGGTGTTTATTACAGAGGTGAGGGGACCAACGGAAAACAACCCATAACTGTTACTGACCTGACTAAAGCAGCTTGGTGACGATACGCGAGTCCGCGCGTCCTCCTCCATGATGAGGCCCGCCCTGGCCATGTTGGTCGCCACCTCCTGCAGGCCACCCTATAGTGTGTAGCAACTGACCTATTGAGGCTGATGATCTGCGACTTGAGCAGCTTGGTGACAATGCGCGCGTCCTCCTCCATTATGAGGCCCGCCTTGGCCATGTCGGTCGCCACCTCTTCGCAGTCGTCGCGCTCCACGTCGAACTCGAACTGGATCGCCTCGTTCTCCTTATGCGTGTTCAGCCTGTGTATAACGGGCAAACGAGTGAGTGAGAGAAAACATCAAATCTCTACTATGGCGACCACAAGTGCTGCGTTCATAGCATATTCTCTGTCTCTTGCACTATGGCAATTGCTATTTAACGTAAGCGTTCGTATCACAATTGCCAATTAGCTTATGTTAGTAGAATGAAGACACATTTCTTTAGTCACTTCCTTGGGGCATGTTTACATTATGTACTAAGTCACTGGTAATTTTTATAGCATAGTTACTTGCATAATGAAAGGGGAATATGCATGTTTTTTTATTTTATTTTAAACGTTTCTACTAGTTATAACATTACTAAATATATATATAACACATTAAAAATATTATCCATTAGGTTGGAGAAAATGTTCTAAAATCACAATAATTTTTGGGCGATTTAAACACGCAATTTTCGCGCGCTAGAGTTGTGACGTCATCGCACATAAATCTGACATTTGTCAGTTAAAATTATTGTTTAACTTTGACATACATGACATACACGAGTTCGATGTAAACAAACAACGAAGTGATTAGTTCACAAAGTTATAAAAATTAAAATATAAAATAAACTTATTACCATGGAAAATACTGCACAGCAACCCATGTTATAAATATTGTGTCGTCCCGATGTGCGAAAATAACACAAAAACAGCACCTGACAATGTTTATTTTCGTATGCCGAAAGGTGCAAGTATTAGGAGAAAGTGGTGCAAGGCGATGACAAGAGACAGTATATCTCTTTTGAGCACATTATACTGTTGCTAAGATCAGTCAGTACATAGAAATAGATTTCCTACGCATACTTGTTTTATTTACAAACCTCCACGAAAACAACCCAGTTAACGAAAAGTTCGTAAATATATTTAATTCATTCATTATTATGTAATATCCTAGTGTTAAGTATTATATAAATTTAGATAAATATTATGTCACATTTTGAAAACAAAAAACCATAAATATGAATTTACTTTTTATTTGTTTTTTATTTATTTATTTTTTTATTTAAATATATGGCGTCGGCTTAAAACCATTTGCCAGTATCAAATTAAAAAGGCAGGATATAGAATTTTCGTTTCAATTTTCAACACCGTATTCCTAAATCGTCAAGTCTAAAGTCTAGTCAAAGTCCAAATAAATAGTCAGTGCAGTCAATGAGTCAAGTAAGTCGATTCAGTAAAGTGGTAGAAGCTGTACTGAAAGTTCCTAGGGAGTTTTAGAGGGAACACGAAATAGCACGTTTTTTGAAGTTGTTCCACCTTCCTACACTTGTCCACGTTAACGAATATTTAATGGTTAATATTCTACCAATATTACACATTAAGAACCGGAATAACACAAATCTTTGAAAGAAATACAAAAACCACAACGTCAGCCATTGAATTTCCCGGCAAAACTCCATGAATTAACTTCTTCTTCTTTTATTTATGGCAATCGCGTTTGCAAAGGTTTTGCACAATTCTGCCAGTGTCGAGAATTAATAGAATTTTTTTCGATTTTATTTATTTACATCATACAAATTATAAAAAAAAAAACAAAGTTCGAGGATCGAGATTTTTCTACTGTTAGATTTATTACGCTGGGACTATATCATCCGAAATCCGTCTGGTCCTGGAAAATTTCAGAGCACTGAAAATCGAACTCTGCGCTAATACAACAGTGTTGAAAAAGGAAGTTACGCGTGCCGAGCTGTCATATACATAGACATTGACATTTGTCTCGACACTCATGTGTTCGATTTTTATCTCTATTGTATTATCCAAGAGTTATATTTTAAATGCTCAGAATTTTCTTCGGTCTTCCGGATTCCGGATCATGAATTATAATATAGTGAAGTAGAAGTATAGTAAGTGAAACAGAATTTTCGTGTATGGCTGGGAGCCATAAACAAAGCCAAAATTCTGTATCACTTGACACAGTGAAAATTGACACTGGCAATGGTTTAATACCTTCCTCCTTAAATAATAATTATAAAATTGAGCCTTAATAAAATTGAGTTTTGAAAGTTGATACACGTTCGTCTGTGAGATGACGTCACGTTTTGTTCCTCCTGTAAATATGCGTTTTTGAAATTGTGCGGAATTTCCAAAAAGTCACATTTTGATGATTAAATTTCACTATTAATGAACGTATGAAATACGTATGAAATAAATTTTAAAAATAATTGTATAGGTATGTTTTTTAGCGATAAAGATTACAAATCAAAATATTTCATCCATTTTGGTGTCACATGCATTTTCCCTATTAAGGCGATTTCACAAAGCAGTCTCAAGTAGTTACCGTTTCTTAGGGTCGATGATCTTGAGTCGGAACTGTATCTTGGTGATGTCGGAGCAGGTGACGAGGTCGCGGCCTACGATCTCCAGCCGCAACCCGATGTCCTCTCCGAAAAACTCGTGATTCAGCAGATCTTTCACCTTCGGCCTGCAGGTGACAGAGAGATAAATATAGCATTTCACAAAATTAATCGGGCAAATGATTTACATTTCGTGGAAACGATGCTACGTAAAGACGTTTAGTTAGAAAAAATATTATACGTCTTGAAAAATAAAGATATCAAGTATGTAATGAATCTACGATACTGGAAAGTCATTGACCTCACACTGTCGTAAGTTTTGCATGTTTTAGTAAAAAAAGTGGTTTTGAAATCAACTGGGTAGCATTGTAAGGTCATTGATATTATAAGCGCAGTAGATTCGTTTCATACAACCAATTAAATTAAGACATTTTGAACGCAATTATGTACGCATGATTCACTGAACTATGAATAGACTATAGATATAGAGAGATTTACACACTGGATAACATAAACAACGTTGCTGTCTTTGTCTGTCAAGTGACAAACTTTTGCAACGTATCAGACAAAGACAGCAACGTTGTTTAAGTCATCCATTGTGTAAATATTTTTATTAGTAAGGGGGTAAGAATGTTTCATTGTTTGCTGTCTCAAAGTTTTTTTCCATGTTTTACATAAGCAGTAAATCATCTGCCCAAAGTTTCCATAATTCATAATTGATTTTGTGAAACCTTATATTATTATTTATGAAAAGTCGACATACATTATACATAGACGACACAAACATTAGAAAAGATGACTCACCTATCAGCTTTGTTGGGTCGGATGCAGGACTCGATGATGTCTTTCACCTCGGGTATCGTCACCTTCTCCAGACTCTGCGGTTTCACCCCCTGGGAATATATCTCAAATTTACTTCCGATTATTACTCATTTCGATGGTGGGTACTAACTTTAATTGATAAAGAATGGTACGAAATGTTTAGATAATTTACTCTAATAATGGAAACTGTGTCTCTAGTGTCTCCCTCTATGGCTGTCTCTGTCTGCCGCCAGCCATCTCTGTCACTCACCGAGACGACCTTCTTGTAGATCTGCGCGGGCCCGCTGCACTCGCTGTAGGGGTACTCGCCGGTGGCCATCTCCAGCATGCACATGCCGAACGCGTACACGTCCACGGACTCGTCGTAGTGCTCCTCGTACATCTCCGGCGCCATAAACTCCGGCGTGCCTGCGAGTGCGTGCAAAGGCGTACGTCATATAAAAAGTATGAAAATGTAGCCTGTTTTCTTAGCTATATAAAATATATTTCTGCGTCAAATGACATACATTCGGATTGGTCCAGGTTGAGCCAGTCTGAATGTATGGTTCAGGTTGAAACAATCTGAATGTATGGTCCAGGTTGGACCAATTTGAATGTACTGTCTACATGGGTTGCACAATAGGGAACATGCATTTGTTTTAAAACAGCAAAATTCTTAAATTTTCCGAAAGGCAATATAAATATGGACCGACAAATGCAAAAAGTACAGTAATCAGTTGCTAAATTAAAAAGTTACAGGACTAAACTAAAAAAACGACGATATTTTTTTACTATGATAGAAAAACCAAAATAACTGTTCAAAGTGACATTTTTTGTTACAACCATGATATACATAAACACAGCATTCAAATTAATAAACTCAATTTTGTATTTATCTTCATACATTTTCAACTGCTGTGACGTTTTTAATGCTCTCCAACGATAACACTTTTGTGATGACTGCATTTCGTCCACAGTTGATGGTAGATATGCCATTAAACATTTCCTGGATTATTATGTACTTTTCGAAAAGCCAATAAAAATATCTATGCATTTTCCCCATTTGCTGCGTTAAGCGTGCAGTCGAGAGGTCGTCAAAGCGCAATGCAGCTCTTCGAGTGGTGTCAAGTGTGTCGCTTTTAGACGCCATCTAGACTCGTCTCTCTCTTGCGGTTATCGCAGACCCATCTGCATTCATTACTTCGCAATAGAAATAGGAGCAACTTAGAATTCCCCTCACCAATAACTGACTTGGCGAAGCTCCTGTTCTTGAGCGTGGCGAGGCCGAGGTCGCCGATCTTGACGCTGCCCGTCGTGCCCGTGATGAAGATGTTGTCGCACTTCAGATCTCTAAAAATAATATAATTAAATAGTTATTTGTTACAAAGAAAAAATATATAGGGAGATAGAGAAAATCAATAGAATAGCGAGCACTTTCGTATAACTTACGAATCTATGACACATCCTTCCAGACACTTTAGAGACATGAAGCTGTGATACAAAAACAAACAATGAAGTAGCAAAATATTGTTTAAGTAATAACTGCCAAATTGATTCTCAGTCTACAAAAAATTGGTTTATAAAATACATAGATAGCACTTTATTTCAAGTGGAGGCCCACGCTACTGCACTGTCGCCGGGCGAGCGTAGTGAATGGCTTCACGTATGTACTCGAAGTTAAAATATCTTAATTGAATACACTTTGTGTAAAAAGTGAACATTCCACGAGATAAATAGAACGTGACCTAAAAATACATGTAGGTCAATTTATATGTATGAGGCATCTTTAGATACCTCAAACAATTAAATCTTGACGACCTTGTGGCTCAGTGGTTCAGCGCGTTGGTGCTCGCGGGTCGGGGGTCGCGGGTTCGAAACCCCAACAAAAAGTTTTTTTTTTGTTCTTGGGTCATGGATGTGTATTAAATATATGTATAGTATAAAAGTATTAAATATACTTCCCGTTTTCTGGTACCTGTAACACAAGTTCTTCGGATACTTAGCACGGGGCCAGATTGACGTGGTGTGAAGCGTCCATAGATATTTATTTATTTATTTATAAAAAAGAAAAAAAAGAAAGGTATCATAAGTATTACCGTGTTGTGTAACGTCACTACGGCGACTAAATTAAACTTTTTCTATGAAGACAAAAATTTAAAACACAGACTTACATTTTTATCTGATTGCTGCAGGGCATATTAAGTGCAATGTGGTTCGCATATTCATTGCGAACAATTAAGTTATTCTAACTGTAAATCACGTTAAAAATTTGTTTAAACTTATGCAAACATTTATACCAGCACGCTTGGTCGACCGCTGTACACATCGTTATTTTGCTCTCGCGCACCATTAGATTTGTTGACAAATCTATTGGCGCTGACTCGCATCACTTTTACGCGTAACAGGCTAGATAGTAGACAGATTATTTTTTATTGCATAAATAAATAGTACTCCTAAATATCAGTAGCTTCTCAGAAGAAACAGAATACCAAAAATCAATATTTTCATAGGTACAGTTACGATTTGTTTACAAAATTTTCAGTCTCGTGATAACGCTCCATACAAAAGCCGTACTTAACTGTGACGTCACTATTAGGTGAAAGTGTATGAACTATAAGGCCGCAGGAATATATTTGTAAATATCTCCGTCTGTGCGTTTAAGTATATTTGTTTTCTAATTTTGGAAATAAATTTAAACTTTTTTTTTAGATGTTAGATTACGAAACTACACATAAAATAGAATTTATTTATTTACATAATATCAAGTAGTAATACCTCAATATTTCCGAGTATATAAATTGAACTAAATATCTTACATGTAGTCGTCTCCCCAATTGTTCTGGGGGCTGACAGACTAACCTGTGTATGATGGGCGGCGTGCGCGAGTGCAGGAAGTTGAGCCCCTTGAGGATCTGCCGACACCACGACTTCAGCACCTTCGTCTTAATGCGTTTGAACCGCCTCAGGTACCTGACAATTAGAAAAAAAATATCAGATGAGCTATCAATAGACATTATTTGACAATTACGACATTAACAAACCAGTATACACGCACACAACTTCTATGACGTTACGAATGCCCTTGGACAACAGTAATCGTTTCTACAGCGATTATTCTACTAGTTTATAGTCCACTATATTCTGATTTATTTGAATGACAGGTAAATGAGAGCCCAAACATAACTCTAACGGCTGCACTCAGAGGCATTTAATGCTTACATAAGGAGTCACTTAATAGACATTTTGACTGAAACTGTGTGGACTTAATGTCAAAGTCTGTACTAAGTAGCGCCTTCAGTATGCATTAAATATCTCTTCGAGTGCGGCCGTAAATCTAATAACTAATAATTAAAAAAAATCCTTGGCGCAGCGTCAACCGAACGCCTACGCTGGACAAACACAAGTATAAAGGGATCCTAAATCGCACTATACTGACGTTTTGAGCGTGCCAGAGATCATGAGCTCGGTGATGAGCACGATGTTCTTCTTCTTGGCGACGGTGCCCTCCCAGTAGTTGTAGAAACGCACTATGTTCGGGTGCTGCAGCTTCTTCAGCATGTCGGCCTCCTCGCGGAACCGCAAACGCTCGGTTTTGTTGAGCTTTTTCTCCTGGAAAACCGGTTACATGTATACGCCCAACTACGCGGTTTCACCATTAAACAGAGTTATGCACAAAATTAAACGTATTATCTGACCAGAATTCGAATACATACGCATACCAAACTACCAATCGGACTGACATAATAGAGTGAAAATTATTGATATATTGTTGCATGACGAAAGAAAAAACATGTATAGCTTAAAATTCCGCAGTTTCCCAGGGGTAAGGCCTAGCTAGATCAATATTTCTCCCCTAAAACTCCCTGCATACAAAATTTCATGGTAATACTTGCAGCCATTTTCGAGAAACCGATTATATATTAGGTCTTTACATATGAAATTGGCGTTTTGTCATACTGGCCACTTTGATCTCAAATATATCTTCTTTGGTTAGGAAATCTAATTTCAAATTTATACCGCTATTTACTCATGCATTTGTGTTTCGAAAACCGTAATTCATTTGTTTTTTCCTCTTTTAGTTTTTTCATTGCGTCACTCTGTTTACAAAATGGAAAATATCGTATTATTTTCAAGTACGTGTTCCACCGTGGCACCAGACACCAGTGCTGCAGAAACGGCTCGAAGGATTAATGATGTGTATGGCGGCGGTGTCGCAAAAGAAAACATAGTGCGGTTTTGGTTCCAACGTTTTCGTATTGGAAATTTCGACCTGCAGAACAAGCCCCGTGGACGCCCGAAGACCAAAGTTGATAATGAAGAATTGAAGGCTATTGTGGAAGCGGATCCATCGCAAACCACGTCCGAGTTAGTTGCAGGCTGCGGTGTTAGTGATAAAAGTGTTTTAATTCACTTGAAGCAAATTGGGAAGGTGAAAAAGCTTGAAAGGTGGGTACCTCATGAATTGAGTGCAGCAAACCGACAAACGCGCGTCGACTGCTGCGTTACATTACTCAACCGGCACAATAATGAAGGGATTTTAAATCGAATCATTCACCTGTGATGAAAAGTGGATCCTGTACGATAATCGGAAACGCTCATCGCAATGGCTGAACCCTGACGAACAAGCCAAAGCCTGTCCCAAGCGAAAATTGACACAACGCTAGACCACACACTGCACAATAGACGGCTACCAAATTAGAGGAGCTTCAATTGGAATGTCTAAGACATCCACCGTACTCCCCGGACCTTGCTCCAACAGATTACCATTTTTTTTCGAAATTTGGATAACTTCTTGCAAGGGAAAAAATTCAACTCCGATGGGGCAGTCCAAAGCGCCTTCAAAGATTTTATTCAAAAAATTCTTTTTGAATAAAATCTTTGAAAAAAATTTCTGAAAATTATTTAAAAAAAGGAATCAATGAACTACCTATGAGATGGCAAAAGTGCATAGATAGCAATGGTATATACTTTGATTAAATAAATATATTATGTTTTAAAAAAATCGACTTTATTGTTCCTCCTTTACAAAACGTCAATTTCATATGTAATGACCTAATATATACCTACAAGATTGTCTTGTTTAAAGTATAAGATATTATATTGCATTTGCAGAGCCGCGGGTAAATGGTGAAATGAAATATAAATCTGGGATAGTTACCAGCAGCTCGCACCAGGCAACAGCTACGCCAGTCTGCGTGTCGAGGCCGTGGTATACCGTCTTGAACGACCCGCGTCCCACCTCCTTGTCGTACTTAAAGAACCTGCACAATATATCGGGCTTATTGGCTGTCTCGCTCATTCATAATAAACAAATAGAATATAAACATGTAACCCCCGAATTGTCAAGCAGTGAGCGAGCTGATGATGATGAATTATAGCTAAGAATTCTCTCGATCATGTCAGCTATCGAACAATAAAACTAGATTAAAATCCGTTCATTCGGAACTACGATGCCACGGACAGACTCGCACACACAGACTCACACACGCAGGCACGTCTAACTTATAAACACCAGTCTGATTTCGTCGGGGGTTAATTAGTAAAGGGAACTTGCCCGTCGATATACGTGCGTGTATGTATGTTGATGCGTATAGTACGCAGGAAACAACACATTTAATAATGCAAGTTGTATCTTATCCCATCCGATCTCTGGTTAGGATTATTAATTATTAAATAATGCAGTTTTGGCTATATCAAATCAGGTTTGAAAGATTCAACCCAGTTAATTCCTAATACCTATTTGGAATTCACTGGGGTGAATCTTATACTCCGATAAATTCCTAATATGTATTAGAAATTAGCTGGAGTTGTTACATGGTTCCTGTATTTACACAAAATCTCCACATACTTTCATACCATCCACCTGTATATTCCACATATACGTGGTGGATTTGTATCATACATGACATCCCCCTGTATACAGTACCTGCCGCATGGCGATACGCCGATGGGCTCCTCTTCATCCTCCTTATCCGCCTTCTCCTTGTCCTTGTCAGTCAACTTCTCCAACTCGTAGATGGGGCCGTACTCCAGACCTAGAAACATTCAATTCAATTAAAGCAAAATAAAGAAATTATTTTCTGCCAATTAACACACACTGAATGTGAGTACACTCATTTTCTTAGAAGACTAAACTAATAATTTCACTATCTTTACATTGTGTTAAACAAAGCTGATAAATCATTTGAACGCTTCTAATAAGATGGTTCAACGCAGGCAGAGCCGCAAGTGAAAGGTAGTTAACATTCTAATTGCCTTACGTCACCGGAGCGACACACCACAGTTGACAGCCATGTTGACGTAAGCCTAAGGTTGACACGGAAATAATTTATAACGTCTCGTCATTCAAATCTATCTTATATGTTATGGAATTTTATTGTCAATCAGTGAAAGGATCAGCGGCCAACCCCATGAACGAAAGTCCTGGCTTGAAAAAACTCACATTCCACTCGCCGCGCGCACCCCCCGCATACGTCTATCCATGCACATAGCCACGAGCTGTCATTTGTATAAGTCTATTGAATGACTGTTCTTTACGTTAGTATTAAACATTCTCGCTTATGTTACGGTTGTATCCTTACCATTCTGTTGCTCCTGCGGCTGCTCGTCCCCCGTGGCATCAGTTTCGCCTACATCGGTGTGCGGTAGACCTTTCTTCGTCGCTATATTAATGGTATCTTCCTGTAAACGACATACACCGATGTTTTCATTGATATATCGTGATGTAAGTTTTTGTTTATCGCAATAAGTTACTGCAATCATATTGGATAATTGGACATTTTTCGACCACTAACATTCCATTTAATAATGAGTTTCGAGTATGTACTATCAAACTACGAGTACGCGTGCAAGCGCGAAAAATTATAGCGATAGCCCTTCCGCCTCCAGATGGCGCCACGGACGCGTTAGGTCTGAACAACTATCCGATCGAAAACTCTAATTAAGCATAAGAATCCTGTACTATTATCCGATGCCAAATTAAATTTCAGCTTCTAGATGTTTATCTCCTACCAAGCATAATATGGTGTAGAACTGACCAGGTCCTGCTCGGAGATGAAGGCGTCGTCCTCCAGGCGGGCAACGAGCTTGTTGCCGCTGTCGTCCACCTCGGGGTCGCACAGCGGGCCCTGCCCCGAGCTGCGCCGCCGGTACCCGCCCACCACCGGCTGCGACGCCTGAAAACACTAGTAGATACAGTACCATACAAATCAATGTAATATATAAAATTCTCATGTCACAGTGTTTGTGACCAAACTCCCCCAAAACGGATTTGTGTGAATTTTTTTGTGTATATTCAGTGGGTCTAGGGTTACCATCTGACCGATATGTCCTATAAATCCGGTCTAGAGCGGATTTTAAGGACAAGAGATCGGACTTCGCCCGGATTTCATTCGAGACCGGATTTTTAATCATGTCAACAAATAGTCAATAGTGAAATTTTTACAAAAAAAGATTTTTTGAAAGCTGCAGTTGCAAGTGGACAGAAATATAAGTAAAAGTCAGATGCTTGAAATTATATCGTGTGACTATTAAGTATTAATAATACTGTAATAAACGATAATAAAACTAGAGGTGTAAAAGTAAGGAAAAAAGCGTACCCGTATGTATTCGTTACAATAACAATTAGTACTCGTTACTATAGTATCGTTACGTTACTCGTTACTTCTGATAGCTCATAACATGCTATGTTATGTTAGAGCAACGAATCAAGTCGTATTGCGTACGCGTATAATATGATGTCGCGGTGTCGCAACATTCGTAATTTGTATAAAACATACTTATATATTGTTCGCGCGTTAGCGCCGAACATATGCGAGATCCCATACGAGCGCGCCCGACGGCGCTCTTTTGTCCCACTCACACGCACGGGAAGGTTCGCGGCGATACCCGACGCAAGACCACTACGCCTACAACGATACTCGTGGACACTCATATTTTAATTGGCCATTTTTATATAGTATTATTTTATCGTTGTAAAACCTGAATATAATTAGTCTAAAGTATTCAGAATTTCATTTATCTCTTGTGTACTATCGTACAAAAAGTGGCGACCGTGAAAAAAGAAGATTTCTAGATTTTCAGCAAATACAAAGCATCGGATCGAAGTCACTGGAAAGTTCCAGCCATTTTGCCGAGTTATGTTCGGCCAACGAAGAGGCAATATTTAACTATTAATTGAAATCTATTGTATATTTATGACAATATCCAACAAAAACTAAAGGACTAAGAAGATTTTGGTATTTTCACCGAAATAAAGTGAGTCCGTTCCTTTTTTAATCACTCATCACCATATTCACCCACATTCTATATGAGTTTGCAATAATTGTTGAAGCTCGTAAATGCATTTAGGTACATTTCTTCATCATTTTAATCGTTCATTTTCTTTCAAAGCGCCTATTTTTGCATATTTGCCTGCTTTTGCGGTCGAAAGTTTAAGACTATTGTGACTAGAGTGTCGCTTTCAGACTGTATATTTTTTACATTTATGCCTAATTTTGCGACTTGAAAGTCTAAATTCATAATTATTAAACAACCATTCGCTTTTAATTTGCCTATTTTGCATATTTGTCTACTTTGTGATCTGAAAGTCAATACCTTATTTCTTTACTTTATATTTCATTCCAGTATTTAAATATATTTCACATCCTAAATTACATTCTTAGTGATTCAAAGGCTTTGCATATGTTCATATTTCATTCCCTCACTATAGGTATACGAGGGCTGCACTAAAAGTATCGGGAATGGAATATTTCCACTGTTCCTGTCATATTAAAATCTTTTTAATTTAAAACTCCTTGGTTTTAAAAATCGAATACCGTTTATTTATTTAAAAAAAGATTCTCGGTCTTGTCACAAGGTCTTGTCAAACTTGTTTAGTCGTTGAGAAAATGGAATTGACTCGAGAAAATTCTAGAGCGATGATTTATTATGACTTTCGAAGTGGTTTAACACAAAAACAGTGTGTTGACCGGATGATTTCTGCATTTGGTGATGAAGCCCCATCCAAAACCACAATTTATCGCTGGTTTGCTGAATTTCAACGTGGACGTGTCAAGCTCAGTGATGATCCCCGTCAAGGTCGTCCAAAAACTGCAGTCACCCAAGAAAACGTTGATGCTGTGCGTAAGCTGATTGAGTAAGATCGACATGTGACATACCGCGAAATTCAGGCAACTTTAGACATTGGCATGAGTCAAATACAAATAATCTTTCATGAACAATTAGGTGTAAAAAAGTTGTTTTCCCGATGGATACCGCATTTGCTCTGTGAAGAGCAAAAAGCGGCTCGCGTTACTTGGTGCGTCAGAACTCTCGAAAGATTCCACGCAGGATCCTCAAATGCTGTATAGAACATCGTATCAGGTGACGAATCCTGGATATACGCGTACGAACCCGAAACAAAAAACCAGTCACGAGTTTGGGTGTTCAAAAATGAGTTAAAGCCAACAAAAATTGTTCGTTCACGGAGTGTTGCAAAACAAATGGTGGCCACGTTTGTCTCCAAAACCGGCCATGTTGCGACTATTCCTCTTGAGGGACAAAGAACGGTTAATGCAGAATGGTATGCTAACATTTGTTTGCCACAGGTCGTTTCTGAACTCCGTAAAGAGAACTGCAACCACCGCATCATCCTCCATCACGACAATGCTAGTTCTCACACCGCGCACAGAACAAAAGAGTTTTTAGAGCAAGAAATCATAGAATTATTAGACCATCCGCCGTACAGCCCCGACCTAAGCGCTAATGATTTCTATACTTTCCCTAAAATAAAGAATAAATTGCGTGGTCAGAGATTTTCATCACCTGAAGAAGCTGTGGACGCCTACAAAACGGCCATTTTGGAGACCCTAACTTCCGAATGGAATGGTTGCTTCAATGATTGGTTCCATCGTATGGAAAAATGTGTCAAATTTCGCGGAGAATACTTCGAAAAGCAATAAATACATTTTTAAATAGTAATGTTGTGTCACTTCCTTGATTCCCGAAATTTTCAGTGCCGCCCTCGTATATACCGACAAGTGTAATTTCTCAATAATACAAAAGATCGAAACATTCCATTCCAGGGTCACAGCGCGGCGCGTCACAGTAACCTCACACATCCTAGAGCGCATACGAACTGGGAGTGTGCATCGACTGACGCCGGCGCGGCTGCCTGCAGCGCAGTACCTACTGATCCTGAATTCCTGCGTTATCAGTATAGCCAGCTGTTCTATTCATTGAAGCGAGGCCGTATTGTATACATTTTATTTTTATAATTAATTTACCTAGCTTTGTTTTGCGTGCTAACTTAGTGATATGGAGGCATTACTTAAAGTTTTAAATGTTAAACGGGCCTCAATAAAATGTCGCGTTACTAAATTCGCTAATCAAATTAACGACTTAAAAACTAATACTAAAATCACACAAACTGATGTCAACATATTATTAGCACAAAGATTGGTAAAAATTGAGGCTTTATTCGCTGAATTCGATGGTGTGCAAAGTCAAATAGAGCTTAAATTAAATAGTTACTTAAATTATCCGCTTCGTCCACGTTCGTAACTAAGATTTCATAACTGGTTATGAATAAGGAATTATTTTCACTGTTTCATAACCAGTTATTAAACAAGACATTTTTTTCTATTTTCATAATCAGAGCCTCTTAGTCATGTATGGTCTCCAGGTACTCTTTTCCCTGGAACAATGATTTGTATTATGAAACTCATCTTTTAAAACGTAGATAATGCTATATATAGTGGCATTGCGAATTTTTCACATGTGTTAAAACCATTAATGGTAAAAAACACAAAAATATGCAAATAATTATTTTAATATTCAAATAATAACTCCAACAGAAAAAAATAGTTGTCAAATTAAACATAACTTATTTCAAATTAAACTTAAAACGTAAAGGGTGCAATGATTTCTATACAATGGCCGACACTTATTTCTTTTGCATTTAACTCTTCTATTGTTCGATTGATTTCTTTGTCGATTTCTACGTAGTTATAATTTTTTCGTGTAATCCTTGTGTTCCTCATTTTAATTTCTTTTACTAAAATGTCCAAGACTTTAGCTAAGGAGGGCCTTTTCTGCCCAACAAAACGGTTTATTCGAGAATGCCATCCTTCTAGATGGTTTGTATTTCTTATTTCTTCTCCTTGGCAACACCAAGTTTTAATAAATGGTGTGTCGTTTAGCCAAAATCGATTGAAATAGTCATTGAACTTTGCTACCATCACAGTTTTTGGAGATTTGTTCATTATGTAGTTATAGCCCGAAACAATAAATTTTATGGGTAAACGTGCCAGGCCAGCGCATCGTGCAACATGCCTCCTCTGTACTCTCGATTTTATTCCTAACTGTTTAGATTTTTTAAAGAGACTGCGACAAAAATGGTAAAAACAACCCTTTACTGTCGTATCTGGAAATATTTTAGGAACAGCATTCATTGCTGCTTTCTCGTAATCCATCAACATCTTTGATGGAGACCAGTTTGAAAATTTTATTTTGATTAAATCAAACATTATTTAGTAAGTTTTTGTACTTTTACCCTGGAGGAAGGCAAAAAATAACGGAATCACTTTTTTTGTATCAGCATTGTAACCGTGGATACTATATAATTGTTTGAAAGGTGGTGGGCATGCTTTGAAAGTACCATCAAGTAAGTAAACTTCAAAGTTTTGTAAAATCCTTTCAGTATCAGGAGAACAGAAGATGAGAATTCTAATTTCATCATTATAACCGGCCTATAAGTATTTTTCAAACTTCTCAGGCACTATCACATCTTTCAATTCTTTATTTCTTGCATTATACAAACCACTTTTGACATTTCCAAATTGAGGTAGCTCCGCAATCATATCCAAACCGTCATCCTTTAGTTCGCATATTGCTGCTTCAAATTGTTTTTTAATGGGATCATAATTCTCGCAAATTTTTCTCTTTAACTGAACAAGCTTTTGAAAAATTGTACATTTCGCCAATTTTTTTACGCAGTCTGGGCTGTGAGGATTATCTTTTGTTACAATATTTGCCGTACTTAAGGTTAAATTTCCTTTGCAATTCTTGATATTATTGCACTGCCAAAACTTATTTCCATTGACATAAATTTTCCGGAGATGGTATTCACGGCCTTCAAAAACTAATTTTGTACCGCCTCGTTTAGTCGAAAAGAACTCCATCGTTGTATACACACAAACTTCTAATAATATTAATGGAAAATTCCTGCAATCAATTCTCTTTCCACAACAACGATTACACTTGAAACTCATCTGTCAATATTTATCTGTGACATGAAAACTAGCCAGCTATTCACCAAACTGATTCTATGTACTTATATAGAAAGAGGTCGTTTGAAAAATGATTTTCACAATATAAATCATTGTTCTTGTTCATTGCTTCAATGTGAAGCTGCTCCAGTCATTAGTAATTTACAAGTAACTAACAGTAATTATCCTGAAGCTTGAAATCTTTTACGCGAACGGTATAACAATGTTAGGCAATTGATAAATAACCGTTTAAAACTTTTATTAAATATTGAGCAAGCTCGCGAATCTGACAAGTCACTTTGATTTATTGTTGATCATGTCACAAAAAATTTGCGTGCCCTTAATAATTTCAACCAGCCCACGGAACACTGGGACACATTAATTATATATTTAGTTTCAGCAAAGTTAGACAACAACACTGGAATTAAATGGGAGGAATATATTCATGCTAACGTTAATTCTTCGGAGATGCCGTCTCTTGACAATTTTATGACGTTTTTAAAGGCTCGCGCCGATGTACTCGAGTCAGTTTTTCGTAACAAACAAGATTGCCAAAATAAAAACGTAAAATTAGCTCCTAATTTCTTTCATAACTCTAAACATTCACAAATACCGCAATCAACTAAATCGTTTCTTGTTGAAGACGAATAATTCAAATAACTCAATTGCTTATAGATGCGTTGTGTGGAGTAAAAATCACCGAATTTTTGAGTTTTGTTATGAGAGTATGTTTCACAATTTTTAGATAAATCGGTTGATAACCGGACTGCACTAGTAGCTAAATTAAAACTATGTACAAATTTTCTACGCGTTGGACATAATTTACGTGGATGCAGAATCAATGGTTCGTGTAAAATATGTCGCGATTGGCATAGTACACTACTTTGTAGGTCTAAAACGGACTCCGAGCAAACTGAACCAATCGCGATGTCCGCGATGACTTTATCGGAGGTTCTTCTATGTACCGCACTTATTGAAGTTGTCAATCCTACAACTAATAATTCTATAATTACTAGAGCACTTCTTTATTGTGGTAGTCAGTGTTCGTTTATTTCTGCGAAATTAAAACAACAATTAATTTTAAATTCATTCAATTCCAATATTCAAAATGTTATTGGTATAGCAAATTCTATCAAAGCAATTCCTTGCAAATCAACACTGAGCGTTGCAATATTACACTAAAATCACGTTTCAATTTACAGCTAATATTACATGTTTAACATCCCTGAAATAACTGGTAAAATACCTAAGTCCTATATTAATATTAAAAATCTAAACTTGAAGTCATTCGAGCTCGCTTTAACAAGCCCGCTGACGTAGGACTACTTATCGGTGCTGATATTTTTTGGGACATTTTGCTGCTCAATCAGTACTCTATAGGGACCGGAAATGCCATCTTACGGCAGTCAAAATTAGGTTGGCTTATTGCAGGTCCCATGCACTATACTCATGACACCTATAACAATAGTAACACATTGTAATTTTTCCAAGATTATTCTAGAAAATGGTATTAGTAAATTAACAGAATTGCGCAATGATCTTAAAAGGTTTTGGGAATTGGAAAGTTTGCCACAAAAATCTTTACTTACAGATAGGGAAAGAGATTGTAAAAATCATTTTCTACAAAATATTAAACGTACTGCAGACGGGCGTTTTTGCGTTAAGTTACCATTTTCTAGGCCTCCTTAGTGGTTAGGAGATAGCTATTTTATGGCTAGGAAACTATTTTTTAACTTGGGACGTAGATTCAGAAAGCAGTCCGAAATTAAATCTGCCTACGTTGATTTTATAAATGAGTATGCTAATCTTGGTCAGCTTACAATTTCAGAAATTGACAAACCTGTAAATGTCTATTTTATCCCTCACCACCCGGTTATCCACGAGAACAGCGAGTCTACTCGACTTCGTGTTGATTTCGATGGCTTTACTCGCACGAAAACGTCTAACTTATCTATAAATGACATCCTAATGGTAGGATGAACCGTCAATACAAGACTCTCTTTTTAATATTCTATACTTCGGTTTCGTCAATACCGGTTTGCATTATGTTGCGATGTAGAGAAAATGTACCGCCAAATATGGTTAGAAGAGTCTGATCGTAATTATTTCCAATTAATCCTTTGGCGTGATACGGAGGACAAGCCTTTGCAAACTCTTGAGACTAAATACGGTCACATACGGCTTAGCGAGAACTAGTTTTCTTGCAACGCGTTGTCTTTGGCAGGTTAGTGCAATGACTCTTTTATAAAGAATATAATACAGAATGAATTTCTGGTTGACGATCTTATAACGGCCATGATTATGAGAAACAGCTCCGATTTATCCAACAAGCGGTTTCTAAAAATGTTGCTCAGGCAGGTTTCAATTTGCCTAATTACCGCTCTAATTTACCTACATTGTTGCCGTCTAAATCTTTGCAATCCAACGGTAATTTAATTGTAAGCGAGACAACTAATACTCTAGGTCTGAGCTGGGATCCTTCGTCGGATATTCTTAAATTTCCAGTCGCTATAGAGCATCCTAATTCTGTGACTAAGCGGAGTACACTTTCCACAACTTTCAAATTGTTCGACCCCTTGGGCATATATCTTTGTGCACTATCATTCCCAAAATTTTGCTACATACTCTGTGGTCTCTAAAACTTGATTGGGACGAACCAGCCCTAAAGAAGTTGTCAAATCCTGGAAGAATTTTATTGATGGTCTCCAGTCTGTTGCATCCTTGTCCATATCTAGGCCGGTATTAATATCAAACTCTATAAACAATGAAATTCATTATTTTTGTGATGCTTCACAACGCGCCTATGGTGCCTGTATTTATCTTCGTTCGATAAACGCGGAAGGTCAGGTACACGTAAATTTAAATCACGCGTTGCTCCTGCATCTACTCAAACTACTATACCTCGTCTCGAGCTCTCGGGCGCTCTACTTGCAGCTGAGCTATGCTCTACTGTAACGCAAGCTTTACGTTGCAAAATTACGAGAACATCTTACTGGACCGATTCTAGTATCGTTTTAGCTTGGTTACGTGTCGGGTCTATAAACTTAAAAACGTTTGTAGCCAATAGAGTAGTCGCAATTCGGGAACTTACTGAAATTGCTTCATGGCATCAAATCTCCACTAAAAGAATCCTGCAAATCTTATATCTTTTGCTAATTGTAATCTGTAGTGGTTTGGACCGGAGTTCCCCTCATCACCGGAGAATGAATGGCATCTATCACAGTTTCAGACTAATATTGAGGCGAACGATTTACCAGAGGTTAAAGTTCATCTAATAGAACACAATAATAATTTAAATCATTCTATTTTTAACATTGAAAAATATTCTAAACTTAAAACTATACAAAACATATTTGCTCACATTAATACATTTTTGTATAATTGTACAAACTCAAAAAATAAAATTACAGGTCCTTTAACAATTTCAGAACTTGATAAAGGGCTACTATATCTAATTCATATTTCCCAGTCGTTCTCAAAGAATTCACCTTGTTAATAAAAAAAAAATCTCTAAATCCAAAATCTAATATTGCGGCACTTATCCCATTTGTGCATAACGGTGTTATTCGAGTAGGTGGTCGCATTCAAGACTAACTATAGTTTTGATACGAAATATCCTATGTTACTGAGCTCGAAACATCACTTAACTGTTATTCGAACACGAACACCGCAAGCTCTTACACGCTGGTCCGCAAGCTCTTTTAGCATCTCTACGATTGCGGTTCTGGACTTAGCGCGCCGGACAGTTTTAAATTGTAATGTTTGTGTGGTTTAAAGGTGAAATAGCTAAAAACGTAATGGGTAATTTACTATCCGACAGAATTACGCCAGATTTCCCTTTCCTTGTTGTTGGAACTGATTTTGCTGGGCCATTTGTGATCACGGATTGGAAGAGTCGCGGTTGTAAGATTACAAATAGTTATTTATGCGTATTTATTTGTTTTAAGTATAAATGTATACATTTAGAAGCAGTTTCTGAATTATCAAAAGATGCTTTTATATTATGCCTCCGTCGTTTTATTGCTCGTAGAGGCATTCCACAAAAAATATATCGAGACATTGGTGGGAATTTTGTAGCGGCTGCTAAAGAAATTAAGGAATTTCTAAATTCTAACGCGAACGCTCTATCTGATTTTGCAACCAAAGGTCTCGAATTTTGCTTTTCCCTAGCATACGCGCCTCACTTCAATGGGTTAATGGAAGCCGGCGTCAAGTCTGCTAAATTTCATTTGGCGCGTATATTAGGCCATACTCATTTAACTTTCGAAGAGCTGTCGACATTGTTCGCTCAGATAGAACTTATCCTAAATAGCCGCCCTTTATCTCCTTTAAGTTCTCCCCTCCCCAAATGATCTTTACTCCTTAATCCCGGGCCACTTTTTGATCGGAAGACCGCAATAGGCGCTACCATTTCCCTCTCTACTTGAGACTAATACCAATCGTCTTGATCTACATATATCTATACATCTCCGAGCTACATGCACGCACCAAATGGCGTATAAGGAAGCGAGATTTGCAAGCCGGCTATATGGTGATATTGAAGGAGGAAACTCCACCCCTGTATTGGCGACTCGGACGGGTGGAGCGAACTTTCCCGGGACCCGATGGCACTACCCGTGTTGCCGACATTACTACTTCCCGAGGTGTAGTCCGCCGCGCTCTCAATCGAGTGTGTTGGCTCCCTAATCCTGACGATCAAACCAAGCCAAAGGTATCTCCAGAAGTATCTGGAGATACCTTTGGCTTGGTTTGATCGTTTGATTAGTGAAGAAGCTGGAAAACAGCTTTCCAGGGTCGGGTGCATATTCGCGCGTTAGCGCCGAACATATGCGAGATCCCATACGAGCGCGCCCGACAGCGCTCTTTTGTCCCACTCACACGCACGGGAAGGTTCGCGGCGATACCCGACGCAAAACTACTACGCCTACAACCCTTCTCGTGGACACTCATATTTTAATTGGCCTTTTTTATATAGTATATAGTATTTTTATAAAGTACATACAAAGCTGGGTAAGGTGCATTTTTTCACTCTTCAGTTTTTTACCCATACTACGAAAAATGCGAGTAACGAAATATATTTGTGTGTAACGTTTCGTTAGTCGGTACTAGATGACGCACTAGTTACTCAGTACCGAATACATCCAGTTTGCTACAGCTCTAAATAAAACGTAGTTATAATCTACTGAGTCTTATTTACGACGAAAGACCGGACTTTTTAACACAAATCTGGACTTTTTAACACTTGTAACCGGCTTTTCGTTTTCAATCCCTGGTAACCCTAAGTGGGTCAGAGAGTAGGACTTAAACATTTTTTTTTACTAACGAGTGAAAATTTAAATGGCAGACCAACGTTTGCTGAGTTACATAATATACATCCTAATATCTGTCTGGTTTGCACTCAGATAGATGTTACAACGAGGGCATCAAGTGTTCGGATTGCGAATCGAACTGTTGTGCTAATTACGACTAAAAATGCGTCGCGGTTTGTACTGCCGGCGTCGAAATACACCATAGCGCGGGGTTCAAACTGTGGAAAACGAGCTGTCACCGACATACCAGATTGGTCTGTTAGCCCCGCGCATTTACACGTTCAGTTCGGAGCGCGGGTTGGAACGGCGCGTGCCTATTACGGCGGTCAGAACTGTACGTGTGACAGGCAACATTAGCATAAGGCGCTAATAGCAAAACATTTCTATAATAAAATTTTATGACACAGATATTTTGCCGTCAATAAATCTTCGCTTTTATTTAGTGCCGCGAAGTCTATATAACATTTTGCATATACGTCACGGCGTGTGTGCGTCACAGCGCATTTATCAAATGTGTCATGATGCTCGAATCGCTTCAAATTTCAATGCATGTTGCATAGGGAAAATGAAGCAGGTGCAGAAATGGAATTGAAAGAAAAACTTTGGCCACAAATGATTCCAAAATCACACACGTAAAGCAATAACTAATGCTTATCGACACGCGCAACACCACAAGTTGCGATAAATAAAAGGACTAAACGCAGAAGCGTTCTTACACCTTTTCTTTACTGCCCTGCTTTTGAGGCCGAGGTCGGTATCCTGGTTGAGCTTAGCAAGACTATATTTTTCAGTCCAGTCCGTCCTGATTAGCTAGTGACAACGCGTAATTCGACACGCATTTGATAACTTCCCTGCGCGGTAAAATGCTTGCCGCGCTAAGCGTTGACAAATAACCGGTGGTAGTTTTCGAAACCAAGTCGAACGGGAATTGGGTATTTTCCAAGTTTTTTAAAAGTATGTCAAATTGTTCATAGTAAGTAACATAATACATTTGCAATATGGACCATTACGTGTGAACTGCTTTTCTTTCCTTGCAAATTCGCATAAAAGTTTAAATAATTGATAAAGCCGCCAAAACGCTCAAATGTGTTGTCATGGCGTCACCTTATTGTAGCCACCTGTCAACTATCAAATCACACTAAACATGGCAACTCCTGGAATGCTTAGTGTTAACTTTGGTCATTTTACTAAGTATTTTAAAATGCCTATTATTGTGAATAACCCTGAAGGTAAGGTAGGGCATCCTCGAGTTCACAAACTAGAATGTACTCACCACGCTGGTGGTGAGCGAGTTGAGCATGTCGAAGGTGTTGCTCTGCTGCGTGTGGATGATGGCAAGCGCGTTGTAGGGCCGCGCGCCCAGCACCGGCGCCTTCATCACGCCCACCTCGCTGCCTACCACCACCTGAAAATAACGAAAAACCACTTAAAGAAAAGTACACAAAAAACTGTACCTAGTCTATACATATGGGTGTTAAAATGATTTGACTTTACCCCCCAGATCTCTAATTCTCGGATTGCCTACATCCTACCAAACACCGCGCTATTCTGAAGAGAGAACTTCAAACACCCGAAGGTGCTCAAGTGGTCAGGTTTTTGGTGCCAGAGTGAAATAAGTGGTGTACCTTGAATGTCTTTTCCTTCCCATGAACGGTCTTCTCCTTAGCTGGTAGTACTGTAGAGTCAAGGTGGTGCGCCGGCTGCGAGATCTGGTGCCCGTGGCTGTGGAGGCCAGATGTCATCTGTAAATTACAATCATGTCAGATTTCGCGGGCCATTTCATTGAGAAGACAATGCAGAGTGAACATAGCCGCGTAGTGGGAACTTTGCGGGCCACGTGGTCCGTACGGACTGTTATATCCCGCTCCTGTATGCTAATATGCTCACCCTAGCTTTCCCATCTGCTGATACTGCATTTCTCCTGTCATCCTATATCCTAAGTCCCAGACCATGGGACACTCCGTTTCCATCTCCCGACCGCGGCAGTTGTTTCTATAATTACTATTTCGTTTTTCTATTTCATAACTATTTCAGTTTGTATAATAAATCTTTTTTAAAAAGGCAACTGTGGAGTGTTGTCTAACATTGGTGGCAGCGGCAAGGGATGTGTATATATTTATATAAGTATTGTGAGAAATAAACTGTGTTCCAGAACTATATTCCAAGATAAAAATAAAATACCACAAGTTCGTGTTCCTGAAAAGACTCAATCTCCACCAAGTGTCCGCGAAATCCAATTAACCGCAAATAATAAATAATTGCAAATTAAAATATCCGGTTAATAAAATCTAATAATAACTAATCAGCATCATCGTGCATCCAGTCTACGTGCAGCACCTTATCATCGAGTTACGCTCCGAGAAATGCACCAGACGCTTCTTATTCTGCATTCCTGTGAGTTCTTTGTTTTGTCTCTATATTGGTCATTGCATTTTAATTGCTAAAATATATTTAAACTTTAAAATACTTTTATAAATTCACATAATTGTCATTTTACTTAATTTTCGTAAAAAATGACATGTAAATATAGAAATCCAAGTCCAGCTAAATTCGAAGGCGTAGAAGCTAATGTCTCCGATGTGGAAGAGGAAGAGGAGGAATCTCAACCTCCTCAATCATTACAACCTTCAGGTCCTTCTACCAGATCTAAAAGGAAGGCAAAAGCAGGTAAACTAAGTAAACCAGAATTAGATTTGAACATATTATTAAAATTTATTAAGCCGTATGATGATAGCCGAGATACACTTAATTCATTTTTAGTTAATTGCAATAATGCATTTGATTTAGCATCCGAGTCACAGAAAGATATTTTACTGAAATTTTTATTGTGTCAACTTAAAGGAAAAGCCGAAACGGCTTGTTCAATTAAAGAGTTTTTAAATTGGCAATAGTTAAAAGAATTTATGAAAAATCTATTTAGTGAAAGGAAACAGTATGCTCAATTACTCACAGACTTACAGAATTGCAAACAAAATCCTACAGAACCTGTAATCCAATACGTTCTTAGGGTTGAATCATGCTTAGCACTTATTTGCACTTTAGCAATTATTAGCAATCCACTAATAAGGTAAGTGGAAAATCGGAAACAGGGGAATCAACAAGGACATATGGTAAGAGTGTCTTAGTAGTATCATTAACTATTTCAAAATCATTTGATTTGGAATCAGTGGATTTAGAATTGTTAGATAATGATATAGTGGATTTAGAGTCAGTGGATTTAGAAGATAGTAAATTGTTGCCAGCGTGATCGTACTGATTTGGCATATAAAAATTAAACAACTTGCCATTGTCGCGGGGTTCTATAAAATTATTAGAATTAGGTATTGCACCACATGTGCGTTGAGTTGGAAAAGTGTCGGTATTGGTAGTAATTTGTCCCGCACGACACTGGGACGAGACTATGTTTAGTTTTTTGGTGTATTGTCGACAGTATCGTAACCCTCTTCGGTATTGTTTTGTTCATTAAAATTCCCGTCGACATTGTAGGAAGCAAAGTTAATCCTTTGATAAGGTTTAATAAAATTTTGAGCGCGATTATTATTGTACTCACGTTTTCTACACTCGTCTATTTTGTGACTTACATTTTTGCAGTATCGGCAAATTGGAGGTGCATTTGCATTAGTAGAATTTGAAACGCGATTTTTATTATTATTAACACGATTATTATAATTTGAAAAACGATTATTGTAATTGGAATGTAAATATTGATTTTGATAGCGACGATTGGTGTTAAAACTAGGCTTCGGGGATTGTGATCTAAGTTGGGGATTTTGTTTATATAGGAATTGTTGAATTTTCTCTTCCGAAATTGCGATGTTTGTTGCTTCGTTTAGAGTTTTGGGGGACTTGCATCTCACTAAATTAGATATACGGGGCAATAGCCCCATTTGGAAATGATGAAGGGCTAACTCTTCCATTGCCGCAGTGCGGCCTAACATTTCTCTGCTTTTACGGCCATGTGAAATGGCAGTTTCTGTTAATAATTGTGCTAAGCATGATTCAACCCTAAGAGCGTATTGGATTACAGGTTCTGTAGGATTTTGTTTGCAATTCTTTAATCACGTTGATCAAATTAAACATGCGTCAATTCAACCTATAAGATAAAGTTAGATGTAAATTAAGTTAGAGATAACTGAACAATATAAATTTAAGGGGAATGTATTTCTATTTCAGCACCTCCGCCTTAGCAGCTCAGGACTATGTTCAACAAATTAATTCAAGTCCGGGAATTTATTTTGATCCGATATGTAGATTAAAAATATGTTCAACCTATCTAGATACTGTTACTCCTATAGATATATCGCATTTCCAATCACATATAATTAATATAAATTCCATTCTTGGAAAATTGCGGTTTTTATGTAACAAAGTAGAAATAGAATCCGACGATAGTTTAGAATTTAATAATGTAATACAACCACTTACCGTTAGATATAATGATTTAGTGGATGAATATAATTCTATATCACACTTAATAGATCACAGATTCCGTAGGCATGCATGGTCTGGTAGAGTAGGATCCGCTTTCAAAACAATTTTCGGTACTCTTGACGAAAACGATGCTTTTAAGTATGATGAAGCAATTCAAGATATTCAATCAAATCAAAAAGAGTTGGCTTTATTAATTAAAGATAATATTTTAATAACAACAACAACTTTATCAAATATAAATGTATCATTCAATAAAATTAAAGTTAATGAAGGCAACCTTAATATAGCTATCGACAACCTCTCTAATAAAATAAATAATATTTCTACTATTTCTAAAAACTTAATGATTAAAACTACTAATATGATAACAATATTAAAGTCTAGAAGCAAATGTTATTACTTTATCTTTTCAATTAGAGGATATAGTCAATGCCATAATGTTTAGTAAGTCAAAACATACTACATCCAGCTATATTACCGCCTAGCTATTTATACAAAGAGCTTGTCGATAACTTCCGTCACTTACCTGCTGATGTAAAATTACCTGTAAATTTAGAATTAAGTGAAATGTTTACCCTAATCAATATTTCTAGGGTATTTACATATAGTATTAATGGTAAAGTAATATTTATTTTAAGAATTCCCCTTGTATCTCCAAAAGAATACAATTTATACCATAATATGTCTAATAATATCTTCCCACACCACATGATGTATCCAAATCTAATTATTTTACTTATGTTGTACCAAATAGTCAATATATTGCAATGACCTATGATAAAACGTCATATTGTAACTTAGACTCACTACAGGAATGTAGGACGATGAATTCACAAACTTACATCTGCGACGTGACAACAGTATTTTCGACCAGTGAACATCCGAGTTGTGAAAGTGAACTATTAGTGAATATCATAAGTGTGTGACAGACAGTCCTACCAGTGCAGTGAAAAACAGATAGTGCTCATAGTAAAATTGATATTTCGAAATCCATTTCAAGCAATAGGTGGATATATGTACAATCTACATATAGTAAAATATTAATGGAATGTCGCAACAAAACAAATATTGATCTAAATATAATAGGCACAGGATTACTTTATATGCCCAGTAATTGTTTAGCTCACTGTAAGAATACTAAATTAGTTCCTAAGTCCAAAATTATGGAATTTAAAATAAATAAGATAGTATCTAATATTAATATTATAAATGACTCTTGTTGTAATTTTAAAGGGATAAATAATGAGGCTCATATAGATTTCTAGGATTTCGATTTGGACATAATTAGCAATGAACATAAATTAAAATTAAAATCTTTATCAAAAGAAGCCGATAAAATTATAAATGAACATAGTTTTATCGAGTATGAAACTCATAATTCCACTACTTTAATAATAATTTCTTGTGCTATTGTTTTATTATGCATTTATAAATGTTTTATCTTAATAAAGAGACACAACTGCTGTCTTTGCATCCTTCCAAGATTTTTCCAAACTCTTTCTGTAAATCCATCTCCAACCCAAGATACACCTTCTTCTCCTTCTTCTATGCCTCTTCAAGACTTAGCTAAAGGCAAAATTAACACTAAACCTGTTCCTACACCTAACCTTAGAGTAAATGTCTAACTTCATTAATTCCGTTTTCAATAAACTTCGTCCCCGAAGTTTAGTCTACCCCCGGGAGGTGTTATATCCCACTCCTGTTATGCTAATATGCTCACCCTAGCTTTCCCATCTGCTGATACTGCATTTCTCCTATCATCCTATATCCTAAGTCCCAGACCATTGGACACTCCGTTTCCATCTCCCGACCGCAGCAGTTGTTTCTATAATTACTATTTCGTTTTTCTATTTCATTACTATTTCAGTTTGTATAATAAAGATTTTTTTAAAAGGTAACTGTGGAGTGTTGTTTAAGAGGACGTCACTATGGTATTTAACGAGGATTAAAAAAAAATATATCCTGGCGTGAGTCTTTCAATTGCTAAACAAGACCCAGAAAGTAAACAAGTGTTGCATATTAAAGCAGTAATATAAGAAGTCCAACTATCAATTTCATATTGACAGATGTCACAAGCACAGCCTATCTAGTTAGTTTATTTTAGTTATCCAAAGGCTATATATAGTGTAGACATATCTGTGGCAAGCATCTCTCATATGTAATACGTATCTGTGGTAAGCATCTCTCTAATAAAGGAGAATATAACAATTATTGTTGCTGTATTATTATTATCACCACTCAAGCGTAAGAAGAATACTTGTTTGACATTATAATAATATATTATTATATAATTTCCATAATGAAATGTCATTTAAATAGATCAAAGAAACCATATTTTCACCAAATAAAGCATCATTTCATTTCAAAAATACCAAAGCTTAATAATCAAATATATGTAACATTTTATTTGGATAAGATAATGGAGAGACATTAAATTTAACGCTTAAATATAACATCCAAGTATCTAAATGTGGTAAATGCTTATTTCACGTTTATAGGTACTCTTACACAGTAAAGTCGCGGGCCAAGTTTTTGGGCAATGACGTAAAAGTAATTAACAAATTAGATATGAGTATGTGAAGAAAATTATAACACTGCTTTAGTGTGCGGAAGAGGACGTCCTGTGCTCCACAGTGTCGCCACTAACAGTAGGCGGGCATCCGTGTCCTTTTTACTCCGAAACTAGGATAGCTATAGCTCTGACGTAGTATTTGTATGTACATGTGTATAGCCCGCCTTCGCAGTCCAGGTTTAGGGCTTGGCTCTCGACTCGAAAAGGTAGGAACTTCTAGGTTTGACAAAAAATACTTCAGTCAAAGGCCGAAATTGGAATTTATTTCGGAGTTTGCCCGAAGGATTCGGACAAAACCTAGAATGAAGTAGTCACTCCGGGAAGAGACTGCATATCGACCTTTGACTGTAAAACATTATAATACACTTTTGATTGAATGAGGCCCCATCCAAGGAGTACCGAGAAATGTGAATGTGGACAATGTCTCGCCTCCTTTTCACTGTCACGCAGAGATCTCTAAAATATAGAGCCAATTCTCTTAAACTCTATTACAAGTAAGCTAACAATCGCTGTGTCCCCCTTAATATAATTAAATAATCATCGTATCTCCTGCAACCTGTATAGAGGTCAAAATAATAAAGTGTACAACGATTTTGATCATTGCCAGGGGCAAAGTGATTCGCAATCGCGGTTTCTAAATTAAGATTTACCGTCGAATGTCCAGTCGGTGGTAATTTTCAGTGATTATTGAGTACTTGATGTAATGGACATCCGGTAATAGATTTCTGTGCTCATTAAAGGAGTTATTGAATTAAATGTGTTCCCAAAGGCTCGTGATGCCCGGCGACCCTCCTCACGTTGGTGAGAGACCCGAGCCCGAGCCCCAGCGTGGGGATGTTAGTAATCAATATAGAAGATGATGATGGTAGGTCAGGTAGGTTGGCGGGTACAAGGTCCCAACATTTGATGCGTTGCCGGTCTAATAAACGCTCTGGTTTTTACCCGACTACGGCGAAGCCAAAAGGAAGTGTGATGATTTCGGCAATCTATGTTTGTTCTGCGTAGCGCCTAAACTATTGATCCGAATTTAATAAATGAGGTGTCAAAAGATTCGTAATAATATACCGGGCAACATAGGCTTTTATAGTTTACGTGGTCGTGTTATAGTTTTTATAAAAAAATTAAGGTTTTTATCTACGAAGTAGAAGGTATGCTCTTTTCTCAATTTTGTCATAATTAAGTCACATTATGTTATTCTCGTTGAGTAAACCAATTATTCATAATCTCACATTCGGCGGGCGACTGATCGCGCGGGGTCAGATTGTGTATCAGAGTGTACTGTACACCGTGTAGGAGTAAACAGCATCCAACAGCGCCGTGACCGCGGACAGGATCTGCGCCGCACGCCGCACCACCAATTGGCAAATTAGTCCCTTCATACGCAATTGGGGGGGGGGGGGGGGAGGAACTACATGTAAAATATTCTGTTTAATTCATATACTCAAAAATATTCAGGTATTACTAATTGATAAACCAAAAAAAAAGATTATATTTTATGTGTAGTTTAGATACATCTAAAAATTAATTATAAAATCAATATTTTTGCTAAATTTAAAAAAAACAACGATATAATGATATCGTTTACTTACATAATATACAAAAAGATTCATTGTATACTAAGTTCAAATTTCGGAGATGTTTACAAATGTCCCTGCGGCCCTATATTTCATACACGTTTACCTAGGCGTGACGTCGACTTTTGTATGGAGCGTTTTCACGCGACTTGCGAAAATTTGTAAACAAAACGCTGTTGAAAATATTGACTGTTTCATCTGAGAAATTACTCATATTTAAGAGAACTGTTCATTTGTGCAGTAAAAAAAAAACAGCCGTCTACAAGTAACTAGCAGCTAGCTAGTGCGGTAAAGTAAAGACCGGGACTAAGATAAATGACGACTAGATATATTACGTTTTCCCAAACAATTGACTAGGTAACACTTTGTTTACATTGACTTGCTTTGCAAGTGAAATAAAAGTAAAATATTCATTTAAAAAACCATCTGAAAGTTTCTGGCAGTGCTGGCTGCAGTGTTGTGATTTCTGAAGACTCTATGAAAATAATATTATTCCAAAAGTTATGCCATTTCCTTTAAGTACAATTTTTTTTATTGGCTTCATCTCATTCTGGCGGTGTCAACTTCAACAAAACCACATTCGATCAAACGCTATACAGAACCAACAAGGAAGACTCGCGGTAAAATTGTACCCTCACTTGGTATTCATTTAACGATGGTTTTATCCACAAACATTCCATAAGGCCAACGCAGAGGAAAACGACAATGCGTATTGAACACATAGTAGAACTATATGTACACAGTTACACACACACTCAGGACATTTAGGCCCGTATTAATAAAGCATTCTTATCTCTAAGACAATTGTCACGAAAGTACTTAAGATGTTGTTTTAATTAATAGACCGTACTTAAGTACAGCTGTAGGTACGGTGTATCAAGTGAGTGCGACGTATTAATAAACGAGACTCGTTACTCAAGTACGCTGTCATTGCTGTCAAACTGTTACTTGAGACGCGGTTTCGTGGGTACAGTCAAACCTTGACTTGAGAACGGCTTGCTTGGAAATTGGGATACAGTACATTGTTATGGTGTTTTTGGGTGTGTTACAATTATGTATATTAAAATCTAAATACTTATGATTAAACAAACTCAGAATTTACACTACATACTCAACACAAAATAAAGTTATAAAAAAGACGCTTATTGATACTTATTATTCTTTTTTTTGTAATCGCGGTTGCAAAGGTTTTGCACCATTTTGCCAGTGTCGAGTATTTGTAGAAATATTTTCGATTTTATTTATTTATTTATAATTAAAAATAAAATAAAATATATTTCTTTATTTATTTATATTAAACGAATTACCTATTTGATTTATATTAATTGACTTGATTTGACACTTGACAGCAGAACTATTTTTCGCTGGTCAAAAAACAATCCTTATTATATGATCCCTCCCTTCTATGATTCCTCGCCCTATCAACCTTAAATCTGTTCTATGTTTTGTAAATACTCCTTTTACTGAAACTTTATGTACATACTGTGGTACTGGCCCTAAATTTGTCTGTTCTAGTTTTTAGATTATTCAACTGACTTCCTCCTGTACACCGTGGTCCATGCCCTTGTGTATTCATAAAACCCACTCATAAGGCAGAGTTTTCGTCAACACAACACATTGGCGAATCACTAAGGAGCGACTTTAAAGAATAAGAAGAAGAACTTTTTTTTTTCGAATGGCAATGATCCGCATTCCGTAGTTGTTAAAAAAATATGGATATTAATATGCTTGACAATAATAAATATAAATATCTACGTAAAAATTAATGAAAATCAGTTTTTTCAATATAAAAAATACAGATTAAACTTTTTTTGGTATTTATATTATTAAATATTACATTTTTAAAAAGAAATATTGAAGGAATGTATAATCAATAAATCCGTTCTTTGTAGAAGTGTAAACGAAACGTTATTTTATTCGTTCTTTGTCGTGTAGATGACGCTTAAAAGTTGAGTAAGTGATCTGAATAACGTTATCAACTGAGACGGTCTTGAGATCATACTATGAATTAAAGACCATCTTGAGAAGCTAATCGTTACTTGTCACTGTCTCAGCTAAGAATGGTCTTGAGAACGAGTTTGAGAACGGTTTATTAATACGGGCCTTAGGATGCTAAATGCTAATGACATTCTGTTATCACTGCGCAAAATTGTTTTGTACTAATACGAGGGCTGCACTAAAAGTATCGGGAATGGAATATTTCCACTGTTCCTGTCATATTAAAATCTTTTTAATTTAAAACTCCTTGGTTTTAAAAATCGAATACCGTTTATTTATTTAAAAAAAGATTCTCGGTCTTGTCACAAGGTCTTGTCAAACTTGTTTAGTCGTTGAGAAAATGGAATTGACTCGAGAACATTCTAGAGCGATGATTTATTATGACTTTCGAAGTGGTTTAACACAAAAACAGTGTGTTGACCGGATGATTTCTGCATTTGGTGATGAAGCCCCATCCAAAACCACAATTTATCGCTGGTTTGCTGAATTTCAACGAGGACGTGTCAAGCTCAGTGATGATCCCCGTCAAGGTCGTCCAAAAACTGCAGTCACCCAAGAAAACGTTGATGCTGTGCGTAAGCTGATTGAGGAAGATCGACGTGTGACATACCGCGAAATTCAGGCAACTTTAGACATTGGCATGAGGCAAATACAAATAATCTTGCATGAACAATTAGGTGTAAAAAAGTTGTTTTCCCGATGGATACCGCATTTTCTCTGTGAAGAGCAAAAAGCGGCTCGCGTTACTTGGTGCGTCAGAACTCTCGAAAGATTCCACGCAGGATCCTCAAATGCTGTATACAACATCGTATCAGGTGACGAATCCTGGATATACGCGTACGAACCCGAAACAAAAAACCAGTCACGAGTTTGGGTGTTCAAAAATGAGTTAAAGCCAACAAAAATTATTCGTTCACGGAGTGTTGCAAAAAAAAAATGGTGGCCACGTTTGTCTCCAAAACCGGCCTATTTTGCTGTTGCGACTATTCCTCTTGAGGGACAAAGAACGGTTAATGCAGAATGGTATGCTAACATTTGTTTGCCACAGGTCGTTTCTGAACTCCGTAAAGAGAACTGCAACCGCCGCATCATCCTCCATCACGACAATGCGAGTTCTCACACCGCGCACAGAACAAAAGAGTTTTTGGAGCAAGAAATCATAGAATTATTAGACCATCCGCCGTACAGCCCCGACCTAAGCCCTAATGATTTCTATACATTCCCTAAAATAAAGAATAAATTGCGTGGTCAGAGATTTTCATCACCTGAAGAAGCTGTGGACGCCTACAAAACGGCCATTTTGGAGACCCCAACTTCCGAATGGAATGGTTGCTTCAATGATTGGTTCCATCGTATGGAAAAATGTGTCAAATTTCGCGGAGAATACTTCGAAAAGCAATAAATACATTTTTAAATAGTAATTTTGTGTCACTTCCTTGATTCCCGAAATTTTCAGTGCCGCCCTCGTACTTATAAGACCTGTTTCACAATCATCTAGTAGGTGTCGGAGAGCTTATTCGGAAGTTTTGTCTCTGTTTACTTTATACTGAGCGACAGAGACAAAACAAGCAAGTAACCTGTATTAGTAGATTGTAAAACAGGACCTTGGCTATATTTGTAAACAAACTTTTAATTAGAAGAATCGACCGGACAGATACTGGGGCATAACAGAAGAGTAACGTATGGACGGCGCTAATCTCTTACAATCAAGCGATCCGTCTGCTCTTTTTAATGTTATTCCATAAAAAGTGGATTATATGTATCGTACAGTACAACCATGTCGCTAATAACCCTCGGCGCTAATGGTTTCTCTATGAAAATGACAGACGATGTATGAAAGACGACTTCCCGAAACACATTAGAATATCAATTTAAAAGACCTATTCGAAGATATCCCCCCCCCCCCCCCCCCCCCACACACACACACACACAATGGGGTAAGAATTAAAAAAAATTTTTCATCCCCACTTCACATGTATGGAGAGCCAGCCACCCCTAAACTATAAAATTATTATTATTTCATGATTCCAAAACCGAGATCTATACACAATCTATAACTATACCAAATTTCATCCATTTATATTCATAATTATTAATTACAGAAGCTACAGAAGTACGGACAGACAGACAGACAGACTGACAGCCCGACGGACGGACAGAGCGAAACTATTAGGGTTCCTTATGTATTACGGAACCTAATAAAATCAAGTTGCTTCCACTGTCTGTTCGCTTAATGTATCATTAAAACTAAAAGAAACGAAAATTGCGATATCCCAGTTTATTTCAAGCCAACACATGTCATGCTAAAATTTATCAGCATTAAAATCAAAATAAACGAAAATTGCTTGGATCTCCCATAATAAATTTTCTTATGAATGATTGAACGACTGGCTTCATAGCCAAAATGTTCATTCATTGAATGTATGAAACGATAATGGCCATTGATAAAGCCTGCTTTTTGATACTTTTATCTCAAGTAGATCTGCCGTCGATCTAGGTATCAGCTGAACCGATAGGGTATATCCCCTGTTGACAGGAACAATATACCTAAAAAGGTGATAAAATCTGTATTTTATGTGTAGTGTATATATAGTGTATATATATATATATATATCGCCATATCGATAGACCGCCTAGATACACCTTATACACCCATTTTAGTGATCGCGACGTGAGCCGCGTTTGCGACCAGCTAACCAGCGAATCGGGTTCTCTGGACGGGCCCACCGGTCGCGCGATTTGTTTAGTGCTCCATATAAATACATATCGAGCGTGGGTCGTGCGACTTACAAGCTGATTTTAGAGTCACGCAGACTTTCAGAAATTCTAGGAAGGGATCTTGAATAACGTGGAGATTTATTAGAATATTTAGGTGTCGGCGCTGATGACCATACTTCCAATGGGCATGATGCTGCCGATTGGATCTGTTGGAACCGACTGTGTGTGTTGGCACGACAGTGGTGTATATGGACGAAACTGCAGACTGGATCAAGCCTGCGAGGTCTTGCCGATTGGAAGCCGATAGGAAGTATGGTGAATGGCTACCGTTAGATTTTTTTTCGGGGACTTTTTACTGTGTGCTAAAACTGCTACAGAATCCCTACTCCATAGTTATTGCAGACTTTGAGTAATATATCAGCAGTTATATAACGCCATAGACATGCGAGTTATTCTATAGGAAAACAAAGCCGCGCGACCTTGTGATAAGAGATAACCGAAGATGGCGAAGTTTTGTTACCCATGGCCGACCTCATAACAATCTCATGACAAAATATTGACGTATACGTGTTAAAATTTAACATTAATATATATTTTTCTATACGTTCTACTTACACTGCAGTGTTTTATAAACCCAATAAAAGTGACATGTACTTTTTTATTAGGGTCCGAAGTAACTACAACGAACTCTCATAGTTTCACTCTGTGCGTCCGTCCATCCCTCTGATCCTCCATGGATATCTTCGGTGATTATGAATATAAATAGACAAAAATTGGTATAGACTACATTATATGGACTTTGTTTTTGGTGTCATATTATTTATAATTTTGTATTTTAGAGGTAGGTCCCCATACATACGTGTGGATATAAAAAAATCCGATCCATTCCATGTAAATCATTTTCGAGTAATCGACCTCCAAAGTGGTTTACAAGTTACCATAGGTGTAACAGCCTTACAGGTACTCCTATGTAGAAGGTGTACTAGATTAACACAGATTAAGGAGAGAGGAACAGATAAACAGCTACATAGTTAGCTTTCGAATTGACTACACTACTACAAGCGTACGGTGTGTTCACGATTGTGTTGAAAAATTGTGGGCCGTTGAAAGGGACGTCAAAATTATCAAAATTGGATAGATTTGGATTGTTGTATGAAAGGCTCTGATTATCTGTACGCAAGTATATAATCATAATATCTATGGACGCTTCCACACCACGTCAATCTGATTCCGTGGTAACTTATCGAAGAACTTGTGTTACGGGTACCAGACAGGGGAAATATATTTAATCATTTTATACTATACACATATTTAAGATTTTTTATTATATTATACACATATTTCATACACATCCATGACCCAGGAACATCTCTCTGCAATCTTTTTTTTTAATTTGAATCGAAATGCAACAAAACGATAACGTTTTTCCTTAGTTAGATATTTTATACATACCTAACTTTAGGTACACAAGCAATATCCGAATCCGGATCTAAATGCAGACAGATATCACTCAAAAACTCACAGAGTTTGCACACACAACTCACAAGTCATTTCAACACAAACAAACGAGCGACTATCAGTCCTCCAGCCACAAGTGTTTGACTGACACTGGCCCATTCATAACAAACGCTGATAAAGGTTCAAAACCCATCACCGCACGGCGCGTCACAAATAACACGGCGCTGCGGTTCTATAGAAGTTGATAAAACGGTAATAAATAATCATGATTGATTAATTACCAAGGTCGAAAGAAATGTTATCAAAGCTTGGTAACCAACGATCTTATATACACAAAGATACCCCACGAACTCTCGAAGTGTATCCCCTTTTGACAAGTTCTTAAAACGCGAGTAAACACTTGTGTCTCGCGAACCGGGTGCTGCGCCGAATCGCGGGCGCCCCGTGGTACGTCCGCAACGCCACCATCTCTAGGGACCTCAGGGTGGAGAGCGTGGAGGCCTTCGTGGCCCAGCTCTCCGCAAAACTGTTCGCGCGAGCGGATGCCTCGCGCCTCGTCGAGCTGACCGACCTGGCGCCGTGGCACGCCCGTCCGCCGGACCGCCACCGCCTGAGAGAGATGCCTTCCCCCCATAGAACCCAGCGGAGCCACGCAGCTCACCCCGCCGCCCCGAAGAGGAGGAGATCTGGGGCAATGATGCGCCCCATCCACCGCGGGATCGAAATCCCCCCCACCCTTCCCTGCACCGGCAACCCAAATGCCGGTGCAACCTTCATAACTCGCCCGATGCCTGACGAGTAGCAGCCCTAGTGCCACCCCGTCGCAATCGTGGCGTCTCTTCCCCTCCCCGACCCAAAAATCGGGGGCCCGGAAGTTTTTCTCCCACCCTTTCCCTTGTAACGTAGTTACATTTCCTTTCCGTAAAATCACCGTCATCTATGATATGTTTGCTTAATTATTTGTCATTTAGAGGTTAAAGCGCCATCTATCAGCGCACGTCCTTACTAAAATGGCGTTAGCCTTGCTTTAATATTTGATTCATAGATCGATTTTACATCCGTCTTAAATCTTAAAAAATAATCAGTTAATTTTGATTAATAATGAAAATACAGTAGAATTGCATCATTATATTACATAATATATTGATTATTAATATAATATACTTTATTTTGGTTTCTGGATTTTTTCTCTTTACGCTTTAGTTTCATAGTTGTCAAAAGTTTAAAAAAAAAGACGACGGAGGAGGGTATATAATATAGCACTTCTTCGAATGACGTTTCCTTTTTAGAATAAAATTTTCTATAAACTCAAGATGTAGTCGTTATAATAATTATATTTTAATCCCGTCCGTCCGTAAATCAGCCCGTGATTTTTAATCATTTGGGGTTAAAATCACACTGGCTGTGTGACGGGACTCCTACCTACACGTTCATCGTGAATTTTTCAGGGAGCTTCGTTTCGGGCACAAGCACCGCTATCTATATACCGGATAAAGGCTTATCAAGGACGATTGGCTATTTTCCTACTACCGGATTTCTGAGGCCGCTAGATATTCCGGACCGGACAACCGAATTGGGAATCGGGCTCCACCCTTGGACGATCTATCGAAGACGATCGGACGTAGCGGTGACTGATAGACGCTACCAGAGGTTGCAGTCCCAGTTCGCCACGTGCTCCTGGACTCAGCTAAGTTCCCACGTGGTTTTAAACCCCTTGGATACCCAAAGACACCAAAGAAGCTAAACCAGATCGCTCGGCCTTCTGCCCACGCCCTTATATTTTTTTTTAAATATATTGTCACGGGAATACTTCTTTTATTTTAATTTCACCCGTAACACCCTAGGTCGGTTGAGTCCGCGATCTGACAAACGCGGCGCGTGCGGGAGTTAGTATACACGTTTCTCAGCCACCAGGTCGGGACCCCACGCACCGTTTGGAGTCGACCACCGGTCAAGGTCGTGCCTGATTGGCAAACTGTTTCCCATTTGCTCGCCCACGGGTTTCCCCCGCGTTCTACCGCGGGGGGTCTTCCCTAAAAATTATTCAATTTTTGTGCCCAGTACTCGTACTGGGCGCGTCATTCCCACCCCACCCTATGTAGAGAGGCTCTAGCCCCTGACTATGGTTCCCCGCCCAACGCCCCTTCAAGGGCCCGGTGTGTGAAGACGTAGACATGTTTTGTGTCTCGCAGTGACGCCGCAACATGCCTAAGTGCTCGGTGAAAAAGTGCAAAAATAATACATTAACCATCCAAAAAAACTTGGGATATCTTATTTTCGGTAAGTAATTATTCAATATTTGATATTTTAATGCATTTGTAACTAAATATGTCTTAAAACTTGATTAAAATGTTATTCAACGTAAATATTTAAAAAATTAAATACATCGTACACCTCAAAATATGCGTGTCAACAAAGACGCATCTTCATAGTGGGTGCAAGTGAGTACGAGATAACATGGTATCTCCATGGTAACCGGCTCTTCGCAACAGAGTAACATTGTAAATGAATAGAGATGCTTGCTGACTTTTATTAGTGTAAGTATACTTAATATATTATATAAAAATGGATTGCAATAAGCAATTATTCTATGATGAAAGTATTAATCAAACTGTTGATATTTTATCACTAAACATTATCTAAATCCAATTTAACACATACCTTAGTACGAGGGCTAAGAGTATCGGGAATGGAATATTTCCACTGTTCCTGTCATATTCAAATCTTTTTAATTTAAAACTCCTTGGTTTTAAAAATCGAATACCGTTTATTTATTTAAAAAAAGATTCTCGGTCTTGTCACAAGGTCTTGTCAAACTTGTTTAGTCGTTGATAAAATGGAATTGACTCGAGAAAATTCTAGAGCTATGATTTATTATGACTTTCGAAGTGGTTTAACACAAAAACAGTGTGTTGACCGGATGATTTCTGCATTTGGTGATGAAGCCCCATCAAAAACCACAATTTATCGCTGGTTTGCTGAATTTCAACGTGGACGTGTCAAGCTCAGTGATGATACCCGTCAAGGTCGTTCAAAAACTGCAGTCACCCAAGAAAACGTTGATGCTGTGCGTAAGCTGATTGAGGAAGATCGACATGTGACATACCGCGAAATTCAGGCAACTTTAGACATTGGCATGAGTCAAATACAAATAATCTTGCATGAACAATTAGGTGTAAAAAAGTTGTTTTCCCGATGGATACCGCATTTGCTCACGCAGGATCCTCAAATGCTGTATACAACATCGTATCAGGTGACGAATCCTGGATATACGCGTACGAACCCGAAACAAAAAACCAGTCACGAGTTTGGGTGTTCGAAAATGAGTTAAAGCCAACAAAAATTGTCCGTTCACGGAGTGTTGCAAAACAAATGGTGGCCACGTTTGTCCCCAAAACCGGCCATGTTGCGACTATTGCTCTTGAGGGACAAAGAACGGTTAATGCAGAATGGTATGCTAACATTTGTTTGCCACAGGTCGTTTCTGAACTCCGTAAAGAGAACTGCAACCGCCGCATCATCCTCCATCACGACAATGCGAGTTCTCACACCGCGCACAGAACAAAAGAGTTTTTAGAGCAAGAAATCATAGAATTATTAGACCATCCGCCGTACAGCCCCGACCTAAGCCCTAATAATTTCTATACTTTCCCTAAAATAAAGAATAAATTGCGTGGTCCGAGATTTTCATCACCTAAAGAAGCTGTGGACGCCTACAAAACGGCCATTTTGGAGACCCCAACTTCCGAATGGAATGGTTGCTTCAATGATTGGTTCCATCGTATGGAAAAATGTGTCAAATTTCGCGGAGAATAATTCGAAAAGCAATAAATACATTTTTAAATAGTAATGTTGTGTCACTTCCTTGATTCCCGAAATTTTCAGTGCCGCCCTCGTATTAACTTGATTTTGATTTTTATAAAATATGACATGAATGACTTTTATGAATATAACATAAAAGAATTATTTTTTCACGTTTAACCACGTGATTAAAAACGCACAGTAGTCAAACGTGACGACACCTTCTTGTACTTCTTCTTTTTTTTAAATTTCCTCGTAATCCCATAAGGAATAGCCAGTATCAGTATAATTACCGTTAGTAAAAATTGTATTTCACTTGTCAGTTCTCAGTCGAAGTTTAGTGCGGAATAGTTTCTCTTCGTTATTTATAGTATAGCACCAATACAAAACAGGGAAAATACAAATAGGGAATTTTAAAATAGTAAAATTACCAAAGTTAGCACCAAGCATACTAGGATTTGACATGTTTTGTGTGATTTTTATACTTGACAGGTACTTACATAGATTATACAGATATATACTAGTAGAGATGCGCCACTCTAAAATTTAACTAGGTCTTAGACAACAACAATTAATCGTCAAAATGACCATATTCCCATATAACTTATGGTAATTTATAGTCATCGCATTGCAAAATGTTCGCGAGCCCCATAAACGTCTGCCCCTGGCGTCTTCGATAATGCGATGTAGAAGCCGCTTAGTGTCATCTATTGTGGTTACCCGAAAATTTTGGTTTTGCACAAACAAAATTTTACTGCAGCGCCCCCTAATAGTCCCTTATCGTAACACCAACCTATGAATTTGTACCTATCAAACCCAAGCCGATCACTGAAAACCGCATCAAAATCGGACTAGTACTTTTGGAGATAAAGCTAGAAACAATTCACCCCAAGTGAAAACTCGATCACAGAACAAATAAATGAAATCGTATAACGACTATCCCAATACTCTGTTCTTCAAAAAAAAATGTTTAGGTGTACAATTATTGACATGTATCATCCATTAGTAAATATTGGCCATTATAGTGTAAGGATTAAAGTCTATAATTGTAAAGCAAAGGAAACGTCTAGGAAAATGATACTGAAACTTTGACATACTTTGACGTACTCTGAGGACACTTTTTCAGAACTTTTTATAGGTGATAGTGAATCCAGAGTATATTACATCAATGTTGGTAACCAATAAACATACAACTATGAACTAATGTCATGGCGCATTTTCTGCTATCTAGTATACCTCCGTTCAAATTCAATGTAATCTAAATGTAAACAAAACAATTAAATTTAACCAAATTAATATGTCATCGTATTTATTTATTGAGCGGTGAACAAGTGACATTTAAATTGGTAGCATTATAGCCGCCCATATTGAGCTTTGTTTACATTTAGATTACATTGAATCGAAACGGAGTATGTAGCTTTATTTGTAGTTGCTCTTCAAAACCAGATTTAAAAAATTACATTTCGCTTGCAATATAATCTTTTAAATAATAATATCCACGGAGAGATAAACAATACTCGTCTTAGGATGGTCAATTGTAAACCTTTACTAAATACTAGATAAACTTAATAAACAAAACGCTGCGTTTGTCGGCGGCCGTGTGAAGAACGCTCATAGGGTGTTTATAAACTATACGATAAGGCACATACTATTGAGAAAACAATGTTATAGATAGCTCTAAAACTGTCCCATGTGATAAAACACGAAATTTAAACCTTGGTTATTTCTATCTAACATCAATTTGGAATAACCAATGATGTATGTGATACGTGAATTGGATTCTCAATTTTTTTAATATTATATTGACTTTGTAAAATACTTAGTTACTCCTAAATATCTTTTTCTATGATCACAGCTTTAAATAGCTCTAATATGTAGAACAAACGATGAAGATCGAGAGAGCTAGGCTGAAAAAAGTGTAAATAGAAAATTGTGAAGAGCCTACTACATGATTAATAGAATACCAATGGTATTCTATTGGTATGGTATTATCATACTCCTCCAGATTAAGAGTGCGCTAGTCAACGGCTCAATCAAACTCATTGCGGCGCGCGAGGAAAATGTTTGTTATTTTAACTAACATCGGGGGAAAAAGGATATACCCATAAAATTGTAATCTATACTTATAAGAGAAGATATAGTGCACACATTTATACCGCTTTGTAAAGTATTATAAAAAAAACGTCTTCAAATTGCGCAAATCGACTCTCAGCTTTTGGCGTTTTATGAAAAAACTACATAATATCATTGTCTGAAATAAACTTATCTCAATCGCTGAACAATTAAACTGTGTCGGGTACGTTCTTGTTTTTTTTTTTTTTTTCATTCTTCGTCTATTTTAAATTTACGGTCAAAGTTGCGTTAAAAATCCGATGTTTGGAGGCTATTATCTTTCTAAACTAATTGAAATTTTAGAAAGATAGGTGTAATAAAAATTGATATTAGGCTAAAATTTGGGTCTACAATGTTTGACTTTAGAGCGTTTGTATGGAGAAACAACGCGACTAGTGCAGCCTTAATGAGCGATCTCTTCCAGTGTTACCCATATCTTTCCCTCACGAATAATGTGCGAAAGAGACAACTGATGATATAATCAAGATAAATTATACCGTCTGGTGGATCACACGTTGACGTGGTCAGTGCCGTATATAACTCGTGTATAGCACGTATTAGTCAGCGGCGCCAGTATCGACTATGCCGTGCAGGGGAGTCGGGAAATTTGTGTCCATTATCTGTTGTGCGTCGCGTATGTATTAACATAACATAGGAGATTGGATTGATCATCACCGGCGCCAATGTGACCCACAGCTGGGGTCGAGTCTCTCCTATTATAGTCTACTAGGGCCTAGCAGACTACACACTCAGTACATGTGGTCGAAAGAAAGTCCTCATTAAACAAAGGTTTTCTCACGCGGAACAGAAAACAAGTGGAAGTGCGATGTAGGCGTGGTTCGTGTGGCACGGACTATGCGTTTTTACGCGTACTTATTTTCATTCAGGATTCGTCGAATTGTACTGTTCACGACGAACCTATCGAGGTAGCGATATATAACTAGTAAATTTATATTTGTACAAAGTAAATAAGTAAAAGTTAAAGTCCATAAAACTATTGTTAAAACCTTAAAGTAAATTATAAGTAAAACTGTTTAACTTTATTATACAGTCGAAATTTCATGTGTAAATGTCTTGTTAGACACCTGTTTCTTTATGTAACTACTATCAATTTATAATTAACGATTTAATATGTAAATTATTGACATTTAGAAAATTTATGACCTGCTTCAAAGAAGGGGTGTTAGCCCGCACGGGGTTTGAGTAAGTTTTTTGACGGAAAATTTGTAGTTGCAGCGGCCGTTTTTCCGCTCGGGGTCACCTCGGCTCCGATAGAGACTTACTGTGTGAAAGGGACCGAACGGGAGACCGTTAAGTCAGAGGAGGGCGAGGCCATATAAATATCAGGAAAACCAATTTTCCTAACTTACTCAGTCCTCGGCAGCTTTCCAGGAATGACAGATTGACAGACAGAATTGTATGGTAAATATATGTAATTAGAATAAGAGCATTGTAAAAATTGTATAAAACTTTATTTAATATGTAAATAAACGATGTTTCGCGTTAAGGGGGTGAGGCATGGAACCTTCTAGAAGGTCGGCATGAGCTGCCGATATAAGTATGTGACCGGCGGCCATATAAAGTAGTTCGCTCTCAACCAGCCGCAACGTAGGAAGAATTCCTGCCTCATCACCTATCGAAGTAGTGAACAGGAATCGGTAATATAATTTCCCTTTTCGAATTCCTTTTAATCTTTTACTATTTTCCATCTGCTTTCCGAGTGTCGTTTTAATTTCCTTTCCCCCCTTAAATTTTCCCCTTGATTATGATCCTAGCCAGTTCCCCTCGATAATCTAGGCGTGTCCCCCACATACGAGGGCGGCACTGAAAATTTCGGGAATCAAGGAAGTGACACAACATTACTATTTAAAAATGTATTTATTGCTTGTCAAAGTATTCTCCGCGAAATTTGACACATTTTTCCATACGATGGAACCAATCATTGAAGCAACCATTCCATTCGGAAGTTGGGGTCTCCAAAATGGCCGTTTTGTAGGCGTCCACAGCTTCTTCAGGTGATGAAAATCTCTGACCACGCAATTTATTCTTTATTTTAGGGAAAGTATAGGAATCATTAGGGCTTAGGTCGGGGCTGTACGGCGGAGGGTCTAATAATTCTATGATTTCTTGCTCTAAAAACTCTTTTGTTCTGTGCGCGGTGTGAGAACTCGCATTGTCGTGATGGAGGATGATGCGGCGGTTGCAGTTCTCTTTACGGAGTTCAGAAACGACCTGTGGCAAAATGTTAGCATACCATTCTGCATTAACCGTTCTTTGTCCCTCAAGAGGAATAGTCGCAACATGGCCGGTTTTGGAGACAAACGTGGCCACCACTTTTTTTGCAACACTCCGTGAACGAACAATTTTTGTTGGCTTTAACTCATTTTCGAACACCCAAACTCGTGACTCGTTTTTTGTTTCGGGTTCGTACGCGTATATCCAGGATTCGTCACCTGATACGATGTTGTATACAGCATTTGAGGATCCTGCGTGGAATCTTTAGAGAGTTCTGACGCACCAAGTAACGTGAGCCGCTTTTTGCTCTTCACAGAGCAAATGCGGTATCCATCGGGAAAACAACTTTTTTACACCTAATTGTTCATGCAAGATTATTTGTATTTGACTCATGCCAATGTCTAAAGTTGCCTGAATTTCGCGGTATGTCACATGTCGATCTTCCTCAATCAGCTTACGCACAGCATCAACGTTTTCTTGGGTGACTGCAGTTTTTGGACGACCTTGACGGGGATCATCACTGAGCTTGACACGTCCACGTTGAAACTCAGCAAACCAGCGATAAATTGTGGTTTTGGATGGGGCTTCATCACCAAATGCAGAAATCATCCGGTCAACACACTGTTTTTGTGTTAAACCACTTCGAATGTCATAATAAATCATCGCTCTAGAATTTTCTCGAGTCAATTCCATTTTCTCAACGACTAAACAAGTTTGACAAGACCTTGTGACAAGACCGAGAATCTTTTTTTAAATAAATAAACGGTATTCGATTTTTAAAACCAAGGAGTTTTAAATTAAAAAAAAATTTAATATGACAGGAACAGTGGAAATATTCCATTCCCGATACTTTTAGTGCAGCCCTCGTATACAAAACATCCGTAAGTACTTTTCGCAGTATAACAAAATCAACTTTATTGTGGTATTGTACTATTACGTATTCTGTGGTGGTAGGTGTGTATGTATTTCTACTAAAATATAAACAACCAATCAAACGAATTCTGTGTTTAGTGCGATGTACGATTATCGGTGTATTTGTGTGAGTTTGGCGACAGCGACTTCTATACTTATTGTGTCATTTAACACTTCCACTTGTTTTGTTTCGTGCGCATAGCATCAAAGCTGCTTGCGAAGCTGATCTACCACTGGGCCACTGCCGCTCATAATGGAGTGAAATTCTCATGGAATAGACCACTTTAGAAAGAGATGAATGAATCACCAGTAACCTAACCTAACCGTTCCGTAAGAAATTCTACAATCTACATTTCCGCCGCCATTGCCGCACTTTGCCTCCACCTATCAGTTTAATGTCTATGGTATAGGCGTCGTCTATGCTAATTAATATTTAAATATAGCAGACGTGTTCTATAAGCATCGTTTATCGGTAACGAATTCTTTGTTCAGAAAAGTATAATATGTAACGCCACCGCCTCGAGTGGTTCATCGTATACATAAACGTTACAATTTTGATACTTTACGGGTTCCTTTTTATTGATTTGCAAAATGCCAAAGACACATTACAATTCGTTTATATAATAAGTATTAATAACAGTTTTTAATACAATTTTTAATCCTTTTTTACATTCCATAGTCAACATAATTTGGGTACATAATATTTTTATTGCCTTCTAAAAGGCAAAAGAACTCAAAAAAGTATAAACTTAAAAATTTAAATATAAATTATAGTCGAATTTCGATCTAAATTTCTTTACATAATTATGTAGGCATTAGCATCATTTCCCCAATGTTTTTGTAATTGATTTTATAAAACGTTATATTTAAAACAGAGAAAGTTCGCTGACTCGCTAATTAATTATTATTAATAATAATAATATATATCTGCTTCACACCATGTCCATCTGGTCCCGTGCTAAGTATCCGAAGAACTTCTATCCAGACAACGGGAAGTATATTTAATACTTTTACACTATACATATACATATTTAAGGTTTTTATTATATTATACACATATTAATATACATCCATGACCCAGGAAACACAGAATTACCATGAAATTTAGTATGCAGGGAGTTTTGGGGGAGGAAAATCGATCTAGCTAGGTCTTATCTCTAGGAAACTGCGCATTTTTAAGCTATATACGATTTTTCTTACGTCGTGCAACAATATATCAATCGATTGGCAGTTTTTTATGCGAATGTATAATTTTTGCTTTGTCGAAAAATCGGAAAGAGTCTCTTTTTTTTTACTCTTTTTTTAACAGAACTCCGAGCAAAGCTCAGTTACCCAGGTACTATTATTATTAAAACATTAAGCATTGCCACATAGCGCCCATCACACGTACAGTTCGGACTGCGGATCGGACAGTTTTCCAAACCGTGGAGAGATCTGTGCCGCTCGGACTGCGGATCGAACTGCCGTGCTAATTACGACGTCAAATTCGTCTACGGTTTCGACTGCCGGCGTCATATATAATAGTCAAAATACGTCATAGCACGCGGTTCAAACTGGAAAATGCGTTGTCACTTGTCATCGACTTGCCAGATCGGACTGTCAGCCCCGCGCATTTACTCGTTCATTTCGGAGCGCGGGTTGGAACGGCGCGTTCTATTTCCTGCGGTCCGAACTCCGAACTGTACGTGTGGCGGACTTTAAAGTTTATTGTATTCTCCTTTTGAAAGTCGGCATAAAAGGCAAATGTCAAGATTTTAAATATTTCTTGAAAATTTTGGGTATGCCCTATAAATGTTATGCGATGCGAACTACACTTTTACCTTGCGCCTACCCTTATAAGGCGGTGTAACGTGCACACGACCACTCGATTTTATTACTATGGGGATAAGGTTCAAAATTACTATACCTGGTTTGTCGGAGAGAGTACGATCTGCTGAGAAAGGATGATAAGTTATATAAGATAAGTAAAGAAGATAAGACGTGACGTAATTCTCCGACGGAAAAGGTCGTTATTACGAGGTGTAAGCATAATTTCAATTTATCGTCTATCTAAACTTAGCCAGGCGACTGATACTGAATATTGATAATGTTGCCAGATGTAATCTAAAATCATCATCACTACATACATCCATAAAACATTAAAACAGGACAAAACACAACCTTATGGTTAGGTGCGAAAAATTTCAACCACTAGAATTTAAAAAAAAAAATACGGCCAATTTCAAGCTCAAGAATACGTAGAAAGTTGATATTCGCTTTTCAAAACTCACCCACTTACAAGACAAAAAGTTAAGTAATTTCTTCTGAGAAAATCTAATGCACATTTATCGGAAATCCTTCAGCTATTGACAAGTCAGTTACAAAGAAACATATCAAAGTCGCATTCGTGAAGCAACCGCGACATGACGAACTGCACTCAGCACTGATGCACTGATTCACTGAGACTGAGGTCAATGTGTTGTGATTAACTTTGGTTTAGGATAAACCATGGATAAACAGACTTCTACTCTATTGCACAGACGATATCTGTGCCTCAGTTTTTAGTTAGTTTGCGCACAAACTGGAGGTCGCGGGTTCGAATTAGAATCTCACCGAGGTCAAAACCTCAGCGAAATTTTTAAATGCGTGGGATTATCTAAGTATGGTACATGGTACTTCTTGCGCTTGTTTATAAAATTTAAAAAAAAAACTAAATGTATGTATGTTTTACTATACGTAAAACGGAACACGCCAAACTGTCAGTTGCTTGGAACAAGAAATCATTGCTGATCTGAATCCGCCATTTTTTTGTCAGCTAGTCCTCCATCAGGAGGATAATTTTGTGCTCAGATGAATATTAGGTCATTACATATGAAATCGGCGTTTTGTAAAGGGGAACATAAAGACGATTTTTTTTAAACATAATATATTTATTTAATCAAAGTATATACCATTGCTATCTATGCACTTTTGCCATCTCATAGGTAGTTCATTGATTTCTTTACTAAAAAACCATTCGGACAGGAATCAATAAAATATTTGAAGGCGCTTTGGACTGCCCCAACAGAGTTTAATTTTTTCCTTGCAAGAAGTTATCCAAATTTCGAAAAAAATGGTAATCTGTTGGAGCAAGGTCCGGGAGTACGGTGGATGTATTAGACATTCCAATTGAAGCTCCTCTAATTTGGTAGCCGTCTGTTGTGCAGTGTGTGGTCTAGCGTTGTCCTGAAGCAGCAGTGGCCTAGAGCGAATGACCAACATCGGTTGTTTAGCAGCTAGCTTTTCCATCATGATTTGCAGCTGCTGGCAATAGACATCAGCCGTGATCGTCTGGCCAGATTTAAGAAAGCTGTAGTGATTGTCACCGGTACTAGTCCACCAAACGATCACAAGTAACTTTTTTTGAGTCAATTTTTGCTTGGGGCGGGCTCTGGCTGGTTCGTCAGGGTTCAGCCATTGCGATGAGTGTTTCCGATTATCGTACAGGATCCACTTTGCATCACAGGTAATTATTCGATTTAAATCCTCGTCGTAATTATTCGATTTAAATCATTCGACGTCTAAAAAAATTTAAACATAGCACATAAAAAATTGCGATTGTTATTAACAAAATAAGATAAAAAAAAGGTATTTAGTTTTTCGTTAATAACTTTTAAAATAATTTATATTTAAGGAATTTTGAAAAAAGATCCTGAAAGAGGAGGAAATTTCCAATAAAAAAGTCCTAACTCCCGGAACTCTATCTATATTATTTATAAATTTTTTTTAACGCTGGAATTAGGGCTCCGCGAGGGCGTTACGGCATAGACGCGCCGTCTAAAAAGCCGGTATATCACCTAAAATATTTTTTTTAATATTAAATAACAATTTAAAAATTTGAATAAATTATGGTGTAATCTAGACACTTGAACGAAAAAAAAACAAAAAAAAAAATTGGTGAAAAAAATTTTTTTTGATGATTTTTCAAAAAGTTACAACATTGTTAATTAACTATTTTTTTTCCAATCTCTGTTTTTATAAATTACGGCATAAGAGTTTAAATAATTGGTCTATAAATTTTTCGCTTCGTGGAGCTCTTTTTATTTAGGTACTTAATAAAGTTATGCAAAAAAAAATTATTGAAGTTTATTATTTTGTTAATTATATATTTTTTTAATTTTTTTTTGTATTAAATTGCAATTTTTTATGTGCTTAGATACCCTTGAAAAACATTTTTTTAGACGTCATTCCGAATCGAATGAGCTATCGCACATATTTTTAGGAGCTTTATTTCTATTTAACACGTTTTTGAACTTGTTGACTAGACTACCTAGCAGTCGTTTGGTTCGGGTAACGTTCTCTCGAACTATTTCGATTGTGAAGTTGTAAGAATACACAAACTGTGTTTCATCACTCGAAGACAATAACTACAATTTTTATTTTAAAATAACTATAGCCCACCTACGTAAAATTATAGTCTGCTATTACGAATATTGAAACCTCATTCATTAAAATCGGATCAATGGTTTAGGTGCTACGGTGGAAGAAACATACATACATAGACTGCTACAATAATGCCTTTCCTTTTGGCTTTGCCGTAGTCGGGTAAAAATTTGGATTTCGAAGTTTTTTTTACGAATGCGAACATTCCTCTATAGTCCAAGAATCGTACCTACTCAAGACAGTCAAAAATGTACACACAATAGTTATGACGTAATATCATCGTTGACGCGTGTACATATTATTATTGTCGACGTTCGTGTACTGCGTTATGCGTACTACATTACAATTTATACCTAACCACCACTTATAAATCTTCGAAGATGACAAGTTAGAAGATGCCACAACAGCAATGTACAAAAAAAATTTAAAAATACAAATTCAAATTCCTTGATGAAACAATGATTTTCCTAGTCGTAGTCTATAACAATGATCTATTTTAAGCGCATTCTTCGAGTCATATTACGAAAATTTATAGTTTCCGAATTTACGATTGCGACAAGAATAATAAACATCACAATTTTATTACTTATCAAACTAAAAACAAACCAAAAACACATCAGTCCTCTATTGTGACGATAATTAAAAGATGATTCTAGAAATAATTAGTTTTCCACATAATATCCAGACATAATGAGAGGTTTTTACCTGTTTTTTTTTTTTTTTAATAAAGAGCAAACGACAGGCTTATTGCTCGTACTCTTTTTAACCAGATATGACAATTAATATGCTTAGGACAATTTATACATTTCCTACAATTAGTTTACAAAGTCCATCACGGTTTTCGTAAACTAAATTTGGTCACCTTCGTTTCCTTGCCCTTTTAATAATTTTGTTAATATATTTTCAAAACTAACTTAATTAATTTACTTGCATAAACGCGGAAACTTCGGAGATATTATCGGAAAATTTGTGCACAATAAGACCCTACAATGTATTTCGTTGCAAATTACAAGCGTGTAAGGTCACCTGACAAATGCCAATACGATTTTTGTATGGAGCGTTTTTACAAGAATCACAAATGTGCTTCTTCAAACAATCCGCAGTTTCTTTGTAATTATTGATTCTTAGTATAACTATTCCTTTTGTAAACTTCCTCACTTTTCAGAGAACTATACATTTATGCAATAAAAATATTACCGGCAAATAATACCCTATGTCGGCCTATAGCATTATTTTTATCTGAGAAGCAATTCTCCCAAATTGCCATTTTACTTCTAGACTCTAGTGTGATATAGATGATGTTTAGAGTCCCAATTTCATCAAAGCCTGGATGTGTGTGTGCGTGTGTTGCGTTTTTCTAAATTTCATGCCTTCTCTTTCATTAATATAAGCACGAGAGATACAACATGAATTTGATCAACGATTAACTTCAACAGGCGTTGGTGAAATTGGCACTAAGGCCATCTTTACGAAACCACTGATGTATTTCAGGCCACTAACCTATCCTAAACAACAGACAAATCTGTAGGTGTATTGGATCATGTAACTATTGTGAAAATCCACTATTCGATCCAGGGAAGTCCGCAGTATGACGCAACTATCGGCTCATGAAAATGCCAACAACCTAGTTAGATGCCCTCATATAGTACCCTCACCTGCCTTATCTAACCATCAAAAGGTCGATATGTTAAACAAACTCAGGCCTTTTCATCCGTTATTGGATGATTTATACAGTATTCTCCGAGCGAAGTAATCACTCTTGAAATACTGTAGTGCCTGGGACAGTCGGTTTTTTTAAATGTCGTATGGTTGCCCAAGCACACACGGCATTCTCACAACACAGTCAGCCTAGTCCAGAGGAATGACTGGTCAATACGTCTGGGGCCAACCATGTGCCGGTTTCCTCACGACGTTTTCCTTCACCGTTGGAGCGTCCGTATTTACTTGAGATCTGAATAAGTCTCATTGGTACACGCCACAACCTGGGAATCGAAACCCGCACTCTCTCGGGTGCGAATCAAACGGTCGACCCACTAGGTTACGGAGCTCTTATGTTAAACAGTCGTTTTAGCTACGAGGAAAAAACATAGGCGCAATATTTTCCTGTCTTCTAAGTTCTAACGATCAAACGGGCTAAAACAATTTACCAAACCATAAGTGAAAGAAATATTATAGCGTATGATGACATCAGATTACTTACAACGCATTTGCATCACGCAAGCACCAACCACCAAAAAAGTCAGCATCGACATAATATTATTCTTATTCAAAGTTAGTAGAAAAGAAATATGAGTAAAAAAATATATTTTTCGATTACTTATTAGTTTACTTCCACATTATGAACATATTTTGACGTGATAACATCTTATAAACCGACGAACGGCGGGTGCACGCCTAAGCGTTCGGCTTGTGATGACATTATCACGTAAAATTATCGTCCGTGAACTTAACAGACCGCCATTTTTTTATAAAGCATTTGTTAATTAATTAAAACTTACAATACCTTCAGATATCTTTTGAATTAAAGAAAATCTTTATTAATTTGTTTGTTGGTGTGTAGTTTGCAACAATTACAAACAATTGAGTTCCACTTGAAACATGATCTAGAAAATGAAACGTTAGCGCCATTGGAAAACAAATTACTATCGGGGAAACTGACAAGGAAAACTCGAGGAAAACGAATGTCGCAGATTCGTTGAAATTATCGACAAATAGCGGAGCGAGGTAATCATTGAATACGGGTTTGGGCTTTGCAAATTGAGTTTTTTAAAGAATAAGACCAAACGAGCTGACGGATCACCTGATTTACAGACGGTAGACTATTTACTAATACCAATTTCTAGGATCACACGTTCATTTCGTGTCTAACCCCTAGATATTCCAGTCAAGTCCGTATCACGAAGTTACGTAGGACGAGGGTTGAATAAACCGATCACATAAACGCGTGCTAATAAAATCCTACTACTATTATAAATGTGAAAGTTTGTGAGGATGGATGGATGTTTGTTACTCTTTTGCGCAAAACTACTGAACGGATTTCGATGAAATCTGTTCAGTAGTTTTGCTCTGTTTAGGTTTAGGCTCTGGATTGAAAAACAGCGGCTACTTTTTATCCCGAAAATGTACAGTATTCCCGTGGGATACTATATTTTACGCGGGCGGAGCCGCGGGATAAAGCTAGTTATAAAGTAAATATTTAAAGTATTATATGTTATAAAACATAGCGAATATTGGATCGTAGATCAATATTATATGCGGTTTCGCGGTAAGCGTTTCTCGTGCGACGAACAGACATACATATTACGCCCTTGACTATCTACGTCTTAAGCTAAATTCGAAGTTAAATGGTTTACTACGCAGCATTGATATTATACATTCTTTGCTCAAAGATTAAGAACTAAAACTTGCAAGGTTTTGATCCGGAATCGCTGAAATTGGTCACTTATCCGTAAATTTGAATATTTCTGAGGCAATGTAATATAACAAATAAATTAAATAATAAGGGAATCTTACCAAATCTCTCTTGGGCTCAGCAGATATCACGTAATTTCTTTATGGCAAGAAGTCGTAAAAAATCCTAAAAAACGTCTCACGCAATTAATGGATGCCCCCTATGTAAAAATAGAGTCAAATGGATCCCATTCTAATTAAAAGACCGTCTGTCTTACTGTCACATGCTGCCGATCTATACTTATTATTGTTATTAAATTATTTAATTTTTTGATTTGCCTAAATTACACAGAAAATGGAAATCAATAGTGCCACCCGTCACCGGTCACACGTAAACTTCGACGGCGGGAAACGGCGGGAAACGGAAAAAGGTGTAAGTTCCAACCCTCGCTCCGAAACGAACATGTAGATACGCGAGGCTGGCAGTCCAGTCTGACATGTCGATGCGAACGTTTTTTTACAGTTTTATCCGCGCACTCGCCTAAATATAAATGACGCCGGAAGTCTACACCGTGGACGCATCTTTAGTCGTAAGTTGTAACTAGGACGACAGTTCGATCCGCAGTCTAAGCCGCGCGGTTTGGAGCAAAGTTCGATGCGATGCACGGTCCGAATTTTACGTGTCCAGGGCGCTAGTCTAATATAACACATCTGTAAAACCAGTTGGAATAATGATCGATGTTCAGACTTAAGTCCAACTCTGACTTCATTAGGGGCGAATATTTAAAAGAGTCCAATAATAATTATTCTCGTAAAACATTTTAGCTTTTGCGCGCGGTTTCATCTGCGATACAAATAAGCCTTTCTCGTGAAGATCATTTTACTACCACGAAGCAGACATGGTTCGGTAAATATTATGACGTCACAGTTTACACACCCGGCAGACAGCAGACGCAGACAGTGTAACGCCCACATCGCTAACGCACTTCCAACCCCAGGAAATCAGGAACATTAACGTAGACAGCTATAATATAATAAGTTAGGAAATTTCGAATCCAATTATATCTAGTATTTGTGGAAGACTAACAGAAGATTACCAAAAATTTTCGTATAGCTCTTGATATTTGAAATTAAAATTGCCAACGACGCGACGTGCCCTAAAAATGAAGAGCAAAGAGCAAACGGATCGCAAGATTGCAGGCGATCATCGTCGCCCTTTGACAGCCGCAACACCAGAGGAGTTACAAGTGCGTTACAGACATTTTAAAGAGGGTTCCGTAGGGCCTGAATCAAAGAACCTACGGAACCCTCACATATTTGACGAAACACGATGCAAGCGTTCACGCCGGTTTCTGTGGCGTCGTGGTTCCTATGCGGTATTTCTGCCGAAGCACTCCACGACATCTCAGAAAATCTGTGACAAGAGCCACAGATTAAAGAAATAGGACCAGATAAACAGCTACATAGTTAGATTTCGATTTGATTGCACTACTACAAGCACACGGTGGGTCCACGTTTGTATGGAAAAAAATTGTGTGCCGTTTAAGGGGACGTCAAAATTTTCAAAATCGGATTTGGATGTACGTAAGTACATAATATATTTTCAACCACAGAGTAGCAAAATCTGAACCACGTATGCGGTAAGACCTATGCCATATCTCCATTCTATGTATTTCCAACTGCGTATCGATATTGTGCAAACAAGCGTGTGTTTGGACCGCAAATTCGTGTTAAGTACAGCACTTAGCCGATGTCCAGAATACACATTCGTACAAATATCGCATGTTTGACGGCACAATACACGAGTGTCCCGCGCGGGCTTCAGCACAACAGCTTCTTGGAATCTCTATGATGGCACTGACATCTTCATTTGCGAACATACACTAATTTGCCCATTGCTCCAGTACAAAGCGGACAGGCGGACCAGACAGACGCACGGATAGAGCGAAGTCATAATTAGTGTTCCTTGAGTATTACGGAACCCTAAAAATATACAGACGAATTGAGAACCTCCATTTTATGGAAATCGGTTCTCGCGTATGATACAGTGAAATTACACTAACCTTATAAATATGATAAATATACATTCAAATAAATATATTGTATGTTTGTATCGTTTACCAATTTCCATGCGATATTAACTGGATAACTGCATATCTTCGCGTCCGTGTTTGCAGATTAAGTATGTTGTACAACTTGTATTGCAACAAAATTGTTGAGAAACACACAGATTTTTTTTTTCATACAACCTTTCAACCCTTATAGCACCCTATACCCTCAAAGGGCGAATTCTAACAAACCCCGAAACACGTATTTAATGAAATGTATTTAAGAGCATGAATCTCAATTTTCATCGAAATCGGTGCAGATTTAAAGATTTTCCAAACAAAATTTCAACCCCTATTGCACCCCTTTAAGGTTAGAATTCTTCAAAATCTCCTCTCGCACGTCTACTTTGTAAATTTAAATTACTGCTCAAATTTGACGTTTTTACTATTAGCGGTTACTGCTGTGTGAGACGTCTATACGTCAGTAAGTCAGTGGGGACATCTCTTTTTACCCGAAGCGACCGGCGAAGCCAAAAGGAAGGGTAATGATTTTGGCAGTCTATGTATGTATGTTTGTTCCCTCGTAGCGTCTAAACTACTGGTCGGATTTTAATAAATGAGGTGTCAATAGATTGGTAATGATGCCACGGGTAACATACGCTATATAATTTTTTTTCAAAATTATGTATTTCGAAAATTAAACCTCAGATTCTAACATCTAAAAAAATTTAATCGAGATAATTATCACATGTTTGGTATCAAAAGAAAGGTCTTGGCAAGCACACTACAAATATTTACATAATTTGTATATATATAATTATTATTAAGAACGATTTATAAAATATAACTATTTAGTTCGAGTTCGAATCAAGTCGTCATTTACTGTGTATGCTATGGTTAGTTCATTTTAATTTCAGTTTTTCAGTTACTTGATTACCTATAAATATTTATGTAAAAAAATTTGCCCGCTGTGGATGATTTGTAAAAAAAATAGTTAGATTGGGAAACGGGGAAAATATTAAAAAAAAAATAAGTTTAAAAAACTATAACCAGACTACGTAAAAAAGGGGTCTAAAAAGGCCGAAACTAGAAAATAATTCAAATAGAAATCCAGGAATGCATAGTTACAAAAATGGTCAAGGTAGAGCCGTGGTCGCACCTACTGTTCGGAACAGTCGATATCAAAACGCAGCCGTCTGTAACTACTTGGAGTGTGCATGTGTACATGACGATATACGCAGTTTCAGTTTATACCTAGACGTCACGCATCTCGGTGTGAACTGACGCTTAGATGACGCCAATAGCGTGTGCGACCACGGCTCTACCTTAACCATTTTTGTAACTATGCATTTCTGGATGTCTATTTGATTTATTACATATACAGATAAGTATCAACTCGTGGCAAATGTGCATAAACGATATTACTGATGTTTGTGGTTCTACTTTGTATGTAACAGGTGAGCGTCCCATCAACTAATTACTCGGTTGACGTAGCAATCGCTCATACTCGGCGCATCGCATCTGATGGATGGACCAATTTATTGCTCGTCCGAAACGGCCAGCGTTTAATAACTACTAATTTTATAACGTAATTAGATGTTGCCCGCAAAGGCAAAAGGAAATCTCGCTGGAACCGTACATTTTAACGCGATGGAAATGTATCTGTGCCTAATTTCTTAAAAATCGGTCCAGTAGTTTCGGTCTTCGGAGCCTATTTAAGGTTTGCAAACAAACGTATATACAAACGAATCTTTCCTTTTTATTATAATACTTGTACTATTATGTATTCTGATAATACTAGATATTTCCTGCTACTCTGTACGCGCAATAGAAAATCCCACGGAAACCGTGCATTCTCCAGCGATAAAAAGTCCTTCCCGTGTACTCTATATTTGTGCTAAATTTCAACAAAATTGTTCCAGTAGTTTCGGAGCCTATTCAATGCAAACAAACATTTCCTCTTTATAATTTTAGTATAGATAAGTATAGCAGTATAGATTATTATGATTATTTTTAACCCCCGACGAAAAAAGTGGGTGTTATAACTTATAACTTTAACGCGTCTGTCAGCCTGTGTGTGTGTGTGTGTCTGTCCGTGGCATTGTAGCGCACAAACGGATGACCGATTTTGATCTAGTTTTTAGGGTTCCGTAATACATAAGGAACCCTTATAGTTTCGCTCTGTCTGTCCGCGCTTCTAGCTTCTGTAATTATGAATATAAATGGATGAAATTTTGTATAGTTGTAGATTGTATACAGATCTCGGATTTGGCATCAAATAATAATAATAATTTTACACTTTAGGGATGGCTCTCCATACATGTGAAGTGGGGATGAAAAATATTTTATCATTCTACCCCATAGTGTGTAGTATCGTTGAATAGGTATTTTAAAATAAAGGCAACGTTTCATATATGACTTTTTTTACAAAGTCGACCATTTTCGAGTAATCGGCCTCCAAAGTGGTTTGTAAGTTGCCCCCCCCCCCCCCACATTTCTAAACTATAAGAGATATAAACTTATAAGTTTCCATGCTGATAGATCATGCTAAAAACTCTCTAGGAAAATTACGCGTTGATTATTAAAAAACCAATTACGCGTTAATAATCATGAAACCCTCCTTAGAGATGTCCCGACATGCTCATAGTCAGGTTTTGTGTTTTTAAAGCTGACATGATCGAGAGCGTCCTTAGTTATAATTCATCATCATCAGCTCGCTCACTGCTTGGCATTTCGGGGGCTACTTAATATTTGTAGAAAAGTCGCTTACAGTCGCTCACACGTTTGTTGCTATGATTAGTAGCTTTTGCGCCATATTGCTATAGTTATAGTCGGAATATTCACCAAACCAAACAGTATTCGACAAACCCGGCGTGTTTGTCGAACACTATACTAAGAAGCTTATTAATTTATTTGTTCTATTTAAAAAAATACGCGGTATTGATTCTAATTTTATTGTAACTGCAATATTGAACGCTGTCACTGATAATAGACAAACGACAAACGTGCTAAAACTGAATAATTCGCGATAGCAGAATTCAAGGTACAGTTTATAGGTCAGCGCCGAAAGTTCGGATGCCGTTGAACCGTAGCGCAATGCGGGGCGTTGGGTAACCCACCACAGTCTATATTGGACGGGCGGCAAAACTTCTACACCGAAATGCAGACGTAGGCACTGATCGCGGCTGCCAACCGCTGACGGGCCAACATGCTGGAATGTGTTTATTAAGTATTCTTTTTTGTCATTTTTAAGAGATTAGTGTCGAATATTTTTTTTCGGCTTCTCAGCGAGAAAAATTAAGAAAGACATTGAAAATTAGTTGTGTTTAGCTAGAGGGGAGGTGACGACGACAGATGACGTCACAGCGACTCGCTTCATTCTCGGGCGCGTTTTTGGAACTAATGCACATAGTAGTAGTGATCTACTATGATATCTAATTCCTACAATATATCAATGGAGTTTAAAATTTTAATGCAATATAGGTGATTCAACATACAATATCATAGCAATACAATAAAATATTTAATCACATTACAAATGACATCAAATGATATTAAACGCGTGCGAACTTACAGGTTTTCCTAAGCTACAAATATCTTTGTGAGATGTGACACATTGAATATATATATGTATTTAATTGATAAAAATAAATTATTTTCCAGTACCAGTAATTGTGTACTGTATCAATCTGTACTTCGAAATCGTGGCATAATATAGAGAATTTAACACCGGCTAAGTTTAGTTAACGAAATTCCTTAGTAAAGAGAACTTATTCGTCTTTTTATAAAAATCGGGGGTGGTTATTTTAATTCGTTATAAAAAGAGAGGACACATGAAACAACTTTGTACGCATTATGTATTGTGTACACACATTACTTACATTATACTCTATTGAGAAGCAATTTGTTATAAAATTCAATGCAGTCAAAAAACCATTTAAAAATATAGCTGGTACAGATAAGATCACTCACCTGCCCATAGCGCGATGATGCGAGGTGGACATTTCTGTTCTTCAGCGAAAAATCCGGTCTCTTTCCCAGGTAGTTCTTCTGCATGAACTTTTTCGGCCTATCCATCCTCTCCGTGGTGCTGGTCTCCTGTTCTTCATCACGTTTGGATGTAGACGGAATGCCTCTGTACGCTCCCCTGGTCCCCCTGATTGTCTTCTCTGGACTCTTGTCCTGTTTCCTGGCAATAAGGTTGTCTTTCCTTTGCTTGGTGCTGCGTAACGTTACGTTGGACGCCATATTGTCCATAATTCTCCATCAGACACAATATCAAAATGAGGCGCACTCTAACATAACGGTAAATAATTTTTAAGCAACTGAATAAATATTCTGTTATAATATAAAATTCATTTCATTTAATAAAATTGATTAACAAAAAGTAGTTGAAATGGATGAGCTGATTAGATAATTTAAAATAAATAGTTAATTCCGTCTTTTAATTCTCTCTCGATACATTGGCATCATTCACTAGCAACCAACCATAAACTATCTTAAGCTAACTCAATATTCTAATATAAACAGTCTTCGGAAATTTGGAAAGTTATTGCAGGTTTTGTGTAAAGATGTTATCTGAAACAAAAAAAAACAACATTATTTTGTGAAAAGGGCAGTAAACAAAATAAAAATTTAACAATTTAAGACTCCTCGTAGACAGTTGATATTGCTTAAAATCTTTATTTGTATCTATACAAATATTATAAAAAGATAAAGTTTGTGAGTTTGTGACATTGTTGTTAGTATGTGACTTAGTCGTGGTTAATCTCTGAATGTACTGAACAGATTTTGAAAATTCTTATACCCATAAAGTGTCATAGGCTATATTATCCCGAAAAATAAAAATACTTTTTAGAGGTAAGTAGTCGGATTTGCAAAATAAGTAGGAGAAAAAATGGGCAAACTAAAACTTTTCTTACAAACACTGACTAAACGATAAGAGATATATGATTGAGTTTTAGTGAAAATTTCTAGAGCTATAAAAAAAGTCAGCGTTAGCCTACATAAGGTTTGGTAAAAACAATGTCTATCTTTTATAGGTATATTAGTCACAAAACGTAGATTAAAAAAAAAAATTGTTAGGTGATGTTTATTGGTCATATTATCAACAATTATGAATTATTTATCACCTGGGTTGTTTAACTTTTACCTTCTACTTCGATTTTGACTATTGCTTTAAGAGATATAATAATTATAAGAACATGTTAACTTGCACACTCGGGTTATTAAGTAGCGGACATTGATAAAATTAATATTTTCGAAATGTTATATGCACTTTTAATTTTTTCTATATAAAGCAATACATACATACTATATAGTAAAAATATAACCCTCCTTTTGGCAGTCAGGAAATAAATCATAGCACTCAGTATGTACCTACTTAAACCAAACCACACTCAAAATTTGATCACAAGTCAAAATGTTTAATGCCCAACAAAGTGGGCACATGACAGCTACTTGTTTATTAACAGACAATATTATGTATTTTCTAGTCATCTCAAATATGTCAATAACATTAATGATATTGCTGATGATGAAATAGAAATAACTCGCACACAAACATAGTGACCTTGTTTATTTATTTTAGAAACAGTTGTCGTCTGTTATCACACTCCATGTGATCGCTATCAGCTGTCTAAACTTCATCATAGAATAGACCACAAGGAAGGGCATTGGCTACTTTATATCTCGGCAAAATGTATGATTCCTGCGAGATTTTTTTATTGTGAACCACAAGTCAAAGGCAATATTATCTAGTATACAATAAGATTTTCTAATGCAGACATAGATACTGTCCCGACATAGGCAACACTACAGGCTTGATATTATTATTACTGATTATGGTTGAACAGCTTTTGGCTAATATGACCATACCTCGCAATTCTGGAATTGTGTCTCTTGGTGTCATTTAATTTGATCAATAATTTCTTTTACCCTCCTTTTTTTACAGAAGCAGCCAGTGATTAAGTTTGTTTTTGAAAGAGTGAACAGTTGGTGCAGAGACAATATCATCGAGCAAAATGTTCCATTTCTGAAGAACCCCATAACTAAGAAAGTTGTGAGGGGCTAGAAAGTTTGCAGTCTTTTTCCAGTCTGAGAATATGTATTATTATCCAACATTACACTGCTATAACTTGAATAAAACATATTGAGGTTCATGGGTTGAAATTCATAACCTTCTCGTCAATGATGACCTTACTATAGTCACTAGGTTAAGTATGAAAAAATATAATGGTAGGATTTTTATTTTAAAAGCTTTTATTTAACAACGTTTATCTATATTTACAACTGGAAAAAATGTGTGAGATTTGCCATGAAAAGTACTTCATTTCAACATAGAATTCTCAGAATTTTATGTTGAAATGAAGTACTGTTTATTTAACAATAATCTGAATAATATATGTATATGTAGAAAATTATTTATTAAATTGTGTACAAGGAAATCTTAATATCATGCACAATGCATGCTGTTGATGATATAACAGATATATACATGTTAGAGTGGATGACTACTGATATATTAAATTGATTAGAAGATTCCTACTAAGTTTCACACGCCAACTGGCCTTGTAAACCATTCAAAATATTTACAATTTGAAGCAAAGTAATGACAACTCACAACTACACATGTTACCGAATACATTGCTTCGTCTCGAGGCGTATTTTACATGACACGTCCGTCCATCCACGGCATACTGATTAGTTGAACAATTTTAAAACACTCACACATAACTTTTGTCACGTACGTAACAACAATCACTTCATCCGATACACAAATAACTGAAACTGGGTGCCGGCAAGAAATTCTCAATGCAGGAAAACACGACTGACACTGTCCAAGACATTGGATGTAAATCACTTCAAAGTCACTATCTACGGTCGAGTTACTTGCAGTTTTATATAAGGACGTTCTCAAATATGCATCATGCCTTTTTATTGCAATACGAATGGCGCATAGTTAAATCAAGTGAATAAATAGTGAAAAAATTGCTCTGACAAAACGTCAATCTTATAGGACGAATTTTAGGCTATAAGCTCTAAATCTTATACATCATGGACTGATGGATAATATATTTTAATTATTATCGTCATGTTTCTAAGAGGATAAAACTTTATCGAAATATATATTACTATCTATAAATACTTACAAATAAAAATCTGGAATCACACCATTGTTTTTTCTTCTGCACAATTAGAGCAATGTTCAGTGTTGCCACTTGTCAGTTTTGAGGAAATAAAATGAAAAGTCCGGCAGATCTCGCATGTTATGAAATTTTTAAATAATGTAGATCACATGCATAAATCGCATCTGGCCCAGTGATGCCGTAGCTCTGGTCGATTTGATACACTAAATCAAATCGCCAAATCAGCTGTTCTAAATTCAGGTCAAGAAAGTGTGCCACTTATAGAAATGTGGCTAAAATAAAAAATCTTCGTTTTCGTTTTTCTATGTAAGACGTGATAAATGACGCGATATATGAAAAACATTGCAACGCCCGAAAAACATTAGGAACGACGAACGTGGTTTACTTTACGGTACGGAACGTGGTAACAATATTTTCGTAATAGTTATGCGACTCGAGCATCTGTTTCTCATTCTTTATGTATGTATAAAAATGAGAATCGTACTATTAGGGACGATCTTTCCGTGAGTTAGGATTGATAGAAGTTTGAAAATAAATGTTTATAATTTTATTATTCATATGGCAACAATATTTCTGTAAATGTCATTCATTGACAATGCATATTCAATTAATGACATATGAAATAAGCTGATGCGATTGGTCAAAAGCTAAGGATAAATCATTATTCAATAACGATTGGCCAACTAAGGAGGAATCAAATTTGCACCAATCACGTGGTGCCATACGATCAAGAACATACACACGTTTAGAAATTTTTAAATCTTATTGTGCCTTTGCTCTATTGTTGTTACGTGAAATTTTAAATAAAATATTCGTGATTGTTATCATCATAAACATAAAGGTATACAAAATTTGATGTCTTTTCTTAACAAATCAATTCATTTTATAGTAATGCAAAATTTGTGGTGTAATTTACAAATATAATAAACTGTCAATGTTACAAATAGCATATTTCTGAACGGTAATTGTAATGTCGATACGATGTGTACATGGCAACTTGGCATATTTCAATTTGTATAATTTTGTATCAATATTTTGTAATTATGAAGTAAAAATTAAATGTAATTATGGCTTTTGTAAGTGCAGTTACCGGTGATGATTCTACCAAAAAGTTTATGGACGTCCTGCAAAATGATTTTAAAACCTTAAGCTTAGAGACAAAGAAAAAATACCCCCAGATAAGAGAGGTAGGCATTTATTTTTCTGATTATGTATGTATTTATATATTCAGTTATAATTGTAATATGTATTATACATACACTGAAAAATCCTTGACTGCAATTTCCCTTTTATCGTGTGGTTTACTAACCAATATTGTATTATAAAATTAATGATTAATTTATCATAATTTTTATTATCATTATGAAACATAAAACTTATTGTTTTTACTCTTAAGTTCATTACCTGCATGGTAATATGAAGCCTTAAAAATATCTGTCCTCTAAGATATATATAGCAAGTTTTGTTCTTAATTGACACATTATTGATCTTTTAATTAGGTAAATTTATAATAATTTCTTCTAAAACTATAAGACTAGTAAAATACAAACAATATTCGTTGTTTACAATGATTGTGATGTTGTTGTCATATTTGAAAAATCAAGAGTTACCCTACATATTTTGTCCTTTAATGTGGCGATTTCAACTTTACCGATAAAGCAGGCAGACTACTGACCGATCATGGGTCTGACATTGACTAGTTATCTAAAGCTTTTAATAACTAGCCAAAGTTAGGCAGACCAATAACCCAGGAAGACCACTGACCAATCAAGGGGCTGCCTGCTTTAACCTTGCTCATTGCTAAGAAGTATGTATTTTTAAATCACAATCTCAAAAGGTATTGTTTTTGTGTAATGTGAGAAGGTTTAAATACTTTTCAACAACATGGTTAAACAACACAAAAAACATAAGTAAGGTATAAAATATTAATGATGTGTTCTTAAAATTGTTTTGTATTAAAAATTAATAAAAGTAGGTAGGTAGTAGCTAAAACTTATGGTATGGTAGTTAAGCCTGATTAAAATTCATCTAACAATATTATTGGGATCAACTTATCCCAATAATGTTTTTAACCTTTTTTTCCTGTCATATCTGCGATCAATCCAGGGATTATAAGCAGATGTGAATTAATGTTGGTGTTTTAGAGATTCCTGTCCAGTAACTGGATCTCTACATTACTTATATTAACTAAATCTTTTATTCAAGTCATGTTATGGCGTTGAAGTCTGCTACAGCGACTTTTGTACAAAAGATTTTGAGCAAGATCGTTGGGGTGGATATCCAAGTGACTCTTGTATCTAGAACAGGATTTTGAAATTTCTTCCTTGATGGTTGGAATTCTTAAAACTTTGTGTAGTTCGCTATTTCGTACAAACCAGTGTGCGTTGGAGATTGTTCTCAGTATTATGTTTTCATATCTTTGCAATATCTCTATATTAGAATTGGAAGCACTACCCCAGAGTGGAAGTCCAAATGGATTTAAGAATTCATTTGTAAACTAATAGTTTTTCATTTATATTCAATTTTGAATTTTTACCAAGAAGCCATTCTAATGTTTAATTCGTCTCTTTTTGATTTAATATGTTGTTTCCATGTCAAACGATGGTCCAAATGGATACCCACATATATGATAGAATCAGCATGGGTAAGTGATTCGCCAGATAAGGACACTGGGGGACAATTGAAAGGATAATTGTCCCCCAGTGTCTTTAAGGTGAATGTCATGTGGGTGGACTTGGTTGCACCTGATCTTATGCGCCACATACTCATCCAATTGCTGATTTTCTAGTGTGGCTTGAAGCAGGGTTGAATTAGTGTTTTGGTTCGAGTGGTTAACCAAAATATCCGAGATGTAGATGGAGTAGATATCCGGGCCAAGGACTGAGCCCTGTGGTATGCCTGCTGTAATTTCGTAAAAACTAGATCTTGGGATTCTTTAACTTGGAATATTCTGTCCTTTAAGTAAGACTCGAGGAGAGGATAGTAACTGTGCGGTAGAAGCTTTTTTATTTTGAATAGTAGGCCCTTGTGCCAGACCCTGTCAAAAGCCTGCTGGACGTCCAAGAATGCTGCCGAGCAATATTCTTTGTTCTCTAGAGCAGATGATATGCTATCACAAACCCTCTTCATGTTCGACAGTTCCATGGCCGCGTCGAAAGCTGAATTGATGTTTAGGAATTACGTTTCTAGCTGATATAACTGCTGATAATCGTTTGACAGGGATCGTTTGAAAAAATCTTAGATAAGATAGGAAGTAGGCTAATAGGTTGATAGGACGTAACCATATTTTTTGGTTTACCAGGTTTGTATACCATTATGATCTGTGAAACTTTTGCAAAGCCTAGGGAAGTAAGAAGTTCTAAGGATGCCGTTCATCAGTGATGTAAGATAGACTATACATTTGCGCGGAAGTTCTTTTAACACTTTGAAAGTAATTAGGTCGAAACCGGGGCTGATTTCTTTTTGAAGTCGTTTATAATGTTTTTCACTACATTGGGTGTAACAAGTTAGATAGGCAATTCCATTTGGAATGCTTGAGAGAAAACTGCATCAATGTTTCGTCTACTTATGGGCAAGCCTCGTTGGGCTGAAATACCTCTGAGTGATGACTTGCGAACAATTCAGCTTGGTCTCTGATGGATCTGGCGCAGCCTACGTCCTTGTTTTTTTTTGGGAGGGGGGGGCTTGAACTGAGCAGGGTGATTAAAGTGTTTAGCAGCTCTCCATATAGAGTAATAGATTGCTTGTCAGGTTGTAAGGATTCTACATATATCTCAAATGCGGTGTTTTGTTCCTTTGCAATAAAAGAGTCTTAAAATCAGCGCAGGCTTAACAAGTTTGCTTTTCCTTAACAAGTTGTTTAACTGATGGGCTGATGTTTTTAGTGTCTTATCTTGTACAAACAACATCAGAAGTATTTTTCCAAGCAGCTTCTTGTATTAGACAGGTGTACATATTTGGTGGCGGATTCAATGTCGTCCATCGATTTTAGGGGAACATTTAGTTCTATGTTGTCGGTGATGTGTTAGAGAAAGCCGTTCCAATCCGTCCTGTAGTTAAGCAGACCGAAATCCTTGTTTAACATGAAGACGCAAGACCTTAGCATCAAGAGGACTGGTGTATAATCGGATGAACTGTCGAAGCATGAAGATATTTCTACATAATTTCTAGAGAGTCCCTTTGCTATAAATAAGTCAAATAGGTATGGTGGCCTTGATTGATCAGTGGGCCAATAGGTAGACTGACTAGATGATAGAGTAATAAGATTATTTGAATCTAGGCTTTTATTAGCTCTCTACCCCTTGTAGAGGTAAGTTGTGATACCCAAGCGGACCCCCCCCCCCCCCCCCAGACTACGTGGGGCAGCCCGAACATTGTTCAGGGAAGGATATAGTTTATTTTTTAGTCCCGCTTCTATATTTGCTTTTGGTATTTACACTTGCCACTTTCCATATGACAAGGTAACTCTTTTAGAGGGTATTTAGTCCTTAGGGCTTGTGCTAGCCTTTTCAGCTGGATGCCCAGCTGGAGGAGTAAGACAGGTTACTTGTTTAGCACCACCTAGGGGACATGTGTAGGGTTTTTAACTAAAATTTTATTTTTGTATACTTTGAAAGCTATATAATGTTTTGTCTTGCAGGCATGTGACGAAGCCATTGAGAAGTTATCACTAGCATCAAACAACCCCCAGGCGTCGCTGTATGGGGTGGTCAATCAGATCCTGTACCCCCTAGTGCAGGGTTGTGAATCCAAAGATGTTAAAATCATCAAAGTATGTATCATCTTCGTTTTTAAAGGTTCCGTACCCAAATGGCAAAAATGAGACCCTATTACTGAGACTTCGTTGTCTGTCTGTCTGTCCGTTTGTCTGTCTGTCACTAGACTGTATTCCCTTAAGCGTAATAGACAGTTGAAATTTTCATAGATGATGTAAGTATTTCTGTCGCCGCTATAACAACAAATATAAAAAATAGAATAAAATAAATATTTAACTCCTATACAACAATATGATTTTTTATACGTTTTGTAGTGACAGTGCAAGTCCGACTCGCACTTGGCCGGTTTTTAAATTCGTAATTTTTATGAATATCTTTGTCATAATATTATATTGCACATTTATAGTAACTCCTGGAGGGCCTTCAAACTAAGTGGGTTAAACTTACTTTATAATGAGACTTATTTCCTTTATTTAAAAATATTATGGACAGCAGTGCTATTACTAACTAAATCACTTATATAAGGTGTCGCCTCCATGGTCCACTTAGCTTAGAGCTTGGCTCTCGAATTCGGAGGTCGTGGGTTCGATCCCCGTGTTGGAAACAACTAAATATGTTGTTTTCAAGTCTTAGTTAGGACAATGCAGGCTGATTACCTGATTGATAAGACGAGATAATGACTGATAAGAAAGATGATCCATGCGTCAGACGGGCATGTAAAATGTCGGTCCTCCGCCTGGTCTCTCGCCAGTCCTGTCGGTCATCCGTCCCACTGGGTTACGAGAGTAAAGGAACAGAGAGAGCTCTTGTGTATTGCGCATACACTTGGGCATTATAAAAATGACTCCTGCATAGATTGAATGGATTGGTTTTATTAAAACTGGCCACCGAAAACTGGCCACCGTCACTAAACTTGGTGTGGGATATATTATTATTATTATTTGTAAGTTTTGTGTTATAGAAATGTAGCATATATTGCATATTTCAATATTAATGCAGGTGATCGAATCGCCCCTGAATGCAAGTAGGATTATGCAGAAGCCCACCACACTAGATATGTCTGTAACTAGCTGTTATGTTTCAGTTCTGTCTGGGCACAATACAAAGGCTGATAGCCCAGCAGGGTATAGACGCGAAGGGCGCGCGCCATGTCGTGGACTGCTTGTACAACCTCGGCCAGGCGGGTATGCTCGAGCTCAAGCTGCTGCAGACTGCTGCGTTACTGATGACCACGTCACATCTCGTGCATGGAGACACACTGGCAAGAGTGAGTAGACATTGCTTTGTCACGGTATGTAGGTGTAGATCATAGATGTATTTAGTAAATTTTGTTTAAATAGTTTTTGACATTTGAAATTCGTTCAAACGATAAGGCGACAAAGACTATAAAGACATAACCAAATGCACATCTATAGGATATTACGTGCGGGATAGAGATTGGGACATAAGCATTTATAGGATTAAGCGTGCGAAAGCAACATAACATGAGGTTTATTTTTAAAAGGTTATATTTCTATCGCAGACGATGGTGATGTGCATGCGCATGGTGGTGCCGGCCGAGGGCCGCGACGTGAGCACGTCGCACGCCGCCGCCGCCACCGTGCGCCAGCTGGTCGCGCTGGTGTTCGAGCGCGCGCTCGCCGAGACCGAAGGTAACGATCTGCCGCGCCTGATGGTCTCATTACCTGAGGAGTCAAGTGACAGAATTTTGCATTGTAGGTGCACCATTACTGGCCCGTGAGTTACTAGTAGCTAGTATTTGAGGCAAGCTGTATACTTGTTCTATAATAAGGCTAATCGTTGAACCGCCGCATTTCAAAACGGTCCTGTTTTCAAAATGGCTAGCCATAATGTAATACGGCGATTTATACGATCCGACTGCAATAAATACACCAAATTTTAGTGGCAATAAAACCAAAGTGCACTTAATATAAGACTCAAAAGAATAATAAGGGTTCAAATTTATATCCGAAAGTTGTCCGAGTGTTGTCGTCCTCTACGAAACAAGGAGTTTCGCACGCTCCTGGAAAAGTTAAAACCTCGACTAAATGTCGTGGCTTATTTTTCTCTTTAAACATTAAATATTATTTTTGGAAAACAAAAGTGTTAATTTTTAAATTATATTAAGTTTGTAAAAGATCTAAGCTCTGCTACTGACCAGTCAGGTCTGCGGTTGCACCATTCTACCAGTGTCCAGTATTTATTTATTTTTTAAATTAAAAATGTATTATGGTCTAATTTCGAGCACTAGGCGACCATTAAGTTATAGTTAAATTGTTAAATTCAGGTTAAATCCTTACTTAATATATATAATATTATAAATGTGAATCTGAGTTTGTTTCTTTGGTCGCTACGCTTACCGTAAAAACTACAAGACCGATCATCATGAAATTGATATACTAGACCACGGGGAATGACATAGGCTACATTTTATCGCGGAAAATTTTATGGTTCCTGCGGGATTTCCTTTTGCGCATAAAATGTCGCGGAAAACATCTAGTGATAAAATGAAGAAATGCGTGTCTTTGTTATAAAGTTGAAAATAAAAACAAAAATAAAACTTTATAATATAAAATGCATTATCATTAAATATTTCAGGTACTCTGAAGGTGAACGCCGCCGATGTGAGAATACAGACGAACGTCAAAGCGCCGAAAGACCTCAAGCCGTGCGCGGTGGATGCTTATCTAATTCTACAAGTGAGTGTATTAATTAAGCGCCGAATTGAGGTAATTTTCCTGCGTATCTCTAAACTGTCAGTTATATGTATAATTTGTATACAATATACATATCCGTTTCAGGACATAATCCAGCTGGTAAACGGCGACGCGGCGAACTGGCTGGCGGGCATCGCGGACGTGCCCAAAACCTTTGGCTTGGAGTTATTGGACACCGTGCTCACTGACTTCTCCGCGGTGTTCTTCAAGGTATGTGCACGAGAGATGATATAAATACGTTTTTGCAAAGAAATGTAAACAACATACTTATACTGTTATGTCATAAACGTAGATACATGTTTGATTACAGGTGTATTACTTTTTACAACCGTCTTGTCGACATTTCCTTCTGACCAGTATTTAAGTTAAAACTACAGAGAATTTAGCCAAGTTGTCATCGCTAATTTCGACGACGAAAATATAGGATTTGAAATTGTTGCATAATGTCAACAGTAGTTATAAGAAATATAATTGTCAATGTCATTTTGACAGATGTCACAGGTAAAGCCTATTTAGTTATTCTTTTTTAGTTATTTATTTCAGTTAGCAAAAAGTCTATACTTAGTGTAGACTGTAGACGTATTTCTGTTAGACATATCTCATATATAATACGTATCTGTGTTAAGCACCAATAAAGGAGAATATAAGAATTGTTGCTGTATTATTTTTATCACCACTCAAGCGTAAGAAGGATATGTAAAACCAAGAGGTCGTAGCCCTCTACAGAAATAAGCATCGCTAAGTTACATAGCGATGGCTTAGCGATGCTTGAGTTATATCCCATACATTTATGATTTCGAACTTCGTCGTAGTATTTAGCGATGGGAACTTGTCTAAAGGCTCAGCTATTGCAAAAATAAATAGGATATCTTCGTAATAAGTTATGCAGGCGATTTCTCGGGCTCGGGGTATGGCAACACGCGAACTTTTACAATGTGTATTACGTGCCTTGAATGTAGTATTCTAATGTTTTGATTTTTATGTGTTACAGATACCCGAATTCCGGTTTCTGCTGAAGGAGCACGTGTGCGCCTTAATCATAAGACTGTTCTCTCCCAACGTCAAGTACAGGTCAGTGAACATGTAGACAGTGGCGTGCACAGGATTATGACACTGGGTTTGCGGCGAAGTACTCGGTCACAAAAACTTTTTCGTTTATAGATTTTTAGCATAGCTACAGCCAAGCGACGGATCTTTAAGTCGAAACCATGCCAACAGAGCAAGTCTTAGATGTACTACTATTCATGTACATCTTCTACGGCAACGCAGACAAAACAGCGATCGATCGTCTCGGCGGAAGAAATTCTAATAAGTAAAATAATAAGCATATTTTAAAATATTATAACTACTCACCAGTCAGTCAGCTTCAATTTTCACATATTCAAGGTTCCGGTTACTTGAGATTACTATATCCCGATGTAAATTACTAAATAATATGCAAGGAAAACAATATAATTTAATCGTGTGTACACAACCACACAGCCAGTTATACGTCTCATAACTTTTAACATGAAATTTTCGAGTTACATTATTTTTTTGCTGGTTTAATTGTTGTAACTCGGGTACGCACCTACCTTTAGACAGAATTTGAATCTTTTCACTGAATGACAATTGTAAGAACTTGTTATTTTTAATTTTTAATCAACACACATTTTCAACAACCTCACAATCAAATAACATTTAAAAAAATCAACAAACACTAGTAAAAGCAAATATAGAAACTCAGTAATAAACTGTTAAATGTACACACTTTCAAATGTTAAAATGAAAAATCTTTTAAGAAAACTATAAATAAACTGGAGCGATTAAATTGTAAACAACGCTTATCACATGAAATATGCAATATGGCCCCCGTGAAACACAAAACGGTTCTTCTATTTAAACAAATAAAACCTTACTAAACAAAAAATGCATAATGTGCATACGTGATTTATTAGATTTCCGTCTATTATTTTTACTCGGATTATACTTTATAGGCAACGAATATTTTCCGACAAGCCAGTTCGGCGGTTTTCGGAAGCGATCGGATAGCCGAGAGCCATCGCCTGCCGCTGGAGTTTGTCGCTATATAATCATGTCGATATTCATGGGTGTGTGCGTTTGTGAAGTATGAAAATTACACATACATGCGATGTAATGTCCTGCAGGACGCGACGGCATGAGATCAGAGATGAGTTGCTATTTATAAAATATTAGGCGTTTTTAAGTTATTATATTTTTTTAATTAATTTATTTACTATTAATTAAAGTCATCTAAAACGTACGAATGTTTTATTTAAATATCTGTGAATGACAAGTAAAGCACTTCATTTCTGCCTATAATTCTGCCATGCACGCCCCTGCATGTAGACGCACACGTCCGGCGGGACACCTGTACAGTGTACAGTCATGCCGTAGCAGGTACACGGTAGCGTAAATGTGGCCTTAAAGACCTGTGCGCCTGTGGCATGTCATGGCACGTCATTGATTAACTAGAGATCGCCCTGTGGTCGAAATTCGCCCATAATAATTCATATAATTTTAAAGTTTGAACTTTATAAGGGTTCTTTTGCCTCTTAGATAGAAAAAAAACGCAAATGTTGTTACAGATTGACAAAATATGTCAACGTGTAACAAATTGTACCTATCAAACGCACGGAAGTGTGTTAATAATTCGAGGTGGGTTGTTGTTATTTTTAATAATTCTATATATTTCTAAGCATTATTTAAAACAATATTAGCCTTCTGCACACCTTCCTCAACATAAACTTTAACTGTGCTAAATATCATACCTCTCCGATCACACGATTCTTGTCAAACTGTACTGAAAGTTATTAACATATATGAAGTATCCATAGACGTATATATTATAGACGAGGCATGTCGAGACAAAAACCGTTCCCACTTAAATTGCCCCACTTTTGAGGTTTTTTAGGGCCATTTTCCCATTTGAGGTATGGTGAAATTAAGAAGGTGTAAATTTATACTTGTATGAAGTTGTATGAAGATTGTTCTGTCAAATGTGCGTCATAGGCCATCCTTAGTTTTGAAATCATTGTGTATGGACATCGGACATTTGTTGTCAGAGCTGCGTTACCAGTGGCGCACATCCCGGGCGGCGGCGCGGCGGGCGGCGGCGCGGCGGAGCGGCCGCACTTCCCCGTCACCATGCGCCTGCTGCGCCTCGTGTCCGTCATCCTACACCGCTACCACGAGCTGCTGGTGGGTGGCGTCACCGGGGTTAACTTGTGCTGTGTGCGAGTTTTTGTCACTACTGGTCTTAAAAGAACTAAAATTTGTATGGCATCTAATAAGCTACCATTGTTTGCCACTAGGGGCGTTGTTTCGATGCCATATAAATTGTAGTTAACTTCTTCACGGCGAGTAGGGACAAAAACTCGCACTCAGCACACTTTTATATGTTGTGGTCGATTGACTGGGATTAGTGTCACTTGGTGAAAAGTTAAAGTGCGAACATTGTGCAAATAAATCAAACAAAGCGCCTCTGTTATCCTCTACGAAATATCAAATTAACTGGACCGGATCAAATCAATACTTCTATATGAATAAGCTCCGAAACTACTGGGCCGATTGTGATGAAATTGGGCACAGATATTAAAGTAGACCAAGGGAAGGACATACGCTGCTTTTTACCGCGACAAAAGTAAACGTTTCCGTGGGATACTGTAATTACACAGGCGGAGTCGCAGGCAACGTCTAGATAAAAAATGTGATAGTACTAACTGTCAAAAAAGGAGTTGTTTGTTTGTGAAGGTGACGGAGTGTGAGATATTCCTGTCGCTGACGATCAAGTTCCTGGACCCGGACAAGCCGCTGTGGCAGCGCGCGCTCGCGCTCGAGGTGCTCCACAAGATGACCATACAGCCAGGTGGGTGACCGGACTATATGGGCTGCTCTTGTCTTCTTCTTTCTTATATATATAAATGGATTGCAATTACACTCGCTAAAACTCGAGAAAGGCTTGGCTAATTTCGGTCTTGAAATTATTGTGGTAGTATTTGTCACTTGACTGTTAAATATTTGTAGGTGCGTTCAGTTTACCCGTTTGGTTATTTATTTATTCCATTTCGTAGTTAAGATAGAACAGCGTGTGTCGGGACAGCTAGTTAAAATATAATTATCGCTAGACACAGCTTAAATGCTGCACTCTAAGGTCCATAATGACAGTAATTCTTATAGCAACTTGTAAACTACTTTGGAGGTCGATTACTCGAAAATTGTTTACTTTATGAAAAAGCCGTGTATGGAACACGCCTTTATTCAAAAGAGACCTATTCTTAGATACCCCACACGATGGGGTTTAATTAGAAAAAAGAAATCACCCTACTTCACATGTATAGGGATTCACCCCTAAAATATTATATTTATTTTGTTTTTTATACAGCCAATAGTAGTCTATACGTAATCTATAAGTGTACTAAAATTTATTACTTTATATATGATTTACTATTCGTAATTACAGCAGTTTGCAGGGGCAGACAGTTAGACGGACGGACAGACATAGCGACATAGACATAGACATAGTACCATAAGGGTTCCTTATAGTACTATGGAACCCTAATAAATACTAGTAGAAGATTTGAACTAGAAACATCTAAAATAAAATAATAGTTATGGAATCCAAGTTTTTTCACTACAGATAATACATACAATATTCAGTAGGTATAACGTTTATTGTAACACTGTGTATGGTTTGGAATATATTGTCCGGAATCCGGAAGATCGGGGAAAATTCAGTGCACTGAAAATAGACCGCTGCGCAAATACAATAGAATTGAAAGTAGAAGTGTCAAGTATCGAGCTGTCATATAGGATATTGACATTTAACTTGACACTTATGTGTTCGATTTTCAGCTTTATTATATTAGCGCAGAGTTCTATTTTCAGTGCTATGAATTTTTCCCGGCCTTCCGGATTCCGGATAATATAGTCCCAGCCTAACGTCGATCAAATGTTCCAGAGCTACTGGGCGCGTTCTGCGCGTGCTACGACATGCGGCCGCACGCCACCAACATATTCCAGGACATCGTGACCGCGCTCGGCGCGTACGTGCAGTCCCTGTTCGTCGCCGGCAGCGCCACCGCGCCCGCGCGTACGTATTCACACGCATATTCAAATTCAAAAAGTTTTATTTCCATATAGGTTAATAATAACATTTACGGAATTGTCCCTACGTGATGCCTACCACCGGTTCGGGAACTAACCCGGCGAGAAGAAACTCGTACGGGGCTAACTTTTAGCAAAAAGATGGAAAACATATATACATGTACGAACACGCGCATAGAATAGAGTAACACTTAACTCTCAATATGTGTAGTAGTGTACGTGTGTACACTAGTGTACGTGTGTGATATTGAGAAATCAATAAACGCACAAGTACTTACGTACAGGCATGCACACATACACGCACGTACGTACGCGTGCGCTCACTAAAAACGCACGTACACGTAAACACACCTTATAATGCTTTATGGGAACGTTCGTAACATGTTATATGTTAAACCACATTGGCGCACTTGCTATACTATACTAATATTATAAATGTTTGTTTATGTCCATTGAATAAGCTCCGAAACGATTGGACCGATTTTGATGAAATTAGACCACGGGTAGGAAGGAGATTACCTTTTGCGCGCACGAAGTGGCAGACAACATCTGTCATCTAGTTAAACAATATAATGAAAGTTGACTGAATTATTTAAGACTAGCTGTTGCCCGCGGCTCCGCCCGCGTAAGTACAGTATCCCACGGGAATAATGTACTTTTTCTGGATAAAAAGTATCCTATGTTTTAATCCAGAGCCTAAACTAATACCATACAAAGTTTCATAGAAATCCGTTCAGTAGTTTTTGCGTGAAAGAGTAACAAACATCTATCATAACATATAAAATACTTATATGTATTTTATATATAATTCACACACAAATTAAACATCATTCACATTATCATCATCAGGCGCGTCGATGTCAACCGCCGTAGTGTAACGATCATCATCATCATCTGTCTCTAATGGTCCATCATCTTGCTGTCTCGCATCGTCTTCTTCCTTTTCATCTCGAGCATATTTCTGCATTTTTTCCCCTTCAGCGTAATACATTCGACGTCTACTGATAACATCTGCAGAATGTAGTGGAAAAAAGGTTATTTTAGGAATTATTAGCCTGGCAATTTGGTGGCGCCTCTGGCATTACAGATGTCATATCTTTTAATTTAAACGAGACAATCTTGTATATTTATAATCAGTTTCTCGAAAACGGCTGCTAGTATTACTATAAAATTTAGTATGCAGGGAGTTTTGGGAGAGCAAAATCGATCTTGCTTTCCCTGGGAAACTGCGCATTTTAAGCTGTATATGTTTTTTCTTTCTTAGTGCAATAATATATCAATAATTTCGACACTATTATGTCAGTCCGATTGGCAGTTTGGAATGCGTATGTATAATTTTTGCTTTGTTCGAATATTGGGAATGTGGTGGGTTCGAATCCCGGTCAGATATTTTTTTTTGTTTCTTTTTATTTTTTTAAATTTATCAAAACTCCGAGCAAAGCTCCGTTACCCAGGTACTTATTATGTACACTTACTGTGGCCATGGTCGTCGGTTCGGTTCCTGGTGCGGCCGATGTAGTTGGACATCATCAGGTCGCGGCAGCGTAGCTCGCAGCTCTCGCGGCTGTCGAAGCGATTGAAGCGGCTTCGCGCACGGCATCCCAGCCGCTCGCTGCAGTAGTTCATTACGCTAAGTGAGGACTGTGACGCATGCCGTGCGATGGGATGGGAGCAACAGTTTTGATTAGACTTTTGTAATGCATTTAAGAATTTGAATTAAAAATGTATATAAGGTTCTTCAAAATCAATGACGGATATTTTAGGCATATGATCTACTGCTTATGTAAAGACGTTTAGGTAGAAAGATAATGAAAAAAATTTGGAAAATAATAATTATCATAATAAAATTGTGTACATACTACATTGCGCTCTCTAATGCGTTGAGTTCATTAACCTCACAGAGACAGGTGATTTAGAGAGGAAGCAAAGAATTTGCTTCAATGACCATAACAGCGCCGTAAAGAGCGTAATGTATTTTAATGAGCATAATTTTTTTTATTATTTTTCAGCCTAAACGTCTTTGACATAAGCAGAAGATCATATGGACAATATATCCGTAATTGTTTTTGAACAACCTTATATACCGGGCATTGAACTCGCAACTCACATGCACTTGTACTCCTGGAAGCCGTACGTCCACACGGGCCGCAGCGGCGTGACGCAGTGGCCGGGCGTGAAGCGCCGCGTGCACCGCATGTAGTTCTTCGACGCCAGGGCCCATCTGACGTCGGCCCCTGCGTGTGTGTATACAGGTTGTTTGGTAAAACGTAGGCAATTCGATAAGTGGCGATCCGAGGGGTGAAGATTAATCATAATAGCATTGAATGACTATGTTCTACCAAACGTCATGTATGACCTAATTGGACATTATTATAGTGTGGAGCATTGATTTTTATAACATGTAGTATCGAACAAGTTGCCGCTTTCTAGGAATAAGATGAAAATTGTTTAGCAGTGCCGTTGAATCGTGCGCGCGCACACACTCTCACGTGTAAATACGTAGTTCAAATACGTCTGCTGTCGTTGTTGTCACTTGCTTTGTGACGTCCTAGTTTTAAGGAAATTGTTTAGAAACTGGACGAGCAAGAACTTTGTCGATATTTTACTTTTGAAGTATGTTTTAAACATTGTCCCTATTGTCTTTATATAAGATTGCTTTAGTTGTACCAGCTTTTGCCAGCGGCTCCGTTCGTTGTTAATTCGGTTCCTCCATAATATGCGATATAAAAAGTGTACAGTTATTTTTAATATTACTGTAAAATAGGATACGGGTTCGTCACAGGGATCACTAATACAAATAAATACGCATAAGATTTGAATAGTAATTTCAACCTTCCGTAGTTTCTTGATAATAGTCGTCCGTGTATTCTACATGGCATTTTATTACGGCAATACATTGTAATATTGTAAACAACCACACTAAGTTATAGGACATTTTATATCCACGGCCTACCTGTTTATCTTGCCTTTAATAAGGTCATTACTTAGTAACAAGGGCAACGAGATCGTGCCCCCACGTCACAGGGGCGACACTCTACAAATGACAGCTCGAGCACCAGCAATTAATGTTAGCCATGTTGACGTATAGGCCTAAGGTTGACACCGAAATAAATTCAAACGTTGCCTCAGATAAATCTTTCATAAATATTATGGAAATATATTGTCAACGACCACCGGTCAGCCCCGTGAACGAAAGTCCTGGCTTGACGCACCCCCCGCCACACGTCTAGCCACACACACATAGCCCCGAGCTGTTATTCGTGTAAATCATGTAATGACGTTAGTAAATATAATATATTCTTTGCCCACGTTACGACAGATTTAACTCAACGAAGCGTCTAGTTTGTGCGAAAGAAATCATGACAAAAGTTCAATGACGCGATTCTACTAATGTAAATATACTATTTTTGCAAACAAACCGAATCAAATCTATGACACGCCATATAATAAATACATTAATCATTGCGTATTATTAGCTTAGCCAGGTTCACGAGCCTAATGCGCCTAATAGCCCAAATAAAATAAAATGAAACGTCATAACTATTAAGTGTGAGTTCGCGACGCGACGAAGCGCTGCATTTTAAAGATAGCGATTCAAAATTGAACTTTATTAATTACACAAGAAGATACACGGTGCAAGAGCGGCGCCGCGCTACGCAGCTTGTAGCAGCTCGAAATCTTGCAATCAAACGTGTATCTTCTTGTGTAGTGAGTAAAGTTCAATTTTGAATCGCTATCTTAAAAATGTAGCGCCGCATCACGTCGCGTCTCAGTAGAGACGTTAGCTGATGATAGTGAATATCATTTGCAGCGGCAGCGAACGTCGCGACGCAGCAATCGGGCTTCCACTGGAAGGGCGTGTGGCTGCCGCTGTGCGTCACCTTCGAGCCCGGCACCGCCAAATCCATATAGTGAGTACACATTTGTATAACTCGTTATTGAAAGAGCGGGACAAATGAAGTCTATTTACGACACGTCAACTAATCAGATTATGTAGAAATACAATCTTATTTAAGACGCATTGAGAATGAAATTTAAAGGTCACGTCACGCGGCTCTCGTCCTAATTAGTGTCACGATTTAGAACTAATGAATTAAGTTTCATATTTGCCACGTGTTATCTGCATTTTAAAATACAATTGTATGTACACAGTATTGAAATGCTGGACCGCACGGAGGCGCCGAGCATCCAGGAGGGGTACGGTATCTCCGTGGCGTACGCCTGCCTCGTCGAGATCATACGCTCCATCGCAATCGCCGTCGAGGGGCAGGACTACTTCAGGTGACGTCACTACACAGAACACACAGTACAGACACTGAGTAGAAAATATTATATATACTTTACGTACAGAGAAACACCTTTCTCGATCCAAATTTGAAAATTTTGTTTAAAAAATCCCACACAATCGTGGACACACCGTATGCTTGTAGTAGTGCAATCAAATCGAAAGCTAACTATGTAGCTGTTTATCTGTTCCTCTTTCTTTAATATGTGGTACAGAGACGCTGGGCCGCACCGAGGCGCCAAGATGCAAAAGGGCGCTAAATACATAAAGTAATTAGTGCATTGACCTTTGAAGACTACGGTCAAACGGCATGTCGTGGCATATTACATAACGAAAGGGCTTACAACATAATATGACGTCGACGCGGCGGTCAATTCTACTGAGCGAGCGGACCAGCAATATTAATATTATAAGTGCGTGACCAAATTTCTGTCACTATCGATAGGACATAATATTAAACGACAGTATCAATTTAACTTACAGATTACAAGAATTGTATGACGACAACCAGGCTGACACAGAAGAAAAAGAAATTAACTCGAACAAACTAATTGAAAATCTAAAAGGTAAATAATATAACAGAAGTTTAGTTTTTGTGGCAAAACCCTACAGATACACGACTGTTCAAAGTTTTTGTGGCATAATCCTGCATTTGAATTTTAATTAGCACGAAATTAATATTTTAGACACAGAAACGAATGTAGACAATAATGAAATTACAAAGAACGGCCATGAGGGCTCCGACCAGAACTCCAATGTAGTGGAAAAGACTGAGAACGACGCAGACGACAAAGACAGACAGCTCAAGTTACAGGTAATTCAATATAAATATAGTTAATACTTATGCTGAGAGAATCTTGAAAAGTGCCCCCTTGCAGATACACATACCTGTACATACGTGCCTGTAGCACGCCTTGATGGCGTAAAGTTGACAATAACATAGTGGGAACCACGTAGTGGTGACCACGTAGTGGTGACCACGTAGTGGTCGCCAGTCGCCTAGTGGTCGAAAATCGATTATAATAGGGATGTTTCCTGGTGTCGAATATCACATTTTTACAACTTAAATTTTAAAATTTTTGAATAGAGATTTATTTACGTTGACGCGATTAAAAATTATAAGCAATAAGCAAATAAACATACTGCCCATCTTTCTCATCATCTGTGATCCTTCGTTATATATTTGCGGTGGCATTTGCCAGGTGGCAGATGTGACTCGGCGTCTGGTAGTCGTAGCTAGACGCCCGTCTAGCTACGACTCATTTTGTTAATTGGTTGTTGCATTACAGCTAATCAAGTCGTCGTGGTGCGGGCTGGTGTGGGGGCTGTCGGTGCTGGCGGAGGCGAGCGTGGGCGAGCTAGACAACATCCTGCGCGCCGTGCAGACCCTCGCGCGCATCAGCGGGAAGGTACCGACTTCTACAGAGTACTGTTGACTATAAATCGTCAAGGCCCATCCAGACTCTTTCCGTGTAGTCCCCTGTAGGCCCGAAAAACGTGAATGTGGACAGAGTTTTCCTTATTTTCTCGCTTCCGCGCAGATAATTCACACGAATGAGACGAATTCTCGCAGGACTTCTCACAGTAAGTTTGGATGGCAAATTAGTAATTTCCTTTGAATTTGAAGACCTCAGTAACATTAGTTATGAATAAATAAATATGTCACAGATGGGCGTGAGCGTGGCACGCGATGCGTGTTACGGCGCGCTCTGCAGGTGCGCGTTGCCGGCGGCGTACTGCGTGCCGGCGGTGGGCGCGCTCGCGGCGCTAGCGGGTCCGTGGCCGGCGCGCGCGGCGCCCGACCCCCGACACCACGTGGTAAGTGGATGAAGTGAAACCTTAAAAAATATTCCTTACGCACCCTATCTTTTATATAAATTATAGGTTACTGAAATACTAATTAAATTAAAGTTTCATCTTCTTCTGCCGAAAATACTTTAACTGATGTAATTATTATGAAATACTAGTGCAGCAGCGACAGTGCATGCATTTGCGCAACATTGCAATCAGCGACACTAACGCCGCGTCGCTGACGGTATGTTCGAAAGTCGTCCTATACTATTTAGTACTACATTAATCTGTCGCGGCGGGAGGCCGCTGCGCCCCCCTGCGCGCGTCCATGCGCGCCGCCGCTGCTGTCACTGGCCGCCGCCACGCCGCTCACCGCGGAATTCGAGGCAGCGAATAACTAACTAACCTAACCTAACCTAACTATACGCTTCAAAAGTTCACCTTAGTTACCAAACCAACTTAGTAGCTCTTTTCCCCTTGTGTTACTTTACACAGTTTAACGCTTAATGTTGGAACGATTTTGTATTTACATAGGTGTGGGTGGGTACGCCGTTGCCGAGCGCGGCGCCGGCGCAGCAGCAGGCGTTCGTGATGGTAACGGCGCGCCACGTGGCCGCCATGCGCGCGCTGCTGGCGGCCGCGCGCCGCGACGGCGACACCATCCACACGGCCTGGCTGCCCGTGCTCACCACGCTGCAGCACCTCGTACGTACACCGTCTTTTTAGAGATACACACACCTTTGTACCATTTTTTTATATATCACTACATAGTATAAAACAAAGTCGTTTATGTCTGTCCCTATGTATGCTTAGATCTTTAAAACTACGCAACGGATTTTGATGGTTTTTTTTTCATAGATAGAGTGATTCAAGAGAAAGATTTATATGTATATAACATGCATAATATAGTTGAGAAACACTGATAATTTAGAGGTTTCTAATGTCGTAAATAAACACATTTTTTGCGCTTACATTGCAAACGCTGGCCGAACCCTACGAGATAGACCAAAACAATGTACTACAGTATTGTACACCTTAAAAAGGTCTACAAAAAAGTCCGTGATGGTATATGTCTATCTCTTAGGGATAACCCACAATAACCATTTATTATTCTTTACTTTTTACGAGAAATAATGGCTTATTTACGAAGCGTTTTTAAGCAATACAGCATTTATCCTTATCCAATTAAGTACCTTAAATACATTGTGCATTTAATAAATATCAATAGGGCCCTTTACAGCATGTAATTTATATGAATTATTTTCGAAGATATTACAGATTTGAAATGCAGGGACATAGCGGTTTACATAATAAAACTAGCTGCCCGTGCACAGTTCATACTTATTATTATCAAGTGGTCTCGCACGTCGCGTCGAGGTGATAAGGTCCCGTTTTTACCCATCGGGTACGGAACCCTAAAAACATTTTCAATATTGTATACAGAAGTATATTGCAGTGAGTAGAGTTAATTGCTAAATAAGTTTTTTTTCCAAGAACACTATTCCACGCGGTCAAAGTCGCGGGCAAAAGTTATAGTTTTGTAATATTTAAGTTTTATTTTGTTGTGTACATGAAGAATAAAAACAAGTATATCTACCTTACATGTGTACAAATTACTAGCGTTAGCAGGTCCGGGTTGCCGTCTTAATTAATGACATTCAAATATTACGTGCTCTTTAAAAAAATTTACAGGACGATAATGAAAATACGAATTGATTTGGATTGAAATATTTTGTCGTGCCAACCAAATTAAAATTTATAAACAGTCCAACCTCTCAGGTGTGGATCCTCGGTCTCAAGCCGTCCACCGGCGGCAGCATGAAGGCGAGCCGCGCCGCCGCCGACGCCAACGCCGTCATGAGCACCTCCGCCGTCATGGCCGACCTGCCCGGTACGACACACTTGGATTTCGATAAATAAAAAGAAACACTGAGACCAATGACGTATTACGTGATATCAGCGTTAGCATTCGTCACATAATTATCGTACACATCACATAATTGAACACTTCGTACGATCAAACATATAGGTGTCGTTATGTGACGAAATTGTACGATAATCCAACGTATGCAACATCATTTTGCGATAATTTTTTTCTGTTCAAATGTTCCCACCAAAATTGAAATTTCACTATGCTGCCCTCTCGTATTAACTTTCCGAGTTTCTAATCATCTACTTTCACTCGATAGTAATATAATGTCAATGGATTTTGTGTATACTTTATACAAAGTACAGTTCCAATCTGACTAAAAATTTTAATATTTTAGATACTCTTTAATGCTTGGTTCATGGTTATTGTTGTCATTGTAAGTGAGACGTCTATGCATTTCTAATTTATTGAAAAATTAAATTATTTTAGAAAAAAAAAATATTGTTTTGTAATTAAATATTGTTTATTCACTATTTTGCTTATTAAAAATTAACATAGCTCACAATAAATAGGCTTTAAACAAAAATCTGTCTGTACGATAAATTAAAAAAAAAAACGATAATTTTACGGCCCTGAACACATAATCATGTCGGCCAACATTGCCAACACTGCGTGATATACAGTCAGTATACAGTCGGCGTACAGTCGGCGTACAGTCGGCATAGTTACGTTACATGTACGAAACGCACTAAAGATCCCTTGACATAAATATAATGCGATAAAAAGTGTTAATGATAAGTAAAGGTATACAAAATAAAATATCGAACATCAGATTGGATTTTTGTAAACTTATAATTGGCACATTGTTACCCGACTGCGCCGGAGGGAAGGCTATGTTTTTCGAGTGTATGTATGTATATTTCTTTGGCACGCTCTAGACTCGAGAGCCTAAAGGTTTGTCGCATTTGAGCTTGAGAGGTATCAATAGATACGTCTTAGTCGTGGGTGACACTATTTTTTTTTTTTTAAGTAACAGTATAATTGTGTTTTATTGAATTTTTGACGCCATCGGTAGATATATCTATGTATTTTTTAATAATAATTTGTTAACTTTAGCGTTTGCATTTATTATGGTCTATGATTGCACAGTCAGATCGCTGGTCATCAAGCTGTAATTTTTAGAACTTTTGTGTACATACAATGGTTTATTAATTTCTATCTAAGTTTATAGTATTAACCATACACAATATTTATTTGACGTTCTTACTTATTTGCACACATTTTTAAATAACTTTGTGTTAACCTATTAACTAGAATGTTCCACAGACTAACGTGTAAGCAATCCGTAGAGAGTTCTACGCACTAACTGTCAGTAATTTCAGGGCAGCAAGTTCCCGTGGCGGAGTCGCTGGGCGTCATGAGCGGTACTCGGCCTGTGTCTATTTGGAATGTTCTCGCTTCATATTATGTCCCTTGCGATTCTAGGCTCGGTGTAAATGGGTTGCCGGCTACCGCGATCGCTCGCCGCTACACAATTTTTATACATTTTGCCGTAGATATATCGAGCTATAAGCCCTGGCACAATCATGGATAATGTTCGCTGATTTTAAATGTAAGCTTTCTGTATTCTCCGTGGCATATAAAAACCAGCCAAGTGCCAGTCGGACTCGCGCACGAAGGGCTCCATACAAAACGGTAAAAAAACACGTTTGTTGTATGGGGGCCTCTTTAAAAATTTATTGTATTCTGTTTTTTAGTATTTGTTGTTATAGCGGCAACAGAAATACATCATCTGTGAAAATTTCAATTGTCTAGCTATCATGGATCATGAGAAACTGGTGACAGACGGACGGACAGCGGAGTCTTAGTAATAGCGTCCCGTTTTACCCGTTTTAGGGTTCCGTACCCAAAGTACGGAACCCTAAAAATACTAGTGAAAGAATTATTTCGATACGTCAACTAGTTCCCAAGATATTTAAGTTTAAAGTGGCCCAGACGAACTTGCAATTAAGCGGTGCATAGTACGGCGCGAACTCCGGGCTGTATGGCCAAATTGTATCGTGACGTCACGCTACTGTTTCGGGGATATTTTGACCTTCAAATGAGTCTAATTACAAAACTACACATAAGATGTTAATTCTGTTTACTTTTATCAAATTGTAATACCTAATCATTTCTATAGCTGCGACATAACTAAATAACTTTTGTCGCGACCGATCGCGGACGCCGGTCGCTCATTTCCGCGAGCCATATCACTATCTGCAATAGTTGGCACACACAACGAGAATAGAAATGCATATTGGAATGACTATGAATGGCTCAAGAAATGACAAGGCATCTTGACTAGGCATCCTCTAGTGTGGCAGACGGGTCGGCGGGTGAATGCTTTTGTCCTGTTGCGCTGCACTGGGGTGGAGCTTGGCCGTACTTCTGACATTTTGCACATTTTATCCTTGCAGCATATATAAATATATTTTCATATGTATTTTTGATATAAATAATCTTCAATATATTATTATTATTTAAACCTGTGGACTTAGCATAACCAATTGACAACAACTATATAGAAGGAGAATAGTATCAAAATCATGACAGTGCCTATATAATTTTCATTCGATAACGTTACGAATACGCTGTTGTCAGTTGTTCGTGCTAAGCCCAGTGCATTATAAATTAAAAAACAAATGAGGTGTTACAAAAGATTATATAAAAATATATTTAGAAAACGAATCACAATATCTATGCAGCTCACTATATATTGATGCTTTTTATAATGGTGTGCGGTTTCTATCTTTTTCGAATATAAAAATGTATCAAAAGGAGTATAGTTTTAGTTTCAATAATGTTGTTTCACAGCCCTCTCCGCGATGTTGTCTCGGGTCTTCGAAGCGTCGAAAAATCTAGACGACAATGCCTTACATCATCTAATAGACGCGCTCTGCAAGTTGTCAAATGAAGCCATGGAGTTGGCGTATTCGAATAGGGTACGCAATACGTGTTATTCACATTACAATATAAAGTACCAGAGAAAGATATATAATACATTATGTTTAACTTCTGATTCCTATCGCGTGTGAAGTGCCCACATGGTTTCACTAATGTAATGTTACTTTGCAGGAGCCATCATTGTTTGCTGTTGCCAAATTACTAGAGACTGGATTAGCGAATATGCACAGAATAGAAATCATGTGGAGACCTATTACAAATCATCTGCTAGAAGTAAGTTTTCATGTGTACCTATAGTTTTTTTTCCTGGAAAATTTATCGTCTTTTTTTAATAGCCTATGATGTCCCATTGCTAGGCAAATGCTTCCCAAAGGTCTTCTATTCCTCCCGTTTCTGCGCCACCGTTGGTCAGGTGGGTATGCATCCAGCATATCGCACCATCGTTTCCTAGGCCGGCCACGGCGGCGTCGTACATCTTCTGGTACCAAATCTGTGATCGCCTTTGCCCAGCGGTCGGGATGCAAGCGGCTGATATATATAGCTTAGCAGCCTTCATGCCAACGTCTGAAATACCGTTTTGGAGCGCAGCGTGCTGCTTTGTTAATCTTTAATTCAGTGTTTTTTCACTAATTAGTAGCCAGCAGTAACTTAGTAGCCAGCAGTAACTTAGTAGCCAGCAGCAACTTAGTAGCCAGCAGCAACTTAGTAGCCAGCAGTAACTTAGTAGCCAGCAGCAACTTAGTAGCCAGCAGCAACTTAGTAGCCAGCAGCAACTTAGTAGCCAGCAGCAACTTAGTAGCCAGCAGCAACTTAGTAGCCAGCAGTAACTTAGTAGCCAGCAGCAACTTAGTAGCCAGCAGCAACTTAGTAGCCAGCAGTAACTTAGTAGCCAGCAGCAACTTAGTAGCCAGCAGCAACTTAGTAGCCAGCAGTAACTTAGTAGCCAGCAGCAACTTAGTAGCCAGCAGCAACTTAGTAGCCAGCAGTAACTTAGTAGCCAGCAGCAACTTAGTAGCCAGCAGCAACTTAGTAGCCAGCAGCAACTTAGTAGCCAGCAGCAACTTAGTAGCCAGCAGCAACTTAGTAGCCAGCAGCAACTTAGCAGGATGCAGGAAACAACGTCATTAAACTATCTGCGGGTGAACTATTATTAGTTGTGGAACAAAAATTACCACAGCTCTTTATAATATTATTAAAACTCATATTTTATCTTCTCATATTCTTTTCTCATGTCTCTTAGTACTAACTCGAACAATAATTTTTATATAAAACTAGCTGACGTAATAATATATATGGCAAACGTTGTATTGCCATATATATTATTTTTAACATTGAAAAACGACCGATTCTCAGACCTACCGAATATGCAAAAAAAATTCATAAGAATCGGTCAAGCCGATTCGAAGGAGTGTGTCCCCGAACTATGACACGAGAACTTTATACATTAGATATGTCAATTTATAAATACTACAAGCTGTCACAATTTTAAATCAATAGAAAAATAAATACAAAAACGTTTTATAACATCTTGTTTTAAACAGTTGTTTTGTTTGAACTATTTGTATAAATAAGTGGATTTAGATATCACGTCTTCAGGACTAATTTGTTCAATTTTAAGCTCACAAGTTATTTTCGTCAGGTGTGCCAACACCCGCACATCCGTATGCGCGAGTGGGGCGTGGAGGCGATCACGTACCTCGTGCAGGCCGCTTTCCAGTACCACCACAACAACCCCGGCCAGGTCACAGATGTAAGTTACACTACATACTACTCTGTTCAAAGTAAAAACACAGAAAACGCTTCATTAAGCCGTCGCAGGACCTATTTACTCAAAACTTATAGAAGTGAAATGAGACTATTAATTTTACAACGATGTGTCACTCTTTCTCTACACGCAATTCGCCAATTTACCGTATAATAAAAGTTCCCAGTCGACACAGACACATTTCGCCTGCCGCATAGGGATTCATATTATTATTTTGCCCTCTCGTGGATAAAGCGCACCTGTGTGTCCCCCGGTATAACATGTGCGTATTCCAGGCGCGGCAGCGTCTCATCCTGGAGCCGCTGGCGGAGTTGTGCGGCGTGCGGCACGCGGACGTGCGTGCGCGTCAGCTGGAGTGCGCGGCGCGGCTGCTGCACTCGCGCGGCGATCAGCTCGGCGCCGCCTGGCCACTAATGATGGAGATCGTCGCTGCCATCTCCGACCACCACAGGTAAATTATAACTCCCAGATGACATAGGAGATAGCTTGAGTAACATATTTTCAGTGTACGCAAAATTACGTTCATGCATCGACACGTAAGTGTGTACGTGAAATACGCGCACGCGCATGTACGCAAAAGTACGCACATTTGTGTACGCCAAGTACGAACAAATGTGTTCGCAATATCGTGCGTGTCGTGATCGACATCCTACTTTCTAAGAACATGTAGTGCCCACTATTGAACTATAGTAACTGAAGCGTTGATACATCATTTGTACTGTTTTATCTTCTCTTAGTGACCCAGTAACAGTGTGATATGTGTGCGTGCTATGGTCGATATCTCACTTTTAGAAGAAGAAACACGTTGCATTGTAAGAGTTCGAATGTCAAGTAGCACTGCTCTGAACAGCACGTGCAGTGTATGACTGATGTCATATGAAACGTGTATATTTTTGTGTAGTGAATAAATTTCAATTTTGAATATTTAATTGATTAAAAATAAAAATGCAGAGTTGCGTCGCATTTCGTTTCGGTGCGAATTGACCCTTGCAGTTAATCTAGTGGCTACATATTATATTGTATTGAACTGTAGTAACTAAAAAGCTAAACCATTTATTCACACGTTTTTCAGCGAGCAACTAGTGCGGTCGGCTTTCCAGTGCGCGCAGCTGGTGGCGGGCGACCTGCTCGGCTGCGCTGGGCCGCGCTGCCTGCGCCGCGTGCTAGCCGCCGCCGCCGCCTTCGCGCGCCAGACCAAGGAGCTCAACATCAGCCTTACCGCCGTCGGTCTGATGGTACGAGTCCCCACTACCTGTGACAAATATATTGTATGCAATATATTTGTCACAGGTTGACGTTTGTCAAGCGAAGCCTAGGGTAGCGACCAGACCACATTTTCTCGAAGCGCTTCGTCGATTCTTTGAACCCTCATAACTTGGGTTTGGATTTGTCAGCCTCGATACCATCCTTCGGTTTTCCTGCATTCTTCAGTAAAGAAATTCGGCTGTTGAGCAATTTTTAAGAAATTCATTTGGCTGTGTCTAATATATAATGGACTTAATTCAAAGTGGATAAGAATCCAGGGTATATTTGCATACCGTGTTGATTTTCAAACGAGCGTATATTATGTTTCCAGTGGAACATCTCGGACTACCTGTACCACAACCGCGACAAGCTGTCGGCGGCGCTGGGCGGCGAGGCGGCCGCGCCCGATCCGCAGCCCGATTTGCCGCCGCTCGACAACCTGTGGATGTGTCTCTACGTGCGCCTCAGTGAGTAGAAGTATAAATACACCCGTTATTTTCAGAAGTAAATACACATCGGGATGACAAAATGACGTTCAAACTCCTAAATTCGTGAAGGCACGTAATTTAACCTAAAATAGCGACTTTGGAATAAAAAAGCCGTGTATTCACGCCATTCATACTGTACCTAGAGCATAGAGTTATATATTAAAGACGAGGCATGTTGAGGCAAAAACTGTCCCTACTTAAATCTTAAATGGCCCTACTTTTGGAGTTGTTTGGGCCATGTTGACATTTGAGGTATGGTGATATATTTAAGACGAGGCATGTCGAGGCAAAAACTGTTCCCACTTAAACGGCCCTACTTTTGGAGTTATTTGGGGCCATTTTTGAGATTTGAGGAATAGTGAAATCAAGATGATTGACATTTGAGGTATGGTAAAATCAAGATGGCTGACATTTGAGGTATGGTGACGACAACAAGATGGCGTAACTTTTACTTGTATGAAGATTTGTTCGGTCAAATTTACGTCATAGCCTATCTTTAGATTTGAAATCTTCGACCTAGAGTAAATAATATAATAAGCTGCGTATAAACTTTTTTATATTTTGTTTAGGTGAACTATGTACAGAGCCGCGCGCGCCGGTGCGTCGCGCCGCTAGCCAGACGCTGTTCAGCTGTATCGGCGCGCACGGCTCGCTGCTCAGCAAGCCCGCCTGGCGCGCGCTGCTCAACGTCCTCTTCCCTATGCTCGACCAGGTCAGTGGTAACTCATTACGCTAAGTGATGACCGTGATGCATACACCGCGGAGACGAAATCGCCGTAATTTTTGCCTATTTTGCTGCGTATTCACGTACTATACGCAAGTGCGTCCATACCCAATTCTTGTGTAAAGGTTTCATTTTTTTATTTAATAAAAACAAACTACAGGCTTAATGCCCCTTTTTAGCATTATTAGCCAAATATTACAATTATTGTTACGCTCTTCACATTCTTTAAAACTTAAAGTTTTGTTTCTTAGGTCCAGAAGCAGTCGAACATCGCGAGCTCGGAGAAGGTGGACACGGGCGAGCACATCCTCATACACCACACGCGCAACACCGCCCAGAAGCAGTGGGCGGAGACGCAGGTTAAACCCCTTTTTTACTACAATCTTATCTTCCGTATTTATTGGCCGCATTAAATAAAATACATTATTTTATGTATTTTCATTTATTTATTTACTAGCTGTTCCGACACGTTGTTTTGTCTTAACTATAAAATGGATTAAATAAATATCTACATACCTATACCTGCCAACCTACAAGGGCGACCGATATTTTAAAAATAAATGAAACAGATCAACTGAACGCATAACTATATTTGACAGTCAAGTTACAAATTGAATACAGTGTGGGAAAATGAAATCATCGTTAGTATTTTCCCCGCATTATTTCCAATATTTCTCACCGTTTAAACCTTCCCCGAACTTCCACAATTATTTCCAGACCTAAAATTAGACAAATCAGTCCTGCCGTTCTAAGTTACAGCGTGACCAGGAGAAATAGGGCCTCATTTTTATATATAGAACATTGACTATTTCAGCAACATGCAGCTTCGAGCCACCATTGCACATAACGAGAGAATGAGATAGATTTGTCTATAGGATTAACGTGTGAGAGAATGAGATATAAGATCGTTTTTATGGCCGTAGGTTCTGACGCTGTCGGGCGTGTCGCGCGTGTTCCACTCGCGGTTCCAGCTGCTCATGACGATCGGCGACTTCAGCCGCTCGTGGGTCGCGCTGCTCGACTACATCACCGATTTTGCGCTGCGCCGTAGTCACGAGGTAAATCCATTATCTTAGATTGGGACTATATCAGGGGCGTGCGCTCCTAGTAGGCAGAAATGCAGTGCTTTACTTGTCATTCACAGATATTTTAATAAAACGTTCCTACGTTTTAGATGACTTTAATTAATAGTAAATAAATTAATTTAAAAAATATAATAACTTAAAAACGCCTAATATTTTATAAATAGCAACTCATCTCATGCCGTTGCGTTCTGCAGGACATATCATCGCATGTATGTGTAATTTTCATACTTCGCAAACGCACACACCCATGAATATCAACATGATTATATAGCGACAACTCCCGCGGCAGGCGATGGCTCTCGGCTATTCGATCGCTTCCGAAAACCGCCGAACTGGCTTGTCGGAAATTATTCGTTGCCTATAATCCGAGTAAAAACAATAGACGGAAATCTAATAAATCACGTATGCACATTATGCATTTTTGTTTAGTAAGGTTTTATTTGTTTAAATAGAAGAAACGTTTTGTGTTTCGCGGGGGCCATATTGCATATTTCATGTGATAAGCATTGTTTACAATTTAATCGCTCCAGTTTATTTATAGTTTTTTTTAAAGATTTTTCATTTTAACATTTGAAAGTGTGTACATTTAATAGTTTATTACTGAGTTTCTATAATAATTGTAGTGATTTGCTTTTACTAGTGCGTTTGTTGATTATTTTAAAATGTTATTTGATTGTGAGGTTTGTGTTGAAAATGTGTGTTTATTAAAAATTAAAAATAACAAGTTCTCACAATTGTCATTCCGTGAAAAGATTCAAATTCTATCTAAAGGTAGGTGTGTACCCGAGTTACAACAATTAAACCAGCAAAAAAATAATGTAACTCGAAAATTTCATGTTAAAAGTTATGAAACTTATAACTGGCTGTGTGGTTGTGTACACACGATTAAATTATATTGTTTTCCTTGCATATTATTTAGTAATTTACATCGGGATATAGTAATCTCAAGTAACCGGCACCTTGAATATGTGAAAATTGAAGCTAACTGACTGGTGAGTAGTTATAATATTTTAAAATATGCTTATTATTTTACTTATTAGAATTTCTTCCGCCGCGACGATCGATCGCTGTTTTGTCTGCGTTGCCGTAGAAGATGTACATGAATAGTAGTACATCTAAGACTTGCTCTGTTGGCATGGTTTCGACTTAGAGATCCGTCGCTTGGCTGTAGCTATGCTAAAAATAGCCGCATACCCAGTGTCATAATCCTGTGCACGCCACTGGACTATATGAACCGGAATCCGGCGGGCCGGGGAGAATTCAGAGCGTGTGGTGACGATTACTCGAAGTTATACTAAAAAGAATAAAAAATGGTAAACGTATTCACGTACAATAAACTGGCATGTGTATAACTAAATCACACTCTAATTTTGTGTTCTTATAACTCATCATACACCATAATATAGTTAACTGTATCTCGTTATATTGTGTCAGGTGTCCGTGGCGGCGCTCAAGTCGTTCCAGGAGGTGGTAGGCGCGGCGGGTCGGGCGGAGGGGGCGGGAGGCGCGCCTGGGGCAGCGGGGGCGGTGGCAAGACGCGTGTGGGCTGCCGCCTGGGCCGCCTGGACCTGCATCGCCGACCACGTCGCCGTTGATGCGCCAGGTACGATAGAAACAAAGCAAAATAGAGCGGGACAGAGCATAACGAAAGAAGTCAGATACGACAGAGATATGTCTATCTTGATAAATCTATATTGTCAAATTAAATATTCAGAAACCTTTTAAAATTATATCAGCCGATTAAGACTTGTATAAAATTAATATATTTTAATTTTTCAGACGCGACGGAGGACGGCAAACCGGTGGAGGTGTACGCGCCGTCGCTCAACTTCCTCACAACGCTCGTGCAGATCTTCCCGCTCATATTCCAGCACATACGTCCCACGTGAGTTCCGCTATATACTCCCAAGGCATATATACTTGACCTCCAGAAAGCGACGGAATCTTTATAGAAGGAAAGTTACGCCGCATCTCTGGATTACGTCATACGACATGTATACATTTTTCGTTCGTAATAAAAAAGAGGCTTATTCCCGTAACATAGAATCCAACTACTACTATAAATGTGAAAGTAGGTGAGGATGGATGTATAGGATGGATGAATGTTTGTTACTCTTTCACGCAAAAGCTACTGAACGGATTTTGATGAAATTTTGTATGGAAGTCGTTTGAGCTCAGGGTAACATAGGCTACTTTTTAAGAAAAAGTACAGTGTTCCCGTGGGATAGTGTATTTACGCGTGTGGAGCCGCGGGCCAAAGTTAGTATAGAAAAATGGAAAAAGATACACTTTCATTTTATCATTATTTAACTACGATTACAATGTCACTTTCATTGCAGATTTACGCCCGCCGACGTTAAAAAGCTGGGTGACTGTTTAGCGAACATCTGCAGTGTGGAGCCCTCGGCCTCCGCCCTAGACGGCATCGGGGGTGGAGCGCCTGTTAGCTTACATGCGCTACACTGCCTCGATACTGTACACAAGGTAAGTCGCCAGCTAAGAAATGCCCTGGTCATTTTGTTCTTTAACCTCCGACGCAAACAAGAAGGGTGTTATAACTTATATGTTCGACGTGTCTGTCTTTCTGTAGCAGACATAGCTTCCGAACGGGCGAACCGATAATTTTTTTTATATATAAAAGTTTGCTTACTTGTAAGAGTGTTTTTAGCTATTAATCATTATCATCAGCTCGCTTCAGCGGTTACCTTTTTTAATTTAATTACCAGACAATCTTCGTATTCTAGGAAGCGCTAGCGCGTCATGAACTACTGCCGCCGATGTTTGCAGCGCTGACAGGTCTGGCGGGCGTGGCTGGCGGCGCCGGCGCGCGCTGCCTCGCCGCCGCCGCCGCGCTCTACCGCGCCGCGCCCGCGCACAGTGCCACCGTGCTGCCGCACCTGCTACAGGTATAGTGATGAAGAAGGTAGATCTTTAGCTATATTTAATGCGCAGAAGACTCAATTTGACTCTAAAAAATGAAATTGTATTAAACGCACTACGCGACAGCGGAACTTCGCGTCGCGGCACTCCATTGCGGTATTATTAGTAGGGAAGTGTCGCTCTGCTGCCTCTCACCTTTAATAGTAAACGGTAGATAGATAGCATGTAAAACGAAACTTCGGCGCGTCACATAAGAATACGCAGACAACTCTTAGCGTATATTATTGAAACACTCGCAAGTTTAAACATATTTTAACGTACACGTACGTTTACGGACGTACCCACGCTCGCTGATAGCGGCACAATCCGTCGACACGACATGACACAATTATTTTAATTTACTGCATTTTATATTTTTTGAACATTTAAATTATTGTACAAATCTTATCATATTTAGGCTCTACATACAGCCGTGAAAAAATGCGGCGCAGAAAAGAGACGACCGAGTATCGCTAGAGAGAGAGAACAACCAGAGGACACCACGCACATTGCGTCGCTATTGTTGCAAGTGAGTTTTATACTTTTATATCCAGTGAAATAGAAAATCACTACATAAAAGGATACAAAATTATTTAAACATAATATTTCTTGAAGGTACTGGCCACAGGTTTGCCACTAGCGAGAGAAAAGCCGGACGAATATAGTGAATTCTGGAACATTCTTCCCGACGTTCTAGAAACTTTCATGTTTGAACCACCGTGAGTATAACTTTTAAAATACATAAGTATTTAATAAACTGTATATTTTACGAGAATTGTTTTTTCCATATGTGTTGCCGGAGTTTTAACATACATTGAAATTAAATATATAATCTGCTGATTTTATCATATTTTTTTAGTGTGGGCGGGTCGAGCGAAGCGCGCGAGCTAGTGGGCGTGGTCCGGGAAGAGGTGCTACGCGCGACGCCCGCGCCGCCGTCGCTGCCCGCGCGCCGTCTGCTCGCGCTCGTGCGTGCAGGCTCGATGCACGCGCATCCGTATACTGCTGCGCGTACGTACACATGATACACACTACACGCTCGTAACCCGTGCAAGAAAACGCCGCCATTTTGGATTTTCCGCCAAAGGACATCTTGCTACGTATCGAGTTTTGCAAAAATGCACTTATTTTCGACTATGTCAAGAGTTATACATAAGCATAACATGAGAAAACGTATCGTATTTACAACATACGAGTACAAAACACTATGCTAGTGTTTTAATGTATTTAATTATGTAGTTATACTTTTCGCCCGCAGAGAACGAGCAGGAACTGCGCGAGCGCGAGGAGTTCGCGCGCACGTGCTTCGAGACGCTGCTGCAGTTCTCCATGCTGGAGGATGTGGACTCCGCACCCGATCCGGACAGTAAGCTGCAAACGAGCACATGTAATCTCTGACAGTAAGCGATTGCTCTCGTGGACACTCGCAACCAAATGCGTCGCCGATCTTGAATAAAAAATTACAAGTTTCTTCTTTCCTGTTTTCACTTTTCAGAGTTTTTCGGATACTTAAAAAGGGGTGGTCCCTTTGTAAGTATCTGAAAACTTATACAATGTTGCTGTTTTTGTCTGTCAAGTGGCTTTTCCAACGTATCAGACACCGACGGTAACGTTATCCTTTGTGTAAATATTTTTACTAGTAAGGGTGTTAGTGTGAAAGCGTTGATAGAATAGTATCCACACAATTGTTTGTAAATTGATGATAATTGAACGCTTGTTGCAGACGAGGCGGACCCGCTGGCGATTATGCCACTGCTGGAGCGATTCCAGGAGGTGCTGAGCCGCTACAGCACGGCTCCTGACGACGACCTGCCTAGGTTACCAAACCACATTCGTAATTAAATGCTCATAGCGATTTCCTTATACAGGAGATACCGAACCCCAGACAGTGTAGCTCATTTCGCACCTATACGAGAACTCTTTTGAGGACATATAAAAATATTATAAACGAGGCATGTCGAGGCAAGTCGAGGCAAAAAGTGACCACACTTAAACTGCTCTTTTTTTGAAGTTGATTGGGGAAGTCGAGGTTTGTCATTTTAAAATTTGCTTATAATGGTATAATCAAACCGCAATAATATTGACAAAATCTTCTTAAATCCAGATGGCGTAACTTTTTCTTGTAGAAGATTTTTTCGGTCAAATCGTCATAGCCTATCCTTAGTTTTGAAATCATTTATATCCTTAACATATAGTCTACCTTTTATTCGTGCAAAATGTTCAGTTCCTTTAATTATAATATAACGTGTACGCAGGCACCAGTTATCAGAGATCTCGTTCGTGCTGAAGGCGATCACGTCCCTGGGCGAGGCCATGCAGCGCGCGCCGCCCGGCAAGATAGACCCCGCCGCCTGGCACAAGCTCATCGGTCAGTTCTTACTTTTTACCCACCTAGCAAGTATTCAGTCTGTCTATATCAGCCTTACCCAAGTATTTTTATTGAAAAAAAACAGCATTGTTATCGATATTTATTTACTTCCATACAAATGTGTTTTTGTATGGAAATAAATAAATATTGTATCTTTTCGAAACTTGTTTAATAGCGACTGACTGTTTTTTATTTGCATCCTACCCCCCTTAACATCTCTCTACGCCCCTCTAGGGAGGCGCGCCCCACTGGTTGGGAACTCCTGGTCTAAATGTTTTGATAAAAGAATTAATTACGTTAAGTTCCTACTATCACCCGCATTGGATGGGCAAACGTCGCCATTTTGAGGTCATTTCGTATTTTGCGTTTTGCGTATCGAGAAACAACAGGGAATTTTCTATTGCATTAATGTTTTAACGCACTAGAGGGCTGTTTCCACGAAACAGCTACACTCCATTTTTTATGTGTGTGTAATATTTTATTAAATTATGTTATTCATTATGTTACGCAGACGTGTACCCGTCACTCGTGCGTCTCGCAGCGGCGGGGCGCGCGCGCGGCGTCTCGTCGGCGCTGCACGGCGCGCTGATGCAGTTCGCCGCGCTGCTGTGCGCGCCACGCACCGAGCCCGCGCCGCTCTAGCGCCGCACCAAGTACACCATCCGCATATAGAGCACGCGCCTCTAGCTACGCAGGTAACTCTGACATTTTGTAGTAGAATAAGTCTGACAAATGAGCAGCTAGATTATCTAATAGTAAGATAAAATATCGCTTGCTATACAGCATTATATGAATTATCACAGACGGCTTAGATACTATATATTCTTACGCCGGTTCTTCTCGGCGGGTAAGGGTTGACCAGTGCGATCTTTTATGTTGACTTTCCGAAAAAAAAATGTTATTTTCATTTAGAAATAAAAAAAAAATTTAATTTCATATATTTTCATATTACGTACTGTAGTATGAAATATATCCAGGCATCTTAAGATAAATATTACAGTATCTTCACCTGTCTGTGACGAAGTGCCGACAAGTGTGATGCCGGTCTTTTAAGACACACTATCTTGGATGTCCGGCGCCATCGCTACCTTGTCGAACACGAAACTGCAAAAGCGTTATTTAACGCTAGATTTCTATGAGGCTGTTACCACATACCATTCATACCGAAGTATGGCTTTCCCGTTGTCGAATACACTATGAAGTTATTAATGTCTTTCTGTTTGTTTATCGGACATTTTCTTTTCAGCGGTCGAGTACGCGGCGGTCTGGTGTGTTATACTGTAACACAATATACATGAACGTTTGATATGAACCTGTTCGCCATTGATGTAATACTGTATATAAACAACACGTGCCGTGTTCGATGATCTAGAAACTTTCATTTCAGGAACGATTTAAAAATTGTAGACTTAAATGAACATCTTAAGAGGTCGTCGTAACGGCCGTAGACTTATATAAATATATAAAGAGTCTAAATATTGTGTCAATAGTATGAGACGAGGTGAAAATGGTTATGTTTAGGAGGTAAACGAAAGCAAACCCAAAGCTGTGCAGTATTTATAAACTCCTAGATGTAGGATAGACAAATATTAAATAGTTAAATAGTACACTTAGCTTAATAAATTGTTATATGTACAGTGAGGTTTAAAATCGCTAGAAGCTACTGTTTTACCCGTCATATCACAGTTTCTTTGTATTGGAGTGGCGCGGTGTCGTTAGCACTGGCTGGCTGTCGGGAGATAGTAAGGGTTTTCTTTCAATTCATACCGAAACGAAACTATAAGTGACGTGGCGCTGCATTTTTAAGATAGCTACTCGAAATTGAATGTTTTTTTCATTACACCAAGAAGGTACACGTTTCATCGCAAATGTCCCTTGTCGGGTTGCACCGCGCTGCACAGCGCATGCGCAGTGTATGACTATTGTCACATGAAACGTGTATCTTTTTGTGTAGCGAATAAAGCTCAATTTTCAATAGCTGTCTTAAAAATGTAGCGCCGCGTATCGCCGCGGTGTGTTCTGACCGTAACACGACCACTTTCAGAAGTATGTCAAACTGCTAAATAGGTAAAGCAGTCCTCAATAGCGGGTAAGCCATGCAAATGAATAGAAGTAGAATATAAGAAGAATTCTGACACATCTAGCTAGATATAAAAATTAAACAGTGGACTTAATTATATTACATTAAACCAGCAAAACAAACACTAGGTAAGAAATAAAAAACAAACGACTTACTTCTTTTTCCATTCCCAAACTTCTGTTTTGAATTGAACTAACTACTCAATTAAATAAATTGTGCCATTTTGACAGATTTGTTAAGTGAAGAAGAAGAAGATTAAAAAAACATTACTCATATTATTTGTAAATATAATATTTTAATATTAAATTCTATTATTTTTATTATAATTATATATTGACTGTGCTGTATTATATTGTGTTTATCAAATGTTACCGTATAGGTAAGCCGAAGTTTTTTTTTCATGATATTTATATAGGCGGAATCCGCATCTGGGCGAGAATTCGTTTAACGAGCTAAAATAAAATCAAAAAGATCTCTTTTTTTTAAAAACTCGAAAACAAATTAGTTTATTGTGTGTAGTATTAATCCCCCTTACTAATAAAACTATTTACACAACGGAAAACTTAAACAACGCTGCTGTCTTTGTCTGATACGTTGGAAATGTCACATGATAGAAAAAGATAGCAACGTTGTTTAAGTTATCCGTTGTGTAAATATTTTATTAGTAAGGGGGCTCGTATTTAAAATTATAAATATGAAGACTGGTTAAACATTGCTCAACATGCAGAACTTGGAAATAATTGGTAGACTTTCCAGTATGCGAAATTTTGCAACGTTTGACATTCTGAGACAAACAAAAAAATGTCGGTGTCGTATGAAAAGTTAACATATACAGGGAGATTAAGACAAACGAAGTCTACATACGATTTCATTTGCCCCGGTCCCATTCGTCTGCCACAATTGTGTTTCAAAATTTGCTAAGTAGCTTTTTCCTTGGCACGTCCATGATCCAGCAAATAATAATTTAACGAATGCACTTTAGTAAGCTATATAATATTAATAATTTATGTATTTTAATGTTATTTGTATATATTGCACATTACATTTGCGTAGTTCACTAGATGGATCAAATCTATTGTTATTATGTCAGTTAAACATCGAAGGATTGAACTGTAAACTCAGCCAAAAAGAATGTACCTTTGAAACACATAATATGTGTCGGCTTTAAAGAGCACCATCTCTGTCAAACAGGAGAACGTACATAATGACTGGGAATATATGATCCGGAATCCGGCAGGCTCGGAAAAATTCAGAGCATTGAAAATAGAACTCTGAACTAATACAATAGACCAGCGTTTCCCAACTGCCGGTTGGTCAGTGGTCTAACCTAACTTAACCCAACAGTGTTCTATGCAATAATAGAATATAAATAGATATAATATTTAAGCTCTAGATGCGTAAGTTTTGTACGATGTAATTTTTTAATTGGCTAATAATAGTGTTGTCAGTTATACTCATGTACTTCCTATTATTTAATAATAAATTGTTGAGTAAAGTGTAAACGTTTAATTTAAGTTGTTATAATCCGCTAAGCGTCTAGAGACCAATGCAATATTTCGCCGATAGATGGCGGTAAACGTTGTCTAATGAAATTAAAACATACGGGGGGGCTTAGACAAAGTACATTAACGAAACGATAACGAACTTTGAAGATAATAAAATTAGATTTAGCGACGAAATATTTCAATCCCATGTACTTTCAATTATATCTTTTTTTAATTTCGTTATCATTTTCATATTTCTACATTGACTAAGCCCCTAAGCATATCTATAAGGAAATGTCAAAGTCGATATGTGTAAATTTGTTACATATTTTATTATAAGTTGCTAAAATTAAAAATTAATAAATTATACTGCTAAGTATAATTTTTATCCTCTGTACATTTTTAATTTTATTATTTAGTATCCAACTCAGTTGTTTCTATTAAATTGAATGCGACAATCTCTGCGTTTTATTTAGTTCTCATAGAACTAGTTTTTACTTACAATATTGAAGATGACGTAATTTGCATACAATTTTCACATTAAAACCTAAGAACAAGGTCAGTGCTTAGCTTATGTCATGATTTAAAAATAAAATAAATTCTAAAACTATTAAATAAATGTAGAATATTTATATTTTAATCTTGTATGTGAAATTTTGTAAACAAAAAGACATCAGTTCACTATAGTGGTACCAATATAAATGTCACTTATTGTGGGGGACACGGCTAGATTACCGAGGGGAACTGGCTGGGATCAAAATCAAGGGGAAAAGATATTTAAAAGGACACTGGGAAAGTAGAAGGATAATAGTAAAGGATTAAAAGGCAATCAAAAAGGGAAATAATGTCACCACTTCGATGGGTGATGAGGCAGGAATTCTTACTTTGCGGGTGGTTGAGAGCGAACTACGATTTGTCCGGAGACGTCTTCTCGCGCCGGGCCCCTGAAAAGGGCCTTGGGCGGGGAACCAAAACCAGAGGCAGAGCCCCTCTACTTGGGGTGGGATGACGCGCCCAGTACTAATACTGGACGCATAAAGTCGATGTTTTAAGGGAAGACCCCCTGCGGCAGAACGCAGGGGCAGCCCGAGGTGTCAAGGGAATGACGATGGTGGCGAGGGCCGCGGGCGGCTAAGACCTGCGGTCGACACCGGCGACGCGTGTGGGTCCTGGTCCGGAGACCAGGAAGCGTGTATGGGTCCACTCCCGCACGCGCCGCTTCTGCCGACCACGGACACAACCGACCTGGGAAAGGAGTGGGGGAGGGTATTCCCGGGCCCCAGACTTTTAATGTCGGGGGGGAAATGGGGCAATAGGGCTGCCCCTCGTCATGTTCCGGGCGAGTCAAGACAAGATTACACCGACATCAGGATTACCGGTGTAAGGGAGGGTGGGGGGATACGATCCCGCGATGGGTGGGGCGCAGCTACGCCTGGGCGCATCATTGCGCTTGAGTGTGGCACATCAGTGCGCCAGGGCTCCTCCTCTTCGGGGGCGGCGGGGCGGGCTGCGTTGCTCCGCTGGGTCCTCTGGTGGGACGGCATCTCTAGGCAGGCGGTGGCGGTCGGGCGGGCGGGCATGCCACGGTGCCAGGTCGGTCAACTCGACCAGGCGCAAGGCATCCGCTCGCGCGAACCGCTTGGCAGAGAGCTGAGCCACAAAGGCCTCCACGCTCTCCACCCTGAGGTCCCTTGCAATGGTGGTGTTGCGGACGTACCACGGTGCGTCTGCAATTCGGCGCAGCACCCGCTTTTGGGCTCTCTGCAACAACCCTTTTTGGGGTGCAGAGAGCAAGTGGTGCCACGCGGGTGCTGCGTACGTAAGGCGGGACCGTACGTACGTCCGGTAGAGGCCGATGCGCATCCTCAGGGCGATCTGCGGGGACGCGTAGGCCGGACGCAGCTGGGCTACCGCCGAGTTCGCCTTCACCACCGCCGATGAGCACTGGGCGGCCATAGTGAGCCGGCGGTCAAGGGTGACCCCGAGGTACTTAGCTGTTCTCCCCCACGGCACAGCATCACCAATCTTCAGAGGCGCCGGAAAGGAGCACCTCTTGCTGACGGCGAGCGCCTGGGACTTGCCTGCGTTGACAGATAGTCTCCAGTTGCTCAGCCAGTCAGGGAGGAGATCCAGCGTCTCTGAAGCTTGATGGCAGCATATTCAGCGAGGTGGCAATGAACGCCGTGTCGTCGGCGTACAGCGCCACTGTGGTGCCCTAGTCTGCGGACACGTCACTCTCGTAAAAATTATAGAGTCTCGGGGAGAGTACGCTACCTTGCGGGACGCCAGCGGTGATGGGACACTCGCCGGAGAGGACTCCATCAACGCGCACCCTGAAGGTCCTGCCGGAGAGGAAGGCCACTAGCCTTACCAGAGGCGGAGGTACGTTGGCCCGAATGAGCTTACAGAGCAGACCCTCATGCCAAACACTGTCGAACGCCTTTTCCATGTCTAGGAATACAGCGACCGACGATTCCTTTTTGTTTGCCGCAACGGGTAGGTGATGGATGACACGTACCAGCTGGAGGGTGGTACTCAGCTGGGACCTTAACCCGAATTGTTCCTCACGAGGAGGGAGGTAAGGAGAGAGGTGTTTTAAAAGGAGAAAGTGAAAAACTTTGGATAGGGTTGGGAGGAGGGTAATGGGCCGATAGCCCTCGGCCCTTCTCAAATTCTTGTGGGGTTTGGGTATGGTTACGACCAAACCCATTTTCCAGGGGGAGGGAAAGTGGCCGGTCCTGACGATGCCATTATAGAGGCGGGTCAGGGCGGCCACCGTCCTGAAGGGGAGGTGGCGGAATGCGGAATTTGGGATGCCGTCTGCACCGGGAGCCTTTTTGGGTTTAAGGCGACGGAGGGTCTTTTCGACCTCGGTGAGAAAGAGAAATTTGGAGGGGAGGGGGGGGGGAGAGAAGGAAAACCTTAACCTCCTCAGAGACCACTCGGGCGTGTTCCGTTGCGGTCGTCGGCAGCGGTGAGAATTGGCGCTCTAGGTGCTCGACATGAATGTCTGCTCTATCTTCTGCACGGTACCTGAGGTTGACATCTGGGTGAAACAGGGGGCACACGGGGGCTGTGGCTCCGGTAAGGCTGCGGCAAAAGCGGTGGAGGGAGGGCCAGTCCTCTCCCGCCTCCAGGATGCGTCGGGTCCAGTCTGCAGCGTTGAGGTCCTGAAGAGCAGTTTTTACCTGCGCTGTAAGGCGGTTTAGCTGCGACTTCAGCGTGGGGCAGCGGGTGAGCTGCCATCTTCGGCGCAGGCGCTTCTTTTCGCCTATGAGGTCGACGATATGACGGGGTAGAGTGGGCCGCTGGCGGCGGATGGGCGGCTGGGTTGCCGCGTCCATTGCAGCTGCAATCGCCTCGGTGATCTGCAGAGTCATCGATTCGACGTTCTCCGCAGAATCCACCGGGAAATTGGGCGTGGTCCCGTGCAGCTGCAATGCGAAAGCGTCCCAGTCTCGGACTGGGTGGGGGGAAGAGGGGGGACGCTTACAGGGGAGGCGCAGATGGTGGCTACAATCGGGAGGTGATCTGAGCCGTGTGCCAGATCTAGTGCCTCTTGGTGTAGATCGCCTGCGAGACGGTAGGTGATCGCGACGTCTAAAACATCTGGCGAATGCAGGGGGTTCTCGGGGTAGTGGGTGGGGGTATATGTGCCCACCACTGTGTACCCGGCCTGTTCAGAGTCCGCGTGCAGATGTCTACCGTCCGCTTTTAACGTGCGAGAGCCCCGGGGTGTTTACAATTTAGATCTCCGGCAATCCAAGTCGGCTCATCTGATATGAGCCTGTGGATATCGGAGATATCTAAATTGGACTCCGGGGGCTTGTAACACGCGAAAAGGCGTGTGCGATGGTTGCCAAGTGCAAGTTCTATGTCCAGAGCGTAGAGAGAGGACACCGAGGGTGTGGGAAGGAGCTGGTGGAGGAGTCTCCTGCCAACCAGGACAGCGAGACCTCTGCACACTCGATCTCGGGGTAGTGGGTGGGGGTATATGTGCCCACCACTGTGTACCCGGCCTGTTCAGAGTCCGCGTGCAGATGTCTACCGTCCGCTTTTGACGTGCGAGAGCCCCGGGGTGTTTACAATTTAGATCTCCGGCAATCCAAGTCGGCTCATCTGATATGAGCCTGTGGATGTCGGAGATATCTAAATTGGACTCCGGGGGCTTGTAACACGCGAAAAGGCGTGTGCGATGGTTGCCAAGTGCAAGTTCTATGCCCAGAGCGTAGAGAGAGGACACCGAGGGTGTGGGAAGGAGCTGGTGGAGGAGTCTCCTGCCAACCAGGACAGCGAGACCTCTGCACACTCGATAAGCCCCCAAGAAATCCTGACGATAGGCTATATAGCCGAGGATGTGGAACCAGTCCGGAGGGAATAGGAGGGTCTCGCTCAGGAGGGCGACATCCACCTCGTACTCCCGAAGGAGGAGTCGAATCGAGGCCACCTTATCGCGAACCCCCCGGACATTCCAGTGGACAACTTTAATTAAATTTGGGGCGTTGAGAGCCATTTGGAGATTAATTTGGTGATAAGGGAGGCCCCTTCTGGGAGGGCCGTTAATAAGGTTTTAAAAATGTCTTCCCCGGCCTCGATTTTGGAGTAAATATCCATGGCCAGGGAGAAAAGAGCTTGTATAAGCTGGGCTGTGGATACGGGGGCCTCCCTCTTTGCCCGACGTTGGGAGCAGGACGGGCCCGAGGACGAAAGCAGAAGGAAAATAGTAAAGGATTAAAAGGAATTAGAAAAGGGAAATGATATTACCGATTACTGTTCACTACTTCGATGGGTGATGAGACAGGAATTCTTCCTACTTTGCGGCTGGTTGAGAGCGAACTACGATTTGTATGGCCGCCGGCCACATACTTATACCGGCAGCTCATGCCGACCTTCTAGAAGGTTCCATGCCTCACCCCCTTAACTCGAAACATCGTTTATTTACATATTATATAAAGTTTTATACAATTTTTACAATGCTCTTATTCTAATTACATATATTTACCATACAATTCTGTCTGTCAATCTGTTATTCCTGGAAAGCTGACGAGGACTGAGTAAGATAGGAAAATTGGTTTTCTTGATATTTATATGGCCTCGCCCTCCCCTGACTTAACGGTCTCCCGTTCGGTCCCTTTCACACAGTAAGTCTCTATCGGAGCCGAGGCGACCCTGAGCGGAAAAACCGCCGCTGCAACTACCAATTTTCCGTTAAAAACATACTTAGCCCCCGTGCGGGCTAACATTCATTCTCTGAAGCAGGTCATAAATTTTGTCATAATAATGTCAATAATTTACATATTAAATCGTTAATTGTAAGTAAATAGTAGTTACATAAAGAAACCGGTGTCTAACAAGACATTTACACATGAAATTTCGACTGTATAATAAAGTTAAACAGTTTTAATTATAATTTACTTTAAGGTTTACTTTGTACAAATATGAATTTACTAGTTATATATCGCTACCTCGATAGGTTCGTCGTGAACACTTATCTACCGCGCAATAGAGAAATTAATCTTTTAGTTTGCAAAAAGATAAATTGGATCTAAATATGAAAGGACCTGATAACTGTCAGATAGCTTCTCCGTCTGTCTCCGTCGCTCGGTATAAAGCAAGCAGAAACAAAACTTCTGAATAAGCTATCCGACACTTATTACAAGATTGTAGATGTAGTAGAATGTATCTAGAGTCCGTGTTTGTGAAAACGGAAAATAATTAACCCAAAGTATTGTTGTAATGTAAAACGATATACCTAATTTTAAAGCTATTTACAATTCGTGTATGAATAAAATAAAACTTCACCGTGTTATATTTGTACATTAAAAACCAATAAAGTCGGACAGCCATTTTAGATTGAAATGAAATTGGAGACGAATGCTTCTTGGAACGGTGCCAACTGCGAAGTCATGCCTTATACGTCGCGGCGCGGCACCGCGCTGTGAGTCTGCGAGACTTTCACAAGTACTTACTCGATACGATCGAACTGCTTTCATAATAAAATAGTTATGAACTTACTTGAATTGAGCGTATCTTGGTGTTATTCGCGGTATATTGATAGCGCGTAGCGTACTCATCATGGATGCTAACTTCGAATAATTTCAAATAGAACAAAAATTCCCTTGGAAAAGAGGTAGACCAACACCGACTGTTAATTTACTTAAAGGCAATAAAAGCTGCTTGCAGGTTCTTTCATACCCAGTACAACAACTACTGTACTACTAACTACTTAAAAAGAACAGTACATCCACGTTCTTAATGTCTTTTGGGAATAGTCTCTTTTTTTCATGCATATCCCTCATTTCCATAAAAAAACTATGATAGGCTAGGGACAGAACTTAGTTGCACTGTACTTTAGTAACAAGCGATTTTATGGAAGATAGCTAAGCGGTAATAGATCACAGCATTTAAAGTATTTTCATTGTCTTTTCATTATCACGATTGACAATGACCTACCTAAAATAGTTGAGGAGTCTCTAGATTTGCTGTATGCTGATGACATCAAACATATCAAAGTGATAAAAGATAAGGCCAGGGATCGTTGCATGCTACAGCGGGACTTAGACAGGGTTGTAGATTGGAGTAAAAGGAACAAGTTGTACTTTAATGTACAAAAATGTTCGGTGCTGTCCTTTACTCGTAGACGTGCCCCTAGTCATTACGAGTATCGCATGGAGGGGCAACCGATACAGCGTGTTACAGAGGTCAGGGATTTAGGAGTTCACTTTACTGCAGATCTAAATCTTAGAAAGCATATTGTGGGGGTTCGTATAAAAGCTTACCGTAACCTAGGATTTGTTCTACGTCAGACCAATGAGTTTACAAACATTCTCTCTCTATTCAAAAGTAATTTAGAATGCAATGCCGTAATTTGGAATCCGAATGAAGCCAAATATAAAGCGATGTTTGAATAAAATACTAAATAAATTCATTAGATTCCTTTATTTTAAATTATACAAGATACATCCTGGTTACCCCTTACTATATTCAACATTGTTTTTGCTTGGCATATATGGTAGGATATTAGTAACTGGAGGTTAGACGAGAAGTAACGCTTGCTATTTATTTATTTAAAGTTCTCAGAGGAAAAATTTATAATCCCAATATACTGGGAGAATTGAGGTTATGCGTCCCGGATAGGTACATGAAACGACGGCGGCGACCGCAGCTGTTAGCGGTTCCGGCAGCACGCGCCAACCTCTTACAGCAGGCGCCGCTGATGCGCGCGCTGCGCACGCTCAATGCGGTAGACAAGAAAGCTGATAGGTATATTTGATTGTTCATTTAATTACTAGGCTTCATATTTTATAGTATGTTTTAATTCATAAGTTGTCTGAAGTCACAGTAGTTATACTAGTATGAAATTGTTATCTAGATACCTATCTAAGAAATTTACTTTCTTAGTTATTATGATTTTGATGTTTATTGTTTATTTTTAGTTACTTGTCTGCCATATTTCTCGTTACCCTGGCTATTAAATCTTCAAAAAAAATGTCTGTCATATTAGGATAATGGTTCTGTAAAGATAGATTTATGTTTAGAAAAAAAATAAAAAAAATATATCAACCTAATCGTGAAAGGAAATCACAAACTGGGGGGCAATTCTCGTTATTATTATCGGTTAAAACTTAAATATCGTTTAGATTTTCAGGCTATCAAGCTCGCGCGCACGATTTAACGCGTATGCGAATGAGTCAGCACATAGACCACGAGATTATATCGAAACTAGTTAAGAGAATTGGGCTTCTGTGGGGCACGAACAATTGACAAGTACGTATTCGTAAAGTTAACGAAAAATAATTCTATGAAAATTATGACAGCGCCTATACAATTGACATTCAGAACACACCTACGCGGACTTCCTACCGGCCGACGTCATCTCTGCAGAGTGCAGACCCACAATGATTGTGATTTATGCCTTTTGCTTGTTTCTCAGTTCCTAATACAGAACTTGCGTGTCTATATAATAGTGGACACAACATTATGCTTGTTGTCAGGCAATAAAATCTTTTATTTATAGCCTGTGCAAAATACTTCAATAAAGTACTTACCTAACTACTACATTGTAAAAATATATTTCTGGAAATAACTATTTTCCCATGTTTTTACTAAAAGGTGGCCCCGTACAATTTTTTTACGCCGGTTCTTCTCGCCGCGCTAGTTTCCGAACCGTCGGTAGGCATCATGTACGACAATTTTATAACTTAATGGAAATAACGGACAATTTTATATCCAAGTGTTATTTAATAACTATATGGTTTTTTTTCAAATCAAATCAAATCCTTTTATTGCAAGAATGTTGTAGGTACAGTGGTCTTACAAAATTACTTATTGTTCTAACATTCTGCCATCACAATGGCGTGCAATATGCAATATTACTACAAAATAAAACTAAAAATGAAATTAAAACTCGAGAAATTATGAATTATTTTATTTTTTTTACAATATAGTACTTATAATAGGGTATCATTATTACTTAATGTCAGAGATTTTTTTATAATAATTTGTGTTAATAAATTAGTAACTATTTATTGTCGTAATGTCATGTCAGATTTTTCAACATAAATGAAATTCATTACATTAAAATTAATTATTTAAATGTTACAAGTATATTATTTTTTTATTATTTAATTATACTCATATTCATTTAATGTGTAAAAGCAATTATTTAAGAGCCAATTTTTATTTTTAAAATTACATTTTATTTTAAAAATAAAATGTGTTATTTTGAGTTGAATAATGTTTCTTCAGTTTCAAATTTAAATAAAGGTTGGGAGTCATGCGGAGTTACAAATGGCGAATATATTCTCTTCGTTCCTGGTACCTACCATGGCCTTACATAAAAACAGCGTGAAATAACAATTGCGTTGTATTTCAGCGAGTGGGTTAGGGTAGATATACTGAAGGTCAGAGGCGTAGCTACTGCTGTATCAGCCGTATCAATTATATGGGGCCCTCGGGCTACAGGGGCCCCCGAACGTGTTACAGAAAAACATTATCTACGCATTACAGTTTACAGACTCGCTCTTAGCCCGTACTTTCCGATAAAAAAATCATAATTTCATTATAAGCCCATAAACACAAAAACTTGAGAAACACGTAGAATACTTATGGAATATCATATTGTGTGTTTAGACACATTATCTTGCAATAAATGATTTGATTTGATAAGGTTAAAAATTATCAGGCCCGCTATAATACTCCTATCACCGATATAAATTTATTACCACTCAGTGTTTTTAACGTGCAAGTAATGATTTCTAAGCAAATAAGTATTTTAGATACGGACAGAATTTTAAATTATATCTGTTATCTTTTATTTTAAATTCCCTCTCTCTCTCGCGCGTTACTCCGCTATTGATTTTATGACCAGTCTTTTTTTTCAAAATTTCGAGGTTTCCAGATCTAAAAAATACCCAAAAATTTCGGCTCGCTCGCTATTGATTACATGCAGAACCTATATATTTTACTGCAAGTTTTGCATATGACTTAATAATATTATAATGTTTTAATAAATTGAAACCGGTAATATATTCGACGGAGCTCTCCACGGCCCGAATAATTCTGCCAAAAAAGAAACAATTCAACCACACCCTTTCCGACTCTGTCCACGTGCCGCCAAAACGAGATGTGACGTCACGGTGCTCGCTTGGGGAACTAATTTCCTTCCGGTGCTTAGTAAAATTAATATTCCTTCCGATACTTATTTAAAAAAAACAATCTACGACATATTTTAAAACTATTTGGCCTGCTCCGCTCAGCTAATGATTTTAACACAAAGATAAGAATCAGCTAATGATTTTCAATGTGTCAAATCTCTTAGATACGGACAGCATCTAAAATTTAGTTAACACTCCACTGCTAATTTTATGGCCAGCCATCTCAAAGTTTCGAGCCTTCTGGAAACAAAATATTCAAAAATTTCGGCTCACTCTCTCGCCATTGTTTATATAAACTCTATTTTTTATTGTAGAGTTGGCGAGTTAAGTTATAATGTTTTATAAAAAAGGAACCGGTAAAATATTTAAAAAAAAACGTTTGGCCCGTTCCGATATGCTGATGATTTTAGTACAAATTTTTACAACGTGCGAAAACTTTTGAATAGGAACATAATCTAACATTTTTTTGCTAATTCCGCTGCTGATTTTAGACAAGTTTCTTTCAAAGTTACAAAAATTATACTTACTAAAAATTTTTTGTTCGCTCACTTCGTCCGCTCGCTATAAATGACTTTAATTTAAATGAAATGCGAGCAATTTTCTCCCTTTTGTGAATTTTTACACTTGGGCTGGGGCCCCATAGCAAAACAATTTACCCAAAAATTTTTTGCTATGGGGCCCTAAGGCTAGGCTCGCTACGCCACCGATGAAGGTCCAAGACATCAAAGCACTTGTTGTGTTGACAATTCGTCTGTTCCAATGAGTTTTGACGATGTTATTTCATAAAAAAAAATATGAATCCGGCACAAAACTAAATCAGAACACAAGGCGATAAATATTGTAGTCGACGGGAGTCAGCTAAAATTAGTTACGCGGGTTCAACGACTTCTAACCTTACTTCACGATCGAGGCTGACTGAGCATTCTCGCTATAGAGTCGTGATAAGATTACAATTTTCATTTTTATATCGAACAAGCATCTAAGTATTGTATATTAACTGTAGAATCATGAAGGGTCTCGTGCTGAGTACTTATTCACTATTCGCATTTCGTCTTCCCGTGAGGAGTATGTTAATGGATTTTTGGCTTACTGTACCTAATCCTGACTCAAACCCTTGAAAACTTTGTACTTATAAATATTATATTAGGTATATTGGCTTTTTTTCACTCCTAGTCCGTGACATCTTTTTTATTTTGACTCAAGACTCAATTTTCTCTTTAGTGTTGAATGGTACTTATAAGTAGGTAAGTAATTAGATAAAGACATAGTGTAAGTAGTGGCAGGATTAATGATGTCAATAATTAGTACTGTTTGGTAAATGGTAACAGTATAGTTGAAGCATAAACATAATTTAAGTCATTCGTCTAAAATAACTAAATTCTAATTATATTTCTAAAGGTCGCGTTGTTTAACACGTTCCCTGTGTCTGCACCATATGTGGGTCATTTTGAGTTTGAGTTCATACGTGTGTGCACCACATATGGGTCTAACCTCCATAGAAATTTAAAACAATTTTAAAGGATACACGTGTCAGTTTCTTATCGTTTTTTTGCATACACGTATGAACAGTAAACTAGAAAAACTACCTGAACAATGTCCGGGGGACATTTCCATGGGGTTCCCAAGGTATGAGTATGTAAAGTTACTAGATTTTTTCAGTAGTATTAGAGTAAAATGAACAAACTAATTTATCGTATTTGTTTATTATTACAATGAAAATGACAACTATAATGTAAGTAAATAATAAAAAGATTAATGACAAGCATTATAGCATGAGAGACAATAGCTTTTTTTACATTTTAAACATTCAGTATCGGTTTTTTTGGTTTTTTTCTGAGCTTCTGCTGTTGTTTTTCCTTCTTCCTTCAATTTTTTATAACAACCAGAACAACGTTTTCTTGCTATTTTTGCCGAAATTCTAGGGATCTTTGTAAGGCGATGCTGCGATGACAACAAATGAGATGAGGAGCTGGATATGGATAATGTTCTCTGAGGAGCTAAATCCTGTATGTTCAAGAGACGTTCTATAATAATTTCATTTCCTGTTAATACCGGCATTTTTTTGCTTGAATTAAGATCTTTATAGATTAGCACTGCATTTATGACAGTGATTTCCATTAAATCGGCTGCTATTTTCTTGTACCAGAAACAAGTTTTTCGCACGGGGGAATTGTAACTTGCAAGTTGATCGGCTAAGTCAATACCCTTTTTACCACGGTTATATTCTAGTATCATTTTTGGTTTTAAAATAGGCCGATAACCACTTGATATCTCCATCTGATGGTCATGACACGTAGACATGACCAAAACGTCTCGCTGATCTTTCCATTATAAAACTGTTAAAAAACTATTTTGTTTCGCAGCAATTTCTCCTTTCTTCAGGCGTGCATTGACCACATCGACGGGGAGATTACGCCTATTCTTGCGAACTGTTCCGCAAAAATCTATCTTATTATCTTTTAGGTATTTTGCAAGAGAAACGCTGCTATAGTAGTTGTCAGTTACTAATAGTCTACCTTCCATTAATAAGTCTCTCGCCAAATTAACAACTACCGAACCTGGTTTGTCCAAACCCTCAATACTTGTATCTTCACCTGAGTGGATTTTATAACTCCAGGTGTAACCCGTATCCGTGCATAATTTATATATCTTCACACCGTATTTGTTCTTTTTTTGGGGGTTATAATTGCGTATGTTCAACCTTCCCCTGAACGGTACCATAGATTCATCTACAGCAACCATGTATCCAGGTGTAAAAAAAATTCGGGAGTTTTTTATAACTAAATCGATCAAGGGCTGTATTTTGAACAGCCTTCCTTCGTGTCGACTGGAATTGTCAGCAAAGTGCCAACTTCTCAAGATAAGGGAAAATCTATCATATGACATGGAAATCTCATGAAGGAGTGGGTGATAATATAACCTTCTGACTTTCCAGTAACATTCAGTTGTGGGAAATTCAACTAAACCAGTAAATAAATATACTCCGATGAATTTCAACATTTCATTAGGTGTTACATCCTTCCAACGTTTTAGGCGAGATCTAGGCGTCAGTTCAGATTGTTGCTGTAGTTGTGCAGCGTATAAGTTTGTGTTATCAACCATTAGCTGTACTATTTCTTCGTCTACGATGGAACGAAATATAGTCCATAGATCAGTATTGTTGTTGAAATGTTCATTTTGTCTTTTGCCTAGTTCATATCCTGTAAAAACTTCCCTTTCCAAGCGTCGTAGTTGATTACGCCAAGCCGTAGGTTGTATAGCTTCATCGACAGGTAAGCTAGTAGGCTGGTTAGCAGGAGGGACAAGCAAAGGGGTAAGAACTCGTTCAGGCGATGAGATAGCGTATCCCTCAACCATGGGCGAATGTATAAATGGTATGTCTTCAAATAATGTAGGGGAAGGGCATTCTGATGAGGATAAGATAGGCTGTTGTTGAATTGGACCGGAATTTGAACCAGAAGGTAAGCAGGGATCTTCTGAATCATGAAAAATGTATTCTGCAATCTTATCTACTGTTTCGGCATCTTCATTTGCTAACTCACCATCAGATACATTTGACTCCTCCAATTGATCCACGAGATCATCTTCATCGTCACTATTTTGTAAAATCTGCCATAACTCCTCTTCCGTCAAGGGTTTTGAACGGCGGTTCATTTTGAATAAAGCCGAAGAAAACACCAGTCACCAAACCAAAAGTAGATATTGTGCACGACTTGATTGATGTTGATACTAATTATATCGTAAAACAGCTGTTTTTGATAATTAATTTGACAATTAGATTAGATTTTTTACATCTATTTGTCAAAGTTGTATTGACAGTCAATATAAAAAGAAACAATAATAATTAACGTGGAATAATTACAATTCACAATTCATACGTGAGTGCACCACATGTGGGTAGATGAAAATATAGTTCGTACGTGTGTGCACCATATGTGGGTCTTTCAAAAAAATTAAAATAAAACCAATTTTAGGGGCTAAATATGATTTTGTGTTAAATAATATGTCATAATATACACTTTTCCTAACTTATTTTAAAAAAACCTGTTTGCACGTGAGGGGATCTACCAGCGATTTGGAGCTACACTGTTAACGTGTTAAAACAAGATTTACTCATTAGAGCTCTTACACACGAGCGGCATGTTCCCAACGGCAGAGGTAACTGCAGCCGTCGACGCGTGTCGGCGGCAACCGTCGACGCGTCGACGGCAGCAGTCGACCTATAGCGACACTTGCAGTTGTAGTTTGCCGCGTCCGCCATTTTGTCAGTCGACTGCAAATAGTTCAAGAGTGCACGCGTCGCAAATTTGTAAAATGAGTTCTACTTACGAAATTGATAATGAATTGCTAATTATGGCAGTAAAGAAAAATGCTTGTATTTGGAATTAGGTATAAATTGAAAGATTATAGTAATAAAACAATAAAACACAGAGCATGGATGGCGGTTTGTGAAGAAGTTGTAAATGATTTTAATAATAAATCCACAAATGAAAAAAACGCCATTGGTAAGTGTATTATTCATTTTAATACGTTATAAAAATGATAACATATTTTTTATAGGTCAAAAAATAAGTAGGTACCTAGGTACTTAATTGTTTCATATGCAGTTTAACACGCTTTAACGACATCCTTAGAAAACTGCAAAGATAAGTTCATTGGGGTATGGAAAATTCGCCACTTATTGGTCAGAATACCGAATGAGCATTCTACATATCTCCTTGCACGTGTTAAGCGATAATTGAAAATCCTCATATTTTCTGTTAATTTTTTGCCTGGATAAGGACGTAACAAATTTTGTGACAAACTGAACGCTTCGTCTCCAACAAACACAAAAGGCAAAGCAATTCCATCACTTGTAATCGGTGTAGGTTTTGGAATGTTTAGTGAGTTTTCTTGTAGTTTTGTATAAAAAATTGGTTCCTCAAAAATAGTTGAATCCGAATGTCGTCCGTAACAACCTATATCACAAAAGATAAATTTATAGTCACTGTCGCAGATAGCTAGTAGAATAATCGAAAAATAATTCTTATAATTGTAATGGGATGAGCCACTATTTTTCGGTTTGAATATTCTAATATGTTTTCCATCAACTGCGCCAATGCAGTGAGGAAATTGAGCGCGTTTTTCAAATTTATCAGCAATACTTTTCCAAGTTTCTTCCGTTATGTTCTGTGGCAAATTGTCGTCTCGCATATTTATCCAGATTTGTTGGCAGACATCCTTTATTATTTTACTAATAGTGGAAATTCCGCAGCGGTATGCATACTGCAGATCTTCAAATGAACAACCAGTTGCTAAATATCTGGAAATATAAAAAAGTGTCATTAAGTATTGTTTTTTTTCCAGGAGTAGATGTTCAGTTAAAATGGAAAACATTGAGAGATGGTTTCTCTAGATACTGTAGGAACTTAAAGAAAAAAAGCGGATCTGCAGCGTTCAAACCAAAACAATATACGTACTATGACCAATTACTATTTCTAAAAGATGTGACCGAAGATAGAGGTCAGAACGTTTCAAACTTTTACTCTCAGCAGACGTGTCCTCCACTAACAGTTCAATCAACAGAAGAAGATAGTGTTCAAAAAAGACTACGAAAGCGACAAACTGACAGCGATGGTGTTTTGATCGAAACATTAACCATGCGATTAAACGATAAACTACAAAAAGCTGAGAGACAACCTTCACCTCCTCCTGATGCAGACAAGTTATTTCTGTTGTCACTACTAAGTGATTTCAAAAAAATACCAAACGATTGGAAATTGGACGCCAAAGGTGATGCAAAACTACAGGTCAATTTCAACGCCTTCAACGAGTCAATCTTCTTATTCTTACATGGGATACACAACCTCCTCTGGAAGAAATCCTGTAAGACCGAAATGTCAACTCGCATCTAATGATAGCTTGTCATCTCAGGTTTCTGGTGCAAATACAATAATAACGGAGCTCTTCTCAGATTTTTTTTTTTAATGAATGATTCAGATGGTGACTGCTTTAGATTTAGGGTATACTTGATTGTTTTGACATTATTCATTGTTAACGATAATTTATTCTAAAAACATGTTTCAAGTGAAAACGAAAGGCAAAATCTCCTCGCTTGGGACTTGAACCCACGACCTATCACGGTTAGGTAATAAGCCCCCTGAGCTACCGTGGTTCAGTTGGCAGAGCAATGAGACACCCGTACCTAACCCGAGGGTCATGGGTTCAAGTCCCGCCCATGGAGACTTTTTCCTTTCCTTTTTATTTTAAATTCCTTGTATGTTTTGTTTGTTTCGCTTTGTTGCGAAAAAATAATAATATTATGTTAGTAAAAATATGTGTTAGAAAACATTGATTGGTTTTCTACAATTACATTACAGTATTTTAATTAAAATTTAAGAACTGATAATTATTATTGTTCCTATAGGTAGTAGGTGAAATTCTTTTAATTTGAAATTGTAAGCTTTGTGTAATAAATAGAAAATGGTGCCAAATTATGTTGATCTCATTAAAGGAATGATCTAAATTACTTATATATTTCTATTAAATTAAAAAAAATACTTACCTCAATGTCATAGCGGGCCTTTGCTCAGCTGAAATGCTGTTCCGCATTATGGTATCTTGGCGAGAAATTGAACTTGTTAAAATAGCCGTTAGCTCATCAAAAGAAGCAATGGACATTCGAAAATAATTGAAAAACTTTTGCTCGTTTCTTCGTAACAGTGGATAGAGAGTAAAAAAATGCCCTTCTTGATCTCTATTGATTAATATTTCTTGAACCCACAATGAACGTGTTTTTATTTTTCGTTTCCGTCGGCGTCGACGAAGTAAAAGCAATAACAGTGTTTCTTCTTCGGTATCCATTTTACAACTGACTCCTATACTAAGAGAGCAGACGACGGCTGCCGCTGATCTACGAAGTTGAAATGTCGACGGCTGCCGTCGACGCGTCAACGGAAGCCGTCGACGCGTCGACGGTTGCCGCCGACGCGCGTCGACGGCTGCAGTTACCTCTGCCGTTGGGAACATGCCGCTCGTGTGTAAGAGCTCTTAGGCAGATTAAATAATAAGCGCATCGCTATGTGCCTCTAGATTTGTAGTTTTCTACGACTTTTCCAAAGGCGTACCGCGTAGGCACTAAAAGTTTATACAGTATAAATTATAAGGAATTTATATGGACTATGGTAGGTATACCATAGTCCATATAAATTTCACAAAAGGAACCCAGGTAGCGTTTTTTTGTGACGAAATAGCTCTTTTTTTGTTTTGTACTTCGTTTCAAATCTAAACAACATAACTTCAAATTTCAACTGTACCTACTCAGTACGTAGGTACCTAGTTCATTGTACATACCTACTTTCTAGAGCGGTTAATTTCTGTACTTTTATAGCAGTTGTTTCATTCAACGTAATAAGCGTGTTTTTTAAGCACAAATAAGAGGAGGTATGTGTCATACTTACGAGTTATCTAGTAATGTGTCCATTTAAGGAAGCTATGATGTAATCTCGCCTACACTGGACCGGTCGATCTTGGGCTCATTTGTGTAGTTTAAGAGTTAAGACCTCGTTGATATAGCGATATAAGTTGATGGTTATACACAGAATTATTAATGCAAATAGCTACGACACAATAATAATATGTCATAGGTTAGTTTGACAAACAATATTTGGTTTAAGTTTTGTCGTGACCGAACATATAACAATAGGCTTATTGATGCTTCGAAGAGGTACCAAGGTAGTTTGCATATACTTACTGATAAACTTTATGAGTACCCCTGCGTACCGAAAATCGGTGTGGCATTCGATTTCAAGTTAAAACAAATTCTATTCATATTATTCACTACGTAGCGTAAGTACGTAACTATTCAGTTTATCCGTGAAACACACGGAAATAAACGCAATAGTAACTCCCGTGGAGTCTGGTCACTGGTGTAGGGCGGAGATGAATCGCTTACCAGAGGCGGTTGTGACCCTCCGCTAGGTAGGTAGCAAACAAGCTCACATAAATAGGTAAGAATCTCAGGTATAAAAGGTTAGGTAGCTGTTTATATCATTAGGCATTTTGCTTTGAATAGGTAGTTGAATGAATTAAAATATTACTCGCAGGTACATACATACCTATTTTGTTTTTTTTTTCCTATGAAATATAGAAAGTAAAAATGCTACTTTTATTATATATGTATTAAAAATAATGTTATGAGGTGTGCCAAATGATAAGAGTTGATAAGTTTAATTCAATCTTTTATTCTCAACCGGAATGTTTATCGGAGAGTGCGCTGAACGTATAAAAATAAATAAAACGCAGTTTAGTACTCCTCGGCTCCCTCGCCCTCTCCCTCGGCGGAGTCCATGCCGACCTCCTCGTAGTCCTTCTCCAGCGCGGCCAAGTCCTCGCGCGCCTCTGAGAACTCTCCTTCCTCCATACCCTCGCCGACGTACCAGTGCACGAAGGCGCGCTTGGCGTACATGAGGTCGAACTTGTGGTCCAGGCGCGCCCAGGCCTCCGCGATGGCAGTGGTGTTGGACAACATGCACACGGCGCGCTGCACCTTGGCCAGGTCGCCGCCGGGCACCACGGTCGGTGGCTGGTAGTTGATGCCCACCTTGAAACCGGTGGGACACCAGTCCACGAATTGGATGGTGCGCTTGGTCTTGATGGTGGCGATGGCCGCGTTCACGTCCTTGGGTACGACGTCCCCGCGGTAGAGCATGCAGCAGGCCATGTACTTTCCGTGGCGCGGATCACACTTCACCATCTGGTTGGCGGGCTCGAAGCACGCGTTGGTGATCTCGGAGACCGACAGCTGCTCATGATAAGCCTTCTCGGCCGAGATGACCGGGGCGTAGGTGACCAGAGGGAAGTGGATACGCGGGTAGGGCACCAAGTTGGTCTGGAACTCGGTAAGGTCGACGTTGAGAGCGCCGTCGAAGCGCAGGGAGGCGGTGATGGAGGACACGATCTGGCCGATCAGCCTGTTGAGGTTGGTGTATGTGGGGCGCTCAATGTCCAGGTTGCGGCGGCAGATGTCGTAGATGGCCTCGTTGTCGACCATGAAAGCGCAGTCGGAGTGCTCCAAGGTGGTGTGGGTGGTGAGGATGGAGTTGTAGGGCTCCACAACAGCGGTGGACACCTGCGGGGCGGGGTAGATAGCGAACTCGAGTTTAGACTTCTTGCCGTAGTCAACCGAGAGACGCTCCATCAAGAGGGAAGTGAAACCGGATCCGGTGCCACCACCAAAGGAGTGGAAGATCAGGAAACCCTGGAGACCTGTGCACTGGTCGGCGAGTTTGCGGATGCGGTCGAGCACTAGGTCGACAATTTCCTTGCCGATGGTGTAGTGACCACGGGCATAGTTGTTGGCCGCATCTTCCTTACCAGTGATAAGTTGTTCTGGATGAAACAACTGTCTGTATGTGCCTGTGCGGACCTCATCTGTGGACAAACGAGAAGATCATTAGTAAAGAACAGTCATATTTTTGTTAAATTACTGGTATGTATTGTAAATGTATGCATTTTTTTCTCGACACTCACCGACTACTGTGGGTTCCAAGTCGACGAACACGGCGCGGGGCACGTGCTTGCCGGCTCCGGTTTCGCTGAAGAAGGTGTTGAAGGAGTCGTCTCCACCTCCGATGGTCTTGTCTGTGGGCATCTGGCCGTCGGGTTGGATGCCATGCTCAAGGCAGTATAACTCCCAACAGGCGTTACCGATCTGGACACCAGCTTGGCCAACGTGTACTGAGATGCACTCACGCTGTTGACAAACAAGAATTTCTTAGTAGTTTTTGTTACAAATTGTATTAGATGATTACGTTCCTACTGCAAAAGACAATCAAGCAGTCTTGTCAAATTAGAAGTACCTATCGATCAAATAAACTTCACAATAACTGTACAGTGAAACTAGTTCACTTTCTTTAGTGGAAAATGAATAGTGGAAATAATAGGTAATTATGTACGTATTGCATATTAGATCGATAAAATAATATCTGCAAATGGAATAAGTTTGAGTTTACTGCAGAGTTTAGACTCATGAATTGACAATGAAATGTGACATCATATTGTGAGTAGCATGTACTTTTTCCATAAGGCCAAAGGACACGTCATCCAATCAATATCAAAAATGGTAGTTAAATAGTATCTAAATAATGATTATAAATAGTATGTACTTCAAAGAACTTCTTGCATTAAATTATTATCATCTACTTCTTTAACGATCCAAGTATAAAATATGACAAGAATCTCCGTCGGAAACCTAGGGCGTGTCACTGTCTTCGGGAATTATCTTCATTCTAATTTCAAATTTCATTAAATTGGTTATAAAGTATCGCTCTAAGGGAATGAAAATAGGTATTCTTCTAGCAAAAACTTGAAAATCGAACGAATGAAGAAATTAGCGGCCTCGTGACAGCAAGTGCCGACAAGATGGAGGCCACACCGGCATTTCTACTAACGAATTAAGGAAATTATCAAACTTTGGAGATAATCAAGCGTTTAATTAATAGAAAAGAACATTTGACTTACCATTTTGGTTGAGTTTTGTGTAGAACTTAACGTAGAAATAAATTAATAAATGGTTTGTCAGTCGACGTTCAGCGATACCGGTTAAGAGGATTGCCGAACGGTTAATATTCCGAAAAATCCGTTAGGCGCGTATTTATAGAGGACGCGATACGGGGGAATGACGCTCCTCATGCCCACAGCCCATTGGCCGCGCAAGTGATGCAGAGGCGTATCGACCAATACGGAAGAGGCAGCTTCAACGCCATTGCGGGAATATGTGGGCCGATGATTCACACCGAAAATAGTGATGTCCGAAATCCATATCGAGCGTCGATGAGAATTTGCTTTTACTTATAGGTTTTGTTTTTCGCTTATGTAACTTTTTCATTTATGTATCGAGATTCAAGACCGACCATCATATAAAATATGAGGTTAGTCTTTAACTCATCACACCTGATCTGCATCGAAAATTAGTAAACTAATACGCCATTCTATACAGATTAACAAATATTGTTTTTTATTGTTTGTTTCGTAAAGTTATACGTATGTTTTTTTTAAATTATGAAATAATCAGGTACAATTTGAAAAATGTTAAAACAAAAGGATTTTATGTGTAGTTTTGTAGGTTTTGTTATGTTCATTTCGAAGTCACAAAAAGTTTTTTTTTTTTTACAACATTAGTGTAAAAACCTACATAATTAGTTTTCTTACATCACATACAAAAATATTTACCATGGTATGTATGAAAATGTATGTATGGTATGTATAAACGCACAAACTTCGGAGATATCAGAAATTTTGTGCATATAATAATATCTATGGACGCTTTTACGCCACGTCAATCTGGTCCCATGGTAAGTTCTCAAAGAACTTGTGTTACGGGTACCAGACGACGGAAATATATTTAATGCTTTTTATACAATACATATATTTAAGATTTTTGTTATTTAATACACACATTAAATACATATCAATGACCCAGGAACATAGGAAACTTTTTGTTCCCTGGCGGGATTCGATCCCTCGACCTCCGGCTTGAGCACCAACGCACTAACCACTGAGCCACAGAGGTCACATATGGCATAACATTTTGTAGTAACATTAGTAGTGTGTGACGTTACCTACTTGTACAACTTTTACATGGGGCGTTTTCACAAGGCTCACAAAAGTGCAATATCTTTGTAAATATAGAACTTCTTCTTATTTTTCAGAGCACTATTCATTTATGTAATATAAAAAAAATCCAGGAAAATGCCGTATTGTTACTATTCTTACCGTTTGAAGTTGTGGTATTATATAGAAAAATAAAAAAATATAATTTTATGTAAAAATAGTACCTACTTATAGTTTTAATATTTTTTTTTTTTATCGCAATTTCAAAACAAAGATCCTCAAGTACTATGAATCCACTGATGTTACTTAATTGTGCCATAATTCTGTAATATTTTTTATTTTATTTATTCAAATATTTTATTTATTCAAATATTTTATTATTAATCTTGACATCATTAATTATATTATTATCATCGTTAACATTAATTTATCGCACCTTTGACATTTATTTGATCTGACATATTTTATTTGATCTAATTTTAATCTGTTTAAATTTTATGACTAAATTTCGTGTTGTGTATATTAAACCTATATGCTGCTGTTTTTTCTGTGCAAAGCGTTTTTTCTCTACTTAAATTTTTGTGGTTAATTAATTAGTTATTATTATTATTATTATTGTAAATTTAGTACTTTTTAGTTTTTTGTATTTTGTAAACTTATTTTAGTAATTTTAATTTTAATTTTCTCTTTGCTTATGGTTTTTACTTTACATGATGAAATAACCTATAATTTAAAGTACAATAAGCTCTTTACTTATTCTAATGTATGTTTAAATTTGTATCATTGTAACTTTTGTTGGTTATTCATAGTAAATAAATAAATATACAACATAGCGATGTTCTTTTGTCTTGATTAGACAATACCAACCCGACACCCGTGTTGTTGCTATTAGAGGGGGGTCCTAGAATGCATACATATTAGCCTATGGTTTTTTAGGGTTCCGAGTACTCAAGGAACCCTTATAGTTTTGCTCTGTCCGCCCGTCTGTCTGTTCGCGATTCTAGCTTCTGTAATTATGAATATAAATTAAATTTGGTACAGTTAAAGACTGTGTATAGATCTCGGTTTTGGTATCATAAAATAATAATAATTATATATTTAAAATTTAAGTGGGTATACATGTAAAGTGGGAATGAGTAATATTTATTCATTCGCCCCATCGTGTAGGGTATTGTTGAATAGGCATTTTAAAATGAAAGCTAGGTTTCATACATAACTCTTTTAGAAAGTCGACATTTTCAAGTTAACGGCCTCCAAAGTGGTTTGTAAGTTGGTATAAGAGATAGAAACTTGTACTTTTCCATGCTGATAGATCGTGCTAAAAACTCTTTAGGAAAATTGGACAATATATTTTGAAGTAATTCAAAGAAAACCTATTTCGTGTTGTTACGGAACCCTCCTTAGACATGTCCTGACATACTCTTCGTTAGGTTATATTTGTCATATTTATGATTAGTAAATTGAATATTATTAAGATTAATTATATAGACAAAGAAAAATATTCTTCACTTAACATGTTTTTCTAATACTGTAAAAAAACTGGATGATTCAGATTTATCTTCCCAGACCCCAGCCGGGGGGCTGCATATAGCATTTGAACCCTTGCTCTTGGCTCTGAATAATTTACTAATTGATATTAAGTAGGTAGTTTGGATCTCTCAACAAATTAAAATTTTACGTCTGGACGACTGTAAGTATATTTCGTTTCGTTACCTCCCAAAAACCTATAGACTATATGTATACCTGAATAATAGCATAATGATGTACATAGCTCCGTGGCCTAGTGAGTACACCGTTTGTTTTGCACACGGGAGAGTGCAGGTTCGATTCCCAGGTTGTGGTGTGTACCAATGAGACTTTTTCAGATCTCAAGTACGGACAATACGGACGCTCTAGCGGTGAAGGAAAACATTGTGAGGAAACCCGCAAATGGTTTTGGCCCCAGACGTATTGATCAGTCATTCCTCTGGACTAGGCTGACTATGTTGTGAGAATGCCGTATGTGCTTGGGCAACTATACGACATTTAAAAACCAACTGTCCCAGGCACTACAGTATTTCAAGAGTGGTTACTTCGCTCGGAGAATACTGTATAAATCATCCAATAACGGATGAAAAGGCCTAAGTTTTTATGTACTTAGTACTAAAATAAATTATCGATATTACAATTAAATTTTTACGCGCAACACTAGACTTTGTTAAAGACTCAACACGTCATGTTCAATAATATTGATTCGAAGACCGTCTGGTAGCTGTTTTATCTCTTTTATGAATTTAGTTACCGGCTAGTAAAATTTAACTTCATTATATTGTTAATATTATCAAAAATAATAAAAATATTTTAATTTCCCTACTGAGAAATTTATTTCACCGTGTTACAGCAAAATTTATCAATTTCATTTACCCTACTATTAATGCACAATACCGTATTAATATTAAACATAAACAAAACGTAATTTTACCAGTTATAACGAATTTTATTTAATGTTTTACAAATTACAAGTTATTACGGTTTCCAAAAACGGTAACTCACAGTTAACATTTTCAATGCTATAAGCGCCATCTCTTAGCGGTTGTAGTTAATATGTATTAAGTTATGAACGTAGCAGACAACGTCGGATGAAATATAACGCTAGATGGCGCTAAATCATGTGATCACCATATAAAATATAATTTTCTGTAATTTTATTTGATTAAAATACAGTATTTATTTGTCTTAGTTTATAATATTTAAAGATAAAAATAGGAATAAATTAAAAAAATATTGTAGGGAACCAATCCAATACCACTGGGTAGAGTCGGTAGAGACGACCTTTAATTTGTAATAGGATTACAGAGGCCAATTTTTGCGTTTCTTTACAAAATGGTGTAGGTATATTTTTTTAAATTATTAGAACCAAGACAAAAATAATCATAATGAGGTAATTGTCTCATTTGAAGATTGTTACGTAACTTAGCACGAGATTAGATTGACGTGATATTATATATTATTCTGTTAATATTCTGTTCTGTATATATTTTTGTGTCTGAATAAAATTGAATTGAATTTGAATAACGATAGCGACAGATGGCGTTGATAATATATAAATCGGGTCAGTAATTTAGGCGCTACTAGGGAACAAACATACATAATATATGTACATACATAGACTGCCAAAATCATTACCTTTCCTTTTGGCTTCAGCGTAGTCGGGTAAAAAGTCACTCTAGGCTAGAGTCTCTAGCTCAGTGGCGTGGGGTTCCTATAACTCCATTCCTATCGGCTTCACTTACCGCTTATCTTTGAAGACCCTCATACAAATCCCTACCTAAAATACAGGCTAGGCATAGATGATATAGTATTACTACTGAGAGGCTAGGACTTCCCTATGAAGGAGAACCAGTCTTCCCAACTCTAGCTTTATTCTCAGTATATCTAATGAGTAATATATTATTTAGCCTATCTCGCAGGTGGCCTACATGGTAAATGAGGCTCTCGTTTGCCTACTGCGCGATTTGATTTAGGCATATTAAGGCGAGTTAGTATTTTTGTGAATTAGGTAAGTCAGACGTAAAGACGTTTGGTTTTGTTTATCCAAAATTCAATTATACCATATTATACCCATGGAGCAGATATATAAATATCTCTATATTTGCTCCATGATTACACCTTTAAACGGATAAGAATGAGATAATTCATTACTATTTTAGAATACTTAATTACAGTTCATCGCGTTATGTGGATGGAATCGCCGCCATTTTGAGGTCGTTTTCGTATCCATAATCCATACACCTTTTTTACATTGATTTAATTAAAATGAAGGAACAAGACATTACCGCTAACTTGCCGCCGCGCTGCACTGAATCGCAGCGTTTTTCCACGATCTTGAGGTGCGCCCTAAAAGATGAAAATGGAAACACCATACGTCATTCTGCGCGCGAACCTGTTCAAGTCGCACGCGTCGATTTCGAGACGACAAAAATAAAACTAATAATAAAATCAGTTATTGTGTATGTGAATAACAATGAAATAACAGAGAAGTTGTGCTAATATTTATTTATGTGCTAGTGTTGTGATATTATATTGGAAGTGGAATTTAAATATTTGGTGAGTTGAAATTTATTATTTTAGCGCGTAGGTATATTCGTTTCCAAAATATCATGAATAATATGACGTGTGATTGTAGAAGTGACGTTATTTAGCTATAATTAGTTATACAATATTTATCAAGGTTTTTTTTTACTTAATCAAGGAGCACCTACATAGCCTTCTAAGGTTGTTTGTCTGCCGTTATTTCTTGGACACTGCCTGCCTGTTTTGGTCTGGGATCTAGATTTTAAGATGAAGTGAGATCTAAGGACTAGGCTTAAACTATGTATGAATGTTAAAAACGGCGGTTCTAAAAAAATCTTACTTTAAAGTAAGTATTTGGTGCCTGCTGCGTGGGTAACTAACTGTACAGTCGGCTCATAATATTTGTAGACAAAAAATTGAAAAGAAAGAAAAACTAATTTTGTTTACTTTTAATTGAAGATACCTAAGTATTTTTATAAACATGAACATTGAATAAAGCTATGGGCTTCAAACTTTCTGATCGTCTTAACAAGAAACCCGATTGGTGATATCCATATTAAAATCCACGTTTACGTATTACTAATTTATATAATGTTATATGCCTAATAAGCTTAATGTATTCAGTATTATGTGTGTAGGTATTGTGTTATGTGTACCTACGTATTGTATATGTTAGTAAATTGTGAACGTAAGTTTTTAGATTATCATCAACCCACGTTTAAAATTATCGCCCTTATCGATCTAGCCAATGGACTAAGGAAAATGACACTGATACTGGCTATTCCTCAAGGGGGGCCATTTTAAAGAAGAAGAAGAAGAAGATTAGCTAAATAAACTATTTATTAATCTGAGAGTGGAGTACTTAGCTTGAAGATTTAAGCTTCTATGTCTTTCCTAACCTAAATCAAGAAACCAATTCTGCTCTTTCGAGATGAATACGGAATTGAGGATTTCTCGTAATTTCTAAAATCAATTAACTGATTTATAATTAATTAATTGAATGTTACTATATCCTACTAATTACTATATGTAGGGTAGGTATCATCCCCTGCAAAAGGCGATAGAAATAGATTCACAAAAAAGTTATCTTTCTGCAGAGCGAACTCGTGTAATCGAGTCTGAAGCACTTGCCATCTGGTGATGATTTCATAACAGCATTATTCATCTCGCAAATGAATGAATGAATTATATTCATGTTACATGGTTCAAATAAGTGTGACTATGCTTACGAGTTTGTGCATTTTATTTTGCAAAACGTCTACGACTTATTTTAAATTTTATGGGATGATATCATAGTTCATACATAGGGTCTCCTAATAGATTTTTGCAAATTCTTAAAATACGTGTAGAAATTGTCCACTATGGTGACAAATATTACTATCTAGGTACCCTTCAATTTGTACTTACTTTCATATTTAATTTCTGCACCATTAATGTCGCGTAGGTATTAAAGTGTTAGCACTTTAATAAATAAAACATCATGGTTTAAAATCATACAATGTGTCAATTGAACATTTATATACAAATAAATAAAATTGAAGTGTCTGTTTGTATTTTGAAATAAACAGCTTTGCAATAAATGCATATGATAGTGTATACGGCTCCGTCATCAAAAAAATCTATTTTTCAAATTTTGCCTATATTTTGTCTATATTTCATTCTTGTTCCGGCCAATCTCCGAAACGGCCGGGCCTATTTCGACCGGAATTTCACTGGCAGATATCTGATGTTATAAGGAGTAACTTAGGCTACTTTTATCTTAGGATTTCGTTTTCCACGTTTCCGTTCCACGCAAATGAAGTTGCGGGCACCAGCTATTCGAAAATAAAAACATTGGGGAGTGCGTAATTCTTTACATTGAAATGTTGATGTCGGTTCTTCTTGGTAAGTTGGCACGGACAAAAATAACCATGAGCACAACAAGGTCCTCTGATGAAGTCCTGCAATTAAAGAACGCTGCTGTGATAAATAATGATTCATTTTAAACTTATGACCTCATCATTAATGGGAAGATAAAAAAAAATATTTTGTGCGTGTCTTGCGTGCATCTTCACATTGTGCCATATCGCTTTTATTCTTAGTGGAATTATTATTTTAAGTCGAACCGATTGTTATTTTTGGAATCATATAGAATTATATATTTAGCATCGTGTTTTTAATTACGAGAAGATAATATTTTAATATTTTTTATTTAATTATAAGGATACTTGATTCACGATCACGAATCACGTGCACCTCACAGTTAACCAACAGATACTATGCATGATGCATCACCTTTAAAAAAAAATCAGGAAATCTGTATAGACGGATTGATGGAAATGTTCGTTTTCAATATTATATTAAAGCAACAGTTTAGTAGAAACTAGTGCAAGTGCTAAAGTGCAAAAGGAAGTAGTAAAAGTAACAGAAACGTACATAATGATCTTAGGAATCAAATGTAGGGCATCCAGTGCATCTATAGTCTAGACTTCCTATATTGACGGAACCGTGGCTCATGTGCCAAGATACAGTTGGCGCCCGAGCCAGATGGTTAATCACTTGAGTATTTTAGTTGTCTGAGAGCTTATGCCCTCAGGCCTAACCTACTATAGGTAGGCTATAACCAATATCTACCTTCTCTACATTTAATTCTTATTTGAATTGATAGTTTTGGAACCTAATCAAAATAAGGTCAAAGATCTTTATTTACATTTTAACATCCTAGCTAATATTATAAACACGAAAGTTTAGGTTCTAGGCTACTTTTTATCTCGGAAAAGTACCTACAATACCCGTGGGATACTATAACTACGCGGGCGTGGAGCCGCGGGCAACATTTAGTTTTATTTAAAACTTCTTTTATTTGACAAAAATAAACTGCTAACTATGAAAGAGTCAAGCTGAAACATATTTTTGATTATTAGCACAATAATATAAATGGTACAATGGGTTGTGTAAACAGTGCATGACATCAGCTTGGCCGTTATAGAACTTGGCTAAGCGCCATCAGCTGATATGAATTTCTGTATCGGCCAAACTTATAAACACATGACTTTCATTTTATTAAAAACCGTTTTTAAAAACTATAATATGAATTGTGACAAACATAAGAAGTAAAAGTAAAAAAAATAATTTTTATATTTTTTATACATGAAAAACTTTTTTCTAATGTATGTGCTTTTATATGGAATAAAATTGTATCACAAAAATTTTCAAAAAAAAAAACGTACGAGTTGACTTGTACCATCGTGTAAAGTAAAAAAAAATACACCAATATTTGAGTACGACTGTACATTTGCAATTTTTAAAAAGAACAAAATGCGTCATAAATTAGCAGACATTTTATTTATATCCTTAAATCTGACCTTACGCATGACATAATACCCCGAGTCCTGACCCTGGCTGTTTTTACCTTACATAGAATATGAATCAGATTGAATAGTGTCAAGGTGTAGGAATAGGGAAACCACAACCTTCGAGAATGAAAAAAGTGATTCAAGAGGGATCTTCTTTTGAAATGATTGTTCATATGCTTTGCACATTATGTCATCGAATAACTGGCACCTGGTATTGTTTAAATCATTTATTTATCATCAGAATGTAGTATTTTACAAAGATGGAAAATTATAAAATATTATAGTGCTAGTACATTTTTTAATTTATTTATTCATTAAAATTATATAATTATTTTTTATGTAAAAGCTGCATAAAAATTGAAATTATAATTGAAAACTTTTTTTCAATATTCTTTTTTTGTTCGGAAATTTTCTCGCATAACGCTCTTGCCTCCTGGGTTTATTAAGCTGATTGTACACCCTAGTTGCATGCTTTGAAATTGCAAACTTTCACGTTAAATTCAAAAAAGATTGTTACTGGTTTATAGTAAATTCTATCAACTTTACAACATATCCTTAACGTGACTTGTAAATAAGTACAAGAAACCTCGAAACGAAGGTTACGAGAGAATATCGCTGTTTGGAACGAGGTGTCCTCTTAAATTACATAATCATCATGAACATCATCATTATTAAATTAATACGTGAAGCAAAACTTTAAGTACAGTTTAACGAGAATTGTGCGAATGGAGGAGTACGGCCATTTCTTTCATACAATTTCTGGTAAACTTTACCATTTTGGAACACGCAAATAAATTGCCTCAAGGTCCTCAAAGAGGGTAACTCTCGTTTCAGAGAATGTTCTAGATATTATTGTCAATTCTGCCAAAATCTTTAGATAGATCTTTAGATCCTCGTTTCACCCTGAAGGCGTCCACTGCACCGTGGGCCTAGCAGGAACATTTGACAGCGGCGTAAACGTAACGTTATCGAATGAGAATTGTATGAACATCTGTAAAAATCATGACAGCGCGCATACAAAATATTTCATGCGTTAACATTACGTTTACGCCGCTGTCAAAATATGTTGGTGCTATGCCCCCTGCACACGGGTGACGTATCAAGTGACTGCCTATTTAAAATATTGCACTGCAACATACTTTTTAATAGTTTCATCACTTCAAAGAGACGCAGCACTGATAACAAATAACACCACATCTATATTTATAAAAGGTGTTTCACGCCGTTTCGCAACTTCCTGACCCCTGAGTCAGAGAGGAACTCCTCTTGGTAGGTGTGCCAACTGCCAAATCTCAGACAGTTCCCCGCTATATATAATTGGCAAGTCTATTTTTAGCTATACTATAAGATTTACCTCCTCTATTGCTTAGTTTTCTTTTTCTATTTATGCCTCTTTTTAATATAATATTAATGTAATAATGTAATAGTGTAATATTAATGTAAAATGTATTTATGAGGATGAATGAACAATTTCATGACAATCTCAGTTTTTTTTGACCCAGATATCCGAAACAGACGATCATTCTTTTAAAGGAAGAAACGGTCCATGCAAATTTTGTCCCTGATGTTCCTTAAGGAGAAGTTCTTATTTGCTTTGAAGAAAAGCCATCAGTAGACACTTATAATGCAAGTACGAAGTAGCTGGTGACCGCAACTTCGTTTGCTTAAAACTAACGTAAAGGGAACCGTATTTTTAAACGGAACCCTATGATAAAAGTAGCCTAAATTACTCCTTAAAATATCAACTATCTGCCAGTGAAAGTCCCGTGAAAATCGGCCCAGCCGTCTCAGAGATTATCCGGAAGAAACAGACAGAGAGACGGACAGACAAAAATTGTATATAATATATACATATACTCGGTGTTTTTTCATTCAGTGTCCAAACTTTCAGGAGTGAATAAACTCTTGAATACAAGCAACTTTTACTATGAGATCAACTTTCCTACTTGAAAAAAAAACTGCTGTTTCCTACAAAAGGGCTACGGCATAAATAGCATTTTGTAGGATTGATTTTATTTTCAAGTAGGAAAATTGATCCCATAATAAAAATTGCTTATATTCAAGAGTATCCTCTCTCTGAAAGTTTGGACACTGACTGGAAAAACACACTGTATTTTCATATTATGCATTTAGTGAAAACCTGTACATTTTTAATTTCAAACAGACAATTCAATTTTATTTATTTGTATAGATTAGAAAATTGTCTACCTACCATCGTCGTTGGAATTGTATATTTTGTTTGAAAGCAAAATCGCACTGATAAAAATATTTCCACGATTTGAAAAACTTTTTTGGAAGTCGGTTAAAAAGCTAATCCATTCATGGTACGCGACATAAATACAAAACCATTATCTAAGTTAAACATTCAACTTTTGAACATGAAACGCTTTTTAATAAAACTAACATGGAGTCGCATAAACGCTGGAAACCAGTGTGACCTGTTTCGCTGCAGTAAATATATGACCTTGCCTCGAGTTTTACATTTTCGTCGGCACATTAATTCGGCTATCAAAACTCAGTGACTAGTGTACATTTTAATTACAAATTAAGGAATGGTGAGTAGCGTAGTAAAATTAAACAAGAGCTCTATACTATTAATGAATATACCCATTACCCATATTACGTGACTTTTTACCCATTTTTTACCCCCATTCCCCCACGGTGACCATCCTTAGTATAGGCCGAGACCTCCTCTTTTCCATTTCACGTAGAACTAATGGCCATCGCGCAAGATTTTCCTAGATGTTGACTACGTGACAAAAACCTAAAACCGCCTCCCTCCACCCGGTGACCAGTTAGTGACCGGTGTTAGTATTTTGAAGACCACGTCGTCGTCTTCCTTGGCACGTGGGTGCCCTCTCCTCTGGCTGCGGTGCAGCGGCGCAGCAACGCGCGCAGGCAAATTCGAGGCAGCGGCCTTAAGGTGAACGCGTACCTAGACGCGCCGCAGAAGCCGCACGCGCCGCATTGGCTTGGCGAAATACGCGCCGAACGCGTCGCAGGAGCTGAACGCGCCGTACGCGCAGAACGCTCTTGATCTTAGGGCCGATTTACATTTCAATAAGTACAGTAGCGAGTTAACTTGCGTCATCGGCGAGTTATGTTGTTATTATCGTTTGAACGGCAAAAGCGAGTTAAGTTGTAAGTTGTTAATTAAGTTGACTTAAATAGATCGCCATCCTATTTTTCGGCGAGTCCAGTGCGAAGTGACCCCCCCCCCCCCCCCCCCCTCTCGCGTCTCCCCCACCCCGCCAACTTAACTCGCCAGCGTGTAGACGGCCGGGTTTAGTACAGTCCATAAGTTTGCGGACAGCGGCCGCGGTAGTGGTCATGTGTTATTGTCGTGTAAAAATGAAGTGGTCTGATAATACTACCTTTGCATTTGTAGAAGAATACCTAAAACATGAGTGCTTATTTAATTCAAAATGTAATAATTACCGCAATAAAGTAGCTATAGATGCGGTAATTATTAAAATTTGTGAGGTTATGAACATAAGTGGTTTTGGCCCAAAAGAGGTTATCTCAAAAATAAAAAGTATCAGGTCGACATATAGCCAAGAACTTAGAAAAATAAGCGATTCCAATAAAAGTGGAGCAGGAACAGATGATGTTTACATACCAACATTGAAATGGTTCACATTATACGATGATGTCATGAAAGATAAAAATTTAACACCAAAAGAAAGTCAAAGTAATTTGGTAAGTAGACTGTTTTATTATTTCGGGTACATATTTATTATTTCGGTAAACATATATTTAATGATTCATTCTTAATTGTCAATTCACGGAGCCATCTCCAACAAAATAGCTAGCGTAATTATCGCGCACCATACGGGCGTCCTCTGAGGACCGATTGCTATTGCTTCTAGGTAATTGTATGAGACCATTGCTTGGCACATCTCTCCAATTACCAAGTTTTATTTGGCCAGTGTTGATATCTTCTTCGTCGATTGTTACAGAGTCATCCACATTTTTTAAATACCTGAGCCAGTTATGTAAAGCACAGCAAGCCTTTACAATTTTTATAACATTGTCTGGATGAAATGGTAGAGGTTTTTCAAATATTCTAAAACGACTAACTAGAATACCGAATGCATTTTCAACTATACGACGGGCTCGAGAAAGTCTGTAGTTGAATACTATCTGAGTAGTGGTCATATTACCGCTTTCGCCATACGGCTTCATTAAATAAGTTTTCAACGGAAAAGCATTGTCCCCCACAATACAGTGAGTCGCTGGTAGCATACTTTCCAATCGATTGCTGATGCTACATCTTTGAAACACGCCTCCATCGGATAATCTGCCGTTGCAACCAACGTCGATATATAAAAATTTGTAGTCATAGTCAACCACAGCCATGAGCACTATGCTATTTTGATGTTTGTAATTATAGTAATAGCTTCCTGCTTCAATGGACGCCTTTATTACAATATGCTTTCCATCGATAGCGCCATAAAATCTGGGTAAGTTCCATTTATTTTCAAAACCATTTGCAATTTTTGTCCACTGGTTTTCATCACTAGGAACCTAGGAAAGGAGACTGCAGTGAAAGACGTCCACCCGTCGACGAGTCTATCAGCCAAGAAGTTCCAGAGTCTAGCAAAGATTCTAAAGATACACCCATTACACAAGAAGCTGCTAAGAAACCTGTGTATAGTCGCAAAAGAAACATCAAATATTTAAAAAACTTGGTGGAGAAAGTCAAAGCTGTTGAAGATATGGTGCAAACTCCAACGGTAAATAACGAGTTCGATATTTTTGGGAGAAGTGTCGCTGCACAATTAAATGCTATGCCTCTTTTGCTGGCATTACAAGCGCAATCACATATTCAAAATTATCTAACATCTCTTCGTATGCATATTATAGCGAATCCGTTAAACCTTCAAGCTTTTTCCCCATCTCCACCGTCATTCACGACATATATTTCTTCGCCTTCACCAACAGTAAATAGCTCCGTTTCAGGAGTTTCTTTAGACAATAACACTAAAGCGAATCTCCAAGCACATCCTCCCCCACCAGCGTCACCAGCAACATTTAATGTACCTTCACCAGTGGGTCCAGTGGTTATAAATAGTACAGTTTTAGAGAGTAACTATGACGAATCTATAGGTGATCAACCTCAAGATCTACAAGGCGATTTAATAGAATTGGCTATTATCAACACAATAAACAATTGACTGACTTATGTTCTAGATGCCTTAAGTTCTATTCATACAATTGTAGTTTGTATGTTTATACCCACACAAGATATTAAGATATTGAATCAATCCAAACTTTCTATAGCCAGGGTTTTTAAAATAAATATTTTAATTCGAATAATAGTTTTTTATTTCTTACCTGTATATAATCCTCGAGTGCCTTGTAAATTGCATCACACACTTCAGAAATCATGTTTGATATACTAGATTTCGATGTTCTGAACATGTGCGCTAAAGTACGCAAACTAGTTCCATTAGCAAGCATGTACAGTATAATTTCTAATTTCAATTTAGCCGGTAAAGCACATCTCATGAACGTATCCGATCTCTGAATCGTAGGCATAATTTTATCTAATAAAAAAAGAAATGAAGGCTCAGTCATTCGTAGAGCATATCTGTATTCAACTGTGTCTTCTTCAGACAATTCTTTTAGAAGGCTACTGCTGACACCACGTTCCTTTCGAGCAATCCACTTTCTTTCCCACATTCGTGTGGGTCTATTCATTTCTATTACTATTTCATTCTCAATGTGTTGTAAAAGTATTGTTACTATATCTCTTAATACGAGTATAGCACGTAAATTTGTGTCGAATAATTCAACGTCCATTTTTTGGATTAAAACTGACTCAGAGGAGAAAAACAACCGGCACGACTAATCCTATTCTCATTGCGGCAACTTATGACTACTATACTCGCCTACGAAAGGACGCAACTTAATACTTAACTGACTGATTTATTAACTCGCTACTGTACTTATTGAAATGTAAATCGGCCTTTAGAGCTTATCAGAGACAGAATGCCAGTGTTGCCAGCAGAGCGACTAATTTCTTACTGCCGTGTGCCTGCCATAAGTCCTTATCCTTCCCTATCCGTCCTTAATCCTTCCTTTTAAGGAAAAAACTATCTACCTATGGCTACCGCAGCAAATAAAATAAATAAAACATAAAGCTTATCACAAAAAAAGAAGTCACCATCACAAGTGATAATTAAACAAATATAAATATGTATAACGAAGTGAAAAACATTGTTTCTAATTTCCGTAAAACACGGTTACACTGTCGTCGTACGTCACTGTAACAATGACGTGATCCGCGCCGCGCCGCACTCGCCGCCCGCATTGAATGCGCTTATGACGTGATCCGCGCCGCGCCGCACTCGCCGCCCGCATTGACTGCGCTAATGACGTCATCCGCAAGCGCTGGTGGAATCAGCATATCTACAGCATTTCACTGAAATGCGATTCGTGCGGCGCGGAAAGGTGCACGGCGTTGCATACGATTTCATAATATAAAGATTTATAAAATGCGATGACTGCGGCGCGTTCGGCTCCTGCGGCGCATCTAGGTGCGCGTTCACCTTTATAGTTTGTAGCGGACCAATTAGCGCCACAATCCGGGACCTTTAGTCAAGATGCATTCGATAATCGCGTTATCAAAGTTTTTTAAGATCGGCGCTATATATACAACATCTGAAATTCATACAAGTGGGCTTCGGCCTGACCGAGCATACCACCCCACTCGGTCGGAGATATCCCTTTGGGTCTTCAACTATTCCCACAAGTTCATGGCTCTAACAATATATTATAATTTATAATTTACCATGATGCTCTTGAAGCTATCGGTTATTTTATTTCATCTGATATGGAAGGAAAGCGCCCAGCTTTCTCGACTTCTCTTGTCTATTTTATCTCTGTCGCACATTACTGTCCCACTCCCACACTCAAGGCGGTTCGGTTTATGAATGGAGTAATATAATATGTACGACATAGATTTTTATGTATGAAGCTGTTTACCTTGTTACACAATACGCCTGCCATTACGTTATGTGGCTCATTAACTAATATGGCATAATAAATGAAGATAAAGTTTACTTGAATACAGTTGATATTTAAATTATAATTTGTAATAGGCCTTACAATGTACTCTTGTGCTAGGTCTGCACACTGAACCGCAATTCTAGTCCCTATGACTCGGTAATAAAGTTCAAAACTGGACCTGTCCGCGACTGTACATTCAAATTGGGTATTTGCCTACGTGTGTTTTAAAACATTCAGAAATAATTAGTTATTACAACTTGATAAAAGTAAAAAGAATTAAGATTTTATGTGTGTAATTAGGTACTATTTAAAGTTACAAGTTGGAATTTAAGCTTTGCTGTCATAATCGTAGGCGTATCCAAAGCTTTTCTCAGAGCGAGAGCTTTGCTGCGGAATATAAAGTAAATAAGCTTTGGAATTTATTTCAACCTTCTGTATTATTTTTGTACATCGACCTTCGATACTCGCGAATGCGTACGATTACTGTACTACACTACAAAGGACAAGCTCATGCTCCGTACAATTTTGGCCCACGACGTCAAGAAGCCGGCCTACGAAAAAAAAAGTAACTTATAAGACTCATAGTTTCATAGTTCATAGTTCCACTCAAAAACTTGCATCCTGTTTTTTTCACCAGTAATTAAACCAGTAATCCTAGAGTAAATATTCATAATTCAGTTCGATTTCCTCTAACAAAGCTATTACATTTTTTTTCCTACTTGACATCGTGGCCCAAAATGACCTTGTCCTTTACATTTAACTAGATATTGCGCGTGACTTCGTACTGTTAGGCGGCCGTCCCTGTTTGACTTTAAAAAAAAAACTACACTTTACACTAATTTACTTTATTTGAATAAAACACACAAACTACACAAAATCCTACGGGGACCTTACATTTTATCGCGGCCTATGTGTAAATCCAAAGCCTAAACCACAAACATGGTAGTGACTATACCAATTTTCATTCGGTTCGGTTCGGACTCTAATATACGGTCCGGCCGTTTTCCTTCAGTTCCTGACGATTTCCTTCAGTCACAGACGATACGATTTTGCAGCCTGATCGGATGCAAAATCGTATCGTCTGTGGGCAATTTCGAGATCGCATCAGGCGGCCGGATGGACTGAAGCGATGACCCAACTGACGGCCGACATGACGTCAGTTGGGTCGGATGCAATTTTTTTCCGTGTAAGTGCTCGATACTGACGTCAGTTTCAGTTCTAATTGAAACGATCGGCCTCTCGTCTGTGTGGGCCTGAAGATAGCAGGGTACACTGATATAGGCAGAGTGAGGAGTAAAAATAAAAGACGTATTGAGGAGAACTTATTAGTAGTTTAAGCTCTGGAATATCATATGTGTCTACTTTTATCGCGAAATAGAATAATGTTCCCGTGGGATACTGTATTCACGCCGAAGGATCCGCGGGCAAAAGCTAGTTACTAAATATAACTATTATATGCTCGCGGCTACGTAAGTTTTACTTGTTACGTTCCTTAAATATCTGCAGGAAACTGCACTGTGGATTTCACAAGCAAACAGCCGACACTGAACAGGTAAGCCGAGAATAAAACAGCGTGGGCGCGGTCGAGCACTTGACATAACCTATTAAACCTGGCGCCAATCATCTTTCACTATCAACTATTATCTTCATAAGCAAATATCTGGTAAATAACGTGTTCCAATATTAACTATGCTGTAGTTAGTTATGCCCAAACATGATCGGATCAAGACTATCTGTGGTTTCTGTGAATAAAAATTACTAATAAAGTTACATTCAAATTCTCAAATTGAAAAGTTTTAGAAGTCTTTGGAATATTTTTAATTGAAGGCCGGATAGTCTAATAAATCTCCTTTCCCGCATCGAATGATGCTTAGGGGTCGTCCATTAATTGCGTGAGACGTTTTATACCCACTCTCCTCCCCCATGGTAACATATCGCCAGATTCGCCTCCCCTTCCTAAAATCTCATGTTACATTTTTCAAAAGCTTTATATCGTGTATAAATTAGAAATGTGTTGTTTTATTAGAAAAAAAAAACACAATTAGTATCATTATTTTTGTAAAGACTAGTACAGACTAGTATTTGAGATTATTCTAACAAGCAACCGCGCAAAATTGGATTTTCCAAACTTTTGAATTTAACCTAGTTTTCTCGCATTTTGAGACTATTTTTGCCGGAAAAAATTCGAAACATTTGGTGAGATTCGGCTGGAACCCTCTTCTCCCCCCCTAAATACCTCGCGTAATTTATGGACGCCCCTTATTGAATATTGATTATACAATCCGCCTTTTAAAAAGTTCTTTAACTATATGAAACTCTCGACTCACTAAGATTTTTATAAGGAAAATCGGCCGTGGTGGTCTTGTAATGGTACAAATAGTACTAGACACCAGTCCAATAGTCGTGGGTGGGACAGGATCAGCCCACGCAGACAGTCACTGGCCAGCACTCAGTAGAAATCAAAGGCGCTTTGCAACATGCAAATGTCAAAAGCTCAAAGCAATGTAGAACACTTTGCAAACAACCACGACGACTTCCTTATCGTCAGATAATGTGCTCTATATCCGCAATTAAGGCTGGGACTATATTGTCCGGAATCCGGTAGACCGGGGAAAATTCAAAGCATTGAAAATAGAACTCTGTGTTAATCTACTAAAACTGAAAATCGAACACACAAGTGTCGAATCAAATGTCAATGTCATATATAACAGCTCGACACTCGATATTTCGAGTTCTATTTATAGTGCTCTCAATTTTCCCGGACCGCCGGATTCCGGAACATATAGTTATATCCAAAATAATATGCTTTCAATAGCATAGGGACTGTTAGTTGGAACTTGGAGCAGATGGTGAATTTTAGAATGAAGGTTTGAATTCCTTGAGGTTATTACTTCTTTTTAAAAAATCTGATCGTAAACTAAGTGCATGGATGGATTTAACGCAAGCTAAGCTAATTGTTTGCTCTCCCGCGTAATAACGCGGGAGAGCAAACAATTATAATATTTTTACTTGCAGAATATATAGCAAATGTATTTATGCAGAATTATAGTAATTATACTATTGAGAGCACGTCCTACGTGTTATCTCCTGAGGTGTGACATTCCACCTGTCTGAAGCATGACTGATGACAATATGATCCAGATGCCACTGTGAAGTCCACCTTATCTTAATTACAATAGACTGAAAATCGTTGAGGTTCATCAGGAGATGGCCATGATGACGGACAACCTGATGCTGTAAAGTCAACCTTATGCCAATGAAAGAAGGTTTATAATCAGATCTGGCTATGTGATCATTAGATAGAACTGAGAAGATTATTTGATTGGTATCGGTAATTAGGACGATGTCTTTCTGAATGTACTCATGTGATAAACACTGATGAACTACAAGGAGTTTATCAGTTCAAAGTTATTCTGTCAGACTATTGTCCCATCATATCGCTCTAGAACACTGCTCAAGCAGATAAATTTAGGGGTAACCAAGAGGCAATAACCATATACCAATTTGATACAAAATATATAAAATACCTAGTTACAAGACAATATTTATTTTCAATAACGACAATTTTTATTTAAAAAAAAACTATTATATACCCGCCTACCTAATTATAGTAAAATGTTTTCCGGGCTGTTATTACGAATCTATTGGTACCTCATTCATTAAAATCGGATCAGTAGTAGGCGCTACGGTGGAACAAACATACATAAATAGTAAATACATACATACGTAATATATAGACTGTCAAAATCATTACCTTTCCTTTTGACTTTGCCGTAGGCGGGTAAAAAGGAGTAGAAGCAGCAGAAACTCTAGAAAACAGTATTGTACGCTGGCTCTCAGACTGTGATGTCACAGAGTAGAAAATTTATAGTGTCTAGACTCTAGGCTAGTGTCAACTGTCAATTAAGATTTTTCAACTCTTTATTCAAGGATAAAGGTAACCCAGGGGCCAGGAGTATGGAGAATTCCTTTCCTTACTCCTTAATATGTCATCAGATGTGTAAAAATGTTTACAGTTATCTGCTGTTTGCAAAACTGTTCTGAACTTGACCTGATATTATTCAATTATTATTATCATCAGATCATTTCTAGACGCCTGATGTCACCACTCAGATTGGATATCTTGCTCTAGAAATAGTAATATGTATTATTATGTATTATATGATTTACCATCGTCACCGATCAGTAACGGTCCTACTACAGGCTACGATTCTTTTCTCAATGTTAGGCTGGGACTATATTTTGATCCGGTTCCGAGTAGGCCGGGGAAAATTCAGAACTCTGCGCTAATTCAATGGAGCTGAAAATCGAACACTAGTGTCGAGTCAAATATCAATGTCATTGAAGACAGCTCGACACTCAACACTTCAATTTTCTTCTATATTATTGTATATTAGCGCGTATATTATCTGTATTAGCGCAGGGTTCTATTTTCAGTGCTCTGAATTTTCCCGGACCTGCCGGATGCCGGATCATATAGTCCTAGCCTTAGAAGGTTTAGGCAGTAAACAATGCCTGCTATGGTAGTCGGAGATCCCTTCAGGATCCCCAAACACGCTACCTTCATTTTGTTCACGGGTTGAGCGGATGAGCCCCCAGATTCAATAACAGTAAGTTACCGTAACTTACAGCAGACAGACTTTCGGAATTCTGTAACGATTGTTAAATTAAGTGACGCTCAAGTCACGTGCTGTCTTTGTCATTTCGGCTAGCAGAGACAGCGCCAGACTGCGAATAGGAGGGTTCTTAATTTTGATTATCGTTTCAGTATTCGGCCGTAAATCTCATAGTAGGTAATCTTACGATGTTTATGAATTGTGACGCTGTTTCAGCATCAGTATAAACGGATAATTCTTTTCTTCGATTACAAGTTTTCTCATGATAATTTTCCTTCACCGTATAATTAGCATTCTTAACTTTAAAAGGATATATTTTCACTCTTCGTTTAGTTTCCTATCAACAACGCCAAAAAATAATAGTTTAGTGTCCATAAAATAATGTGTAAATATACATGAGGTTACATCACACAGCCAGAAGGTGTCCGCGGACTTATCGTAGGACGTCAAAAAGTTAACTTCCTTAGCGTCACAGACTACAACTAATATATCCATGGAACGAGTACTATTAATACTCCTCTTATCTAGATTTACAGTGTTTTGTTCGTCTCTACTCTCTACCATAGCTTAATTAAGTATCGGCCAAATACTGGAACGATAGTTAACGAAGTCACATGCTGTCCGTCATGTTAAAAGATAGATGAAAATGTCGTAGCTACTATCTGAGGGTTCGTATTAATTTGTTTGCATTCATTGCCATGGTATAAAAGAATATTGTATCATAAACCTTTTGACTGAATCCCTTACTTTTGAACAATAGAAGCAATGAACGAATGCGTTATGTTAGTCATGTAGTATAGGTACTAGTTCCACTATACAATAAGTACTTTAATGAAGTGCTAATTGCTGAAAGGAACGATGCCCTCTCTCGATGCCTCTCGCTGTGCGATGAATGAATGATAAAGATAATTGCATTAAATTAGGTATCATTGTTTGTCTGAAAAACGCCTACGAGTTTAGTAGAGAACTTGTAAAGATCTTGTGTTTGATTCTCGTCCATTTATTGTAGTTGAAGCACCATATTTAGCAAGCTAAAGCTAGTAGGCTATCGTAGCTTATCACAGTCTGATCTTCCACACTTTAAAAAAAAGCCTGATTCCCGAAACAAGGCTCCAACTCCTCCTCCAGTGGCAACATGAAAGGCGATAGTGATGGTAGAGCCCCCCTCTACAAAATACAAAGGGCGGAACTTCCACCAACAGCTGTTTTTATAGTTTTTTAATAAGAAAGATTTGAAATTAAGATCATTCTTGAGACAGACGTATGTGCGAGAGAGAGAGGGGTTGCGTGCAAAAATAAACGAAAATAAGCCGATGATGTCATGCCGTAAGACGAATAGCGGTCAAGGCAGCTCTGAATATCGGTTTGTTATGGATTTACTGAGAAATCTGTGAAGCAAATTGGCACAATAATATATGAAGGCGTTGGTTTATCAAGGGCAAGGGCAAAATATCAGTAAAAGTGAGATCAGGGGGCCTAGCAGGAACATTTGACAGCGGCGTAAACGAATGAAATTTGTTTGAGCGCTGTCATGACTTTGACAGACTTTGAGATTTTCATACAATTCTCATACGTTACGCCGCTGTCAAATGTTCCTCCTATGCCCACAGGCCAAAATTAACGAAAACAAATTGTAACTTTAAATTAGACTTTTGTCACTCACTGAGGTATTTCCGGTCGGCAGTGGGCGACTAGTGAGTGTTGAAACCCGCCCCCACGCGTGTCCTTTATAGGTAAGGCATTTTATGACAAATTCCCAAGGTTTTATGGCGATTCGATGGTCTAACATCCCACGCCACTCCACATACCGCACACCACACCATGTGATCATAAATATTACCTATTGTACCTAGTCATCAGATGGTGGTCGCAAACTAGCAAACAAGTGATCGCAAACCAAAAAAAGTGGTCGTAAACTAGCAAATTGCCTATTTTTTCATGTTTAATTAAATAAAAAATTAACCACTAACACTCCCACTTAATCTTTTTGAGTTTAATAAACTTAATTATATTAGCAATGATTATACTAAAAAAATTCTAAATAAATCGTTCATTTTTTATAAAAAATCGTATCTTAAAGTTGTGAGCCTCGCAAATCGGTCGCAAACCGGCGAAAAGGCCCTACATTGTCACAGTGACGAGTAAGTCGCCACGCGAACAGGGGCCTTACTCCCGAAACTGATACGATTTTGATTCTGATCCGATGTCGATTTTGATTCTGGATGTCGATTTTGATTCAGTTTCGATCCTGATGCGTACTCCCGAACAAAATCAAATCGAAATCAAGATCGCGTTGAGATCGTGTCTTATCAGCGTCGTTAGCTGTATTCGGTTGCTGACGTCACGTCCAGAGTGTAAACAAGTTGCAGCTGAGTGAAGTCTATGGCGAAGATTGATAAAAGTATGAAAAAATTATATATTTTTCGCTTTAAATAACATTTTGTGTATGTTTATTCAAATTTATAGCCACAATCTCATGCAATGGTAGGTTTTTAAAGGTTATTTTTCTAAAAAAAACTGACAGTAATTAATAGTTTTGAAATTCCCGTTTAAAATCTTTGAAATACTGTCAAATGTCAAAGTCATATTTTGATTTATTTTGTCAGCAAAACTCAAGTGTTGTGCACAAAACACATTCATTAACTACGGTAATTGGTAGTATTGTAAAAAGGTAGTTAATTGTTAATTTTGGTGAAAATATAAGTGGCATGTTTAATGTAAATGATATAATAACAAATTCGTGTTTGGTGTTTACATTTAGAAAACCCGAGCATAGTAACAATGTCAACATACGACTTTTTATAACTATTTATTAACTTTGTTTTAACTAAAGACAGATTGAAACAAACGAAGTCTTCATAATGGATAATGGAAATGATACTCTAATATAGATCATATTATTATGTAGACTTCATTTGTCTCAGTCCCTGTCATAAGTGAAAATAGAATACATGAATTAGCGGCCAAATGTGTAAACAAATGGATGAAGGTTTTAAATAACTTTACACAGGTGATATAATTTCAGTGAGTCGGTTTCTTCATATGAGTGCGAAATATGCGACTCATACGTCAAATAAATCATATTTAAGGCGATAATTACATCAAAATTCCTCACAATCCATGTCCATTGCTAATGTGTTGAAGTTGGTGAAATCTTCGTATATTTGTCATTTCCCGAACGCGTATTCTATTAGCTCCTTCAATAACATTAAATAATGCTGCAATACTAGAGTAAAAATCACGGTATTTAGTTCAAATACACTAAAACAAGCAAACTCGATACTGTAAATGAGACCTCTTTAGCTATCGTGTAATTTGACGTTTGTTTTCGATCCTGCTATTCGATTCTCAGTCGATTGATTTCGTCGGGAGTACCAAAAGTAACGATCAAACGAGCCTCTCGATCCAGGTTAGTTGTAAATTGAGCCACCGCACGATCGTGCGCTAGTGTAGATATCGGGAGTATCAAAAGCTATTGAGATCGAACTGATTCGATTCTCGATTGTGTCGGGAGTGAGGGGGCAGGAATATTGTGAAGACAACTACTAGTTCCAAATTCCAATGGACAATGGTAAAAGCACGAAATATAAAACACAAACAAGCCACAGGAATTACGAAATAGGTACTAGCTTTTGTAATTTGTTATCGATAAAAAGTTGCAATTAAAGCTGCAAATTCATGATAAAAATTTGTTTAATATTAGCTGTCAATTCTGTATACAGTTGTAAAGAAACGGCAAACGTACAAAAAAAACTGAGGCAAAATACTTGATTAATGCACATTTAATACATAATTATTATCTGTGTAGCTAATTACTAACTATTTTTTGCTCAGATTCATATCTGAATCACATACACAATCATAATGTTTTAAAACAGTTTTCCGTGTTTACACAGAAACTGCAATAAAACATTATGGTACTAAATTGCTACACGTCGCATATACCTACTTACATTATTATTTATCTATTCCATGGCGGTGATTTATTTCTATAATAACATAACTACCTATACCTAACCTACAAGTTTTGTTAAAAAATATATATATAAGCCAGTTGAAAAATCTAAAAATATACACAAAACCCTCTTTCATAATAATTTTAATACAACATAACATTTCCGTCTACCTACTGTTTTGTCTACAGTCCGTTCAGAGTAATTTTATTTCTGACAGGACCTTTATGCCGTCGACATAAGGATCACTCTCGTAGGAACTCGGAAGCAAAATAACTATGAACGGACTGTACGATAAGCACGTGCTGTGACAAATATGGCCTAATCTCCAATACAAACTTCACAACTTATATTTAGCTTTATCTTCCCGTCCAAAAATAAAATAAAAAATATGGTTATTGTTAAAATGTGAATAAAAATAGAAAAAAAATGTGTTGGTTTTGTAACAGAAGGCGTGGAGTTAGTAAAAGGGATACCTATAATTAATCTTGCGAACAAAAAATAAGTTGGCGACTGCACATGAGCATACTGTATTACTGAATTTGGCAGCGAATTAATATGTTGGCGACTTAATTACTAAACTGGCGAAAGCACTCAGGTGACAAAAATACAAAAATCGGCAGATAAAAAGTGGCGAAATTTAATCCAAATTAGCACCGAAATTTATAAGTTGGCGACTTAATTTCCGAGTTGGTGATTATTATACGATGTAAGCAGCTATTAAACCAGATTGGGTTTATCAAATGGCTGCTAAAATTCAATTTACAGGCTACGGAAAATCGCATTTTTGGATACTGTTGGAGTTTGTTTTCCTTTGGTATGGGTGTCGTTTTGAAAGTTTTTGGGGGTTCGGAATAATCTAAAAATTAAATCCATTTTGAAATTCCAAAATGGCGTACATTTTTTTCATTAAAATTAATATGGGTGTCCTTTTCTAGGTTTCTGGGGGTGGTGAATATAAAAGTGTCTTCCAGTTTCAATTTCCAAAATGGAGAATTTTCATTCTTCGTTAAAATGACATGAGTACTAATTTAAAAGTTGTTTCGGATGCTGATTAGGATTGATAATTATTAATACAGTATGTTATGTAGTACCAGCTATGTAAGCTATAGAAATTTTAGCAAATTAGATTAGTAAGAGTTTTTTTAGAAAATACGTGGTTACTTACTTAGGGGGAAGAAATTTTCAATATTTTTTCAGTAGGATGCACTGTTTTCTAGATAGAAGAGATTATAGAAAAAAATATGGCAATGTCTACTTTGAGATACGAGCGATGTATGAAGCTATAGAAATGTTGGAAAATTTAGGATTTTCAAATTTCTTTTTCTCCCATCATGAAGAAAATATGTGCTTGCGGGGTTACTAAGGGAGAGGAAATTTTTAGGATAATTTTTTCAGTATAGCACTATTTTTTAGATAGAAGAATTACAGAAATTAAAATATATCCGCCATTTTTAAATTTCAAAATAAATGTTTTTTTTGTAATTAACATCCCCTAAACCTAGAAAAGGACACCTAGATTAATTTTATTAAAAATAAATGTCCACTATCTTTGAAATTCAAAATGGATATCATTTTTATATTCAGCACCCTTAAAAACCTCGAAGGCGACACCCGTATCAATTTAACAGTAAAATAAAAATTCGCCATTTTGTAAATTTCAAAATGAATCTACACATTATGTACACACTTTTTTTTTATTTCCTTTCTTTTCCTTCTTTACCTTTTTTTGTGTGCGCTCATTTTGCTACTTATTATGTTTTTTTAATTACCTACATCAGGGAAAATATATGTGCCTATTCTTAAATTAAATGTGTACTCTCAAATTGTCGCCAAGATGGTTATTTGTTCGCTAAAATAATATCTGTCTGCCAGTTTGGAATATTCAGTGAAAAAAACTAGTATTAATAATTAGTCACCAGATTTGAAATTTTTTGTACCTTATATTCTTTCGCCAACTTTTTAATTTAGTATCCAATATTCGTTTTTTTCACACTCAAAATTTGATTGTTTTGTCGCAAGTTTAAATACATGCCTTAGTAAAATGTCGCAGTTAAGAATAGTTATAGAATAGATACCGTCGCGTCGGCGTTACATCTGTGGGCTACTGTGCAACAATGTTACATTTGTAGATACTGAAATAACATTGTAGTGGTGTTCTTAATTTATTTGTGTAATAAACACAAATAAATTAAGATAATATTTAATATCAATATCGATTTAAATCTCACTTTATCTTAACAGTCATAGCTAAAATACATCTAAATACTTATGTAGTAAACAAAATATTATATTATATAATAATACATATACATATATTTTTGCACTATTTAATATTTTTTTAAAATTCTATTTCAAATCTTTTTTTAAATACTGTTATGCAAGATTTAAAAGGGTTTTACAAGCAAAAGGTTTTAAAATACCATGGCATTTTATCGATAACGATGAAATATTATGCCCTCTTCACTAGTGCTAGTATTTATTGGAAAAACAACTTTATACGAACGTGTTAAAGTTTATTTTTGTGTAAACAGCAACTCTAAGGTAATTGACACCATTGTCAAGATGAGGTAACCGCTAACCAGGCAGGAGGATATCATGACCATGATTTTATCAACCGAGAGAATTTCACACAGTTAACGGCGTCTCAAACGCTTCTTAAAGTGAAGGGCTAGATAAATGACAGCTGCTTTTTATGACAAGGATATATGATTGGGAGACTCTTAATTTAAGAAACGTTTAAGCGTTCGTTCAAAAAGACCTAGGTGTTGCCTATTAATTATTAGATATCTGAGTATCCTGGTGTTTTAGAAAAGACGAGTTTTGCAGTAAGAGAAAATGGACGCTATGATTTGCTTAAGTACCTACTTAGGTGTGTGTATGTGGAAGCACCAAAAGGAGATTTCCGACCGAGGCCGAGGCCGTGCCAGTATCGTGTAAACTGTAGTATAAATAATAATTCATCAGTATTGTAATGAGACGTGACAATCAGTCGTCTCACTAGTAAGGTGCGAGATGACCAGTGTCTGACGTCTCCCATTAACACTATGCAGCTTCTATGCTTCCTATTTAGGGTTACCAGATGGTCGGGATTCGTCTGGATTGACCCGACATTTCATCTGATGTCCACAATCCTGACGAATTACAAAAATCATACTTGTTCGTTATAACTATAATATCTCCCCAGCTCCGATTTCGGTGACGGTGGTCGGTTTCATTGAAACCAGGCCAGTTACGCAGGAATAGTTTTATAGTGCCCAAGTGTGTGCGCAGTACACAAGAGCACTCTTTCTTCCATTACTCTCATAACCGACTGGGACGGATAACCGACACGAGAGATCAGGCGCAGGTCCGACTTTTTACATGCCCATCCGACGCATGCATCATCTTTCTTATCAGACAATCAGTCGAGAGCCAAGCTCTAACCACTAGACCACGGAGGCTGTTATAAGTATATGTACACCTAATATCTATGTATGTCATGCATTAGACTCATATAAGCAACAAAGATTCAAAAGTGAACTTTGAGCAGCTAGCCGTTACGAATGCTTGGCAAACGGGACCTATCGAAAAGTTAAATTTTTGAAAAAAGTTAAGAAAATTCAGCGTTTATTAATAGATCATTTTAGCAACCTTTAATAGCATCACCAAAGTTATCAAAGTATGATCCTGTGGATCATTTTTGGAATGAAATATATCTTGAATTTTTCAGGCAATTCCGTCATATCTCTCATATCGTTAGGGTCAGCTTACAACGAAAGGAAACGATACGCAACGTGGCGCTGCAATTTCAAAATAATGATTCCAATTTGAACTTTATTCAATACACGAGAAGATACACGTTTCATTGCAAGGGCGGCGCCGCGCTACGCAGAGCGGTGCAGTTTGACATTCGAACTCTTACAATTAAACGTGTATCGTCTTGTGTAGTGAATAAATTTAAAAATGCGGGGCAGCGTCCCGTATCGCCTCGTTTCGGTCTGAGCCGACCCCTAGCTTAAATCACTATTATGAATTAAAATTACGTCAATCATAATTAAAATATCCTTAATCATTATTATAATTAGTCGATGTAGTATTAGCATGGACCAATAAATGGTATTAGCTACTGTCAGTTATATTAAATACTGAGTAACTAATTAGTAATTACTAGCTAAAACCGAACAGTACTATTCTATAGGGACTACCTACATATATTTGGATTTTATTTTGAAGATAAATGTATTTTAACCGACCCTATTGAGTAGAGAAATGGTTAAAATTTCAGCCAAATTTAAAAGGGGAATTACTTAGAAAATAAGTTTTATGTCATACTTTTTTGTGCATTTTTACCTACTTTTAAAGTTTATACTCTAAAGTTTAGAGGAAGACAGACAAGTTATAACATTTTGTATTTTTTTGCTTCCTTTAGCAAATGAAGAATCATTAACCTTGGTAATTTCAAGTTATAATTAGTTTTTGAGCATAATTTGTAGTCTGTATGTAGTCTGTGTCTGTATGTAGTCGTTTTTGCGAATATTTAAATGTGCATAAAATTTTACTTAATAAAGTTTTTCCGATATTTTTTATATTTCTTATAACTGAACCCTAATTGTTTCAGGTAACATAAAACAAAGATGGCGACGAAATCGTACAGCAAGCACAAGGAGTACAAGGAGTTCTCGAGCAGCACCAAGGGCTCCATCCCGCCCTACACCGATGAGCAGTTCGGTGAGTGACGTCATCAGCAACAGGGAAAAGGAGCAGACGGATCCCCTGATGAAATGCGATTACCCGACAAGTATTATGTTTTCTATGTTCCTGGGTCATGGATATGTATAATATATAAAAATCTTAAATATGTATCTAAATAGTATAAAAGTATATTAGTTGGTACCACAAGTTCTTCGAGAACTTAGCACGGGACCAGATTAAAGTGGTGTGGAAGCGTCTATAGATATAGTATATTATGTTGCGACTTGCGGGCCGCCCATGGACACCAAACAACACCCAGGTAAGAGCACAAAGTAAAATTATGTGCTAGGACTTAGGAGTCTAAATAACGTTGCCACTTGCCAGCCTTTTAAAACAGAGTAAAAATAAGTGTTTTAAACAAGCGAGGCCAAATGAAAGAAGTATCTTTAACACGCCTCTAATCCATCGATAAATTCTCTAATCCATCAGGCGATCCGTCCAACCAAAATATAATCAAACTTTTCTTAACCAAAATAATGTCGTAAATTATCCCCATGTTTGTCAATAAGGTGCCGTAGATTCCAATGAATTATGGACGATCAAATACAATATAATCCATAATTAAATCTACAGACCCCGTATAGACTAGTGATGTAACGAATGTCTTTTTTTTAGCATTCGCGAATGCGAATGCGAGTATCTGCTAGCGACATTCGCGAATGCGAATGCGAATATTTAGTTTTTGTTAGTATTTGGCGCCAATTTGTCTTTGGCTTGGCGGCAGTCGCGTTCGGACAAGGTTCGTTACGTTCGTATCTTCCGAGTATTGCCGAGTTCATACGAACTCATCTAAATAAAGCGTCATTCATTCCGCTTCGCTCACGCCCGCGTCGGTCGTTTTCTAAACAAGTGAATCATCAATCAAAAATCGAAGTAAAAGAAATATTTTTGTGTTTTTTTGTTAAGTATGTATGTAACTTTTATGGTTTATCGTAGAAGAATAATGTTTGTGTTTAATTATTACTTTTAGTTTTGTTCAAGGTGTTGATATAATTAAGTTCCTAACAACTCAGTTCCTAACCAAGTGATAAAATTAAGACTAAAATGTGAATACGTTACGAAGTTAAGTTACTTTTTCTCTAAATAAAAAAATGAAATGAAAGGATTTTGATTTTATTAACCTAATGTTACCTTCAACTTGTTTTTGTTTTCTGATATTCATATTCGCAAAACATTCGCAAAAAATTTGCGAATGCGAATATACAAAAATGTGCGAATATTCGCGAATGCGAATGCGAATGCGAATATTCGTACATCACTAGTATAGACACGGCTTACGTAGGTGGCAAGGGCAGCTATATAAATTATTGTCTACCATTGTTTTTTGTTGAGCAATAAAGTATATCAAATATTACCTAATAACACCTTATTATCAAATATTATTAGAGGCCTTTTAAGTGCATCAATCAAATCTTGAGTCTATCAAATATTATAATATAATATCAAATATAATAGGTACCTATCAAATCTATCTATCAAACTGATTGTGACAAGAATTGTGTACTTATAGTCAGAGTGCGGAGTGCGAGTCTTTGTCACTATTCGCCCTGAAGAAGTTACTGCAATTTGTATGGCATCGAAACTACGCCCCTAGTAGCAAACAATGGTAACTAATTCGATGCCATGTAACAAATTGTATTAAAGTAACTTCTTCAACAAAAACTCGCACACAGCACACAGCTAAACTAAGCGCTAAAAAAATAAAAATGTCGCCTTTCTTTTATTTTCCAGACATGATAAAGTCAGAACTGCTGCCCAAGGGCAGTAAGCTGGACTCCATCGGCAGGAACGGTGTGGGCGCGCGCGAGTACCACTACGAGTACAAGGCGGAGAAGCACCCGTCCGGCAAGTACGACAGGAAGGACCTGCGCACTGTTGAGGTAATGCCACCGTCGGCTTGGCAACTCTCTGTTAAATTAACCGCCGAATACTGAAATGCTAATCAAAATTAAGGCTGAGCCTATATGAGCCGGATTCCGGAAGACCGTAGAAAATTCAGAACATTGAAAATAGAACTCTCGAAAAATACAATAGAGCTGAAAATCGAACACACAAGTGTCGAGTCAAATGACACTCGGCATTTCGATTTTAACGCTATTGCTTAAGAGCAGAGTTGTATTTTCAGTGCTCTGAATTTTCCCAAGCCCGCCGGATTCCGGATTATATAGTCCCAGCCTAAGAGCCCTCCTATTCATAATTCACAGGTCGTTGTGCCTAGCACTAGCCGAAATTACAAGAACAGCACGTGACTTGAGCGTTACTTAATTTAACTATAGTTTCACTATTTGGCCGAAAGACCGATAAACCACAGGCGTCTCCTTTGCATATCCTGATTCCTGAAATTAACTCTGGTGCCCTTAACCTAAAATAACATCTAGATTCTATAGGGACCAGTGCAAGTGTGTGTTTAATTATAATCGTTTTCTCGAAAACGGCTGCAAGTATTACCGTGAAATTTAGTACTTATACAGGGAGTTTTGGGGGAGAAAAATCAATCTAGCTAGGTCCTGTCCCAGAGAAACTGCGCATTTTTAAGCTATATAACATGTTTTTTTCTTTCATCGAACAACAATATTGATTAATAATTTCGACTCTATTATGTTAGTCCGTTTGGCACTTTGGTGGTGCTTTGTTCGAAAATTAGGAATGTGGTGGACTCGAATCCCGGTCAGATCAATATTTTTGTGATTCTTTTTATTTTTATTAATTAGGTCATTACTGTTGTTATATTTTGAACTGCAGAAATAACAGCAGAAATAGTCAGTGTACATTTATGAAATATTAAAAAGTTAATATTTAATCTAAATGAAATAATAGGTGCAGCTGTAAAAAGAAAAAGTAGGTACTTAGGTAACTGATATTGGAGTAACCTTCACTATAGTAGTTGACTATACATATGCTGTCGCGGAGTTTTTTGTAGATATTAGTATGTTATTTAATGTAACATTATTTTATTCCATCATCAATATAGCGTACCTATACGCAGAAAGATATGGCAATTTTTTTTACACCTTGGGTCACATTATTGAAATTTTAGCAGATATACCTATTTTTTTTTCTAAATTAAAATATAGCATATTATACGAGGGCGGCACTGAAAATTTCGGGAATCAAGGAAGTGACACAACATTACTATTTAAAAATGTATTCATTGCTTTTCGAAGTATTCTCCGCGAAATTTGACACATTTTTCCATACGATGGAACCAATCATTGAAGCAACCATTCCATTCGGAAGTTGGGGTCTCCAAAATGGCCGTTTTGTAGACGTCCACAGCTTCTTCAGGTTATGAAAATCTCTGACCACGCAATTTATTCTTTATTTTAGGGAAAGTATAGAAATCATTAGGGCTTAGGTCGGGGCTGTACGGCGGATGGTCTAATAATTCTATGATTTCTTGCTCTAAAAACTCTTTTGTTCTGTGCGCGGTGTGAGAACTCGCATTGTCGTGATGGAGGATGATGCGGCGGTTGCAGTTCTCTTTACGGAGTTCAGAAACGACCTGTGGCAAACAAATGTTAGCATACCATTCTGCATTAACCGTTCTTTGTCCCTCGAGAGGAATAGTCGCAACATGGCCGGTTTTGGAGACAAACGTGGCCATCATTATTTTTGCAACACTCCGTGAACGAACAATTTTTGTTGGTTTTAACTCATTTTCGAACACCCAAACTCGTGACTGGTTTTTTGTTTCGGGTTCGTACGCGTATATTCAGGATTCGTCACCTGATACGATGTTGTATACAGCATTTGAGGATCCTGCGTGGAATCTTTCGAGAGTTCTGACGCACCAAGTAACGCGAGCCGCTTTTTGCTCTTCACAGAGCAAATGCGGTATCCATCGGGAAAACAACTTTTTTACACCTAATTGTTCATGCAAGATTATTTGTATTTGACTCATGCCAATGTCTAAAGTTGCCTGAATTTCGCGGTATGTCACATGTCGATCTTCCTCAATCAGCTTACGCACAGCATCAGTGTTTTCTTGGGTGACTGCAGTTTTTGGACGACCTTGACGGGGATCACCACAGCTTGACACGTCCACGTTGAAATTCAGCAAACCAGCGATAAATTGTGGTTTTGGATGGGGCTTCATCACCAAATGCAGAAATCATCCGGTCAACACACTGTTTTTGTGTTAAACCACTTCGAAAGTCATAATAAATCATCGCTCTAGAATTTTCTCGAGTCAATTCCATTTTCTCAACGACTAAACAAGTTTGACAAGACCTTGTGACAAGACCGAGAATCTTTTTTTAAATAAATAAACGGTATTCGATTTTTAAAATCAAGGAGTTTTAAATTAAGAAGATTTTAATATGACAGGAACAGTGGAAATATTCCATTCCCGATACTTTTAGTGCAGCCCTTGTATGTAATGGGAATAATGTAGCATTCTAATGCTGAATTTTTTTTTACAACTGAACCAGTAGTTTTTGTGTGTATATATATATATATATATATATATATATATATATATATATATATATATATATATATATATATATATATATATATATATATATATATATATATATATATATATATATATATAAAAGTATATATTATTATAGATAGTATATAGATATTAGTGATGTAACGAATGTCCTTTTTTTGCTAATGCGAATATCTGCTACCGACATTCGCGAATGCGAATATTTAGTTTTTGTTAGTATTTGGCGCTAATTTGTCTTTGGCTTGGCGGCAGTCGCGTTCGGACAAGGTTCGTTACGTTCGTATCTTCCGAGTATTGCCGAGTTCATACGAACTCATCTAAATAAAGCGTCATTCATTCCGCTTCGCTCACGCCCGCGTCGGTCGTTTTCTAAACAAGTGAATTATCAATCAAAAATCGAAGTAAAAGAAATAATTTTGTGTTTTTTTGTTAAGTATGTACCTATGTAACTTTTATGGTTTATCGTAGAAGAATAATGTTTTTGTTTAATTATTACTTTTAGTTTTGTTCAAGGTGTTGATATAATTAAGTTCCTAACAACTCAGTTCCTAACCAAGTGATAAAATTAAAACTAAAATGTGAATACGTTACGAAGTTAAGTTACTTTTTCTCTAAATAAAAAAATGAAATGAAAGGATTTAGATTTTATTAACCTAATGTTACCTTCAACTTGTTTTTGTTTTCTGATATTTATATTCGCAAAACATTCGCAAAAAGTTTGCGAATGCAAATATACAAAAATGTGCGAATATTCGTTACATTACTAATAGATATTAACAAATATTATTTTTTGCCTTTCTTTAAACCTTTTATTTACTTTAATTAAAATAAAATAAAAAGCACTTTTTATTCGACATGAGCCCTTGCGACGACATAAGCCCTTAAAGTTTCATTGGCGGGATGGCGTTAATGTCGTGCACGGTCCCTATGTAGGCTGTATAGGTACTAAAATAGCAGTTTTGTTAATCACTTGCGGTAACGACCCGTCCCGACTTCGCACGGGTGCAATGTATTACATATAAACCTTCCTCTTGAATCACTCTATCTATTACTGAAAACTAAATCAAAATCCGATGAGTAGTTTAAAAGACCTAAGCGAACAAACTGAGGAAGCGTCTTCATTTTTAAACCTCGACGAAAACTAGAGGGGTGTTATAAGATTAACGTGTCTCCCTGTGTGTATGTGTGTCTGTCCGTGGCATCGTAGCTCTAAAACGGATGAACCGATTTTTTTGTTTGAAAGCTGACACTATCGACTGACCTTAGCTACATTTCATCATTCATCAGGTCGCTCCCTGCTCGACAGTTCGGGAGTTACGTAAACTTTAGATTCTGTTTTTTTTCTATGTAAAGATTGATGCACAGGACTATCCTCAATGTGGGAATAATTAGTCTGTAATTCCGTAGTGCTCCATACAAAACTACCGCGGCTAGAAACGGCACTTCTAACTTGTAGAATATACGCAAACGTCACGGCTCACAAGTATCGTGTTCCAGGAGTACACGATCCCACCGAAGACAGTCCCGAAGGAGAGCAGCTCGTACTACTACGAGAGGGAGGAGAGGGAGCTGCCTGCCCTGACAGGTACCAGGACTTACAACTACGAGACCACGTCCTCCACACCAGGTCAGTCCCACATCTTGTCCACCAGTACACAACAACAAAAATTCCAAAACAACAAACAACTCAAATTTTTTGACTATAACTATTGTGTAAATTTGACTTTGGCTTCGGAATCATGGAGACTAGTCACCATGTTCGGTACGGACAAATAGCTTAGTCCAAAATTTATACTAATATAAAAACCCAGCATCGACAGCAATGAAATATTATCCAATAGGTTCACCAATATTTGATGACACCGAAACACCACTCTGCGCTCCCAAACGACGATAATTGACGTGGGCAGGAAACCAGCCAGCCTTAAGTGGAGCTGGGCAGGGCACGTCTCCCATATGCACCCGGACAGGTGGGTGCGTCAATTTTCGGAGTGGCTACCAACTGGTCGGCGAAACAGGCTGACCCAAAAAAAGGGGGCGCGACGAGTTGGACGCGTTCGATAAAGAGTGGCCAGAAACAGCTAAGGATTTGGACTTGTGAAAAGCGAGAGGGGAGGCATTTGCCCAGCAGTGGGACACTACCGGCTACTAATAACAAAAGGTTCATTTTAAATCATATTTGATGACACCGAGGGGTGCCGAAATACGCCGGGTATAAAAATTATTAGCAAGAATGAAATCCAAAATTATAGTAGGTGGAACTGTAGGTTTAGATGCATTTGTTGGTGTAGGAACTGTAGGAGTACCCGGCGTTTTTCAGGATTGCCCTTTTGGTGGCAACAAATATGATTGAAAGTGAACAAATTGGCAACCATTTCATTGCTGTCGACTCTGGGTCAATTTCGGACCATCGCCGCGAACGCGAGTACGCGAATATTTGTGCGCGCCTTTTCAAATAAAACGAACCATAATCGCGATATTGTTAAAAAGCATGTAACAAATTAATAAGAACCCGCCAAGTACAAATCGGATGCGCGCACAGATAGGGTTCCCGAGTCCCGACTCCCGTACCAAACGGTAAAAAAACACATTTGTTGTATGTATCCACTTAATATTTTATTTTATTCTGTTTTTAATTAAATTAAATTAAATTAAATACTTACCGTTTATTTTAGGCTGCATAGGCCCATATTATAAATACCTTATAGACTAACATACATAATTTTAGTGTTTGTTGTTATAGCGGCAACAGAAATACATCATCTGCGTAAATCTCAACTGTCTACCTGTAAATGTCAACTGTAACTGAAAGACGGACGGACGGACAGCGGAGTCTTAGTAATAGGCTCCCGTTGTTAAATGTTACTCTTTGGGTACGGAACCCTAATAAGTTACACTTGGCTGACTCGGGGTACGTCAATTTAAAAAGCCTTCCCACCAAGTAGATATGAACAATTTGGTGGCAGTATGTTATAATAAGAGTCAGGACTCGGGACTCGGGACATGTCACTCCAATATGAATCAACCGAATATAAAATTCTTAGAAACTAAACCACAGATTGGTTTAGTGCGAATATATAAATATCTAAATACTAAACAATAGTTTTTAGGTACCTACACAGTTGACTAAGAGCCAATTTATAATTCTCAGGAGAAGCTTATAATTAGTGTTTAGAAGCAAATTGATTCATTTAATTCGCGGAATGAATACCTAATAAGGACCTGTTTCACAATCTACTGATAAGTGTCATATAGCTAATTTGGATGTTTTGTCTCTGTCACTCGATATGAAGTAGCAGCAACAAAACTTCCGGATAAAATATCCGACACTCATTAGAAGATTATGCGTCAGGCCCGGAGAGAACTAAATAATTAAGGAATAGAACAGACAGTTTACAGTTTAGGTTAAGAGACAAATAAACAGACAGATTTTTTGACCGTTATTTGATAGAATACCTACCTATTTGTAATTTTACTCAATTTTTTTAACGAAATTCGTTCTTATTACCACAAAGCACAAATTATACAAGGAAGTAAAAATTATTCGTTAATGACAATTTGCATCTATTCCAGGTTACTCAAAAGTGAAGAGCTCCAAGGCAACCAAGGAGATGACTCAGAACGTGGAGGAGCTGGACTCCCTGCTGGACGACCTGCAGAGGGACCAGGAGAGGCAGCTGTATAAGAGTGAGTCACAAGTCACAATACACAACTCAAGATCATAAATGTTTATTTACAAATGAAACTTAACAAGTTTCTTCCAACAACACAGAAAAAGCTACCACCGGTTCAACCCTAACCCGCCGAACCGGCAAAACAAACTCGTTCGGGTGCCACCTTTTAACAAAAAGAATTGTTCTTTTAAAAAATATAATATGTTTTACAATGTTAAACTTAATCTATATGTGACAAAAGTCAACAGTACATAAGTACATAGAGATTAGCCTTGCAGGGGCATCTTATTCCCAAGGTGTGCAATCGTTAGCAAAATCCTTTATATTATGCTTTAGCACACAAACGTTCGTAGACTACTTTTTTAAATTATTTAAAGAAAGGTTTTCTGGCATCCTCCTCCTCTACAATAGTAGAGGCGTATACATTGTCCCTTTAACTATACTTTAGACTGACTTTTGACTCGCTAATTATAAAGCATGTCCTAATCAGCTTCATATTTTATTTAGGTATTAATTTGAAAAAGTATCTAATTAGTACTAAACAAAGTCGTAATTTTTTTATATTTTGTCTAAGGGCCTGTCTCACCAATCTTCAAATAAGTAGGATAGTTTATTTGGAAGTTTTGTCGCTGCTTACTTTATATCGAGCGACAGAGACAAATCATGCAAAGAAAGCTATTTGACATCAGTAGATTGTGTAAACAGGACCTAAGAAATTAGATTAATATTTAAAAATAAGTGTTTTTTTTTTTAATTTGAAGGTGGCTACACGTCAGATACAGCTGAGAGTACATCATTTGACTACAAAAAGGGGTAAGCTTTTATACAAAGTCATTTTTAGGGTAAAAGTGGGGCCCTATTACCATAGTGACTCCGCCGTCCGACTGTCCGCTGGCTGTCACCAGGCTGTATCTCATGAACCGTGATAGCTAGTCAGTTGAAATTTTCACTGATCATCAATCATGTATTTCTGTTGCCGCTATATTAACAATTAATATTAAAAAAACAAAATAAAATAAATATTTAAGTGGGGCTCCCATACAACAAACGTTTTTGCAGTTTTGTACGAAACCCTTCGTGTGGGAGTCCGACTTATGCTTGGCCGGTTTTTATAGAATTTTAAACGTAGTTATTAATCTGAGTTTAATAATTATGTAAAATTCCAGCACGCCCGTGAAAGCGCCATCTAGCGGTTACTCGACGCTGAAGCGTGAGGAGCGGCTGGAGAGCTCGTCGTGGGGCAGCGCGCCGCCGCCGCCGCCCGTCGCCCGCCAGGCCGAGCTGCGCCAGGAGATCTATAGGGAGGAGAAGACAGGTGGGTGTTTCTAGGCTCTAGTGCCTACTCACTACAGTTCTACAACTACACGAGGGGAACCTTTGACCGCCGCGCTGCATATATTGCATATTTAGAGTTTTTACATTCATAACAGCAAGGGTAGTCATTGAACACCTCTGGGGCTCAGTGGTTAGCGCGTCGTCAAGCCGGAGGGTTCGAATCCCGCCGACGGAACGAAAGGTTTTCTGTGTTCCTGGGTCATGGATGTGTAGGTACTAAATATGTGTATTATATAAGAAAAATCTTAAATACATATGTATAGCATAAAAAGCATTATATATATTTTGACATATTTCCGTTGTTTGGTCCCTGTAACACAAGTTCTTTGAGAACTTACCACGGGACCCGATTGACGTGGTGTGAAAGCGTCCATAGATATCATGATTATTATATCCGCTTTAATAACATTTGTATAAGATTCGAATTGCCATTCTAAGAAATGAACATAGAAATTTACGTGTCTATAATTTTTGTGCTTTGTGATAACTATCTACATTTACAATATACACCTACATAACATATTTGATTTATTATCATTTTGTGTTGCAGAATCTCGCGTGGTGCCAGCTCAGGTATCGCCGGCGCTGCCGCTGCCGGTGCCGGCGCCGGTCTGCGCGCACTGCCACCAGCCACCCACCGTCGGCACGGTAAGTGTGATACTTGAAATGCATAACTTAATCAATGATTATTTCAAATCAGTACTGCGATATTTTAAAACAAATTTTCCCCAAGTTAGGAAAAAGTGAAAGGTACTCTTACCATGTTTACTTTTTCATCCTTTTTAATTATTTTTTTCATTTTCATTTCATGAAATAGAGTATTTCATGTAGCTATTGTACCCTGTTTCTTTTGAAACGGAATAAAAAATCACCCAGTGTAGTCTTAGCCACCTTTATTGTTGCAAATACAAAAAAATATCCACAGTCGAGTATAATAATATAACCGCCGTCTTTTTATGAAATTCGGTTAAAACTGACTAGCAGCAATGGTTGTTAAGTACAGATTAGGCCTCGGACTACATTATCCGATATCTCGCCGGCCAAAAAAAATTCAGCGCTGAAAAAGAACTGAGATACAATAGAGCTGAAAATCAAACACGCCGGTCGCGACAGAAAAAACTGCACCGTAAATAGAAGTCTGCGCGAATACAATAGAGCTGAAAATCGTGTCAAAAATGTCAGATTTGATATCTCTACCCAATTTTTAGCTCTATTTGTACAAGCGCAGAGTTATATTTACACTTTACAGTGCTGTTTTCTCTTTCGCGGCCACTTAAAAACGCTCGTGGGAACAAGGGCATAATATGTAGTCACATTATTAGTAGTAGTCCCATATATTTTGTAGCTTTGTATGAGTTCTAATGATGTATTATTATAATTTATAACAAGTAGTCCGTTTCCAGCTCTCCAGGTCAGGCACGCCCATGAACAAAGTGACGACCACGGTGAAGACGTACACGTACGAGGTGCCGGCGGGGCAGGACCCCACCACCGTACCCATCCCCGTCACGGCGGAGCACTCCGCCACGTACACCAGCGAGGAGCGTGTCAAGAAGTAAGTAAACATGCAGGCTTCATAGTTTTTGGTGATTACAATGAAACGTCATAAAAATACTCAAAAGTGACCAAGGACGTAGAGCAGTGTTTAAATTAACCAATTAAAGTACCTTAGTCATTTTGACATATGTACGCATTATAATTGACGCCTTCCTATTAATGCCTTCTTATCGCAAATCTGGACTATAGTTATTTATTCCTGTCAATAGAGAGCACTCAGGGGCATAATAGTGACGTATACTCATAAATAGATGGCGTTTTTACTTTAAAATATTTTTAAAATAGTTTACATAATTGACAATAGATGGAGCTTTTTCATTTTTATTGTCAAACTAATAACTGAATATTTTCCGCCAGATGGCACTTTCACATGTTATTGAAGTGCTATAAGATTTCTTTTCAGAAAATACATTTTTTGATCAGGAATAGATAGCTTTATTTTCTTTCCATATTGGGCAACGGTTGGCGCTTTTACAGATGTTGATAAAATCCAGTTTGACATAATATGTACGTAGCTACTATTCGCCAATAGATATAAATAGTATAATCTTACAATTTTTCCTTTCAGTAGCAACACCTGTGTCACCGGCGGCGGCGGTCCGGGCGGCTGCCAGCACTGCCCTCACTGCAATACGCGCCTCCGCGACTACCGCTCCACACTACGTACTGACGGTTGGTACTTTGTACTATTCTGTTTATTTTATAATTTAAATATTGAACGTATTGCACATAACATTGTAGCTCCTTAGGCGTTAAACACTTACTTATGATGAAATTATGAGTGTGGTTCGGTTAGTACTGAGTGTTATGATTTATTTTCCGAGTGCCAAAAGGAGGGTTCTATTTTTATTTGCATGCGTATATTTTCATGCTAATTTGGCTATAATATAAAAAATAGAAAGTGGGCGTGTAACGTTCCGAAAATTCTAATTTCGTTAGTCCGCTGCGAAAGGAGCCGCCCGCGCGAGTTAATATGTCTGTAACCATTCGTCCAAAATATATGCAGTAGTTTTAACCACTTGAGACGATAAATTAACTTATTTTGATAAGAATTCATAATTTTTTACAATATTATCAATAAATGTCACCTAACGATACTAATTATTTATATTTTTAAAATAAAAATCTACTAATGAACAGTCTTTTCATTTTTCGGGTTATTACAACGCCTTAGATGACACTCACAAAGAATGTAGCTTTCTATTGGTAAAATAATTTTCAATACAAGGGGTATTGAACCAACCTCACAAACTTTACCTCTTTAATTAGTATAGATAATATTGTCCATATAATATCTCAGTTCTCACATATTAAATTAATATTTTGCTATTATTGTAGAGCACACAAGTGAGCGAACAAACGAGCGCATGCTGTACCCCGCGCCCGCCAACGAGACCAAACTGCTGCCAGAGAATGGACATCCAACATACGTAAGTCGAGAAAACCGCAGACTAAACGCCCGCTCCCCATTTCACGCGCGAATCGCGTATCGTCCGCGAAAATGAAGTGAATCAGTGTGTTAAGTGCGAATTTTTGTCACTACTCGCCGTGAAGAAGCTAACTACCTACAATTTGTATGGCATCGAAACTACGCCCCTAGTGGCAAACAATGGTAACTAATGCGGTGCCACACAAATTGTAGTTAACTTCCTCACGGCGAGTAGTGACAAAAACTCGCACTCAGCAGACTGAACGCGGAAAATGTGTAAATCGGCTCCACACTTCACGTTCGTAGACCGTTCGCAGTATCTCGCACGATTCGAGGGCGAAATGGGGAGCAGGCTTTGTAGACCACATTTTTTATTATGATAAAGATACCTTTATTTATATATACCACCATTTCAGGGTCCAACAGGAACAATGTACAAGTTTTCCGAAACATCCTACTCCTCTCAGAACACATCTCAGCGCTTCCCGTCCTCGTCACCCACCGCTCCCTCCCCCGCGCCCTTCCCCCGTCCGCACACACCCTCGGGCACGCAGCAGCCGCCGAAGAAGCTGGACGACCTCCTGGCTGACTTCCCCGAAGCCAAGTTCCCGACGCAGCCCGACGGCCTGGTACAGAGGAAGGTGGAGTCGCGGGTGGAGACCAGCTCGGAGGGCGGCCGGCGCGCCGTCCCGAGTACGGGCAACTCACCCGGGCCTGCGGTGTACTACCCGCCCGGACACACGCTCTTCCAGAAGAAGGACCCGGAACCCGCCGGCTACCAGTCCAGCGTGAGTAAAATAAAATCTTATTAACAATTACAATTTCAATTATTGTATTGTACCTATTGTTATGTGATGTTACTCTTTCAACTAAGTATTTGGCTAAACAGCCTCCGTGGTCTAGTGGTTTAGAGCTTCGCTCTCGACTCGGAGGTCGTGGGTTCGATTCCCGCATTGGAATAACAAAAAATCTTGTTTCCAAGTTTGGTTAGGACAATGCTGATCACCTGATTGTCTGACAAGAAAGATGATCCATGCGTCGGATGGGCATGTAAAAAGTCCGACCTGCGCCTGATATCTCACCAGTCGTGTCGGTTATTCGTCCCACTGGGTTACGAGAGTAAAGGAAGAGAGAGTGCTCTTGTGTACTGCGCACACACTTGGGCACTATAAAATAACTCCTGCGTAGCTGGCCTGGTTTCAATTAAACCGGCCACCGTCACTGAAATCAGTGTGGGGAGCTATTTGGCTAAACTGATTCGAAAATTTTAATTGCAAGTTTGCCATACACATAAAATAAAAAGGTTCGATAAATGGCGCTCGACCTGATAGCACGTAGTTAAGCTGAGCTCTTGACAAAAAATCTAATTTATTAGTAATTTCTTGAATTATTTAGTAGAAAGTGAAAAAAATTGAAGATAAAGTCCCGATTTCAAAGTGAAATTGTTATCTCAAAAAACTATAGTGTAATTCTAAAATAAACAGTGCTTAAATGTTCAACAAGTGCCAGAACTTTTAACGAAAAAACAATAGTTAAACATGAACAAAACTTGAAAATCATAATGTGATGCAAGTAACTGTAATAAAAGTGATTTGGATTTGACTGTTTAATGTGTTTGGATTGATATAATAAAGTGGCTAAATAATAATAATCTACACGTTAACACCGAAAAAACACAAATCATACAATTTGAACACTACAGAAGAGAGCAAATTAATTTAGACATAAAATATAACAACAAGAAAATTATTGAAGTAGATAGTGCAAAGTTTTTAGGTATTATGATAGATAAGTACTGTAATTGGAAGGTCCACGTAGAATATGTTTGTGACAAACTTGACCGTTTCGTCTACGCGATAAAAACATTAAGGCGAACCGTTAGTACTGAAGCAGCTCTAACCGCGTACTACGGTTACGTTTCTTCTATTCTCTCATATGGTCTATTGCTGTGGGGCAACTCAGTACAGATTGAAAAGGTGTTTAAAGTCCAAAAAAATGTATTAGAGCTATTTATGGTGCCTCAACTATGGACAGTTGCAAACCGCTTTTTAAAAAATACAATATACTTTTGCATGTACATTAAAGAACTTTGTATTTTTGTTAGATTATATCCACAATATTTTGAACTCAAATCGAACGTAAAAATTATAGATTTAAATATAAGCTCTATCGTCCAATATGTAACTTAGACATATATAAAAACAATGTATTTATACAGGCCATAGACATATATAATAAGTTACCAGATAATTTTAAACAAAGTTTATCTTTTAATACGTACAAAAAAAAGTTAACCGTATATACGGCTTCTAGAAAATTGCTTTTACAACATAAATGTATGTATGTATGTTACATAATCAAAAATATTAGTTTATAAATATCTGACCGCTGACGTGAACTGCTCATAATAATTCATTGTAATCTGATTCTGGAATTACTTGACATTTATTATATATAAATATTGACTTATTATGTAATAGGTACTTAGGTTCATGGTAGTTAAAATAAAAAGTTTGACACTAAAAATGTAATTTTGACAGTGTAACAACATAATAAAATAGTATCTTGCTTATATGTTGACATAATTAATAATAATTTAATGTTTTAGTTTCAATTATGTGATGAAAAATTAATGTTTAAATGTAATTTTATTTAATTGTACTTGTACTAATCGTTCTTTAAAATGTTAAACTTCACACACCATTGTTATGGTAGGATGTGTAAGAACTATTTATAATTATTGTAACCACCATCACTACCACATCTTGTGAATAAATGATTGATTGATTGATTGATAAATTAAATTCTAGCTACGACGAAGCCAAAGGGAAGGGTGAATGATTTTGGCAGTCTATGTGTGTTTGTATGTATATCTGTTGAACCGTAGCGCCCAAACTACTGATTCGATTTAATAAATGAAGTGTCAATAGATTCGTAATAATAAATATAATTTACAAAGTTGGGTTATAGTTTTTATAAAAAGTTATAGTTATTAAACAGACTACTATTAATTTTATCTCATTAAAAGTTTATATTTGTAAGGTTTAATTATGGGATAAACAAATATTTTCACACATAAAAGGTAGTCACGATTGCTATGATTTTTGTCGTATTCCTATTGTTGTTGTATGCCACAAATAATAACAAGCGTATTATAACGTGTATTCACTGTGTGTATTTTAGGCGATGATGGCCGGCGGTGGCGCGTACGCGTCCGGTCGCGGCGCGTACGAGTACGAGGCGGGCGCGAAGTCTAAGGAAAAGCACTCGGAGAAGAAGACCGCCGTGCCCGTTTGCCTGCCGCTCTGCTGCGCCATGCCCTGTGTCATCATGTAACACACCAACAGCTAAACTACACGTGACCAGGATAGTAAAAAACCTGCACTGAGGGTGCTTAATCTTTTATTGCAATAACACTACGAGACGCTTTGATGCCTTATTAGACATTTCTTTTTGTTTCATTTCAAACATTGATTTTATTTCCACTGGCTTTTACGAAACTTTCCGCAACATTGCTAGGTTTTTTTTATTTTCCTGGTCGGGCTGTAAATATACATACAAGTGTAAATAAGACGCTTCCAAAATGCAGCACGAATATTGTTAATTGCAATCAGAATTATTGAATCGAATTACAGACTGAAAGTAATATGTACAGCACTGCGCGCACTGGCAACAAAATTGCCTCCTTCCTTCACCATTTGCATTCCGATTATCGCCTTTAGCGCACGCGAAATAGTTGCGGAAAAGTTGACTCTATTTCGCATGCGCTAAATTTTATAATCGGAATACAATTGGTGGGCGACAGTGTGCGCGCATGCACAAATCGTCTTGCATCCCATACTTCTAATAATAAGAAGTACACGGACTTTACAATGCTCACGAGCTGTCGAATCTCAAATTATACACGACATAGGTATAAGTTTTTTTTTTATTCTAATACATATTAAAAAAATAATTATGAATAATTTTCATAACCTAATATTGACATTTCATTTTTAATTAAATAACTTTCTTACGTAACTAAGCCTTATCTAAGAGTCTCGACTAAAAAAAAACTGATTTTATTATAGCGCCATCTGGTGGCAGAAAAAGTAATTTAAGGATTATTTTTGGGATAAATCATATTAAAGTAAGAAAGTTTTACGTAAGTGACCCAGAAACTAACAGTGCCATGCCGAGTGCTCAGCCAAGTGCCTTACTTGTCTTTTTGTGTATAAAATATTATTATTTTTAATAAAATTAATAACTGAAATAATTATGTTTTATTATACCTTTGTTCTTACTAGTAAAAGCACTTCCGTCTGATAAAAATTCAGCCAGACAAATAGTACAAAACTCGCCGATCTACTTTTATAAAAAACAGGAGCTATTATTATTGTTGGTGTATAGGTGAACACAACTGAACAATTTAATTACCATCTGTTGTAAACTACACAAAGGACATGATGTAAAATCCATATAACAATTCTACAGTCGACAGCAATGAGATGTTTGTTAACATTGTGTTCGCAAATCCGGCACCGGTACTAGTGGCCGTCATTAGTGTCAATCATTTTTAATTTTTCCCTACAAGCACAGAGTAAAAATATAATATACTTTATTTAATCTGTGCTACAAGTCTCCTTCAAACTTTCAAGGCGGCCTTGGATTTGGAGGCTGGACAGTGAGTATATTATATACAGTGTTGAAAAGTGAATTGCCTGAAATACATTTTAAACATAACAATATAATGTAGGTATCTCTTTGATACATATTTTCAACAGTTACTGGATCACATAAAAATAGGATATAAAACTATTTTTAAAATAGGCATATAAAATTAATTTTGATGCTTATCTAAGTGAAAAGTAGTAGGAGAACATATTTAATATTATAAGAGTAAAACAGAAGGTAACATTGAAAAAGAGGCATTGTTGAGGTTGGTAGATGTCATTTTCATATTTAAAAGTACGAGGCGAACAAAAGGTAAGACACGAAATATAGTAGATGGCGCTATACCGAAAGTTAACAATATATTAACTAGTATTCACGTTTTAAAGTACAGACAGTAAGATACGAATTACAACTCAACATACATCATTGATGGCGCTGTACCGGAATCACTTAATTTATTAGCTTATGTTCACCTACTCTTGCCGCTAGATGTCACTTTCACATTTAAAAGTACTACGCGAACAGAACGTACGAAATACTCCTCGACATTAGATGGCACCGTACTATAAACTTATATTCAACTACTATTGATCACTAGATGTCATTTTCACATATTATTTTGAAACGTACTTCTTAGATCAGAAATTAAACAGGATTATTATTATTATATTTATAATTATAATTAAAGAGAAATCGTAAAATACAATTCGCCAAGAGATGGCGTCGTGACATAACTTTATATTAGGTCCTTACATATGAAATTGGCGTTTTGTCGTACTGGCCACTTTGATCTCAAATATATCTTCTTTGGTTAGCAATTCCAATTACAAATTTATACCGCTATTTACTCATGCATTTGTGTTTTGAAAACTGTAATTAGTTTTTTCCTCTTTTTTTAATTATTATTTTCGAGTAGGTACGAGTTCCACCGTGGCACCAGACACCAGTGCTGCAGAAACGGCTCGAAGGATTAATGATGTGTATGGCGGCGGTGTCGCAAAAGAAAACACAGTGCGTTTTTGGTTCCCACGTGAAGAACGAAGGTTCTGGAAATTTCGACCTGCAGAATGCTCATTAACCTCTTCAATAAGGAAAAATCCCTTCCTCCAGCTCAATTCGGTTATCAACACAAACACGAGGGTATTAAAATAAAACATAATATCGTAATAAAAACACATATATTTTGCTTTTATATTTTACCAAAATTTTGGAACAAGTCCATTCTAGCCAGTCTCCGGGTTACATTGTCTACACAAGCTCACGCCGGACGCGCCCGCGTTAAGGCCTTCGCACCGCTAGTTTAGTGGATCTATTACAAGATACAACAGTACTAGGCCGAGAGGAATTCACATCGACCTTGGAAGAGAGATATTCGGGTAGTGTCGGCTCAGTATCTACTGAGCCACACAGTACATGAGTACATTTTCCCTCGCGCACAAACCAGCAACAGTCCGCGCGCGCCAGCGACAATTACGGGGCCATTAATTTATTATGTAAGTCGATTTAGGAGGAATATTAATTTTAAATTAAATTTTAATTTTAATCGACCATATTTTATTTTTTCTTACAGGGGGTGGGTCTTTCAGTTTTTAAGCTGTCGGGTTTCTTTTTTCACTAAATTTATTTTTTACGTACTGACGTAATAAATATTAATCAGGTCGGTCTATTCTTATTTTTTCTGGGGAGTCAAAAACTAGTAAAAATCGTATTACGTAATAAATGAATGGCCCATATGACCATAACATATTGGCAGTGGTTATCAAAGATTATTCTCTACAAAGCCTGTACTACACTAACCGCTTATCTCTTTTCAAAGCTCGATGTGTATTCTTTTCGGCCTATTACTGTACACGGACAGAACCAAGAGAGCTTATGATCTAGTGACACAAATAGACCTTGAGTCTTTCACACATTTGTTAACAACCATTCGACGTGAATCAATATGACCTTAAAAGAAATTATACACATTTACTATGTGCTAATAAACAAATAACATGATTATACTGCTGTTACTCGTACATTAGTTAAAAAAAATGGCGTATACAATATACATCCACTGATAAGAGTATATACATCGTCATCTTTAATATTATGTCGTAAAGAATTTTTTACAATAACGTCTATAATGCGGGATTTACACGAGTCGATTTCCGCCGTACGGTGAAAGGACAATTCGGCGAGTCGCTTGACAAATCATTTTTGTTGGCCGACAAAAATAACAAGGTGATTTGTCAAGCGACTCGCCGCAAGACGAAAATCGACCCACGTAAGGCTAGGGTAGGCACGTTCCCATTGCTTATGAGGTTAAGTGGTCGTGAAAGAAAAACAGCACTGCAAATAGAACTCTGCGATATTACATACATTAAAACTGAAAATAGAAGTGTCAAATGTCAGATTTGATAATTTGATAACTTGACACTTCGATTTTCAGCTTTATTCTATTTAGAATATTATTTTTTACTGTCGCGACCACTAAAAACTCTTGGGGAAAGTAGCCTTATCCCGCATAATGCCTCTGCCTCGTGTTTAGCGACAAGCGGCAGCGGGCGGCGGGCGCAGGCGGGCCGAAGCGCTTGAAAGGAGTGCACGTCGAGCCAGAGTCCTTACAGACGATAAAGTAAAAGAACCTGATTACCACCAGTAGATGTATAGAGAATACTGCACTAAGTAACATAAAAAACAAATGTTGTGCTAGTACTTTTAAAACACAATAATCATAATAATATAATGAAACAAAATGTAAAAAAAAATAGCAAACAAACCTTTTTTTTAGTAGATAGCTAATTTTGTTACTAAAATCATATTTGAGCTTTTAACAAATTTCAGTAAGTAAGAAAATTTCAGCCCTAAATGAAATAGTAAAACAGACTTCTGCAAATTATATAAAAAAACTATGCTTGAATTGCACTTGAGTCATTGTTTTAATATAATAATATAGTGAAGCTCACTAATCTTGAGCAAATGACATGTATACGCAAAAAGAATTTTATAATACAATGAGCAAACTGGTTTTCACGTACCACTTCATTGGCTCAAGTCATGAGGAGCTCGCCACACGTATATAATATCTGTTTTACCAAAGAACATTATCGGATAACCGTAATTTCTAGTCTAAAGTGTACAAACTAGCCAACATCGTTTTCTTAGAAAATTCTAACATTTGGTCCTTTTTTTTTCAGTTTGAATAAAAAAACTACTTATTGGTATCAATTTGAATATGATCTTATAATTGTATGAAAGAATAATTTTTTTCTATTTTGTTTTGGAATGCTTTGTTATCATCTCTTTCTTGGCATTGTTAAAATATGACTTATTCCCTTAAATGATATACTCATTTTGTTATGTACAATATTATACAAGTAAATTAACAAATTATAATCAACAATATTGAAAAACAAGAAATGAACTTACTTTAAATTATTGCAAATTGTACAAAAAATATTAATTAAAAAGTCTTTGGATATGATCCAAAAAAAACTAAAACTATACATATTGCTTTGAAAATTGCAAATACAAAAGAAATGCAAGAGGTTTTGCAGGATTATAGTGTCTCCACAGAAAACATCAAAATTATGTTAAATGTAATTTTACAAACATTTGAGAAGAAAGACACCGTAAAAACAATTTGAAAAGATTTTTTTATAAAAAGAATTAAACTTGTAACAAACTTTAAAAACCTTGTGGAGCTTTGATTGGTAGAAAGTAATCAACTCAAGCAAGAACAATTTCTTGCTTGAGTTGATTTAATTTGAATTCTTGCTAAAACATGTAACAACTATTGTTTATTGAAACATAATAGTTGTTACTTTATGTTTTAGCAACTTTTTTCATAAGGTTACATAATTTTGGTACATCAATTTTAAAATCTTAACATAAAATATATTTATTTGTGCATTACACTTTGGAATCTACTTTAACATTTTTAAATAGGATTCCGTTAGTCACATTTTGGTTTCAGTATTTTGATTTATTCTTAATAACCTAAATGATTTTTTAAATATTAAGTTGGGGCATTTCAATTTTATGTCACTCGGCACTCTACCAGAAATTAGTTTGAAATAAATGATGACATAAAAGCCACCAACACATGAAATAAAAAGATTGTAATATATGTATATATATATACATCATTTGTGTCATCATAAATAGGAATACTGTACAAACTGACAACAAACAATAGGCAAATAGTATAATTTATGAACCATTACATGGTCTGCGCATCAGTATAAACATTTTTGGAAACATTTTAACTAAAATACGGGGAACAGGGGTCATTAGATCCACTAAACCAAGCGACCGCTGGGGCCCTTGCGGCAACTATAACGGCACTTATACACGACAAAACAAACAAACAGGCGCGAACAACTCCGGCGCAAGGGCCCCCGCGGACACCCGCATCACTCGCGTAATGAAAATAATTTGTTAAACGTCCGAGGTACCATTTTCACTCACTCCATACACATCGCGGCGATATAAATTATTTATATCTGATATTTGACTCGATATAGCGATATATACGTATAATATACAATTGGAACTCCTATTATTATTAATTACCTAATTCTTTTATAGATCACAATCGGTAACAAGACATTCGATACGAGACAGTCTAGAGATCGACCGTCCCCGCGGGGCCGGCTCGATATCACAGCGCGAGACGCCGCGGCACTCGCGCACTTATAAACTACGTAAGGACACTTGGAACGCGGCGAGACATCGGAAGCTTTGGTCGGGTTTGGCACGGGGGGGTCAGTCCAGCACGACGTACGGCAGCGCCACGAGGTCACCGAGCCGCGCGGGCTCGTGCCACTCCGCGAACCGCTCGGCGCGCGGCGGCCGGTCCAGCTCATCGCGCGTGTCCTCGTACGGAGAATCCAGCGCGACCTCCAGCGCCTCGTCGTCCTCCAGCGCCGCCGCACCCAGCACCGGCGCCGGCGCCGCTTGCGGGTACCGCCACCTCGCTGCGCGCTGCGCTGCCGAGCACAACCCGTACAGCATACGCCCGTCGAGTCCCTCCTCCGCTTTCGTCCGCTCCACCGTGCGGTGCTCGGGCGACTCGCGGGCGAAGCTCTTCTCGACGGGGGCCGCGCCCGCCGGCTCGGCGCCGTACTGCGCCGCCTCCTCCGTCGACAGCAGCGGCGCCTTCAGTCTCTCGCTCGGCTCCAGGGTGGGCAGACCGATCGCCTCGGGCTCGATGGTCGTCGGGTACTCGACCTTGACGATAGGCCGCTCGACGGGCTCGGGCTCGGCCTCCGGCTCCGGGGAGGGGCTCCGCGTGGGCACGTCGTTCGGATCGGGCGCCGGGGCGGCGGGCGGCTCCTCGTCCGGCCAAGGATAGGGTCGCAGCTCGGGCGGATCGGGCGGCGGCGGCGGCGAGGGTGGCGCGGGCGCGAACTCCGTCCACGGCAGGTGCGCGCAGATAGACACGCGCGCCATGTTCTTGGCGCAGTAGTCGTCGGCGTAGTCGCTGTACTTGTAGAGCGGCACGACGGAGGCGAACAGGCCGGGGCGCTCGGCGTCGGTGGCGCTGCGCACGGCAAACTTCTGCGGCAGCGCGGGTGCGCGCGTGCCGTTGACGCCGGGCAACAGCGCGTGGTGCAGCGCGCGTACGTGTCGTGGGCGCACTGGTGCGCGCGCGGCGGCCGGGCACGCGGCGTCCTCCTCGTCGCCGCACGTGCACTCCGCCCACTCGCGCTCGTCCTCCAGGGGTTCCCACACCTCCACCGGCTCCTCCTTCGTCTCGGGTTCGGACTTCAAAGTCGAGTCGGTGCCGTTTCGTAGCGGCGACTTGACGGGAACCTCTGCAATTAATTTAAAATTTATATAAACATCAGACTCTATTCCTAGTGTTAACTTGAACGTTTCTTATCGTTGCAAATTAATTGATGAATTAAGTTCGTCATCATTATTAAAACAACACAACAGACCATCGGGCTCGACGAGCATGACGTCGGGCGAGCCGGGGTCGGCATGTGAGGCGGGGGAAGCGGGAGAGGCGGCGCGGGACGGCGGCGCGGCGCGAGACTGGATCTGCTCCAGCAGCTCCTTTGTCGTCTTCACCTGCGAATTGCCACAAAAACGTTCATAAAGTACTATTTATATTATTATTTTATTGCTAGTAAAGTGACAAGCGAAACAGACGAATGTCAATGTCTAAATCAGTGCTATAACATTGTCCAATACATTTAAGAAGATGGAAATGTAGTATTTTGTGAATCATCGGTTCTGTTAGACTATTTTGTTAGACATATCCGTAGCTGTTCGACTGCTCTGCCTGCCCAGGGCAGTTTTAGATGCCGAAAACATCGATCATTTGTTCGTTTTAATGGAGAATGTTCACTCATTTAAAATGTAAGCTTTCTAATTTCTCCGTGGAAAATTACAGACTCATGAAAGAATTATTTCGATGCGTCAATAATAGTTTCCAAGATATTTCATTTTAAAGTGGCCCTTACACGCCGCGTTCAGTAAACGGTTACGTCATGGAGTAACTCTCCAAGATAGTTTGTACCACAGCCATGTGTTATAAATAATAAAAATTAATGAAGTTTGGTACAGTTACAGATATATATTTAAGAGGTGACTCCCCATACATGAGAAGTGGGCCGTGTTATATCGTGCGACGTGATGTCACGTAACAGTTAGCGGTTACCTTCTTGGCACCGGCGGGCGGCAGGCGGTGCACGAGCGCGGCGTACGGGTCGTCGCGCCGCCAGCCGTTGCGGTGCCGCTCGGGGGCGGAGCCGTTGCGCGCCGTCCACTGCGGGTCCGGCGGCACCGCGTCCGCGCCCGTGTCAGACCCCGCCCTGCTCGGACCTCTGCAAAATAATGTTCTTTTAATTAACTTTTTATAAATAAATTATTTATTAAAACATCTTGTTTATTAATTTTTTTTTTTTAAAGGTACGAAACAAACGTTTTGTAATCGGCAAAGGCAAGTCTAAAAAATGTCATCCCACTGGTCAAGGTACATTTTTTTGCCTTTAGGTTATATTCGTTGAGGAAAAACAATCAAAATGTAAATGTAAAATGTATTAAATTATTACCTTCTCTTTTTTGGTTTTTTGTCTCGTTTCGCTTTCTTCTCATCCTGGAGTACGGGTTCGGGACTCGGCAGCCGTTTCACAGCTAAAATGTAAACCTGCGTTAGTGGCATAATTATTTTTGATATAGCACCATAATGTAGTTGCTGTCATCGGTCAATAGTTTTAAAGCTATTTCTATGTATACCTCGTTTAAATCTTTATTCTCTTAAAAAGGGGCTAAAAGAAATGACAACTACATAAAATACGTCGGCAAAATAATTATGTATTATGTAGTCTTCATTTGTCTCAGACCCTGTTAAATAAAACTATTCATATTTTTGTTGGTGCCTCGACAAATCGTCTAATTGTAATCGCCATGAACATGTCGAACACCGGAGAAGTCACAAGTGCGTTACTCACGTGGCGTTCTGGGCTTGTGCGCGACGAGGGTGGTTAGGGGTGCGACCGGTGCTGGCGTGGGGGGCGGGGGGTCGTCGTCCACCAGGATCACGTCCTGCGAGTCCGACTCGTAGCCGCCCCATGCTGGAAGCAAATATGGTTATTACAATCTATGTGACGCAATATTTATGGCTCAATTTTTATATTTAAGACTAAAACCGAAGGGTTCTATACCATTATCTATATAAAATTAGTATTAGTACTAATATCGAGCACCAGTATTAATAGATATCGAGCAAAAAATGGCAAAAAAAATAAGTTTCTTATACGTCATACGGGATTTTTTTGCCATTTTTTGCTCCCAAACGGCCCCTTAAATATTTATTGTATAGTTTTTAGTATTTTTGTTAAAGCGACAACAGAAATGCATTATCTGTGAAATTTTCAACTGCTCAGCTATGACAGTTCACGAGATACAGCCTGGGGACTGACAGACGGATAGACAGATGGACAGCGGAGTTTTAGTAATAGGGTAATTTACACAGAACCCTAAATTAAGATCCTTTCGATATCGTTTCGAAATGATTATCTCGAGCAAAGGTAGGTTTTAATTAATTATTATAAATATAAACATTTTTAATTTCATTTCGTACGGTATAAAAATGCGAACCTGGTCTTGTGGGTAATCTTGGACTGGGCACTGCTGGACTCACCACATGCTGTAAAAAGTCTCAAATTATTACACTGGAATGAACATGTCATGCGACAGATGCAGAGCTGATCTTTTTCATTATATTCCATATAGTAGACCCTAGAGGATATAGACAAACCATAGACCAACTATAGAGGAATATATACACAAAAGACCTACATACCATAGACAAGGCAGGCGACGTGAGCGGCGTACCAGCCAACCGCCGGTGCGTACGCTCCGCGGACGACCGGTTCGACCCTGCGTACAAGACAATGTACCTATACATTTAACTCTTTATTATATAATAGTTGTTGTAGGTATGTCCATTTCGCTAGTTATTAAACTTTTTTCTCCTAGCCAAACATGTGTTTACTTTGCTAAACTGTATTTTATAACATACTAGCTGGTGCCCGCGACTTCGTTTGCGTGGAAATAGTAAATGAAAACGGAATCCTTTTTACTCGACTACGGCAAAGCGAAAAGGAAGGATATTGATTTTGGCTGTCTATGTATGTTATTACCTGAATGCAGAATATCCATTCCAAAAACATAGAACACATATTATAGTAAAATAGTCAAGCATGAGTCTGACTGAAAAAAAGACATTCATACCCATTAGAGTTTAGGGGTTGAATATCGAAAAATCAATAAAAACATGTGCTTACTTATTTTATTTTAGGACTACATTTACAAAGTTCCAAGTCGAAATTCTCATTTGATATTTTTTCCCCATACAAAGTTTAGTACCCCTTTTTACCCCTTTAAAATCGAATTTTAGAAAATTTTGAATTAGAGTTTTAGTAAATCATGCCAAATCATAAACAAAAAAGTTACAACATACAATGTTGATACCCCTTTTGGGGGGTGAATTTCGCATAATCCCGTCATAGTGGACCTATACGTCACAAAAAGAAAACATGGTACAAATATTACGTTTCTAGCTTCAGTAATTTTGCTTCGGCGTTGATGAAAAAAAAAAGACATTCTTACCCCCGTTCATCCTTCATCCCGAAAAATCATGAAACACATGTTTACGTATTTTATTCAGTAGTTTTCCCTCAGCGTTGACGAATCAGTCAGGCCATGTTACTATATATAATAGATGTATACAAATATGTATACATGATATGAGATATTAATAACTTAATACAAACTATGACACTTGAACCTGTTAGTAAAACAAGTTTTACTTATTATTGAAGAATTTGCTCCATCTATCTCCTAAACATATGTATTTATTATATTGTAGATCTGATTTATAATTTTACATATTAAAATGACAATTGTATTTACATTATTTTTTAACCGCCTTCCAAAAAAAGGAGGCGGTTATACGTTCGGCTGTGTATTTTTTTTGTATGTTCAACGATAACTCCACCGTCTGTTGACCGATTTTCAAAATTATTTTATTGATGTAAAGGATATACTTCGAAGTTGGTCCCGTTTTCACAAAAGTGGTGACCTGACGATGGGATCCATGAGGAATCGAGGGAACTCCTCAAAATTTATATGGACACATATAGTGATTTCGACTTTTTCTGAAGTAACCCAAGCATATGCCACCAAAAAGTAAGATTCTGCACCAAGGTATACTCTGGATCCAAAAGCACTGAACAGAACTCCTCAGTCTTTAAAGATACTGGTTTGGAAATTTCGACAATATTTAAAGAGCTGCAAGCATATGCCATTATGTAACTTACAGTAATCATCATCATTATCTTATTTTAAATGTTCTTAAAAGGTGTTGTTAATAATAATTTAACAAATATCACTAAAAAGGGAAAAATTATATTATTTTTAAACAAAAAATTATGAATTAAAACTTATTTCCTATTTTTATTTAGAATTATTTAGAAAATAAGTTTTATTTCATACCTTTTTGTTCATTTTTCTTTGGAAGTCGGTTTTTTCAGTGCATACTTAATACTTAGGTTCTGGTTGTCATTTTACTGACAGCTTTTATAATCAGAGCATAGGACCTGTACTTTTAATATTTGAAAAGAAAATTTAAAAATGAAGTAATACCCAACAACAATTTAAAACAAAACTTAAAAATTAAATGAATTATAGCTAAGAACACTATCGATTAAGTCACTTTTCAAATAAAAAAAAAACGAGATCAAAATCTGTTCATCCGTTTGGGAGCTGCGATGCCACAGACAGACATAAACATACACAGTCAAGTCAAATTTATAACACGCGTCTAGGGGAGTTTTGCCGGGGAATTCAATATGTGACGTTGTTGTTTTTGTATTTCTTCCTAAAACTTGTGTTATTTCGGTTCTTAGTGTGTATATTGGTAGAATAATAACCATTAAATATTCGTTAACGTGCACAAGTGTGGGCAAGTGGTAGAACTTCAAAAAGCGTTCTATTTTGTGTTGCCTCCAAAACTCCCTAGGAACTTTCAGTAAAGCGTCTACCACTTTACTGAATCGACTGACTTGACTCATTGACTGCAATGACTATTTATTTGAACTTTGACTTTAAACGAGAATTGTATTTCCCGCCTTTTTAACTTGATACTGGCTAATGGTTTTAATCCGTAACGCCATTTAAAAAAAAACACGCGTCTATTTGCGTCGGGGGTTAAAAATGTGTATTACCAGGTGCGTGCGCGGGCGAGGCGACGGCGGGCATGACGAGGTCGCGCCATCGCTTCACCAGCACCTTGGCGCGGCGCGCGAGCGTCGGGTCGGTGGTCTTGCGCCGCAACTCGTTCACGTACTTGCCCAATCTGGTGGTCTGTAATACGACACAGTGAGTAGTGCTGTGGTAATACACAATCATTAGGGACACCATAGTGGCGCCACCTTTGGAACGAATCATAGGACAGTGTTGTATGTTGTTTGAGCTTTGAATATGCAAACTGGGACATCCTTAATAGAATGGGATGACATATTTAATATAAATATAAAATTTTATAATGAATAAATATAATATATTATATCATTCCATTCTTTTAAAGTTAAAAACTGATACAATCGAAAATGTTTTTAGTTCCTGCTGTCATCGCGTCAAACTCTTTTTTGCCAAGCTGTACCTTCGATTACAAGGACACTGTGGCGCCACCTGTTGGACATAGTTAAGGTTAGACCCATGCGAATGTGATTACATGCTTAGATTGGTAGCACCACTGAGCTGGTACCATATATCTGTATAATCTGTGGCTGGATACTATGGGAGTTACCCTCCGCAAGCTCTGTACATTATTGGAAGCTTATATTTATTTTTCTGTAAGTGCTTATGCAAAAGTTAAATACATTATACAATACTGGCGATCCACCACACGGCTTCGCACGGGTGCAATGTATATAAACCTTCCTCTTGAATCACTCTATCTAATGTTGAAAACTGCATCAAAATCCGTTTAGTAGTTTAAAAGACCTATGCGAACGGACAGCGGAAGCGACTTCCGTTGTCCGACCCGAACTTTATACTATGTAATGAAGATACAATACATTGCTTGTCAACAAAAATGCCTTATTAAGGCAAGCGCTCACTTGGGACACGACAGTCTTGAGACAGTTTTGTCTCACAAATACAAGCCTGTCTAAAGACTAAAACAGCCACAGTTTTATTGATTGTGATTGATGATCGAGTAGATGGATGTTTGTGGCTATTTCACGCAAAAATCACTGAATGGATTTTGATGAAATTTGCTATAGTAGTAGGTAGTCCTTTAAGCACTGGATGCTACTAGGCTACTTTTTATACCGAAATCCATATATTTTGTAATGCGATACTGTCTTGAGTCTCTCGTGTCTCAAGTGAGCGCTCCCTCTTATACACTTGACCAAACTCAAAAGCCACATCAATCTCATCAAAATCAGCATCATCAAAAAAACTTCGCTCACAATAAAAAAATAACAAACGCGTGCGTATCTCGATAGCGTATTGAACTAAAAAACGCGGTTTATTAGCGATAAGACTACAATCTCAAATTCTAATAAACGCTTTACTCGTTTCCTGTTATGTACACAGAAGAGTGTTTTCCGACTTCCAAAAGAAGGAGATTTTTAGCAAAATACATATTTGTTTTTGATTGTCTTTTCTCTCGCTTCCTTAAATAATTAAGAACCCCACCCATCCAACCCCAGGTGGGAGTAATTATATGTGACATGGTTATTGGTATTTTTTGGGACATTCATGGGTGACAAGTTTTCAGAAAAAACAGTAGGTAATATTAAAAATTACTATTTACAATGGTACAGCGATTAGTTTACAGAATTTCTCATACAAAACGAACGTATGACGTCACTTGTTCCCACAGTAATTGTATGAAATATAATGTATCCGAAATTTGTGCGTTTAAGTTCATACTTACTGTCAGACAAACGTGGCCACCATTTTTTTTGCAACACTCCGTGAACGAACAATTTTTGTTGGCTTTAACTCATTTTCGAACACCCAAACTCGTGACATGTTTTTTGTTTCGGGTTCGTACGCGTATATCCAGGATTCGTCACCTGATACAATGTTGTATACAGCATTTGAGGATCCTGCGTTGAATCTTTCGAGAGTTCTGACGCACCAAGTAACGCGAGCCGCTTTTTGCTCTTCACAGAGCTAATGCGGTATCCATCGGGAAAACAACTTTTTTACACCTAATTGTTCATGCAAGATTATTTGTATTTGACTCATGCCAATGTCTAAAGTTGCCTGAATTTCGCGGTATGTCACATGTCGATCTTCCTCAATCAGCTTACGCACAGCATCAACGTTTTCTTGGGTGACTGCAGTTTTTGGACGACCTTGACGGGGATCATCACTGAGCTTGACACGTCCACGTTGAAATTCAGCAAACCAGCGATAAATTGTGGTTTTGGATGGGGCTTCATCACCAAATGCAGAAATCATCCGGTCAACACACTGTTTTTGTGTTAAACCACTTCGAAAGTCATAATAAATCATCGCTCTAGAATTTTCTCGAGTCAATTCCATTTTCTCAACGACTAAACAAGTTTGACAAGACCTTGTGACAAGACCGAGAATCTTTTTTTAAATAAATAAACGATATTCGATTTTTAAAACCAAGGAGTTTTAAATTAAAAAGATTTTAATATGACAGGAACAGTGGAAATATTCTATTCCCGATACTTTTAGTGCAGCCCTCGTAAATTTAAAAATTGTTAATTAAATATACATAAGTCTAAAAGAAATAGGTATTTAGATCGACGCGATTAAATATTATAAGCAAATAAAAAATATTGCTCATCTCTTTCTCTCAAAACGATTTGTTACGTCACAAGTTGCTACCGCCATAGATTTTATAATGACAAATATATGTCGGGTGCAACTCGTGACGTCACAGGCCGATATATCGCTCTCTTTCATATTGTAAATTTAAATTGTTTGTATATTCGTTATTTTTTAAGATATACGAAAATGGGTTCTAGATAGTTTATAAACATGTTGTCTAACATCGAATAGACGAAAATTTTTTTAGGAAACATGCCTATTGCCCTTGTGGCGGTTTGGGGAAAAGCGACATCTCATCATCATTAGTCAATGAAATTGATAACTAGTTTGTTTGGAAACGCAATATGCTAACAGATAAATGATAGATGTCACTTTCACGTTACGAAAACCAAAACTATAATTATTATTTTTCTAGGTATAAACATAGCATAGAGTGATCTATTTCACACCATAAGTAACATTTATTTTTCATAAAACTTGTACTAAACTGTTGAACTATAGAAAAAAATAATAACTTTATACTCCAATAAAAAATTAATATATCTAATTGGCCACTAGATGGAGCTTTTTCGCCTCAAATTGTCAATTTGCAGCATAAACTACCATAGACTATACAGAATGATGACAATGATTACGACAGATATTGTTTATTTACGTATTTTGCAGTTTGCACATGAATTCTCTGATATTCGGAGATTCATAACTTTTTATTCCCAAGACCTAAAAATATATTATATATATTTTTATATACCTATAATACCTAAATTTTTAAGTACTATAAAACCGTATGTTCGAAAAAAAAAACAAATGTTCGGGCAGGATTCGCCAGTGTGTATTTTTTTTCATTTATCAATAGATTTTAATGATCGAAAAGATCAAAATTTTAACTATTATTTGTAATATCCGCCTATAATGGCAGCTTCCCCCCCTAGAAGATAAAATAAACGTCAATTTTCCAATTTTCAATATACCAGACCGACCATCTTCTCGAAACAGGTATGAGCTGCCCCTCCCTAGCTGAAATCCTGGGTACGCCCTTGGGTGAGGGAACCATTTTTAGACATGAAAAAATATTTTGGCCCCTTTACCACCTGCATGTAATACTATGCGTCTACTATATACAGTGTATAGATGATTGCATTAAGATATAAGTGATACAAATGATTTCTTACCTCCAGCAACTCTTTCGTGATATTGAACTTCTCGAGTATTGATATGATTTCATTAACTGCGTGCATGTCGATGACCTGTAATGTATCGTCATTTGTAATATTATTACTACACAGAAACAGATACACTACTACAGAAAACCTTATTAGAGTAAAAGCTTCATAATGGTTTTTTATACACAATAAAAGGGCGAGGTTACAAGTAAAATGCTGTAATAGATAAAAAATTAAAACCCCACAACTAAATGAATATAGGACAGACAGAAATATACAACTCGCAAGTAACAGATTAAATATAAAAAAAATGACCAAAATATGGATGAGCAACCAAAACCAAATGAAAATAAAAACAAACACTGAGAAAAATCAAAATATTTCAAAATATTATTTATGTCTCATTATTAATTTTAATTGGAAGGCTATAGAATTGGTTGTATATTTCACTTGTTTTTTGTACAATTTTATGATCAATAAAGACCAGAGTTTACAGCATTTGAAGGAAAATCATATATATTTTTATGACATGGTAACCTTATTAAATCATAGAAATATCATGCCTGTACAATATCAAGTCTGAACTTTTGTAATTTCCATGGGAATATTTAAAAAAAAATGAAACAAACTAATGTTATATTCCATAATATTAAGTTCCTAAGGATACAACTGAAGAATTCTAGTTTTATACATTTATCCTGAAAATAACTGGCACCATACAAATATGAATGTAAGAGAATAATACTGCATTGCAAATTAATATCAAAAGATTAATTCTATTATTGATAAAAATGATAACAATACAACTGGTTACTAACAAATTTTAAGTATTAAAACATGTTTACAGGTATCACTTTATTCATGATTTGATGTTGCTTGCAATTTCATATGTGCAAAAGAAGGTCCGCAGCAAACTGACATTTTGCTGCGATATTAAGTAGCCTTCCCCATGGCCTATTTTATTGGCTAAATTTCATCAATTTTGCATTAATTTAATCCAAATTTGCATTAAATAGGCTCCAAAGCTGATGGTCCGATGTCCATAAGTTTTGGAGCCTATTTAATGCAAACAAACAAGCTATTCTTTCCTCTTTATAATATTAGTGTAGACTACTAAAGGTGTTCTAATATAACACACTACACAGTTGATATTTAGGACACAAACGGGTTCTAGTTTTCTTATGAAATGATTTCATGTATCAAATTACTAAGACTTTATTCTTACATAATTTTAGGTGTAAAAAATATATTACTTGAAAACAGTATATGTAAGAATTGGTGAAAAACTAACCCTAAGTTATGATATGTTGAACAATGAAGACATATAAATACTTCGCACTTGTTATGCAAGTGTACCCTAAGAATTTGCAAAATGTTATAGTACTATGTTTACATAACAATTAAAATGTATGTTACGGAATAACTTTATTAAGGTCACATTTACTACAATTATGAAACTAGTTTATGGGAATTGTAGTTTTAATGAAAAAAATTTAAAAAGTTAAATTCTGTTTGAATATTTATCTATTTTAAACAGCCTCCGTGGTCTAGTGATTAGAGCTTGGCTCTCGACTCAGAGGTCGTCGGTTTGATTCCCACAATGGAACAACAAAAATTGTTGTTTATAAGTTTGGTTAGGACAATGCAGGCTCACCACCTGATTGTCTGACAAGAAAGATGATCCGTGCGTCGGGAGGGGATGTAAAAAGTCAGACCTGCTCCTGATCTCTCGCCAATTGTGTCGGTTTTCCGTCCCACTGGGTTATGAGAGTAAAGGAAGAGAGATTGCTCTTGTGTATTGCGCACACACTTGGGCACTATAAAATTACTCCTGCCTAACTGGCCTGGTTTCAATGACCACTGTCACCAAAATTGGTGATATTGTTGTTGTTATTGGTGAAGATATTGTTTTGCTATTTTAACATTTTGAAATTGTTGTACAAGGTAAATAAAAATCTATTCAATGCCTGCGTGAACTACACAACATACATAATATACAAGATCAATAAATAGTTTTTTAAGTTTCAAACATTTAACAACTCTTTTATGATAATTCTACATTACTTCATTTAAGTGCAGTATTCTGTCCTATTAAATCAAATATATATAATTAATCATTGAAATGGATTTAAAAATAATTTTTAAGCTCAATCAAGCTTAAATATATAGAAAAGAGTTACCATGCTCACTGGTTACTCAGTTATACTTTATTATATCAAATCTTAAAATATCTAACACCTATTACTTTTGGTTAAGAAGAATTCAAGCAAAATATTAATTAAATATTCACAAGAGGAATAAATTACTAACTTTATACCAAGTGGATTTTGTAACAATTCACATGTACAGGACAACACTCACATAGTGGCTGACCACACCATGTGTGAATACAGTTCTGTGCAAACCACCCCACCCATCCTAGGAGACAAAAACCTCAAATTAGCAAAAAATTGCAAACAAATGTGGTCTATTCAGGTTACCTGGTTCAATAGTGAGTCAAATGAATGCACTCAACTCAATTTTTTAAACAAACCAACAGCATCTCAATAACCGTAAAAACCATATATGCTTGGAAATCGACTTAGAAATCAGGTGTACATTGATGAGTAGCCTTATAATAAGTTACTATACTATGTATAGTAACTTATTATTAAATCAAAAATTAAGACAAAACAACTCACCCGAAATTGCAACACCTAAAACGACCGAAAGTACACAAATAATTTCCTACCATCCACCGTACTGTGAGTAAAATATCATGAGCCTGAACGATTCCGTCGAATTTCCAACGACCACATTGAGAACGGAAGGTCATGGAATGCGATAAAAAATAAGTGACCATACTTATAGCTACAAAAGATTACACAAATCCAAAGAAAAACTAAAACTAAAAAGACCGCGCGTGGCACAATTCCACACTTTCACATTGCAAAACATTTGGCACTAAGGACAGAGGGACGAGAGGAGCGCTGGCGACGTCAGTGGCCCTGTACATCACTCGCAACGCTCACGTACCCACTCACACACCATACTTCTATTTGTTTAGAATTACACAAGCCCTCGTAATCTTATCGAACTTCGATCGACAGTCATGCCTAGTTCTCGATTTGGCCGAGGCGACCTCCTAGAAGACCAAAATGTAACTTCAGTCGGGTGTCACAGGCTCGTGCAGGTCGTTTCCGTATCTCGAGACTAGCTTAACTCCTTTATAGTCTTCAAATATCATAAACTTACATTGTACTCTTTATCCAATGCATTCAGAAGTCGATAACTGAGCTCATGAGCGTTATTACTCATTTATAAACCAAAATATTTAACTAAATACGACGAACGTGTCTCGGCTGCGTCGTAATGGCGGACCGACGGCTACGTATGCCCGTGCCAGGGCATTTTAGCCGAATAATTCAGCTGATATCTACTAAGGCGACGCACACTCGTGTTTTTCCGTTTCTTTTGACAGGTAGTACTTAATTTTGCCACGTTGTTATACTAGATGTCGCTAGTAGTTTTTTGATGACTTAATATTCTTTAAATAAAATTTCACAAAAATGCAATATTTTTAGCGTAAATTATAATTTATTACGAAAATAATTTTAGTTTCTGCAAAATTAAGCTCCCTGAAAAGTTAGAAAATGAAAAATATGATTGACGCTAGCAACATTCAAGCGTTTTTTCAGTAGTTGCTTACAATCTAAAATAGATGGCGTGAATTTGAACATGTCATTTAAATGTAGGTACAAAATTTATTTTACGTCTGTAGTAATTTAATACAGATAAAAAAGAATATGATCCAAAATTCATTAAATAAAACCCAAACTCAACAGCAATGAAATGTTTGTCAACGGGATCACTTTATATCCCACCGAAAGGACAACTGAAAAACGCCGGAAAGTCGGGTAAACATGTTGGTCCCGTGTAGACCAATGCAAGTGTCGGCATAACCTTCTTGTACCTGTACAAGGTACTTCTACAAGGCAAGTGCAAAATAACGAAGATGACAAAAAAAAACTTACAATATGAAAGAAAGTGATAATATATCGGCCTGTGACGTCACGAGTTGCACCCACCATACATTTGTAATTACGAAATGTATGGTGGTAGCAACTTGCGACGTATCAAATCGTTTTGAGAGAAAGAGATGGGCAATAATTTTTTTTGCTTATAATTTCTTATCGCGTTAATCTAAATACCTATTTCTTTTAGGTTTCTGTATCTTAATCAACAATTTTAAAATTGAATTCATAATAATTTGATATTCCACACTAGGCAACATCCCTATTAAGGTTGTGAAATGTTTGCTTTTATTTTAATAACTATATAGTACTGTATAGTAAAATTTCACATCAAGTGTGAAATCAAAAAGCGGCTCGTTATTTCCAATTTTTTTGTTAACAGTCTCTCGGTAGTCGATACTCGGTAGTGCTCGGTACCTACCTACCGTAATAGGCATGTTGCCGATGTTAGACAATAAACAATCTAGGTAGAACCCATTTTCGTATATTATCTTAAAAATTAACGAAGATACAAACGATTTAAATTTTATTATATTATAGAGAGCGATATATCGGCCTGTGACGTCACGATGCACCCGCCTGACATATTTTGTCATTACAAAATGTATTGCGGTAGCAACTTGTGACGTAACAAATCTTTTAGCGAGAAAGAGATGGGCAATATTTTTTATTTGCTTATAATTTTTAATTGCGTCAATCTAAATACCTATTTCTATTAGAGTTGTATATCTTTAATCAACAATTTTATAATTTAATTTCTAATAAACTGACCAAGAGCATGTCAGGCCATGCTTAAGGAGTGTTCCGTAACTATAAACGCGTAATTTTTTTACTATTTTAAAGTTACTATCCGATTTCGTTCAAAATAATTTTCCTAAAGTACTCTTTAGTACTCTCTCTAATTTTTCATGCTGATAGATTTTGCTAAATAGTCTCATAGTTTGCCTTTATTTTAAAATACCTATTCAACGATACCCCACACGTTGGGGTAGAATGAAAAAATATTTTTCATCCTCACTTCACATGTATGGAGAGCCACCCCTAAAATGTAATTTGTTTTTTTTAAGATGTCAAAACTAAGATCTATATACAGTCTTTATCTAAACCATATTTCATCAATTTATATTAAATCCATATATATGACGCTAGATGCGCGGACAGACAGGCAGACAGACGGACGGATGGACAGAGTGAAACTATAAGGGTTCCTTGAGTATTACGGAACCTAAAAATGTGATATTCCTCACCAGGCAACTCCCTATTTGCATCTTATTTTCTGAGAAGGTGCGTGGTAGATATGTGGAGCACAATTTTTATTATAGTCTGTGGTCAGGTATTGCTGTCAAATATCTTCAACGATTTCGTATTCGGTTGTCAATTGTCATTCATTTGTCAAGACGGTTTGGAAATGTTCATGGCTATGGCTATTGTGGAGAAGTCGTGTGCGAGAAAATAAGATGCAAAAAATCTTAAGACATTAAAGTCATTCGATAAAGCCAAATTGTCCCCCGTTTGGAGTGATAGCCGTGATTTACGAAGCATAATGTGTTTGTGTGCATAATAATCATGATACCGTCGTGTTATTAGATGGCGAAAATATTAGTTAATTTGTGTGTTGTATAGTGAGTGGCAATGGATCGTCGGTGTTCACAGTCTGTTCGGACATTGGTTTTCGACGATTCCGACTCTGATCTGCCTAAGGGCGGTCAGAAAAAGGAGTTGTCGTCTTCTGGAGCACCGTCTTCATTGAACCAGAGCGCTGAAGGTCAGTAGTTAATATTATGGTAAATAAATAATGTTTACATCGAGTGTTGCTGCATGGTAATTGGCGGTGATTTCAATGCATTTTTGACACTAAAGACGAACTTTATTGCACTTTATTGGGATGCAAAATTAATCAAATATATTTTTCCAAATTTTGGAAGTACCCTCAGTTTACAATCGCAAAATGTTTGACAACCAATTTTTAAGACTTGTAAAAATATCAAAGAAGTTTAAAGGTTATATATTAGTACAATATATTATTTTGTAGAACTAATCTTACAATGATGCACTGTTTGTGTAGCTTTATAAAATTGTTTCAAATAGTACTTTGTCTTCATGCATTGTCCTAAACTACCCCCCATAATATGAAATTTAATAAATGCAGGAGCTAGTAACTATAAAAATGTAATTATTTTAAAAAATATATTGGACTATTTTTGGATAATAAAAAAAACAGTGTCTGTGAGAAGAGTACCTAAGAGGCTTGTAGCATTTTCATGCAAAAGGCTGATAAATCTTTTTCTGATGTTTCATTTTCCTTTGCTTAAATGCTCACATTTTAAATACAGACACATACCTATTTTGTACGTAGGTACTTACAATAATTGTTACAGTTATAATGAGTACTACAGTTTACATTGTAGCATCAAAAGTATTCCCACGCTCATTTAAAATAAATGAGGGTTTTTAAATTCGTTACATCTGACAGATTTATGAAACGACAAGGACCGTCGGGCTACCAAGCGCAGCCTGGTGACAGAAAAAAATCGAAAATTCTTATAGACCGTTTTCATACCACCTATGCCACCAGATGACACTCTGTGTGAGTTGGGTCTGCCCCTAAGTGGCAGAAAAAATATCAAGCACCCTCATTACTTGAACCCTTTGATATTGCTGTACAAAAATATAACAATCTGGTGATTAGGACTGTGTCATGTTTGACAACAAACTGTTCTAAAGTTAGCTGATTTGTGTGAAATACTTTGCAAATGTTTATTTTGACTGATTAAATAACCGATGTGTTTGAAACGAAATGGCAAAAAAGAATATGTTCTTTGTATGGGAGTCCCCTTTAAATATTTAAAATATTATTCTGTTTTAATATTGTTATAGCGGCAAGAGAAATATATCGTCTATGAAAATTTCAAGTGTCACTATCACGGTTAAGGAGATACAGCCTGGTGACAGACGGACAGCAAAGTCTCAGTAATAATATCCTATTTTTACCCTTTGGGTACTGAACCCTAAAAAAGAATAAATATACCATGTCAGTCACTATATTTCTGTCACTGCCACAATATTTATAGCATTAATTAGCATGTGGCAAGTAGTGTAGTGGCAGGAATTCTTTGGAGAAGTAAAATTCTCTGCAGGTTTTCATCAATAGCAATTATGTATAGAAAAATAAAGATTATAATGCATTCCTTTTGCATCAATAGCAATTATGTATACAAAAATAAAGATTATAATGTCAATATTATTTTACTACTTACAAAATATTGAAAGAGTACATTTTACCTCAGCTAATGTTAACTGCTTAATAATCCCTAGTAATAGCATTTTCTATTGCTTGCTAAATGACTGAATAACGTCTTTCAAAATGAAACTTTAATAGAGTTGCCAAAATTAACAATCTTAAAGTAAGATGTTGCTCATGCCTTTGTGTGGTCTAAGGGTAATCCCACTGGCACCATATATTTTGACATTATAATGTCTATACTCCTATGTCGTTCCCCATGGTCTACTCCGTACCTGTGCTAAATTTCATTGAAATCGGTCAGTGGTAGCTTTGAAGACAATTTGATGCAAACAAACAAACAAACAATCAAATCTTTCCTATTTGTAATGTAGTAGTGTAATGTACTTGTAACATATACTAAAGACATATTGTAACACTGACTTTATTATCATTTAAATGTTAGTTTTAAATTTAAAACAAAATTTTGTTACTTTTGTTCATTTAAATTAGTTGAAAAAGATGTACATATTTTCTCAAAAATGTAATAGAGACTCGTTTGTTACTGTACATTTACTTAATTACTACATTTATTATTTATTTAATTTTTATACATATTTTGTGTTCAGATAAATTACAAGTATTTTATTACACAGACATACTGTATATATATATAACATAATATTATAGAATAAAAATATTCAATTTAAAACTATGCTTTGTTAAAATATAATAATGCATTATTACAAATGCAAGTAATTTCATTACCTCCTTATTATGTCAAGAGACAAGTAACAATTTTACATTTAAAAACATTTTAGATGCCTGATGATCTGATTCATAAGAGTTAAATAGCATAAGTTACCATAAAATGACTGGGTACTTGTTATTATTATTGAAGCCAAAAGTATGCTGTATGGGTAATGATTTTGGCGGTATATGAAACATGTGTATGTTTGTTTCATTGTAGCGCCTAAACTACTGATCCGATTTTAATGAATTGATTCATAATAATAGTCCTGGTAACATAAGCTATAATATAATTTGAGTAGTCGTGTTAAGGTGGCCTCATTTGCTGAAACTATCGGATATTCGAAATAAAAAATGGTAACCCAATATTAAAGTTTAGGATAATTTCGAATAAAGGAAATTGATTATCCTTATCCAAAATTAGCCGATAATGCGAAATAATTACATATCAGTAAACGGTTACAGAATACGGATCCTGGTATAATATTTTTCTCATATTCATATCTCAAGTCCAGATTAGAAATTTCATATCCATAACATCTATACTTTTAAACTTCTGATTATATTACAATGTTGCTACAACAGTTGGCAAGAGTGTGCTATTATGCTATTGTGCATAGTAATCACTTCATCATATCAGATAATTTTCATTAAATGACGCAGAGATCTGGAGTATATAAGAAGGTCAACCCTCATCTTAATTAAAATTGTCGGAAAAGGTATTAATCAGGTCTGAGTGTCATAATTCGAGAATTCTCGTAAGCATCAAAAGCACACAATATGATTAATTTGACATTGATAATATAACACTGAGACTAGATAATATTAACTAATATTACATTTTTAATATAAAAAAAACTGTCGACTATATAAAACATAATATATAACTTTACAAATATTTACGTTATACATGAACAAAGCTGTGGCCAACAACGCTAGTAAATAACTTGTTAAGACTTGATTAATTAAGGCCAATAAATAAACAATCATTTAGCTAATAATATATTGTCATTAAATTATGTACCACATACATATATAATTATTATGATTAATATTAGAAAATAGGTGCACCGTCATGTTTGACCTCGATTGTATGAATGTTTTCATTTTTGTGATTAGCAAAATTCAATTTTTTAAATGGATTATTGATGTTTTTTGTATGACATAACACATTTGCTTGTAGTGTACATCCTACTTTTGTTGTGTTTATTCCATTGCTTGTTAAAATGTATTATTATTTTCATTATTATTAAGTACCTACTGTTTAAATTGTTATTACAATTAAAGTTTGGGCTGCACTGGAGATTTTTTTTTTTAAATATGTAACTTTTCTGATGAATTTCCGCTGTTACGTAACTTGTTTTTATGGAATTTGTGCTATTAATATTAATAGTCTGCAGTTAAAACTATATGCAGCCAGTCACTGTATTTCAAATGTTACATGACAAATGTCTATGACCTATACCACTTCACAGACATACTGCTATAAGTACCTTGTGTTGTGCAAACGTCTCTCGACTCAGCTTTGTTGCTCAACAACCATTGAATTGATCTATAAAAATCATAACAATCGACATATTAAACAGCCTACAGTCTATTCGCTTTTAGAAGACGCGTCAAATCACGCTTGTATAATGTAATCTAGTAGGCTGCATAATGTATATAGTATAGCCAATGTTACTTGGGATATTATTACGAATCTATTGATACCTCATTGGTTAAAATTGCATCAGTAGTTTAGGCACTATCGTTGAACAAACATACATAGACATACTGATAAAAAACTGACAAATTGAAAGACTGGCAAAAATTATCAATGCACTGAAGTTATTTGATCTTGAAAAAACCGTCAAAGGTTACGCGTTACGTTGCCACGATAATCTCGGGCTCGACGCAATGAGAGTTTTCAGCAAAACTAAGGACTTTCTTGTGGTAAATTAATAATCTATGTTTAAACCACAAAAGTATTATTTGCTAAGTGTAAGAAATTGGCAATGTTCTTGCAACCATTGGTATGGAAGTATTGAAAACAAAACAAACGAACAAACTAATGCTAACTTTTGCATGTATTAGATATAAAATTATAAATCATATTGCTATTAGGTGGGGCTTCTGACCTGTTATCAAACATGATAATACAAACGACAAAGGACATTTTGAATTCTATTTCCACATCATTAGGAACGGGTTTTGAATGAATGCTTAGTTCACAATAAATGGGTGTGTTATTTTGATAGCCGTTGGTGTCACGTCGTTAGTCATTAGGAGCGTTATCACAATATTTTCTATATATGTGTTTGTGGCAGGGCGAAAAGGGTAAAGCTAAGGGCCTAAACCATGGATCTACTATATTATAGACGAAGCATGTGACATGTCCAGGCAAACAGTATCTACACTTAAACTGCCCTACGTTTGGGGCTGTTTGAGGCAGTCGAGGTTTGACATATTTTGTCATCTTGACATTTCCTTTCGCATTTAAGGGAAGTATTTTTATTAGTAAGAGGGGAATAGTATTTAATAAACGTTAATCAATTTCATTAATGTTATTTATTTAGGTACTTAGGTTTTCACGCTACAATCACTGTAATATTAATCGTGTAATTAATTATATAACAAACACTGATATAATTGATGATAAACAACAGATTGGATAATATTAAACGAAACTAAGCGTGAACTAATCACAACTGTCGAAGGTCACCTAGTCACGCTCCGTCCGCCTTGAACTACTAGTTATACCTAGTGCTGCAGGTAAATACTAACCTGTCACCGACTATGGTAAAAGTAGCGCAGCTGCTGTGGTGCGGTGGTGAGAGCGCGCACTTTCGCGAGTTCGTGGAGTTCGATCGCTATACCTAGCGTAAATAAAGGAAAAAAGGAGCACAGCTTAAAGAAGAAAAGAAAAAAGAAGCAAGAGGTACAGATTAACAGCTGCATAGTTAGCTTACGACTTGATTACACTACTACAAGCATACGTTGTATCCACGAATGTGGGCCGCCGTAGGGGACGTCAAAATTTTCAGGTTTGGTTCGTTCTATGAATTTGTTTCTCTGTACGTAAGTATAATATCTTACTCTGTGGTAGGAGTTAGGACTCTACGGTCATACAATCTTGGCCTGTACAGTCCAGCAGAGTACTTTTACCTATGACGACATAATTAAATAAAAGATAATAATATAATATCCCCTTTTTACTAATAAAAATATTTATACAGTGTATAAGCTATACAATGTTTTGTCCTTGTCTGATACGTCGGAAAAGTCGCTTGACAGACAAGGACAAACATTGTATCACTTATCCACTGTGTAAATATTTTTATTAGTAAGGGGGTAAATATATTATAATAAGGATCACTCCCATAGAAACTCCGAGGTAAAATAACTCTGAACGGACTTTAGATTCACGAGCTCCAATGTAGATCATAATCATACAATTTTGAAGACATGTTAACTATTAGTGCGCCGTCGTATGTTTAATAATTATTTATTTCGAAAAAAAATTATGCGTTTCTATACAATTTACATTACAAGCACCGTACTAGTATGTACTTCACATATAGTATATCTAATATGTAACCTACTGGTATGGTGCTTATAATGTAAATTGTAAACAAACACACTATAATACGCACTATAATGTGTAGTATACGCAGCGCGTCGTGTACATTTCATTAATGAATTTGACTTTGATGGTGTTCGTGACTGCACCTTTACTTACTGCACGTTAACCATATCTGTAGGTACAGTCGCGGCCGCTAACATAACCAATATCGTGTTGCAAGATTTCACACATTCCCACTATCTAATATCAAATCAAGTAATTCTCATCACTAGTAGGGATTTTCGTGAATGTACCAAGGAACATTTTCCTCAAATAACTGTTATCTGACGATAAAAAAATCAGCCCTAAATCTAATAACCGTATGTTTGTCGATATTGTCACCACCTAGTAATACAATTATTACTGTCGGATAAGATAAAAGATATGTGCTGGTTATTTCTCCACATGTTTGGTGTCGCATGTCAGTAAAAACCCTCCAAAGGGTAAAGGTAGCTAGGCTAAGCTATAGGAGAAAATGGAAGCTTAGCAGGTTGATCACCGTCCCGTAGAAATAGGTTTGGTCTAAGCAGGACAAAATGATGATCGATGTAGAAAATCTGTGACACACACACACATACACTTCAAACTTATAACAGTTATAACACGAGGTGTGTTATAACCGCAGAGTAAAAAATACATATGTACCTCACGTAAACAGAAACAACTTTCATAGAACGATCCAAATCGATCCATATTTCAAAATTTAACCCCTTCAACGGCTCACGATTTTTCCACGCAGTCGTGGACACACCGTATGCTTGTAATAGTGCAATAAAATCGACAAACTATCTATGTAGCTGTTTATCTGTTCCTCTTTCTTTAATCTGTGGTTATAACTTGTGTGTGAGTTCGACGTGTGTTTTCGTATAGGTTAAACATCGCCAGTGTCTTAGTTGACGCCGGTTTGTATGAGGTGTTGTCTCTCACGATAACAAACTCTTCAGACAACTGCCTCTAAAGGCTTGTTGCTCGGACAGACAAAAGTAACCTCTATTGTACTTCAAGTAATCTGATGCCTCCTGATGATGATAGGCGACCTCGTCTCGGCCTTGTAGGTGCATATAAAATCTCACATACGTGTGTAATATGCATACATAAAGCCCATATTGCATGTTAGGTAATACGCCGACTCTCCAGAGCCTAGCCGCAGTAATGTTAAAATATTAATCCCACGTTACCAGAGATGTTAAGGATATGACATTTCGGATAGACAAATATTGGAATAAAATTATGCGTGATATTAAATTATTATATATACACACACCGGCATATTTAGCGGAACATAAAATAAAGGTTTGATATCAGTATCATATAAGGTTACTGGCTGGTTAATACGTCATTTAATTTAAAAAGAAATATTTTCAAATTAAGAAAACAACTGAACATCATATTTTATGCAATTGTTTTAATTTTATTCAAATACACCTTATCTGGAGCGAACTTCGAGTATTTCTTCCTTCTGAGTTTGATTTAAAATTTCCTTAAAATACTGTTTTTTATTAGTTTTTTTTAATCGCGTATCTTTTTGGAGTTGAGGATTGAATTATGCCTGACTTAGCCCTAACGGAGATTGCCAGGGCACTCGAAATGCGAAGAATGGTCAAACCTACAGAGTGATATCCAGAGATCTTCGTCGACCAGTTTCAACGATCCATCGCAGTATCTAACGGTTCAGGGAGACCGGTACTTATGTGAGAAGCTGACAAGGCAGAAAAAGACGCACTTCGAGTAGGGATGATCGTTTCATTCGGCTTCGTGTGCGTAGGAACCCCCGTTTGACGGCCGTCCAAGCCCGACATGATTTAGAAGCAGTGCGGGGTGTAACCGTAAGTGAGCGTACGGTACGAAGAAGGTTCGAAGAAGCTGGTTTGGGTTCGTTTGTGCCCGCCAAGGCTCCAAGGCTCGAGGTAAATCATCGTAGAAACAGGTTAACTTTTGCTCAGGAACATCGACTTTGGAACGCGGACCAATGGAGTAAGGTATTGTTTAGTGATGAGTGCAGAATTCTCTTAAATCAAATTGACGGCAGGCAAAGAATATACAGACGCAAAGGAGAACGATACATTCAGACAAATTTTGAAACTACAGTTGCATACGGTGGTGGATCAATAATGGTTTGGGCGGGCATTTGTTTGGGAGCTCGCACAGACTTGGTAGTGATTGATAGAGGGAGTCTGACTGCAGACCGCTATATCAGAGAAGTTTCAGAAGAAAATGTCGTACCGTTTGCCCCATATATCGGTGACGATTTTGTTTTTATGCAGGATAATGCTCGGCCGCATATCGCTCGGGTAACTCAAGCTTATCTTAATGATATGAATATCAGTGTTATGGAGAGATCACCGGATATGAACCCAATAGAGCACGTTTGGGACTTGCTGAAAAGAAAGTTAAGTCCAGAATTCCAGCTCCTGCCAACGTGGGTGAACTGCGAATCGCCGTAGTTGAGGAATGGCGGAGACTATCCCAGGAGACCATCGATAACATCATTCTCAGTATGCCTAGACGGGTAGAAACTTTAAAAAGAGCACGTGGAGGAAATACGCGATATAAATCACCATTTTTCTAATTTAATTAATTGTTATTTTAATATTAATTTTCACTTTTCCCGGTTACATGAAAAGTTCAAAAATGTACCATTTTTCACAAATAGCCTTTACTCGCAAAATCTGTTCTTAATGTGATCTCATTTTAAGTAAAACAAATGAAACTTGGAATTGTAGTAAGTAGATTAGAAAATAAAACCATATTTTTTTAATTATGGACCTTTTTTTGTGTTCCGCTAAATATGCCGGTGTGTTTATATAATAATTTAATATATATATATATATATATATATATATATATATATACATATATATATATATATATTTTAATTAACTAGTTTCGGATAATTTCGGTTATGGATAATTAGGTTTATGATGAATGTATGTAAGTGATTAGTGAAATGCAAATACTTTTTTCCAATTTAAAATTTAGGTAATGATTTGGCCTATCATCCTATATCGGATACGGTTACGGATAGTTATTTAATTCGGATATCCGATGGTTATGGTAACGGAGCTCCATAACATGCCGTCCCTGCCCGATACATACTTAGATGTTATGTCTGGTCAACCTTCGTTCACGTAAAAGATTTATTACAGTCATAATATATGTATATGGCACATCTAGTCTCATCGAGAACCCTCGACAAACGTGAACGTGGATTGTTTCTCACTTTCTCCGGAAGACAGAGACATAGGAATAATCTCCCTCTTGCTCTCAGGCGGCGGCCGGCGACTTCTCTGCGTGAGCCTCTGTTCAGATACAATTTCATTTAAGCGCAAATAAAATGATGAATGTGTCATTGTATTTCTTTGGCACTATGGCACGGTAAATGAGTGACATAATATAAATTTGTAGCGCGCTATTGTTACTTTGTTTATATTTAGATTACATAAGATCTGAACCCCAATTCTCCTATATACAGTATTATATGCAACTTGAAGACTTTCAATTTACTTTCAATTAATTGTAAATGAATCGTCTTGATATCATAAACAGATTTTGGATGTTTGGACTTTGGAGAAATCAAAACTATTGGTTTGACTATGAGAATACCATTTTTGTGTTCTAACATAATAACAAGACTTCCCTGAAACTGTATTGTCTATTGTAAGATTTAATTATCGGAATCGACCTACTGAACGGAGTATAGATGCCGCATATTCGCGTTAACACGGCTCGACGAAACGTATCACGCTTTCACGCGACTTGACACTGAAATATACCGTAAAGAAATCTATTAGTGTAGGTGGAGTGATGTATGTCGCGTCGCGTATAAGTCGCATATACGCGAAATTGTGCTTAACTGCTAAGGTATTATTGTTGTGAATATTCTAAGGCTGGGACTATAATTTTTATGATTGGGAATCCGTAAGGCTGGGGAAAATTCAGAGCACTGAAAATAGAACTCTGCGCTAATACAATAGAGTTGAAAATCGAACACGCAAGCGTCGAGTCAAATATCAATGTCTATTATACTATACTAATATATGACAGCTCGACACTTCGATTTTCAACTCTATTGTATTAGCGCAGAGTTCTATTTTCAGTGCTCTGAATTTTCCCCAGCCCGCCGGATTCCGGATCTTATAGTCCCTGTAGTAGCCTTAGGCAGGTTAGACGGTGTGTCATGATGAAATAAAACGTCGTCACTCGCCACGTCATTGTTTAATTGAGGCTGTGTGATTCTTATCTGTAGAAAGTAATTCTCAGTACTAATCTCATTATAATGACTTTTTCCGATGAATAATACGTGTGGGTAGACAATATCAAGATACTGAATTAATAACTGCAAAATTTTAAATGTCTGTGGGCGTAAATCTTACTTAGATACTAGTATAACACCCAGCGAATCTATTAATCAACCGTATGCTCTCAGGGGTTTTAGTTTTAATATAGTTTGACTGCATTTTTATAAGTAGATACCTACTTATATTAGGGTGAATTTGTCAAGTGGGCATAGTAGGTATAATTATTATATATTATGTTATATATATGACATAATATAGCTTGCTCGTATTGAGTAGGTAGCGTTGATACATTTCTGCCCATCTTCCTTAAATTTTTTTTTAAATTATTGATCGCAATGCAAAAATGCAAAAATTTATCACGTATTCAAAAAGTGTTGCCTCTAAAATGTTTTAGCTGATGATGGGCTTCAATAGGCTAATTGACTCATACTTAATTTCATACATTGAATGAGTATTTCCTTAGTACTTTGTTTAGGAAAACGTAATATAGCAAAGTCATGAATTAATATTTTATTTCATGATTTTGCACAAGATGGATTAATTTGAAAAAAAAAAAAGTTCTTATTTTTAATTTGAACTGCCGAAAACACAAATTATCTGTGCATTGTGCGATTGGCCATGATGGACGTCATAGTAAAAAAAAAATAACGTCACTTGTCGGAGTTTTCCCGGGGAGTTCAATGATTGACATTGTGGAATTTCTAATATTTCATAAATTTGTGTTACCTCGGTTCTTAATGTGTAATATTGGTAGAATATTAACCATTAAAATATATTCGTTAACGTGCACAAGTGTGGGCTAGTGGTACAACTTCTAAAAACGTGCTATTTTGTGTTTCCCGCCAAAACTCCCTAGGAACTTTCAGTAAAGCTTCTACCACTTTACTGAATCGACTGACATGACTCATGGACTGTACTGACTATATATTTGGGCTTTGACTAGACTTTTTAAAATTGATACGAAAGTTCTATTTCCCGCCTTTTTGACTTGACAATGGCAAATGGTTATAAGCCGATGCCATAATATATTAATAAAAAAAACGTCAATAATTATTGTCATATCTAGTTGTCAACCGTGCATAGTGCACTGAGCTGTCAAGTGATTGTTTTTCTATTAGTATGATGAGCACAGATTATCTATCGACAAACATGGCGGGATAAGGAGGCGTATTCGGCTGTTTTTAAAAAGCGTATTTTTAAATTAATGTTTTGTGGGTTTTTATGGTTTTAAAATAATATTCTATAATTTTTTTGGGGTAACATAACAATTATTAATCGTTTAGGATAAAAATAAAAAAGGTCAAGTAGCCTATTTGACACTTTTGCCAAAGTCCTTATTTTGGTTAAGAAAAATTGATTAAACAGCTCTTTATCATGTGGTTTGTGTATCAGCTAGTTGTAGGTAGGCAGGTGTAGGTAGATAGTGCCCTCGATATTTTTTATCGACATGCTTCGATGGTCGATACTTTCCCATAACGGGGGCGCCGTTATGGGAAAGTATCGACAGTTTTGTTTGTTCTTGCTTTGTGGACAACAATCTCCATCTCCACAATCCACAACCCATACATACATGTATATATTGTATTGTGATTTAGTAACGGGTATTTTGTTATGACTCAACATAGTTTGTAATTATTAGCATCACAAATATTGTAATTTCTGTATTGTTGTCCATTATTATTATTAACAGTTTATGCGACATTGATGAAATCTGGCGCCGCACTAGCAATATACAGTATTAGTACAAAATATAATATGAACAAATCCTTGACTCCAGCCGCCAGTATTCACGGTTTTGTGTGCAACTGAAAATGCTTTATAGAATAACGTTAGACGGCGCGTACCTATCACAAAAGTACAAGCGACGAAAATCATACTGACTTCATGTTCGTCGTATGCTTGTCATACAGCATACTGTCCAGTATGCTGTATGTCAAGCATACGACGAATGGGCATGACGCTACAGGCATGATCCAATCTGCAGTCTGTCCTTAAACACCAGTCACCACAAACATATAAGGGTCAGTTTAACACGAAACGATAGACGAGAGATATCGATACAAAATATAACGTTATTCACTACACCACAAGATTGAAAACGTTTCACTGCAAGAGCTAGAATTGCGATATTCTGTGTCGCTATCTTATAAAAAGTCCGCCTCTCATTTCGGTGTGAGCTATGCCTACCCACGCCCTGTATGCACGGTCAGTTCTAACTGATCCAATCTACGGCATCATACTCCAGAAGCCCAATTCTCGTAATTAACTTACACTTTCATTTTTCTTTTTCCTGTTCCATCTAATTACATTGGTAGTCCCGCTAACGGAATAGGGAATATGGATGTATTTTTGTATGCAAAAATGTTTTAAAATCACAATGATTTTTGGGTGATTTAAACACGCCAATATCGCGCTCTTGAGTTGTGTGCGATGACGTCATAACGTCTAAAATAGACACATGACAGTTAAAATCATTGTTTGACTTTAACATACAGTAATTACGGAACCCTAAAGCATGGAAGCAGCTCTGACTCCGCAACTCTCTAAGTTTCCCATCGACGGTGGCCAGCGAGTTCGCCGAATCCCTTACAATCGATTATTCTTTTAGGTTAGGTTAGTTTTATTGTTTGTTTTTGTTTTATTCCCAGTAATTCCCAGTTTATTTAACATATTATTGTAACACTTCTTAATCCCACTTGATTGTAATTAAAATAAGTTTAAATTTAATAAATAATTACTTAAACATTTATTTATTTTTTTAAGTCCTCTATTGTCGCAAACGTTTTTCAGTTATACACAAGTTCGATGTAAACAAACAACAAAGTGATTAGTTCACAAAGTTATAAAAATAAGTGATAAAATCAACTTATTACCATGAAAAAACACAGCAACCAATGTTATAAATATTGTGTCGTCCCTGTGTGCGAAAATAACACAAAAACTGCACGGTCTGATAAAGTTTATTTACGTATGCCGAAAGGTGCAAGTATGTAGTAAAAAGTGGTGCAAGGCGATGACAAGAGACAGTGTACCTATCTACAATTTGGAGGATTAAGATTTCTCTACACCCATTTTTTTTACGCTGGGACTATATAACCCGGAATCCCCCTGGCCCTGGAAAATTCATTTAGACGGTCAATTTTCTTCCTTTAATCACTCGTGTAAATCAACCATTAGGAAGTACCATTGAATTTTTCCGAGCATTGAAAATAGAACTCTGCACTAATACAATACAGTTGAAAATCGAACATGAGTGTTGAGACAAATGGCAATGTCACATATGACAGCTCCAAACTCGTAATTTCCATTTTCAACTCTATTGTATTAGCGCAGAGTTCTATTTTCAGTGCTCTGAATTTTTCCCGGCCTTACGATTCCGGATCATATAGTCCCAGCCTTAAGGTAGCCTTCCGAATTCCGATCTATGCGATCACCGCCACCCGCGACCGCGACCAGCAAACCTGCCAAAAGACCGGCGAGCGTGGCCAGGTTCTCTGGCCACGCTCGCCGGTCGCGCGTGGCGGGTCGCGGGGATTGTTTAGTGCGCCATATAAATTCATACTAAGCAGTGGCTCCGCGACAAATTTTCCGTCTCGGGTCGCGGTCTCGCGTCGCGCGTCATCCGAAGTCGGTCCTCTAGACCAGTGTTCCGCAAACTTTTTGGGTTCAAGGTACATGTAGGAAGACGAAAATTTTCGGAGGTACACCACAAATTAAAAATTCGTTTATTTAATTATTTTTCTAAGCCCTACTTACTTACTAAAAATAAGTTTTTAAGATAACCATTTTTTCCCCGAGGCACACCAACTTATGTCCACGGTACACCAGCGTGCCGCGGTACACACTTTGCGGAACTTTGCGTCGTGCGGCAAAAATCGTCCTACTTTAATGACACGTGCTAATCCCCCATAATGGTGTTCCAACCTCCACCTAATCTTGCGTTAAGTCGAATACGTTTGAGCCTAGCCACTCTCGACTCTGCCCCCGTCAACTATACACTACACCATACACTATACAAGTGTTGAGTGACATTAGCATTTAGCATGTACACATTATGCGGCCGCAGCGTGACGACCGAATTTAGGATCTAAACGACGAGGCACGCTGCGTGCGTCACTGCCGAAGGTCGGGGGTTCGCTTCCGTGATGCCAACCCCACAGACTCCACAGTATTTTAACGGGGAATGGGGAATACGTGCTTTGTTTTGCGTCAATGGAGCGTTGATCAAATGTCTTCTTTTGTTTTTTAGCTTCGGGGTGAAAATTTGTAGAGGCCCATGCGTCATGTTCTTAATTGTTATTAAGAATCCGGAAAATATACTTGAAATTTATTAGTGGCCGCAACTTCGTGCGCATATTAATGGAAATGGAACCCTTGAGTAGTTCCGTATCGAAAAAAAATAATTTTTTTTTGGAGTTCAGCCGGAACAAACTTAAACTTTAAGGGAAGTTTAAGTGTGGACTTTTGGGGTTCTTTGGCGCAGTCGGGGCTTAACATTTTGACATTTGCTTTCCACATTTTATGACAGTCCGCATTTATTTGACAATGACAAAATCCTCTGACATCATGAAAGGCGTAACTTTCTCTTGTATGAAGTTATTCCTTGTATGAAGTTGAGTCATAAACTCAACTAGCCCATCCTTATGAAATCATTGGTTTGTTGTTTGAAAACTGAAGGGAAAACCCGGATGATATGCGGCTTTTTATGATACCTATACTCTATAGCACGTTTCTCAACCATTTTTATGTCGCGACCCACGAAAAAGCCAAAAAGTTAAGTAAAAAGTCTTGCGACCCCTTCACTAAAAAAATTATAACAATATGTACATAGCGCGCTATTTTTATCAGATTAGTTAGACAAACGAATCTTTTGTACCTATATGTAGTAATTATGTATTTATTATTTTTCAACAGTCTGCGACCCCCTTTAAAAAAAACTCGACCCACCCAAGTGCGCGACCCCCCGCTCTATAGGGTAACTACTTTGACTAGTAACTACCTCGACTGAACAAATCAAGGAGTTCTAATGGTACGGTAGCGTTTGCCCTTGGCGAAATTCTTATCACCTCTGCGTTACTCAACCGACAACTGGAAAGGTCGTCTGCGTGTGTCGATAAAAAACCGCGGTTCAATTATATTAAATGCAAAAGTATTAATAATGCATCTGAATTTCGTCGCCATGGTGTCGCATTCGAATTTCGAACACGCATCAAATCATGACTACCTCTGTGGCTTAGTGGTTGAGCGAGTCGCGCGTCGGTGCTCAAGCCGGAGGCCGCAGGTTCGAATCACGCCGGGGGAACGTAAAAGTTATTCTGTGTTCCTGGGTCATGGATGTGACCCTGTACTTTTCGGGATAAAATGTACCCTCTGTTTTAACCCAGAACCAAACCTACTACCATATAAAATTTCATCAAAATCCGTTAAGTAGATTTTACGTGAAAGAATAACATTTATCCATCCATCCTCACAAACTTTTACATTTATAACAGTTGTAGGATACTAGCCGGCGCCCGCATCTTCGTTTGTGTAAAACTAACGGAAACGGAACCCTAAGATAAAAGTAGCCTAAGTTACTCCTTATAACAGCAGCTAGTGACAGTTTCTTGAAAATAGGTCCAGATGGACGGATTTTTAATTTTTGTCTATATATTTATAGACAAAAATCAAAAATAAAAAATATATAAGTATTATATATTTTTTAGTGAAAAGCTGTAAAATTACAATCAACACTTCAGATAGTAGGGATTTTTATTGTATAAAAGTGAAATAAAGATGAAGCTGTTCAGTGTTGATGTTCAATATTATTTTATGGACTGAGATCCCAGGCCCGCCAGACTACTCTTATATTCTTATTGATAAAACGTATATCATATTATTGTATTACTGTACAATTAACGTATGCATACCCGTTAGTTTGCGCGGTCGGCCAATTCTCAGGTACAAGAATATAAAGGTAGGTAGTCCCAGGTAGCCTGGGATCTCAGTCCATTAGAGACGATCACAGGTGAGCCCTTCTTCAATTTTCCCCATTAAACTTTATAGAAGGGGGAATCCCCCACTACAAGTAAACAATTATGAAATCAGGAGTCTACCCACCATGTCGTTATTTACTATCCGGAAATAATTAATGGATTAAAAAATTAAATAATATGTAGGTAGGTTAATTGGTAACGTTATATTATGATAACATATTGTAAACAAGCACGGACATTCGTGATGATACATACGGGTTTAATACAATTTACAGCAAAAGTTGTATATTTTTTTATTATGATCTTATGCCTTTTAGTTTTTGAAATTGGGAGTAGAGATGGGGAACACACTCGTCGCGACAAGCCAGCACCCACTGTTCCTACTTATAGACGGTGTTGAATAAGCGCAACAGAGTCGAGAAAGTGTCAAAGCGCGACACAGTTCGTGGCGTGGTGTCGCTAACAGCTCCGGAGACTAGAGATTTTTACGATCGCCTATTACATGGTATGTTGTATCGTGTCAAAACTAAAGGTGTGACGTTGATCTGCAAATATTTGGCAGTCCGCCAGAGGCCGGACCACGTGGGTTTATTTACTGTCGGACGCCGCGCGGCTCACGCGGCTCATTTGGCAGAACCCAGAGTTGGCGGGAACACGTCGTAAAAAAAATTAAAATATACCATCAGTTAACTTTGACATATCAACTTTTTTATAATAATTTGAGAGAGGTCATTGTTATTACGTTGATCCAGGATTTATATTATATTCTTACCAATGTTTCATTAAAATTCGTTACAATGTTAATAGACGTAGGGCTGTAATAAAATAATAAAGATAAATGTTCTAGGATAATAACAATATTAAACTTTTGCCTACAGATCCGCCCGCGTAAATACAGTATCTCGCGTGTGCACTGTACATTTTCGGTATAAAATATAACCTGTGTGTTAATCCAGAGCCTAAACTACTCCTATACAACATTTGATCAAAATTTGTTTTCGCGTGAAAGAGTCACAAACATCCATCCATCCTCACAAACTTTTATAATAGTAGTTCCTAGTACTAGTAGGATGTAGAATTTGTGAATGTGGTCGTAAGGACAATGCAACGGTTTATACATATAATATTGTGTCCAAAATTTGACATTGAGCGTTTTCCTACTTTTCAAAGTGTTTCTCTCTTATCTAATGAGGTAAAAAATGACATTCAAAATCAATATAGATAATATCAATGTATTTCTAACGATATCAGTATTTCAACATGACAGACCTATTTAACTATTCGATTTATTTAAACATGTAAACTACTGTGTAACCTTTGAGTATCTTAACAAAACTATTTACTTTGCACTGGTGGTACGTAATACGTATTTCGTGAACATTTAAAATACCTTACCGCGTTTGGCTTAATTTTTGTAGGATTTAGGCAAATGCTGTATGTTAGAAAAGATTTTCTACGACTGTTACGTTTGGAATATTATACTGAGCTGCGTTTAGATCCAATTTCGTCCAAACGTACCCGCATAATGCTACCAATTTAAATGTCACATAATTACCGTGAATAAAAAATACGATGACATATTAATGTATTCGAATTTAATTGTTTACATCTATCTGTCTATCTATATTATAAATAAAAATGAATTTCCGAAATGTTTGTACGCGCATAACTTCCAAACGACTGCGCCAAATTGGATAAATCTTTCTTTCGTGTGTTTGTTATTATTGTTAGTCACGAGGTTTGTATGAAAAAATAATATTAAAAAAAAAAATTACAAAAAAAATATTGCTGTGCGAAGTTCGCCGGGTCAACTCAACTAGTTTAGATTAAATTAATAATCTGAATAGAATATACAAATAAAGCTAAACGTTTACGTAATACACGACAAAAACAAAGTTAAAAGGCCGCACTTGGGGAACTGATTTCCAAGTCACTAGTGGATTAGGGTATTCCCTAATCTGGTATTCCGGAATACTACGCTCGTTTATCTAGTTTAATCTTTTAGTAATCAAAGAAATTTAAATTCGACAAAAGTAATGTGTTATATTTTCTTTATTGCACGGAATTGAGAAACATTTAGGGCCTAATTCTCAATTTTCGAATAAGTGTCAGATAGCTTAGTTGCGTGTTTTGTCTCTGTCGCTTCGTATAAAGTAGGACAGTGACAAAACTTCCGAATAAGCTGCTATGAGATAAATTGGATCTGTCATCTGAACAGAGTAAAGTAGTGATGGTGAGGACATTGACGGAACTCGACTGAGGGTGGCGTATTATGATGATGATAATGTTGTTGATGGCCCATAATCATGACCTACAAACCAATTACACATGTCTTTGGAGTATCAGTGATGCGTTGGATCCGGGCCAGCGCCACTTGTTTGGTCCAATCACCGTTTTATTGACAGTACCTTGGTAACCGAGCCTTGCTCAAAGTTCTAGGAGATTTAAAAAAAATAAAAAAATCACATAAATATTTCTGACCGGGATGCGAACGCATGACACCAATTTGCCAACAATGCGACGACACTGAAATTATACAAACGCGTACCAAACTGCCATTCGGAGTGACATTTACGAGTCAAAAATATTGATATGTTGTTTCACGACGAAATTTAAAAAACTTAACTTTAAAATGCACGGTTTCTCAGTGATAAGACTTAGCTAGATCGATTTTCTACCTTCTACCCCAAAATCCCCAGCATGCTAATCCTCATGGAAATACTTGCAGCCGTTTCCGAGATTCTGATTCAAGAATTGCTCGTTTTAAGTATAAAATGTTTGTTCATATGTGACCGGGTGTCCCCAGTGGCACAGTGGTGATAGCGATGGGTCAAGGGTTGAGCATAGTGAATATTTTTTTAAATTATAGTTCGTACACAAACGCAAATTCCTGATGTTTGTAATATCAATCGTTTTAGTCAGAGATTTACTTTATTTTAATAGGATTTAAACACCGGGATGGTTTCTTGAAATGCCTCTGGCGCGGCGGCCATCCGTCTGCTTAGTTCGTCAATCGCTTAACTTCAGCCTTCCGTCTGCTTAGGCTGGGACTATAAGATCCGGAATCCAGCGATCCCGGAAAAATTCAGAGCGCTGAAAATAGAGCTGTGCTCTAATTTAATAGAGTTGAAAATGGAAGTATCGAGCTGTCGTATATGACATTGACATTTGACTCGACACTTGTGTGTTCGATTTTTAGCTCTATTGTATTAACGCAGAGTTCTATTTTCAATGCTCTGAGTTTTTTCCGGCCCACCGGAATCCGGACAATATAGTCCCAACTTTACCATCAGGCGATCCGTTTACTCGTTTTCCAACTATAAAGCTCTGGATTAACACATAGGCTACTTTTTATCCCGAAAATGTACAGTGTTCCTGTGGGAGACTGTATTTACGCGGGCGGAGCTGCTGGCAAGTACATAAATATAAGAAAGTACACGATTATTAAAAGTCCTACTAATATTATTGAAATAAGTTTGTGGGGATAGATGGATGGAAAAGATTTGAAACTTTATGACGTATGTAATAGCGACTGAGCAGATGGTATCACTTAGGCTGGGCGAAAAATATAACTCTGCGATATTACAATAGAGCCGAAAATCGAACACACAAGTGGCGAGTCAAATGTCAACGTCATACCTATATGAAAGCTCGACACTCGACACTTCGATTTTCAACTCTATTATATTAGCGCAAAGTTCTATTTTCAATGCTCTAAATTTTTCCCGGCCTTACGAATTCCAGACAACCGGGTTAGGCTGGGATAGTCCCAGTCCCAGTCCCGGTAAAGAGCACAGATGGAAGATATTATTTTCTTATTTTCGTCGTACGAGCAGAAACTTAAGAGCCAGTGATTTCATAATTCCGCGCAGTTTAGGTTTTGAAACACAAATTATTGTTTACAATAATTTAAAGTATTTATATTTGGCACGCGACCGGTTGCTGGGTAAACAGATGGGAGTAATGGCTGCAATTATTTCGCGCCTAATGTTATCCAGGTACTTCATTGTTTGGCGCAGTCGGTAGGATAGATGTTGGATTGCGGGATGCAGCTCCTGGTACTTGTTTAGGCTAAATAGAAAATAAAAAGCCCGCCAAGTGCGCGTCAGACTAAAAATACTGTCAGATTCGCGCACCGAATAAAAATCTGACTGTAAATATTTAAGTGGGACGTGTTTTTTTGCCGTCTTTTAAGGAATCCCGTAAAAGACGGCAAAAGAAACACGCCCTACTTAAATATTTATTTTATTCCGTATTTGGTATTTGTTGTTATAGTGGCAACAGAAATACATTATCTGTGAAAATTTCACTTGTCTAGCTATCACGGTTCATGAGATACAGCCGGGTCTGGTGACAGACAAAGGGACGGACAGCGGAGTCTTAGTAGATTTTACCCTTTGCGTACGGAAACCCTAAAAACAAAATAAACAACATTTAAAACTTTAATTTGAATACTAAATTAAGTGGACGGAAATTAAATTGTTATTTAAACAAAAAATACATAAAACGTATAACAAGTAAACTAAAATATAATGATATAAAACTGATTCTTTATACTTTTTAATGCTAACAATATTATCTTCTCTGTCATATTAATTGCATCAAGCTCTTGGCAACTGAACAAGTGCGCCAAAATACTGTTCAAAATATTTGTAGTGATCCGTGTAGTAGACAATGCCATCTGATAGTCCTACATGATATTATTAAAATAAAGTTTGTGAGGATGGATGGATAGGGAGATGCTGGATGTGTGGTGTGTAGCGGGTATATTTATTATGTGTGCGTGCGTCGATTCGGGCGGTCTAGTATGAAGACGTAGTACTGTCGTCTACGTTTATATATATATATATATATATATATATATATACATATATGGTCGTTTCGTGCTTTGACATAATTTGACAATATACATTATTTCATAATATTTATGGATTATGATGGATTTGTCTGAAGCGACGTTTAAAATTATTTCCGTGTCAATCTTAGGCTTACATCTACGGCAAGATAAACTTATAGTAGCATAATTTATTTTATGAGTACATAATACATTTAAAACATAACATTTAAAAGGGGTCTTAAATTATTTTTTATGTAACTGTATTTTAAATTTTTGCAGTTAAGGAAAAAATTTAGGGCTAACCAATGCCCATAAACTAATCATTGGTCTCGCTGAGCACTCTAATACTGCAATAAATACTCAGCCGAGGTCGGCTTACCCGAGCCAGTCATATTGAAAGCTTATTTTTTTAAGAAAGCTTTGTTTTATTTAAATTTAGTTAAAATCGGAAGAAAAATGCCAAGTTGCGTAGTGAAACTATGTAAAAATAATTGGACCAGAAATAAGAAGGACACTGGGATCACATATCATCAGTAGGTATCGTATAATTTTGAAATTTCAACATAAAATTACATGAACTCAAAATGACATTCAGTGTTGCCGCGTATGCAAGAGTCAAGTTCCAATATTTTTACGATGTGAATTTAGATTTATGTACAATGGCAATAAATCAGATCCTATTTCATTTATCTAACCTAGTTATTATGATTGTACCCATGGATCTAAATAATTATTCGCAAGGAGCATTGGTCAAAAGATGTGAAAAAAATAATAATATGAAAACTTAACAGTTAAATATATTATGTGTAATATTATTATCGTACTAGCTGCCTCGACACACGTTCTTCAGCCTCGACTAATAAATAAATAAAAATGAGGCGTAATCATTTATATACATACCTAACATTTTTCTGAAGAAGAAGCGCTTATGAATAATATAATATTGATATGTATAGTCTGTCAAAAAAGTGAAGATATTAAAAAGTGGCAACATCGTAGTGTCATCTCTTTCAAATCAATCTAAGAAAAAAGGGATGGCACTACGATGTTGCCACTTTTTAATTTCTTCACTTTTTTGACAGACTGTACATTTGCTTTTAATAAATTTTTAATCCTACTATCCTACTACGAAAATTATATATGTGAAAGTTAAAAGTACAGTGTTCCTGTGGGATAATGTATTTACGCGGACGGAACCGCTGGTTAGTTTTTAAGTATTTTCTTAGCTACATTTATAACCAATAACTTAACTAATAGACCACATCATAAGGTATTTTTCCCATTAAATCGAGCAAAAGTTGAGTAGCTGGCATCACAATTTTTCACGCACACTAGAATTCATTACATGTAAGGCAATTGTCACTTTACACACTACAATAATGAGCTGCCGCATTTACGAAGCTGTTTTTGTTAGGGAGTGCGTCATTTAGTCGAGTGCGCGAGACCAATCAAATATCTTTGCCAATGCCTAATGTCATCATGCCTAAAATGAAGTATTTCAGACAAAAATCTTATCTTCCTAATGCCCGCTACACACCACAACGATAAAACTGCACAGTTCGGTCACAGTAGACAATAGTACTACGTTGACCGCGCGACCGCGTTGACCTCAACGTGAGGTCAGTACTCAGTTCACACATGTATGTAATGTACCTTAAAATACCATACAGATAAACATAAAAATTGTAATAACCTTATAACCTTTATAACGACATCCTACTACTATTATAAATGTGAAAGTTTGTGAGGTTTGATACTCTTTCACGGAAAAACTAATGAACGTATTTCGATGAAATTTGCTATGGTAGTCGTTTAGGCTCTGGATTAAAACAAAGGTTACTTTTTATCAGGAAATAGTACAGTGTTCTCCTAGGATACCCGATACTTAGGCCTTTTCTTCCGTTATTAGACGATTTATACAGTATTCTCCGAGTGAAGTAACCACTCTTGAAATACTGTAGTGCCTGGGAGAGTTGGTTTTTAAATGTCGTATGGTTGCCCGAGCACATACGGCATTCTCACAGAATAGTCAGTCAGTCCAGAGGAATGACTGGTCAATACGTCTAGGGCCAACCGTGTGCGAGTTTCTTCGCGATGTTTTCCTTTACCATTGGAGCGTCCGTATATTGTACTTGAGATCTGAAAAAGTCTCATTGATACACCCCACAACCTGGGAATCGAACCTGCACTCTCTCGAGTGCGAATCAAACGGTCTACCCACTAGGTCACGTAGCTCTTTACCCGATACTAGAGCTGTAGCAAACCAGATGTATTTGGTACTGAGTAACGGGTGCGCCATCTAGTACCGAGTAACAAAACGTTACACACGAATACATTTCGTTACTCGAATTTTAAATTATCTTTTGAATGTTATTTAAATATTATTGTCAGTAAATAATTTTCGACACCTATTTGTTACTTTTTCATTATAATTGATGCATAATGGATTGCAATGTTATTGTGATATTATAACATATTAGCTCACGTTAAAATGTTCAAAATAATAAATCCATGGCAAATTCAGTAGATTCCGTCAACAGTTTGTACACACGTACACTTGTAGTTCTACACTTTACATATTAAATCAAACTAAATTTAGAATAACTTAAACACAAGTCTGGTTCAAAATACGGTAAAGTGAAAATATGCACCTTACGCAGCTTGGTATGTAATGTATAAGTATGTTTTCTACAAATTTAGTAATGTTGCGACACCGCGACATCATACTATACGCGTACGACTTGTTTCGTTGCTCTAACATAACATAGCATGTTAAGAGGTATCAGAAGTAACGAGTAACGTAATGATACTATAGTAACGAGTGCTAATTGTTATGGTAACGAATACATATGGGTACGCTTCTTTTGTTACTTTTACACCTCTACCCGATACTATATTTACGCGTGCGGACACGAGACTATCGCATCAGCTGAATAAACATGGTACAATAGGTTGTAGAATGTACTCGTGAGTTTTACTGCGCACTAGCTGGTGCCCGCAACTTCGTTTGCGTAGAACTAACGGAACAGAACCCTATATTTCTAAACGGAACCCTAAGATATAAGAAGCCTAAGTTAAACCTTATATCCTCAGATATCTGTCAGTGAAAGTCTCATGAAAATCCAGCCATCCAATCCAGCCGTTACAGAGATTAGCCGGAACAGAGACAAACAGACAGACGGACGGATAGACAAACAGACAGACGGACGGATTGACAAACATTTTAAAAATTGTTTTTTATTGGAAGTACCGCGTATACTTTCATATGCTTTTAGTGGAAAGCTGTTAATTTAAAATTACAAACAGACACTTCGATTTGTATAGATAGATTAGTGCCGCGCCCGTCACCCGTCGCTCGTAACTCGTAAGTCGTGGATCAGCCACTCAAAGGACGCAATATTTAGAAAGTAAAACGTGACTTCATCTAACTAGTATTTTCTCTAAGATCAAATTTACAAAGGTTGAGTGAAATGCTGTTCCGCAGTAGTTTCCTGTAGAGTGGTGGACTGATGGAATGAAAGTGGAGTAGTTCTCCGCCGTGACACACTTGTTCCACAGAGTAAATAATCTTATATAGTTCAAACGAGACAATCTTGATATGTAATCGGTTTCTCGAAAACGGCTGCAAGTATTACCATGAAATTTGGTATGCAGGGAGTTTTGGGGGAGAAAAGCGATCTAGCTATGTCTTATCCCTGGAAGACTGCGCATTTTTAAGGTATACGTAATATACATAATATAAGGGTTCTCACAGAAGATTAGGGTAAATTAAACTAAGGGCCTGTTTGACAATCTGCTGATATTAGTGTCAGATAGCTTATTTGCATGTTTTATCCCTGTCGCTCGATGTAAACTGAGTAGCGACAAAACTATCACAAGCTATCCGACACTTATTGGAAGATTGTGAAACTGGCCCTTAGTCTAGCGTCGTCATGACAATTGTCAACGCCAAGGAGGCTTTTAGTATGAAGTGTTTTTACAAATTATTACCTATATAATAAAATATGTTTGTTTGTGATCCTCGTTTTTCTATACTAAAGTCGTTAAAATGTTGTTCCAGACGCCAGCAAACCTCTGCGGAGCAACCTGGTGCGCGTGCGACGATCCGCGCTCGGGAAATCGGCACCCACACTCTCGGTACACGTGGTAAGTATACTACCTCCCGAATCCCGAATGTATTTTAACTACTTCCTAGTTCCTACTAATTTTTAAAAAACCCGAAAGTTTGTATGTATGTATGTATGGACATTTGTAAGCGCTGTATTTTTAGAATAGCTGGGTCGTTAGGGGTTTCGGACCGCGAGGATTCAAACCGCGCGCGGTGTGAATCGCCTCAGCACTGTTTCGGAATGGGTCAATTCGGACCGCTTAACAATTTTTGTGTGAATCGTCCTAGGAAAGGTCGATTCGGACCACAGATTGAAATATTCATTTCAGAATATCTAGGACTTTATAATTTTTTTAAAACAGATAAGTAGAAAAGTGGTCCGTGAAAAAATGGCAAATAATTATTATAATATTAAAAGTGGTTATGCCACGCTTAAATACAATTTAAGTAAGTACAATTTACGCGTGGTATAACCACAGATTTAGTATCTACTATCCATCTTACTACAAGAAAGGTAAAAATTTATAGCAATAATACACATCTGTTTTTGATATACGACACTGAAAATTTCGGGAATCAAGGAAGTGACACAACATTACTATTTAAAAATGTATTTATTGCTTTTCGAAGTATTCTCCGCGAAATTTGACACATTTTTCCATACGATGGAACCAATCATTGAAGCAACCATTCCATTCGGAAGTTGGGGTCTCCAAAATGGCCGTTTTGTAGGCGTCCACAGCTTCTTCAGGTGATGAAAATCTCTGACCACGCAATTTATTCTTTATTTTAGGGAAAGTATAGAAATCATTAGGGCTTATGTCGGGGCTTTACGGCGGATGGTCTAATAATTCTATGATTTCTTGCTCTAAAAACTCTTTTGTTCTGTGCGCGGTGTGAGAACTCGCATTGTCGTGATGGAGCATGATGCGGCGGTTGCAGTTCTCTTTACGGAGTTCAGAAACGACCTGTGGCAAACAAATGTTAGCATACCATTCTGCATTAACCGTTCTTTGTCCCTCAAGAGGAATAGTCGCAACATGGCCGGTTTTGGAGACAAGCGTGGCCACCATTTTTTTTGCAACACTCCGTGAACGAACAATTTTTGTTGGCTTCAACTCATTTTCGAACACCCAAACTTGTGACTGGTTTTTTGTTTCGTGTTCGTACGCGTATATCCAGGATTCCGTCACCTGATACGATGTTGTATACAGCATTTGAGGATCCTGCGTGGAATCTTTCGAGAGTTCTGACGCACCAATTAACGCGAGCCGCTTTTTGCTCTTCACAGAGCAAATGCGGTATCCATCGGGAAAACAACTTTTTTACACCTAATAGTTCATGCAAGATTATTTGTATTTGACTCATGCCAATTTCTAAAGTTGCCTGAATTTCGCGGTATGTCACATGTCGATCTTCCTTAATCAGCTTACGCACAGCATCAACGTTTTCTTGGGTGACTGCAGTTTTTGGTCGACCTTGACGGGGATCATCACTGAGCTTGACACGTCTACGTTGAAATTCAGCAAAGCAGCGATAAATTGTGGTTTTGGATGGGGCTTCATCACCAAATGCAGAAATCATCCGGTCAACACACTGTTTTTGTGTTAAAACCACTTCGAAAGTCTTACTAAATCATCGCTCTAGAATTTTCTCGAGTCAATTCCATTTTCTCAATGACTAAACAAGTTTGACAAGACCTTGTGACAAATCCGAGAATCTTTTTTTAAATAAATAAACGGTATTCGATTTTTAAAACCAAGGAGTTTTAAATTAAAAAGATTTTAATATGACAGGAACAGTGGAAATATTCCATTCCCGATACTTTTAGTGCAGCCCTCGTAAGTGTTAAAACAAGATTGTGTCATTCTGCTTATCCAGCTACATAATATTATGTGTCTTATAGCTTATGTATGAACCTTTAGGTCTATTTTTGTATATATAATATTTGAGAAAAGACTGTATGTGTTCTGAATAAAAAAATAAAAACCTTTGTTCAACTTTTTTTCGTAAGAGATGGATAATTGCAGATTATTATGTACACTTTAATTCAATTATAACTACTCTCTTTAGTAAAAAAACGGGTGACAAAGAAAATTACCAATTTTCGCCTTGCCCATGTTTTTCTGATAGTAAGGAATAGTTTAAGTCCATTTAATCATAATATTTTGAGTGAAATATAATTGACATAATGATAGAGTTGAAAAAGATTGGATTTTACCAGTGCGCTAAGTAAAAATAAAAGGTGTTCTTTTTATTTTTCTTCGCTTCAAACTAAAGACAATAATAAAAAGTTTAGATACCTCGTTAGAGTGAGTGCCAGCCCTAACTGTGAAGAGTGCGGATCTGAAATTAAATGAAAAAACTGTCGAGGATGTCCACCACCTATTGGAATATACGGTGGAATATACCCGGACCAAGTTGCTTAGAGAGGCTCTGATGAGGGCTTGTTTTCTACTGCGGTTCGAATCGACCCATTCAAAAACAGCGCTGGGGCGATTCACACCGCGGTTCGAATCCTTGCGGTGCGAAACGACTAACGACCCGATAGCTATTCAAAATTTAACTTTATTCACTACACAAAGAGATACACGTTTCATATTATGACATCACTGCATATGCGCTGTGCAGCGCGGTGCAACTTGACATTTGAACTCTTACAATGAAAAATGTATCTTCTTGTGTAATTAATAAAGTTAAAATTTGATTAGCTATCTTGAAAATGCATCGCTTTTTCGCGTGTCGTTTCGTTTCGGTTTAAACTATTTAAAAAAACTACCTTAGCTCGCGACAAACTTTTTCTAGCTATAGAATGCAGACTACATTATGTCTTAGTATCAACGAGGATGAAATCATGTATCTAAATTGCCACCAGCTTCCTAGCTGTGATAAATAATTTACTTAACATTATCAATCTTTCTTATACACTGGCGGACACATAAACTGCATCATTCTACAAGAACACATTCAATTACATTTTATTACGAAATATGCAAACTTTTTACATTTATTGGATTGGAAAATAAAGGCTGGATTATAAATACAAAAACAAAATCAAATTTAAATATGATACTGTTACAAAAGAAAGAAAATATTCTATAGAAGAAATCTTGTCAATTTACTAAAGATTAACTCGTTGTTACGTTAATGTTGTGATTGATGTTTTTTTTTGTTTTGTTACATGTCGAATTATCGTTACTAATTGTTTAATTGCTAGTCTGTTTTCATTTTAAACACGTTTTTCTCTCACGAATATGGACGTATCGTCCGAAAAAGCCGCACAAATTGTTGCTCTAGTGCAGCAAGGTCTCTAGTCTAGACCAGCGAACAATTGCTACAGATTTAAATATAAACCAGTCTACGGTTTCCCGAGCTTACAGAAGGTTTATGGAGACAGGTTCATTCAAAAGAAGACGTGAAACCGGCTGACAACGTCTCGTGACGACAGATTTATTGTGACAACTTCCTTGCGAAATCGTTTTTTAACAAAAATGAGCTTCACCATGTACGTGACGTAGCAGTTAGTGCACGAACCATAAGAAGAAGGCTAAAATAGCGTGATATCACATCTTTCAGACCCGCAAATGGACTAAAATTGTTTGCAGCTCACAGGCAAGTTTGACTAAGATTTGCTCGTGAACACAATTGGACTGAAGAGCAATGGGCTTCCATATTATTCACTGATGAGTGTAGGACTTGTTTGTACGTTGCTGATGGTCGCAGACTAGTCTACCGTAGACTAGGAGAGCGATTAGCGAGCTCAAAATTGCATTGAGGAGAGGGTTCCATTTGGAGGCGGGTCTTGTATGGTTTGGGGCGGCATATCGATGGATCCTCGAACTGAACTTGTGTTTTATTGACGCAGACACACATGGCCGTGGTAACCGTGGTTTAACGTCACATCGCTATATAACGGAGATATTGGACCCTCATGTGGTACCTTTTAGCGGATTTATAGGCAAAAACTTCATTCTGATGCAGGATAATGCTCGTCCGCACGCAGCGAGAAAAGTTGAGTAATACTTTACTCAGGTTGAGATTCGTTCCATGGATTGGCCAGCACGTAGCCCGGACCTCAATCCGATAGAACACGTGTGGGGCAACCTAAAAAGAGTAGTATTTACAAGAAATCCGGTCCCGACAACGGTTGAGGAGCTCAGAGTTGCATTGTCATAAGAATGGAACAATACTCCGCAAGATCTTTTACAAACACTGATCAGGTCGATGCGAAACCGACTTGAATCAGTTATTAGGGCAAGAGGAGGTAATACACCTTATTAAAAACAAAAAAAAAACTTTTTCTGTTCTTAGTATTGTAAAATTTTCATAATAAAGCCGTTTTTGTTCTATTCACTGTTTCATTCCAAAAAAGCTGCAAAAGGAGTAATTTGATTCTTTTAGTGAGAAAAGTTGACCTATACACATGAATTGATTTTTTTATCAGATTAAGAACCAGTCTTAGCATTATCATTGAAATAAATCAATATAGTTTGCACTTTCACTAATTATATTTCATTGTATTATGAAAATATTAACAAAATACAGATTTCGTCTGTTTCGATTTGCAGAAAGAGCCATGTGCGATCTCCAGACGACCGTCCAGACTGCCGCCGCCGCCGCCCCACCACAGACTATCGTTGGTGGTAAGTCCTTAAAACGACCATTCAGCACACATGACCGTACAGACATACACAATACATACACAATACACACACAATACACACACAATACACACACAATACACACATACACACAATAGTACAATAGTTCTTGCGAACGTTTTTTAACGAATTAGTACAAAGTGCACACAAAGAATAGTAAAGACTTATCCATACGCGACATGCTTGGGGGTCAGCTCACACCGAGACGCGACGTGGCCCTGAATTTTTAAGATAGCGATTCAAAATTGAACTTTATATTCTCTACTTAACAAGATGTACACGTTTTATTGCATCGTGGCGCCGCGCGGCCTGCAGGTCGAAATTAGAACTCTTGCAATTAAAGTTTAAACGTGTATCTTCTTGTGTAGTGAATAAATATCAATTTTGTATCGCTACTTCTAGAATCTCTGTTTTGTAGAGTAATTAAAATTAAATATTAATGACGTTAGAGATTTTGTGCACTGCACAGAATTTTATCGCCTGGCAGCCAATATTTTACTTAAAATGGTCTTATTACTATATGTACATACATATACATAGGGCATTATTAAAAAAATGTAATATGTAAAACCGCTTTGGAGGCCGATTACTGGAAAATAATTTTATATTTTTTTGTTTGTTTATTCATCAAAAGAAACAGATATATAGTTACAAGTTATATCTCGCCAAACGATTGTTTGACGGCGAGATGCGCTTATCTAATACAATATTAGTTACATAATATTATGAGTAGTTAAGTATTTATATAACATAACAAAAGATAAAATAATAAAAAACAAAACTATATTATTACCTTCAGGCTTCAAAGAAAATTACGGTTAACCAAACAAATTAAGTGATAACTAACGGAAATGAAACTCTTTTTTTAAACGGAACCCTAAGATAAAAGTAGCCTAAGTTACTCCTTGTAACATCAGCTATCTGCCAGTGAAAGTCCCGTGAAAATCGGTCCAGTCAAAAATCAAAAATCAAAAATCAAAATTTTTTTATTCAAAATTGGTATTTTTAAATACTCTTTTTGAACGTCGATACTACGTGATGCCTACCACCGGTTCGAGAACTAACCCAGCGAGAAGAGCCGGCAAGAAACTCGTCTGGGGCCATCTTTTACCAAAAAGATGGAAAATTAGATTCGGTCGATTCGGAGACTAGCCGGAACAAACAAACAAACAGATAGACAGACAGACGGACATACAAAAGCTTAAAAAATATTTTTGAGCTTTTGTAGCCGCGAAGAAGTGAAAACTGCTATAGCCGCGTTGGGCACTTTTTGGTAGGGGAAACTTGAGTAAACATGAGTATGTCGGTTCGCGTCACCAACATACTGACTGACTGACTTGTTGAAAGTCAGTTCAAAATTATTTTACCTCCGACTTGATCTTTATGCCGACGACATAAGGATCTTAGTTTGTCATGTTTTTTCTTTAGTCGTGTAATACAAATAAGATATGAGTAAATTCGAGAAGTAATGTCAGATACGCATAGCGCAGTAACGTAGGCGCTTATTTTTATTCTTTTTATTTATTTTTCTTTAGTAATTTTTATTTTTTCCAACTGCCAATTTTTTTTATTGTAAGTACCGTCTATACTTTTATATGCATTAAGTGATTTGCTGTTAATTTAAAATTTCAAACAGACACTTCAGTTCGCAGAAGTTCGCAGGGGCGGACAGACAGACAGACAGACGGTCGGACAGAGTGAAACAATATGAGTTCCTTGTAGTATCTGACTACTACAGAACCCTAGTAGGTAGCACATAAATTCTTTTATAATTAATTACACTCGCAATAATTTTTAACATTTGATGGCCCGTTTAAAAACTTCATTCCATTGGAAACAAAACTCCTCAGTTGTTGCGTTTGTATTTCTAAGTTGAAGTACGCAATTCAACGTTTCAGCTGAACTAAGGACAGATACAAATGCTAATCACAAACCAGTAACCGATTCCAGCGCGGCGTTCAGTTTCCTCATTACATCCCAAGTAGCACGCAAGTGCTGTATACCAGCTGGACTACTGCCCACAATGGAATCCAAAGGGGGTATTAGCTAGCTTAATAAGAGCTGTAGAGGCGCTGTAACAGCTCATATAACTTTGATTTAGGCACAAATTAAACAGCTGTTAGCTGAATAACTGTAACATTTGCTGTATATCAGCATTATATCAGCAATGTTAAAGGTTGTTGTAAACAGTTGTCACAAGAGCTGAATATTGGCTGATTATTTAAGTATGTGTTACCGTATATACAGCACAAAGTACACAAAACAACCCGTGTTTTTAAATTTCTATGGAGCTCAATGTTCACAAGTGCCAAAATTGTGAACAATTTTTACCCTTGGTTTTTACCCTTATAGTTTATTTTGATTTGTTGTATTGTGTTCACCATTGTGCGACTTATGACGTAAAGTAATTGTGAATTATTAATGACAAATATTGTTTTCGGGTAAAATCTCGCTTTTACTGCAAATTCTTATGGAAAAGAGAATTCATTGAGAAATACTATATGAATAGATAAGAATATTTTCACGCGCTCTCCAAATATCACTGTTTACTTGAAAATTATAGTGTAAAATATGTTGATCATAAATGGATAACAAAAGGTTTTTTATTATTTTGCATTTATAATTTGTCCCTATCCTGTTAGCGTATAAAATCAGTACATTTTCTATTTAAATCAATCAAACTTTCGGTAAAAAACAAAGATATTTTTTTTTATTCTTTTAACAAAATTTTTTTTAAGAATTATATGACAAGCAATGTGATCACAATTACGGCTATGGGCTATATAAGTATCCACTCGTGGTACATAAATCAGTAACGAGCTGATACATGTAGTTACAGTGTAAAACAAGTCAGCCACAGATTCGTGTACAGCTTTATAGCGGGTAACATGAACGCAAATATTGTAACTAATCAGTTAACCGCACCAATGTGGATTCTACATTAATTTTTCGGCGTGTTCCGCCAGTTCTTCGTTTATCTTTCCACATTATGAACCATACAATTCCAAATATATATCACAATATCCGTACTATATATGCTAATATATGACGGAAGAATATTTAATACCTACACGGCGCTGAATAAATAAGTCTTTGTAATGTAATGTAATGTGAATAATGAGTAACATATGAGCTAATTTATAGCCATGTGCTGTAAATGCTGTAATTTTGCATCATAAGAGTACACCCATAGTGGTCATGTGGGCTATTTAAGCGCTGTTATACGATTGCGTGTAACAAGCTGATTAACACTGCTAAATTTATACTTTATGCAGCAGGCCGCATTCATTAAAGTCACAGGAGAACTGATTGCATTATAGTAGCTTACGTGTTCTTTCTAAAAATGCGAGTGGTCTGGGGGCACACTTGTGGCCTTCAACTCAGAATATAGCTGAGTTAAAGTATACTTCTTTATAAACACTAAAGTTACGGATGTTACCCTTTGCATCTGTGACGCGTTAATATACAGGCGAAAGAGTAATTATCAGCCATTGCAGTTATAGTGTACTGGTATACTTCTTTATAAACACTAAAGTTACCGATGTTACCCTTTGCATCTGTGACGCGTTAATATACAGGCGAAAGAGTAATTATCAGCCATTGCAGTTATAGTGTACTGGTATACTTCTTTATAAACACTAAAGTTACCGATGTTACCCTTTGCATCTGTGACGCGTTAATATACAGGCGAAAGAGTAATTATCAGCCATTGCAGTTATAGGGTACTGGTATACTTCTTTATAAACACTAAAGTTACCGATGTTACCCTTTCTGTCATCTTATACAGCAGTTTTGTGCTACTTGGGATGCAGCTGTGGCTCAGTTTGAAATACAATTACAATTTTATACAATCGTTCAAACTTTAAACGGTTGTATAAAATTATGTAGAGTATTAAACTTCATAGTTTTAAAAGCCCTTTTAATACATACTAGTTTTAGATGGAATCCTTCGAAAAAATCCCTTATACTATAACAAAAATTTCGAATGGACGATGGAGGTTCCCCTCATCTATTTTCTATGCTTGTTTTAAAAAAGATTCAGACAACAGTAAGATGTACTTTAATAAACTGTAAACAACCCAAACACAAATAGGCGTCTCGGTGTGGCTGACAAAAATGAAACATCAAAATTATTTTGAATAAATCATATGGTTTATTCAAAATAATTTTGGTTCATTGGCGTGGCGACGTCACACGCCACGCTTATGTCAAGTTTCGTGTGAAAATATCCAAAGCAACCGTGTGTTGTAGTAAACATACTTGTCATCACACGACAAGTGCGTGATTGTGTAATGTAATGTTTATTATAAGCGTCTTATGCAAAGAGCATCAAAACAGAAGTCGTATTGACTATGCGGCTTGCACACAAAACTGCGACTCGGGGGCGTCGAAAAGTCTACGAACACGTGCGGACTCATCCCAATTATTCCCAACACTTTATACTCCCAACAGTATTTAGAGTTCGAAGGAATGAACTCTAAATTTTATTTGTTTCTTCTTGCTATATTTTCTTACATCGTACCTACTCAGTTTAAAAGATGTTCAGTACGGTTGAAGGTCCTAATTCGTCGAATAATAATAAATCATTCCATTTATTGTTATTATCGAAGCAAAACCCATCGCGTTGCAGTTTTCTGCGTTGCAATTTCGTAGTTTTGTGTGAAAACCAATCGACATAAGCCCAGTTCGGCCGGTCGTACCAGAATATTGATTTCGGACGTGCATTTGATTTATTATTCCAAAGCCATTTAGCTCTGATTGGCAGCAGTTAGCAGAATTATTTAGTTGCCGTACGAGTACAATCAACAAAGTCAACGGCCAATTTTGAATTTAAAAATTGAGTGAAGAAATTGCATATTCTAGTTTTGGCATTCTTTACTATTTAACGTGTAGGGTCAGATAACATTATTAGATAATTATAAATAACATTTAATTTTATAATAGATAAATTATACCTTCGAAAATTCACTGGTCATCAATCTCATCATGGCTTCTTGGCAACTGTACAAGTGTACTTGAAACTGGTATTAAAATATTTTCATAATAATATCTACGGACGCTTCACACCACGTCCATCTCGCCCCGTGCTGAGTACTCGAAGAACTTGTGTTACGGGGACCAGACAACGGGAGTTATATTACATAATTTAATACTTTGAAATACTATACCTAAATTATATTTAAGGTTTTTATTATATTTTACACATATTTAATACACATCCATGACCCAGGATCACAGAAAAGCTTTATGTTCCTTCGGCGGGATTCCAACCCGCGACCGCTGGCTTGGGCAACAACGCTCTCAACCACTGAGCCACAAAGGTCGTCATAAAAAAAAATGTGTTAAAAGGAACCTATTTCTATTGTTAGTTTACATACAAACAACAAACATCATCTTCCTCTACTTTTACCAATTAGAGTAAACAAACTTTCGAGTTGTAAATCACTTCCAAATAGAAAAGGCGATGACTTGTCGTTTTATAAGTGTTTGTATTCCATATTTGTTCATGAACTAGAACTGATTTGTATGATTCACCCGTGCTCAAAGGATACAGACTTATATGGACGGTGAATGGTGATCTCTATGGGCGAGGCCACAACACTGCGCTGCGGCGTCGTGAGTCGCAACGCAAAAATAGACGACGCCACGTGCCGTACGTACAACAGAACGTACAAAGGTGCGTCGACGTTTTCTTGCCTGATGCGAGCTGCGACGCCGCAGCGCGGTGTTGTGGCCCCGCCCTATGGTAGAGTGACCGTGTGGCCACGAACTCTGGACCTCAATTCTCGTATTTAATGTAGACTATCATTTTACTTTGATTGTATTATAAGTGAAGCTACTTGTTGTCGTAAACTGATTTTGTGAAGTTTGGACCAATCAGAACGCGTTTTAGGCTTGTTTAACGTTTACGAGAATACCGGTTTGGCAGTTTTAGCGTATAGGGACTTGATTGTAATTGTATTATTGCAGGTTTTGTTTAGCTTAATTAACCCTCTGAAGTATGGCCTAAAGGTCTTCATACGCCGCTCGCCACACAATTTCGTGGCTTGATTCGTTCGTTTTTACTTTTTAGGGAAACGTCACCACACTTTAATGTCAACATTACATTTTTATTGCGTACGTCGATATAAGAGGTAAATCCTTTGTTCAAACTGAAAAATCAAATGAATTGCGTAATAATATTAATCATAAGTCACAAAAGTGCGTCAATTTTATTTTGTGCGAGATAGGTCTGTCAACGTCTCCCGAAATATTGTCACGGCTGGTCTGGTCGGAAACCACAGGTTTGGATCTTACCAAAATCTTATTTATGGTAATCGTATTTTAGCATAGAGTATGTTCCATTTTAGCTATCGCGACTCTTTTACCGCCCATGTACTAGGCTACTAGCTACTAGTAGGACTACTCTGTCCATATGGGCGGTGTCTCTAGGCGACAATGTCACGCAAGTAGGCGCACCATAGTTCGCCATGGACCAGGGGCGTGCGCTCCATATAGGCAGAAATGCAGTGCTTTACTTGTCATTCACAGATATATTAATAAAACGTTCGTAACTTTTAGATGACTTTAATAATTAATTAATAGTAAATTAATTAATTAAAAAAAATATAATATCTTAAAAACGCCTAATATTTTATAAATAGCAACTCATCTCATGCGGTTGCGTTCAGCAGGACATATCATCGCATGTATGTGTAATTTTCATACTTCGCAAACGCACACACCCATGAATATCGACATGATTATATAGCGAAAAGTCCCGCGGCAGGCTCTCCGATCTCGGCTATCCGATCGCTTCCGAAAACCGCCGAACTGGCTTATCAGAAATTATTCGTTGCCTATAATCCGAGTAAAAAGAATAGTCGGAAATCTAATAAATCACGTATGCACATTATGCATTTTTGTTTAGTAAGGTTTTATTTGTTTAAATAGAAGAAACGTTTTGTGTTTCGCGGCCCATATTGCATATTTCATGTGATAAGCATTGTTTACAATTTAATCGCTCCAGTTTATTTATAGTTTTCTTAAAAGATTTTTCATTTTAACATTTGAAAGTGTGTACATTTAACAGTTTATTACTGAGTTTCTATAATAATTGTAGTGATTTGCTTTTACTAGTGAGTTAGTTGAATTTTTTAAAATGTTATTTGACTGTGAGGTTTGTGTTGAAAATATGTGTTTATTAAAAATTAAAAATAACAAGTTCTCACAATTGTCATTCAGTGAAAAGATTCAAATTCTGTCTAAAGGTAGGTGTGTACCCGAGTTACAACAATTAAACCAGCAAAAAAATAATGTAACTCGAAAATTTCATGTTAAAAGTTATGAAACGTATAACTGGCTGTGTGGTTGTGTACACACGATTAAATTATATTGTTTTCCTTGCATATTATTTAGTAATTTCCATCGGGATATAGTAATCTCAAGTAACTGAAAATTGAAGTTGACTGACTGGTGAGTAGTTATAATATTTTAAAATATGCTTATTATTTTACTTATTAGAATTTCTTCCGCCGCGACGATCGAACGCTGTTTTGTCTGCGTTGCCGTAGAAGATGTAAATGAATAGTAGTACATCTAAGACTTGCTCTGTTGGCATGGTTTCGACTTAGAGATCCGTCGCTTGGCTGTAGCTATGCTAAAAATCTATAAACGAAAAAGTTTTTGTGACCGAGTACTTCGCCGCATACCCAGTGTCATAATCCTGTGCACGCCACTGCCATGGACCATAGCTGGCGGCGACTGAATCCTACTAGGCACCATGAAGGCGACATTATTTGTAGCTCGCCATTCACCATGGACATATAGCTGGTCGACGATCATACATTAGATAATTCGTGTATTACAGGTACGATAACATTAAATTGGTACAAAACCAAAAATAAGGCAGGACATTTATAAGTCGTCACTCGTCATGGACCATAGGCTACTAGATCTCACGCGAGATGTGTGTGAGATATGAAGCACACAAGGGTATGCAGCTGCACACATTATGCAGCCTGAAATAAACAGTATTTATTTTATTTTAATTACATAGGCTGTGGCCAGGCGCCATGGACCTATGCCCGATGGTCATTCAATAGCTGAAAGCGACCTTCGGCACTAACTCATAGGAGCCATAGCCGTCGCTGATCTCATGTCTGATATTATGCATGTGATATAATGCCCCACTAGTCACTACTTCCTAGCATATTACATAGGCCGTAACGTTGGTATGACTCCTAGATCCCCGGTAAGATACTTGTGTAAGCGCGGCCGGCGGCGCACCGGTTGTTCGTGGACCGTGCCCGTACGTGTTTGATATTACTGATCTAGATAAGGTTTCCTTAGCTTCTGGGTCAATTAAATTAGTCAAATGTTTAGATCACAAATCAATCCCGCTAATAGGTAATGTAAATAGTCAAATGATTAGATTACTTTGGCGGTTAACCCCTTAGGCCCCACTTGCGCAGATCGGGGGGTCTAAAAAGGCCACTTTAGGTGTTTCATGTTATGTTTCATACATTTTTTCCATACATAAATCCTGAAATTGTAAAATGGATATATGATTAATCTGATTTCATCATATTAGAAAACGTATATTTTGACAGTTTTCAATAGAAATGCGTAAAATGGTGCATATAATACGAGTTGAAAAAAATATATGAATCTTATTATGAAACACCTAAAGTGGCCTTTTTAGATCCCCTGCAGTCTAAAATGTGATAAGTGAAGCGATAAGTGAATCGTAATATGGAACACCATCTATTGAAATTGAATATATAGACCTGCTGGGTTAAAGTTAACCCTGGGTTAAATATCATGTTATCTTTCTCGTTCTTCGTACTTGGTACAAAGAGAAGGCATGATATTTTAACTTAACTTTATTCCAGATCTGCGCAAGTGGGCCTTACAGTAATTGCGAATAAAATTGAAAGTGCCCTTATACCAGGAACCAGGTCACATGAGTTGTTTTCCACACTAGGAACTAGATTTTTAACCGACTTCCAAAAAAGGCGGTTTTGCATTCGGCATATATATATTTGTATGTTCAACGATAATTCCGCCGTCTGTAGACCTATTTTCAAAATTCTTTTTTTTATGTACCTAAAGGGTATAATCCCAAGGTGGTCCCGTTTTCACCAAAGTAGTGACCTGATGACGGGATCCATGATAAATCGAGGGAACTCTTCGAAATTTATATGGTATGGTTTATACTTTTTCTGAAGTTTTCCAAGCATATGCTACTAAAAAGTAAGCTTTTGTTCCAAGCTATACCCTGGATCCAAAAGTACTGAACAGAACTCCTGAGTCCTTATAGATATATGTTTTGGGGATTCCGGCGTTGTTTGAAATAAACTGCAAGCATATGCCATCATACCACTTACAGTAATCATCATCATCACCATCTTCACAAAAAACAGCAACATATTATTATGATGACATAGGTACTTCACTACTCATCAGAGTTTTGTGCACCGATATCAATGTCTTTAAAACTTTGCTATTTCTACAACGTGATCATCATCATCACTATAATATATTTATTTAATGCTGACTGCTACATTATTTCTTTCTTTTTATTATTTAATAAAATTGTATCGAATAAATATTATCACTGGTGATTGCTTGGTTCACAAATCGGTAATGCTTATTTGGGGAAATACCACGGCCTCTCAGAATAAATTATAGTTTAAAAAAACTAATAAAACACACTTTTATAGAAAATCTAACTAAAAAATAAAAAATAAAATTTAATAAATTTGGATTAAGAATAGTGTAAATTAAAAATAAATGTTTATTATTGTAAAAAAAGCGTGTGGTGCAGTGACTTCACCTACGTTTGTTTGTATACGTAACCGACTCCAGTGGATTTGATTTTGATCCACTTCAAACGGTCAGATTTCGTTTAAAGTGATTTTTAAGATATTATCAAAGTGAAGATCCTTCTCATATCTGCCAATAAAATGTTTATAACTATTGACACTTTGCACCCCACGCTTTTTTACAATAATAACCATTTATTTTTCATTTACACTATTCTTAATCCAAATTTATTACATTTTTATTTTTTATTTTTTAGTTAGATTTTTATAAAAGCGTGGTTTTTTTAGTTTTTTTAAACTATAATTTATGTTTTGCTTTTTAGTACGATTTGCCGAAGAGTAAGCCTGGAACTGCACGCATGCGTAGTTCGCGCACTAGTTCTATCTCTCTTACTCTCATGCAAAGGATGCGGAAAGAAATTGATGAATCCTGGCGAATTTAATCAGGATAATCGGATATTTTAATCGAATTATTGCATTGTCATCGGTCTTTGACAGGTGTGCAAAGTTTGAATTAAATCTGATCGTTCAAAGTAGGACAAAATCGAGCCCAAAGGAGTCGGTTACAAACAAGCAAGCAAGCAAACATACAGGTGAAACCAATAAAAGCGTTATAAAAATAGCATAAAAGAACGCTTGAGTTTCTTTTGTCGAGAGAGTGAGAATGGCGGAGGCTTTTTTGTACATTTAAAAAAATTAAAACCGACTTCCAAATAAAAAATAAAACTTATTTCCTAAATAATTCCCCTTTTAAATTCGGCTATAATTTTAATCATTTCTCTACTCAATCTTCATAATTTTGAAGTCGGTACCAGCCAACTTGAACGTGAGTTCTATATAAAATAATGTCTTATCAGGATGTTGTTACGGGTTAAAATTTTTAGCGAATTTAAAATGGGATTTATGTTGAATACATATAGTTCTTCCTGGAATTTGTTCCATATTCGTATTTCGTGATACCGAGGTGAATATTAATTGAATCAATAGTCTATACAGCTTTAAAATTAACGAAAGTGTTTTCCTGACTGGCTGCTTTATTAATTTATTTAGGTACATCTGAATGCGGTTTTGGTTATCAACAAAGTCGGGCACGAGTCACGAGTCACGACTCATCCATTTCCTCATACATAGCTGTGGAAGAAGTTTAGGTTTTCATTAAAATCAGAGCCCGAGAATCCTTGGAACACTTAAAACTACCTGTATATGGATTGGAGTCGACCTCACTGGGTTTCAAAATCTTCTATTTGTGTTAGCTTCACAAGTCTTATAGATTTTAAGTTATTAAATTGAACAAAGCCGCGGACCAATACTTAGCCTGTGGCGTGGCGTAGGACGCAGTGTGGCGTCACTGATATTGGCCGCTGACTCGAGAGTCAAAAGTCCCCGTCAAGGTCGCGCCAAACGTGGACTTGTATGTTGCGGACGCACGCGGAATACGCGCCAAATATTGTATTGGTTAGTTAATTCATTGTCTTCAGTCAATGTCTTCAGAATACTGCTGGAACTATAACTATGTGGCGCTGCAGCGCGTCTAAAATGTTTGCCGGATCTCGCGTTGACGGCTTTCATGAAATTATGCGCAAGAAAGCAGCATCACTATTCACTACTGCAGAGAGTAGATACTACGAAAGAGTGATTCTGAAGGTTATTGCCTCTAGAGTGGACTGTCCCATTCAAAAGCATTGGGTGGAGACCTATCTCCAATGCCTACATTGGACTAATAAAATAAAATTTAAATACGTTTACTAACATAGGTTTACGCTAATTGTCTATTAATAAAAACGTCTATTTAATGATAAATGTAAAACTACTAAAGCTTTCAAACCTGTAGGACGCGTAGTCTGCAGTGTGGCTTCGCTGATCAATGACAGCGTCAAGCTCCCGTCAAGGACGCGCCGAAACGTGGGCGTGAATGTTGCAGTCGCACGCAGAAAACATGGCGAATATTGTTTTGGCCAGTTAATTAAGAAATTCATAATTATACCTAATTGTAGTAAACACATAACGCATATTGTTTTGGATAGTAGTGTTAGCACTGTAATTAATTAAATTATTAATGTAAAACGTCTACTGGGAATGGATAAGTAAAAGTTTTAAATCAAGGACGTAGGTTACGTCAGTCATAAATAATAATATTTATGTAGTACAATAGTCTTTATTATTGAAATATTTTCTTATGACCTGAATTGAATTCAATTATTTAATATTTATAATAATATGACTCATATTATCATAAATATTATATTTGTTCAAACACGCTACAGGGGTTAGAATGAGTACACAATAAATGTTTAATGTATATTGTATGCATATGATCGTATGTTTCATAATTTTTACAACTTTAAACCTCAATTTTAAGATATGGTTTCGGTATGTGGGGCTATGACGGGTATGAGTTGAACTTTTAGCCCTAGTCATAACAGCGATCTAGCCAGCCAGTATTAACTGAGGGTGTTTGATACTTTTTTTGCCGCCGCTACCCGGCAGACCCAACGCACACAAAGTGTCATCTGGTGGCGTAAGTGGTATCAAAAGCGGTCAATAAGAATTTTCGATTCTTTTTCTGTCACCAGGCGGCGCTTGGTAGCCCGACGGTCCTTGTCGTGTCAAAAAGCTGTAAGATGTCACGAATTTAAAAACCATTATTGGTAATACAGTTTCCAAACTAGAAATGAGTGGTCGTTAAGTATCACTTACAATCCGTTCCAAATACTGTCATTTACACGTTGGTGTGGAAAATGAAGCAAGTCAGTTTATAACGGACATTAGCGATTAGTCCCAAAATATAATGTGTTGGATACAATGATATAATTAGTTATTATTTTTAATCAGCGTATGCTAAATTTTATCTTCTAATTAGTATTTTAATACGTAACTGAAGAACTGGGCAACAGTTTTCATAACTGAACCTAGATCTTTTGTATCTGTAAATTATTCTGTCATACATCAGATGTTGACGCTAACATGTCTATCCTGTATGTCTGTTGTTATATCGTGTGTCGAATTTCTGAATGAGTATTGTGTTGATGGTAAAAGTTATTTTACAACCGGCAAAAATTGATGATGAGGAGGAAAACGGCATCTGGACCGTGAGGTGTTTTGTTTGTGTTTGTAGGTTTAGAATACAGTCACAAACACTAGGCGTTGATACAAAATAGGTCCTTAAATTAATAATAGGTCTTTACCTATGAAATTGCTGTTCTGCAGTACTGGCCATTTCAAATCAAAATAATTTTTGTTTGGCTAAGAATTCCAATTTCAAATTAATTTTATTTTAAACACATGGAATTCTTTTTCCAAAAGTAGTCATTTGTTTATTGATTAGTGTTACATTTTCTTCGCATTTAAATCTTTTTCGTCATCATGGATACGTTAAAAATTCGAGTAATTATGGAATACGGTACCGTCGTGGCAGCAACGCGGCACAAGCGGCACGCAACATCAACGACGTTTACGGAGCTAACACTACGAACCAACGCACCACCTGTTATTGGTTTGCTCGCTTCCGTTCTGGAAATTTCGACCTGAAAAATGAACGCGGTCGTCCGAAAACTTTGGTCGACAATGACGAATTAAAGGCGATTGTGGAAGCTGATGATACACAATCTACGGCTGAATTAGCAGCAGCTTTCGACATTAGCGTCAAAACAATATTGGTCCATTTGCGTCAAATTGGCTTTTTTACCTTAAAAAAGCTTGACAAATGGGTGCCCCACGAACTCAATGATCGCCAGCGCGAAGTACGCGTCGAGACGTGCCTTGCACTGCTCAACAGACACACAAATGAAGGAATTTTCAACCGCATTGTTACCTGCGATGAAAAATGGATTCTGTTTGATAACCGCAAGCGCTCAGCAAGTTGGTTGGATCCTGGTTCAGCACCTAAACAATGCCCTAAACGAAAACTTACCCCTAGAAAAGTGATAATCACTGTTTGGTGGTCTAGCGCCGGTGTGATTCATCACAGCTTCTTACCAAACGGGGTGAGCATTACTGCAAATGTGTACTGTGAAGAACTGAACACAATGATGGAGAGGCTGGCACATCTCCAACCAGCATTGGTCAATCGCTCGTCTCCGCTGCTCCTGCACGACAACGCGCGACCTCATAGTGCACAGCAGACTGTCTCTAAGTTGCAAGACCCGGGGTTGGAAGCTCTCTGTCATCCGACTTACTCACCAGACCTTACGCCTACAGACTACTACTTTTTCCAGAATTTGGATAACTTCTTGGCGGGAAAAAAATTCAATACCCGAGAGGCAGTACAAAATGCCTTTGAAGAATTTGTTGCCTCCCTCCCGTGCAGCTGATTTCTTTAAGAAGGGCATCAATAAACTGCCACTGCGTTGGCAAAGATGCATTGATTGCATGGGTGATTACTTCGATTAATACAAATAAAAAATAAATGAAAAAAATCTGTTTAAATTTTTTCATACAAAACGGCAATTTCATAGGTAAAGACCTAATATTAATGTAATTGACATTTAGTCATTGATATTAGACTATTAATTTTAGCTAGTTAATCATATTATTATAATATATTATATAGTATTATAAATGTGAAAGTTTGTGAGGATGGATGAATGGATGGATGGATGTTACTCTTTCACGCAAAACCTAAACCAGTACAACAGAAACGTAGATGACTAGCTTTCACCCGCGGCTCCGCTAGCCTAAACTACTACCATACCAAATTTCATCGAACTCCAGTAAGTACCTAGTTTTGGCGTGAAAGAGTAACAAACATCCATCCATTCATCCATACATCCACTTATCCATCCTCAAAGACTTTCACATTTATAATATTAGTAGATAATAATATACACATTTTTCCAACAATGTTTTTCCATTTAAATAATATTAGAGTAACATGATAATAATTGGTGATTTACACAACTCTGATTTTGAGATTGAGAAGACACCGGTAAGTCTATTTACAACGCGTAATTCGACTCGGATTCGATTTCGCGGCAACCAAACCTAAGCCAATAACCGCGCGCTAAATGATCGAATCCGAGTGGAACGGGAATTGTGAATAGCCCGCAGTAGTCACTGGTCGATTATGGTGATGATGTTCCCCTCACAGGTGGGGTCGGGGCGCTGCAGCTCACCAGGCACGGGCCCGCTGTCTCCAGCAGAGGGGCCGCGCTGGCACGCGCACCCCGCGCACCCGCTGCACCACGCCCTTCTCTCCTCCACCGTCAAGCGCGGCAAAGACCTGTAAGTACTATCGAACAAGTTGCCGCACGACCAGGCATAAGACGAAAATCGCTTAACAGCCCCGATGAATCGTGGGCACGCATTTGAGTATTTCACGTTAGCACGACTGCCGCAAGCCTTAGTGTGAAATGCCGATTATAAGGCTGGAACTATATGATCCGGAATCCGGTAGGGCGGGGAAAATTCAGACACTTCGATTTTCAACTCTTTGTATTAGCGCAGAGTTCTATTTTCTCTGAATTTCCCGGGACCGACGGATTCCGGATTATATAGTTCTAGCCTTATAAACGCTAAATAAATATACATTATCACGCTAAGTAAGTTATGCCCGTTTTCACCAACTGATTCCTAAACGATTCTTATGTAAGTGACCCTTTGGATAGGTGGTCTCCTAAAATCGGCACCTACCTAATTTCATTTTCATCAAGCTGGGTAACACTTAGCTATGGAACTCCTAGTTAAGTGACAGTTTTTTTTTCTAATTTGCGCTCATACTATTTATATTTTATCGATAAATGTAACATTGCAAATTCTAGTATAAATAATTCACAGATAAATAATATAACATAAATAAATCCATGTTAGTGTACTTTTGTATGCTTTAATAAATTATTTAGCAATTTTAATAACTAAATTAGTAAGACGATGACGTACAGCATGTTTAAAAATGTACTGTGCTGTAAATTAAAAAGTAATAATATCAGTTTCACTGATGAGTGACAAACGAGTCATTTGATATTAATATTTTTTTTAGTTTTAACTGTTTGTGAGGGGGTTTTAGATTTATCAATTTTAGTTTCAATAATTCGTTCTCATAGTAATGATTATTTTCAAAGATTTAATTTAATTACAATTCACAACCACGTTTACTATCTCACAACCTCCAAATTGTTCGTATAATCTTTTGTGGATAATTATTATATCATTTTTGATTAGATTAATTAAAAATATTTTCCATTAACTATGTTTCGCTGCCTGCTACTTGTGACATACCTATTTGTATGAAATTGTTTCAGAGACGTCCAAGTAGGTAATGGTACAGGTATAAATACATATTATTTTTTTTTTTTTTTATAAATACATATTAAAAGAACAATCACTGCTTTTGATTTCGACATGATATTCAAGTATCATTAGAAAATTATGATTCCATTGGTAAAGGAGTATGTAGGTAAGTACGAGAAAAGTACCTAAATGTAAAATGTAAATGAATAATACACTTATCTGTCCTTATACTCAAGATATTCAATTTTTTCTAATAAAAATATTACCCTCTGTTTTGTCAACCTATATCGGATGAAGAAGTCGATATCATCATATTTATCAAAATGTTCCACTCTTTGACGATATAAACAGGGTCTTTTTGGTAACAAGTCATTAGAAAATAATTCAAGCACTTCAACAGCGTTTAAGTTACCAAAAACTGTCTCAGATCGTCTTCCATTTCAAGGGATTCACGTATTTTCAATCACAATGTAATGTTAGGTGACAGTCAAGGCGCGAAATATCGGGCCCCTAAAGTTAGAGGCCTCCCTAAGGTCTTAGGTGACACCTAAGCGTTGGTGAAAACAATTTTTCTTAAGAGGCGCCCTAAATGGCCGCTAAGGGATACTTAAAATTAGGAGTCAGTTGGTGAAAACGGGCATTAGAGTACTATATATGGATCTGTTATTGTCGGTACTGCTTCCGATGAATATACAATGTTATGAATTCATTCATTGTGATGATGTCATCATGTAGATAATGCGTTTTAATAATTTTAGCTATAACAATAATAGATTATTGATATTAAATTCTGATTTCATAATTGCAGTTCACTCCTTGGTATTCCTTAAGATGTAACCTCAATCCTTTTTTTTCCATGATCCTTCCTGTTGAAACCGAAAACTTAGGAAAGAAGACGCACTGAAAAATAAGTAATAATATGACTTGATGGGTTTTGTACAAAATGGTAAATACTCGTTAATTTTGTGTTAATATGTATGAAGTAAGTAGATAGCTTGTAAGACGTTATATTGATGACACACTTTTATCTTTTACCCCACATGTCTGTGCTTATCAGGAGTAAGGATATGTGAGTATGATCCATGAACGTTAGAGTGAGGCTGGGGCCTGGGACCCCATATGACCCAGAATCCGGAAGGCCGGAAAAAATTCAGAGCACTGAAAATAGAACTCTGCGCTAATACAATAGAGCTGAAAATCGAACACACAAGTGTCGACTCAAATGTCAATTTCATATAAAATGACAGCTCGACACCGGGCACTTCAATTTTCAACTCTATTGTATTAGCGCAGAGTTCTATTTTCAGCGCTCTGAATTTTCTCTCGGTCGCCGGATTCCGGATCATATAGTCCCAGTCCTATATGTGGTGCCTTTTAATAAGTCGTAACATATTATATAGCTACTTTTTAGATCCCATTTATTTAATTTTTTTGTAAACCAAAAGGCATCAATCAGTAGGTACAATGATACAAATTTAAATATCACAAATTTACCGTACGATAGCGTAGCGTAGCGTATACGTAGCTTCTTAATTATTAATTTTCCACATTTCAACTGCCTTATTTTATGAGTATGTTAACGGTTATAAACCCATTTATATAATATGTATTTGTTTTGGTAATTATAAATTACATAATTTGACCGCACCATAATCTGACCCAAGAGGATCGCTCGGTTGTGCGTGTTGAGAGGTTGGCAGTTGGCACACCTCCAATGACAATTAATAATTAAAAAAAAAAACAATAAAATTAGAATTTTTAGGTAATGTTGTATTTTTACTTAGTGTTTCTGTTAAGCCGTGAGTGAGCTGATGATGAGTTATAGCTAGGAACTATTTCAATCACATCTAAAGAAACCGCATCAAAATTTGGGAATACGTTTAGGAGCTAGGATACCACAGACTGACACATATGTAGAGTCTGGCAAACGAAAGTTTAACCTGAGAAATGGGGAGCAAATTTAAAAAAATCTGGGTGGGTAACATTCTAATTCCTATGAAAAAATGTAAATAACCTGATGATGAGTTACTTCATAATCATACCTTAACTAATAAGATAAATAAAATGTAATATAAGGCTGGGACTGTATGATCCGGAATCCGGTAGGCCGGGGAATATTTTCTGCTCTATTGTATTAGCGCAGATTTCTTTCTAAATGTTTTTACTCATTCAAGCTACGTTTTTTGTCAAATTTTGGTTTGTCGAGTTGATTTTGAAAGTCCAATATACGTTTGCCAGACTCTACATAGACACGTCAAACTTATAACACCTCTCTTTTTGTGTCGGGGATAAAAGTAAGGAAGAGAAGAGTCTTAGGCTGAAACTATATTATGATCCGGAATCCGTAAGGCGGGGGAAAATTCAGAGCACTGAAAATAAAACTATGCGCTACTACAATACAGCTGAAAATCGAACACACGAGTGTCAACTCAAATGTCAATGTCAAATCTGACAACTCGACGTTCGATTTTCAACACTATTGTATTGGCAGAATATCGCCAAAAATGGCGGTCGTGCGTGTGCGAAAATTAAATGAAGATGAATATTGTATTAGTCCATAGTTCTATTTTCAGTGCTCTAAATTTTCCTCGGCCTTACGGATTCCGTACAACAGTCTCAGCCTTATTAGTTGATAATAAATAATATAATAACTCCCCACACCGATTTCGGTGACGGTGGCCGGTTTCATTGAAACCAGGCCAGTTAGACAGGAGTAATTTTATAGTGCCCAAGTGTGTGCGCAGTACACAAGAGCACTCTCTCTTCCTTTATTCTCGTAACCCAGTGGGACGGATAACCGACAAGACTGGCGAGAGATCAGGCGCAGGTCCGACTTTTTACATGCCCATCCGACGCATTGATCATCTTTCATGTCAGACAATCAGGTGATCGGCCTGCATTGTCCTAACCAAACTTGGAAACAACATTTTTTGTTGAGATGATATTAAATAATAATATAAAATGTAATGTTTAATTTTATGAAATGGCGTGCATGGGCGCAACGCGTATACTGTACCTAGAAACTACTTTCATTATTATCATGAAATATTTTCTATCGTATGCAATTTCTTTACCATGTATAGTGCATACTGCAAAGGATGACATTTGAACTTTAAAGGTCGCGCAGTATGAGGATCCCGTGAAAGCCTTAGAGGAGTATTTATAGTTGAATACTAGCTGGTGCCCACAACTTCGTTTACGTGGAATTTTTAATGGAAACGGAAACCTATTTTTTTTACGGAACTCTAAGATAAGGGTAGCCTAAGTACTCCTTATAACATTAGCTATCTGCTATTGAAAATCCGGTCAAACCGATCGTACCGATGTACGGTTGTTTCAGAGATCTGCCGGTACAAACAGACATACGGACAGACAAAAATATACTATCATATGGATTTAGTGCAAAGCTGTTAAAGTTAAAAAGCTGTTAAGCTGTTTGTTGTAATTTGAAATTACAAACGGACACTTCAATTTTATTTATTTCCAGTCCATCAACTTGACTTACGAGAAGCTTTTTGAAGTGTATGCAGTTTTATATTTTCAAAAATGAATTTACTACACAGTAGATTTAGGTATTAATTTTAATATAATGTAGTAGAATGAAATTATAGTAGAATGCAGACATTACCCGAATACCTACTACGCTGAATAAGTGGTAGATAAGAAACTTTGTGGGGTAAAAGAAAGTCTGAAGGTGTACTACGTATTTGGGACCTAAGGCATGATCCGGAATCCGGCGGGCCCGGAAAAATTCAGAGACTGAAAATTGAATTCTGCGCTAATATAATAAGGGTTGAAAATCTAAGTGTCGAATGTCGAGTTGTTATATATATGACATTGACATTTGACTCGACACTTGCTTCATTCAGCTCTATTGCATGAGCGCAGAGTTCTATTTCCAGTGCTCTGAACTTTCCCGGGCCCGCCGGATTCGGGATCATACAGTCCCAACTCCCAGCCTAAACGTAAGATCTTCGTAGATTGTACTACCCACGTAAAGTATTGAGAATTGTGTAGTTTACTATTTATATCCCCACACTACAGTTATACAGTAGTGTTGGGTAGGTCGGAGTAAAGTGTGGACGTTGTTGCAGTGACGGCAGACGGTGGTCGGTGGCGTCGCTGCCGTCCTCCGGCTACGGCACTACGCCCGGCAGCTCCAGTCTATCGGTGAGTTGAACTCCTTTCTGTGTATGGTGTCCTGCGATCATGTGATGCTAAATAGCAGGACCACCCTAGAAATGGCCCCCTATTCTACGGAAGAATATACAAAATTACAGATTTTCAAAACATTAATAGGTACCGTTCGTAGCAAAATAGTTCATATAAGATTAGCAATATACGGCAGCAAGTTCTCACCATTGACGATCAAGCACGACCTCGCACGACAGCATTTATTTTCTACTTTAGACAGCGACGAGTAGGAACGTTTCTTCTTAAAAAACGTCAGTCTATCATCGTGTTAGCTCGTATCAGAGTTAATACAACATTTTTTGATCTTACTCGCCACTAGCCTTCCCCCACCACGCACACTCACGTCGCTCATACACACACTTGTCACATGAGAAGTCGGAAGGTGAGTACACAGATGCAGTACTTTTTTTACTACTACTAAAGAAAAGACAAAAAAGACAAAAGAAAAAATAAGCAAAAAACGAGCCCTGTTCACGATACCCCGGACAAGTATATATATATGTATATATATATATATATATATATATATATATATATATATATATATATATATATATATATATATATATAATCCACTGGAGTCGGTTACATACAAACAAACGTACAGGTGAAGATACTGCACCCCGCGCTTTTTTACAATAATAAACATTTATTTTTCATTTACACATTCTTAATCCAAATTTATTAAATTTTATTTTTTATTTTTTAGTTAGATTTTCTATAAAAGCGTGTTTTTTTAGTTTTTTTTTAACTATAATAATAGAGCGGCTTTATTGATTATACATTCTTCCAATATTTCTTTTTAATCATGTAATAATTAATAACATATAAAAAAAAAAGTTTAGTCTGTATTTTTGATATTGAAAAAAAAACTCGTTTTTTTATTTTTATTTTCACATGCATATTAATATTTATTATCCTCTAACATATTAATATCTATATTTTTATAATACCTACGTAAAACGGACTGCGGATCATTGACATTCGAAAAAGTTCTTCTTCTTTTTCTTTAAAATGGTTCCTTAGTGATTCGCCAATATGTGTGTTGACGAAAACTCTGCCTTATGAGTGGGTTTTATGAATAAACAAGGGTACGGTGTACTGGAGGAAGTCTATTGAATAATCTAAAACACAAAACTTTGGATTAGTACCACAGTTTTTGTTAGTAAGAATATATTAGGTCCTTATATATGAATTGGCGTTTTGTCGTACTGGCCACTTTGATCTCAAATATATCTTCTTAAGTTAAGAATCAGTGCGTTTTTGGTAACAACGTTTTCGTTTTGGAAATTTCGACCTGCAGAACAAGCCCCGTGGACAGCCGGAGACCAAAGTTGATAATAAAGAATTGAAGGCTATTGTGGAAGCGGATCCATCGCAAACCACATCCGAGTTAGCTGCAGGCTGCGGTGTTAGTGATAAAACTGTTTTTATCCACTTGAAGCAAATTGGGAAGGTGAAAACCTCATGAATTGAGCGCAGCAAACCGATAAACGCGCGTCGACTACTGCGTTACATTACTCAACCGGCACAATAATGAAAGGGATTTTAAATCGAATCATTACCTGTGATGAAAAGTAGATCCTGTACGATAATCGGAAACGCTCATCAAACCCTGTTCAGCCATTGCGAACCAGCTAAAGCCTGTTCCAAGCGAAAATTGAATCAAAAAAAGTTACTTGTGAGCGTTTGGTGGACTAGTGCCGGTGTGGTTCACTACAGCTGTCTTAAATCTGGCCAGACGATACGGCAGATGTCTATTGCCAGCATCTGCAAATCATTATGGGAAAGCTAGCTGCTAAACAACCGAAGTTGGTCAGTCGCTCTAGGCCACTGCTGCTTCAGGACAACGCTAGACCACACACTGCACAACAGACGGTTACCAAATTAGAGGAGCCTCAATTGGAATGTTTAAAACATCCACCGTACTCCCCTGACCTTGCTCCAATAATTTTTTTCGAAATTTGGATAACTTCTTGCAAGGGAAAAAATTTACCTCCGATGGGGCAGTCCAAAGCGCCGTTAAAGATTTTATTGATTCCTGTCCGAATGGTTTTTTTAGTAAAGGAATCAATGAACTACCTATGAGATGGCAAAAGTCCATAGATAGCAATGGTATATACTTTGATTAAATAAATATATTATGTTTAAAAAAAAACCACTTTATAAAAAGAGTATTTACAAAACACACAACATATTTAATGTCGATAGGACGAGGAATTGTAGGAGGGAGGGAATTGTATGAGGATTGGTTTTTTGAACAGCGAAAAAAAAGTTCTGCTGTGAAGTCAAGTCATTTTTGTTTTGACTTTTATTTTTGGTATTGAGTGCTATTAATATAAATCAAATAGGTAATTCGTTTAATGTAAATAAATAATTAAAATCGAAAATATTTCTATAAATACTAGATACTGGCAGAATGGTGCAAAACCTTTGCAACCGCGATTGCCAAAAAGAAGAATAAGAAGAAATATCAACAAGCGTCTTTTTATTCATAACTATAATTTGTGTTGAGTATGTAGTGTAAATTCTGAGTTTGTTGTAGATTTTAATTTAGATAATTGTAACACAACCAAAAATACAACAAATAACATTGTACTGTATTCCAAGAACTCAAGTCAAGGTTTGACTGAACTCACGAAACCGCGTCTCAAGTAACAGTTTGACAGCAATAAACGTTGAGTAACGAATCTCGTTTATCAATACGTTTCCACTCACTTGATACGCCGTACCTACAGCTGTACTTAAGTACGATTTATTAATTAAAACAAGATCTTAAGTACTTTCTTGAGAATTGTCTTAGCGATAAGAACGGTTTATTAATACCACCAAAATTACTGACAATTTCTCCTAAAGATGTAAAAAATATTCTTACTAAGAAGTTTGCTAAGATTACCTAGCTTTAGATTTGCTAGATTCACCGTTACCTACACCATGCCAATTGGTTTTAAGAACAAAATCCTAGGGCACTCTCACTACACTACACTCTGGATTCTACTCGAAGTCTTATGAGTTATGGCCGTTATGGGGGATTTGCATGCGTCTATTTTCTCCGGACGATTTCCGCCGCACGGTCCAAATCGACCTTCTATATCGCCATTCGACTTGGTCTCTAGGCAATTTTGCCAATTTTGCCAAAAATGACAAGGCGATTTGACAAGCAACTCGCCGGACAAGCAACACCTTGGAACAAGAATATGGAAGGAGTACTAAAACCGAAGACATAAACAGCTATCTGTATCACAAAAAATCAATGGCGAAAACCCCATAAGAGTGAAAGAGGGAGCAAATCAACGTCTTTTCGTTTTTTCTAAGGTTGTCAGTGTCACGCCTTTGGAGTTTTTTTGGAGTCCATTTTTACGACTTTATGGCACTCGTAATAAGTGTTAGGATGTGGAATAAGTTTCTTATCTTACTAATTAATAGCCGGGTCTCTATCCTATTTATACAGGGTCATCCTTATTACTCTGAGCGCCGCACGGCGAAACAAGACCCATGTAAATCCCGTATATTAGTGTCACTTTTAGAGCCAAATCATGGTATGACCCAAAAGCGAAGGCCGGTTCTCCTTCATAGGCAAGCCCTAGCCTGTATAATAAATAGGTAGGGATTTGACTGAGGGTCTTCAAATGTTGTGGCAAGTGGAGCCGATAGGAATGGAGTTATAGGAACCCCACGCCACCGGTATGACCCAAGCAAGTTTACTTTGGCGTTCGTTAGTAGCTCGGTATGTTGAGCAGTGCATTACCTAAACATCCCAGACGGATTCCACGTAGCACATAGCATAGAACGCGTTATAATCTGATAATGACTGTGTTTAGCGATAAAATCTGAGGCCACGAAGTATAGTTAATATTATAATCGGGTGAGAATAATTTACGAAGATCTCGATACCATCTTCAGCTGTCTATGACATTACAATGTAATAATATATTTTTAAGAAAGAGACTAAAGAACAAAGTAATTTTAGTTTAAAGTTTTCCATAATTATGGATACAATTTGAATAAAGTGTCTACGGGAGTACATATTTTATTACACCCATGATTGATGATTCATGTTAGTACTATACGACTTTCCGAGGAGTTTTTAAGTTATTATTAATTTGAGTGTATTATTAACAATGGCGTAAACATTAAAAACTTTACTCGCAAGGTGTCGTGTAAGACCCTAACCGCTTCTCGCTCTGCTAGCTGCGCTTAGCCTATTCCGCCGTGTTTAGTGGCCTCGGATCGCGTGTCTTGCTGATCGTTTTCGGAAGTATTACTCGTGGTATTACGATTTACGGCCGCTGAGTCATTAGGTGTTCCAGACGTTCGGTAAATAAATGTAAATTGTGCTATGTTGTGTATGTATCATTAGGTCACGATAACCTTTTATGGGGTTTTGAAAATACATAATTAAAAGTTATTCCACGAGGAAAGCAAAAATAAGGAAGCTGTTAATAAAATGTATACTTTAATTTATTAGAGCTATTTGTATGTTATTGCTATTATGTCCAATTGAATTAAAATTGATTTATTTAATTATGACAATCTCATAGTAGCTATATACACTATAATTTCCTATAGTCCTATCGACATAATACTGCAGGCTTTATCCAAACTGCAGTTCGTCCATATACAACACAAAGTCCACAAATGTATAACTGTCATGCCTATGCACCAGTGGCAAAGGCTCCATCATAGGGAAGCCCTAGCCTGTATAATGGGTAGGGATTTTGTTGAGACTCTACAAAAGGTAAGTGGTAAGTGTAGGTACTAAAGTAACACGTTTTATCTCTTTCATAAATATTCATGAAAGAGATAAAATGGTAAGTAAATACTAATAGCTCCCCACACCGATTTCGGTGACGGTGGCCGGTTTCATTGAAACCAGGTCAGTTACTCAGGAGTAATTTTATAGTACCCAAGTGTGTGCGTAGTGCACAAGAGCACTCTCTCTTCCTTTACTCTCGTAACCCAGTACGATATATATACGATATATAAACGATAACCGATAACCGAGTATATCGGATAACCGATACGACTGGCGAGAGATCAGGCGCAGGTCCGACTTTTTACATGCCCATCCGACGCATGGATCATCTTTCTTCTCAGACAATCAGCTGATCAGCCTGCATTGTCCTTACCAAACTTGGAAACAACATTTTTTGTTGGTCTAATCATACGTAATCGTACCCACGACCACCGAGTCGAGAGCCAAGCTCTAACCACTAGACCACGGAGGCTGTTAAATACTAAGAAATGACGCTACGTAGGCAACCTAGGTATTATCTACATTATAGATATATATTATGTAGCAGCGGAGAAGGCTGGTTCTCCTTCATAGGGAAGCCCTTGCCTGAAAAATAGGTAGGGATTTAGATGAGGGTGTTCATAAGGAAAGTCGTAAGTGAAGCTGATAGGAATGGAGTTATAGGAACCCCACGCTACTGTTATGTAGGTATTAAGCTCTGTCAGCAATACCCAGAATATTATTTTTTGCGCGCGATATCATGCTATCCGTCTACACGAGAAATGAAACATTTTATATGAATGTGTTCAAATAAAATACTTCATATTTTTTCAGCTGGTGTAATTTCAATGGTATGCAGGTTTGTCTGGTAAACGAATTCCAACTTTAAACATGTGTAGCCAAGTTGTATTCTGTATCTGCGTGACGTTTGAAAGTCGTCCAACTATCATAAGTCCATCGTCTGTATGTATATGAAACTGATATTGACCGCGTTTCGTCTTTCATCGGCTCATAAGACTGCGATTCTTTTACATATTACATTGAAAACTTGCCATGTAACTACAGGCCGTTCAGAGTTACTTTACCTCTGACAGGACTAGGGATGCCAGACGTCCCGTATTTCCCGGCACGTCACGTACTTTAGGCTGGGACATGATCCGGAATCCGGAAGCCCGGAGAAACTTCAGAGTATTGGAAATAGAACTCTGCGTTTTGACAATAAAATTGAAAATCGAACACATTGGTTTCGAGTCAATGTCATAATATATGTATATGACAGCTCGACACTAGAAACTTTTTTTTTTGTTGAAACATTTTCAACTCTATTGTATTAGTGTTCTACTGTAATGCAGAGTTCTATTTTCAATGCTCAGAATTTTCTACGGCCTTGCGGATTCCAGAGCATATAGTCCCAACTCCCAGCCCTAGGCTGGGACTATATTGCCGGAATCTCTCCGACCGGAGAAAATTCAGAGCATTGAAAATAGAACTCTGAACTTATAGAAAAGAGTTGAAAATCGAACACACGAGTGTTGAGTCAAATGCCAATGACTAATGTGACAGTTGTCAAATTGTGTGCCCGATTTTCAGCTCTATTGTATTGGTCCAGGGTTCTATTTTCAATGCTCTGAATTTTCTCGGGTCGGAGACACTCCGGCAATATAGTCCCAGCCTTAGGTATTATTTAAAAGTTGAAACGTCCCGCCGAGACAAGCGCCGTCCCGTAAATCGAGCGAATAGTGCTTAAAACGACTACTTTTTACATAGGGTAGTAAGGGTAGTAAACAGTACTACTTTTATCATAGGGTTCCGTTTAAAAAATATGGTTCCGTTGTTTATATCCGGTTCCGTATAAAAAATTTACAGGCCCTATTGAACCTTATTTACTCCGAAAAGCTGTGCGCGCACTGGCAACAAAATTGTCTTCTTCTTCCACCATTCGCATTCCGATAGATAGAGCACGCGGAATAGAGTAAATTTTTCGCTAAACATGACCGTATACGAAAACAAAATCGGAATGCAAATGGTGGGCAAAAAAAGTCCTGCATCGAAGTATTTTAATATTATATGTTATATAGCAATGTAGGTGAAGTTCTAATTTTATTTGTGAACATTTTTTACCATAAATAAAAGAAACCTGTTCTATACAACCCGTATGCTAAATGCTAGCCCGCTCTGGTATAATAATCCGACGCGCTTGAACCTCAAACGGACTGTAATGTGGATACTGGATATATAATGCTATAGCCCCAGGGTACTATCAGCCTCTGTGTGTTCCAGTCGCAATGCTCGTCGCAGGAGCGTCTGCTGGCGGTGCAGGCGGCGTGCGAGCCTCCGCAGCGCCCCGCCTGCCCGCACTGCCAACAACATCAGAACTCGCTCAAGTAAGTCATCAAAACATGTACAGTAGGGGCTACGTTCCCACGAGCGTTTTTTAGTGGTCGCGACAGAAAAACAGCACTCACAATCACGTAGAGTTGTCAAATCTGACACTTGACACTTCGATTTTCAGCGCTATTGTATTAGTACATACATAGTATATCTGTGATTTAATACAAAATATACGCGATGTGTAATGAGGGTGTTTGATATTTTTTCTGGCACTAGTGGCAGACCTAACGCAAACACAAAGCTTCATCTGGCGGCGTAAGTGGTATCAAAAACGACGTTTGATTCTTTTTCTGTCACCAGGTGGCGCTCGGTAGCCCGACGGTCCTTGTGCTGTCAAAAAGCTGTCAGATGGCACGATTCACAAATTTAAACACCCTCATTCGCGATCGCGGTATATAAGCCAAAGACATTTTTTTTATTCAAAGATGGTATTTTATATACACTTTGTGAACGTAAGTGATGTCTACCACCGGTTTGGGAACTAGCCCGGCGAGAAGAACCGGCGTAAGAAACTCGCGTGGGCCTTCTTTTATTTATCAAAAAGATGGAAAATTGTTCTTTCTCTGTATTTTTCTTGTATTTTTTTTCAAATCCGCGTGAATAAAAACCGCCGTCCGGACAGTAGGCTTTATCTTATACCAGAGTGCCAAGTGTGAGTTTTTTTTCGTTTACTAGGAAGTTGTATGTGATTTGACCTAGTTGTCGCGTTTACAACTAGGTGGCGCTGTACAAATCACATACAAATTCCTAGTAAACGCCAAACGCGCTCACGATCGAATGCGAAAAGAAAAACGCACATTTAGCACTCAGAGAGCACAGAATATGTGTATCACCGGAAGGGTTCTTCGAGATGAGAAGTCACAGTTTTAGGATTAAGTGAATTGTGCACATTCACTATATAAATATTATATATATATATATAATAATGTAATAATATCTACTTAATATATCTAATAATAAAAAATATCTATGGACGCTTCACACCACGTCAGTCTGGCCCCGTGCTAAGTATCCGAAGAACTTGTTACGGGGACCAGACAACGGGAAGTATGTTTAATACTTTTATACTATACATATATTAAAGATTTTTATAGTATCATAAACACATTTAATACATATACATGACGCAGGAACATTGAACATTATGTTTGATCCCTTGGCGGGATTCGAACCTGCGACCTCCGGCTTGAGCGTCGACGCGCAATCCACTGAGCCATAGAAGCGCGTATATTCTATCGAATATATAAGAAGAAATGTATCTACTTATATCCGACTTCTTGTGAACTTGCAGCAGCTCGCAAGGCAGCGGCATGAACTGGGCGTCGCTGTCTGACAGCGGCGGCAGCGCGCACGCGCCCCGCGCGCCCTCGCCGCGCGCCGTGCCGCGCCGCGTGCGCAGCAGGAGCCTCAGGTGAGCGGCACTATACATGGATATAAATATTATGCTCACGCTACATTCTAAAGCAGTGTTCCCCCAACATTGTTCCGCCATGGCCGGGTAAGTTTCACACTGCACCTTCGTGAATTACTTAATACTTTTAAACCGAAGCTTTTAGGTAAAATAATACACATTTATTAATAACTAGCTTTTTCCCGTGAGTCCGCCCGCGTAAATATAGTATTCCACGGGAATACTGTGCTTTTTCGGGATAAAAAGTAGCCTATGTTTTTATCCAGAGCCTAAACTAATATCATACCAAATTTCATCGAAATCCGTTCAGTAGTTTTTGCTTGAAAGAGTAACAAACATCCATCCATACATCCTCACACACTTTCACATTTATAATAATTGTAGGATAAAAATGTTTGCTAATAATATTTTGGTGTCGACTATTTATTTAGTCACAGAATATTTACGATGTACTGAATATGTCAGTCGATCGATAGTAGGTATTGTTTTTAAAAGAAGGCGGGAATGTTGCGACCCGGTATTTTATTTTAATGGCCCGGTACCGGGTCGCGACCCGGCAAATGGGAAACGCTGATCTAAAGGATTTTGTCCTACCCACTATCATTTTGAGGGAACAGAATATACATATATTAGTAAGTAGAGAGTAATATATATTATTAAGACTGTAGTGGACAGTATCAAAAGAGAAATTTTCGAAACAGGAAAAATGAAAATATGTAATAGTATCGGAAGGAGGAAGGAAATAGTTAGAGTAAGATTCGAAACAGAGCCTACAGTCAAGATGCATTCGATAATTTCGACGGCGAAGTTCGAAATCAAAAATGTATGGGACTTGACATAAGTCATCGCTAAGTGACATATCGCTTGCGATGCTTTATGTTAAATCCCATACATTTTGTTTTCGATCTTCGCCGTTGAAATTATCGAATGCATCTTGACTAAAGGCCCATAACCTTCAGAACAAGCGAATAATAACGAGAAACTCATTTATTGTTTATTTATTATTTCATACCAATTAACACAAAATATAAAAGTAGAATACACAAAAATAGAATATATAAACGAGACAATTTCATTTTAGTGTTCCCATATTTTGCAGTTCGCCGTCGCGGTCGCCGGGTGGCGGCAGCGGCGGCTCGGATGGCGCGCGCGATGACGCCGTGTCCGCTATGTCGTCTCTCTTCGCCGCGCGCTTCCCCGCCGCGCAGAAGGCTATGGACGACAAGTATGATCTTTAGATAACTTTTTATAATATACTAGCTGTCCCGACACATGTTATTCTGTCTTAACTATAAACTGGAATAAACATCTAAACCAACAACTACACCTAGCAAACCAAGCAAGTGAACTGAACCTTTATATATTTAACAGTCAAGTGGCAAATTGAACACAGTTAGTATGGAAAAATGCAATCGACGTTTTTAGTATTTCTACAAATATTCTCACCGTTTCAACCTCCCTGAACTTCTACAATTATTTCAAGACCAAAACTAGCCAAATCGATCAAGCCTTTCTCAAGTTTTAGCTTGACATTGGAATTGCGTTCCATTTTTATATATAAGAAGATTATCGCTTAGAGAATATTCTGAGAGCGGTAACTGGCCATTTAATATAAACTTTGAGCTTATTAAAGTAAATGCTGTCTTGGAATCCGCAATGATATTAATCACATAAAAGGCGTAGAAAGAATGATAGAAGTCCGTACTCATCCCTGAGGAAAGCAGTTGCTGGTGTCCTTGATGAATGTAAATATTAAATTACAGGTTACGGGGTCTTATCGATGAACTGACAGAATTAGATAAGAAACCCGATCGACCGCCCATAGAGAGATTTGTGCAGCGGCAGGTAATATATTTTAATTTAGTTTTGATATTTAGGGTAGATCAAGGTTTGAAATTAATTTAAGAAAACATGATCCTCAATGATAATAGTAAGTAATATTTTATGAAGACTATGTTTTCTTACATACCTTTTAGATCCGTCTAAGGCCTTCGATTCTATTTGTATACGTAAACTATTGACTGGTCAATTTGTTTCAATCATTTTGATGTTAAGAGCATACTGTTTTACGTTTCAAGTATTTAAAACAACAAGAACGCGCTAGTTATAAATGTACATGTTAACATATTTTCCTTTCTGCTAAAATATATTTTGGAGTGGCTCAGGGACTTATATTGGGCCCTATTAATTTTAATTCATATAGAAATAATATTCTTATAAATAAGTTTATAAACTTGTTTGTTTCAGGTCTTGGAAATGGCGCGCGACTGCCTGCACAAGTCGGAGTCGAAGCAGGTGACGAGCACGTATTTCTACGACATGGCCGACAGCCTCGATAGGCTGCTGGCGGAGGTAAGACAGAAATAAATAAAACTTTTTACAAATTACATTACGGTCTGGAATAGCACGCGTAAGTGCGTACATGCGTACTGTTAGGCGGCACTTTACGATTGTCTTTTAGAGAAACATAAAAGTCAAGTACACATTTTATTACTCTCGAAATTACAATAGTAAAATTACTTACTCACTTCACTTTCCCGATAGGACTACCCTAGTCCTCACTCAAACTCACAAAAATAAACTACCTAACGACGTGATTAGAAAAGGTTTTATAACTTTTACTTAAGTCTAACTCAGCAATAAACTTGTCAATTTATCTAAGCTGAACGTGGTTTAAACATCTTTTTAAGGAAACATAATCATCATTTTGGAGCACGGAGATGACAGTACGTACTACGTGAGCGTGCTTACGTGTGCGTGTGCCTATATGTAAACGCACAATCGGATTACATTTTGATACCCAATTTCAGTTGGCTAGTGTGATTGGCTGATGAGGCTATTAGTAGTCCATGCTGATGATGATACTATTATTTATCATCCACAGACGCGCGAGAAGTCAGTGGAGGCGGGCGGACGGGTGGCGCCGCTGGTGACGCGGCTCACGCTGGCGATGGCGCGGCCGGCGCGCCTGCTCGAGTGCCTGGAGTTCGACCCCGAGCGCTTCTACCGTCTGCTCGAGGCGGCCGAGGGCCACGCGCGGGTGACGCAGGTGACTAGCCACCTTTTCATGTGACCTGATTATATGTAAATACCTCGCGGTAGACTTATGTGAAAGCTACGTATATGTCATCCTAACCGTATGAAAAGGTACTAACATAACTCATAACTCATTTATGTCAGACATCATAACTTTTTTACCAATACTTTTCAAGATATAACTTTAAAAGATATAACTATATTTTCAAGATATATATGTCGCGAACCGGAATAAATGCTTTAAATTTTGCGCGGTTGTTTTTCAAATAAAATATATGACATTATTTACTAACTACTTATATTGTTTTGCAGGGTATAACAACGGATATCCCACAGTACATCATCCACAAGCTGGGCCTGTCCAAAGACCCGCTAGCCGAGCTCCAAGTACCGCCGCCGCCGCCGCCCCCGCCGCACGCTAGTCTAGATACGTCAAAGTGAGTGACGTCTGTATGCTCGCTAAAGTGTTTACGTAACGCTACGAAAACCTGCATGTACCTGTGTATAAATAGAAGTTTGAAGATAATGTAAATATTTTGGTGATAAGATTTCTAATATAGCGCCATCGATCTTTCGAATGTAGCACAATTGTCACAGCATGTATGTAATGAAACCGTCAGTATAAGAACGTATAAGATTAGATTTATTATGTCTTTTGACTAAACAATAGGGATGTTGCCTAGTGTCGAATATCACATTTTTACAAATTAATTTTTCAAATTGTTAAATATACAAATCTAAAAGAAATAGTTATTTAGGTTGACGAAATAAAAAATTATAAGCAAATAAAAAATATTGCCCATCACTTTCTGTAACGTCACACATTGTTATCGCCATAGGTTATATTATGAAAAATGTATGGCGGTTGTTGTCGTCACAGGCCCGATATATCGCTCTCTTTCTTATTGCAAATTTAAATTGATTGTATCTTCTTTATTTTTTAAGTTTTACAAAAATGGGGGTTAGATTGTTTATTATCATGTTGTCTACATTGAAGAGACGGAAAATATTTTTTTAGGCAACATGCCTATCTGCCATTGTACTCGCGGGGTACACAAAATGTCCTTTGCACGTTTATCTCTAATCCGATTGCACATACAACACTATTATACTAGTATTTTAAATGTTAAAGTTTGTGAAGATGGATGGATGTTTGTTACTCTTTCGCGCAAAAATTACTGAACGGATTTTGATGAAATTTGGTATGGTAGTAGTTTAAGCTCTGGATTAAAACATAGGTTAATTTTTATCCCCAAAAAGTACAGTGTTCCCGTGGGATACTGTATTTACGCGGGTGGAGCCGCGGGAAAAAGCTAGCAGTTTATACTAATACAAATGCATAACACCTACACACACATCTACGTCATCATCACCCCTCTTGTGTCGCAGAGTCCGCGGTCGTCAGTCGCCGCCGGGCGCGGGCACGGGCGCGCCGCCCACGGAGAGCGACTACCAGGTCATCAAGCTCATCTCCAACGGGGCCTACGGCGCCGTCTACCTCGTCAAGCACAAGCAGACCCGCCAAAGGTATCGCAATTTCAGCGGATAGACAGACAGACACTGGTCAATGGGGACCATCGTTTTTTTTTCGCACCAGGTGGCGCCACTGTAGAGTGAGGTCAGTAAAGTACAGCTGTTGATTTATTGACAAAAATTTACATTGCTATAATCATGTTTAATACAAAAGAACAGTTGAGTAAACGTAATGGCAACCACAGTGTTGCGCAGTCCCGTTTTGCTCGAAAAAAAAGGCAGATTTTTGTAGTGAAACTACTTTATCGACATATGAGAGAAATTTTATAGAAAAATCGTCACGATATTCGCTTACGCGCCATGTTGTTTTTTTTCGTCGTGTAATACAAATAAGATATGAGAGTAATTTCGAACTCTAATTTTAGACACGCGTAGCGCAGTTACGTGGGCACTAAGATTTTTGACCAATTGGTCTCGGGTTCGAATCTTGGTCAGTCTATACTCTATAGTATAATATTGTTGAAAGCGGTACACCTAAATACTGTTTCACTTCTATCGGCAGTCAATATAACTGTCAATTTCTTTTTTTTTCTTAGCTCCGCTTTTAAAGCACTCACATTCATTGATCCGTAACTTTGCCATAATTATTCTAACGTATTGCTCAATATTCGCAACATTAATATATATAGAAATAAACCCGCACAGCCAACCCGCAAACAGTGACATTTCGAAGACCTACACAAGCGTAAGTCCCTAGCGGCGAATCCATACGCAATATCCCTTATTCGGCTAGGTATACAGAATATATAGACGGATAGAACAACAGACGAACGAGTTTCAGATGTACAGACATACGGTCAATCTAGATTCCGATTTCCGCCGCGCATAGACATTAACAACGCCAAGGAAACACTAAACACCAATTTTACTAGTTTTGAACCTGTCTGTCTCTTTCTAACATTGAATGAGAGAGAGTGAGAGAGAGAGATCGAATTCGGGTTAAGCGCTAAGCGCGTTTAAAGAAATTTTGTGAAATCGGGGCTTACATTGTACAACGGTTTTATTTAGCTAGCCCTGGGCGCGTATTATTTGTGGTTTATCATTGAAATGAAATTAACCTATTCATTATTATTGTTTTCAGATATGCTATGAAGAAAATTAGTAAGAATAATTTAATATTACGAAACCAAGTGGAGCAGGCCTTTGCTGAGAGAGATATTTTAAGTTTCGCCGACAATCCGTTTGTGGTGAGATTTTTATTTTCCTACTAGTATCAACCTCAAGAAAAGTAATAAAACTATAAAATTCTCAAATGCAACGTACGGTCGCCGACAAAATTTCGATCTTTTGGCAGGGAAATAAGGTCCAAAAGTGTTACATTGGATTTGTCCACGACCGATCGTACTGTGCTGTACTTTATAAACCATATTTTTAATATCAACAAATGTGCAGCGCAATAATTTCCGTTGTTCGTACTTACAACATTGTCACTTAGATTACACAACACTGTCCTTAGGTGACGATGTACTGCTCGTTCGAGACGCGGCGGCACCTCTGCCTCATCCTGGAGTTCGTGGAGGGCGGGGACTGCGCCACGCTGCTGCGCGCCGGCCCTCTGCCGCCCGACATGGCGCGCCACTACTTCGCCGAGGCCGTGCTCGCCGTCGAGTACCTGCACTCGTACGGCATCGTCCACCGCGACCTCAAGCCCGACAAGTGAGTGACGTCACGCGAAGTGACGCGACCCGTCATGACCCCCCAACCCGTCTGGACCTGAACCGATTATCCGATCTGACTTGACCCAATTCAACTTGATCCTACCCGGTTTGACCCAATACGACTTGGCCCAAACTGACATGACCCGATCCGACTTGATTCAACTCGACATGACCCAACCCGATTTGGCCCGAACTGTCTTGACCCCACCCGTAGAGGAAATCATCACAAGATGATCGTGATTCATGCCTTATTAAAATATATATGAGAGTGACGTGTCCTTGTTTCAGTTTGTTGATCACCGCGACAGGACATATCAAGTTAACAGACTTCGGACTCAGCAAAATGGGACTCATGTCGCGTGAGTATACTATATTATAAGCTACGTTTTTTTTTTCATAAAGACACAAAAGAGATACATCGGAACAAAAACGAGGGAAATAAGAAAGATACAAATACTGTTCGTCTGGAGTATGAATAATACACTGTGTATAGTCTGCTTAAGCGTCTAAAGCAGAATTATTTGTTCACTAGGATGTTATATTAATAACCAGTGTAGATAACATTTAATTTGGCGAATTTAACAGTGGCGACGAACCTATACGAGGAATACGCGGACCGCGAGGCGCGGCAGTTCTCCGACAAGCAGGTGTGCGGCACGCCCGAGTACATCGCGCCGGAGGTCATACTAAGACAGGTACAGATTGACAATTAAAGAAGAAATGTATAATATGCTTACCGTTGAACGTTGTCATCAGGATTTGTCTTATTATAATATAGAGGAAAGATTTGTTTGTAATAATAATAATAACATTTATTCAAAATCACGCTCATATTACACTACATTATCAACAAAGAATCGACATTAAGCATAAACAAGCATGATAAGATTACAAATAACAGAAATAAAACGGACATTTGCCTAACCACATAAAAAAGAGAAACATAGATTATACATAATATTAACAAGCAACAAATAATAGCAAACTAACAAATCATAATAAAAAAAACAGGTATAAGGCAGTGCAATGCGAACAGCTGTCGAAAAGGACTCCACTCAGGTGTACGATCGCGGCATAGTACTCAACTATACCGCAATCCCTGGTATTCTGTGGATCCTCGTTGTTGTCAGGCGACCGACAGATACACACTAGCAGCATCATATAAGTCACACATAATAACAATATGGAATATACCTACACATATATATATATATATATATATATATATATATATATATATATATATATATATATATATATATATATATATATATATATATATATATATTTGTTTGTTTGCATTGAATAGTAAAATAAAACTACTTTTTTTGATGGATTTTGGACCGATTTTGATGAAATTATACATAATATATATATATATATATAGAATAGACCACAGGGAAGGACATAGGCTATTTTCATCGCAGCAAAATATACGGTTCCTTCGAGATTTCCTTTTACGTGCACGGAATCAACATTTAGTAGGTAATAATACATAGCGGGGACCGCGAAATTAAGGTGCATACGCATAAACACCCGTACGGCGCTGCTGCACACATTGCTGCGCGGTAATGCGATAATTCGCATCATGAAAATGAGGGTTTTTTTGACACGACAAGCTACCAAGTGCAGCCTGGTGACAGAAAAAGAGAAAATTCTTATTGACCGTTTTTGATACCACTTCCGCCACCAGGTGACGCTTTGTGTGAGTTAGGTGAGTTAGGCCCCTAACGGCAGAAAAAATATCAAAAACCCTCATTCACGGCGCGTCTCGCCGAAACCGTGTTTATAACTATACACGAGCCCATGTAGGCCTAAAACTGAGAAACAACAAAAGTATCGTATGGCTACGGGGAGCGTACATAGACTTGTAGTCAGTAGATTATTAATAACTAATATTTATATATGGATATATAATAAATAATATATATGGACGCTTTCACACCACGTCAATCTGGTTGTGGTAAGTTCTCTAAGAACTTGTGTTACGGGTACCAGACAACAGGAATATTTTTAATACTTTTTATACTATACTTGCATTTAAGATTTTTAGTACTTATTACACATAATATACATACAAGACCCAGGTAACTTTTTATTCCCTGGCGGTGTTCGAAGCCGCGACCTCCGGCTTGAGTGCCAACGCGCTAACCACTGAGCCACAGAAGTCAATACTTTGTTATTTATAATATCAGTCAATCAATCATTTATTCCCAAGATTTGGTACAATAATTATGCTGATGAAATTCATCACATCATACTAATCGGTGATTGGTGATCTACAGTCCTTTGTATAAAGTAAGCTAATAATAATGACATTTCAGGGTTACGGCAAGCCGGTGGACTGGTGGTCGATGGGCGTGATCCTGTACGAGTTCATCGTGGGCTGCGTGCCCTTCTTCGGCGACACGCCCGAGGAGCTGTTCGCGCACACCGTCAACGGTCAGTGGTTATAGTAACTGTAGTATATATTTAAGTAACAATTTACTGATAAGACATGTCAGGTAGCTTTGTCTTTTTTGTCTCTGTCGCCCAGTATATACTAAGCAGCGACAAAACTTCCTGATAAGCTATTCAACACTTACTACGCGATTGTGAAACAGTGCCTTAGATATTTTAATACACGTTTTGTCACGCAGTAAGCGAGCTGATTATGATGAGTAATATCCAAAAACACTTGATCACGTCATCAGCTTTCAGCTAAAAAGGCTTTGCCTTAACTAAATCTGTCTATTTGCTACGATTCCATTGACTGACACGCAAATACGAGACTCGTGTATAGACACTTGTAACTTATAGCACCCCCTTGTTGCGTAAAAGGTTAGAAAGAATTAATAATTGTATAGATATATTATGATAATACCTGGGTAACCGAGCCTTGCTCGGTTCTGATAAATCAGAAAAATAAAATTAATCACAAGAATATTTATCTGACCGGGTTAGAATACCTACCACATTCCGAATTTTCGAACAAAGCAAAAATTATACATAAGCATACAAAATTGCCAATCGGACTGTCATAATAGAGTCGAAATTATTGATATATTGTTGCACGACGGAAGAAAAAACATATTATGTAGCTTAAAATTCGCAGTTTCCCAGAAGTAAGGCGTAGATCGCATACTATATTTCACGGTAATACTTGCAGCCGTTTTTGAGAAACCGATTATCTATATACAAGATTTTATTATTGAATCTTTGATACAGATGACATCGAGTGGCCGTCAGAGGACGATTTCCCTATAGCGCTGGAGGCACGTGCCATCATCACCGAGCTTTTAGCCCGCAACCCGCGCGACCGCCTTGGCACCGGCGGCACTCATCAGGTTAAGGTGAGTCGCCACAGTGACGTCATAGTGCATGAAATAAACACACACATACAATGCTATTTCCCATAGGCCTTAACAATATAAAGCATACTTACTGTAAATTATACATTTTATGTTATTTGTATTTAGTATACCTAATACAATGGATTTAAAACAACATTTAAAAAATTATGTAACTCCAGAAATGTCAAGTAGTGAGTGAGCTAGTGATGATGAATTAAAGCTAAGACCACTTTCGATCAAGTCAGATTTGCAACAAAAAAAGCATCTTAATCGGAATTTTCGTTTAGGGTCTACGATGCCACAGACTTATTAACACTCCTCTTTTTGCATCGGGGGTTAAAATGGGAAACTATTTTTAACCATTATTTATCACTGCTAACTTTCATCAGGATTTATAAAAACTCTGATTTATAACCTCACTCAGTAATATCACAGCCGACACAAACCTGACAAATAAATGAATTCTATTACCTTCTATTAAGAAATTCAAATAAACAAAAAATATGAAGTCAGTTAAAACGCAATTTTACTTAATGAGATTAAAATTAGAGTGTAGTGGCGATTGAAATAAAGAAAAAAACATTTTCAATTCACAATAAGACACAAATGAAACAAGAAATAAAATGAGAAAAATATATAAAAAAGGAGAATAACAAATTGAAATATGTTCAAGTGACTGCTGTAAATAAAATAAACCAAAATGTGATAGAAATCGAATTGGTTGCGACTGTCGTGACGCGTTTGTTGTGTGACAGGATCACGTGTACTTCTACGGGCTGGACTGGAATAACCTGCTGCGGCGCAAGGCCGAGTTCATACCGCAGCTCGAGAACGACGAAGACACCAGCTACTTCGACAGTCAGTATCACTTGACACCCAGCTCGCGCAGGAGCAATGAACGTGACGCTGCTAAAACTAATTTAAATAAACTCAGGGTGTCCACATTCTGGAAAGTCAGGAAACCTCAAAGCAGGAAAGTCGAGGAAACATTGAGATTTTACACCGTTTGTCTTTTAAAATTTCCCTTTGATTGTATTTCACATTTTTTGTTTGTATTTTACGGGCTATAATTATTAATGTATGCCCTAGAATGACCCTTAATATCACTTATCTATCCAAGCATTTTTTCCAGTTTGAAGTGATCTACATTATGACATAATTTTGTTCATAATTAGATTAATTTCATGTTACATCCACCCCAACTTTTTTAGGAGTTACAGTTTTATGTAATTATTAGAACATAAACATTTGGTCTAAAAAATTGCCAAATAATACTGAAAAATTTAAAGCACTTTAAAAAACATTTCAAAAATATATAAAATATACAACCTCTGAGGCCCAGTAGTTAGCGCGTTGGCGCTGAAGCCGGGAGCGCAGGTTCGAATCCCACCAGAGAACAAAACAAAGCTTTCTGTGCTCCTGGGTCATGGATGTGTATGTGTATGATAAAAATCTTAAATATAAGTATAGTATAAAAAGTATTAAAAATATTTCCGTTTTTCCGTTCTTCGAGAACTTACCACAGCACCAGATTGACGTGGTGTGAATGCGTCCATAAATATAATTATTATTATATATTGTATTTTGTTTTTCTGTAAAATGGATATACATAGTTAGATATAATATACAGTTCCCTCAGTCTGAAAAAATGGCCAGGGAAAGTCAGGGAAAAGTCAGGGAATTTATTCGTACATTAGCAGTGGACACCCTGATAATTATTAACATTATAGCTGAGCTAAGCTCATTGGTAGACTTCGGGCAGCACATAGGTATGGCCCCACACATGTATTAACCGTAGCTACGTCATTGTAAACTCCTTCGCTGTACAGGTCGATGCGACCGGTACAACCACAGCGAGGTGGACACGGACGAGGCGGCGGAGAGTGCGGGTGCGGGGGAGGGCGGCGCGGACGAGGCGGGGCTGTTCGCCGCCTTCTCCTCTACGTCGCCGCAGTGGCGCCGCCACTACCACCACTCGCACTCGGCGCTGTCGCACGACTCGCGGGTACGTATGCGGTTACGTTCACAGTGTACGCAGTGCATACACGTATACGCACATGTACGTAGTACGCATATCCATACTGTTAAATCTTATTACTCCTCAAAACCTGTTTTTACCTTTCAATTTATAGAGCACGGACAGCTGGCCGGGCACGCCGGACAGTGCGGGCCCGCCGACCACGCCCACCGCGCCAACCGCGCCGCTGCACCACCACAAATGCCCCGTGAGTACTACGTGACATATTGTACCTATAATATAGGTATGAAATACAGTTATTAATGTCACAATTTTGATGATTTTATCATCTAATTTGTCTTTTTGGTTCAAAGCTTGTCCCTACCGGTGGAGCATTTTCAATCTCTCAAGCTTTATCATCATTAAAATATAATAATAATAATTTAAGCTTCATATGAAAAAGGCTTCATTACTCATGGGTTTTTCTTAGATTTCCTTTCCTATTTTAACGTCTTATTCTACATTACTTGATTTATAGATGCTGGGCGCGGGCTCCGGTTCCACAGCGGAGTCGTCGCAAACGGACTCGGACGACGTTTCGCCGGCGGCGCGTCGGCGTGCAGCTTTGAGGCCGCACGCACACGCTCACGCGCACGCGCACCCGCTGCACGCGTCACACTCGTTGCTGCCGAGACCGTGAGTTTCAAAGCTTACGTGTTATGATTTATTATGTGCCCTATACACGTCGGTAGATGCTTTGACGGTCGTCATTTACGGAAGCTGATGCGTCCTTTGACGTATAGACAGATGGATCCACCATGAACACGTAATTCGCCGGTTTATTGGCACACATAATATGGCACTTTAAAAAAAAAAAAAATTTTAATTTTTTTTCATTTAAGTTAAAATACTTTAACATCCGTTTCTTTTATAGATCGGAAACACCAAAGAAAGACAAGGAGGAGAAGAGCTTGGACAAGCCGGACCGCGCGGAGCGGCCGGAGAAGAAGCCGTCGGCGCTTGCGGCGCCCAAGTCCATGCGCCGCTCCGCCAGCACGTCGGGCCTGTCGCTCGTCATACACCCAGGTATGATTTAACATTTGAAGTAATTAATACATACAATACTTTTTTTTATTTCTACAGGTGTCTTTTTATTAATAAAATATATTCAAGGAGCGCAATCAGTATTCGATTCACGTCCCAAAAATATAACATGTGCCCTAAAATTCATAGTTCAATATTATTGATATAACATAATATATAACTGCGCGGCCGTACTACGCGGCGGGCACGTGACCTTCAAACCCGGTGCAGTGCGAGAGTGACCATGCGTTGTGCGAGTTGTCAGGAAATGTTAATTGTGCTATTTTTCTATAAATTACGAAATTTTTTAGTTATGCATAAGTACTGTGATTAGTTAGATTATAATATTGTAGTCTAATGTTGGGTTAAATATTTCATTCGGATAAAAATACATCCTGTTTATTGATCATACACAATAACTATATAATACATAACAGTTGAATTATTAATATATCTCCAATTTTATTATTATATGACATCTTTGTTTAGTTTAGTTAATTTTATTATACTTTCAATGAATTTTTGAAATTGTTATTAATTGTTTATCTTATTCTATTTTAATATAATTTTAATGATGTATGTATTGCACTTATTTTTCAGTTCTATTATTACATGATATTCTCTTTATTTAGTTAATTTTATTATGCTTTTAAAGAATTTTTTAAAACTGTAATCTTTAGTTATTTATATTTATGGATTTTAATGTAATTTTAATTTATGTTGACATTGATTAATTTAAATCTAAATGTTTTATTATTAATTTAATTAATTTAATTGTATTTTGTATTTTTTTTTTATTATTTCATAGCATACATTTATAATTTTTTATAGAAAGATGTAATAGTCTGGAATTAAAAGTGCAATAACCATGATAATGTAAATTCAATCAATATGCATGCATAATTGTAACTTTTGTTGGCTGTTCATAATAATAAAACAATATCGTAAAACCAGATGAAGATTAGTCTTGCTGCCATAGTGGGTGGAGACTCAAAAATGATTGGAGGATAAAGTTTGATGTTGCTGCTACATATAATATAACATCTTCCTCCAAATTTTAATAAAACCTCTGGATAACGAAAGTCAAAGAATGAATACGCTACATGAGAACTGTGATGAATCGCGAACGGGAAGAGCAGCAATTTAGAGATAGTTTTGCTGCGAATCGAGATTTATATTTATTCTCATTCGACGACAGTTAACAAAGTTAACTGTCGTCGCCTTTTGTGCTTTTATAAGTTTAGTTTTTCTATGTTCTGTATGTCCTATTTCTTTTTGGTGCAATAAAGAGTTTTTCATTCATTCATTCATTCATTCAAGTTATATAATTATATAGGAGATAATAAACCGTGCAAATTTAATATTGGGTTACCGTGTATAAAGTTTGATGTTGTAGTTATGACGTCAGTATTTACAACTTACAGCGGATGAGGGCGTGCTGTGCGTGTCGGCGGCGGGCGGTGCGCTGTCGCCGTGCGCGGGCAACACGTCGTCGACCAACTCGTCGCGCGACTCCTCCCCCTGCCGGGACCCGCCCTCGCCCTTCGCCGTCGCCAATCACTCGTGAGTACCATCGTTAACGCATTATAATACATCTAGCCAGATTCAGCTACCAACTACAGCTCGTTTAAACAAAGAGAGTATGTATATAATACGATCAGTTGACGTATGTAGACGTCTATGACCTAGTTTTTAAAATGAATAAGGGTCGAATACTGAAACGATAGTTAAATTAAGTGGCGCTCAAGTCACATGCTGTCCTTGTCATATCGGCTAGCAGAGACAGCGCCAGCCTGTGAATAGGCCCTCCTATTCACTTATTCCTCTTAATTTTGATTCATGTTGTGAAGCTATGCTAATATATATAAAACGCTGCTAGCATTAAAACAAGTATGTTTAAATGCGTCTAAAGTAGACTTAGGTACTAACTTAGGTTCTAAAGTAGTTTATAAAATATCAGCATTACTGATTATGTGTTTATAATACAGGCTGATCCAGTCGTCAAAGCCGCCGATCGTGGTGCGGCGCGGACCGCGCGGGTTCGGTTTCACGATACACACGGTGCGCGTGTACTACGGCGACACCGACTACTACACCATGCACCATCTAGTATCGGTAGGCATTGTTTCGTTTAGAAAGTTGTGTGTGAAAATTACCGTGATAAAGTGATGTTAGACAAATGTTAACTTGGTCGAGTCTGATCTTCTGATTAAATAACGTTACAAATCTGTTCACAATAGTGTCTGTAGATTTTGTGATTTCATTTGCAATGTGCCGGCGTAGTTAAGCTCAACTTCTTTATGCTGTTACGCTGTGATCTTATTAAAGTATTCAAGTTTTTACCTAAGCTATCCAGTTTAACATTCCTATGTATTACAGGCGGTGAGCGAGCAGGGCGCGGCGTGGGCGGCGGGGCTGCGCGCCGGCGACCTCATCACGCAGCTCAATGGCGAGTCCGTGCAGGGCCTGCTGCACACGCAGGTACGTGATGACACGTGCGTGATGCGTGCGCGCCACGAAATACATGCGTGATGAGAAACGCGAGTGACGTCACGAAATATGCTAGACTTTGGCATACACGTCATTCGTTTACAAATATTTTTCCACTTTGATTTAAACATCTTTAGAAACCCGTTTACTTGATGTATCCTTTGTACCTTCGTTATATCTAATAATTAACTTTAAGACAATCCTTCGACCACTTTAGTGATTTGAGCTTTATTTATTTATATATTCTTTATTTGTACATTACAAAAATAAAACATTACATAATATCTCAAAAAAATATTGTGTAAAATCGCGGACATACATACCACTTAAAGTGGTTCCTTCCAGAGAGCTTTGTGTTAGTAGACTAGTCAGAACTGTTCTCTTTTTTATCCAGAAGAAGAATATAAATGATAATAACCATTATCTTCGATAAGGTCCTACGTCTGCTCCTCGCGGCGCCGCACGCCACTCTTCGAGCCACCCCGCTTGACCAGACGACCATCCAGGCGGGAGGGCGGCGACGCGCGGGGGGGCGGCGTGCTTCTGCCCCGCCCCGCCCACGCCCGCGCCGCCGCTGCTCGCTGTTTCGCCGTATATCCACCAAGAGAGCCTCGCAGGAGATGCACCAGGTATTATTATCGAATGTCGAGTGTAGTTCGTTAGAGTTAGTAAAGAGGGAAATTGAACAACTGAAGAATAGTCACAATACATTGAGTTGTACTATTTTGTTGTCGTAATTTTGTCGTTTTCGACAATCGACGACTCGTTTTAAAACGAGTCGTCGATGTCAGCCAAAGAGTTACAAATACACTACAAAAATATAAATGCATGCGAGAAATTATGACCTGTACTAGTGCTAGTTGGTAGTTACTTAGATTCATAAAAAAATCTTGTAATTAATATTTTACTTTAATGAATTTAAGGCTATAGCGCCTTAAATTCATAAATCGCATCGTAAAAATAGGCTTCATTGAAAAAAAATTTCAGACGAATCGATACATTTTAGTGCAGCAAAAAAATATGTGTTCATCTTGATCATATTTGTAACCTTCGTTTTCAAAACACGTTTTCTGTAAATTTTCTCGAGATAAAAAATTCATAAAATAACCATTAAAATGGATATTCTTGCAGTTGGAACTGTATTATTTGTGAACAAAAATGAGAAAATTAATTACAGTTTTACAATACATAATAAAAGGAAGAGAATAGCCGTCTTTATTTTTCGATTGGAATAAGTTATTTGTTAGGATTAATTTATTTCAATGATAAATAATTCGGACGAGTCGAATGAAACATCGCGAAATGGCGACCTGTCATTCATTCTCTTTCATTTGTATAGAAAACGGTAGTACCCGCTGAGGCGTTTTGCTAAATGGATCTATGTTATTTTGTACCGCACTCAGGCCGTCAAAAATCATTCGAATTTATTGTAGAAAGTCTATTCAAAGTTATTTTATTTCTGATTTGACCTTTATGCCGACGACATAAGGATTTGTCATGTTTTTTCTTTCGTCGTGTAATGCTAATAAGATATGAGTAATTTCGCCATAGCGCAGCTACGTAGGCCATTGGATTTTTGCGTTGTTGACCAATTGGTCTCGGACTCGAATCCCGGTGGGACGAATTTTTTTTTCTTTTTCTTTCTTTTATATTTTTTTTCTCGCATTCCTAGCAATGCTTGTTCTCCCAGGTACTATAGTATATTGGTGAAAGCTGTATACCTAGTTATTTATTTTATGATTAATTTCTCTAAGTTGTTGTAAATATTAGTGTAGGTTATAAAAAAAATATGAAGAGATTGTGTTCGATGAAAGTACAAAAACTCTCTTTTTGATATAAGTACCCGGGAGACCGAGCTTTGCTTGGAGTTTTAGTACAACGATTAAATAATTAAAAATAAATAAAAATATATAAAAGAAAAAGAAATAATAATAATCACAAAAATATTTACCTTACCGGGATACGAACCCACAATTCCGATTTTCCAAACAATCCAAAAATCAGATGTAGGTACGCGTACGGAGCTGCCAATCAGACTGACGTAAGAGAGTCGAAATTATTGATATATTGTTGCTCGACAAAAGAAAAAACATATATTGCTTAAAAATTGACATTGATTGACTACAGAATTAATAATAATATGTATAAATATTATTTTGTTTGTTTGTAAAGTGTATTTAATTATATCAGTAGGCTAGATGACTAATTTTTTTATTGCATAAATGAATAGTACTCTTAAATATGAGTAACTTCTCAAAAGAAACAGTATATCAAAGTCAATATTTTCAGAGGTACAGCGATTTGTATACAAAATTTCGCACGTCTCGTGAAAACATCCATACTAAATTCGTACCTAGCTGTGACGTCACGCCTAGGTTAAAGTGTATGAAGTATTCGGCCTCAGGAACATATTTGTAAATATCTCCGATAGTTGTGCGTTTAAGTTCATACTTACCATAATAAATGTTTTTGTATGTGATGTAGGTAAACTAATGATGTAGGTTTTGTTTACTAATTTAGATAAAAAAAACCAGAAAAAAAAATAACTTTTTTGTACTTTTTGTATCTAATTACCAAACTACACATAAAATATTTTTTTTTTTTACATTTACCAAGTAGTAATGCCTCAATATATCTGAGTATATTAATGAAACTAAATAGTTTAGATGTCATCATCCCTATTATTATAATATTCTTTTTTGCATTTCATTATTTAAACCATCCATGAAAAAGGCACAAATTTGGAATATAGATTCTTTATGACTTATTAACAATATTAAATATGTGAACTTTATTTAACAATTATGTTTTCTTTGAGCGTTTTTTGTTTCGGGAAACTAATTTCTCGAATCGCAAATTTAGCACAAAATTGGGAATTAGACCTATTTTAGTGGATTTAGTCAGAAAATAGTCATTTATCACACTTTAGAAGTCATTTTGTACTGGACGAAAATGACGTAAATTATGTTTTCATACTCTGGAGGCTGCCCCAGATATGATACCATTCGTATTTTAAACTATAAATAGATTTTTTCACTTTTATGGCCATTTAAAAAAATCTACCACTAATTATTGAATTGCTCGAATCGCAAGAGGCAGAAATGGCACAAACTTAATAATAAACTCCCTAGGGACTACTCTACACACGCAAAAAATCAGCGACTTTAAAAATGTTTCCCTCCTAATTCTTTATTTTACGTTATGATAAGTTTCCCGAAGTTGTCTTTATGTCGTAAATATTAGTGCAGATTATAAAAAAATGGATAGCAATAAAGCAAAAATATGTAGTGATATATTATTATTTATTTCAAAAACAAGGAAGATAAGAAATATATTAATTTGTAATGAGATTTAAACCTCGACGCTACACTTTGCTCTAGACGGGAAAAAAATCGCTAGGCTATGAAGCACATTACTTAATTATCGAAATTTTACGCTTTTGTACATTATGGACACAACATTTTGACCTGATTCGCGCGAAACACTCCGCAGTTACGGGCCGGCGCGTCCTCCACTCATCTCATTCACCCCCTTGAATATTTTATAGTTGGCGACTCACCTCGCCCTAAAGACCTGTCCATTCAAATACCTATATTTACTTAATTTTGTGACAGATAGTGAGCGGTGCGAGCGAGGCGGCGGCGCCGGCGCCCGCTGCGGACGTGCTCGCGACGCACACGACGACGCACTACCAAAGGTATCTATAACTTTGCACTAATAAACGATAATTCTGCAAATTAAGATTGTTAGAAAATGCATACTGTTATGTCCCGTCCCTGTTAGGGTTGTTGCTGACGTAACGTCGAATCAGCACATCCCGTGTTTAGTCTGGTCTAGACTCTAGCTGTGAGTCTCAGTTGGTCTTCAGTCCTCGGTCGTGACGGTTCTGCCCAAGGGTCCTTTCATATATTATTGTATTTTCCTTTAATAAAAGTGGTTGTGGAAAGAAAGCTTTTTTTAAAAAGCCTAATCCGAAGGGACCCCTAACATATTTGGTGGCAGCGGTGGGATCGGATATCCCCGGTGTCGTTTAATCCTGGAAGTTATCGTAAGAAAGTGAAAATCTAAAAATTCGTCAAAAAAAAATTCTTTAGTGAAAGTGCAGTGAGGAAACCAACTCATTTCCAATATCCATAAAGTCATTAAGAGCAAAAGTCAAAGTGAAAAGTGAAAATCCCAAGTGCATAGTGTTAAAATCCTAAAAGTTATAACCGTGTGAACGAGTCATCCTATCCGGCCGGGCGCGGGCATGCATCGAGTCGCCGTACAGCTTATCTTCGCCGCCCACGCGTTGATATCACTGTGAGTCTTTGGTCACTGTTTACATTTAGTAGCCTTCTAAGGTTACCTAGATTTAGGGTTCGGTACTCCACTAAGATAATCCATATTTGTAATTTAATTTGTTATCATTCTCATTAATACTATTTTTCAATATGTCGAAAAGTGAACAATTAAAACTTAACATTCCTATGTCCGAATCGGAAGCTGGTCCATCTGACACAGCTAAAAACCCTCCTGTTTCTCCCACAGCAACGACCCGAAAGGGAACCGCTTCGGGTACGAGTGCCATGATGGTCGAACTGGATCTAAATACACTATTTAAATTTATCAAACCATTTGATGGTTCCCGGGAGTGCGTAAATTCATTTATTATAAATTGTAATAACGCGTATGACTTGGCCACTGAGGTACAAAAGCCAATCCTATTTCGTTATATCTTTAGCCAGTTGCAAGGTAAAGCCGAAATTGCTTGCGCTATCAAAGAATTTAAAAAGTGGGATCAATTAAAAGAATTCCTGCGAAACCAATTCTGTGAACGTAAGCATTATGCTCACATACTTATGGACTTGCACGAAAGTAAACAGGGTCCTAATGAAAATGTTACACAATATTCTTTACGCGTAGAAACTAACAGAAAATCTTTCACAGCTTCTGACTGAGGTAACCCTGTCCAATTGCACACTAAAGGAAATCCCTGGTCGTTCAGCAGCCATGGAGGATTTAGCACTTCATCATTTTCTTATTAGCTTACATCCCCGCATCTCAAATATTGTGCTTTGCAGAAATCCGCGAAATTTAAATGACGCTATTAATATTGCGATCTCTGAGGAGCGCATACAACAAAGTCTTTACAAACGACCTCAGTTGGGAGAATCGAAGTTAAATAATAATCAAAGTAACTTGAAACCCAGACCGTTTTTCTCACGATCATATGGACAACCAAGCACGTCACGTAATCAGCCTTCTTATCAGCCGAGATTTAATTCTCCAAATAGTAACCTTAATAACAACAATAATAATAATTATTCAGACAGAACCCAATCGGTGTTTTGTCGATATTGTAAAACTACGGGCCATGATATTAAAGATTGCGCGAAAAGGGAATACAATAACAGCCGATTTAATAATAAATTCCGGCAACAACCGAATCGAACGCATTTGGTTATGAATGAACATGATGATCAACACGTCGATGACTCATTCCAATCGGATAATAATAATTTAAACTAAATTCCGTCTCGCTCTCGTGTCGTGCGGGACTAATTAAATCCGAAATCGACACGAAAACTTTCTCTCGCGTTATACGACAGGGTAACCAGCCCCAAAATGGAAACGTTAAAAAATCGTCTCGCGTTATACGACAGGGTAACCAGCCCCAAAATGGAAACGCTAATAAATCGTCTCGCGTTATACGACAGGGTAACCAGCCCCAAAATGGAAACGCTAATAAATTGTCTCGCGTTATACGACAGGGTAACCAGCCCCAAAATGAAAACGCTAATAAATCGTCTCGCGTTATACGACAGGGTAATCAGCCCCAAAATGGAAACGCTAATAAATCTCTCAGCATCATACAACAGGGTAATCAGCCCCAAAACGGAGATGCATCCTTCGGAGTCACGCAGCAGGGTAACCAGCCCCAAACCGAAGACTCCCTCGTAGTTGAACCTGAAAAAAAAGAAATTTACGAAATTAATATTGATACAACTAAGCGACGCTTACCTCACATATTAGTAGAATCTTCAGTTTCAGATATCCCTTTATCTTTGTTAGTCGACTCGGGCTCGTCGATCTGCTTAATAAAAGAAACCTGTATATTAAATAGTCAAAAATTAATTAAAGAACCTGTAAAACTTAAAGGCATAGATCCAGGCGACGAACCGACTTCTACAGAGGGTCACTTACAACTTAGGCTAAAATTAAATGACAAAAATCCGTTAGTATTTAAATTTCATGTAATAAAAGAGATTAGCTTACCTTACGATGGTATTATAGGCACAGATTTCTTAACAAAATTCGGCTGCAAAATAGATTACACGAATGATATATTAAAAATAGGAAAATCCGAAATTAAATTACTTTTCACCGAACCGTTCTTTATTGTTCCACCTCGAAGTGAAGCTGTAATTCAATGTTCAATACAGAAAACTAATTTAAAAGAGGGTGTTATAGTTGATCAACATCTTTCGGAAGATTTACTTATATCTAATTGCATCGTTAAAATCAAAAATAATAATCGCGTTAATTTAACTATTGCCAACACCTCTGAAAATTATGCACATATTAAAGGAGATCTAAAACTCCATGTTGAACCTTTAAATTTTCCTCTACATCCGGTAAATACGTGTAGTTTATTTACCTCAGAAAGATCCGAAGCAGTAATAAAAGAACTTCGGACAGATCATTTAAATAAAGAAGAACTCAATGCTCTTGTTGATCTTTGTAGTCAATATCCGGATATCTTTCACATGCCTAGTGATCAGCTCACACATACGTCTGCAATCGAACATACCATCAGAACAAATAACGAAATTCCAATACATACCAAGTCATATAGGTTTCCCGAATGTCACAAGCAAGAAGTTGAAAAACAAATAAATAAAATGCTTGAACATAACATAATAGAGCCGTCATCCTCTCCTTGGAGCTCACCCATATGGGTAGTTCCCAAAAAAATTGACTCAAGCGGACAACGCAAATGGCGAATAGTGATAGATTATAGAAAGCTTAATGACATAAGTGTAGGCGAAACTTATCCGATACCTCAAATTTCTGAAATTCTAGACCAGTTAGGTAAAAGTAAATATTTTACAACACTAGATCTTGCTTCTGGATTCCACCAAATTCGTATTTCAGCTGACGATGCACCCAAAACTGCATTTTCAGTCCCTCAAGGTCACTTTCAATTTAATCGTATGCCATTTGGCCTCAGAAACGCACCTAGTACATTTCAAAAACTAATGAATACTTGCCTGTCAGGACTACAGGGAAGTCGATGTTTTGTTTATTTGGACGACATTGTAATCTATTCCTTCGATCTCGACACACACATAGATAACCTTAAAGCCGTATTTGATAGACTTCGAAAGTTTAATCTTAAATTACAACCGGAAAAATGTCAGTTCCTTCGTAAAGAGGTAGTTTATTTAGGGCACATAATAGGCGAAGACGGCGTAAGGCCAAACCCAGAAAAAACCGAGGCTGTAGCTAAGTTTCCTATACCCAAGTCCCCTAAGGACATTAAATCCTTCCTAGGCCTTGTTTCCTATTATAGAAGATTTATTCCTAATTTCTCTAAAATAGCAAAATCACTTACCAGTTTGTTGAAAAAGGATGTTCCGTTCATCTGGAAAGAGGAACAACAACTTGCTTTTGAATCTCTTAAGGAAAATCTTATAAGTGCTCCGGTATTAGCTTATCCTGATTTTAACAAACCTTTCCTGTTAACTTGTGATGCATCCAATTACGCCATTTCTGCAATTTTGTCCCAAGGTCCTATTGGTCAAGATCGTCCCATAGCTTATTCCTCTAGAACTTTAAATAAAGCCGAAGCCAATTATTCAGTAACTGAAAAGGAATGTCTCGCGATAGTTTTCGGAACAAAAGTTTTCCGGCCTTACCTGTTTGGTCGCCGTTTTACAATAATTACAGACCATAAACCGCTGAATTGGCTGTTCAGCTGTAAAGATCCGGGCTCTAGGTTAATTCGCTGGAGACTAAAACTTGAAGAATTTGATTATGATATTCAATATAAAAAAGGTAAAATAAATACAAATGCCGACGCTCTTTCCCGGTACCCCGTGAACCCAATCCAAGCCGAAAACCCATCTCCTTCAGCACCAGAACCCCAGGAGGAACAACCGTACTCACCAGATAGAGATCTTTTAGATTTGTTAGTGACACCGCCATCCTTTGATCCCGAGAGAGACCTCTTGGATCTCTTGCCCGATCCAATCCCTGTAGAAAATACTGAATCTCCATCAGAACTTTTGAATACTCCTCCTAATCCATTTGATCCACCCGGCCTCGAAGATGCCGTGGCTAATGAGCCTAACGATCAGCCTATCGTTGAACCAGATTTTGAAGTACCATCCGAGCCAACTCCTTCCACTAGCGCGAATCCAGATGCTCCTGTAGATGATTATCCTACCTTCTTAAAGTCCATGTCAGATAAAAGTAAAACATTTAATACTGTAATCGAAGAATATAACGAAAGTTTATTAAAATGTCCGACTAAAATAATCCTTGTACCAACATCTATTGACCTTGATGAATCCAACCTTTATCTTGAAGAAATGCTGAATGATTCTGAAACAAATCAAACAATATTAAATTCTGAAAGAGAGCTTTTTGGTTTCCATAAAATAGAACGTAATAATAAAATATGTTATTTGTTATTTTACAAAATTCATCATTTTGATGAAGCATCCTATCCAGAAATATTTGAAACCTTAAAGAGGATTCGTAATGAATTATTAATTTTCGGAAATAGCAACGAAATAGGTATATCAGATATGAAAAATCCTTTTGAAAAACATTCATTTATTAAAATATTTAATATTTTAACTTACCTTTTTCATAATACGCAGATTAAAATTAAAATATATCATAATAAAATTATTTTCCCTGTCCCGACTGAAATAAAGAAAATATTACACAATAATCATGATGTCCCGATTGCTGGCCATTTAGGTTCTGCTCGTATGTATAACAGGATAAAAGAAATTTACTATTGGAAAGGGATGCGTAGCGACATAGAAACATATGTTAAACAATGTAAATCCTGCCAAGAAAATAAAGCACTCCGACAAATAAATCGTGCTCCCATGCAAATAGCTAGTACTTCAACAGAACCTTGTCAACGTGTAGCTCTTGATATTGTCGGGCCACTTCCAGAATCTGGTCCCGGTAAATTGAAATATATATTAACAGTTCAAGATGACCTAACGAAATTCTCTTCAGCATATCCTATTAGGACCACAACCGCGGAGGAAACATGTGAATGTCTCCTTCATTACATCTCAATTTTTGGTATACCCAAAATGATCCTCACAGATCAAGGGACAAATTTTACATCTGACTGTTTAAAGAGACATGCAAAGTTGACTCTAATTCCAAAGTATCTAAAAATATTCAGTGTAACATAATAGAAATGAAAGAACCTGAACAGAATGTTGAAGATAATATAGAAATTGAAAACATTAATAATATTCGAAGTAGATTTTAGAATTTCAACTGTAACTTCGATGTTCCTCGAAGTTACATCTTAGGGGGGAGGTGTTATGTCCCGTCCCTGTTAGGGTTGTTGCTGACGTAACGTCGAATCAGCACATCCCGTGTTTAGTCTGGTCTAGACTCTAGCTGTGAGTCTCAGTTGGTCTTCAGTCCTCGGTCGTGACGGTTCTGCCCAAGGGTCCTTTCATATATTATTGTATTTTCCTTTAATAAAAGTGGTTGTGGAAAGAAATCTTTTTTTAAAAAGCCTAATCCGAAGGGACCCCTAACAATACGCACACGCATTTTATATATTAAATCTTCTCGGTGGTTGGAATCTCATTGGAAGCAGAACATTTTATTATGATTTTTTCAATGATGAGGTAAAACATTCAAATTAATGTTTTACCACAGGCCGTCGTCGCTACATGGGCTCAAGCACAAGTTAGGGGCGGGCGCGGGCGAGGTGCGGCGCGCGTCGCTGACGCACATGCCGCTGTCGCCGCTCGCGCGTACGCCCTCCCCCTCGCCGCAGCCCGCCCCCGCATCGCCCACCAGGTAACTACAACAGAACTAGGCGCTAAATATAGCGTCTCGAAGAAGTAATTACGAAGCCATCGGGCGCATGATTTAGTGATGAAGAAAAACAATTGCCATACTCGAAAAATAATTTTCGGGTTTACTGGAGACTATATATGGATACATAAGATGGCTTCATAATTGCTTTTTAAAAAAATTATACAAAAAAATTCGTACATTGACTTTAAGCTGATCACAACAAGCGTGCCGTACATAGACGATGGGCCTTGCTAAAATGTGTGATGTTGACGGTCAATGCGCTATGCGAGGAGACGTGCGCGTTCCGTTTGGCAGGAGTATGTCAATGTACTAATTTCCACGCCCTAAAAATATATATTGAATACAAATGTGTCACGTCTCTGTCATACAATACATTAAAAGGGTCGATATTTTTATCGTGTCATTCTTGTGACTCAAATAAGCGATCATTTGTATTAACAAACTCTGTGACTAACAATGTCTCATATCGCATCGCTTTCTGTGGTAACTTTCATTGAATAATGTGTGCTCCTGAAAAAAAAAAAAAGTAATAAAAATCGATACTGTAATTTACATATATATATATATATATATATATATATATGTACAAATCTATTTTGTAAGAAACTGGCAGCAATATCTGCTATGTGAATCGTGGAAAAAAAAGACGGCAATATGTGCTATGTATTTTGTGAGAAAGAGACGGAAATGTGCGCTATGAATCATGTGGAAAAGAGGCGGCAATGTATGCTATGTATGTAGTCGCACGTGCGAGGCGCGCAGCCCGTCGCCGCTGGCGCGCGAGTGTCGACGCCCGTGGCCGCGCCGCGACCCCGCCTCGCCGCTGCTGCGCCGCGCGCTGTCCCCGGACAGGTACGACCCGAGATATATCTGTCCCTAACAGGGTACGTCCCTCGATAAGGACGGACAGTCCCTTATTATAGGACACTTTTTTTTTGATATTTTATTTATTTTTTATGAGCAAAACTAACAGTACGAAGGTATACGCTATGTACATAGTACGTATATGTCATGTGTGCCGTATAAAGTAGGCGATATCGATCGGTTTTAATGTTATTTTCAGCTATATAATAAGATTTATTTTTACGGTTATAAAGAACTTAATACGCTTGATTAGTTTGGTATTAATTATGTATTACAGTTTTAGCGCAAATATTGTTTTAAAACGAGGACTTACATCTGTCATTACATTTTATCTGTTTGTGTATGCATGTCCATTCCATTTACATATCGCCTTATGTGCTGTCATGATACATACCTAACATTAATTTTTGTCTCCAATTTTCTATTAACATATGAATACCATCTACTCTATCCCAAAAAACTATTATTTTAAAACTTGGACCACAGACTGCACCCGCGCTCAGCGGAGGCGAAGTGCTCGATCTCGCCGCTGTGCTGTGGCTCGGGCGGCGGAGCGGGGGGCGCGACCGCGCGGCGTGCGGGCTGGCGGCCCCCCGCCCCCGCCGCCCCGCCGACTCCGCCCCCCGCGGAGAAGGCGGACGAGCCGGCGTTACCGCGCATCGCCGAAGAGAAGGACTCGCCTACACATCACGCTGCACGATTACCCACCAGGTAAACAGCAACCAGATTTTTTAGGAATGTAGTAAAGAAGACTAAATACGTTCTGTAATGTAATGCATTTATTATCCTGTGAAAGTAGAACTTTAAAGCAATCAATTTTGTATATAATTATTTATATTCGTAATAGTGTATCACATAAGTGTACAATCTTCGCTGTGTGTATTATGTCATTGTGAATCTCCTTATGTTCCAGAACCCCGCCGAAGCAGAGCACGCCCAGCATCTTCACGTCATCGCCCAAGACGAGCGCCGTGTCGTTCGACGCAGGCGCGTCGTTCGCGTCGCTCTCGCTCACCGACGAGTCCTACATCGACACCAGCGGCGACGTGTCGCGGGAACTCAAATTCGGTAAGAACTAAAAATGCACCCATTTCAGTACAGTATTTTAATATAAATTCAGTACACAAGAAGATAAACGTTTAATTGCAAGAGCGGCACTGCGCTATGCAGCGGTGCAGTTTGACATGCGAACTTTTCCAATTAAACGTGTATCTTCTTGTGTAGCGAATAAAATTAAATTTTGAATTACTATTGATTTCTTATGTTTACGCGAATATTATTCAACCAATCAATCCTTTATAGCAAGAATGTGGTATACATCAGATCTTAAAAATATTATAATAGCTAGGATCCAACATTCTGCCATCAAAATGGCGCCCAAAATATACTTAACATGCAAGTTATATATCCTTGCATTCATTCATCGTATTAAACACTTATAGATTGAGTCGCTGTGCACTTTTATTTTTCCCGACGTTTTGGCTACTTTTCAGCAGCCGAAGTATTGCAAAACATCGCTAAAAATGCAGCGCTGCGGCGCCTTAATTATGGCCACGCCGCGCCGCACAGTATTTCAAGTTGTAGGGGGCGGCGAAATAAAATATTTTTTGGTGTTTAAATGAAAGTATACGTATATTTATTGTATACATTGTTTTACTATCATAAAATAAAAATAAAAAATATATTAAAAGTAAAATTCGACAACAAAAAAATATTTATAAACAGAACATTTTACAGAACTTACCTATAGGAGATCCTATAGGTATAATAGCAATAAATTAGAAAAAATGCGCATATAAATGAGTGTTCATGTATAAGTAAGTATAGGTAAGTCTTTTTTGAGGATTTCCGTTCTAAAACTATTAGTATAGGGATCTGAAGAAGTACACATTCATCACGTCCTTATTTGTAAATTTACGCGAACACTTCCTGGAATGATACAACCTGTACTGTCCCTTTTACCTTTGTCCCAAAAAACAGTGTATTGGAATAATAAAATCCCATCTTCTACAGGATTTTGCAGACCAGTACAATTTCATTTTCTTTTTAAATCACAGAACTAATTGAAATACTAATAGCGATATTAGTACCTACTTCAACCATCAGTTTACGATAACTATTTATCTTATCACATGAAGGTTGTTGGGTTGGTGTAGGTGAAGGCAGTAGGTGTGGGTGTAGGTAGTAGGTGTAGGTACACATACTATCCTACTATCGACACCTACTAGTACCTACACCTACACCTAGTAGGTGTGGGTGTAGGTAGGTGTAGGTGTAGGTGTAGGTTGTATATGTATTTATCATTTATTAATGTTTGTGTGTAGGGTTCAGCTAATATTTTCATATTAATAGCCTCAATAACATCAAATGAGCATGTTGATATTTTTTTCTGAAAAATTTGCGATTTACTTGAGTATTATTTAAAAGTTTACACACATCTTGCAGCTAAAATGAATTAATAAGTTCAGATAGTTAACCTAGTTTTTATTAATATTTTAGAACCCGAGGCTCCTTGAGGCAAAAAATCTATAGTCAATTGAAAGTTATATTTGGGCGAAAAAATTATCAATTGCGTAAAGCTTAAAAGTTTTTAGGTAATTTTATAGAAATGACAAATATTATTTCATTAACAATAACAATATATATGCTCCTTTAAAACTGTAAAAAGAAATTTCTAAATAAGTGGCAACTTTTTGAGGGGTACCGTCTGCAAGGCACGAGTTGTTTGAACGCTTATTTTGTACGCGTTCAGTTGTATGCCTAGTGGTATAATTTTTTTATAAAAAAAATATAAATATGTACTTACTCAAAATCTGTTAGACCAGGGTTATATTATATAGTGTTTTTTTAATGATATAAAATAAAAGTTTTGACTTCAGTCAACCACCTCCAAATTGAATTAAGTCCGCGCTTGAACTACAATGCGCCGCGCCGGTGTGAACTGACGCTTAAACTACATTAATGTATATATACGTGTTGTAAATGTTTATAAATATTAAGTAGGTAACACTTTTTTTTTGTTTCTACAGATGACAGTCGGTCGAACACCGACATCACGTCGATATCGGACATCAGCAAAAAAGTGAACATGACGCAAGATTCGGTCGCCGTCGCGGCCGACACCAGCACCAAAACAAGAAAGAAGTCAGACTCGAGCCTCAAAGACGAAGACGTCAGAAGCAAAGACAAAGATAAGAAGAAACAGGACAAACACGAAAAGTCCGAGCTGAAGAAGCAAGACTCTATAAAGAAGATCGAAAAATCCGATAAAGATGATAAAACAGAAGTTAAAGTAGAGGAGAAGACGAAACATGAGAAAATGGAGCGGAGCGGATCGGTGCGGAAGTCTGAGAGTAGAGAGAAGGAGACGAAAAAGCAGGAGAAAGCAGAGAAGAAGCAGGAGAAAGAGAAGGAGATGAGGAAACAGGAGAAGGAAGCGAAGCGGTCCGAGTCCGTCAAGAAGAACGAGTTGAAGAGACAAGATTCTGTGGAGGCAAACAAGGTAAGCTACTGTGTAACATATCTACAACACGATTTATATTTTAACGGCCTCTGTGGCCCCGAAACTACTGGGTCTAAATTGATGATATACGGCACAGTTATTGAGCAGACCACAGGGAAGGACATAGGCGGAAAATGCACGATTCCGGCGTAATTTTGAGCGTGCGAAGTCACGGGCAAGATCTAGTAAATAAATAAAGTAATAATTACTTTCTTTCCAGTCTCCGGAGGGGTGCGAGGAAGGGCGGCGCAATAGCAGCATGGTGAGCAAGCTGCTGGGCGTGATGGGCCGCAAACGCGACGACGACGACCGCGCCCGCAAACAGGACAAGCACGCCAAGAAGAAGGTAAATAATGTGCAGGAGAATAGACCATTGTTGCCATCGTGAGAAGCGATATTTTTTGTTAGCAAAAAACTTCTGTCAGAATTCGTTGCGTAAATTTTTTAAAGCTTATATACAATCTCAAAATTACATAAAATCTAATAAGGATTTCACTTGGTCGGATAATAGTTTGCCGTTTGATTTATGGAACGTAAATATTTGGCTGTGTGACAGTAAATGATGTGATGTAGTGATGATCTGTAAATGACATTGGTGCAATATTCTTGCGTCGTTTTAGCGCGTAGAATTTAATACAGGATGTATTTTTACAGTCAGTGACAAAACTTTCTAGAGTAAATATACTCTTAAATATAAGCAACTTTCATTATGGTATCAACACTTTATATTATATTTACTATGGTACAAAAGGGCTATGGCTTAAATAACACTTTTGTAGGAAACAGCTGATTTGAAGTTGCTTATATTCAAGAGTATATTCACTCCTGAAAGTTTGGTTACTGACCGAAAGAGCACCTTATATAATGTGCTCTTTATTGAAAGTGCATATTTTGTATAAATTGGTTGTAAAATTGTAATAAAATGAAGTTTCAATAAGGCATTCGGGTCTCTTGGGAGGACCGCTAGTGGGCAAATATAATGACACAGTTATTACAATCATTAACAATAATTAATGTTATGATACTACCAAGAATCTCCCTTTGTGGTCGGAATTTTAAATAGTTTTTTTCAACCTAATGATACATTTTAAATATTGACACACCTATAATAATAAATAAGAAGGTACACAGAGAATAATACAAAAATTAAATTCAACACATTACAGAACACTTCCACACCAGCGCAGTCGTCCCAAAAGACCGAAGCGCTCGTCTCTCCGGTGGAGAAAGAGAAAGACTTCGTCGAAGACAAGAAGAGAAAGGGGCGGGGCCGGGCCTCTAGCTCCTCCTCCGCTGAGAAATAAATCTCTCGTGGGACCGATGCGATACTTTTGTCTATGGTCACTCGTTCATGACTATTAACTCAAGTCACTTGCGTGTGATACAATGACTATTTCTGGTCACTTACGCGTGAGACAGTTCAAATGTCACTTCGTCTATAATCATGTCAAACGATACTACTGTTTTGTCGTTTGCAATGAATAACTTACAATAAAATGTGTGTGGTGTGGTACGGTCACCTGTAAATGACAACATTAGACTTGTCGGCACAGAACACGGTAAACTTAAAAGAAGGCAATTTTAGCAACACTATTTGTGCTTTAGCTTTGAATAAATTTTCATCATTTTATTTGTTTAAAATACATACAAAATTGTTATATATTTTTGTTACATTCACTCAGACTTAGAAGTTGACGTTTGATATATTCAACTATAAAAAAAATATTCAAAATATGGTAAATTTTGTCACGCTTTACGGAGAGCCGGGCATTAATTGTATAATTAAAAAAAAAAGTAGTGATTATTATATTTTTAAAAGACTAAGTCCAATTTCGTGTCACTGACGGCTGTAAGTGGACTGTAGGTACAGTCAGTTACATAACTATTAAGTATTAAATAAATAAGTTATTTGAATAGTTAAAATTTATGCTTTAATATGTGTGTTGAATGTGATAATTGCAAGTAGTAAATCTTTATATGCTATCGACCAACGTGTATTTCGTTTCCAAAAAGTATTTAATATGTTTCCACCCTCATTAGATACTTAATATTAAATGTGGTAATAAATTGAAATTCTAGTTAATGTACATTTTAGAATAGTTGTCATTGTCAACGATAGTAAAAATATTAGTTAATTGAAATTGATCTCATAAGTTTTCAAAAATAATTTGTTATACGATAAAAATGCTATGCAGAGTATTTTCGTTAGATAGATAAATTAGAAGAAAATATGTTTGCTGGCTGTATCTACGTCACACATAATGCATTATTTGCATATTTTCAAATAAAAAAAAGATGTCTGTATTACTCGAGCCGTTCAGTCGTTTGAGCTGTCGAGGAAGTAGCAGTTTTTATGTAGAGTCTCGCGATAAAATTATGATTATACGCGTAAGCTTATAAGACCGGGCATTTTTTTGAATGAAAAAAAAACGTGGAATCAATAGAGTCAAGCATAAAATATAGGCCCCTGCTCGCATATATATGTATGCATGTGGCTTACATATATGTATGCGGTCGGGGGCAAGTGCTGCGGTACTATTTTGAATATTTCCCATCTTTGAGGTAAAACTCGATGTGCTGGCAACACATATTTTCGAGCAAAGGACAAGCATCCAGCTCTTAGTAAAAACCAAGAGCATGTCAGGACATGTAAGGAGGGTCCCGTAACTATGAACGCGTATTAGGTTTTTTCAAATTACTTCAAAAGTTACTGTTCGATTTCGTTCAAAATATTTTCTCAAAGAGTTTTTAGTATGATCTATCAGCGTGGAAACTTATAAGTTTCTATCTCCAATAGTTTAGAAATTCTATGGGGGGGGGGGGGGGGGGGCAACTTACAAACCACTTTGGAGGCCGATTACTCGAAGATGGTCTACTTTGTAAAAAAATAATGTATGAATCCGTCTTTATTTTTTTATTCCCACTTCATATGTATGGAGAGCCACCACTAAAATATAAAATTATTATTATTTTATGATGCTAAAACCGATATCTATACACAATCTATAACTGTACCAAATTTCATCCATTTACATTAATAATTACAGAAGCTAGAAGTGCGGACAGACAGACAGACAGACAGACGGACAAAGAGAAACAATAAGGGTTCCTTGTGTATAACGGAACCCTAAAAAAGAAACCGGCATCTCTTCATCTCACAGGTTACCACCTAACAGGTTGACGAAATTAAGACAAATGTACACAATACTTATACTCGTGATGTGTTTAGTATTTTAAAATTAGAATCGATAGTTTTCTAATCGTTTAAATTGTAAAGTAACATAAAAATTATAAATTAAGTACATTTTTCTCACTTTTTAGATGCATTTTAATCGACTTAATGAATTGGTAGCTCAATTCATCTATTTTATGTGTGTTATATGTTTTTAATATAAAATGATTTAAAATAAAGTAAATCCCGCAACTGAAATAACGACCAACGTAACTCCTTCATGTTATCTCATACACAAAAATAATGTTCCTTAAATCTATGAATGACCTATTATTACACTGGCGGACACATAAACTGCATCATAGTGCAAGATAACTTTCAATGAAATATAATTAGTGAAAGTGCAAACTATTTTGATTTATTTCAATGATAATGCTAAGACTGGTTCTTAATCTGATAAAAAAAATAATAATTCATGTGTGTATAGGTCAACTTTTCTCACTAAAAGAATCAAATTACTCCTTTTTCAGCTTTTTGGAATGAAACAGTGAATAGAACAAAATCGGCTTTATTATGAAAATTTTACAATACTGAGAAAAGAAAAAGTTTTTTTTGTTTTTAATAAGGTGTATTACCTCCTCTTGCCCTAATAACTGATTCAAGTCAGTTTCGCATCGACCTGATCAGTGTTTGTAAAAGATCTTGCGGAGTATTGTCCCATTCTTGTGACATGGCAACTTTGAGCTCCGCAACCGTTGTTGGGATCGGATTTCTTGTAAATACTGCTCTTTTTAGGTTGTCCCACACGTGTTCTATCGGATTGAGGTCCGGGCTACGCGCTGGCCAATACATGGATCGAATCTCATCCTGAGTAAAGTATGTACAACTTATCTCGCTGCGTGCGGACGAGCATTATCCTGCATCAGAATGAAGTTTTCGCCTATAAATCCGCTAAAAGGTACCACATGAGGGTCCAATATCTCCGTTACATAGCGATGTGATGCTAAACTACGGTTACCACAGCCATGTGTGTCTGCGTCAATAAACACAAGTTCAGTTCGAGCATCTATCGATATGCCGCCCCAAACTATACAAGACCCGCCTCCAACTGGAACCCTCTCCTCAATGCAATTTTGAGCATATTGCTCTCCTCGTCTACGATAGACTAGTCTGCGACCATCAGCACCGTACAAACAAGTCCTATTGCTCTTCACTCCAATTTAAGTGTTCACGAACAAATCTTAGTCGAGCTTGCCTCTGAGCTGCAGACAATTTTGGTCAATTTGCGGGTCTGATAGCTGTGACGGTCTTCTAGCCTTCTTCTTATGGTTCGTGCACTAACTGCTACGTCACGTACCTGGTGGAGCTCATTTTTAATGCTTATAGACGTTAAAAACCGATTTCGCAAGGAAGTTGTCACAATAAACCTGTCGTCACGAGACCTTTTCACCCGAGTTCTGCCGGTTCCATGTCTTCTTTTGAATGAACCTGTCTCCATAAACCTTCTGTAAACTCGGGAAACCGTAGACTGGTTTACATTTAAATATGCAGCAATTGTTCGTTGGTCTAGGCCATGCTGCACTAGAGCAACAATTTGTGCGGCTTTTTCGGACGATACGTCCATATTCGTGAGAGAAGAACGTGTTTAAAATGAAAACAGACTAGCAATCAAACAATTAGTAACGATAATTCAACATGTAACAAAACAAAAAAAGAATAACCATCAATCACAACATTAACGTTACAACGAGTTAATCTTTAGTAAATTGACAAGATTTCATCTATAGAATATTGTCTTTCTTTTGTGACAGTACCATATTTAAATTTGATTTTGTTTTTGTGTTTATAAACCAGCCTTTATTTTCCAATACCAATAAATGTAAAAAGTTTGCATATTTCGTAATAAAATTTGACGATTTCTGTGGCTCAGTGGTTCAGCGCGTTGGTGCACAAGCCGGGGGTCGCGGGTTCAAATCCCCCCGAAGGAACAAAAAGTTTTTCTGTGTTCCTGGGTCATGGATGTGTATTAAATGTGTGTATAATATAATAAAAATCTTATATATGTGTATAGTATTAAATATAATTCCCGTTTTCTGGTACCTGTAACACAAGTTCTACGGATACTTAGCACGGGGCCAGATTGACGTGGTTCTGAAGCGTCCATAGATATTTATTTATTTATTTGATTGAACGTGTTCTTGCACTATGATGCAGTTTATGTGTCCGCCAGTGTTTTATTTTTTTTTTAACAACATTTTTTTATTTGTAGTGTCAGTTAAAACAATGCAAAAATTTATAATAATGAGTTACTTTTAGTACCAATATTCTTTGATTCGAAATTATTTTAAAGACTGAAATAAAATTTTCTAAGAGGCAATTTTTCAATGTAAGCAATGTCAACGATGAAGTGAAATAAATTTTGAACCGCCTTGGACACCTTTTCGAGTATTATAAGTATAGTTTTGCGATTGTTGTTTTAATAGTAATTGTTATTTTATTTTTACTCAGTCTTCCATAATTTTGTTACATTAGTTTTACCCCCGTAATTTTTCAATGTTTGTTACTGTATTGGCTGTTTCTCGACTATGTGATTATAATATTAATATTGGTCAATATTGACACATCTAGACTATAGCATTTCTAGACTAGTTGTCGATGTTGAAAAACGAATTTAAACATAGTAAAATGTATTTTCATTATCCCAAAGTTGATACTTTACGTGACAACTTAAAAGACTTTATATTTATATGTATTGTATTTAATGTATGTTAATCATTATGAAAACAGTAATATTCGTGTTAGTGAACAGTGTTAATAAATGCTTCGAGTGTAATAAAATTTAATAACTTTTAATTGATTTGTACATAGTATACTCACAAAAGCGTATTTTCTACAGCGACCGATTTTAGTATAAAAATACCTATTATAATTTAATATGTGCATTATATTTTAAATATTTTTGTATGGACATTTTTTAATTTTTAATTCATATAATTGTATATGTCGGCTTCAACCTTACGCTTTTGAGGTGCGGATTAAATGCGTACGTGCGGGCGCAGTGCGTACGAGTTACGTACAAATTGGCGTGCGCGGCAGCGGGCTGGACGCTCACACGAGCATCGAGCCTAATTAAATGTAGTGGCGGTTGAAGCATAAATTATTTTGGGACCATCGCTTATTAAATGTATAAAATCTTGGGATATGTTAACATTCTAAGCCTTTTATGACTATTTAGAACATGTTCTAAAATCTTAGTTTATTTGTATGTGTAGGTAACTATCGACCGCACTGGGCTTAAGCAGTAGCTGCTGATGCTTTTTTTAAATTATAAAATGAATAAAACATTGCAAACGTTAAATGTAATCATTAATCTTTAGTCTTTATTATTCTCATCGATAGATTTTTAATCATAAGGAAATGAAGAACATTTTGACACATATTTTCCCCACAAAATGCCCAGTGCAGTCGGTACTGTCTAAGCTTAGTAACATGTTTGAATGTCAATTGTATCACTAGAATAAATGTTCTGCGTCTCTGTATATTAGCTGCTTGTAGAGCTGTCGCCCTGCCATACGATGCCGTAATGTCTAGAGTAACTTTTGAATGTGATCTTTATATTGTAAATGAAGCGAATCCTTTAGTGATTGTGTATTTAAATGTGGATGTAAAATTAAATCGAGAAGTAATTGTTCGTATATTGTGTTTCACTTCCTCAGACTTTTGATGGATTCAGTTATAAAATTCATTGAAAGAAAGATTAGAGCGCCATCTCTTGGCATATATAGCAAGTTTTTAAGTTAAATTTATCGCATACTTTTGAAAGCTAAGACAATTTAAAAGTAAATGCTACAAGTTCTACATAAGAGAAACTAGAAAAGTGCCATCTAGCGCCGAATATTTGCATTATAATAGTTTAACGATACCTCCTATATCCTGTACTCCTAGTAGTTTTGAAGGCTGTGTGTTATTGGTCAATAGTATTTTGAGTTTTAGAGTCCCTAGCGCCACCTCTCTGATTGTGTACGTATCATTGTGATACCTCTTATAAACCTTCTGTAATCCTAGTACTTTAGAAGACAATCTATTATATTTTTTAAGGTCCATTTATCGCAAGAGTATACTGCGAACTAGCATTATTATGGTGTTACGATACCTTATACCTTCTGTATTCCTAGTAGTTTTGAAGATATTATGAGCTTCGTATTTTTATTTATAAGGGTGGATGACGCCATTTTATCGTTTAGTAGTTCGTTAAAAAGTTTTACCTTAACTCTTATAATATATATATATATATATATATATATATATATATATATATATATATATATATATATATATATATATATATTTCTGTCATCTTCTGGCCTATACCTTCTAGTAGGTAGTTTTGAAGACGTTTGTAAATTATTTAATAAATTTTAAAAAGTCACCAATGCTATTTATCGTTCAGTAATTGCACTATTACAAAAATTTTACGATAGACCTACTACGATAGACCTTAGTACCTAGTTTTATCTTTTGTAATTTTTAAGTCGGTGTATATCGGTGGGTAAATCGACTTTATGTTCCTCCTTTATAAAACGCCAATTTCATATGTAAGGACCTAATATTAATAGCTTTTGTGACAATTGGACCTCTATCAAATTATATTTGCTTCATGATTTAGCATATATACAGAATATCCAGGAACAGTAGGTATTCATTGTAGTTTGCTTGGGATGCTCGCATATACCTACATATCAACTAGTGAGATATTTTTTCTTAATATGTCATTAGTTGGATCGATTAAAGGAAGGCTCATACTTACCTGTAGCCAGTATACGAAGACGAACAGCCTTTTAACTCCAAACACGATGGGTAAATTTGATGGGTTTTCTAAGGAAATAAAGTAACGAATATTTTTTAATTTTTTATTGAGGTGTCCATTTCGTTAACAACAGAAACGCTATAAACCAGTAGCAAAGCTAAGTCTAGCTAAATCATACTCCTAGACGCGGGTCGTACATGGTTTGTGCGTGGAATATACATAGGAACCGCAGCCTAGCCGCCTCATCACACCTGCCGGGTAAACGTATATAGTAGCGACACAAAATGATGACATTTTAAAATTCGTTACCAAATACTCGAAAGTATTTTTTCGTCATTTGTTTTCGTCCCTGTGTTTATTTATACGAGTTGTACTTAACTATTAAAACATTAAATTTAAGTGTAGCATTTAATGTTTCTAGGTAATTTGTAGTAATTTTCGGTAGTTTGCGGATCTTCCAGTGTTTTGTCAGTCCGACGGTAGTCAAAGACGGCTAGGCTGTTCACAATATGCAAAACTTAAGTTTCACTATAGCTTTTGGCAAAAAAAAAAAAACAACGGTATGGTAAAAATATAAACGGGTTTATAGTTTATTCAAATTTTTGGATTGATTGGATAATTAGGATTTTTGTATTGATATTCAATAATTTCTCTAGCAGGACCTAGGTACATAATATTTTTAGGCTGCATATATTGTTGTATGTAAAAACAATTATGAATTTAATTCTTCTGTAGTGCTTAGAGCTGGTATGTGTAGAATTTTTAATATCGGTAGATGAGGTATTTGTCATAAGATAGTTTATAGATACAGGTACTTATTAGACAAAGCTGACCTCTTTTCTTTGCAAAGGCAAAGGATAGATTTTAGCTTTCGTGTCTTCGGTGGGTAAGTTTGAAATACATTTAACTGGTGCACAAGTTTTAGATAAATTACAAAGTTATTGTATTTTTGAAAATAGAGTCTTCGAATGAGGAAGCTAAGCTAAAAGCTAGCCAGGTCTTTTAGGATTTTGTCCTACTTATTTAAAAACCCAATGGATTAAGAAGGTGGGCTTTATTTATATCCGAGAGTTTTGAGTAACTCGTAAGAACTGTAACACGTAAGCTATAATGAAATTTAAGTTAATTTGCATTATTAAACCAAATGAAAAGTATTTAATATTATAAAAGGGCATTTTTATTTGATTGAATAATGCTATTCTATATTTTCTGGTAAATAAATTCGTATGTATAGGAAATATTATAATCCCTTCACAACAATGGTTTAAAAATTATTGTATTGTTTTAATTTAATCATGAATATTGAGATTAATCACTTATTTTAAAAATTCAATCAATAGACACTTAGCACTGTTCATTACACAAAATGTACTATAATTGTATACGGGTAGGTAAAGAAGGTAGATATTTTACTAACAAAAACTAGGTGTGATTCTTACTTAAGTTGTAAGTGCCCGATTTCACCTCATTTTTTCTGACCATGGGATTTTAAAATAAAGTAGGTACCCTTCTTTTAATTACCTCTAGCTACTTTTAGCAAGTTATTTTGGTGAAAATGGGCACAACACCGATAAATACATTTAGAATACAACTGTAGGAACTACAACAAAGTAAATTATTCCAATTACTATAAGTAGTTATTATGTATTATAAATCATTTTACGTAAAAACATACAAATATAGTACTTTTAGTATTACGTATCGTATTAGGGAAATTTAAACAGTAAGTAGGTACTAAAATCGTGTTACACACATAAATTATTTAATCAATAACAGCTCACAGACGAAATCGTATGCTAAACATATATTATACCTATGGTAAGTAACATATCGGATAAATTACCCTGTCCTACGTACTGTAAGTTTCAGGAGAGTCGTAATTACAAGAGAACCCTACATATTATTAATATTAGAGAACTAAAACTCCAGCCGCCCAAAACATTTCTCCCTCACCTTTTTCAAAATAAAATCGTCCGGAGTCAGCTTCCATTCCAGACTTCTAGACTCGGGCTCCTCAAAATCCTGCGATTGAGACTCGAAAATATCGCGGGAGAGTTGCTTCGGCATTTTATGCTTCCTAGACTCCGTCCTTCTATCGCGCATCGGCGCCTTCCATTTCTTTCCAGTGGCAGTGTACAGATCGCTCGGCGGAGAGAAGTACGTGAAGACCGGACTAGACGGCCTCGCCTCTTTCACGTCCTCGTTTTTCTCAACATCTAGAAATGAGAACGTGTAGTCCGCCTCCACGACTTGTTCCCGCACGTACGACGTCACGTGCCGGCGATTTCCCTCGCTTTTCACGTTGTGACGATCGAACGCGCTCGAATGTTGGATTTTTTCGTGACAATTCTTTGTGTTCATAAAAAAATCGTAGAACCTCTCGACATTATCGGCGCATTTGTAGCATATGAAGGTTAAATTATCGCCTTCGTCGACAATTATTTTCATACATACTAGAATTTTTTCCCTTAGGTTAGAGTTTCGGCTGAAACTTCCGAATAAGGATATTTTAAAATCTGTCATTGATAAGCACAATCTGCAGTTTTGACGAGACACTTCCATATTTTATTCAATTATAAGTTATAATTGAATAATATAATAAGTAATTTATTAAGCTTATGAAAATTACGAACAAGTTTAGATTTTCGCGCGTTTTGCAAATTTTGCCCAAGTTTTTTTTATGTATCAGCAACGGTAATCAAAACTTACAGCCACATTGCATGCCAAAATATGATTTAAAAAGTAAATAATTATTATGTTAGATATTATTATGTATTACATAATGTTTTCCTTCAAATTTAATTTGCAGCAGTCTTATTAATTTATGAATTATAGGTATATATAGGGCATATAGTATACACAAATACAGCTTACACAAAGAGAAAGTTCCTTTAGTTTTTCAATGCCAATAGGTAATCATGTTAGTATTATTATTACAATGTAGATAATATAAATGCAATATCGTCTTATAAATTATCTACATGCAAGTTATTTTCATGAAATTATTAATTAAAGCGTTACCTAGCACATTGTCAGCAAAATATATTAATTTTGTGTCATGAAATTTCAATGAATGAGTGTTTGAAGCATGTATGAGCGAAAAAAAAATTGGCTTTGAATTTTAGGATTTCGTTTGACTTTTTTTAAATGAATATTTTTAAACAGAAATAAAAAAGGGGTTGCCAGATGTTCTAACCTACAAAAAAAAACTGCTAACGGACGGTTTTAAGCACTTTATCCCGTATACGCTTTAGGCATCTAGTATATTTTAATACCGTCGCAATAATAGCTAACAATAAATTAATAACTAAACTATTTAAACATAACACATAGATTTTAATTCTAACTAGTAAAATGCTTTGTAAATTTGTTTAACTTCATTACGAAAGATGGCAAATGTAAAATCGCGATGGCCATGGTTATGTGGACGGAAAGACAGACGGTAAGAAGCGAGGTTAATACAAAGCTACAAAAATACAATTTGTAAAGTACTCCATAAAATATCTATTTCCTTAGATACTGTAGGTAGGTATTTAATATGTTAGGTACTATTCAGAATTAATTATTTTTGGAAAGTATTTTATGGGTACTAATCATAGAAACCATGAATTGAAACGGACAAAAAATAAACAATAGGTATGGAATATGATTGTCATAAGCAATCGATCGATTGGGTAAAATTAATATCGCATGGACCTTATTTAGTTTTCAATCTATCTCTAGCCGTACGAACTACATTTCAGAAGCCAGCACACTAAAGTGAATTCGTCAATTATTAAACATATTACAATTCGTCGTTTCGAAGCAAAGCTATTAAATAGTTTTATGCTATTGTGATAGGAACAGCCTCATGATAGCTGTGATCACAATACAGATCGAAGATCCTCGGCGTTCTCTCTGAGCGAACCGCTAGATGGCGATGAACGGTCAGAAAAAACATGGCGTCGTGAGCGCTTACACGTCATCCTCCTTCTTCCCCCAGAACTTATCAAATCTTGTGCGAGCTCTGTCCAGCACATCCGCGGCTGTGATGCCAGTGCTGGGCTCGCTCACGACGGTGGTGTCCACAACGCCTGGGGCGACTTGGGTCGCTTCTGTGGACTTCTTTACCATCTCCATCTCTTGTGTCGGGGACTCCGGGGTTGAGTGGGCGCTGTTGATGCCGTTCAGCCCGTTGACCTTGTTGAGGTCGAGGGCTTTGGTCTCGTCGATGGGTGTGAGGCTGACGGGCGTCGTCGGTGTCTTGTCCGTCCGCTTGCTCAGACTGGTCGGCGATTCGCTCTTTTTCAGCGATCGTATTGGGGACATTTGCTGGTGGTGTATCGGAGCGATCTCTGAAAAGGCGTTGTACTAATTTATTCTACGGTTCTAGGTAAATAGTTTTACATTTAGAAAAGCGACTAGGAAAGTTAAGCACCTAGACATATAACATCTAATGAAGGTATAAAAACCCCAGATAATCTAAAATTTCAAGAACTATTGAGGTGAATATACAAAATAACGGTCATAAAGTTATACTTGTACACTGCAGTTCAAAAAAAGTAAACCTTCTATTTTAAATTTATCTTTAAACCTTTTAATTTGGTTTCAATTCTTACAATTTTATTTGCTTTATTAACTTTTAAGTTTATCAATACATTCTTACATGCCATTTTATGAAATGTCTATTTTAAGGATACATCTAATTTCGTATTAATAAAGGAATTTTACATGCATGAGATTCTAGTATTCTAATATCAACAAGAAACTATGTATTTTGCAAAATGCTGTTTAAGGTAAATAACTTCTCTAATAAGATATTATGAATTTAAAAAGAACCGTGTCTAAAAATAGATATGATCTATTACGAGACATGAATTAAATTCTGTGCACATGTGCATAAAACGTTATATTATGTAGTTATACAAAAGTAAAAATAATACCTATTACTATACTATTATACTAAGTACAGTTTGAACCAACGTATAAGTTAGTAATTTTAGTAAATATAAGTAACCATATTATGCACTATATTAGTTTTAATAAAGACGATTACAAAGGCAACTCTAAATATATCATCATGCCCCCTATCAGAAGACGAAAAGACATTCTCTGAAACAAAGCTATAGGAAGAATATTTGCATATATTGTCACATGCGTTTTTTAGTATATATTATATTCTTTTTCTAGCTTTTAAAGCTATTCATGGTTTATTATGTACGAAGCAGTGCCAACTTATAGACTTGGCAGTACTTCGCTAGTGTCAGGGCAGGCATGCAAAATTGAAAAAAGAATGTTAAATGGTATGGTAAGAGGAAAGATTAGGTGCCAAACAGTGGAAGTGTATGCAAACATCGAAACAGACACACACAGAGACAAGTGGATACATACGTGGTCGACGTCTCAGCGGAGTACGGTCAAAATAAATAAAAGCATCTCAATTATTGGATTAACACAATTTAATCATGAACTATTCAATAAATATAATAATATAAAACAGATTATATATTTTCTGGTGTCGATTGTGTGTCGTGCTTATGAGGCAGTGACCCCTAATGGACTTCAAGTCCGGGGGGATAGAGCTCACTGTCGCATGTCTGTTTGTCACACTCATTAAAACGTGTATGGCCGATGAGCTAGGCGAGCGCGGTGGGCGGCGTACCTGCCGGCTTCCCGGTGACCTCCTCGGCCACTGAGGCGCTCTTAAACTCAGAGCTAGGGCGCTTAATGCTGTCATCTGAAATATGGTGAGTGACTTGTATGGCAGATGAAGTGAGACAACTACCGCTACTCAGGTCCACGCAGAGGGCCACAGAAATGTTCATGCTGCTAGATTATTTTCTGTTATGTTTACAAATAAAGAAATCAGAATGGTTGCAAAGAAATATAAGTAGGTATGGGTCTACTTTTGAATACAAATAAAATACAAGAAAGTAATAGATGGGATAACTCTAAAGAATTTATTCAGAAATGAATATAGCAACAATGTTTATAATATAAGGCTTCCATTTGTGTGACCTCGGAGTACATAGAGAAGTAATAAATGAATTCACAACAGAACAAAATGTATGCGAACAAAAGAACGATATTTTAATGAGTGTACCACTTATTTGCTCGTATTGTACATGATTTTATTGTGTTGTATAGTGTCGGTGTTGCAAGCTACTACAGTTTACTGTGGACTACTATTCACACTTCCGTTACATTAGAAATATAAGAAATTACTTCTCGTAGCCTACCTAAAATTGTGTGGCAAATATTCTTAAAAATAATAAGCGCAGCCATTTGCACGTATTCAATTCGAGTAATACTTTGCTTAGTTCCTTATACATTCTAGAATTAAAAATAAGCAAATATTTTGAACAGCTGCGTATATTATTACGTTTTTGACATAAGGCTTTGATAAAGTTAGTAAATATGATAATTTATAAGTACTAAAACATAAAAGAAATGATAATATTTTTAATTGGCACGTATACTTTTGTTGTAATTAAAGTACTCCGAATAACAATCTATAAATTTTATAAAGTCTATCTACGTAGAGTATCTTGTTCAAGCTATCAAATGTAATATATTGCATGAACATAAAACTATTCAAAATTAAAAATTATAAGAAACTACTTTCAATAATTTTGTTTGATGCTTGTTTGATGAGATTCATAAGAAAAATATTATTATTGTAGGTTGGTTTGATACAATATTAAGACTTATAAAAAGCTCATAAAAGCGGTTACAAAAAAGTAATGTCAGCTTTGTTAACTCTTATTTTACGTACGTTAATGTTAAAAACATATATTTTGTGTATTTACGAGATTCCAATATTTAAAAAAAAAAGAATATTTTATACTGACGAAAAAGCAGGTTGGATTGCCAATTTTTTACAAATATTTATAAAGAAAGTGCCTTAGTATGTCATGCCAGTCTGTTGTGCACGCCATCACCAAAGATGAAATGAAAAAGATACTCTCAAAAGACAACGTAACTAATATACTTTTTTTTTTTAATTTATTCATGACCATGGATACAAAGTCCTTCAGTCTAACTAATATACATTTTGTTTGTATTTTCTACATAAAAATACCGCAATTCACCTACTGGCAACATTTCGGGACGGTCAAATGTCACTTTGACATTTATTCAAATTTGACATTTGGCGCACATTCAGAAATCGTACCGACGGATCTGTCAAACGTCAAGTTAACCAGTAACAGATTTGACATTTGGCGCCCGTTCGGAAATCGTAACGATTGTTTAGCCTAGCTCAACTTGATAATGTTGGCTGCCAGTCTGCTTAGGAGGCTGCACTCACCGCTTTTGACGTTCTGCGTGACGGTGAAGGTCTTGCCGGTGTCCAGCGGCACGGTCCAGTTGACGGGGTCGGGCGAGCGCATATTGAGCTGCTCGGGCGACTTGACGCGGGTAGGTTCCGGTGGGGATTTCACCACGGGCGAGTCGTCGAAAAAGTGGTCCTTGGCCACGGACGCGCTACGCAGGGAAGGGACTATCTCGTCCTCTGAAACGGTTTAACATAATATACTTAGGTATTATACATATTTTGATAATAAATCTATGCAGGCTAAAATAGATCTTTAAGTGCTGGCTGTTTTTATATATTTTTTATTAGTTGTTATTATAAGAATTTATTTTAATCCTACTTCTAAAAAAAAGTTTATTTCGTGAGCTTTGGTTCACTTTTCAATTCATGTGTTACCTTTGTTTAAAAGGACATGGCAATTTTACTATTCAACAATTAGTCACGGCGATCAAAGATAAGATTAGGTTGGATGTAAGCGTGATTGCATTTTACTAACGACGGCATAGGTCGCGACGGCATATCTGCAGGAGGTGGGGTAAACATAGTGATAATATTTAAACTCATTTCAACGAATATTCATATAAAATATGCTTCATAATTTATTATCTTCACTTTTCCATTAGGTGAAAATGCCTTTTGTAACGTTAATAATTTACTTAACACATTAGTAAACTTTAAAAGTCTAAATAACACTTAATTAGAACTTCCATCGACATGCCCTGGCACTTTGTCAGATGTTATATAAGTATTAAGTGTACTATTAAAAAAATATATATAGGTACTATAAATTAAATTCTTATTATTTGTTTTCTTATATTGTGTTGTGTGAATAGGAAGTTTTAAGAAGAAAAATTATAGTATTTATAAAAGTAAATAATAATATAAAAAAAATCTGTGGGCCCAATAACAAATTAAAACTATTTACTAATTCTAGCACAAAATAACATTGAAAGCCAATTCGTAGGTAATCTAGGTAGTTCTAGGCGTAAAGATAATAAGTGCAGTGTCCCAAATTTTGTACATAATATATTTTTGTTGCGTTCGGTGAATTGTTAATCATTCTGAAGGATAGAAACATTTCCAAACGATGAAATTACTACTACTACTTGCTATTAATACTCGATTCATAAAATAGGGTCTCCGACAAATAACAATCCAATACCAACTCTTGTAATTTGAAAGAAATTACACATAATTATCATTTGTCTAAGTCCCTCTAGTTAAGTTAACGAGTTATAAGTATCAAAACAAAACGAAAACCATAAACTTGCATGGTCAAAAGTGACTTTTCAGAGTCGCATTTTAATTTAAGGATTTCGACTTTTTATCAATCTCGCAGCAAACGTTTCTGAGATGGTGCAGGTGTATCAAACAGACAAACACAGCCATTGTCAGTGCTCACACTGAGTTGCGTAGACGCCGATTTGAAAGCCAACTATGTTTTCTAGAACTAACACAAAACGCACTACGTTTCAAACTGTTTAATTTATGTATTTTTTCGCATAACACGTAATTTTAAATTAAAGTCCAATTTATTTGTGAAGATCGAAATAAAAAGATGTTCGAATATTTGAAAAAAAAAAAACAAATTCCATACTTGGTCATAGGTATATCAAATTGAAAAGATGATTAAAAATTTCGAGTAAGTCTTATTAGATATTTTTGCGCTGAAATCCCTGAATTTTTATAAAATTTTGTATTATTTGTAAAATACTCATGCACATAAGCAAATAATATATTATATTACTAACGTAAAGAACCGTCGTTCCACCGATTTACACGAATGACAGCTCGCAAATGTGTGCGTCAAGTGTGCGTGGCTGGGCGAATGCGGACGCGGGCGGGGAGGACCTTTTTCCCAGCCTGGACTATGGCTCACGGGGCCGGCCGCTGGTAGTTTTGTGCTTTGACATAATTGACAATATAATTTCATAATATCTATGGTAGATTTGTCTGACGCGACGTTTAAAAATATTTGGTGTCAACCTTAGGCTTACGTCAACATGGCTGACATTCGATGGTGCTCGAGCTGTCATTTGAATAGAGTGTCGCCCCTGTGACGTAAGATCGTTTTCACATTAGGCGATAACGATATGAGATATCCCATAGCGCGCCAATTGTCATGTAATGACAAAGAGAAACTATATATTTGTTTTATCTAGGATTCTTCCTATTTTTGATTTTTTATTTATGAGTTTAGATTTGAAAAACTCTTCTGAGTTTTTAAATGAAATGAACCAGGAAACGAGCAGACGGATCGATGATGGTAAGCGATTACCGCCGCCCATGGACACTCGCAACATCAGAGGAGTTACACTTGTAGCTCCTCTGGTGTTGCGACTTGCGTTCCCAGTCCTTAAAATCCCCAACCCCCCTTGAGCCTCCGAGTGTGTTTCATATTTCCTATAAGTGCAGTGTTTCATTTTATTGAATAATATATCTTTCTTTGTCATTACATATTGATTTATGACACATACATAGTGCGAACTTAATGACAAAAATACTAGGAAATTTTATGTTATGCGAAAAAGTCTCTACGAAGCATCACACGTAAACACAGGTAAAGCCTGTCGCACGTCGACGCAACCCGTTTACGCACCCGCTCCCTTAGTCACGCTGCGGTTGCGGCGGTCGCGCGCTACTGTGGCCGCCACCGGCGACCGGCCGCCGCGCGCGCCCCTAACTCTACTACTACTGCACCTAGCTAACGCCAAACCTACAGGAAAAATTACGCTATAGGACAGGGACAAGCAGTACGAGGCTAAAACAATTTTAGAGTCTAAAATATTGACTAATTCACGCATCGCAGCCTTTATATAATAAACAAAAACTTATGATCATAAGCTTCAGTTCAATTTTGAATCGCTATCTTAATAAGTGGTGGCCGCGTCGCATCTTAGTGGGAGCTGACCCTTATTGTACAGTTGAATAAGTCTACATAGTTGAAAAGGACTGAAATGCGTGGCACATAAAACATTTGAAAGTATTCGAGCGAAACAAATGGATACACTGGCATGACTGAAAGAAACAACATTTAAGAACATGCGCCATCTTATAAAGTATTAACTGAAGAACAAAATATGTATTGATTAATTTAGACGTTAGAAGATTTTTACTCTAGTTGGTTCGTATTCATTCAGCGCTGCTTCACATTCTATCTAGCGGCCTCGTATTGCTGTGCCATGGCATATTAATCTGACGGCTTCGTATTTAGCATGATTGTAAATATTTTTCTACATTATTTTGTCTGGCCGCTTCGAAATGCTACGCTTTTTATTGTAGCACTGCTTCGCGAATAGGCATCAATCGTGAATTCGTGTTGGAACATCCTTCGCAGCACAGCTACGCTGGCAGTGTAGCGCTTCTACGCTATTTAGCTATTGGCTTCGTAGTAACGTGATTGTAAATATTTGACTTCATTATTTTGTATGGCCGCTTCGTTATGCTACGCTTTTACTGTAGCACTGCTTCGCAATATCCATTAATGGAATTGTATTGGAACTTTATAAAGAATAAAAGAGCTGTTGCTTGTGACAAGTTTATTGTAAAAGTATCTAATGGCGTCCACCGACGCCAATAATTGGCTATTGTTCTAGCGACCTCTTGCGTTAGCCCGGCACAATTCGTAGGTATAGCATATATCTCAGGCCATCGATACTGTACTAGTCGGTACCGCGAGAGGCCGCCAGATGGCACTTCAATATTACTCTGGCGGCGCTGGTGGTAACACTGGCATTGTATCGCTGCTACGTTATTTATCTATTGGTTTCGTATTTAGCATGATTGTTAATATGTTACTTTGTTATTTTGTTTAATCACTTCGTTGTGCTATGCTTGTTAATGTACTGCTTCAATTTGTGTAGCGGATACCTACCTACCATCTAGCGAATTTGCTTGTATTGTTCTGTAGTGTTTGTTGAAAAATCTCTGTTCGTTCACGACCATAATACTATAATGTATATACACCTCATGCAACATACCAGTGGGCTTAACCGGCCGTGGGCTGGGTTCGTGGCCGTTGACCATGCGCGCGGGCGCGGGCGCTGGGTCGGCGGAGCGCGGCCGACGGCGAGGCGACCGGAACGACCCCTCCGTCTTAGCACCTGGAAGTATAAGGTAGGAAGCCATGTACATACAATAGCTGCAATCTAGGCCTTGTGTTTAGCGTGGGAGACTCTTGCTTCCGCAAATAGTTCGGCTCTGCGATCCGATTCCGAGAGACATTTCTGCACAGAAAACTGGCGAGGAATAAGGGCGCGTTTATATGATCATAATAATTAAAACGCGGCCGCCGCAAATTGAGCTTTATCGACTATTCTACAACGTATAGATCTTAAGAATCGGTCACATGTTATAAATGAAAACAGGTGCTCGACGTACGCGCGTCTCGTCTAACTGGACCCTAACGCTTGCAAGTTTTTGGAATGGCGCGGAAAGATCTGCTTGACAGGAAAGATACTACGGTCTCACAGAATCGGCCGTTGAGCTGCGTTTCGGCGCCACTAGGAGCCATATACATTAGTTATTATATTATTATTATTATATATTTATTATTTTTAAATAATTATTTATTATATTATTATTATTAGTATTGGGGTTTTTTTTTCGTTGTTTCGATGCCATACAAATTGTAGGTAACTTTTTCACGTTGAATAGCGATAAAAAATTTCACTCAGCACACTGTTAAGTTAACATCTTCACGGTAATCGTTTTTGGACTATCACTAACCTTCTTGGTTAGCACCCTCATCGAAGCTGTGTCCCTGCAACTTCTTCTTCTGCTTCTGCGGCGATGTCTTGTTGGGAGACCGCTCTAGAGCCTTAGTCTCCTGGAGCTTGGCGTGGATAGACTGGTGCGGCGCCGAGCGGAAAGACCGGAACTTCTTCGGAGACTGGTTCCTGGACTCCTTACCATCTTTTTCGTCACGGGGCAATGCCCTGGAAAATAAAAAATCTTGACAGTTCTCTGGTATTGGAAAATTGAAGGTATATGTAAAATATTTTACGAGCATCATATTTGCGTGGGTTTAGCTAACTAATGACAACTAAATGCATAGCTTTCGGCTCATTGGCAAAGCTCTCTGCTTGAGCCATTTGGACCCACCTAATATCTGCTAATATCTAGTTTAAGTAAATGCGAGCTCGAGGGACCATTCAGCTAAGCTTAAGCTTGTAGCCATGCTTAGTGTACTGCTTGTTATGGTTACATGGTTTATCACCTGGTCTTGGCAGGTGACAGATGTTTCACTAAATTTAACAGCGACATACATATTTATGCCAACTCTTACTTTTACCATTATGCTATGAAATTATCTAAATATCAGTGTGCCTAGCAGGAACGCTTAACCGCGGCGCAAACGTAACATTATTGAATGAGAATTGTAAGAAAATCTGTCAAAATAATTTCAGCGTCTATACAAATTTTATTCGATAACATTACTTTTACGCCACTGTCAAATGTTCCCTAACTAGCCCCCCTGACTCTTACAAACTTTGGAAGTTACTCAAGTACCATGTGCTGGTAAGTATTGGTCCTTCGAGCAGACATGCCGTGCACTTACTTGTGGTTGGTGGAAGCGAGCGAGAGTGCCGACAGCGAGGAGCGCCGCGAGACCTGGTACCAGAGCTCGATCTGCTTATTGTAAAGCTGCGTGATGTGCTCGGGGGCCAGCTCCGTGCCCCAGCCGCGGTACTGGACAGACGACACAAGCGTGACCCACCCAAACATAGTACAGAAGATTCGGGAGATTGTGCAAACTTTACACAGACTTAATAAAACTTTCATACGATCGAGCAACTTTTATACGATTATGCGAATTTTACACGATCGTGCAGATCTTTGACAGTTTGCACAATTATTTCATTCTGTATTATATCTGGGCTCGACATCATCAAAATGTATTTGATGAATAGTAATAGCATGATTCTCTATGAGTATGTGCTGTTCTATTAAAATTATATTTTCTTAACTGGTACATTTTCCAAAAACATAGTGTTAGACGCAGCACAACTGCTGTTTGTAATAGATTTTTGTTACTATTAATCAACTTTTTCTTTTCTTTTTGTAGTTAATTAAAAATTTTAGATCAGAAAATAAGGGACCTACGTCAACGCAAAAGTGGAAAACGTCGCTTTTTGTCGCAACGGGAAGGTAATATTTTATTTAATATTTATTTAATATTTTTCTCGCGAATTATTTCAACCTCCTATTCTAGAAGACTTGCACCGAATTAAAAATTATCTTCCAACACGTGGATCTCATAAAAAATAGCTGACGCGTCCCTTATCCTCGGATCCATCCTACGCGTGGTGTGTGCGCAGACCTTGTACTCGCCGGCGCGTTTGCGCAGGTCCAGCACCTCACGGTACCAGGAGTCGCCCTGCGCCAGGCCCAGCGGCTGCAGGCCCGCCGCGCGCAGCGTGCTGGCCGAGTCCTCCGCCCCCCCGGCCCTCGCCGCTCCCCCCTCCACCCCCGCACCCACCAACCTCTCGCTCGCTTCCTCATTCGACTTCCCTTTCCCCCTGCATTTCGTAAATTTCCCTTTAGACGCCTCGTACATGTACTGTGAGAACGGTCTAAATTTCTTTTTGTACTCGCTTTTGTAACGTTTCCTATTATCTTTGGAACGATCCTCCCCGTTGTATATGAGGGCCGATAGCGCGCTACGGAACGTCGATTTTCTGCAAAATTCCATTTCAAGTGAGACGCCTGGCCGGTACCATGAATGCGCAAAGTAAACGCGCGGGCTAGGTTAATACATGCTCAAATAAGCTCGCAATGTGTCGATGTCGGTCCGAGAGAGGCCCGGGTGTCAGGTGAAACAACGACATAAACAACTAACAAAAATTTGTTCAACGTTCACATCGAGGTGCAGGACACATTGAAAAGAGTTACTATCGAATGACATTCCGAACTAATAGTTTCGACTAAGTCTACTCGGCCTAGAGGCTGGAAACCGCCACCGTGAGGATTGAGATGGAAGCAAATACCAAAAACGAAATTTAGACTTGTTCTGCGTACCCACAATGACAGAGATTACACAGGGCAGAACAGACGCAGAGGGAACGTGCACCCGAACATGTGAGATATGCGCTTAGCTACCTCTATTCTTTGAAACTAGCCCAATTTTAGCAATCATAATCAACAAACTGTATAGACAATATATAACACTGTCATGTTCGTTGGCAAATTTCTAAAAACGAATTATCAGAGAACTACTTTTCTAGTAAGTGTCCTTTTACAGGTACAAGTTCCCTTTACGTTTACAGAGAAAACAAGAGAGTAGAAAATATTTAAAGCATTAGGCAATGTCGATATCTTTTCCTGCACTTCTTCACCTGAAATTATTCCTCGTTATTACAGTATAAAGTTATTATTGTCCGGAATATCACGGATTTTGTGAAAGTGGAATGAGCTGCGAAGCTGCATAGCGGAAGCGAAGCAAATGAACGACTGTCCCTTCTGCTTTCTTAATCTTTGATCCATGCAAGCAAAGAATAAGAAACGAAAAGATCTTTGTTAATAAAAAGCTTAAATGGAAAAGTTAATAAGCTAAAAGCTAGAGAACCAAATTCTTTAAGACATTTCTTTTAGAGATTATTATTAGATCTTAAAGAGATTAGTTTTTCCAGTTATTTTTTTGTGTCTTGCTTTACAATTACCATATTCTTTATTTCTATTTGAATATCTACAATTTCATTAACGATTTATGCCTTTTGCATTTGTGGATGTGCTCACATGGACATTATCATACATATAGGAATATGTACAAATATATAAATATAAGTGCAAAGTGCAATCTACCATATTCTATTTATATCTGTCTTTACCTTATTCTTTTCTTTATCTAGGTGTATCGTTTTTCATATGGCAGTTGTAAAACAAAGTTCTATTTTGTGAGGAGTATATACAGCACTCACCTCTGGACGCCCGGTTTCTGGCCGTTCCACAGATAGTCCTCTATGTACCTCTTGTGGCCATCGTCATGGTCTCCGTCCACGTGGTTCATGAGGGGTTCTGCTTCGACAGACCCTGGAAGACACAGCCAGTGATAACTCAAAAACCTTCCTCAAAATACAGTATTGCCATTATTGTCTGAAATTGCTGCGTCTCTTTAATTTACATCCTTTATTTCTATAACTGATTGGGTGTACTGTTGGTTCTTGGTGGAAATTCATATCCATAATAATAAGAGCTCCGTGGTGTATTTATTTTTATTTTATTTTATTTTATTTATTTATTTGGCATATCAACAATACAAACACAAGCTTACATACTTATCATTTTGGTCCATTAACAGTGTTCATATCAATTAAAGACATACATTGTTTTATAAAGCACAATACAACATATTTTAGTAAAATTTACAAGTTAAAAGAATATATGGGTACTTACGTTAGATTACAATAATATTAAAACAAAATTAAAAATCTATTAAATTCAGGTGAGTAAAAATGTAACTTTAGTTATTAATTATTATATACACAAATTATTATTATGTCATGGTTTCGGTTGGGACAAACATAGAATATTAGTCAAAAACATAGAATACAATAATAACACACAAGCAAGACAAAAATATAATTAAAGCATTGGCATTGAAATTAAGTAATGAAAATTGTAGAAAGCTAGTTTTATAACATGTCAAGGGAATTATGATTAAATTAAGCAAATTAGCATTTTTTTTTAAATAACATAGTATCTACAATAGTGGTGTAGTGGGTAGACCGTTTGATTCGCACTCGTGAGACTGCTGGTTCGATTCCCAGGTTGTGGCGTGCACTAATGAGAATTTTTCAGATCTCAAGTACATTATACGGACGCTCTAACGGTGAAGGAAAACATCGTGAGGAAACCCGCACACGGTTGGCACCAGACGTATTGACCAGTCATTCCTCTGGACTAGGCTGACTGTGTTGTGAGAATGCCGTATGTGCTTGGGCAACCATACGAAAATTAAAAACCAACTGTCCCAGGCACTACAGTATTTCGAGAGTGGTTACTTCGCTCGTAGAATACTGTATAAATCATCCAATAATGGAAAAAAGGCCTAAGTTTAAGTTTAATAATAACAAACAACTTTTTTATACACTGAATATTGACACTCATCAGTCATCACACACCTGGTGATGAGTTAATCGAAACCGGTCGCGTTGTTAATATAAAATAATTGTAAAAACCTATATAAAGTGGAATGTGTATAAAGTGGAATAGTGTATAAAGTGGATAGTGTATAAAGTGGAATGTGTATAAAGTGGAATAGTGTATAAAAAGTTGTGTGTTATTATTATGTTTATTCCTATTAGATTTTTTTTCTTTTTTTTTCTAGCAAAGGAAAATAGCCCCCTTATGTCCTTAATTTAAACTAGCACCTGTTAAGGGCTATCCATTGATTAATAAGTAAACAGCAATTAATTAATACTATAATTAATATCTTATAATATTATAATTAATATCTTTGTGCTACGGATTTCATCATAGCTTGCTACTGTGCAGTAGAGGTTAATTTCCTTCTATGTGTTTGCAATGAAAATAATATTTTATTTCTAAATAGGTTAGAAATTATCTCTTCTAGAATTGTCCTACATGATGACCTACCACCGGTTCAGGATATAATCAGGCGAGAAGAACCGGTGTAAGAAACACGCGCGGGGCCACCTTTTAGCAAAAAGATGGAATTGTTCTTTTGAAAAAAAAAAGTTATAACTTAACATAAATATAAAACTTAACATATATTACAAAAGTACATCAGTACATAGAAGCAGCCTTTAAGGTGGCCATATTATTCCCAGCGAGTGCAAATGATTAACAAAATCATCAAAATTAGCTTTAGCACACAAACGTACTTTAACTTTTTTTTTAATTTATTAATGTCAAGCTTTTGAACATTTCCTGGAATTTCACTGTTTTCTATTTCTGACTCTATCTTCTAGACTCAAATCTTTTTGTCGGACTACGCCGATGTGTTTACTGTACCTTCAGCCACCGCAGCTTTCTTCAGCGCGCCCATGGAGATGCTCTTCCGTGGCACGGAGTCAGTAGTGTCTTTCGGCCAGGCGAACTGGTTCTGGTACTCCGTGCCGGCTGACTCCGGCTCTTTAGCTGCTAGAACTTCGCCCAGCGCGTTTGTTGCCTGAGGGTGTATAGGTGGAGTTGTATTATCTATTACAATTATGAAACCTAAGAAAATTTTACGGTCAAGTGACACCAAAACAATACATGACGTTGCATTTTTAAGATAGCCATTCAAAATTGAACTTTATTTACTAAAGAAGAAAATACAGGTTTTATTGTAAGAGTTCGAATGTCAAGTTGCACCGCGCTGCACGGCGCATGTGCAGTGTATGACTGATGTCATATGAAAGTTGTAACTTTTTGTGTAGTGAATAAAGTTCAATGTTGAATAGCTATCTTAAAAATGCAGTGTCGCATATCGTCTTGTTTCGGTGGGAACTGATACTAAAGTTCTTGTTGTTTAGGTGATTTAAACTAAGTTTAATACTGCCGTCATAAGAGCAAAAGCGGTATCTCAATGAGCGAGTTTGAGAAAATTTAAACTTTGTAATAATAGTTTTCTAGTAAACCTGACACAGGAAAAAGTTTCTTAGGGTTTTTTTTAATGTTTCATACTGCGAATTGGCTTAGTTTATTGATCACCTTCAAGTTAGAGAAAATAATAGTTAAATGAGAATTACACAACATGTTTAAATGTGGTAATAACATAAAATTATAGTTATATGTGAATAAGTAGTAACAAAAAAGGCAACGCTTAAAATATATTCTTGGTAATATAAAATGTTATAAAAGAATGCATGCATCTAGATTGTCTCGTGACCTAGTATTAGGTCATCGATACGCACGAATTGGGTTAAGAACTAGAAGCTGGCCAAAATATATTAATCTATATAACACGCTGGGGAAAAATGTGGTTAAAATAAAGATGAGAAAAGAAAACGAGCCAAAAGTTAAGCCTCGTGGAACACTGTTTAATTTCGCCAGTTTAACAACAATTTAAGACTTTATTATCATAATATTAGTGATTATTATTGTTTGTCTTTGAACAAATATGGATTAAAAATAGTTATTTTATACAATGGATTGTTCTGTGTTACCCAAAGAAACTTCGTGTTTTACCTTTGGCTCCACTGTATCCGTCCATCGCGGCTGCCGCGGGCCCTCCGATTTACTTCTACGGCCAGCGCGCTCCGTGTCGTTCCTCTGAGCACTCTATAACAGTTGTTATTATATTATTATCACCATAATCATTTTCATCATTATCATCAGTGTCATTCTAATCACCATAACCATCGAGATAGACCTGCTGCAGATCACCACTAAGCTCTGTCAGTATATTATTTTTAATTTTATATTATTCAAAATAAATAAACAGAACGCGCTATTAAAGGTTACGGGCATAAAATATATAGTGATGTCGGACTTTAGTTATTAATTACATGTTCATACTTGAAAATACCTACATGCTATAACTTATAAGAATATATTAGATAAAATGTGTTACTCTATAACTTTACATAATGTTATGTATGAGCAAATCCAATATTACTTTTCATTTATTTATTTGGCTTTGAAAACTCGTTTAAATGCAAATTTTTTGCTACACTTGACGGTTCCAAAGAATTTCCAAACAAACAACTTAGTCTCTCGGATTTTACAGTTCGCCATGACGTATTTAGATGTCAACCTTAGTATCATAGTGTTTTAGAATTGTTTTTTTTTTAAAGTCGGGCTTTATCATCGCTGTTTATTGCATTGAGTTATTGATCTATTTCGTATAATGTAAATTACCAATGTTTCAGATGTGCAGCCTTAACAAAACTGGGCTGTCCCACTTTTCTATATATTTAAAAACTGCTCACTAACTGAAATTTAATATCCGAGGTAATGTATAAATTATGGAGCAGGTATTTTATAGTTTCTTAAAATTCGTCCCCTTTAGGGATGAAATGGGGGTCCAAAGTTTGTATAGTGAAATGTCAACAGCTGCTCGGATTACGTTGAATTTTGTCACGCAGAGTTATACATAGAAACCCGTTAAAAAAGTTGTTCGAAAAGCATACCCCACGGGGGGTGCAATGGGCAGTAAGTCGCGCGGAAAAGCTAGTAATCTTATATACTTTGCATGGCTTGCAGATTTAACGGGTTCGACCAATTACGTCAAGAGGAAATACTGCCCGGCAGTGGCGAAAGCTGGTTCTCCTTCAAAGGGAGAGTATACTAGCTTGTATAATAGGTAGAGATTTGGATGAGGGTATTCAAAAGGTAAGTGGTAAGTCAAGCCAATAAGAACAAAGTTATAGAAGCCCCACGCCACTGCAGTGCCCGGAATATAGTTTCTCTTGACCAAGTAACGCGTCTCCCAGACCAGAAAGAAGTATTGAAGTCAGACTTACTCGGGCCCGGTCAAACGCGGAGGAGTGTGCGGGGCGGATGTCGTCAGCCGGTGCCGGGTCGAACAGCTCGTTGGTCTTGTATGCCATGCCCGGGTACTTCTTGCGCCGCGGCATCGCCGGCTCCATAGCTCCTGGAAGAGGAAAATAAAGAGATTCTTTCTATAAGGGAAGCCACTCGGGCTTCGATTGCGGCAGAGTCCCGGCAAAAAACACAATTTATTCATTCACTAGCTTTATCCCACGGCTCCGCCCGCGTAAATATAGTACCGGGTATCCCACGGGATACTTTTTCGGGATAAAAAGTAGCCAGAGCCTAAACTACTAACATACCAAATTACATTGAAATCCGTTCAGTAGTTTTTGCGTGAAGGAGTAACAAACTTCCATACATCCATCCATCCATCCATCCTCACAAAGTTTCAAATTTATAATACTAAAGTAGGACATGACGATAAACACATAACAAAGTCTAATGTAAAAGTTGTGGGTATCATTACTACATTATATTGACGCCTCCGTGGTCCAGAGATTTAGAAATTGGGTCTAGACTCCGCAGGTCGTGGGTTCGATTCCTGTGTTGGAACAGCAAAAAATGTATTATTAGGTCTAAGTTAGTCTAGTTAGGACAATACCGATCACCTGATTGTCTGACAAGAAAGATGATCCGTGCGACGGATGGGCATGTAAAAAGCTGGTCCTACGCCAGATTTCTCGCCAGGCGTCGGTCATCTGTCCCACTGTCTGGATTACGAGAATTAAGCAAGAGAGAGCGCTCTTATGTATTGCGCACACACTTGGGGACTGTGAAAATAGCTCCTGCGTAGCTGGTCTGGTTTCCAAGAAACCGACCACCGTCACCGATAGTAGTGTGTGAGCTATTATATTATATGAGGGACTTTACTGTAATAATTGAATGTGATGTGATGTGTTAATGTGAAAGTTTGTGAGGATGGATGGATGGATGGATAGACATTTGCTACTCTTTCATGCAAAAACTACTGAACGGATTTTGATAAAGTTTGGTATAGTAGTAGTTTACGTAAAATTCTAATTTTCCCGTGGGATACTGTATTTACCCGGGCGGAGCCGCGGAAAAAACTAACTAATTAAAAGATTTACTTGGGATTATCCTTTGGAAAGCGTAAAAAGATCAAAGTTTTTAATTCAGGGGTTAGGCCTTTGATACGAGGGCTGCACTAAAAGTATCGGGAATGGAATATTTCCACTGTTCCTGTCATATTAAAATCTTTTTAATTTAAAACTCCTTGGTTTTGAAAATCGAATACCGTTTATTTATTTAAAACAAGATTTTCGGTCTTGTCACAAGGTCTTGTCAAACAAACAGTCGTTGAGAAAATGGAATTGACTCGAGAAAATTCTAGAACGATGATTTATTATGACTTTCGAAGTGGTTTAACACAAAAACAGTGTGTTGACCGGATGATTTCTGTATTTGGTGATGAAGCCCCATCCAAAACCACAATTTATCGCTGGTTTGCTGAACTTCAACGTGGACGTGTCAAGCTCAGTGATGATCCCCGTCAAGGTCGTCCAAAAACTGCAGTCACCCAAGAAAACGTTGATGCTGTGCGTAATGTTATGGGGGATTTTAAAAATCACTTTTTAAAAAATATAACTTTTATTACACTGAAAAGTTAATTGAATACAAAATAAAAATTTACTGGCAAAAGGCAAATGTCGCGCGCGGATACTCAAAAACTGAGGAATTGTCTTTATGAGGACTGGAGATGAACTAACTGTCAGGGCCGATTACAGGGATTATATATCAGTAGGAAAGGCTGACTCTAGGCACTATTATATACAGGACTAGTATATAACAGCCCCCGGGGTTGGAAATAAACTTATCCCATATGGGTTAAGTTTATGGGAGAGTAGAGCGGATTTTAGGAAGTGGAATTTCATTTATAGTTTCGAGTGGGATTTCAATATGGGATTCAGGTGGGATTTCAGAAAATTCTTCAGTCTTATTTATTTTAATATTACGTTTATTTAAAATTAATCGACATGTTCCTGGCCTTAGAAATTTACGATATGTAATAATTAAAATAAAAATTATTATAAGGCAAATTGTTACAATTGTCGAATAAGAGTAATACTGCCCATATAAAACAATATGGGGTTTTTCAATTATTTTATTTAAATTCTTTATAATATCCTGATTTATTTCTATATTTTTATGTGTTTTAATTAAGTCAATATTAACATTAGTTAGGTTTAATGTTGGGACAAATGGTTTTATTTTGTTTAACATTTCTGAATTACAGCAGGTATCATTTAACAAACTAAAGTCGATAATAATTGGTTGTATTTTAATTGTTTGAGAATTTTTTGGTATTCATTTAAGGTCTCTTATAAAGGCTACACAGTTTTCCGGTAAATTAAATATGCCTGTTCCAAATAAAATGATTTCGGAAGTAACAGAATCTTTGCAATCTATGTATAATTTTGTTGGATTTGTATTGACATATAAAAATTTATTATTCGATAAACGGTGAAAGATGTCTAGAAAACCCACAAAAAACTTTGTTTCACAGATAGAGGGCACGGCCTTTAAAGGTTTTACACTGATTTCTGTTTCGCAGATGGGGGATGTTGAGCTAGAATAAACATCAACATCGTTACAGATATAGTTTGAATCATACAGAGACTTACAACTACTTAAACTATCCAGCTTACAATAAAAGGTCCTATCTCTACTTAATGCTATGTATTTAGTAGTTGGTACTATTGCACTATATGTATCGTTAACCACTACTACAGGGTAGGGAATATTATGATATAGATAATAGTTCCTTAAATTCACAAGCGGTATACTTAACGCAAATACTATCTTATTATTACTGTAGTAAGAAGCAATTTCGCATATACTTAACAATGTATATATATTTTCTATAGATAGGGTTACAGGGAGCTGATGGTAGTCAGCTAAAAATCTGTAATTTTCGACAAGTTCCGTAAACAATTGAGACGGAGTTATTATGGAAGGATACAAAACATTTGATTTACTAAACATAATTGCGTTAATAATATCTTCTAACTTAAATGATAATGTTAACATACTACTCTCTAAAGTATTTAATAGTTGATTAAAATAAGACCTTACTACTAAATTATTTGACACAGTTGTTATGTTTTGTTGAGCAAGAGTGAGAACCTGAACAACCTTACTTATATGTTGTTCGTTGACGCTCATTTTCTTTATAACATCATTTAAAGATGAAAGGGTCGAGGTAGTGACCAGAATATTTTGTTTTACTAATTGGGATAATTTGGTTTGATCGCGTTCAATAATTTGAATAGCTGTATTATAACGAAGAGCATCGTCCTCGTCCATGGTACCGAATAAGTGTTTGAATATTGTGCCAATTCCGCCAAACCACGCGGATCTTTTAGATCTAATTTCTATTAAATGAGAAATTGAATCAAAGTCGCGAATTATTTCGTTTAGTCTAACAGACAATGGTTCTAGTAAGTTATGACATTCAATATCTGCATAGAGAGTACTTTGTTTACATAACGTCATTGAGCTACCTATTACACCGTTCAAGTTTTTGATATGTGGCTGTATGAAGGAAATATCTATGGGTATCACAACGTTAAGGTGTCCGTCTATGATTCTGAGTGACCCGATTGGATCAAAATATATCCCAGAAGAATTCATTGAGGTATCGATGAATGTCTCCTGTGCAGAGCTTTTGAAACTGTAAAGAACAAGTAATAATACCGTAAATATCTAAATCTTATTATTTGCTTAACATTTAATATAACTTAACTAAGAATCGCCACGACGAGCTAACTTAACTTCATCAAAATGATGAGTGACGTGTCTTCTATTTATTAATAAGGTAAGACTATTTCTACCATTTATTTTAATTACTTTGTACGGGCCCTTCCAAATAGGCGAGAGGGCTTTGCGCATACGGAGATGGTTTTTCAAGTATACATAATCACCAGTATGATAACTCATAGGCCGAGAGTGCGAGTCGTAATAATTTTTTGAAGATTCTTTAGATTTATTTATATGTTCAATAGCTTTGTCTCGCGTGATTTTCAGGCGGTGCTGTAGCATTCTAATATAATCTGAGTAAGTAGCGTTTGGAGCCGGTTCATAGAGGGAATTAGGAAGGACAGCTTTATGGCCAAAAACTAACTCATAAGGAGTATAATTTGTTGTTGAGTGTGTAGCTGTGTTATATGCCAGCATTGCCGTGTATACATACTTAGGCCAGTTGTCTTGCGTTTCAGATATATAAGATTTTAAATATTCTTTTAATGTTGAATGGCTTCTTTCTAATGCCCCTTGTGTTTGTGGGTGGTAGGGAGAAGACCACAGCTGCTTAATTTTAAGAAATTTACAAGTCTCCTTAAACATATCTGATGTGAAATTGGTTCCCTGATCAGTCAATATAGTTTTTGGGATACCAAATAAAGAAATAAAATGAATGAGGCAATCACTGGTCTCTTCAGCGGTAGTACTGCGAATAGGATAAGCTGTTGAATATTTGGTTAGATCATCTTGGAGGGTAAGTATGTATTTAAGTTTAGCTGTACCGGATTCGGGGAGAGGACCTACTATATCCAAGGATAGTCTTTCAAAGGGGGAAGTGGAAGTTGAAGTTATTTGCATTGGAGCTCGGTTAATTTTCCTAAGAGCTTTGTTTGTTTGACAAGACGTACAATTCTTTACATAATTTTCAATGTCACTCCGCATATTTTTCCAATAATATAATTCACGGATCTTATTATACATTCTATTAAAACCAAGATGTCCGGCGATTGGTATATCATGGTTTTCACGAAGAATTTTCAGGACTTCAGAAGGACTGGGATAATATATTTTATTACGATAAATGTTAATCTGGATACCGGTGTTATGAAATAGATGAGCTAGCATTGTATAAATTTTTATATATATATATGTGTTTGTCAAAAGGATTCTTAAAATCCGTAATACTTATTTTATCGATATGTTCATCCTTAGATGTTAAATGATTTCGAAGATTGCATAAGGATTCAAACATTTCTTTATAGGAGCATGTATCAAAGTGGCGAACTTTATAAAATAAGAAGTAGTATTTTTTGTTGGTTAGATTAATGGATTTATAAGTAAATAATTCTTTCTCTGAATTTATTAATGTTTCAGAGTCTGCGTAATTTGCAAGGATTTCTTCTACATACGGGTTAGCTTCGTCGAGATCGAGTGACGTAGGTATTATTATTACTTTATGTTGACTTTTAATATATACTATCATTATGTTCAACTATATCAGTATCATATTTTACATATGACGGAGTTTTTAAGAATTTGGCGTAAGTATCAGTTGAAGGTGTATTGTTATCATTTATAATAACATTGTTTTCTGTTTCAGATTCATGGGGTGCCGGCGGAGACTCAACCAACGCGGGATGAGGTGTAACCATGTCATCATTGGAAGGTACAGGGACATTTATATTTTGCCAACTTGTCGATGGCTGCGGTTCTGGCTCTACATCATTTAAGGGTTCGGTAAGTAAAGGGTCTGCCGAATTGAATTGCAAGTCATCTAGATTTATAAGTTCATCAGAATGAAAGGAAGGAGGAGATATGAGAAGATCCATTAAGTCTTTATCTATGTTATCTGGATCGATTTCGGTAGGATTTGGATGCAATGAGTCAGCGTTTTCGGGTTGAACGGGATTTACAGGATACCTGGATAATGCGTCTGCTGCTGAATTTAATTTTCCTTTTCGATATACAATATCATACTCATATTCGAGGAGTTGGAGACGCCAACGTTGCAATTTGCTGCTTGGATCAGTATGATTAAATAACCACTTTAATGGACGGTGATCGGTTATGATGGTGAATTTTCAACCGAACAAATATGGTCTGAAAGTTTTGCAACCCCAGACTATAGCCAACAATTCTTTTTCTGTTGTACTATAATTAGTTTCATATTTATTCAGTGTCCTTGAGGAGTAGGCTATAGGATGGTCTTTGCCAACAGGACCTTGAGACAGAATAGAAGATATTGCGTAATTAGAGGCGTCACAAGTGAGATTGAAAGGTTTTGTAAAATCTGGATATATAAGAACAGGAGCAGTTAAAAGTTTGTTTTTTAATGTTTCAAAGGATAACTGATGTTCGTTGGTCCATTCAAAGGGAATGTCCTTTTTTAGAAGTGAGGTAAGGGGTTTTGAAGTTTTAGAAAAATCGGGAATAAAGCGTCTATAGTAAGAAATAAGTCCTAAAAAGGATTTAATATCTTTTGGACATTTAGGAATTGGAAATTCTTGTACAGATTTCACTTTATTAGGATCTGGTTTCAGACCATTTTCGGTGATGATGTGTCCTAAATACCCGACTTCCTTCCTCAGGAATTCACACTTGTCCGGCTGTAACCTGAGGTTGAAAGTGCGGAGTCTTTCGAAGATGGTGGTTAAATTTTGTATGTGAGTGGGTAGATCGCGGGAATAGATGACGATGTCATCAAGGTAAACAAAACAACGTTCTCCCTGGAGCTCAGTAAGGACGTTATTCATTAGTCTTTGAAGGTTGCCGGTGCATTTTTTAAGCCGAATGGCATTCTGGTGAACTCGAAATGTCCTTGCGGGACGCTGAAGGCTGTTTTGCACGCGTCTTTGGGCGACATATTGATTTGGTGGAAACCAGACGCTAAGTCTAGGGTAGAGAAATATTTTGAGTTTCCTAGTTGGTCAAGGATTTCGACTATATTAGGAATAGGGTAGGTTTCTCCTATTGTGATGTCATTAAGGCGCCGGTAATCGATTACAATTCTCCATTTTTTCTGACCTGAGGCATCAGTTTTCTTTGGAACTATCCATATTGGTGAGGACCATGGGGAAAGTGAAGGTTGGATAATTTTCTGGTTAAGCATTTTATTGATTTGGGAATTCACTTCTTGTTTGTGCACTTCAGGAAATCTATAGGATTTAACATTAATAGGCTGGTCAGAAGAAGTTCGTATCTCATGCTGGATGGCATCGGTTGAGGTGAGTATATACTCTTACTTACATTGGGTAAGTGGAAAATATCAGAGTATTTGGAGCACGTGTCATACAGGGCGTTGCATTCTTCATGATTTAAATGTGAGACTCGGAGTAATTTTAAAACTTCATTAGTTCTGTCTAAGCAAGGTTTGTTAGAATAGTTAATTTGGTAGGATGTATTATCAATTGGGTGTAGAATAAGTTGAAGATCTGAATTTAGAGTAGCTAATTTTTCAGAGGTATTGAGTACTGTCAAATTGATTCGATTATTTTCTTTTACTTTAGCTAAACAGTTAGCGACAAATAAGTTTTCACTCAAATGTTGATCTAAGATAGCGCCTTCTTTTAATTCTGGGTTTTTTACAGTACATTCTATAGTGATTTCAGACCGAGGAGGGATTTCATAAATAGGTTTTGAGAATTTTAGTTTAATTTTATTTTACTAAGATTTAATATTTGCCTATTATAATCTATGGAACATTGATATTTGCTGAATAGATCAGTTCCTATTATGCCATCATACGCGAGGTTGATGTTTTCTACTATGTGAAATGTAAAAGGTATTAATTCTTTGCCAAATATGAGGTTGATATCCAGGCTTCCTATAGTGGGAACAGAGTCTTCAGTATTATCAATGACTTTGAGACTAATATTATTATTTTGCAGTTTTTGCTTAGAAAATGATTGAACTGCAGACTTTCGAAGAAGACAAATTGAAGATCCAGTATCAACAAGTAGTGAAAGTGGCTTGTTGGAAACAGAAGTTTGCAATGAGATATGAGGTAAGGATATTTTATTAGGAGCACAGTGTATTTCATATACTGAACTAATTTTTTCATTTATATTTTCATTAGGAATTGAGGATTTGTGGATTCTTGCTTGGGGCTGGTTACCCGTGTAGTCCTTGGATTTAGAAGATTGGACACTTGCTTGGGGCTGGTTACCCGTGTGGTCCTTGGATTTAGAAGATTGGACACTTGCTTGGGGCTGGTTACCCGTGTGGTCCTTGGATTTAGAAGATTGGACACTTGCTTGGGGCTGGTTACCCGTGTAGTCCTTGGATTTAGAAGATTGGACACTTGCTTGGGGCTGGTTACCCGTGTGGTCCTTGGATTTATAAGATTGGACACTTGCTTGGGGCTGGTTACCCGTGTGGTCCTTGGATTTAGAAGATTTAGAAATGGTGCCATTGTTGGATAAGGATATTGTTGGTTGTTGGTTGGGTCTCACGAGACACCTTCGTGAGTCCCTTATTCGTTAAAGTATCGTTTTCGTTATAATTATTCTGAGCGTCAAAGCTTGTGGATGGTTGAGATTCATCATAATTTGTGTTGTTGTTCTCAACATAATTGATACGCCCGGGCCTAGGTTTATAGTGTTAGTGTTAGGTTAGATCGTTGTTGTGATGGGAATGGTTGATTAATTCTATATCTGTTGTTATTAAACTCACGTTTTCTACATTGTTCAATGGTATGTCCCTGGGTTTTGCAGTATCGACAAAATAGGCTGTGTACATTTTGCTCATTAAATTTTGGTATCTGAGGCCTATAAAATGGGTTAGGATTTGAAGGTTTGGGGATGAAGCGATTCGATGAGGATTGACGCTGAGACGAGGATGATGGATGCGGATTACGCTTGTTGAACAGATTTATAATTGCTTCTTCAGAAAGCGCTACGTTAATGGCTTGATTGAGATTAGCCAGACTTTTACTGCGCACTAAATTAGAAACTTCAGGCTTAAGGCCCATTAAAAATGTGTGTAGGGCTAAATCTTCCATAGCGCTTATATGACCCTGCAATTCAGATTTCTTTTTATTTGATAGAGTTATTTCTGTTAGTAATTTAGACAAACAAGTTTCTATACGCAAAGCAAACTTATTAACTGGTTCATTATTTAATTGTCTACATTCTTGTAAATCTGTCAACAATTGAGTATTAAGAAAAATATTTAATTGATCCCATGATTCAAATTCTTTGATGGAGCATGTGGACTCAGCTTTTCCTTCTAATTGTGAGAGAATAAATTTAAACAAAATATGTTTTTGGTCTTCTGACGCTAATTTCATTGCATTATCACAGTTTGCTATGAATGAGTTTAATTTTTTCCTTGTTCCATCAAAGGGTTTTATGAATTTGAACAAGATTCCTATATCGAGGTCTACTCTCGCGATTTGCATTTGTGTTTGTGATCTTTGTTTTGGTTGTGTTTGTGGTTGTGGTTGCGGTTGTGGTTGCGGTTGTGGTTGCGGTTGTGGTTGCGGTGAAGCCATTTTTCAGATAGTTACTAGATAATTACAAAATTAAATGTTATAAATGAATGTTTCGGTGTAATAGGCGGCCACAGTGCAGCGAATGCGATATGCTTCTTGGCTAATTCTAAGAATTATCTAAAAGCGATAACAACACTCGTGAGACTAACTTAACTAAACTTAATCGTTACACGCACTTTATTCAGGATTTCGTATTTTCACTAACACTCGCGGTCGCCAACAAAGGATGATTATAGTTATTATTTTCTAGGACTTACAGCAACTTGCAGGATACAAACAGGAACAAGAACAGGAACATCGCTGGATCACTTATCGATGATTTTAATTATGCACAATTTAACACACTGAATATTATATATAATTCCACTTATTTTGGAATTTAGAATACACAAAGAAACACTGGATACGGAGACGTTTTCCAAGGATACCTTTCTCGGTATCCCACCACGCTGCCACCAATTTGTTATGGGGGATTTTAAAAATCACTTTTTAAAAAATATAACTTTTATTACACTGAAAAGTTAATTGAGTACAAAATAAAAATTTACTGGCAAAAGGCAAATGTCGCGCGCGGATACTCAAAAATTGAGGAATTGTCTTTATGAGGACTGGAGATGAACTGACAGGCAGGGCCGATTACAGGGATTATATATCAGTAGGAAAGGCTGACTCTGGGCACTATTATATACAGGACTAGTATATAACAGTAAGCTGATTGAGGAAGATCGACATGTGACATACCGCGAAATTCAGGCAACTTTAGACATTGGCATGAGTCAAATACAAATAATCTTGCATGAACAATTAGGTGTAAAAAAGTTGTTTTCCCGATGGATACCGCATTAGCTCTGTGAAGAGCAAAAAGCGGCTCGCGTTACTTGGTGCGTCAGAACTCTCGAAAGATTCCACGCAGGATCCTCAAATGCTGTACCTATACAACATCGTATCAGGTGACGAATCCTGGATATACGCGTACGAACCCGAAACAAAAAACCAGTCACGAGTTTGGGTGTTCGAAAATGAGTTAAAGCCAACAAAAATTGTTCGTTCACGGAGTGTTGCAAAAAAAATGGTGGCCACGTTTGTCTCCAAAACCGGCCATGTTGCGACTATTCCTCTTGAGGGACAAATAACGGTTAATGCAGAATGGTATGCTAACATTTGTTTGCCACAGGTCGTTTCTGAACTCCGTAAAGAGAACTGCAACCGCCGCATCATCCTCCATCACGACAATGCGAGTTCTCACACCGCGCACAGAACAATAGAGTTTTTAGAGCGAGAAATCATAAAATTATTAGACCATCCGCCGTACAGCCCCGACCTAAGCCCTAATGATTTCTATACTTTCCCTAAAATAAAGAATAAATTGCGTGGTCAGAGATTTTCATCACCTGAAGAAGCTGTGGACGCCTACAAAACGGCCATTTTGGAGACCCCAACTTCCGAATGGAATGGTTGCTTCAATGATTGGTTCCATCGTATGGAAAAATGTGTCAAATTTCGCGGAGAATACATCGAAAAGCAATAAATACATTTTTAAATAGTAATGTTGTGTCACTTCCTTGATTCCCGAAATTTTCAGTGCCAATTTGTTGCCAACAAATGATAAGAAATTGCTTCCTTGATAACACATTCATGTGATTAATAATTAAGGTCAGCTTACACCGAAACGAGACGCTTCGGGACGCGACTAGACGCGCCACTGCATTTTTGAGATAGCTATTCAAAATTGAAGTTTATTTACCACGCAAAAAGATACACGTTTCATGGCAAGAGTTCAAATTTTGAGCTGCACCGCGGTGCGCATCGCGGCATACAGAATGCACCACCGCGTCGAATCGCTTCTCTTCGTGTCAAGTCTCGGTTTGAACTGACCCTTTTTAGACGGACATAAGACAACACATCAATAAAACAGTCTGTGGCGCTACGCGTTGGACGCCGTCCAAAAGACATGGCTTCGACTCTGAGAAGTCATTAATTCAATCCAATCACCCCGTAGACTGTTGCAGACTTCCACTGGAGTTACCATGAATCGGTTGTTTACGCAGTTGGGATATATTAACGTTGGTTTAGTTTAACTTATGCAATATGTTTACTATTCTGGATTACTGTAGGAGATGTTGGTACTGTACGGTTTGCTTATATTCATAGTCATATGGTATGACTGTAGAGCCGTTCCTTTACTTCGGGTGTTCATCTCATTGTACTCTGTCAATGTGTGTATCTCTGTTGCTGGTACCTAGTGAGTGTGTGTGTGCGTGTGTGTGTGTATGTGTCCATATGCGTGTGCGCGTCTCACCGCGGGCTATGGGCAGCGCGCTGGGTGGCGTGGGCGCCGGCTGACGCACCACGCCCGGCTGCTGCTGCGCCTGCTCCCGGTACTCGTGCCATCGGTACGTGCTTCGGTACTCCGAGTGCAGCTGAGGACAAAAAAGTTCTCTTACTTATAATATCCAAGATGTAGGAGATGCAGCACACTGTTGGACTAGGCTGACTGTGTTGTGAGAATGCCGCGTGTGCTTGTGCAACCATTCAAGTTTTAAAACCGCATGCCCCAGGCACTACAGTATTTCATGAGTGGTTACTTCGCTCGGAGAATATTAAATAAATCATCCAAAAACGGATGAAAAGGTCTAAGATTTTTTTAAGGAGAGTATCTAGGGTATGATTGGTACGAACAGTTATAATTGCTACGGCCCAAAAGATCTACTATCCATCCTACTACTATTATAAATGTGATAGTTTGTGAGGATGGATGGATGGATGAATGTTTGTTAATCTTTCGCACAAAAGCTACAGAATGTATTTTGATGAAATTTGGTATGGTAGTAGTTTAGGCTCTGGATTAAAACATAGGCTACATTTAATTCCTAAAAAGTACAGTGATCCCGTGGGCTACTCGATTTACGCGAGCGGAGCCGCGGGCAAAAGCTAGTCATCCATAAAAAATAATACGGGACCGCTCTCCGCAACCAAGTCATATATGCCAACTGAAGCCCCGCTTATAAGGTTCACACCTTATAAAATGACTATGATATTTTATTATTGCATAAAATAAAAGTATCTTTTTTTTTGCCGAAAAAATACGTTTAAGCAGCCCACGTGGGGATGGGGGTCCTACCCGTGAGTATGTGAGTCACTGCTACGCCCGAAAAGATGGTGAATGGGCCCAGCTCACTAAAAACTCGGCGCGGCAGTACTCCACTTCACACACGGGATCGCGTGAGCCGGCATTGCGACTCCGCCGAAAATAAAAGTGCCTGGGTAACCGAGCATTGCACGGAGTTCTAGTAGTTTTAATAATCAAAAGCTAAAAACTATAACCCGCCTACGCAAATTATATAGCTCATTCATTAATATCGGATCAGTAGATAAGGTAATATGGGAGAACAAACAAACATACATACATATAAAGACTACCAAAATCATTACCGTGCCTTTGACTTCGCCATAGTCGGGTAAAAATAATCACAAAAAACATTTATCTTCGTAATTGAAATTAAAATCTAAAAGTGTAGTAATTAGTTTTGCATAGAAGTAAACACACCGGCATATTTAGCGGAACACAAAAATAAGGTCCATAATTAAAAAAATATGGTTTTATTTTAAAATCTACTTACTACACTTCTTTTGTTATTTAAAGTTTCATTAGTTTTACTTAAAATGAGATCACATTAAGAACAGATTTTGCGAGTAAAGGCTATTTGTGAAAAATGGTACATTTTTGAACTTTTCACGTAACCGGGAAAAGTGAAAATTAATATTAAAATAACAATTAATTAAATTAGAAAAATGGTGATTAATATCGCGTATTTCCTCCACGTGCTCTTATTAAAGTTTCTACCCGTCTAGGCATACTGAGAATGATGTTATCGATGGTCTCCTGGGATAGTCTCCGCCATTCCTCAACTACGGCTATTCGCAGTTCACCCACGTTGGCAGGAGCTGGAATTCTGGACTTAACTTTTCTTTTCAGCAAGTCCCAAACGTGCTCTATTGGGTTCATATCCGGTGATCTCGCCGGCCACTCCATAACAGTGATATTCATATCATTAAGATAAGCTTGAGTTACCCGAGCGGTATGCGGCCGAGCATTATCCTGCATAAAAACAAAATCGTCACCGATATATGGGGCAAACGGTACGACATTTTCTTCTAAAACTTCTCTGATATAGCGGTCTGCAGTCAGACTCCCTCTGTCAATCACTACCAAGTCTGTGCAAGCTCCCAAACAAATGCCCGCCCAAACCATTATTGATCCACCACCGTATGCAACTGTAGTTTCAAAATTTGTCTGAATGTATCGTTCTCCTTTGCGTCTGTATATTCTTTGCCTGCCGTCAATTTGATTTAAGAGAATTCTGCACTCATCACTAAACAATACCTTACTCCATTGGTCCGCGTTCCAAAGTCGATGTTCCTGAACAAAAGTTAACCTGTTTCTACGATGATTTACCTCGACCCTTGGAGCCTTGGCGGGCACAAATGAACCCAAACCAGCTTCTTCGAACCTTCTTCGTACCGTACGCTCACTTACGGTTACACCCCGCACTGCTTCTAACTCATGTCGGGCTTGGACGGCCGTCAAACGGGGGTTCCTACGTACACGAAGCCGAATGAAACGATCATCCCTACTCGAAGTGCGTCTTTTTCTGCCTTGTCCTGCTCTTTTCACATAAGTACCGGTCTCCCTGAACCGTTGGATACTGCGATGAATCGTTGAAACTGGTCGACGAAGATCTCTGGATATCACTCTGTAGGTTTGACCATTTCTTCGCAATTCGAGTGCCCTGGCAATCTCCGTTGGGACTAAGTCAGGCATAATTCAGTCCTCAACTCCAAAAAGATACGTGATTAAAAAAAAACTAACAAAAAACAGTATTTCAATAGAATTTTAAATCAAACTCAGAAGGAAGAAATACTCGAAGTTCGCTCTAGATAAGGTGTATTTGAATAAAATTAAAACAATTGCATAAAATGTGATGTTCAGTTGTTTTCTTAATTTGAAAATATTTCTTTTTAAATTAAATGACGTATAAACCAGCCAGCAACCTTATATGATACTGATATCAAACCTTTATTTTATGTTCCGCTAAATATGCCGGTGTGTGTATTTATAATTGTACTTTTATGAACTTGCATATTATGCAACATTTCAGAACAAAATAATTGATAGAAAGTTAAAAAAAAAAACTAATGCTTGATCTTTCATATTTTCCTCACAAGATCGTAATGCTCTCTTGCATAATGCATTAGTAATGTTGGAATTATTATGGCTTGGTATCGAATTATACGACCTTCTTTTACTCCAAGAACCTAAACAAGAGCATGTCAGCGCATGTTTAAGGAGGGTTCCGTAAATTTAAACGCGCAATAGGTTTTCTATGAATTACTTCACAAGTTATTGTCCGATTTCGTTCAAATTAATATTATTTTAATATTATTACTATGGTGTATGTTAATGATTATTTATTAATTATTCTTATAATTACAACAATAATTACCTGCATATACGAGTACGATAAAAATAACTACGTAATACGTAAATACGTAATAAAAAACTGTTGTTCTATTGTTTTGCATTTACTGTGAAATAAAATAAAATATATAATTAAAAAGTAGCGTTACGATTTATACATATAGGAAATGATAAAAAAATCTAGCTTTTTACCGCGTCTCCGCCCGCGTGAATACAGTATCCCACGGGAACGCTGTACTTATTCGGCATAAAAGTATCTAAAGTGTTAATCCAGAGCTCGAAAAACTACCATACCAAATTTCATCCAAATCCGTTCAGTAGTTTTTGCATAAAGGAGTAGCAAACATACATCCATCCATCCATACATCTTCACAAACTTCCACATTTATAATACTACTATAATACTACATTTATAATAGCAGGATATACTTTTAAGTCATACAATATCGTGGAGTTTACTTTGTACGTTTTTAGGCGTGTTTTAGTTTTCCAAATGTCTAAAGCAATTCTGAAGTAAACTTTAGCATTGTAAACGACTTGCTTTCGGCCTGTGTACAATAACCTACATCGTACTGATAAACGCCTTTGGGAATGAAACGAAATCAGTTTCTAAACATAAAGAAAAAATTTATGCTTTAGAATATTCCATGCTATAAATAAGGACAAACACAAATGGGCGTACCAGGTGCATTCGATTTGGTTCCGCACTGTGATGAAATTTTAATCCAAATTGCGGTACCAGGTCTAAAATCTGATATCAAGGTAGGCACATCACTAGACTCTATTTTAGTAACACATCTTAGATGTATGTATATCTCTACACCGAGCTAAAATGAAGTTACGCCTTTCGCACGACAGAGAGCTCTATATTTTTACTGGCCGCACTGTAAACGAGACACAGACAAGGTGTTTTAGACCAGCACTGAACTTGTTAAAGAGAAAACGTTAAGTGCCGAGATAAAAATAATGATACGTAGAGCTATAAAATACATGTTATAGTCGGAGTTCTCGTCTGCTGCATTCCCGCACGATCACGGAACTTGTGTAACTTACATACTATATTAATAAAAAAAATATAAGTGAAAACTGGGGTACCAAGAATTTTGCTGTTATATTCTAATGAAGGTAAGTCTGCGGGTTGTGCAACCAAGCTGACGCTTTGCGCCTTTGTGGCACCTCGTACACAGTCAATCTGAATCGCGACCCGCGATAAAAAGTCATTGACCGCGATCCAGAAGTTCGATTCTGTTAATTAAATCCTGCATTAATACAGTTACAAATTACAATACAGGTTCGATATTATGTTAAAACTGCAAAATGGTATTCACATAAACGTTAAACCAACATCAAACCCATTTGATTGGTACAAACTCCTAAACTCAGTTTATGAGATTAGGACGATTCATTTATAATTCAATAAAAGTAAAATGAAAGTGTAATTTAGTTACGAGAATTGGGATTCAGATTTTAATGCATTAAATGTCAATACATCAATATATCCCGTACATTTTCAAAGTAAATGATAATTTGGTTAGGACCTAGGTGGCTAGGCAATGTTTGCAAACAAAAATGTTACGGCGATTTGTCAAGCGACTCGGACACGGCGAAAATCGACCCATGTGAATCCGCGATCGCCCATCACACACGTGTCGCAGGTCCGACGACAATTATACAAATCCTAAGCAGCGCCGCAGGAGCAGCGGCGTGCGTGCACCTACATAAGTCTCAGTGGCGTGGGGTTCCTATAAGTCCATTCCTATCGGCTTCACTTCCCACTTACCTTTTGAAGACCCTCATTCAAATCCCTACCTATTATACAGGCTAGGGCTTCCCTATAATGGAGAACCAGCCCGCCACTGCTATGTGTACTTTGAAATACATTCCTTATTATAGTTTGTTTACATTTTATTAGAAACTCTGGTTAGTTGCGCCACTACTCCGTCCTTGACAAGTATTAGGCCCCTTAAGGTCCCGTACCTACGCGACGCACTCTATTGCGGTATTACTAGTAGGGGCGTGTGCTCCGCTGCCGCTCAGTGCGATCTCACCTTTAATTTCGATTATATTTAGGGATTGTAGTGTTTAAAAAAATATATGAATTCATAAGATTCGACAAAACAGTTAAATACCTTCTTATTGTTTGCGTTTCTTTATACGCTCATTGCTTCTTCTCTTCTTATCGTCAAACTTTGATCCACAGCTCTAATTTATTATTAGTTTAAGGTTGAGCCTCATTTTACCCAAATCAAAGGTACGTTAGATTAAACTCCCTACTACTATTATAAATGTGAAAGTTTGTGAGGATGGATGTATGGATGGGATGAATGTTTGTTACTCTTTCACGCGAAACAGATTTCTATTAAAATCGGTACGGTAGTAGTTAAGGCTCTGGATTAAAACATAGGCTACTTTTTATCCCGAAGAAGCACACTATTCCTGTGGGATACTGTACTTACGCGGGCGGAGACGCGGGCAGAAGCTAGAACGAAATGAACTCAAACATTTAAATAAAAGGAAAACAATAAGCGAGGACAAAAGTTCTACCAGTAAAATGGCAATTGAATCAAGTAAATATTTGACGAACAGTTCGTTTACATAACTATGCCTTACTTAAATTATCATCATAACCATTCAATAGCTATATATAATGTTATATAATGTTATATAATGTTATATAATGTTATGAGACTTAGCACGCGTAACACGGAGGCTGTTATGTCGCCACATAAGCGATATAGTGTCATACAACAGCCTCCGTGGTCTAGTGGTTAAAGCTTGGCTCTCGACTCGAAGGTCGTGGGTTCGATTCCCGCATTGGAACAACAAAAAAATTTTGTTTCCAAGTTTGGTTAGGACAATGCAAGCTGATCACCTGATTGTCTGACAAGAAAGATGATCCATGCGTCGGATGTGCATGTAAAAGTCGGACCTGCGCCTGATCTCTCGCCAGTCGTGTCGGTTATTCGTCCCACTGGGATATGAGAGTAAAGGAAGAGAGAGTGCTCTTGTGTACTGCGCACACACTTGGGCTCTATAAAATTACTCCTGCGTAACTGGCCTGGTTTCAATGAAACCGGCCACCGTCACCGAAATCGGTGTGGGGAGTTATAATATATATATTATAATGTTATGACATTAAAATGTACCTACTTACCTGGTGTCTCATTTTAGTTTAGAAAAATAAAATAGATTAGAGGTCGCCCTGTAGTCGAAACTGTATGTATGTATGTTTGTTCCATCGTAGCCTTTAAACTAAAAATATAATTATTTATAATAATAAAAAAAATATAATTTATATAACTATAAATATAATTATTTATATTTTTAGTTTAAAGGCTATAAATATAATATATTATATTTATAGTCTTATATTATATTTATAGCCTAATATAATATATTTAAATTATATATATTTAAATATAAAATAATATTTTTAGTTTAAAGGCTACGATGGAACAAACATACATACATAAAGTTTCGACTACAGGGCGACCTCTAATCTATTTTATTTTTCAAAACTCTAAAATGAGACACTAGGTAAGTAGGTACATTTTAATGTCATAACATTATATATATATAACTCCCACACCGATTTCGGTGACGGTGGCCGATTATTTTGTTATATATACAGGAGACCTGAAATTCGATACATTCCTTTGAAAGACAGAAAGTAGACCTCATTTACAGTAATATTTTTCATGGCATCCCCTATCCGAAAGTTGATATTTACAAAGTTATTGAAATTTCAAAAAAATTTTCTTTATTTTCGACTTTTTGACTTTGACATGACGTATTTTTAAAAATGTTTGTCTTTTTAGAGATTTTTTTATATATTTTAACCGTCAATGAGTCAAATATTATTTTTAAGGAATAAATAGGGACAAACTAAGCGAGAATTTTTCATTATGAGACATGAAACAGAATTCTCTTTTAAGAAAAATGCACATTTTTTTTAAAAGCAGGTGATTTTCTTAAAAAAATGTATGATACAATGCGTACAAATACCTTAAATAACTTTCTTACCTCATAAGCTTCCAAAAAAGGTACAAATATGTACATAAAAATATGAACATGTAATAAACAAAGACAAAACAATCATCAGGTAACGTTATCTCAAGAATTACTCTACCTGAGGCGACCTTTTTTTTCAATTGTTTCCTTTGTTCAAACTTCGGGATGTTTCGGCTACTGTCGTCGCGGCCCTTTGTCAATGAGTTACCGACTGGCTTAGAGAGCAAATTTAGTAGCTAATATTAGTTTTAAGTCAACTATTGCCGTGTACGGACGTATTGTTGCTTTAAACTACACCCTTACTACTACTTATGATTTTTTTGTATCACGATGGCTGCTTTTGAGTACGATGAATACGCTGACATCTTGTTTTGTTACGGACTTTGTAATGGTAATGGCTGCTGCTGCACGAAGAACATACGTTGAACGTTTTCCGAATCGACGAGTGCCAAACGTTAGAGTGTTTTCAACAACATTTCGACGAATTCGAGAAAGCGGCCGTGTTGATAGAAGACGTGGCGATTCAGGCAGACCTCGTTTGTATGCTCCAGAAGAAGAAGAAGAAGAAATTTTAACACTTTTTCAAAATGATCCTTCTATTTCTACAAGAGCGGCAGCTAGAAGACTTGGATTGAGTCAATGGAAGGTGTGGTTTACAGTACACACAGCGCGTCTACATCCATTTCACTACACACCTGTCCAAGCGTTGGAAGAGGGAGACCCGGTTAGAAGAATGGAATTCTGCCGTTTTATGATAAATGCAGACATGGAGGATCGCAATTTCTTCTCAAGAATATTGTGGATGAATCGAAATTTGACCGTGACGGGATAAACAATTTCCACAACACACATTACTGGGCACCAAAAGGAGAAAACCCCAGGATGAAAAAAGAAAGGGCCCATCAAACCAGATTCAGTCTAAATGTCTGGATGGGTATAATTAATAATAATTTAGTTGGACCTCATTTTTTGCCTCAAAATTTAAATGGTGAAATGTACGAACATTTCCTAAGAGAGGAGATTACTGGTTTAATGGAAGATGTGCCAATAGCAACTCGTCGTAATATGATTTTCCAGCATGATGGTTGCCCGGCCCACTTCCGCCTCGGCGTACGCCAGTGGCTAGACCAAACTTACCCACATCGCTGGATAGGTCGAGACGGGCCAATTCCTTGGCCAGCACGGTGTCCCGATTTGACCCCGTGTGATTTTTATCTTTGGGGTCATATGAAGGCTTTGGTGTATACTACACCCATAACTACTGTAGAGGAGCTCAGAAGCCGCATAAGAAATGCAGCAGAAGAAATTAAAACTAGTCTTACTACCAGAATAATCAAAACAAAGGTACGGAGAAGACTACGGGCCTGTATCAGAAACGGAGGTTCACATTTTGACCTAAAGTAGAATATTTATTATTAAATTTAATTAAACATTGATGTTTTTTAAACACAATAAACGTAATTAAATTCAAGTTTTTCCTTTTATTTTAACCTTATCGCAAATAAATCGATTTAGAAATTATTTCATTTTACTTCTAATATGTTTATTACAACGTCATATTTTTATGTAGACATTTGCACCTTTTTGGAAAGCTAATAAGATAAGGAAGTTATTTAGAATATTTGTACGCATTGTATCATACATTTTTTTAAGAAAATCACCTGTTTTTAAGAAAAATGTGCATTAATCTTAAAAGAAAATTCTGTTTCATGTCTCATAATGAAAAATTCTCGCTTAGTTTGTCCCTATTTATTCCTTAAAAATAATATTTGACTCATTGACGGTTAAAATACATAAAAAAATCCCTAAAAAGACAAACATTTTTAAAAATACGTCATGTCAAAGTCAAAAAGTCAAAAATAAAGAAAAAATTTTTGAAATTTCAATAACTTTGTAAATATCAACTTTCGGATAGGGGATGCCATGAAAAATATTACTGTAAATGAGGTCTACTTTCTGTCTTTCAAAGGAATGTATCGAATTTCAGGTCACCCTGTATATATATATATATGTAGTCGCAAAAAAACTTTTCTTATTATTAATAATAATAGCCTGGGTAACATAGGCGATATAGTTTCCGTAGTCGGGTTGTTAATTTTTGATGTATTTGCTCAAAGCCACCATTATACCCACATGCCTTTCCTAGATGAAATAGATCCGGCAAATAACAAAGAGGGATTGAGCTAGAAATGTCTCTGTGACCAGTAGATAATTACATTTCTAGCACAGTAGTGTGTACCCACGCCTACAAACCAAGAGTCGAATATTCCTAGCTCCTGTTGGATCGCTAGGGTGACAATTGTTTTGGAATGATACATCTCGCGAATTTGGATGTTTGAATTCAATGATAGCCATACACCATAACATTTTATCATCCAGTCGACATGATCAGTTCGATTGGATCAGTGAGAACTGAGTACTGATCGTGTATGGGTGTGGATTGGCATGACAGTCTATACTATTTATGTCAATATGGAACTGATCCAATCGAACTGAACAAGTCGATTAGACGATAGACTAAGGATTCATACGCTTAAGAAAATCTCGCAGGAACCGTACATTTTCCCGCCATAAAAAGTAGCCTATGTTCTTCCCCGTGGTCTGCTTTATATCTGTGCCGAAATATCACCAACATCGGTCCAGTAGTTTCGGAGCCTTTCAATGCAAACAGAGAAACAAACGTAGAATACTTCTTTATTATATTAGTATATATAATGGATAAAAAATATAAAAATAAATATGAATTGTTGTAACATTATATACGTTATAACTAAGTTTTAAATCTTACAAATTTTGAACATATACTCTCTCTAGCAACATCGACAATTGGTCCGCGAACATCAATAACGCCGCTGCTGAGAAATTCAATTATCCGTCACGTGTCACTTCACTCACTGGCTGTTCGCCGTGAAGCGGCGTGAACCTGTGAACACGCCTCGTTGGTTGTCAATTAAACGGTCAATTTCATCTGACGGACGCAGTTTACATAAATACTTGCCAATCTACGTTCAAGTATCATGTCACGTATTCATAATCAAATTTAAACTGGGTAGAAAAATCTGCAACGCATAAATTAATGTGATTTTAATCCAAGCTATTTATTACAAGTATATATTTACTTTTATCGTTATTATGTCTCTGAATGTTTGTTTTAAGTCACGTACCATTGTAATGAGTTACTTACAAATCTTTTTCCAAATTTAACAAGGTTGCTTGTAGCGATAAGACCACCGCCTTTTGTGACTAATTTTAGTAGCTATGTTATTTGATTTTACTTTTTGGTGCGCAATCAAGTTCATTAATTTATAATACAATAAGAGCTAATAAAAAGACAGTGAATTTTTCGAGAAGGATTGCAAAGTGCAATAGCCTTAATGGCTCTTATAACTGAGGGTCAGTTAACACCGAAACGAGACGCGACGAGACGCGAGGCTGTGCTGCATTTTTCAGAAAACTATTTAAAATTGAACTTTGTTCCCTACACAAGAAGATAAACTTATCATTGCAAAAGAACCTCGATTTTTTTTAACAAAATGACTACCTTGCACTCAAATAAAATTGTAAAGTCTTTCAAAAACTTTAATCTAAAGAGTCTTTCTGTCAGTTTTTCAATTAACAAAGAAAGATGACACAAAGACACTGCTTATTTCTAAAAAGAAATTTCTTCCAGCAGCCCCACGGAGAGAAATGGGATAAAATATAGCAGTTAGGACGTGCGCAGCCACCTCGGATGTATTTATTACGATTTTTGTCAAGTTCTGTCACGCCACCGCATCGTCTAAAATACACATATTACACAACATATTCATAGTAATCTTATGTATAAAAATGGATTGTAATTTGAATGTATCGCTACAACTCGAGAACGGCTGGATTTGGCTAATTTTGGTCTAGAAATAATTGTGGAAGTTCAGGGAAGATTCACCGTGAGAAATATTGGAGGTTTATAGTTGAGACAAAACAACGTGTGTCGGGACAACTAGTATAAGAATATATAGGTATACAACGTAACGAGTAACGTCTTCACTGTTTAATCATGTTACAGTCCCGTGCAATTTGTCTATCCCTTTACCAAGCGAAGGGTGAAACGCCGCAGAGCCCGCAGACGACAGATATGAGAAAACCAAGCCGACCGTGCTCGCTCCCAGACGATGTACTTTACTTTGTAGTTATTTTTTAAATTGTTTATTTTTTATAGTAAGTTTTGCCCGCAGCTCAATCTTGTTTCTATATATTTCCGGCAACGCACTTGCGACTCCTCCGTTGTTGCGATATTTTTAAATAATGCTAGAAATACATATAACTATAATTTTTATAAAAACTATAACACGACAACGTGAATTATATAGTCTATGTTACCCGGGCTATTATTACGAATTTATTGATACCTAATTTATTAAAATCGGATTAGTTTAGGCACTACGGTGGAACAAACATACATACATAAATACATAGTGCCAAAATCATTACCCTTCCTTTTGGATTCCCCATAGTCCGATAAAAAATAATTAAAATAACATTAACACACACTACCTCAGATTATTAACACACTCTACCGTTCGTTTGATAGATACAGTTTTGTTACGCGTTTACATTTTTTGACTTATTCTGTCTAAGAGGGTAAAAGGGTAAAGTTTAAACTTAAAAATTATAATATGAATCATTATGGGTGAATTTCGTCCATAAAACTGTCAAGAATTTTGATCTGTCATATTATCTGTTATTATATGTCATATTTCCGGGACTTTGGTGTACAATTATAGTGGATCTTAAGTCATAAACTATAGCAAATGACGTTGGAACAGTTGATTATGAAATTAATTAGAATCGCTTTGTACACAGTACACCACTGCAACAGACAGAACAATAGATCTAGCAAATGAAACAATTTCATTTCAATGCAATCTGTTTCTCCAGAGCTGGAGCTCCAAACCTTAACGCCTAGCCCAACTACGCTCCTAGGGAGAAGGAAGTTCCGATATGTACAATGGAACGTGTAAGGCTGGGACTATTATAATCCGAAATCTGGCAGGCCCGAGAAAATTCAAAGCACTGAAAACAGAAATCTGCGCTAATATTAGGTCCTTACATATGAAATTGGCGTTTTGTCGTACTGGCCACTTTGATCTCAAATATATCTTCTTTGGTTAGGAATTGCAATTTAAAATTTATACCGCTATTTACTCATGCATTCCTCTTTTGTTTTTTTCCTTTGCGTCACTCTGTTTACAAAATGGAAAACTTGAAATATCGTATTATTTTCGAGTACGAGTTCCACCGTGGTACCAGTGCTGCAGAAACGGCTCGAAGGATTAATCATGTGTATGGCAGCGGTGCCGCAAAAGAAAACGCAGTTCCTTTTTGGTTCCAACGTTTTCGTTCTGGAAATTTCGACCTGCAGAACAAGCCCCGTGGACGGCCGGAGACCAAAGCTGATAATGAAGAATTGAAGGCTATTGTGGAAGCGGATCGATCGCAAACCACGTCCGAGTTAGCTGCAGGCTGCGTTGTTAGTGATGAAAACTGTTTTAATCCACTTGAAGCAAAGTGGAAAGGTGAAAAAACTTAACCTACCCAAGGTACCACATGAATTGAGTGCAGCAAACCGACAAACGCGCGTGCCTGCTGCGTTACATTACTCAACCGGCACAATAATGAAGGGATTTTAAATCAAATCATTAAGTGTGTTGAAAAGTGGATCCTCTACAATAATCGGAAATGCTCATCGCAATGGGTGAGCCCTGGCGAACCAGCCAAAGCCTGCCCCAAGCGAAAATTTACTCAAAAAAAGTTACTTGTGAGCGTTTGGTGGACTAGTGCCGGTGTCATTCACTACAGGTTTCATAATCTGGCCAGACGATTACGGCAGATGACTATTGCCAGCAACTGCAAATCATGATGGAAAAGCTAGCTGCTAAACAGCCGAGGTTGGTCATTCGCTCTAGGCCACTGCTGCTTCAGGACAACGCTAGACCACACACTGCACAACAGACGGCTACCGAATTACAGGAGCTTCAATTGGAATATCTAAGACATCCACCGTACCTCGGACCTTGCTCCAACAGATTACCAATTGTTTCGAAATTTCGATAACTTCTTGCAAGCAAAAAAAATCAACTCCGATGGGGCAGTCCAAAGCGTCTTCAAAGATTTTATTGATTCCTGTTCGAATGGTTTTTTTAGAAAAGGAATCAATCAACTACCTATGAGATGGCAAAAGTGCATAGATAGCAATGGTATATACTTTGATCAAATAAATATATTATGTTAAAAAAAAAAACGACTTTATGTTCCTCCTTTACAAAACGCCAATTTCATATGTAATGACCTAATACAATAGAGTTGAAAATCGAAGTGTCGAGTGTCGAGCTGTCATATCTGACATTGACATTTGTCTTGATACATGTGTGTTCGATTTTCAGCTCTATGTATTACGAATTAGAGCAGAGTTCTATTTTCAATGCTCTAAATTTTCCCCGGCCTCCCGGGATCATACAGTCCCAGCAGTAGCGATCAGGCTGGTTATCCTTTATTCTGCTGGCTTGGAAGGCTGGTCGGGGTTTGGATGAGGGTTTTCAAAAGGTAAATAGTAAGTGAAGCTGATAGAAATAGAGTTATAGGAACCCCACGCCACTGAGTTCCAGCCATAATACTAAAAGTTCGCAAAAGTCGCCACATCGGCGCTATGGTCACCCTGCACTGAAAATCAGGGAGAAGACATGATCCTCTTACAACCTGCACGCTTAACATGACCACCATAGAAATTCCTTTTGTCACACAAGAACAGATGTACTGACAGATAATATGGACAAAATGACAGCTTTCCTTTGTCAATCTGTCACTTTGTCTACCTTTTCTACGGAGGTTATGCTAAGCGCGCTGGCATGTCTTGGACCGCCATGTTGGGACATTATTGTAATACTATTTAACATTGAAATAAGAATTCTACTTTAGCTGTCAACACGACCTCTGCTCCGATCTACATAGATCTGCACCCATAATATTATCGAAACGCCTTTTCGGCGGAGCAGAGGTCGTGTTGACAGCTAAAGTAGAACCTTTTTTTATTTCAATGTCAAATAGTATTACAATAATGTCACAACATGGCGGTCCAAGACAAATAGTTCCTTTACGTTCAGTCATTTACTTGAAAACTTGACCATTTTTTTAAGAAGATGTCCCGGCAGCCATTTTAAAAATATGGCTATTTAGAAGTGTTGTCTTCTAATGACGACCTTGTTACCATGGATTAGGAACTGTTGTGCAACGAACTGTTTTGGATAGAATATTTCTTCTTTAAAATTATTTCTTTGGATCACCATGCTAAACACGGGCTTACGCCTACGGAGGTGTTGTGGGCTGCGACGTCTTGGTTCTTACAGATCCTTTCTTATGCTTGCTAACTAAAATACTTCTTCTTTTTCTTTTATGTATGAGATCTAACTAGACAGGCTGTGCTTGTGACATCTGTCTTACATTGACATTTCTACTTTTTATTTCTAAGCAACACTAGGTACTAAGTATTTAAAATTAATTCTACAATTGTTTAATACACTACTAAATAATCTTATGAAGGATCTCTTTGAGACTCTTAATACTAATATTATAAAATAGGCTTTGTTCAATGAAATCAAACTACTGGACTGATTTTAATGAAATTTGTCACAGAGAGCGAGATTTCTATTTTTATTACATTATAAATATATTTAATACACGTCCATGTCCCAGGAGGAGTTTATTTTTAATATTTTTTTAAAAGACAACTTTACAATTATTAAAATACAAAATAGATCTAAATAATAAACTAAAAATGAATACTAAACAATAAGACCTATATACAAATATGACTATCTCTAAAAATATCGAAGAATAGAAAAAAATTGCCAGGTCGTTCTCATCCGGCAGAGTACCTAACAAACTGACAGCATTGCCTCGTTAGATAGCAATGGCCATCCGTTGTGCCGGGTAGTTCCCGGCTCTGGGGTCTCGGGTGGCTTCAGTAAGCTTTTTGATATTTCTTTAAAAAGCTTATGTGCGCCCGGACCCCATGCGCCATGCGGTTTTCACCCCAAACGGTTCAAATATGAGGTCTCCTTAAGGTTCTCATACCTGCGCCGTTTGAGGCATAAAGTTTTCTATCTTCCCAGGAAGATACTTAAGAACTTTATGCTCTTTTGGCGGGCTTGAGCACTGATAGGCTCAATTACTGAGCCACAGAGGTCGTCGATGCAATGCACTGCTTTAGACAATGACATTGATAGTCGACTATTTCTGTACACATTCGGCTGCCCTGCCCCGGGGCAGCTTTAAATGCCGAAAACGCTAAAACAATAAAAGGAAAGAAAATGAGGCTCCTTATCCAAGGGCATCGACATTGCAAACACGTATTCTACGAAAACTTTCCCCCGCTAGATTTGTAAGAGCTACCAACAACTCGTTATGCTCAGCCCATCCCTTAATTTCATTGGTTTATTCAAGGATCATGTTTATGTTTTAAGGTTAGATATACAGACAAAAGGCATAAAAATATAGCTGTTAGGGTCAGATACGTAACTAAAATAATAAAAGAAATATGATAGCTATTCAAAATTAAACTTTATTCACTACACCTTACACAAAAAGATACACGTCCAGTCACACTGCACATGTGCTGTGCAGCGAGCTGCCACTTTACATTCGAGCTCTCACAATGAAAGGTGTATCTTCTTGTGTAATGAATAAAGTTCAATGTTGAATAGCTATCTAAAAAATTTAGCGCCATGTCGCGTATCGTTCGATTAAACGCCCACCAAACTCCCTACATACAAAGTTTCATGGAAATACTTGCAAGCTTTCCGAGATTCGGATTATATATATACCTACAAGATTTACTCTTTTAAAGATTAGGATTTTCTTGGAGATTGTCCAAAATACTTGCTAGCACGATCGAAATCGCGACTTTATCTCGCGTAGGAGAATATCCGTTCGTTTACTAGCAAATAAATCTTGTTTCTCTAGTAAAAAATATAATAACTATATTTTTTATAAAAACTATAACCCGACTATGTAATTATAATATAGCCTATGTACATCTCATTCATTAAAATCGGACTTTAAGCGCTAGGGTGGAACAAAAATATATACATACATACATACACAAACTGCCAAAATTATTACCCCTCCTTTGGCTTCGCCGTAGACGGGTAAAAACATTTCTGAAGTAAACGAGTTTATTTCATACAAGGTCACTGACTGTACTTCTACGAATTTCGTTCCCCCGTGTGTGAGGGCTTTACTGCCCTTTGTTCCACGAAAATACGTAGTGCAAATATTGTCTGCGCAAGGGTGAGGGCTGGTCATCATCATCATCACCCATGTATCTAAGTAACTTATTCGCTTTAACTAAAGCATACCCTGAATTTATGAAGGTTTTATGGTTCCATATAGTTTCTATTTGATTATTACTTCCGCTTTTTTAATTATTAGATAGCTCTGTGGCCTAGTGGGTGGACAGTTTGATTCCTACTCGAGAGAGTGCAGGTTCGATTCTCAGGTTGTGGATTGGTACACCCAATGAGACATGTTCAGATCTCAAGCACATTATACGGACGCTCCAACGGTGAAGGAAAACATCGTGAGGACACTCGCACACGGTTGGCCCCAGACGTATTGACCAGTCATTCCTCTGGACTGACTGATTATGCTGTGAGAATGCCGTATGTGCTTGGGCAACCATACAACATTTAAAAACCAACTGTCCCAGACACTACAGTATTTCAAGAGTGGTAACTTCGCTCGGAGAATACTGTATAAATCATCCAATAATGGATGAAAAGGGCTAAGTTAAGTTTTTTTAATTAACGAAAAAGTAAGCAAACCGGCAAAAGAGATTACGAACCGCCTGATATTCATCGTTCATGGACACCTGTAATACCCGGGGGAATTGATTTTTTAACGAAATAGGTTAGTAAGCAAACCGGCAAACGAGCTGCCGAATCGTCTGATCGTCCAATACTCGGCGTAGTTATAAGTGCGTTGCTTGTTTATGTTGTTTACCTGATATATTATAATTTATCATTAATTAATATTATACTTTAAACGAGACAATCTTTTATATATATAATCGGTTTCTCGAAATCGGCTACAAGTATTACTATGAAATTATATATGAATATATAAGTATGCATGGTGTTTTGGGGGAGAAAAATCGATCTACCTAAATAGCTCTATCCCTGGGAACTGCGTATTTTTAAGTTGTATATGTTTTTTCTTTTGTCGTGCAACAATATATCAATTATTTTGATTCTAATACGTCAGTCCAATTGGCAGGTTGGTATGGTATATTTGTATGGTTATTCGGAAATTCGGAATCGGTTTCGAACCCCGATTAATTCTGTGATTATTTTATATTTTTTTAAATCTACTAGAGCTACGAGCAAAGCTCGGTTACCTAGGTACTGTAATTAAAATGAAATATAAAGTATTAATACATTATTTACAACTAATAACTTAAATCTCTTTCACTGTACCATTGTGACAATAGACAATCATGGGAACTACCAATCACCATTCTCCTTGGAGAAAGTAGTGGGAACCTACTACTGACCTATGGTGACCTGGTATATGGAACAGGCCGAGTATGGTAGGAGTTAGAAGGAGAGTGAGCTAATAAAAGAGAGAGAGAGTGATAAAAGAGAAGCGGTGGAGAAGAAAGGGAACTGACCAGTCCAAAAAACACGACGTGGCAGAAGTGAAACTTCATTCATCATTTAAAATCCAAAAATATTCTCATCGTGACCGTCTCACTCTCATCTCACTCTACCTAAAGCACAAAACTTAAAAAAAGAATAGAAAAATTAAAATTTGTACACCATTTGTCTATTGACCGGAACTTTAGAATGTTACGTGGTTATGTAAGAAGTATAAGTAGATTACTACAGATGGCGTTATATCCAAAAACGACATAACGCCAGGGATTGAAAATCAAGGGGTTGAACACGGATTAATCCTACGGAAATACCTATACTTATTTCATAAATATCGAAAAGTTCTATAGTTAAATTAAATAAAAAAGCAGCTACTATTCCATTATTAAATTACGCTGCGCTTCGAAAAATCGGTTGAATTAATATTTTATATATAAAGCTCTGAAACCTTTTTATATAATAAAGTACCTTTTTTATAGCCCCAAAGGATGGCGTAAGGACCTCAGCCTATAAAGTCTGATTGTGGCGAATCTAGGTTCAGCGGTCGATGAACTCATTTTATTAAAAATATATGAATCAGTATTTCGATACTTGAATATGTGTACATAACCTTTAGCCAAGTTGCCATCGCTAATAACGATGACGAAAACGAAAACGATGTGGGAAAACAATTGTTTTTAAGCACAAAATTAAAACCTACTTTCAAAGTAAAAATGCTCAAAAAAGTATGAAATAAAACTTATTTTCTAAATAATTTCCCTTTAAATTCGGCTAAAATTTGAACTATTTCTCTACTCAATCTTCATAATTTTGAAGTTGGTGCCAGCCTACAATTTCCTACAATATTTTATAGGATCCAAATTATCGGTGTACAAAACTCTGATGAGTAGTTACTTGTGTTACTTGTAGTTACTACCTAAGTCATGATAATAATATGTTGGTGTTTCGTGTGAAGATGGTGGTGATGATGATGATGATGATTACTGTAAGTGGCATGATGGAATATGCTTGCAGTTCTTTAAACAACGCCGGAATCCCCAAACATGAATCTATAAGGAGTCAGGAGTTCTGTTCAGTACTTTTGGATCCAGGGTATACTTTGGTGCAATCTTACTTTTTGGTAGCATATGGTTAGACTACTTCAGAAAAAGTCGAAATCACCATATGTGTCCATATAAATTCCGAGGAGTTCCTTTAGTGAAAATGGGACCAACTTGGGATTACTTATACCCTTTACATCAAAAAAAGAATTTTGAAAATCGGTCCACAGACGGCGGAATTGTCGTTGAACATACAAAAAATATATATACAGCCGAATGCATAACCGCCTCCTTTTTTTTGGAAGTCGATCAAAAATGTATGGGATCCAACATATTAAGCATTGCAAAGTGACATTAACTTCTATATGTCATTTAGCGATGCGTATGTCAGATGACAGATCCCATACATTTTTATTTTCGAACTTTGTCGTAGTAATTCTAATTAGTGATAGATTTAATCCATGTGTAAACAAACATATTAAATGAGGGTGTTTGATATTTTTTCTGCCGCAGACCCAAGGCACATAAAGTGTCATCTGGTGACGTAAGTGGTATCAAAAACGATCAATAAGAATTTTCGATTCTTTCTCTGGCACCAAACGGCGCTTGGTAGCCCGACGGTCCTTGTCCTGTCAAAAAGCTGTCAGATGTCACGAATTTAAGAACCCAAAAAGAAAAAAATATCAAACAGTACACGCAAAAAGAAATCTCGCCGGAACCGTACATTTTGCTGTGATTAAAAGTAGCATATGTGTTAATCCAGAACCTAAACTACTACACAATTTTATCCAAATCCGGTCAGTAGTCATTGCGTGAAAGAGTAACAAACAAACAAACATTCATTCATCTATTCATACAAACTTTCGCGTTTATAATGTTAATAACGATGTGTACTTATTATCTTTTTGTTAAAAAAAACATTAAATTTGATTAGAACAGGGTGAAATTATTTCAAAGCATATCAACGAGTCTTTTGTCGCTGTTAATATTAGGTCTTTACCTATGAAATTGCCGTTTTGTATGAAAAAATTTAAACGAATATATTTCATGTATTTTTATTTGTATTAATTGAAGTAATCACCCATGCAATCAATGCATCTTTGCCAACGCAGTGGCAGTTTATTGATGTCCTTCTTAAAGAAATCAGCTGGACGGGAGGCAACAAATTCTTCAAAAGCATTTTGTACTGCCTCTCGGGTATTGAATTTTTTTCCCGCCAAGAAGTTATCCAAATTCTGGAAAAAGTAGTAGTCTGTAGGCGCAAGGTCTGGTGAGTAGGGCGGATGACGGAGAGCTTCCAACCCCAGTTCTTGCAACTTGGAGACCGTCTGCTGTGCAGTATGAGGTCGCGCGTTGTCGTGTAGGAGCAGCGGAGACGAGCGATTGACCAATGCTGGTTGGAGATGTGGCAGCTTCTCCATCATTGTGTTCAGCTATTCACAGTACACATCTGCAGTAATGCTCACCCCGTTTGGTAAGAAGCTGTGATGAATTATGCCGGCGCTAGACCACCAAACAGTGACCATCACTTTTCTAGGAGTAAGTTTTCGTTTAGGGCATTGTTTAGATGCTGAACCAGGATCCAACCAACTTGCTGAGCGCTTGCAGTTATCAAATCAAAATGGATTCTCCATTTTTCATCGCAGGTAACAATGCGGTTCAAAATTCCTTCATTTGTGTGTCTGTTGAGCAGTGCAAGGCACGTCTCGACGCGTACTTTCGTGCTGGCGATCATTGAGTTCGTGGGGCACCCATTTGTCAAGCTTTTTTACCTTGCCAATTTGACGCAAATGGACCAATATTGTTTTGACGCGAACGTCGAAAGCTGCTGCTAATTCAGCCGTAGATTGTGTATCATTACCTTCCACAATCGCCTTTAATTCGTCATTTTCGACCAAAGTCTTCGGACGACCGCGAGGTTCATTTTTCAGGTCGAAATTTCCAGAACGGAAGCGAGCAAACCAACCACCACCTGTTGGTGGTGCGTTGGTTTGTAGTGTTAGCTCCGTAAACGTCGTTGATGTTACGTGCCGCTTGTGCCGCGTTGCTGCCACGACGGTACTCATATTCCATAATTACTCGAATTTTTAACGTATCCATGATGACGAAAAAGATTGAAATGCGATGAAAATATAACACTAATCAATAAACAAATGACTACTTTTGGAAAAAGAATTCCATGTTTTTAAAATAAAATTAATTTGAATTTAGAATTCTTAGCCAAACAAAAATTATTTTGATTTGAAATGGCCAGTACTACAGAACGGCAATTTCATAGGTAAAGACCTATTATTATTTTTGAGTGACGTTTCAGTGTTCAGTTCGATAATCTTAACATCGGTAAAAAGTACCTTATTTGACTACTCAACAGTTTTGGTGTGTGACGTCATTTCCTGTATTTTCGAATGATCTGGAGGTTCGGTGTGAGTCATCTATTAGCCGGACTAGGTTAGGTTGTTGTAGGAACTGAGGAGACGACAACTTTTTAAAATATTTAGTTTACAGGTATACTCAGAAACATTGAGGTTTTACCACTTGATAAATGTAAAGAAATATAATATTTTGCGTGTAGTTTAGTAACATACAACTAAAAATTACAAAACATATCAATTTTTTTGCTAAATTCCTCTATTTAATATAAAAACATCTATGGCTAAATTAGTAAGAAATACCTATATCATTAGTTTACTTATATCTGGCAAAACATTAATTATGGTAAGTATGAGCTTTGCGATTGCGATGCGATCATATAAACGTTGACAACGTTTCGATTAGGTACATTGGTTTGAAAGTCCGAACAGAATACCTATATCACATGGGCGACACTCTCTACAAATGACAGCTCGAGCACCGGCGAATGTCAGCCATGTTGACGTAAGCCTAAGGTTGACCACCGGAATAATAATGAACGTCGCTTCAGACAAATCTAAATAAATATGAAATTATATTGTCAATTATGTCAAAGCACGCAACGACCAGCGGCCAGCCCCGTGAACGAAAGTCATGGCTGGAAAAAACTCACGTCTCCGCATTCGCCCAGCCACACACACACACACACAGCCGCGTGCGTGTAGTTTTTTTTTTACTTTAGATTCAAAATAGCGTCTACGGTCTAGTAATTGTTATTAAAGCGAGTCCAATGTTTTGGTATTTTATTGAGTTCGTTTTGGAGCTTTGTAATAAATGTTAGATAGCAAACTTAGATAACATTACATGAAAACATTGTGTAATATTCACAGTTAATTCTGCTGCTTTTAGTAGGTATTACGTATGTTTTACAACATTATAATATTATAATTATTATGTTTATATATATAATTCTACTGTACGTGTGTATGTCACTGAACTCCTCCTAAACGGCTGGACCGATTGGAATGAATTTTATTGTATGCGTTTGGGTGGCGCCCTGGATGGTTTAGATTCACAAATCAGCCCGGCAGGACAATGTCTGTCAGGTCCGCTCGTATTATACATAATTATTATGCTCAAATTTTCCAATATGTTTTCGAATTTTCCTAAAGTTTTCAGTATTATAACACTTATTCCCAGAGACCCACCAGACTACCCTTATATTCTTACTGATAAAACGTATATCATATTGTACATTAAGCGTATGCATGAAACTAGCGGGTAATTAGTGCGGTGAGCCAATACTCAGGTATAGGGGGCCGAAGGTACAAAAAAATCGTACTAACCTTCCTTACAACCTTTGAAATGGTTCTAACGTATGGTTTAGTCGAATAATAACATTGTTTTAAACACTTACGGATTGTGTCGCGGTGCACTTTTCTTTTTCCCGACGTTTCGGCTACTTTACAGCAGCCGTGGTCACGGGAGGACTGAGGTGGCATTTGTCCTAATTGTTAAAGTTGTTCAAACTACCCGAAGATTCTTCAATTATTATTTGTGTTCCGATCCACGCAAAACATACTAACAGTATCTTGAAGCCGCGGTGATTTTAAATTACATTTTATTTTGTTAATTATTGGTTATTTAATTGGTTATAACATATTAATTATCCCAACTAGATGGCAGCACCCAGCCATCTTCTCGGTTAAAATTAGGGTACTTTTTTAATTTCTATAGCCTCGCGTATCATTCTTGGGCGATAACGGTGTTCCTTTGCCATGTGTGACATGATGAAGCTCGGCATTCAAATGCTTGATCACAGAATGATCACAGATTCCTCGTGCAATAATAACAATTAAATATTATAAGCTGAAATTTACACCAATTACTTATTTTATGTTGTAGTTTTCATAAAAATGGAAAATCATCGATGTAAAAACAAAAATCATTAAACCTATACCCCCTTACTAATAAAAAGATTTACACAACGGATAACATAAACAACGTTGCTGTATTTGTCTGATGCGTTGGAAAAGTCTTGATATCACCGAACCGCAAATGTCAAAATGGTCCCAAAAACCCAAAAGTGGAGGCCATTTAAGTGGAGACAGTTTTTGCCTTGACATGCCTCGTCTATAATATAAATGGCAAAGCTGATTGACTGATGTATCAACACACAGGCCAAACCCTTAAGGCTAGAAATTTGATTTTGCACACGTATTTCTCATATGACGTAGGCATCCACTAGGGAAGGATTTTTCAGAATTCAATCCCCAAGGGGGTAAAATATATAAAAGCTTGCATGAAACTTTTTATTATTTGGACATATTTGCATGATATTACGTATGGATTGAGTAGGGAAAAAATAATGAATTACGTATTTTCTAAAATTCAGCCCCCAGGTGGTTAAAATAGGTAATGAAAGTTTAAAACCTAATTTCACACGGGCGAAGCCGCTGGCAATTAATGCTAGTATATAATACGTCTATGCAGCCAGCTCAAGTCATTTTCAAGATTCATTTACATTATAATATTTTTATAAGAATTTATTTATTAAACCAAGGTTGTCTGCTGCAAGCAATTACAAGCACGCAATATAACAGTCTAGCCAACTACTAAAGCAAGAAACATTTTTAAACTAATTAACTACGAAAAGAACGTGTAACTGTTCACGAAGAAGTAATGGATAGCCGACGAAGAATGGAGTAATATTAAAGTGTTTGCCAACCTCCAGCAGGCTAGGGTCTGGCAGACGTGAGCTGAACCTGGGTTAATTGCAAACTTTTAACTCTGCAACTCTATACGCCCTTCAAAGTCAATTTGACAAACCAAAATTTGACGAAAATTTTGTGGTTTTTGCTTGAAAGAGTACAAAACATTTATTACACATTTTATTTAACACGTTAGTGCTAATTAATTAATAATCAAGTAGTTTCTCTTAGGCTGGGGCTATATAATTCGGAATCCGGCGGACCCGGTAAAATTCAGACCACTGAATAGAACTCTGCGCTTATATAACAGAGTTGAAAATCGAAGTGTCGAGTGTCTTATATGACATTGACATTTGACTCGACACTCGTGTGTAAGATTTTCAGCTCTATTGTATTAGCGCAGCGTTCTATTTTCAATGCTCTGAATTTCCCCGGCCCAACGGATTCCGGATCATATACTATTTTCTCTTATCGCCCTTAGGATGGACCACTTTGGCCCAGTCTGTACCGGTTTATCCGATCGCATAGAGGACGAGCTAGTTTGACCTAGGCAAAACTCAACAAGGCAAAAAGTTTGGTCTGAAATCTGGTCTGGCCGGTTCACATATATAACTAGAAGACTTAATTGTAGTCATAGAACATAGTCATAGAATTTGTGCGGACTAGTCTCAGTAATAGCTAAATCGTTTTGAATGAAATTTAGCTCATAATTGGTGGATTTTTTGGACGGTTTCCTATACAGAATCCTACAGGGGGTCTTACAGGCAGTTCTACAGGACACACGGTACCTGTGGGATAGACAGTTTTATGTCAACAAATTTGCGGACAACCTTTAGTTTCTTATGTTGGTAGCTTGCACTAACAAACATTCATATTAAACAAACATTCATTTAATATGAAATTTGACATTAAAATTGGTATTTAGAGCATCCGTTGCTAGTTTTTAATAGATTTTTTAATGATTTACGGCTTCCTCCAGTCATAGATAATACATTATTTACTGGTTCATCGGTTACGTAATCTATTTCGTTATTAGCTGTATCATTTCTGTCATCATCATCAGTACAAGATATACTAACGTACCTCTAACGTCATGACGTCTAATTTAATGTTACTAAAGATTAGTAAAATAGGTCAAACAAAATTACAGAACTAGACTTAACTCACTTACGGCCGAATTCTGAAATGATATTTAAATTAAGTGACGCTCAAGTCACATGCTGTCCTCGTCATTTCGGCTAGCAGAGACAGCGACAGCCTGCGAATAGGAGGGCTCCTAATTTTGATTACCGTTATAGTATTCGGCCACTATTCTGTAAGAATGATTCAACTGTCATGTGACGAAGCTTCAAATGATTGAGAGAGAAGCTGGCTAGCATGACGGACGAAAGCCGTCTGACATCGAAAATATACCCTAAACCCACGAGAGATTTTTTGGGGTCACGACAGAAAATGTTAAAGTGCAGTTTTTCCTATCGCAACTACAAAAAAACGCTCGTGGGAACGTCGCCTAAGGGTCAGTTCACCTACATTCAGCCAATTCAAGCCATCTTTCACTCAACGCAGGATTTTTAAGATAGTGATTCAAAATTGAACTTTATTCACTAACCTGAAATATACATGTTTAATTGCAAGAGATCCGCCGCGCGGCAGCTCGAAATTCAAACTATTGCAATGAAACTATCTTCTGGTGTAGTAAAAAAAAGATTAATTTTGAATCGCTATCTTAAAAGTGCTGCGTCGAGTCACGTCTCGGTGTGAATTGGCTTGAATTGGCTGAATGGAGGTAATGGGACCTGTTGATGACTGAGATACTTCATATTATCATTTATGAATGGCAACATCGGAAAAAAATACATCGGTTCACTATCTAAATATATTATAAAACGTGATTTCATTAGTCTTGTGTTTGCCAATTTTCTCTTTGTATGTTTGATAGGAACATTATTAATAATACGAATTCGCTGAACTAAATAGTCTAGGCATAACCGTCGTTTATTTATATTATTCAATTAGCATTAAAATCTTATACTTTAAACGAGATAATCTTGTATATATATAATCGGTATCTCGGCAACGGCTACAAGTATTACCATGAAATTTAGTATGCAGGGAGTTTTGGGGGAGAAAAATCGATCTAGCTAGGTCTTATTCCATATAAAATGCGCATTTTTAAGCAATATATGTTTATGTCTTTCATCGTGCAATATATATCAATATTTTCGACTCTCTTACGTCAGTCTGATTGGCATTTATTATAAGTTCTTGTCAATATTATGTTGACACTACAGTATGTATGTATATACTATGTATGTATGTATACAGTATGTATGTATATACTGACAGTAATAAATACTGGTCAATCACAAGACCTCGGTACTAGCTCGCTAAAACTAATGAACATAAGTCAACAATCAACATCTCAAAAAGGTCTTCTATACTAATGTAAGTATTATAAAGAAGAAATATTTTATTGTTTGTTTGCATTGAATAGGCTCCGAAACTACTGGACCGATTTTGATGAACTTTGACACAGGTATAGAGTAGACCACAGGGAAGGACATAAACTACTTTTTAATGCGGCAAATTGTATGTTTCACGCGGGATTTCCTTTTCTGCGCACGTAGACGGAACATCGTAGTTTCTCAATACACTTCCAGTCTAATCCCGCAGTGTTGCCATTATGACATCACAATTTTTATTCCAGTGAACTTGCAGCTGAAGTGTTGCCAACATTATGATAACAAATAGTTTAAATCCAGTCTTTTATTACACATTTTATGAGCCTTAGACAAGACAAATATTAATTGTATTCGTAAAATGTAGAAAAAATTAATTAAACAATTTTTTTTCTATTTTTTATTATCCAACAGACATTTTTGTTCGATCTTAATAGCAAAATATATACAACCACATAAAACTGTAAGTAGTTCTAACTAGCTGTACTCTGATGCGTCGCTACCAAAGTTTTAATATTTAAAATATCATGATCCCTGTCTCTTGATGAAAAGTTTGGGAGCACATTAAATTAATTGAATTGAAACTCAAAATATACAGTTAATAAAAAATTAACATCTCGAAGGGCTTGGTTCAAAATTCATACTAAAAACCCCAGAATCGACATCAATGAAATAGTTGCCAATGGGTTCACTTTAAATCATATTTGATGTGACCAAACGGGTAATCATAAAAAACGCCGGGTATAGAAGTAATGAGCAAGAATAAAATCTAAAATCATAGTTGGTAGAGATGTAGGAGTAGATACAATTGTCGGTATATGCTGTAAGAGTATGTAGTGTAGTTGCTGTTGTAGGTGGGTAGGTGTAGGTACAGATTAGAGTTGTAACGGAGCTTCGTTTCCACCCCCACAATTGCGGAACTTCCGCAAGAAATCCTACCCCCGTAAATTGAAATTGTAGGCATATATATGAACGAGTAAATATTATATTATAATATTATTAATGTTCAAATATTTAATTTTACCATCCTTCTTCTGTACAAATAAATGAGTAGGGACCACCAATCCACACATCCTAAAACATAATTATTTTGGTTACTTTGAAAAGGTCCTAACGCCCTTGGAGGTCAAAGGTCAATGTTTACTCACCTCTGAAGCCCACTGGACGTGCCTAGTGTCAGCCAAAACGCTCCTCTCCATCACACTAGCACCATTTCACTCGCACAAACACAAAAACTTCGAAATTATCGTTCGATAAAAATAATTGCTTAGCAAAAGTAGTTCGATTAAAAAAAAGAGAACAAAATGGCGCGACTACGCTCTCCGCTGTCTGACTCTACACAGGTAAACGTGATGTTATGCAAAACATTTCTTCACTGATGACTATCAGCTGATAGAAGAAATGTCTACGGTCCGGCGGGCTAGTGTGTCGAGCGAGAGAGGTATCTCGCGTCCCTCTCACACGTAGGGGACTAGATAACTGCGATTTGCATCCGATAGACTGATAAGTTCCTTTTTTGCATAGATTAACGAGGAGAAAACGTCTGCATCAACGCAACCAATCATTTAGTTCGACTTTTCTGCTTCTAGATCTTTCTTGAACACTATATTTTCTAAATATTCTTCATGTAGTCCATTCAGCGTCAAATAGAGATGATGCTGTAAATTGTGGTAATGGATAAACCAGGTCAGCGTGAGTCATCACCCGTGTAATTAGGAACACTCACTGATAGCACTTGTCGCTGGAAGCAAACACGCGAATACGAATTTTGAATTTGTTTGACAGATAAACTTTTTAATTTTTGCAGATTGACAGATATTTTTTTTTTAAATTATGTTTTAATAGCCGGTGTTTTAAGTGGTTTCTTGCCGCGGGGCGATGGCCGACTAAGGCGAGGGAGTGGTAGGTGGTGGTGGGATCAATACCACGGTGGGGCGCACGCACTGACCGCACGGCCCCTAGTCTATATTTAGGCGGGATAGACGTATATCGTGTTAAAATATTCATAATTGTAAAAAAAATGTATAGTCCAAGACTTGTTGTTGTTTCAGGGAAATCCACTGTTGCAACTTATACTTATATATATACTTTAACATCTATGAAGGTTTATGAATGTACGTGGTAAAGAAGGTTTCAAATTTACTTTGTCTATATTGTTTTGGTTTAAAATTTCAGTCTATTCTAGTTAAAAGCCGGCTAAGTTCGAGTCGGACACACGCATGAAGTGTTCCGTATCTTTAGCCATACAACTATTAGTACTAATATCGAGCAAAAAACATCGAAAAAATTAAGGGTTTTTGTATTGGAGCTCCCTCAAAATATATTTATTTCATTTTAATTTTATTATTTACTTTTAAAGATAAAATACAACTCAATACTCAGTGAATATTTTAAGAGTCTGTTGCCGGTATTAATATCGAGAATTATTTTTAAACAAAAAACTAAACCGACTAACAAAGTAAAAATGCACAAATAAGTATGAAATAAAACTTATTTTCTAAATAATTCCTATATTATTAAATAATTTTTATTATCTATATTCTATTGTAATAGTGACAGAAAAAATGTAGCAGTCAGCATTAAATAAATATACTATAGTGATGATAATGATCACAAATATAATTTTAGCAATAGCAAAATTTCAAGGACATTGATATCGGTGCACAAATCTCTAATGAGTAGTGAGTAGGTACTTATGTCATCATAATAATATGTTGGTGTTTCTTGTGAAGATGGAGGTGATGATGGTAATGATCACTGTAAGTGGTATGATGGCATATACTTTAAACAACGCCAGAATCAATGCACCAAAATCAACGCCCAAACATGCATCTATAAGGACTCAGGATTTCTGTTCGGTACTTTAGGATCGTGGGTATACCTTGGTACAAAAGCTTACTTTTTGGTAGCATATAGTCGAAATCACTATATGTGCCCATATCAATTTCAAAGAGTTCCCTCGATTTATCATGGATCCCCTCTTTGGTGACTAAGGGACAATTTCGAATTATAGCTTTTACAACAGCAAAACAATTTTGCGAATAGGTTCACATACGGCAGAGTAATGACTAATGTTCAAAGATATCTGTGTCGGTGTAAAATACTATGAGAAGTACGATGTATGGTGTGATGATTGTGTTGATGATGATGATTACCATAATTGACATAGTGGCATATGCTTGCAGTTCTGTAAGCAACGCCGAAATCCCTGGAAAAACCAGGAGTTCTGTTCAGTACTTTTGGATCCAGGGTATCATATGCTATGGGTAGCATATGCTTAGACTACTTCAGAAAAAGAAATCACCATATGTGTCCATATAAATTTCTAGAAGTTCTCTCGATTCCTCGTGGATCCCATCATCAGGTCACCACTTTGATGAAAACGGGACCAGAGGGCGGAGTTATCGTTGAACAATTAAACATACAAATATATATATATACAGTCGAATGCCCAAAAAATCACGTTTGTCGAATGGAAGCCCCCATGAGATATTTATTTTTTATATTTTTAGTATTTGTTGTTATAGCGGCAACAGAAATACATCATCTGTGAAAATTTCAACTGTCTAGCTATCTCGGTTCACGATACAGCCTGGGCACGTTTTTTTCCTTTAGGTACGGATCCCTAAAAGCCGAACAACAGTGACAACAATCTCTTTATCTTGATGTTATTGTCTTCAAAACCCCAGGACCCTAGCACAATTCGGCAGGATAAGTCGAAAAAGTGTCAAGAAGTGTGTCGCAAACTTGACCACCACACCAAAGTCTGTGAAAAGTAGCAGACCAGACTTATTTACCATTACAATGGCCTTGACAGTTAGTCAAGGCTATTGAAGTCATATATCAAACGAAATCGATCCGTCTATACAGCAATTAACATTTTATATGGTTTACTTAATGTTGCTCGCGACTTCGTACGCGCAAAAAGAAATACTGTGGAAACCGTACATTTTGCTGAGATAAAAAGTAGCCTATGTGCTAATAAAGAGTCTTAACTACTACCATACCAAATTTTGACAAACTCCTTTTAGTACTTATTGTGTTAAAGAGTTACCGGATATCCACACATCCATACATACAATCTTTTGCGTTTATAATATTAGTAATGATGTAACTTGAAATATTTAAGAATTGCACGTCTTGCTAGCTACAATTGATATAATAAGGATCTAAGCAACCAACATTAAAATAAAAGGGAAAAATAAAATTACCTTCACAATTTTCCAGGGATTGGAAAATGCATTATTAATTTATTACATTAGTAGGTTATCAGAAATGCAATAAAAGGGTCTAAACAAGCTTTTGCCCTCATGATTTATAGGGAAAATTTTAAAATATTTGTGGCAAAAGGAGTCATTATAGCTCCTAATGGGCTCTCTTCTCTACTCCCTGTCTACCCTCTAGTACCCCCACTGAAAATAGAACTTTGCGCTTATACAATAGAGTTGAAAATCGAAGTGTCGATTGTCGAACTGTCATATGTACAGGGTGTCCCAAAATTAGCACGTCACACTGACACTGGAGGTAGATGAACCCATGACGCATTGAACAAACCTAACATGCCCATAGAAAAGTTTCGTGAGTTTTGAGTTATGACCAGTTTTAGTCATTTTTTAAAAATCACCATTTTTTGTAATGTTCGTATCAGAGACTTTTTAAATGCACATTATTTTACTTTTTTTATGTGTACTCCCTCAAGACTAGTGTTACTTATTATGAAACAAACAATACTTAGTCGATAAGTAATGTGAAATAACGACAGTTGATAGTCAATCTCAATTTTATTTTCACATAAAAATAATAGTTTCGACTTTGAGCAGCCACCGTGAAAAAAAATTACTTCAAACATAATGAAAAAATACCTTTAAAAACTTCCCTATACCATGCTGATTCCAAAATGGTGTAACACTTGCATTTTGATTCTTTACACAATACGTGAGAGTGGGAATAAAGCTGTTGAGGCGAAGATGACGTCATACACATTTTACCTGCCATTTGCCTGGGCGGCCCAACACGGGTTCTGAATAACAAAAGAACCGCTGTAAAACAAGTTTTAAACACAAAGAGACGGCGATAGCAGATACTTGACCAAGTGACCAGCCAGCCAGACCAGCCCCAGCCAGTCAAGCCAGTTCGTTACCTTGCGTTTCGTGCTACCGACGTGTTCTCTGCGCCTCTGCATTTTGTTTTGTGATTTTCAACGTGTTTTTGGCTTTTCTACTGGACTCTCTTTTGCTTGTGAATTTGGACTATTGTAAAGTGTAAACGACGACTCAGCGATCAATCGGACTCTGATTTTCTTGGGAATTTTGTGAAACGGGCACGATGGCGAATCCCAACGTCTCTTACTCTCATAGCGAGTACGCAGACATGCATCTAATTTATGGTAAAACCAGGCAAGTTTCGACTCGCGGGAACGTAACTTACAATGCGAGGTTGGCTGCACGATAGTATGCGGAACGGTATCCTAATCGTACGCCGACAAACTACGAAATTATTTTGCGCGTTGTTAATGCATATCGCGAGGGTCGAGTACCAGGAACGAGTGGCCCAGGCGCTGGAAGACCCCGCACTGTAGATGATGATGTTTTTTTGGATGAAGACTGCCAGGAGCCAGGTACTTCAGTGCGGATCATTGAACGGCGCACTGGGATCCCAAAATCGTCGGCACATCGAATTTTAAAGCGGCACAGATACAATCTACCACATAACACGTGTCCAAACGCTTCTAACAAGTGACTACCAACGGCGCGTTGTATTTTGTCGCCAAATGATTGCTAAATGGAGAGAAAATCCAAATATTTTTAATGATGTCTTGTGGAGCGACGAATCTGCATGTAAACGAGATGGATACCTTAATCTCCATAATCTTCATAGCTGGCGTCTAACCAACCTTCATAAAAAAAGAGAAGTTCGCTCTCAATATCAATTTAAAATTAACTTTTGGACAGGAATATTAAATGGCCAGATAGTAGGACCATTCGAGTTACCAGCTGTCCTGAATGGAGAAAATTACTTAATTTTTTTGGAGAATGATTTTCCAGTATTACTAGAGGGCTTCCCTGAGGAATTGAGGGAAAGGATGTGGCTCCAAACGATGGCTGCCCAGCACACTACGCCCGCGCCGTACGAGAGCACCTCGATATTGCATACCCTAACCGGTGGATAGGGCGACTGGGACCGATCTTGTGGCCGCCACGTTCCCCTGATTTAAATCCTTTGGATTTTTTCTACTGGGGATGTTTAAAAGATAAAGTCTACGCAAAACCGATTACATCTGAGGCTGAATTAAGGCAAAGGGTATTTGAAGCAGCCCGTGAAATATCGACCATAAGCTTAATAAGAAGACTCAACCGAAATTTTACACTTGTTTTTTTTACGAAGGTGTCACTTGTGCATAAGAATGGGAGGAAGACAATTTGAACACTTGTTGTAAACAAAATAAATGCAAAATTCAAAGTTTCGAAGTGAGATTAAAAACTTCATTCCAGCGAGCGAGGTGCAGAGATATTGTGTTATTCACACTAAACTGTTGTCTGCTCTGGCACTATTCAAATACTGTCCACGTCCACAACAGATGATAGCATTTCGGTGTTAACAACGTATTATTTTTTATCTCTTTCAGTCCCAATTACTAAGCCAGGTAAAAAAAAGACACCCTACTAGACCAATTCTCTACCTACTTGATCGTGGCAACTGCAGGACTTACTGGTTTATTTTTATTAATTCCACTTACGTAGGGCATTGTGTTACAACAAGTGTTACACCATTTTGGAATCGGCATGGTATAGGGAAGTTTTTAAAGGTATTTGTTCATTATGTTTGAAGTAATTTTTTTTCACGGTGGCTGCTCAAAGTCGAAAATATTATTTTTATGTGAGAATAAAATTGAGATTGACTATCAACTGTCGTTATTTCACATTACTTATCGACTAAGTATTGTTTGTTTCATAATAAGTAACTAGTTTTGAGGGAAAAAAGTTAAATAAAGTGCATTTAAAAAAGTTTCTGATACGAACATTACAAAAAAATTGTGATTTTTAAAAAATGACTAAAACTGATCATAACTCAAAACCCACGAAACTTTTCTATGGGCATGTTAGGTTTGTTCAATGCGTCTTGGGTTCATCTACCTCCGGTGTCAGTGTGACGTGCTAATTTTGGGACACTCTGTATATATACATGACATTGACATTTGACTCGACACTTGTGTGTTCGATTTTCAGATCTATTGTAGGTATTAGCGCAGCGCAGCGCAGCGCCATTTTCAATGCTCTGAATTTTCTCCAGCCTAAGGCGCGCGCCGCGCTGGCTGGCGTACGTCTATAGTTTAATTTATTCCTACCTAGTTTACACAGCAATTCCGCGAATGCACACTTGATTAGTTATTAGCGTGAATTTGCCTTAGGCTACGATCCGACGAGCGTTTTTATGTGGTCGCGACAGTCGCGTGAGTACGAGTGCTTATGGCTGTTACTTGAAAGTGAATACAGTGATAGTATTTCTCAATACTCAGTTTCTACGCCAATTCTATGGTAGTAGGACGCATCGAGGCATACCACGATGCGTCACAGTTCTCAGTCAGCGTAATTATTTTAGCCTTTCTACTGTTGATAGTAAGTGGTATAATTTCATTCACCCCTACCAAGTTTACACAGACTTCCGCGAATTCACACTTGACCAGCTATTGCGTCTTAAAAATACCATGGAAGTAGCGCTAAGTTTATAGGTCTACATGTCTATGGTATATTCAGTCCTAATTTATCGTAATTGATTATTTTAACTCGTAAGTCTTAACTATCATGTTCAATAATTCAACTTTTTCCCGTGTAGTTTACACACAGTTCCGCGCATTCACATAACTAGATTGAGAGTAAATACCATGAGAGTATTGTTTAGTCTATACCGCAGATTAAATAAAGAGGAACAGATAAACAGCTACATAATTAGCTTTCTATTTGATTGCAGTACTACAAGCATACGGTATTTTTGGTTAGCCTGATAATGGAATGTCAAATAAATATAATGATAACTGTAATGATAGAAAAAATACAGGTTATATAAATATAAATTCTGTGGGATTTTTTTGGGGATTTTCAATAATTTAATTAATGGATATAATGGACATGTACTCACCATAGTTACAACACTAAACATGCAACTATTGTAATTATAAATGCGAAAGTTTGTGAGGATGGATGGATAGATATCCATGGATATTTGTGATTCTGTCACGCAAAAACTACTGAACGTACTTTAATGAAATTTGGTATAGTAGAAGTTACCGCTTCGGATTAACATTCTTTTTTTTTCATTTCGGAAAAATGCACGGATCCCGCACAATATACGGTCCATGACAGCACATGATTTACTGCTTATGTGAAGACGTTTAAGCTGAAAAATAAATTTTTCCTACTCGAAAAAAATGTTACTTCTTTATAAGGGCGAGTTTGCGTTTAGCGGAGAGTCCATACATGAGATGATATTTTGAGTATGACAAATATTTTTTTGCACTAGCACTGAATCATATGCCCGTATTATCCGTAATTAATTCTCGGAGACGTTACATTTAATACTCGTATATGTACTATACATATATTTAAGGATTGTAATATATTATACACATAAAGACCCAGGAACACAGAAAACCTTTTTGTACCTGCGGCGGGATTCAAACCCGCGACCCCCGGCTTGACCACCAACGCGCTAATCCACTGAGCTACAGAGGCCGTCAATGTGTTGTCTATGGAATGTGAAAGAAAGATTGACAATTGTGTCAAACCAACACCTACTGCTATTAATTAAACACTAGCGGGTCGCCCCAGCTTCGCACGGGTGCAATGTATTACGAGTGCATTATATAACCTTCCGCTTGAATCACTATCCATTGCTGAAAACTGCAATCAATTCTGTTGAGTAGTTTAAGGGTGTTGTGCGCTCGTTGAACTGATAATTGGAGTTCTTTGAAACCTTTTTTCTCAGTCATTGTCGTATTGAAAAATCCCAAAAAAATATATGTTAATCTGCATTATATTTATCCGAGGACTGTCTTTTTATAAATTGAAATTTTTATTTAAATATTGATTTAAAAATATGTTAAGTCCACCCTCTTTTTAAAAGTTTAAACCTTTTTTCTCTTCTTCTATAAGTCACACGAGTGTGAAAATTAGTTCAGTTTTTTAAGTAAGAAAAGACTGAGGGGAAGACCGTTTCGGTTTTTGCAAATTTTGTCTCAAATGTTCATACCGATTTTTTATCCGATTTCAATACTCTCCGGTCGGCGCGATACGCCCTTGTCGCCTACAAAGTTACTATGGGACGTATCGCGCAAGGTCACTGGCGTTATACAGAACCTTAATTAAACTGAACTAAAAATCTAAGCGAACAGAAAAGGAAGAGACTTATTTTATACTATGTAAAAAAACTAAAAAACGTAGTGTGGGTTATTAATCTGAGGTGGTGTGTGTAACTTTATTTTTTAATTTCATTATTAAAAAATATTAGCTCTCTGCACACCTTCCACATAAACTTTAACTGTGCCAAATTGAATACTCTTCCGTTTGCTACGCGTGCTGGTCTAATTTAACCAACTTTTGCATAATACAAGCCGACATAATCAGTTCAAACCTCAACCGAAATAATCTAGGTGAGGAAAACATTGAGAATTTTTGGTCTTTATACTGTTGAACGTAGGTAAAGATCAATTATTATAATAATCTAAGAAACTAATTTAAAATAAGAACCTGTTATGATTTGCAGAAAAATGCAGCATAAATTATGGATTTATTATAACATTTTTACACATTATCATTTATCACTATTGTGCACTATTGTGTAGTGCGCAGACACTTAGGCACTATAAAAATAACCTGCGTAGCTAGCCTGGTTTCAATGAAACCGTCTACCGTCACCGAAATCGGTGTGGGGAGCTATTATTGGAATATATAAATATCTATTAGAAGAATTAGAAGAGAATTAGAATAAAGAAAGATCTATTAGTACTTAACATTCGCAATGTTAATCGCCTACCGGCCTATGCCCATGGTAACGTTTTTGTTTAACTAGCTTTCGCCCGCGGTTCGGCTCGCGTAAATACAGTATCCCACGGGAACACTATATTTTTTCGGGATAATAAGAAGCCTATGTTTAAATCCAGAATCTAAACTGCTAGCATACCAAATTACATCGAAATCCGTTCAGTAGTTTTTGCGTGAAAGAGTAACAAAAATCCATTCCATCCATACATACATCCATATTTCATACATCCTCACAAACTTTCACATTTATAATAGTAGTAGGATTGTTAGGAATTCTCGCTAGGACTTGTGACCGTTTGTATGAAAAACCGAGTTTCTTTCTACGCGAATGAAGTTGCGGGCGACAGCTATTTATTCCGTAAACACAAACGGAAGCGATAGGTGGAATAAAACTTGTGTAGAAATTAGACACCTTCGTAAACTATTAATCACATTGCAATAGTCAAGTGAAAACAATTATAATTTTATGAAAGCGATAATATTATCTTGATTTCTATATCAGTACAGTAAGTGACATGGATTTCGAAATGTATAAACAATACAACGAAGTAATTACTGTAGTATATTATTGTTGTGGACTGTACTCGTATACCAACCACTGAAATATTTTTAACATTATAATTATACGTATTTCTTAAAGTTACAGTCAGTAGGTGGGTACTCGGAAAACTTAGCGTGGCAAATCGTTACTTTGCATCAAAGTATAAACGGTCACAATGATGGACCGTCACAAAGAAAGGTGTTAAAATAATATTATAATATTAATGAATTTACTTATGTAACATTTTGCAGTTAGGGACTATTTTGTCTGGAATCCGTCCTGGGGGCCGGGGAAAATTTAGAGCATTGAAAATATCACTCTGCCCTAATTCAACAGAGCTGAAAAATCGAACACACAAGTGTCGAAACAAATTTCAATGTCATATACGACGGCGCGACAGTTGACACTTCGATTTTCAACTCTATTCTATTAGTGCAGAGTACTATTTTCAGTGCTCTGAATTTTCCCGCTGGATTCCGAATCATATACTCCTAGCCTTAAAAACAAATCAACTGAAATGTTATTGTTCGACCACACATTTGTAGCTCTGAAGTTGATGTAGCCACAATTACTGCGACAGCGAAATATCAAGCTCTATAATAAAGTAAGCTCTAACTAGCTACCATTGCACGAAATTATGGCGACATTCATCTGTGTGGCCTCAGTATTAGAAATCCCGCTATTTCTTTATTTTTAACCGACTTCCAAAAAAAGGAGGTTATACGTTCGGCTGTATACCAACAACTTAAACGTGAGCTGTATTAAATAATGGTTTATCAGGATATTGTTTGGGCTGGTACCATCGACTTCGAAATTATGAAGATTGTGTAGAGAAATTGTTAAAATATTAGCCGAAATTAAATGGGGAATTATTTCGAAAATAAGGTTTATGTCATACTTTTTTGTGTATTTTTACTTTGAAAGTCGGCTTATACATATAAATTTTTTGGGCTGTTTAATTTAGCGTACGTTGCTGTAAGAGATAAAGTCGAAACTGTATATATCTAATGTCGATTATCTTGTTAGTTGTGTAACATTCAAACACGATTCAAATTTAATGTCCAGGGTCTACGCGATTGTTTTGTTAAATACATATAAACTATTTTATTGATTTTCACTTTACTACTTCAGGTTGTCTCGAATTGGCGAAACATTTTGTGAATAAATAAAATTGTAAGATATTTTGGACTTAACTGTACTTGTTAAGTGTTAAGATTGCATGAACGCTGACGTAATGGCGACGTGGTTGTATGTCAAATTCGCCAAGGTTAAGCGCGGCACCGTGACCATTGTGGGGTAAGCACGAACAATTGACAATAACGTATTCGTAACGTTAACGATTGAAATTTGTATTTTAATATATTTTCATACAATTTTCATTCGATAACGTTACGTTTACGCCACCGTCAAATGTTCCTACTAGGCCCCCAGCTTGCAGGTCGTAGGTATTTTTTCGCGGGATATTGCTGGATATAATATCAATTAAATTGTATGCTATGGACTCCCGCCTGTATTTCCATTTTCCACCGAAGGTAATGCCTGATTCTATTAACTAAACTTCCGTTTGCTGACGTTTTCTTATACGTCAGTATTATATTGCTCATAAAATGCTGGTAAAAATTACTATTACTAATATAAAATTACTAATATAAAACATTATATATTACATAAGGGTGTGGGCTGACATACCTTATGTTCGCTGCGGTATCGCGCACACAAAAAATTGGTTTTATTAATTTAAATTGATGAAACTATAAAATAAGTGGAGAAAGCAAGTGGGAACTTTATTCACAAAGATGAATGAATAATGTAGGAACATTTTAAGCTGTTCAACAGCTTTAAATGTTCCTACATTATTATGCTATCACAGAATTTTTGTTTCGTTATTGCTAGCTTATATAAAATAAATTCATTGAAATACAATAGAAGTTATTTAATTTTTAAACAATGAATCGAGTCTTACTTTTCAAAGTAGCGTCTGTCTACTTTGTAGCTATGAAAATTAATATTTAAAACAGTATAATAGAAACTTTATTGTTACTACACAATAGGAGAAATGGGAACATAAATATAACTTGAAGTTAAACTTACAACTGTAATATTAAACTACAGCTGCGTGTGTTTTAATGCATTTCAAGTATGTATAAGAATTTGTTTTAAAACGAGGAAGATGAAAGATGAGGTAAAAAAAGTTTATAGTGAAACCTTATTGTAGTTGGTTTATAAATAGGCTTGTTATATTACAGTAAAAAGTTACATAATAATTTGTAAGAACAAAATTACTTAAGCTTAATATTCTCGCAATATGTTAAACACAGAGCATATTAAATAATATGTTCTGTAGTAAATCAAATTCGCAGCGTAACGTCGGTGTGCTGTAACCCTATTAGATTTGACTGTGGTCGTTATACAGATATACGACCGTTTGTCTAATTTGACTATGAAATAGCTTGGAGATAGTAAGGTAATCTGAAGTTATGTAGTAAACTGATATACAGGCAACATATTAACGAGAAACGCTATTACTTGTCGCTTTAATAGAAGACAATTATAATATTACAGATATGACCAGCTTCATACAGATGTAGGGATAATAATTAAAGGATAAATAAACTTTAAACACATCGCTAAATCGATGACAACTGGTGTCAAGACTGTCAACAGTTATAGGCTAGCGTAATTGACTAGTAGCTAAATATTCTTCAAGTTGAGACCCCAGTCAACATAGACATTGCAAAGTGCGGTCGCGGAGCACGTAGAATTACGTACATTAAATCATCTCTACTTGTCTCTTTCACTCGCGCACGAATATATCGCGATACGCTCCTATATATTCGTGCTCGAGTGAAAGAGACAAGCAGCGATAAGTCAATGTACGAAATTTTACATGGTCCGCGACCGCACTTGTAAGATTAGCTGTAGTCGGTAATGCAAACCCAAAATGGCTATAGCCTATAAGTCTTTATAAAGCAATTACTTATATAAAGAGAATATCCCCGGATATTCTCTTTATACTGAACACATTTTGATTAAACTTTCGCCATTATTGTGCCAAATAGTCGTTTGTATAATAAGTACGGGATCCCCGAGAGGCGGTTATGTTTTACTTATTAACAAAATATACGGTTTATCTTCTTTTCATTACAAAAATATTTATCTCTACATAGTATGAAATGTAGTCGCTTCCGCCGTCTGTTTGCTTGTTGTTCGCTTAGATCTTTTGAACTACTCAACGGATTTTAATGCAGTTTTCAGTAATATACTAGTGGTTCAAGAGGAAGGTTTATATGTGACATAAAACATTGCACACTGTTGTGAACTGCGATGTCTTGGTTTTTACAGATCCTTCTTACGCTTGAGTGGTGATAATATTAATCCTCCTTTATTAGTACATATGAGAGAGATGCTTGCCACAGATACGTCTACAATATATATAGCCTTTGGCTAACTAAAATAAACTAACTAGATAGGCTGTGCTTGTGACATCTGTCAATATGACATTGATAGTTCTACTTCTTATTACTGTTATATTATGCAACACACACAAGCTGGGGAGGGTCGCTAGTGTAAAAATATAATTGCAAAACATTTAATGCCCAGTTTCACAATCTTCAAATAAGTGTCTGATGGCTTATTCGGAAGTTTTATCGCTGCTAACTTTATATCGAGCGACAGAGACAAAACATGCAAATAAGCTATAAAATTGTGAAACAGTCTAATGTTTATTTTTCTGGTAAATGATTACGTATTGTCTATAGTATATTTTTAAAGACACTGAAAGTGTTTTCGCTTTGTAATTTAAGGTTAGTGCTATGAACTGTCGTCACGTATCCCTAATAGGCAGATAATGTATAGTCAAAGATAACTACGTATGTTACGAGTAATATTAGTTTAAAATTTAAATTATCAAGGACCTAACTACTTACTTAAATAATGAAATCCTAACAAACTAAGTGCTCTTTTTGTATGGATCTTGCCGGGCGGCACTTTAATACGTTGGCACTTGGCAACTAACCCCTAAAGAAAAACTTTGCACCAAAATATTTTATGGAAAATTCCAAATGGAATTTGTATGGCGCGTGATTAAATTTTCGCGACGCTTTTCATGGAAACCCCACAGTTCAAGGCAAAGGTGAACGCCCGCAGCCAATGGCGGGTCTGATATATGCCGTGATATTAAAAATGGACCAATCGCGTCAAAGCAGTAACCACGGTATTTAAGATTTCGAGACTTTATGTTTTTCATGTATGCTTGAAAGGAGAAATCTGAAACTATAAGGAATAATGAAAATGAGCCCCGAGTCCGATATTGATTTAAATTTAGAGAAGAACCTTGGCACTAATCTCATCTCATTTAATTAAAGTCACTGTCTCTAATTGAGAGCTTACTCTTGTCAAAATAAGTGGCCGAAATAATTAAATATAATCAATTTGTATAAGCCTATAATTATATAATCTATTCGCATTGAGAAGACAGTGAAATGTTCACTTAACCAATTAAAGAATGCCATTTTGACATATGTACGTATTATAATTGACATCTTTATGCCTTCTTAAGGCGAATAGATTAAAGTTATTTAGATATTTACTTTTATTAAAAATGCAGTAATTATTTCGATCACCATTTGGTTTGAGCTTTGTAAAATTGTTGTTGTTTTGTAAGATTTCTTTCTTAATATTATGCTAGTAGCTTTAACCCGCGGCTGCGCCCGCGTGCAATTTTTCGGGATAAAAAGCCTATGTGTTAATTCAGAGCGTACACTACTACCATACCAAATTTCATCAAAATCCATTTTGCGTGAAAAAAGTAACAAACCTCCATCCATCAATCCATCCAGCCATCCGCACAAACTTTCACATTTATAATAGTAGTAGGATACCTGTTATATAACTTCTACAATTAATTAATTAATTTTCAAGAGTAGGAGCTAGGACATTATCATAGCGATTTTGGAACCGTCACGTTCCAAGCCGTTTTTTTTCAAAACCGTTAAAAACTATCCAATATTTTCTTGCAGCTATGGTCGCCCTACACGCGTCGCGTTCCCCTGCGGGGCTTGAGGCCTACGCGACGTGCGCATAACTCTACCGAATTGTTATCAGCTCAGACGATATTATGCTGCTATATTTCATAATGTACTTTTTTTTTAAGCTTTGTCTGTGACTCCGTTCGCGTTACTCCATATACAGGTTGTCCCGTAAATCGACGTCAAGCCGTAAACCCGTGACAGGCCAAGTTACAATAGTTATCAGAAAAATTAAAAAAAAAATCCAAGTAATGTGTCTAAAAAAAAAAAAAGCTTTTAAAAAAAATCGAATTATCGACATCTTGTGGTGGTTTTTTAGTTCCCGGCACTACAAAATTCTACTTTTTTTTGTATTTTTTTTTTATGTAATCCTGAATAATGCTTTAGTAAACTGGTGCCTAAGATTTAAATCAAACGACTCCGACTTGAAAGGAAATGAGGCTTTTTGCCCAAAACAATGATTCGAATTTAATAGTTTGCTCGACTTTTAACTGACTGTACCGGAAAAAAAATGTACTACGCTTGTTTGGCAAGTAATTTTAAAAGTTGGCGCAGTTAATAAGGATTCTAAAATGGTATGACACTTGCTAGATTGTTTCTTAAATTTTGGACAATATTGATTTTTATAAAGGAAGTCAGTTTTCGACAATTTTTTCTTACTTACTTAAAAGGATAGTGGGAAGTACCCAGGACTTTCTTCTAAGTGATATTCTGATTTGGATGAGACGGAGAGAAACAGGCACTAAAGCATTATTCAGGATTACATACAAAAAAAAAATAACAAAGAAAGTAGAAATTTGTAGTGCTGGGAACTAAAAAACCACCACAATATGTCAATTTTTCGATTTTTTTTAAAAGCTTTGTATTTTTTGAGACACATTACTTGGTTTTTTTTTTAATTTTTCTGATAACTATTGTAACTTGGCCTATCACGGGTTTACGGCTTGACGTCGATTTACGGGACACTCTGTATACTTATATAATAAAGAGGATAGGTTTGTTTGTTTGCATTGAATAGGCTCCGAAACTACTGGACCGATTTTGATGAAATTTGGCACAGATATAGAATAGACCACGGGGAAGGACATAGGCTACTTTTTATTGCGGCAAAATGTACGGTTACCTCGAGATTTACTTTTGCGCGCGCGAAGTCGCGGGCAACATCTTAATTCATAAAAAGCTTCCCCTTGAATCACTGTCTATACATATTATGTACAAACAGCATTGTCAAAAGAGTTAAAATCCATTGCGTAGCTTATCTATACAAGTACTATATTACAGATATATAAAATTGTAGTGTCTGTTTGTACTTTTAAATAAACAGCTTTCCAGTAAATGCATTTGAAAATATACCTATACAATACTTACAATTAAAAAAAATTTTTGTCTGTTCGTCCGTTTGTCTGTCTGTTCCGGGTAATCTCCGAAACGGCTGAATCGACTTACACTGGCAGATATCTGATATTATAAGGAGTAACTTAGGCTACTTTTATTTCTACTTAGGTTCCGTTTAAAAATAGGGTTCCGTCAAAGTCAAAAATCCAGCGTCGGTTTTAGTCTAGATCTTTTATAGCAACCTTACTCTTATTGAGTCAAAGGCCACGGGATATTTATCAGGTTATTTATATATTTCTAGACTAGAAGCCGTAGTACTGAGTAGTAAATTAGATCTTTCGGCGAGTTTGAGCTGTTGATCCTCCATTTTAGTTTACGTGAAATTATTAAATTGGATTATTATAATAATAAGATAACGTAAAGTGTTTAATATACTAGTTGTCCCGACACACGTTACGTCTTAGCTATGAATTGGAATAAATAAATAACTACACCTACATCTTGAACCTACACCTACCTCATTTTATTCCGTTTTTAGTATTTTTTGTTATTTATACGGGTAACCGAAACACACCTTCTGTGAAGATTAACTGTCTAGCTATTACGGTTCACGAGATACAGCCTGATTACAAACGGACGGACGGACAGACAGAGAGAGAAGTCTCAGTGATAGGGTCCCGTTTATACCCTTTGTGTACGGAACCCAAAAAATGAAAAATATTTACAACCTACTCATAATTTCATTTATCTTTTAGTAAATCCCAAACTGCGTTATCTCATTCCCATATTCAGTGTGTCCCGCGTTCAAAATGCAAGTAGTGGGTGGGCTGGCAATCCGCTAAAACCTTCGCGCCCCTGGGATTGTGCTATTGTTCCTTTTAATAATAGAAACACTGAATCACTACTTATCTCTTTTATAACAAAAAAAACTTTTTAATTTTAGCTTTTAGCAAAAGTATTTAAGAAGACAGAATTCATTGACTGGTCCTGGATTTCGAGGTATAAATAATAATGATAATAATAATAAAACATTCATTCGACAAAATAAAACATTACATTACATACCTATTTAGATTTACGCTATAAAACACAATAACATGAAATAAACTAACATAATACAAGAAAAAAACAAAACAGATATTACACAACAAAAAAAAACAGAAATAGGTACACCTACTCATGGAACAGAAAACAAAACAAAATATAACGCATGCCAAGATGCGTGGGGATAGGAAGGCAGGTCGTGTAGTGTGAAATGTCCTGATGCCGAAATGGAGATCACTCACTCTAAACATAAATCTTACGCCACTCCACTTTATGGCAAAGCAATATTTCACGGGGCACGCCGGTTTTCTGTTTGGACACGGTTTTGTGCCGAAGCATGGCGCTCCGACGTATGTACGTTTGTTACTTACAAACTGTATAATTGCTTTGGATAAGACTAGTCTCTTTACCTCCGACGAAAACAGAGGGATGTTACAAGTTTGACGTGTCTGTCTGTGTGTCTGTGCGTGGCATCGTAGCTCCTAAACGGATGAACCGTTTTTGATCTACTTTTTTTGTTTGAAAGCTGATTTGATCGAGTGTTCTTAGCTCATCATCATCAGCTCACTCACTGCTTGACAATTCGGGGGCTAATATTATTTTTATTTTGTTTTTCCATCAGGCGATCAATCTGCTTGTTTGCCCTCTATTCCAGAAAGCTCATTAAACTGTTTTACTAGGCTTTAACAATGTAATGACAAGATGTGACTATTTTTAGTGCCGCTAAAGACGTTTTACAGGTAAAAATGACTAATGAATTGTTAAATCTAGATTCTAAATTGGAAGACCTACAGCTAAAGTCTGTCGTAAAAACGCCATCTTAAGTAGAATAATAGTTATTTATTTGTTCACGTAACAATTTTTTTTGTATGTCAAACATACAACAAAATCAAACAACAAAAAAATTAAAATATTGGACCGCTGTAAGATATTGGATTGAACAGCTGGGTATTTTTGAGGTATAACAAAAATGTATGGAATTTGACATATTATAAGCATCGTCACTAGGCGACAGCGATTGGGTCATTTGAATGTCGCGATAAAAAATTGAGCTTATCAGTGTTTTCTTTAATATAACGATTAAATCTTACTATATTATTATGACAATTTATCAGAATCAGAATCGGAAAAGTTTATTTTAGGAAATTGGTACATATAGGTGTTACATTGTATATAATTAGATCACAATTTCAGCCCCTAGGGCGTGGAAATAATAATATTGATAAGAATAAACAAAAATCATGACGTCACCGAATCCCATCACCATAATAAACTTGTAATTAAATATCATCCCAAACACTCATTCATTATTTTAAATTTTTGAATTTCAATCATTATTATATTAAATTTAAGTTAGGTGCAGCGGGCAAAATTATATAGACATAAGAGTAAACAAAGAACATATCAATCAGTAGGTAAGTATTTGACTTGTCAGCTGCAAATGTCTGAAGATTGTATAAAGAAGAGGTTATAATAACGTGCCTCGTGGCCGTTACAGTCAAGGAATGTAAAATACAATATGCCAAGTCTTAGACTTCAACAAGATAACAATCAAAGGGATAGAGTTTAAGCGGAAAATCATTCACGTCACAGCTTGACATTTACTTTACAATCCCGAGGTGCATAAAACAAAGGTATAGTTTCAATGTTAGTGCTGTAATATAATATTATGATTTTTCTTTTTCAGCACCCCAAGGAAGGAGAATGCTTCTCCAGCATCTGCTGGAGAATACAAATGTCCTATACTCATACTATCAATGGCCGTGTAACTGTCGTAATTTCTGTACAGATTGGGAATTCCTTTTATACATAAAAACAACAATAATTACGAAATAAAATAAAAAGCAATAATTTCAACAGTAATAATTAATAACACAATATCTAATATGTTTTATATTATTTATGCATGTCAGGAATTTTGATTGATTGACAATGTCAGCTTCATTATAATATTATTAACTATTCATTTTCGATTTTGTTCTCAGTCATATCATTATATAATTAATTATTATTATCTATTCATTATATTGTAGTTACATAAAATAATCATTATAGCACATTAAATTTATATTACTGTTTAGCTTATAAATATATTATTTTGAAGATATCGCCAAACAAACATATAGACCACACGTTTATGTATATAGCCCCAGGTGAGGCGAGTCGCCTATTTTAAGACACTTCAAAGCTTAAACATATTGGAATCGCTATTGTCACTCCATTTTCGTTAGTTTTGACAGTTCTGTTTTCGAATAGAGAAGCTGGCAAAACTGTCAATACGTTTGATAATTAATGGGCAACGTAATAATATAGTAATAGAATCAATTAAATTAAGAAGTATATTTGACAGAAAAAATCTTTATACAAGAAAAAGTTAAAGTTAAAGTTAAAAAATTAAATGCGGACCGATTATACTGCAGAAAGCAAATGTCAAAATGTCAAAACTCAACTACTCCAAGTAACCCCAAACTGCCCTTTTGTTCTGTAATTTTCGTATGATTATTGAAAACGTAATTTTTAAATTAAAATGTATAATTACTTTACTTTATTTTAATTAAAATTTGTAATTACATATTTTTAAATTAAATAATATATTTAAATTAAATAAATAATTTAAATTGGTATACCCGTTATTTCAACAGCTGATTTTCAGTAGAAGGAATAAACTTTTGGTGTTGTATTTTACATCAAATTGTAGGCAGTATGTGGGCAGTGTCATCAGAAATACATTTCAATAATTAATTTCAAAACTAAGGATGGACGATGACGTACATTTGTCAGAACAAATCCTCATACAGGAAAAATTTACGCCATATTGTTTTCACCATACCTCAAATGTCAGCCATCTTGATTTCACCATACCTCAAATGTCAAAATGGTCCAAACAACCCTACAAGTGGGGCCATTTAAGTGTAAAGTTAAAATTGTAGGTAAACGGGCTTGATTAAAAACTATTTATGAAATAAGAAAAACGTGTAAGATACAGTTTTTAAGATTTTTTTTCTGGGTAAATAATAAAATAAATTATTTAATAATGTTAAAAAATTATCTTAGGAATAAAATGGGACATTTTCGATGTGTCATCATCACCGACCACCAACATGCCCACTTCGTTAGCAAAAGGAAAAAGTAAAAAGAAAATCAATAATAGTAAAAAATAGTAAAAAAAAACTACTTTCATTTTGCACGCTTAAAAATATTTCTGTTCAAATCTAGTGCTGGATTTAAAAATGATTTTCACAGAAAGTATGAACACTTTAATTTAGAAAGACTTACGCGCGCCATTCGCCCGGGGCTGTTGGAAAATGGGAGATATTCGAATTTCGAGGGAAAATGTTATTGGAACGTTCTAGATTCATCATCATCCACATTTTTCAAGGTCTTAATAAAAATTTGACGATCTCTACTTCTCTACTTACTTCTAAGTTCTTGTTTGTCTTTATTTTACCTCAAGACCTCAAGAGACTGCAGTCAGCAGCAGCAATCATTATTATTATTAGCCTTAATGTAAGTTCACACCTCAAAGATATGCGACGCTACGCGGCGCTGCATTTTTAAAAGCTAGCTAGCTTAGCATCTTAAAAGTGCAGCGCTATGTCGCGTATCGATTCTTTCGGTGTGAATTTACCCTTAGCTTTGTGTAGCTTATGGCTGCCACATTTCAATGCCCTGGACTTACTCTCTAGTTACTCTCCCGACCCCACATGAAAGACCGAAATCTGATGGAGTTTCATTACCTAAAATCTTCTGAAAGCTTCTGAGGTGAGTTTTGTTAGGAAATCGTTATCTACCAATACAGTTCGATTTTTATTTGATATTGTAACTTGTAAACCGTATGCTCCTTCGAGTTTCCACATATTATAACAAACAAGATGTTACCCGCGACTTTGTGCGCGCAATAGGAAATTCCGCGGAAACCGTGCCGCAATAAATTCAGCCTATGTCCTTTTCCGTAGTCTTCTCTATAGATACCTGTGCCAAACATCAAAATCGGTCCAGTGTTTCGGAGCCTAATCAATGCAAACAAACAAATCTTTCCTCTTTATTATATTAGTATAGATATATACAGCAAACTTATTGATAAAGTGCGGTCGCGGAGCACATAGAATTTCGTACGTTGACTCATCGCTACTTAATGTCTCTTTCGCATTTACACCATAGGATAGAAATAAATTCATGCGCGAGTGAAAGAGACAACGCGCTCCACGACCGCCCTTTAGCTAACTTCCCAATTGCGTCACTTATGGACATTGAACAGTTAAGCTTTGGTCGAAGTTTGTGAAAGCTTTTACTCAATAAATCTTATACGGTTAAATTAATAACGGAACATTCTATACACATTTACAGTGTAGTTTATGACCAAATAGTATTAACCCCGTGGTCCAGTGGTTAGAGCTTGGCTCTCGACTCGGAGGTCGTAGGTTCGTTTCCCGCGTTGGAATAACAAAAAATATTGTTTTCAAGTTTGCTTAGGACAATGCAGGCTGATTACCTGATGATGATCAAAGATGATCCATGCGTCGGATGGGCATGTAAAAAGTCGGACCTGCGCCTGATCTCTCATCAGTCGTGTCGGTTATCCGCCCACTAGGTTTCGAGAGTAAAGGAGGAGAGAGTGCTCTTGTGTACTGCGCACACACATGGGCACTATAAAATTACTCCTGCATAACTGGCCTGGTTTCCATGAAACCAGCCGCCATCACCGAAATCGGTGTGGGGAGTTATATATATAGTATTAGCCCATAATTAAAATATAAGTTTACTGCAAATTCTCATCATTATAATCAAAAACATCTTTTCATGAATAACTACATTAAAGTTCAGCAAAGTAAATAGGAAAAACTAAAGAAAAAAGTGTATGTTTGGTTTAATTTTCAGTAAAATTTTTTGACGACTTCTGTGGCTCAGTGGTTAACGCGTCAAGCAATAGGCCGTGGGTTCGAATCCCGCCGAATGGACAAAAAGTTTTTCTGTGTTCCTGGGTCTTGGATGTACATAAAATGAACGCACTTACGTCTTATAGTAAATTAAAAATATTAAATATTAAAGTAATAAATGACGTGTTTCCGTTGTCTCTTACTCGTAAAACTTTATTTATTTATTTATTTAACAATTTATTGTACACACAGAAAATTATGACAATACAGTTAACAAAGTAAGATGACACAAAGGACTGCTTATTTCTAATTAGAACTTGTAGTTTTTCGGATACTTAGTATAGGACCAGATTGATGTGGTGTGGAAGCGTCCATAGATATTTTTTTACCCGACTACGGCGAAACCAAAAGGAAGGGTAACGATTTTGACAGTCTATGACTGTATGTATATATGTAAGAAGGTTTGTATACGTTTGCTTGTTCCATCGTAGCGCCTAAACTACTGATCCGATTATATTGAATGAGGTGTCGATAGATTCGTAACAGTAGCCCGGGTAACATTAGGCCATAGTTTTTAACTTTTGAATATTTGAAATTGATCTATAGTTACATACTCGTAACAAAAGAAAATGTAAACGCTTCCAAAAGTATTAAAGACTGCAGAAAACTGACAGAATGATAATGATGATGGGCGATGGCTATATAATAGTCGCGATAGGTATTTGTGTAAGTACAACAGCGATTTGTATCACTAAGGGTAGTCGTTAAAGGCTCACCCAACAGAATGTTTGTGTGGTAAATTCCAGCGACCTTTCCACAACGGCCGCACTGAAATAGATTCTATCGAAAGTGATTTTCGATTTTAATTAAGTTCAGAACTTGAACATTATTCGCAGGATAAGAATTATTCCCGTTTGTCTTTCGCACGTCTTTTTATGCTGTTTCTGCTGATGGTGAAATAGATAAGTGTGCAAAGAACGTTTGTATGCGCAGCATACAAGTGCACTCTCTCTTCATTTACTCTCATAACCCAGTGGGACGGATAACCGACACGACTGGCGGGAGATCAGGCACATGTCTGAATTTTTACATGCCCATCCGATGCATTGATCATCTTTCTTGTCAGACAATCAGGTGATCAGCCTGCATTGTCCTAACCAAATTTGGACACAAAATGTTTAGTTGATTCAATGCGGGAATCGAACCCACGACCACCGAGTCGAGAGCCAAGATCTAGCCAAAAGACCACGGAGGCTGTTAACTTAAACTAAACAGTAATAACTAGGTGACAACACATGAACATGAAACAATAATAATTATAAGTTGCAGCGTTATATTTGCATGCCACATGAGTTAACGAGAATGTTGTAAAGTAAATAATGTGTTACGGAGGGTGTCTTTCACAATTTTTTTATACGATTGAAAATTGTTATGAAAAATGTCTATTTCTGGACTATCTCTTACAAAATCATTGTATTGCCGGGCCATACGCGTCAATGGGTTGAGTGAAAGAGGTGAGTAAGAGATGTTTTTATAAACTTGTAGAGCGAATGTATTTGTGCGTTTAGTTCTACGAGCGCTCAATTTAATATTACAGTTAACGTTAGAGAGTAAGTCCGGAGAATCGATAGAATAATGTATAATTTCGTATAAGTATAATAAATCGAAATAAATGCGTCGGCTTTCAAGAATGTATTACAAAGTATGTCAGTCGAGGTATTTTAAATTGGGAACGGCCGGGGTTGTGGCGTTAATAAAGAATTTTGAGAAATTTTCTTTGAATGTCTCTATGTCCTAGCTATAATTAGGTGACCCGCCCCGTATGGTCACCGAATATACCCGATAATTCGGTGACCATACGGGGCCCCCGTATTCTAGAATAGTTTTCACCAGAGCTGAATATAAATACAAGGTACTTGTAGGTTTTCTGAAATCTTTAGTTGTTCTCAAAACGAATACTTGTATGTGATTTGCCTTGAAAATAATATGACCATAATGGACCCGAAAAAATAGTTTTTCATCAAAGAGGATGCCTAAGTCTTTTACGCGGCTAAGATTTTGAGCATTAATATTATAGTTCTAGCTATTTTTGTGACGCTTTAGAGTAAACGAAGTAACAGAACTTTACTAACGTTCAATCATATATGATTAGCTTTACACCAGTCAGATATTTTGTCAATATCTTGTTGGTGGATTAGGCAGTCGTCTATATTCGATATAACTTTAAAAACTTTTAAGTCGTTAGCAAACAAAAGGCAACAAACAAGACAGCTTTACAACTAAATCGTTTAAAAATTGATAACAATGACAAAAAACAGTGGTCCTAGATGGGAACCTTGAGGAACTCCCGATGTGACTGCAGTAAGTAGGGAAACAAAGCTCTTAGGAGTGACCAACTAAGTCCTATTTTTGAGGTACGAACAAATCCACCTGTATAAGCTACCATGTATACCACACGATGTCAGTTTGCTACACAGCAGCTGATGGTTGACTTTGTCAAAGGCCTTAGAGAAGTCGGTGTATATTGTGTCTACTTGACCACTAACGGAAAAAGCCTGGCATAGATAATTTTTATACTCTAACAAATTATTAACCGTTGATTTGCCCTTAACAAAACCGTGTTGCTTGTCTGAATGAAGTGGTTTCAAGTGATTATACAAATAACTATATACTAAAGAATATTTTCCCACAACATGATAATATACTTATTGGCTGGTAATTTTCACAATTGCTCTTATCACCAGTTTTATATGTGTTCAAGTAGATCGTAAACAGAAATGCCTAGCCGTTTTCCTTGATTTGAAGAAAGCGTTCGACACCGTCTCTATTCCCATTCTTATCAAAAAACTAGAAAATAAAGGTATACGGGGAAGGCCCCTAGATTTGTTGTCTGACTATCTTCAAGAGCGAAAGCAAAGGATAAAGATTGGTGAGGTCGTTAGTGAGGACGAGGATATTTGCTATGGGGTTCCACAAGGCAGCGTACTTGGTCCAACCCTGTTCCTCGTCTACATTGACGAACTCTGCCGACTCGAACTCAACAACGCCAAAATCTTCTCCTATGCAGATGATACTGCTATTGTTTTCACTGGCAAATCATGGGAAGAAGTTAAACAAAAGGCTGAAGCTGGGATTGGACTAATATCTGAATGGCTCAATAACAATTTTCTTACCCTCAATGTTACTAAAACCAACTTTATGACTTTTACAAAGTACAATAACACACAGCCCCCACTAACTACAGTATAAAAATTCACTCATGCAATCGTAATGCTCCTGTATGCCCCTGTCCTGAAATAACTAAGGTTAAGACAACCAAGTACTTGGGCATAATGATTGATCAGCGATTGTCATGGCATGCACAAATAGAACTGCTGGCGGGTAGAGTAAGGAAACTTATCTGGATATTTAAAGGTTTGAGACATTCCGCTACAAAACCTCTACTAAACCAAATTTATACTTCCTTAGCAGAATCAGTTATAAGCTACTGTATAACCGTTTGGGAGGGAGCCATAAAGAGTACATTAATAGAAGTGGAAAGAGCACAAAGGTCTCTCATTAAAGTAATCTACTCTAAACCATACAGATATCCAACTCACCTGCTTTATACTGAATCAAAATTGCTTACAATCAGAAAATTATATACCTTACACACAGTCCTAAAAGTTCATAAACAATTAAATTATAATAATAGCAAAACAACACAGCGAAGAAATAAAAACATTATCAATAAAGTCATAGTAAGATCCAACCTTGCTGCAAGACAATATGCATCTCAATCCACCCACATTTACAACCTAATTAATAAAAAACAGAATATTTATGGCTTAAGCAAATATAAATTGAAACAGACACTAAATAAATGGCTACTACACTTAAGCTACGACGAAACGGAAGCACTGTTTGATAGGTTATGTTAGGTTTTCCTTATCCAAAACTAAAAAGTTTCAACCCAGAATGATTATTGCTCATTTATTAACATACAAATATACCGAACATCATCACACACAACACAGACACACACGCACACCACCCATACCCACAACACTCACACCTACAACACACACACACACACACAACACACACACACACACACACACCCACCCATATTCACCTACAGACGTACATACGCGCTCGCTTTCCGAATAGCTTTTAAGATAAGTAATTGTAAAAAAAAAAAAAGTAAAATTATAGTAAACTATATTTCTCCTTGTAATAATAGTTACTAGCCTCACTTAATATACTTCCCAAATTTTATTGTTTACGGCAGAGCGAGTTTCCCCTAACACAGGTAAACTTTACTTAAAAGGGGGTCTCAAACACTGTTATTATATTGTATTTTAAGTTTGTGAATAAAGATTTTGTATTTTTTTTTTTGTATATGTGGGAATTATGTGTGCGGTCTTCCAACGGTCAGGGACGATACCACTGACTAACGACTTATTATAAATGATATACAGAGGGGTAGATAGTTTCTTACGACACGTTTTATGGAGGATGGAGGTAACAAATCCAGACTTGCTCCTTTATAAGCGTCTATATTTTTATTTTTATTAATATGTCCCTCTGTTCAATTGACATTTGAGATGAGAGTTCTAGTAAGACAATTGCTAAAACAACTTGACGGAATACTTGAAACATCACTACTTCCACCATCAGGATTTGTATCAAAGACCGAAGCAAAAAACCGGGAAAAAAGATTACAGATCTCTTGACCATTAGATGACGACATCCCTTCAAAACTCATGGTGTACTGTAATTTGACCATTTCTGCCACTAACAAATCGCCAGAATGATTTAATATCTTTCTCTAGAAAATTTTCTGTGACTGAAATTAATTTTTCGTAGCATATTTTAGTGAGAATTTTACATCTTAGTCGAAGCAATGAAAATACATCTGAGTCACGAGGATTTCCGTATTTTTTGACGTGATAACGTCTTATAATTCGATGGAGCCGGCTGCACGCACGAAAAAACATGACTCATGCGTTACCGGCGTTACCTCGCTGAACATGACTCATGCGGCGTTACCTCGCTCTGTTCCATTTCTTATGACGTTGTCACGTTCAACTGTCGTCAGTAAACCGACTTTACAGACAACCGATTTTTATATAATTTGTGGAATTTATTTTACTCCTGGTTTTTAAACTACTACCAAATTTCATCAAAATCAACTGATTTACATGAAATTTGATAGTAGTTTAAGCTCTGGATTAACACATAGGCTACATTTTATCCCGAAAAAGTACAATTTTCCCGTGGGATATTGTATTCATGCGGGTAAAAAAACTAGTACACTATACTTTGCTGGTGAAAATATGGTGTCACTGACCTTATCCACAGGCATGGAAGGGCACGCTCGGCACAGGTTCCAGAAGGAGCCGATCATCTGGGCGCAGCCTCCTGGCGGTCTACTGGTATACCCGCGGCCGGCGCGGTCTATCGGTCTACCCGCGGCCGGCGCGGTCTACTGATCTACCCGCGGCCGCGGTCTACTGGAGCTGCTGCCGGTGGGGCATGTGATGCTGCTGGAACAAGAGAAGAATAGGTTAAACCTTCATCTTCCTCCTGTATTCAAGGCAGTAGCTATTCAGAACCGCCTTCCTCTGTTGCTTCAAGTAATTGCAAAAAGCAAAAAGTTGCTTCTGTATTTTCCGTTACCTTCGCTGCGACTATAATTTGCGATTGGTATAAAGCTATAGTCTATTCGCGTTATGAAGGCAGCTATATGTAAAAAATAATAATAATCAAAATTAATAAATGACGCTTAAGCCGTGTTTATATAAACCAATTACAGCAATCCATTTTGACATAAATGTGTACGCGTGTTTTATTGACATTTACTGTCTTTTTAACGCGAAATTTACCAAAGAGATTGAAAGTTAATTATTATAATAATATTAACTTTTAAGAATCAACCTTCCACATACTACATAACTTAATATTTCGCAATAAAATAGTGCTTCATATGAAAGTCATAAAGCAGCTAACTATTTAATATTTCACATACACTGCACTTAGAAACACTCATCGCCGCCAAAGCGCCGCGCTCAAAGAAACGGTTAACTCGAGTGCTATACATAAAGACGGTATTAATGCCTCATAAAATATAAGCCGGCATTTAATCTAAATACTTTTTGATATTATGTAATAAACAAAATTAAAAAAAAAAATAAGTAAATCCCGAATTGTCAAGCAGTGAGCAAGCTGATGATGATGAATTATAGCTAAGCTCTCGATCATGTCAGTAGGTCGATTATGCTAAATAAATCTTTCAATAATACAGTCTCGATATGTTAAAACAGCGAAATGGTATTCTCATAAACGTCAAAAAGCTAGCATTATGTATGTCTATATTATACTATAAACCTTCTTTAGGGTCACTGTCTTTATTATTCTTATCACATTCCCAACTACCTGTGCAGTTGAGCATGTAACCGTACACTGTAGCTGTGCAATGTACTAATCGGCCCAGCTACATTGTGTGCGATAATGCGGTTAGGGATGCGGTTATTTTACACTCGTTTAAGTCCTGGACTAGGGAGAGGAATAAAACATGGCCGCAAGCAGCTATCTGTGTCACAAAACATCAATGGCAAAAGCCCATAATATAGAAAGGTAAACCCATGTTTCTTCTAAGGTTTTCTCGGCGTTGGTGATAATTTGGAGTCAATTTTTACCAAGTTGGAATAACGACTTTATGGCACTCATAATAGACTACGATTCCAGGCCCGCAAGACTTCCCTTATATTCTTACTGGTGAAATGTATATTATATTATAGTATTAGTGTGCACAATGAAAAATAAATGTAAAAATGAAGACTGAACTGTGGAAACTGGAAAGCAAATGTCAAAATGTCAAGATGACAAATGTCGAACCTGTCGACGGCCTCATACAACCCCCAAAGTAAGTGTTCAAGTGTTTTTTTTGCCTCGTCTATAATATATAGGTCTATGGTGAAAACGCTCTAGTTGACTCATTTATTACTTCGATTTATTACTATCGAAGTTACTAAATTATGTCATAACTAGCTGTTGCTCGCGGCTCCGCCCGCGTCAATTTGGTATCCCTCGGGAACACTTTCCGGGATGAAAAGTAGCCTATGTATTAATACAGAGCCTAAACTACTACCATACCAAATTTTATCGAAATCCGTTAAGTAGTTATTGCGTGAAAGAGTAACAAACCTCCATCCATCCTTTTACAAACTTTCACATTTATAATATTAGTAGGATAATTACATTAACCGTGATTTATATATGTTATTGATTGTACTGTAGGTTCTTGGTGGAAATTCATATTTCTCAGTAATAACACACAGGACTTCTTGCACTATTTCCACTTTAATAAGTATTTTACATTAATTTTAATATATTACACGACCGGTTTCGACAAAGTCATCATCAGGTTTTTGTCGAAACCGGTCGTATAATATATTAAAATTAATGTAAAGTGCTTATTAAAGTGGAAATAGTGCAAGAAGTCCTGTGTGTTATTACTGTGAAACGTGATTTAAGCGTTTCAATATTGCCGTTAACTCTTTGTTATCGTGCAATAAACGAATATAAAGAAAGCACAAAAAGCAATTTCGATTCTCGGTTCGAAGCGATTTCTCGATTGAAATCAAAGTTTTCTTACCAACAGTGGACAAACTTGAGAATCAGTTTTAAAAGTCCATACAAAGGTCTAGTAGCAAAGTAAAGTATATTGCTTTGTGGAAAAAAAAATCCGCGACTCCGTCGTGCGACCGGCGGGCATGGCCAGAGAACCAAGGCCTTTAGTCAAGATGCATTCGATAATTTCGACGGCGAATTTCGAAAATAAAATGTATGGGATTTGACATAAGGCGTCGCAAGCGACATGTCACTTAACGATGCCTTATGCCAAATCCCATACATTTTGTTTTCGAACTTCGCCGTCGAAATTATCGAATGCATCTTGACTAAAGTACCTGATTCGCTGGTCCCGGCCTGAAAGATCGGAATGCTACCTTAATATTATGTTGTGTGCAGTTCACACATAATATACTCTGTTGGTTCAATTTATTCTCTTTGTAAACTAAAAGGCCATAGAACACTAAAATGCTACCAATTAAAATATCACTTACTAGCATTAATTGCCCGCGGCTTCGGGTACCCGCGTGAAATTAGGTTTTAAACTTTCATCTGCTAATTTACCCACCTGGGGGCTGAATTTTAGAAAACACTGAAATCCGTAATTAATTATTTTTTCCGTACTCAATTCATACGAAATATCATGCAAATATGTCCAAGGAATAAATAGTTTCATACAAAGAAAATTTTATCTTTTTCTTTACACTAAGTAAATCATTTTTGGTTCTGAACAGAGTATAGAAGTGAATCTTTTAAATATATGCTGTCATTCAGAGGCGTGGGGTTCCTATAACTCCATTTCTGTGGGCTTCACTCACCACTTACCTTTTAAAGACCCTCATCCATATCCCTACCAATTATACAGGCTAGGGCTTCCGTATGAAGAAGAACCAGCCTCACCACTGCTGTGAATATAATTAAATCGCACGTTATTAATTCTTTACATATTAAACCACAAACAAAATTAAAATTTATTTTATTTTTACCGTCGCTTTTTTTGTTTCATCTAGTTTCAAGTCACAACGATGCTAAAGCAGTTTTCATTTCAATAATATTTCTACGTTGTTTTATACATAGCTATACATCCTAGCAGACATAGAAGTAGCAGATTAAGCAGGATTAAATCCTATGCAAAAAATCGTATGAACGCCACGCAAAGAAAATCGTATGAACGCTACGCAAAAAAAAAATCATATGAACGCTACGCAACAAAAATAGTATGAACGCTACGCAAAGAAAATAGTATGAATGCTACGTAAAGAAAATCGTTTGAACGCTGCGCAAAGAAAATCGTATGAACGCTACGCAAAGAAAATCGTATGAACGCTACGCAATGAAAATCGTATGAACGTAACGCAAAGAAAATCATATGAGCGCTACGCAAAGAAAATAGAATGAATGCTACGTAAAGAAAATCGTTTGAACGCTACGCAAAGAAAATCATATGAACGCTACGCAAAGAAAATAGAATGAATGCTAAGCAAAGAAAATCGTTTGAACTCTACGCAGAAAAAAATTGTCTCTATGCAAAGAAAAATATTTAGTATGGTGATAAAATGCATGAAAATGTGTTTTCTTCGTACTGAATACACGGACACAAATAAAAACATTGATTGAACGATTACTAAATTGAAGTGGTCGTTGGTAATGGTAAAATAATAGCTTTTTATTAGCTGACCTATATCTACGACCTAGCATCTCTACCTACTACCTCCCTACTTGGTTTGCTACCTTTAAAAGTATGAAAAATTATCTTTGTGCAGTTTTTTAAGGGATACCCAAAGGTTAAAACGGGACTATATTACCAAGATTCCGCCGTCCGTCTATCACGACAGAATATAATATAAGACAGAAAATATAAAATTTTCATTGATTATTTTGTATTTCAAGATAAAATTAATATCTAACTCGCATGCAACATTTTTTTGCTGTTTTGAACGGAACCCTACGCGCGTAAGTCCGACTCCCAATTGGCCTAGTTTTGTCTGTTAAGCCAAATTTTTTGTGCACGAGTACTATGATCATAGATACGTTTTTTTTATTAGAACTGTACATACATATTGCGAAAGTTGTTTTTCTTATTATTAAAGACCAAAATTTAATTACCAAAAAACTCGTTGAGGCCACCCGAGAGCCCAGAGCCGGCACCTAATGGCCCAAAGAGTGAGTATCGCAACCCAGCGAGGAAACTCTTTGAGCCTTCTAGGAGTTCTGGCCTGCCTGATGGGGACGACATGGGCGATATTTTTTTGTAGCTCTTAAGTTTTTATTTTTGTTTCAGTTTTATTAGTTTTTTTTTATAGTTTGTAAATATTTCTAAGTAGTTATCTATATACAATATCATTGTAATTGCTAAATAAATAAATATTTTTGAGAGGTTTACGAAGACACTGAACGAATTTTACAAATTTGCACACATACCTAAACTTCATTGCGAGGTTATAAAAACAGTGGTTACCTTTTATCTTGAAAAAAATGATCGTTTCTGTGGGTTTCTGTTTGCGACCTGCGATTGAAGTCGCAGGCATTATCTCGTATAGACTCATAGGTACGACAAAAATTTTAAAGACATTTTTAACCCCGATCGCAAAAAGAGGGGTGTTATAATTATAATGTGTCTGTCTGTCTGTGTGTCTGTCCGTGGCATCGTAGCTCCAAAACCTAAGGTTTGATTTAGATGTGTTTTTTTTTGTTTGAAAGCTGACATGATCGAGACTGTTCTTAGCTATAATTCCTCTTCATCAGCTCGCCCACTGCTTGACAAGGGATTTCCTTAAAATATTTTATGTATTTCATTCGTAAATCGTATGCTTCTAACATTCCTTTGAAGCATACGATTTTACATACGAGGCTACTTTATTTTACAGACACGTAACGCCTTTGCAGTGGAAACTTGGCCGCAGTCTCAAAAATGGCTGCCAGGAAATAGCGAACCCGTAAGCAATTTCATACTAAACTAGATGTGTCCCGCGACTTTATACGCGCAAAAGAAAATCTCCGAGAACCGTACATTTTGCCGCGATAATAAATAAATAACTAAATATTAGGTCATTACATATGAAATTGGCGTTTTGTAAAGGAGGAACATAAAGTCGATTTTTTTTAAACATAATATATTTATTTCATCATAGTATATTCCATTGCTATCTATACACTTTTGCCATCGCATAGGTAGTTCATTGATGCCTTTACTAAAAGAATCATTCGGACAGGAATCAATAAAAAATTTGAAGGCCCTTTGGACTGCCCCATCGCAGTTGATTTTTTTCCCTTGCAAGAAGTAATACAAATTTCGAAAAAAATGTTATCTGTTGGAGCAAGGTCCTGGAAGTACGGTGGATGTCTTAGACATTCCAATTGAAGCTCCTCTAATTTGGTAGCCGTCTGTTGTGCAGTGTGTGGTCTACCTCCTCCTCCTCCAACCTCGGTTGCGTAGCAGCTAGCTTATCCATCATGATTTGCAGTTGCTGGCAACATACATCTGCCGTAATCGTCTGGCCAGATTTCAGAAAGTTGTAGTGAACGACACCGGTACTAGTCCACCAAACGCTCACAAGTAACTTTTTTTGAGTGAATTTTCGCTTGGGGCAGGCTTTGGCTGGTTCGCCAGGGTTCGTTCAGGTTCAGCCATTGTGATGAGCGTTTCCAATTATCGTACAGGATCCACTTTTCATCACAGGTCATGATTCGATTTAAAATCCCTTCATTATTGTGCCAGTTGAGTAATGTAACGCAGCAGTCGACGCACGTTTGTCGGTTTGCTGCACTCAATGCATGAGGTACCCACCTTTAAGCTTTTTCACCTTCCCAATTTCCTTCAAGTGGATTAAAACAGTTTTATCACTAACACCGCAGCCTGCAGCTAACTCGGACGTGGTTTGCGATGGATCCACTTCCACAATAGCCTTCAATTCTTCATTATCAACTTTGGTCTCCGGCCGTCCACGGGGCTTGTTCTGCAGGTCTAAATTTCGAGAACGAAAACGTTGGAACCAAAAACGCACTGTGTTTTCTTTTCCGACACCGCCGCCATACACATCATTAATCCTTCGAGCCGTTTCTGCAGCACTGGTGCCACGGTGGAACTCGTACCTACTCAAAAATAATATTTAAAGTTTTCCAAAAAAACCAAAAGAGGAAAAAACAAATTAATTACGGTTTTCGAAACACAAATGCATGAATAAATAGCGGTAAAAATTTGAAATTTGAATTCCTAACCAAAGAAGATATATTTAAGATCAAAGTGGCCAGTACGACAAAACGCCAATTTCATCTGTAAGGACCTAATAAAAGGAACCTGTGTCATTCCTCGTGGTTTTATCTGTGACAAATTTACATCAAAATCAGTTCAGTAGTTTCGGAGCCTATGCATGCAAACAAACAAATAAACCTTTCTTCTTTATAATATTAGTAGAAATGTAGACGTTATGAGCATGCGAGATAATATCTGCTGATTTCAAACATTTTTAATAAAATTTCAGTCAACACATTTCAGCTAGCAGAAACAGCGATAGCCTGTGAACAGGAGCACTTAATTTTGATTAGCGTTTCATTATTCGGCCGTGATTCTTGAAGGTTTGTAAGGATATATTTGATACTATTATGTCCATTTGAACAGATTAACCCAGATCTGCGCAACGGGGCGTTAGGACCGAACACTGAAACGCTGATCAAAATCAAGAGCCCTCCTGTTCACAGTCTGGCGCTGTCTCTGCTAGCCGATATGACGAGGAAACCGTGTACCTTGAGCGTCACATTTAACTATCGTTCCCAGTATTCGCTCGTTAAATAGTTAAATGTCACCGTAAGTTGTGTTAACTGAAATTTCATTTTAAAATGTTTGAAATCAGCAGATATTGTCTAGCATGTTCGTAACATCTATACTTCTACTAATATTATAAAGAAGAAAGGTTTATTTGATTGTTTGCATGCATAGGCTCCGAAACTATAGAACTGATTTTGATGTAAATTAGTCACAGATAAAACCACGAGGAATGACACAGGTTCCATATTTTATTAGGTCCTTACAGATGAAATTGGCGTTTTGTCGTACTGGCCAATTTGATCTTTAATTGGCCGTTTATTGTTCATTGAAGTAGGTATACCTGAGTTGAAATCCGAGGAAAATTGTATCTAGTTGTATAATTTAATTATTTTATAGAGAATACTCTAACCGCCAACAAAGTGCTCCACAGTTTGGCGATTTATGTAATTACTGTAAAAGATGTTATTTTTTGTGTTAATAAAAAAAAAACTGTTGGATAAAATAAAATTGTGACATTCAGTATAGAAACGGATTTGTATGGAATGTTTTGGGTAGTAGGTAAACCGATAGTGGGCAATCGATACAGTAAGAGGCACTCTGATCCATTTAACTGAGGTATCGGGTATCAGGTTTACTTGACATCGTGACGTCACTGTGGGGGACTGTGGGGTACTGTGTTGTTTTTGTCTTCATTTGAGGTAAACTTACGCTAAGAACTCACGCTCCGGTTATCCCCGCGCCCGTCGCGGTCGTTGAACTGCGGTTTTAATACTAAACTCACGAGACTGCGGTTTTGCGCGGTCACGCAGCCGCCGCGGTTGAGATTATCGCCCGCAAACGTGGTGGGCGAAGATCGCAGGCCGCGCGGTTGCAAAAAGGCAAATTACATAATATTTACAATAGAATTTCTGAATTTCGCCCGCAGCCGCGGCGGGTGCGGGCGAAAACCGCTCCCCGTGAGTTCTTAGCCTAAATAGGAAATAAACAAGCACATTTTGGAGGTTAGATAAGGAAAATAGGCTATAAGGTACAATGATGGTCCACCTTACCTCCTTCCTCCTTTACTGGAATGATCTCCTGCAATTATAGATCTGGAAGTGCGTGTGGATGGATGGATGGAAGGACGTTTGTTACTCTTTCACGAAATAACTACTGAACGGATTTAGATGAAATTTGGTATGGTAGTAATTTAAGCTCGGGATTAACATAGGCTACTTTTTATCCCGAAAAAGTACAGTGTTCCCATGGGATACTGTATTTACGCGGGCGGAGCCACAGGCAGAAGCTAGTAGAATATACTTCTTCAGCAAACACATGAGTGATACCTAATTGTTTACGATTTACCGGGTTTTTACTGTTGTCGTGTTCTTTGCAAAAAATATTAGTTTCTCACATATTATAATTTTAATTATCAAATGCTAAGTGTCGGTTCACACCGACACGTGAAGCGAAGCGACGCGGCGCTGCATTTTAAGATAGCGATTCAAAATTGAATTTTATTCACTTCACAAGAAGATGGACGTTTCATTACAAGATTTCGAATTTCGCGCACACGGTCGCGTAGCGCGGCGCCGCTCTTGAAATGAAACGTGTATCTTCTCGTGTAGTGAATAAAGTTCAATTTTGAACCGCTATCTTAAAAAGGCAGAGACGCGTCGCGTCTCGTCTCGTTTGGGCGTGGGCTGAGCCTAAGAATTACGATGGAGTTATCATACAAAAAGGGTGGGCTGAGCTTATTAATCAGGAATGATTCGAGTGCTACTCACATGCTAAAACAGAAAACCTGTACGGTACAGGCAACAGCTGTCACTTTTTACGTTACTGTACAAGGTACAATGCTATAACTGAACACAATCACGCTACATACAGAACATAATATACATTGATATAACAATATTATATAGTCGGGGAGTAAGCAAGGTCGTGCCCCGTATAATACTCCCATCTACTGGATTCTTGAGGCCGAGTAATTGCTTATTTAATTCAGGACATGGGGTTGATGACGTCACATGGTGCTAAGTGACGTCACCCCACATCTCGGGCTTAGTCTCGAGTGATACGCTGTACATTGCTGTATCGATTCACGCTTCGTTAACGAAACTAAATTAAAATTCGCACTAAAAAAACTGTCGGTGTAAAACGCGCCGTGAGAAATCATTATGAACGTGCATCACATCGTCCGCAGCAAGCCCGCGAGGGTCAACATCCAGCTAGAGAAACTGGTAAGAGATTTTCAACCGATCAATCGAGAGATATATTTTTGACATAATATGATCAGCTGATTTGCCGTGTCATACTGCGCCAATACCTGAACTGTGATCGTTATAATACATATTATTTAATTACTTTTTACCATTGAGATGAAATTACACCGATCACTCGATTGTCAAATAAGAAACAAGCAGGTAGGAAAAACAAAAACTTACGAAATCAGTATTCCAGCACAATTGGCACACAATAAAAAACGCGATTATTCGAATTTGATATAATTTAAAAATGGAATTGTATCGCGGGCGCTCACAGCTGTGTTTTTCGCGCTCGGCACCGGCTAGTCGCGACTGCCGCAGGTCCCGCGGAAAATCAATAGCTACCCTCGCCGCATGCGGAACACACACACACCGCCCGTTTCCGTATTATGTAATGATGATAGAAAGAGATAAGTATACGTCGCCGCTACACTCCATAAACAACCCTTACACCAATAAGGCACCAACATGGCGGACTGACGTTTCGCCGCGAAATTTGACGTTGTCTGTCAAATCAGACGTTTCGTATTCACTTTGGTGAGGCGAATAAAATCGTTAATTTAACCTTGCGTGTTACAAAAGTTACGAGTCATATATTTTCTTACTGTAATTAAGCTATTAGTTTTATTTTACGCGTAATTAAATTTATTAACCGGGCAATTAAATATTAATAAGTAGTAAGTAATAAGTAGCATTTTTAAAATCCCGACGAACAAGAGGGGTGTAAAAAGTTTGACGTGTCTGTCTGTCTGTGTGTCTGTCTATCCGTGGCATCGTATCCTAAACGAAGGTCCGATTAAAATTTCGTTTATAATTCGTCATCATCAGCTAGCTCACTGTATGACAATTCGGGGGTTTCTTTAATTTCTGAATGTTGGTATAATGAAATGATGTCCTTTTTAGATGTATGAAGCCGTACACGTTACGCGTTGGCGTCTTGTGGCATATTAATATTATGTCAGATGTCTTTAGTTCTAATTTTACTAAACAACCCCTGATCGTGTTATTCGTTTGCCTAAATATCATGCCTTTTCTTTCATTAATACGAATAACGAGAGAGATAACACGATATTTAATTAACGATACACTTTAACTGCCGCTGGTGAAATTCAAAAGTATGGCGTATGACGTAGGTACATTTCACCATAACTCAAATGTGAAAATGGCCCTATAAACCCCAAAAGTGGGGCCAATTATGTGGGGACAGTTTTCGCCTCTACATGCCTCGTCTATATATGTATACGTCTATGATAACATCCATCATTATTTGTCATTATTGGATTTAAATGTATATTTTTACTTCAGAATATTATCTAGAGCCGTGGTAGCTAGACAGTTGAATTTTTCACAGATGATGTATTTCTGTTGCCGCTTTAACAACAAATACATAAAACAGAAAAAAAATATTAAAGTGGGGCTTCCATACAACAAACGAGTTTACTTATCATTTTGTACGGAACCCTTTGTGCACGAGTCTGATTCGCACTTGGTTTTTAAGCTTACAATGCAAAATAAATTACTTACAATACTTTTCGTAAATGAATCTTAGCTACTTTGTTAGTTACTAAGGGTGAAATAAAACTAAATCTATTAAAAATAAACTAAAAAGCGATTTGTACTAAACTATTTGTGTCGGCTCATAAGATAAAGGCTGTTGGGCAACAGATGTAAGAGCTTTATAGTTAACTCTTCAAACTTTTTATATGAAAACTTTTTCAACAGATTATATTTTAGGGTTGACAACTTCAGCAAAATAACCTCAAAACTGTTATATTTGTTACTTTCATTTTAGGGGAGAGATTAATGGGAATATTACTTTTTTAAATTTATATAAGAAGATGTAGCTATGATAAAATGTAATATTTGCTTCGTATCGAATCGAGCCGGCGCGGGATAGCTGGCAAAAATTGGCAATATTTCGTTTTAGTACATAAGATGTTCAATAATTTATCTCGACACACTAAAACAACGATGATCTGAATGTATTTGTTATTAGATCAATAATTTTCTACTATTATATTTTATTTCAAAGATATTTTAATTGGGAAAAATGTGCCCTAGTGAATAACTATCAACTAGGCATCAATTGACGCGCAACACGTGACATTCAACATGTGTGTCAACGTTGCACAACACGCGAACCGTTGCCATGATTAGTACATGCGTATACAGACAACTTTAAACATAAGTTGCGCATGCGCAATAGTAGTCGCGTAAATGTTGCCTAGTGGATACAAGGCTATAAGGAGTCACGCCACACTCTTACCTGCAGAAAAGTATTAGTTATGTTCATTGTTGGCACTTTATACTTTTTTATGTGAAAAATCGAATGCTATATGGTCATTGCCGAAGGAGGGCGAAGCTACACAAAAGTATAAAATAACTTCGATGTATCGCATAATTATAGTACCTGGGTAACCGAGCTTTGCTCGGAGTTCTAGTAAATTAACAATTAAATAAAAATAACCACAAAAATATATTACCGGGGTTCGAACCTCGAACATCCCGAATTTCCGGACATTATAGAGTCGAAATTATTGATATATTGTTGCATGATGAAAGAAAAAACATAGGTATATATCTTAAAAATGCGCAGTTTCTATGTTTTATCCCAGATAAAACATAGCTAGACCAATTTTTCTCCCCCTAAACTCCCTGCCTACTAAATTTCTTGTAAAAACTTGCAGCCGTTGCCGAGATTACGATTATATATATATACAAGATTGTCTCGATTAAATTCTTACACCTATTCAGTTTCTTGTGCCTACATGAATCCTCTAAAGTCTAAATTATTGTTTTCTGTGACTGTGTTCATTACTTTTATTTGATATTTTTTTTCATATTTAATTTGAATACTGACATTGTAGTTTATAATTATTATAATAATGCAACTAAATATAATAGAAATCTCCAAACTAAAATATATCTATGCAGAGGGTTTAGCCAACATGCCATCGTTAATTACAATGACGACGTTCAAAATATTAAATATATGGGATTGACATCATAATTATTGTAATATTAATGAAGTCACCTTGACTAAGCCCCCAGGCCTTTACATTTACATCAATCCATTAATAAAATGAAATATCCCACGTGCCAGCCCTGCTCTCGTGTTTTATCGTCAGTTTCAGCATGAGCAGGCTGAATCAAGCCGTCTGCGGGGTCAACGCCCGCCAGCGCCGCCTGGCGGCAGCTTATGTAACTATATCACTTCATTACCATCTTCAACTTTATATACGCCATCCGAACTCACGGCGAGAAGTCTCTCTCGTGAGAAGTCTCCGCTCGAAAGTGAGAAGGGGAAGGGGCAGACATTCAAAAGGTTTTTACTTGGCGCGAATCAGGACTTGAACTCTTGCCCCCTTAATAATAAAACTATTTACACAACGGATAACTTAAACAACGCTGCTGTCTTTGTCTGATGCGTTGAAAATGTTACATGATAGAAAAAGATAGCAACGTTGATTAAGTTATCCGTTGTGTAAATATTTTTATTAGTATTACGATTAGTATTACGGGTATAAGTATTACGATGTGATTTGAAATGTAGATACCTACTAGTTATAGTTAGGTATTAGTTAGTATAAGAGTTCAACGGCTTCTTGATACTATTTTTAAAGACTAGGTTTTTTAGAGGTAGAGCTGGGCTTTGGCTGGGTCTGGAGGCAGACCATTTTATAAAAAAACTGGTTAAGTGCGAGTCGGACTCGCGCACGAAGGGTTTTTATTGTTACAGCGGCAACAGAAACACATCATCGATGAAAATTTCAACAAGCTATCACGGTTAAGTTGATACAGCCTGGTGACAGACGGACAGACATACAGACAGCGAATTCTCAGTTAATAGGGTCCCGTTTCTACCTTTTGGTTACAGAACTCTAAAAACGTATTTTTTAAATATTTCCATAGTAATTGTATAGAGCGTGGCTCCCAGACTCTTTTGTTTCATAGACCACTTTCAAAATTTTGCTGGAACCGGTGGACCCCCTTTATCTACATTCTACATTACTACCGATTTCTAAATCTCGAAAAAAAAGTGAAGATTAGATCTATCTATCTATGGAACAAGTTTCCATAGATAGATAGAGTTTCTGTTGTGGCAGAGTTTCAATTAACAGTTTTCGAAAAAAAAGGTTAGAATTGATTACTTGATAGGGTTAATTATTTGATAATAAAGTAGGTAGACTAAACAAATTTTCAATTCAAGACGCGTTGTACTGAATATGGAATATGCAAGTTTTTAAAAGTAACAGCAATATTATCTGCCTATATTGATATGAGATATTTGTCTTATTGAGAAGGTTTAATTTAGGTATCATATTGTTTGTGTTGTTGTATTACCGTATGATGGACGGTGTGGCGCAATAAGTTATAAATGAAATTGAAAAAGTAAAATGGCATAGGGCCGGATAGCTCAACTGGTAGAGCACTTGGCGCGATACCGACATGGTCTGAGTTCGACTACCAGTTCGGAACTACCCATTTTTTTCTCAATTTATATATAAATTCTCTTATTGAGAAGGTTTAATTTAGGTATCAAATTATTTAAAATAACAAGCCAACATTTTAGTTCTTCTCTATCGAAATCAAATTAATTTTCATGCATCCCTGCTTACGATTGTAGACCAACGTAGACCCCCGTCGAGTCTCCGTGGACCCCTGGGGGTCTACCTGGATCACTTTGGGAATTACTTTTATAGAAGATCAAGTGTCCCATATATATAAGGGAACACTTGATACGATTCCCTATCTTCAGTTTTAGACTTTTAATAGGTAAATTAGCATTTTTTCCATGATTTTCTGTTGATTGTCACAGACTTTTGTAGTCAGATAAATTCCACGTATTCCAGTGCTAGTATTTTTTAAATAGGACCTATGTGAAGGGAATTAGGGTTAAAAACAAAAGGATGAAGTGTCCCCAGTCTCCCTTAATTTTCTGGTATCTCTGACTTTTTACGAAAATTAAGTATATTATTGAAAGTAATAAGTAATAATTATTATTTATAATGATTCACGTTATAATCCGTTCTTATTCAGTTTTTTCAGCGGAAAATATACTGTATTAACCTAAATACACGTTATGGCGAAGTTTGGCGCAATGCAGCAACGAGAAATATTTACAACTGCAGTGGATTTGATTTTAAGCAGCCAAGGAGTTAGTCAGATTTAAAATGTCTCCAAGAGATCTAGCATCATGCAGATTTGAGCAAATGTAAACACTTCCCGAATATAGTTCCTTAGGTTTGTGTCGAGACCTTTTGGTTTTCTTTACAAATCCGAAACGAGATTACAATTTACTAGATGTTGCTCGCGACTTTGCACGCACAGAAGGAAATCCCGTGGAAACTGTACATTTAACCGCGGTAAAAGTAGCCTATGTCCTCTCCTGTGGTGTACTCTATACCTGTGCCAAATTTCATAAAAATCTGATTAACATTTTCGGATCCTATTCAATGCAAACAACCAAACATTGGTATAGTAACATAGGTGCATACTGCATAGATAATAATTATGTTTACTTTGAATAATATTCATTAAGTATATATGTAATCATAATAAAAGTTTTCAAACTGGCCTATTGATAACAGGGTTAAAACCGTCGATTAAAAATTAATAAATTCCTCTTACACTATCAGTTCAAAACATCATATAATACAGTTTATTACATGATTATAGTATAATACAGTGGTCGTTTCATCCTGGTGACGTCCACTGCTGGACATAAGCCTCCCCATAGATGTCCTGTGCCGGACAGTCGCTACAACGGACAGACCGGTCGCTAACTACGTCGGTAGCTTTGGGACTGCTACGAATTTGTGTGTGCTAATGATCTAATTATCTGCAGACTTATGTTCTACTGAATTTTGCTGAAAACATAATTTGTGCCGTATAAAAAACAGGAATATAAACTTTTCTAACCAACCTCCAGCCAGCGGGATATTTACCAAAGTTACGTCTAATGAACTATAAATTGGTATTACTTTTAGATCTGTAATTCTTCTGTTCACCAAAACAAAAAAACATTCTTCTAACGTCCTTACTTCAGCCACAATCAAGCTGCAAAGAAACCCACAGTCAGCGGACCATTTCTCTCAAGGACATTTTTTTTTGTATCGTTTACACTAAATTAATACAATTTAAACTGTTTACGACTATAATTTTACTTAAATCACCAGCTATTCGTACATATTGCGTTAAAATTAAAAGTATAGAATTTGAAAGCTATTATGTGGGTAGTCTTCGTCTGATACATGAGAAAGTTACTTGACAGACAAAGACAGCAACATTGAATAACCAATCAGTTGCGTAAATATTTTATTAGTAGGTTGATTAAGTGTCTAAAATTTTATTCTACTTGTGTTAGACTAAGGGACTGTTCTTGTCTGATACCATAATTGCATGTTTTGTCTCGGTCGCACGATATTAAGTAAGTTGAAATAAAACTTCCGATTATGCTATCTGACACTTATTACAATATTGTGAAACAGGCCCTTAGTGGTCATGACTCGTGAGTCGTGAGTCATGAGTCGTGACTGTACGTAGGTATCACATCACATTTAGGTACAAAACGTTTGTAGTAAATTGTTATTATCCCACTCTTGTCCCATATTGCTGTGCTATAAATATAACACAGGCCATCATTGTGATAGACAGAGATGAGGGACACCTCGGAAAACAGTCGCGGGTTTAGTCCAAAGTCGTGTGTATAAACTAGCTAATAACGCCATCTGTTGTCAAACCGAAGAACTACTCGTACCCAGAGTCGCGTCGTCGTCGTGAAAGGCGTGTCGACCTTAATAATATTATTATTTTCACGATGTCTGATATTGTAGTTTATGGATTTGTTCATAGATGGCGCATTTATGTTATAGCGCTTTATAATATAGAAACTAAAAATAGTATTACTCAAGTAATTTTGTAGCTCTACCTGGGAAGTTATCCGGGAGTTTTGAAAATTGTTAATTTTCTCGATTTTGATGTGTTTTTCTCGGATTTCAACTTTACCACCTAGTAAAAAAGCATCTTAAAATAGATTTTTGTGCTGTTCGCTTACCGAATCATTTTACAATAGGAACATTATAATATTTTATAAATGTTTTTGTAAAATCTAGTCTTGGTGTATAAGCGTCGCAGACATTGTGTTCAAAAGCTTCAGAGTTCAAACTTATTTACTTACTAGATGGTACGTGCGCTCAAAAAAAATCATGCAGGGACCGTACATTTTGTCGCTATAAAAAGTAGTATATGGAGAGGGTTCCTCGTGGACAACTGTGTAACTGTGATCAATGTAACTGATATCAAAATCTATTAACTTAGTTCCGGAGCCTATTCAATGCAAACAAACAAACAAATCTTTCTTCTTTATAAGGTTACTAGCTGACCCGACAGACGTTGTCTTGTCTTAACTATGAAGTATGAACTGGAATAAATGTAAAATAGAACTGACTACCTACAATCTACACCTACATCTACAAACTACACCTACAATCTACACCTACTACCTACACCTGTTTATATTAAATTGTATAAGCGATAAATAAATAAATAAAACCTACACCTGCACTTACTACCTACACCTAAAACCTACCTATACTACCAACTTTTACAACCTACATAATATATACACTATAACACTGACGAACACTTACATGAACTAATCTGAGACACGGGGTCGGCCGATTCTAGATATGGTGCTTTTTATACTACATATTTTAATCGACTTCCAAAAAAAAGGAGGTGGTTATGCATTCGGCTGTGTATATATATTTGTATTCACCGATAATTCCGCCGTCTGTGGACCGATTTTCAAAATTATTTTTTTGATGTAAAGAGTATAATGCCAAGTTGGCCCCGTTTTCACCAAAGTTCACCACTTTGTGATGACACCTGGTGATGGGATCCGTGAGGAATCGAGGGGACTCATCGAAATTTATATGGACACATATGGTGATTTTGACTTTTTCTGTAGTATAAGCATAAGCTACCAAAAAGTAACATTTTACACCAAGGTATACCCTGGATCCAAAAGTCCTGAACAGAACTCCTGGCTCCTTATAGATACATGTTTGGGGATTTCAGCGTTGTTTAAAGAACTGCAAACATATGCCACTATGTTAATTACGGTTATCATCATCATCATCACCACCATATTCACAAGAAACACCAACATATTATTATGCTGACGCCACACGCCCCGTGTTGCCTCCGGGCTAGAATTGGACCACCCCATATCCTCCCGAGAGTGTCGTAAGAGGCGACTAAGGGATTATGGTCACCACTTCAGATCTTGGTGGTGCTTAGATATCTCTCGCTGATCGTAGCGGTTTTGCCGCTCCATTGGGCACAGGGAGGTAAGAATAAGAGTGCACCTGTGTTCGCGCGCACACTGTCATTATAATGTTTCGTGCAATAAAAATTTATCCTGCGCGACTTGGCTTTTAATTTTAATCGGACTCTGATTTGAACGCATGTCTTGTGGTGACTGGCAAAGGTAGAGAGGTCAGTAGGGAGGTTGTGATGCCAATCGGGCTTTGTCTGATGCCAGCACACAGGCGACCCAGGGAAGATGGTCGCTTCACACTGCATTGGGTTTATAGTATAGGGAAGTTCCAGAAATAATAGGAAGAAATAATCTTCTTTCACTATATTTCTCAATATATTTCAGTATAACACAATTACTTTTTAATTATTCTAATTATTACAGCATTACCACAATTTGGGTCTACTGCCTTGGGTTGCTTCCAACAGAATGGCTGTCGAGCTCCACCCCAGCCCTCCCTGGCTTGACTTCCCCACTATTCCTACCAAAGGGGCGTACATCCGGTATATAGAATAAAAATTAATAAGCCGGATGTTTGGTCATGAATACGATGATCTTTTCGTGCTCATGACCATAAAATTAAATAAATTAAATAATTGTAATAATTCATTATAAATAAATATTTAAGGCTTTACTTTCAACATAAATTTAATCTAATATTTTACAGACATTATATAGAATTTTATAGAATTGCTTACAATAGTGCGACTCGGCAGCTACCTGGGTGACGAAGCAGCCCTATTCAGGTCGGCCCTGCTTTCCCCAATCTGGGGAGGGGACTAGAAAAGGTGTCCTAAAAAAAGGCTTATTTCACTTTTATGGAGATACATACACATTTATGGAGATAGTTACCACAGCTGTCTCTGCATCACTTAATGCGTGGTCCAGGAAAGAATAATAATAAATGTGTACGAAATAAAACCTCCAAATTTCGGAATATGATATTTGCGGCGTGAAATGTACGCACTCTCCTTGATCGTGATTCCAGGATGGGTCCACCTCGTAAAACAGCCCTCGTAGCTCGTGAACTCCGACGCTATGGTGTAGACATCGCTGCCCTCAGTGAAACACACCTGGCTGGCGAGGGAGAGAGGGTGGAGTACCGAGGTGGATACACTTTCTTATGGAAAGGAACGCCCGCTTCGGAACCTAGAAGGTCCGGTGTTGGCTTTGCTATCAAAAATAATATCGCATTTAAGCTAGATGAAGACATAATCCCATGTCCTGCTCACATCTCGGATCGTCTCACCACGCTGCGCCTTCGCCTTGAAAATGACAATTACCTAAACATCGTCAGTATTTATGCGCCGACGATGAACAAGGATGAAGACATCAAGTCCAAGTTCTATGAAGTGCTCACGCACGCCCTCTCGAAGGTGCGTTCTAGAGAGCAGGTTCTATTATTGGGGGACTTTAATGCCAGAGTTGGACGCGACTTTGAAGCTTGGCTCAAGGTCTTAGGAAAACATGGTGTTGGCAAAATTAACAGTAATGGACAACTCCTTCTGACCCTGTGTGCCCAATTCCAACTGACTATCACCAACACTATGTTCAGACTCTCGGCAAAATATAAGACCACTTGGATGCATCCGAGGTCAAAGCATTGGTACATGATTGACTACGTAATAGTCCGACACAGAGATATTTCCCAAGTGCATATTGCTCGAGCCATGCGTGGTGCTAACGCGATTTGCTCGACTGATCACAGGCTTGTTGTTACTAAGCTGAATCTTTGACTGTTTCCTCCCATTAAATCCCAAGGAGTGAAACCGAAACGCCTAGACGTGAAAAATTTTCGCAGCTTAGAAGTACGCAAGACCTACTCACAACATGTGAAAGGTTCTATTCACGCTATGGACGTCGAAGGTGGTGATGTTATAGCCAACTGGAGAACCTTATCGACTAATCTACTTGCCGCTGCCTCGCAGATCCTGGGCACTAAGCTCTGCAGACATGAGGATTGGTTTGACGACAACGACAAAATTTTAACCAGGGCTATAGAAAAACACCGAACTCTTCTGCGTCAACATCGCGACGACCATCAAGCGGAGAAAGTCAAGTGTAGCTGCAGACGCATACATTATCTCCGTAATAGTTGTAAGATATACTTTGGTCTGAGCTTTAAGTCTAGCAAGGTTGAACACTCCACCACCTCCAGTACGAAAGCGAATCCGTATACCCTCGGACAAGGTTTGTAAAGCCTCCCGAACTACAACTGCAAAATACAGGGCAAACAAAGTTGGGGCGAGAACGCAGCCTTGTTTAACGCCGCAGCTAACTGCGAAGAACTCTGAGTCTTCGCCATGCACATTTACACAGCAGCGCAAATCATTATGCAGGAGCCGGATTAATCTGACAAATTTATCCGTACACCCTACCTTTGCCAGAATAATCCACAGGGCATCTCGAGGAACACTGTCAAAAGCTTTCTCTAGGTCAACAAAACATAGGTACAAAGGTTGACCTTGCTCACGAATTTTTTCCTGTAGTTGACGGATACAGAAGATAGCTTCACATGTACCGCGATTAGGTCGGAATCCAAACTGGGACTCTGGCAGGATGTCTTCAGACAATAAATAATATTTTTATGTAAAATGGTCAATTAAGTTAAATTTTATGTCTCACAAAAACATTTAAAAAATTTTGACGAAAGAAGACTCCAAAGATTTTTTGTTCGTAAGTTTTCACATAACTGGGATATTTTGTCAATTTTTCAAACAATTTTTAATAACTCGAGAAAAACTTAAGAAATGTGTATTTATTTATTTTGGTTCTATATTTTGTGTAGTTTTTGACAAAACAGCTCATATGTAAAAACAAACTGTTAAACTTTTATCAGCCTGTTATGTAAGAGTGGTATTTTTAGCGTTTTTTTTGTATTCTAAGATTGTTAAAGATCGGGCCACTTAATATACATGATTTAAAAAAAAAACTCTTTATTAGGTAAGGTTTAATAGGAGACCATAAAAAATACATTTTATGTGGATTTTGAAGATCAATTTCATATTTTAAAATTATACGTAGTTCCTCAAGTTACTTCTAACCTCATTTTAGGTATTGACTTCTGGCGTATTTTTAAACTTTGTCCTAAATATTTAAATTCTATTAATTCTAGTACGGCTACCGAACAAATCACTTCTCATCAGGTGACCCAGCCGGCCATTAACGGCTATGAAAATTTGAGTCCGTCTGAGCGCTCGGTAGCTGACGACATAATAAAACAATTTCGTTCTATTTCTTTTGAAGAAAAAGGTTTAGGTTTAACTTCTCTTATCACTCATAAAATTGATACAGGCGATGCGTTACCTATCCGTCAACGTTATTATAGGATGTCGCCTGAAAAACAACGTATCTTAGTTGAACAGGTTGACGAAATGTTGGCTATGGACGTCATCAAACCGTGCCAATCTGCTTGGAGCTCTCCTGTATTAGTGGTGCCTAAGAAAAATACTGGCGAATTTAGATTTTGTTTAGATAGTCGTAAGTTAAACTCTGTCACTAAAAAAGACGCTTATAGTTTACCGTACATTTCGGAGATTTTAGACAGCTTACGCGACGCTCGTTACCTAAGTACTATTGACCTTTCTAACAGCTTTTGGCAGACTGCTATTAATGAGTCTGATCGCGATAAGACTGCTTTTTATGTTCCGGGTCGTGGAATGTTTCGTTTTAAACGCATGGCTTTCGGATTGACGAATATACCTGCTACGCAGCAGCGTTTAGTAGATGCCTTATTTGGTAACTTCGGTCATAAAACGTTTTGTTATTTAGACGATATAGTTATTATTAGTGAGGATTATAATGAACACGTAGCTACTCTTTTGAGGGTTCTTCAAGTCCTCAGGGAAGCTAATTTAACTGTAAAATTTGAAAAGTGTAAATTTTTTCGGCCTCAACTTAAATATTTAGGTTATGTAATCGACGGCAACGGTCTTCGTACTGATCCTGATAAGGTCGCCGCAATCATAAATTTTCCTACACCTACTTGTAGGAAAAGTGTAAAACGTTTTCTTGGCACTGCCACCTGGTACAGAAGGTTTGTGCCTAATTTTAGTACTCTGGCAGGGCCCCTAAATAAACTGACGTCTACACGTAAGAATGCCCCTCCTTTCGAGTGGACTCCTGAGGCGGACTCGGCGTTCAACAAACTTAAGGAGAGCTTGGTCTCCGCGCCGGTACTGCGCTGTCCCGATTACAATGAACCCTTTGAGGTTCATACGGACGCCAGTAGCTATGGTATTGGGGCCATGCTCACCCAGAAGTTCGAAGGTAAAGAACACCCTGTCGCGTACATGAGTCGCTCCTTAACTAAACAGGAGAAAGTTTATGGGATTACTGAGCGTGAAACGTTAGCAGTTTTAGTAGCTTTAGAACACTGGCGTTGTTACTTAGAGAACGGTAAAAAGTTTACAGTTTATACTGATCACAGATGCTCTTAAATGGTTCTTGTCTTTGTCCAACCCCACTGGTAGGCTAGCTCGCTGGTGTGTCAGACTTTCCGAATTTAACTTTGAAATTAAACATAGGAAAGGCTGTGATAACGTTATACCGGACGCTTTGTCCCGAGCGGTTAACGTCAACGCAATTTCTGCTTGGACAAACTATACCGGCGCTGATACCTGGTATCTTAATATTTTTAACGGTTGCAATAACACGCCATCTTCTTTTCCAAATTTTACGATTAAAGATAATAGATTATTTAGGCTTTCTAAAAATAAACATAACTTAACTTCTGAATTTTCTTGGAAAGAGGTAGTTCCTAACGATTTTCGCGAGGAAATTATTCGTGCTAACCATGATGAGCCCACTGCTGGTCACATGGGAATTTTTAAAACTTATAAGCGGCTCGCACTTAACTACTTTTGGCCTAATATGTATCGCGATGTCGTCTCTTACATTTCAAAATGTTCTAAATGTCTTCAGTATAAGTCTCAAAATCATAAAGTTTTAGGTGAAATGGGTCGCCCTAAAGACTGCTCACGACCATTTCAAGTCATCTCTGTCGACATAATGGGACCATTACCTACTACTAGAAAACGTAATAATTTTATTTTAGTTGTAACTTGTTGCTTTTCAAAATTTTGCCTTATCTTTCCTATGAAACGTGCTACTTCCGATATCATAATTAAAATTTTGGAAGATAGTGTTTTCTTGGTGCATGGTGTACCACAAACTATTATAATGGATAATGGCCCTCAGTTCATTAGTAACGAAACTAATAGGTTTTAAAAAAAATATAATATACCTAAAGTTTATTTAACACCGCGTTATACCCCTCAGGTAAATACGGTCGAACGCTACAATAGGACTATTATCACTTGTATTTCGACCTACGTGGAAGAAGATCATAGGTCATGGGATGTACATATACCCGAAATACAATTCGCCATCAACAACTCGGTGAATGAGGCAACCGGTTTTACACCATCTTTCTTGGTATATGGTAGGGAACTAGTGTCTTGCGGTACTCACTACCTAGATACCGACAGTATAAAAGACCTCGTGTTTTCGCCTCGTGACGCCTACGCCGAAAATTTGGGGTGTATGTCATCTTTGTTTGACAGCGTTCAGATGCGTCTTTGGCAAGCTCATGTTAAGAGCACTGCTCAATATAATTTGAGACGAAAGCCTGCTGAATTTAACGTTGGTGATGTAGTTTTTAAGAGAACTTATTTTCTCAGTGACAAGGAGAAACATTTTAGCAAAAAGTTAGCTCCTAAATTTGTAAAATGTAAAATTGTAGGTAAACGTTCTCCCTTAGTTTACGTTCTGCAAGACATGCAAGGCAAAGATCTTGGTGCCTGGCATTTAAAAGACCTTAAGCTATCAATTTTATCAAAGTAGTTGGTTAACTATTGTAGGAAGGCTAGTAGTTTCGCGCTTTATTCAGACGCTGTTCGTTATCTTGTTGTACAACGTTATAGCTGTGTACATTATTATCTTCGACTTGTGTTGTTTTTTTTCTCTTTACGGGAAACAATACTCGCATGTTAGGGCGTCTCGGATCATATTATTTGGTTCGGGATGCAATAATGAAAGTGGATGTATGTATGGGATGTATGAATATAATATGAAACGTAATATGAAAGGTTGTCGGTTGTTTGCGCGTAGACACAAGACTAGCATTTATCTTCCATCGTCGTAGTTTTTTTTTATTTTTTTTCTTAAATTATTTTTTTTTTAACAAGCTACAATTTTTTTTTCTTCTTTTCTTATTTTGTAGCTGTTTCGGGATTTTTCCTGAGAACAGTCAAAATCCTTCGGTAACAGGGGGGGATATGTAGCATAGTAGCTTTTTTTTAACATATCGGTATAACTAATAACGATGCGTATAGCGTCATCTATTAGCAGTTGTCGATATTAATAATAGCTAATTTGTGATATACAACGCCATCTATTGGCAAATGCTTCTAACTAGAGCTTCATCTCTGATATTTCTTTATTGTGGCATTTGTATTACGCATTACCGCTAATTGTCGGTTAAAAAAAAAAAACAAATGTCAGTAGAGGTATAAAAGGGTTGTCGCGACAGGACAACGCCCTTTTTTTCCCTGCCGAATTTTGGTTGCTCAACTTCTTCTAGATACAAGTTTATACTAAATAAAATTATAATATTTTAACCCCGTGTAAGGGTGAGTAATTTGAAATATCTGTGTTGTGAATGTTTGGTAAATCACGCTTGTAATTAAAACACATTATTTTTTCCTGTGAATTAGCACCATTGTAGAATTTGTTGGCAAACCTTTTGATTGGCCACGTGCTCAATTTTTCATTGTTTCATTTTTCCGATCTTACATTGTTAGATATTATTAGGATGTTTGTATCGAATTAATTGTCCTTCATATCATTTTATCTTTTATCTTTTTTTTGCTTATCCCTTATTTTGTGATGGATACACAGCCCATGGTTGGATCGTTGGGGACTAGAACCATGGCTGCTGTGGTCCACACTCTTCACACGCTGGTATAAATATTTCCAGGGAACTACGGTACGGGTACAAGCACCGCTATCTACATCCTCGGTACGGCACTGCTTGGCTTACTCTTCGCCATCTGATGACTATCTGGCCTGTGCCACGGACTGTCCGCTCCTAGGCGACCACGTCGTGACGAGTTCCTGACCCGAACACAGGACCCGAAAGCGCCACGTGTTGTCATACCTACCGTCGACAGATCCAGCTAAGTGCCGTGTGGTTTAAAGGCCCCACCAATCTCTAAAGACACTAGAGGCTAAACCAGATACGTACGGCCTCCTGCCCACGACCCCTATTTATTTATTTTTTTAATATATATATATTGTCACGGGAAATCTCTCTTCTTATTTTAATTTCCCCCGTAACAACAAGACGTATATTCTACCGCCTATATTCATCGGCGATAACTTAGGATTATATTTTATAATTGTCTTGGTCTTGGTCTTGCTAAAATCAGGCGGTGTACTGCCCAAAATCGGTCTTGGTCAAGACCAAGCCCGATTTTGGGCAGTACACCGCCTGATTTTCAAAATCGTACCCGATTTTCAAAATCGGGCTTGGTCTTGACCAAGACCGATCTTGGGCAACACTAGTAATACATATTGCTGTTATATGGCAACCAGATGATGACAAACCATGGGAATACGATCAGCAGTGTTAGCTAATGCTAACAGTTACTCTGCTTTCTGCCTTAGGCTAGGGACGACATACCATTTGAGCGCATAATATCTAAATAAAGCTCAATTGTTTATTTTATTCAAAGTATTTTATTTAATCTCATATCCACGATCTTCAACCTAATCTAAAAGCCTTAACTCCAATAATTTCATACTTTTTTGTGCATTTTTATTTTACATTTTGTTCTTCGGTGCTCACTGAAAATCAGCGTTGCGATCTATGCTCGCAACATAATATGCTGAGTGGGCACCAATTTGGTAAAATCACTTGTGTTTTTCTTTTTATTCTTTATTTATGTTTATACATGTTTAATGACTATATTACCAAATATTTTAATCTTTTCTTTCTTTATTTTAAAAGATGCTTAGTGTCTGAACAGGAAAATAAAGAAGTCGGTTAAAAAACTGCACTTTTTATTGCAGCAACATTACGAAAAGCTGTCTTGTGATTGGTTTAATCTCAAAGATTTGACATTAACACGGCAAGGTTTTTTTATTGTCCTTGTCACTCTATAATAAGTATTATCATTGAAAGGTAGAATAAATATCTGTACCAGAATCATAATCGTTTCGTCCAGGGCCTTTATATTTAAACACACTATACTTACAATCTTCGTGGCACATCACGTGTCCACCACGCCAGTTTCTTGTCAATTTAAGCGAAACGTTGCTATCCGTAGCCCTTTCTACCGTGGAGGCAACATTCAGATCAGAGTCCCAATTCTCGTACGCACGTACATTCGCATAGGCACCAAATCGTGCGCACGCGAGCGGGACATACTGACAACCGAACCGAGATTCGAGGTACGAGAATTGAGGCCCAGACAGGTTTGCAATTGCATTACATTTTCAAGATCAATAAACATAATAAGACACAACACAAAAGTTACTTTATAACATTAATGACAGTTTAGACTTTAGATCATATTTTTTAAGTTAGAACATAAAATATTTTGGCTATTCTTAATGCATTTAATCAAACTTCAATACGACTGCGATGGTTTTACGCATATTGTCTGTGCTTTAAAGGACGAAGCTCTCGAGTTCAAACAGGTTTAATAAATCCTAGGACAAGCAACAAAACCACAAAACACGACGTAATAAAAACACGCAAACGTAAAATTTAAGATATTTCGTCGATATTGGTTTCAATTGGAAAACGTCGGCGCTAAAATAAAATTCTCAGACGGCTTTCGACAGATGCTCACAGTGATATTGCAATCTTTTCGGTCTCCTGAACTAGATATGCCGGGGATGAGTCGATACAACTACTTTATTCATATATTTCACCTCTTCGCGATAAAAGTTCTCCTTGAATATTTTAGTGTGTTCGTGACAAAGAAAATATAAACAAAAGTAGCTGAAGTTGTATACAGCTGATATTTTTTATGTTAGTTTCCCAAAGGAACAAGATACTTTATGCCTTGTCATATTATATATATTTTTTAATCTACTTAAATTATCATATAGTTAGCGTAAAGTTTTTTGAAATCGGTCCAGTAGTTTTGGCATTATAGAAAAGTACAAATCTTTACAATATTAGTATAGATAAGGTTGTAAAGGTTCAAGGTCATAATAAAGTGGCATTGGGCATGTATGAAGTGTATGAATGTATGAATACAGTAATAACATCAATCATATCGCCTTTGTCTGGGGTCGTTGCTCTTTCATGTGATCGACGGAATGAAAACTTATCATGTGGCTTCTCTCGGCTTCATCCACGAATTTAAGTGAGACACGATCGTTCCATGTAAATTTCCACTAGTTATCCTCTAGTATTAAATAATAATAATACCTATGGACGCTATGGACGCTTCACACCACGTCAATCTGGATTATGGTCCCGTTATTTCTTTTTATTTAGTCATTGTATTTAGCATGACTTGAACTACTTTTCTTCGACCTCTAGGGCGCTGACATTCACTTATCAGAATGCCAGCCTTGATGGTGAGCTCTTGGCCCTGTAGGTAGGTACGTCCCTACCTCTGTTAGGTACCTTTGGGTAAGTAGGTTAAAATGGTTTGCTTTAAATAAACTGTTTAGTTTTACTGTAGGGGAAACTGGGGACACATGATCCCCCCTTTTGTTTTTAACCCGAATTTCCTTCATAAATATCTTACATGAAAAAATGTGGGTTTAGAATCAAATGGAATACGTAGAATTTACATATAGCTACAGCTACAGGAATCTGTGACAACCAGCAGAATATCAGCTAAAAAAACAATTTATCTACTGAAACTAAATACTCTCTGTATTTAGTATCGTAGCAAGTGTCCTCTATACAAGGGACACTTGATTCTCTAAACAATTACTAGCGAACTGATTTTATTTTTATTTTTAAGCTTAAATTACTATTATTGAATTGGCATGCGGCGTTTTAGCATTAATTTCACCATAACTTTTTTGATGTAACTTTTTTATGGTTTGGTACTCTTTTCTTGCTTTTAGGGTTCCATGATACCCAAAAGGTAAAAACGGGACATTTATATCTTAAGACTATGAAAAGATTAAATAGTTAATATTGATTAATATATATATATATATATATATAATTCAAAATATTTTAAGGGACACTTTATCCGGGGGGAATCTTCTTCTTCTTCTAGGGGGGTCTTGAGCTACAAATAAATTAATCATACAAGTCGATTATGATTAACACTTTTATTTAAATGTTTTAGTTACACTAAAAAATTAGTTACACTTAAATATAATTTCTAAATAACTGTTAAGTCAGAATAATAAACTAACAAAAATAAAAATTAATTGCAACAAAAATCAAATATCGCCTACCATTTAGTAAAGTCAAAAGTGCCATATCTGACGTTTCTACTCATTTGGAAAATTTTGCTGGTATCGTATACTACCGACATAGCTACTGTTAAAGTAGGTATTGCCCCTACAGGGTCTGTCATTGAGTGTACCTAGTCTCCCTCAAGGATCAAGTGCCCCTCTCCTCCCATAGGGTGAAGGTTACAAAATGTTTGAAATATGACTGAAACGTGTAAATTGTGGCTGAATGCATGCAAATGCTCAAAACAAGTCAGTGTTTCTGAAACATAATCAATAACACTGATTCATAACTTGCTACTATTGGTGTGTTTGAACGTCACAAGATTTGATATTTTTTACTAAGGGTCAGTTCATACCGCGACGATACGCGACGCGACTGCGCTGCATTTTTTTAAGATAGCTATTCAAAATTTAACTTTATTAATTACACAAGAAGATACACGTTAAAGCCTGGCGTCGATTTCAGCAGAAACGCGCCGATTCGAAGCGAGTCGCGTTTATTCCTGTGCGTCTATCTCTGACGAATCGAATCGAATTGTTCGCGTTGTGTTAAATTAAGTCGTTTTAGCGTCATGGACAGCTCGGATGAAGAGATGTTTTTATTTCAAATACTTTTTGATGAAGAAGAGGAGAATATATGAAAAAAAAAAGTTTAAAGAACTATAACCCGACTACGTAAAAAAGCCGAAACAAGAAAATAATTCAAATAGAAATCCAGAAATGCATAGTTACAAAAATGGTCAAGGTAGAGCCGTGGTCGCACACACTAATGGCGTCATCTAAGCGTCAGTTCACACCGAGATGCGTGACGTCTAAGTATAAACCGAAACTGCGTAATTCGTCATGTACACATGCACACCCCAAGATAGTTACAGACCAGCCGTTTTGACATCGACTGTTCCGAACAGTAGGTGCGACCACGGGTCTACCTTGATCATTTTTGTAACTATGTATTTCTGGATTTCTATTTGAATTATTTTCTTGTTTCGGCCTTTTTAGACCCCTTTTTTTTACGCAGTCGGGTTATAGTTTTTTGAACTAATTTTTTTATTTAATATTTTTCCGTTTGCCAATCTATTTTTTTGTACAAATTATCCACAAGCGGGCAAATTTTTTTACATATTTCTTGTGACAAAAGACTGACAATAACTATACTAAAAACTTTTGATCTTGTACATTTTTTTTTTTTTTTTTTTTTCGAACGGGTCTATGCTAAGGGTCGGGTTAAGACCGCTGTAGCTAAGTCGGACTATAACTAGCCTGGTGGCTAATGATCTTGTACAATAATTGTAGTGGAATATATAATAAACTTCTAAACACAACGATACCGCGATTCAGAAAAATTTAAGACTCGTATAGTGACATCTATCGAACGAGTGAGTAATAAAAGTGCTAGTAATTGATTTCATCTTAATTTTCTTATTAAAATCGGATGGACCAATTAACCGATTTTGATCTAGTTTTTTTGTTTGAAAGCTGACATAATTAAGAGTGGTCTTAGCTATAATTCATCATCATCAGCTCGTTTACTGCTTGACAATATAGGTGTTATTTAATTTTTTTAATGTTATGTATTGCCTGTAAAAAATTATATTTATAAAATGAAATATAATGTTATTAAAGAACATAATATATAAATTATATATTTATAGTCTTATATGTAATGTTAGAAAATTGGACAAATATTGTACGAATTGTATTCTAAACGTCAGTGTTTTGACTTAAACAATATGATATAATATATATACCAAATTATGTAAATATTTGTAGTGTTCTTGCCAAGACCTTTCTTTTGATACCAAACATGTGATAATTTTCTCGATTTAATTTTTTTAGATGTTAGAATCTGTGGTTCAATTTTCAAAATACATAATTTTGAAAAAAATTATATAGCCTATGTTACCCGCGGCATCATTACGAATCTATTGACACCTCATTTATTAAAATCGGACCAGTAGTTTAGACGCTACGAGGGAACAAACATACATACATACATACATACATACATACGTAGACTGCCAAAATCATTACCCTACCTTTTGGCTTTTGTCGCCGTTGTCGGGTAAAAAGGGAACGGCGTGCTCGAAAATACTGGGTAGGTAGGTACCTACATGACATTTATAAGAAAAGAATTATTTCGTTGCGAATTTCATAATTTATATCCAGATTCGAAAAGGGATCCTATAAGAATATTGTTAATAATTCTTCACTCATTTTTATTGAAAGGAAGATTTCTATAAGTTTTTAAACGATACCTAATCATAAATACGTTGGCGCGCATCCGCTTCTCCGCGTCTACTGAGGAACGCCTAGTCGAATCGTATCGCATCGGCGAAGAAATTCGCCTGTCGAGCAATTCGCGCGATCAACTCGATTCGGCGCGCCGCGGCTCGACGCTAATGGACGCAGTTTCATAGAAAATTTATAGGAGGCGAATTTCTGCGATTCGATTCGACTCAGCTCGGCGGGCCTAGTGGACGCAAGCCTTAAGGATATGTTTCATTAAAGGTTAAAACTTAGTCTTTGTGCTGCTTTTTGTAAATAGCAATTAGCAGATTTATGTTACAAAGTAGGATAAAACGTTCTATTAGAATAATATATTATTTAACCTTCATAATTACTGACGCTACCACTCCTCGGGTCATCCAAGACCCAGTATTAGAATAAAATTAAAAAATATATATTTTTGTAAAAAAGTTTATACAATGAAAACTGCAAACCTTTTTAATTACAAACTTTTTTCTAAAACACGCTTAAAAAGTAATTAATTAAAAGTCACAGAACTCATATTTTAATCTGAGTCATAGAATATCAACCTCATTAAACGCCAATTTGCTGAAATAGATAAATTTTTATTCTTATATAGGTCGTATGGGATCCGAGGACCTTGTATACCTTAAACTTATCATTTATTAGAAAGGGTTTTTTTAAAAAACCTTTTCCCTAAGAACACGAGAACAAGGCGCCAAAGCTAAAATATCATAAAGGAATTTCTTGTTGAAACCTTATAAATTCTCCCTGTTAGGTTTGCACGAGCAAAACAAGTGGATATTTGTATCGAGATTTATTCAACAATAAACGTTCGTTACTGACTCACTGAGATACGCCCCTACCACTGGTGCTCCACTCGAATGTGAAAAAAAAAAAAAAGTAAGCGCTTGCACATTTTAATGATAAGCGTCAGATAGCTTATTTTCATGTTTTGTTTCTGTCTCTTTTGAATAAACTATTCTACACTTTTAGAAGATAATGAAACAGGAACTAAGCATATCATAAATCGTCATATAAATGTAGCTGTTGAGTGTACTCTACTTATTCACTTCCAACTTACTTTCATCTATTTGTAAAATATGTTTAAGCTTTCAAACCAGCTAGATTATAATATTCGGCTGTAGTATAAAATGCACAATATTCCTTTTTATAATCGCTGATTAAATCTCGTTTGTAAAAAATATTATAGGTACTAGGTAGAGCGCTATAGATTGATGGCTTCAAATATCTACTGATATTGAGAGTTCCTTTACAAATTATTATATCTATTGTATAAAAAAACGTGTTTAGAGAGAGACTAAGTTAATTACTTGGTGAGAATTGAGATCCACTGTATTTAAAGTTTCGCATCAAAATACTATTAAGTTTTTATCGAGATATCAGCCTACGAATTTGCAAGATTCAAATTCAAAACCAATTCGCATTTTACAACTCTTGTTCGATTGGACTTGCCCGTAGTATTATCATTAGTGCGGATCATCAGTGTGTATTTTCAGTGATATTGCAACCGACCGAACTACAAACTACGTGTCAATTCGAGTTCGAGTCGACTGCCCGTAGTGGAGGTATCCTGAGTGCGGATCATCAGTGTGTATTTCCAGTGATATTGCAGACGACCCAACAACAAACTATGCGTCAATTCGAGTTCCAGTCGACTGCCCGTAGTAGTGGTATCGTGAGTGCGGATCATCAGTATATATTTTCAGTGATATTGCAGCCGACCGAACTACAAACGACGTGTCAATTCGAGTTCGAGTCGACTGCCCGTAGTAGGGCTATCCTGAGTGCGGATCATCAGTGTGTATTTTCAGTGATATTGCAGCCGACCGAACTACAAACTACGTAAATGCCGTCGAGTCTGCCGGCCGGGCGCGTGCTCGGGCGGGCGGGGCATAGAGTAGCTGGCGGAACAGAGGAGACAGTTGGTGTTAGTGAGATGATAGTGATTGTGATCTGTATTTGGATGAATTATGATAAGTTGCGGATGAATAAATAGTTTGCAGCGTATATATATTATATGTAATTTGCGCATTAAAGGTATTTCATTTCAATTGGAAATGATTGATTAAGATAAATTACATGTTGATGATAAAAAGTTATTAAGACAGCTTCACTTCAATTCAAAATTACAATATAGCACCTGAAACGTATGATTTAATAAATTAAAGTGCCGTGAACATACAAAATTTGAAATAAATTCGACTTGATAAGGCTCTAAATTAAAATTTCTTTCAGCTTTCATAGTTTAATATCAGTTGCATTGTATATAATATTTTATTATTGTTTACTACTTTTGACGATGATAAATTATCAATATTAAAGCTTCATTAAATATATAATTTCATGATAAAAAAAATCTCTCTTTTTACGTTTATTATTAATTAAAACACAAGTTTAGTTTTTATCCTGGCAACTGACAAGGCTTGTAACTAACATGCTATATAATTTCTTTGATTTAACAGTCTTATGTTTATACCCAGTACCGACGGAGCTAATAATAATGATAAATTAAAAAGAGGCTAGAATAGTTTTTAACATTAAGTTAATCCAATTCAATGTAATAGAATTATGGTGATGTTTGGTATCTGCCTGAAATTATTATTTTTTTAACAATTATTACTGTCTAAATGAATGCGACACTTAAACGTGGAATGTCCGTTCTGCGCGTCCACTCTATGTCCGCGGCACGTCAATGCGCATGTGTGCGTTTCGCCATAACCCGCGGATTCTAACCTAAATTCGAATTTCGAGCCTCGCTTACCACGGACGCGCCCGGCCAGTATTATTTTAAAAATAAAACTGAAAATTTTCGGCCAGCACGCAGCCCGCGCTCATCTAAGGTCGACACTTTTTTTTTGCGTGAAGTGAATAATTTTTTTTCGTGATCCCCGGTGCTCCCCTAAGGATAATGTTTAAAAATAAACGCGTACGTCGTGACAATGTCGTGTCCCGGTGACAAATAACGTAGCCTCGGCCAAATAGTTTTCGCGGTTTTTCTGTGGTTCCGAGTGATTTTATAATTTGCTTGGATTGCGTTGTGATCCGGTAAGTTTTGCATATTCGTATAGTGTTTAGTTGTTTATCTCATGCCGTTCCATTGTGTATACTTATTACTTATACAACACTTAATAAAAAAGTTTATATTTAGCATATTATATGCAATGTAAAACGGTAGCACAATGATAGAAAAATAGCTCGAGTTAGACATCTGGTATTCGGGAATAGAATAAAACATCCGGGTAATCTACGAAACTAATCTGTTGAATATTTTTAGCTTCATAAGTATGTAGATTGTAAAAGATTGTAGTAGTACCAGCTATTCTGTGGCAGTACCAGCTATTCTGTGGCAGTACCAGCTATTCTGTAGTTATACTAGCTATTCTGTGGTAGTAACAGCTATTCTGTAGTAGTACCAGTTATTCAGTGGTTGTACCAGCTACTCTGTGGCAGTACCAGCTATTCTGTGGCAGTACCAGCTATTCTGTGGTTGTACTAGCTATCCTGAGGTAGTACCAGCTATTCTGTAGTAGTACCCGTTATTCAGTGGTTGCACCAGCTATTCTGTGGCAGTACCAGCTATTCTGTGGCAGTACCAGCTATTCTGTGGTTGTACCTGATTTAGTAGATAAGATAAACTTTAGTTAACTATGTAACGTTATATTGTCAAATTCTAATCATTTCTTTATTCGATTTTGTATACCCAATACATACCTATAACACAGGTTAATAGTTAAGGCGATAGTGTGAACCTTTCTAGTGAATATAATTCGTAGTATTTTTATGTTTGTGGACATAAATTCGACGTATTATTGGATGGGGCAAGATAGCCAATGAATAAATGCGGTCATACATAAAAAGTATATTATTGCTATTGACCCGCAAATTAATGAAACCAATCTTACTCCAAACTAACTTAACCCAGCAGCTCTAGTGATCCGTGGCTTAGTGGGTAGACCGTTTGATTCGTACTCGAGAGAGTGCAGGCTCGATTCTCAGGTTGTCGCGTGTACCAATGAGACTTTTTCAGATCTCAAGTACATTATACGGACGCTCCAACGGTGAAGGAAAACATCGTGAGGAAACTCGCACACGGTTGGCCCCAGACGTATTGACCAGTCATTCCTCTGGACTGACTGACTATGCTGTGAGAATGCCGTATGTGCTCGGGCAACCGTACGAGATTTAAAAGACCGACTGTCCCAGGCACTACAGTATTTCATGAGTGGTTACTTCGCTCGGAGAATACTGTATGAATCATCTCACGACTCTAAAAGTTCAAATTTAAAGTTTTTTTAAAAATGAAATGGACCAAACAGATCGTCTGATGGTAAAAGTTTACCGCCGCCCATAGACACTCGGGGACACCAGAGGAGTTATCACTTATAGTACACTTGCAACTCCTCTGGTGTTGCGCACTTGCGTTTGAAACCCCCTTGGGCCGGTAACCTCGCTCACTCGGCGTAACACAACAAGCGTTATTTCACGCCTGCTTTGTGTGAGGCCGTGGTATTTATCCGGACGAGCCGGCCCATTCGTGCCGAATCATGGCTCTCCCACGTCTAAAAGTCTAACGTTCTAAACTAAAAGGCTCTCAACTAACATACAGTCTCTAACATACAGTGATTTAAGAAGCTCTTAACTTTGAGAAGCTTTTGAGAATTCGGACGTTAGATTAATAGTAATCTAAAGTCCGAATTCTCAAGCTATATCACATACAAATATACTTCCGTATCTATCTCTGTACTATCTAACTATCACATATAAATATACCACATTTCAGATCCCTCTACAGTAAAACTCTCAAGTTCACTCTATTTTCAGTCTTATTGACTGCTCATAAAGTCTATTTTAGCTATTACGTGGACCTTTACGGCGTCAAAATATGTAAATAGGCAATATATTTTTCTGTTATGTTCCTGTCCTATATTCCGTGGTTTAATATGCAGGGGATTTTTGTTTCGTTTCCATAATAACCGATAGCTCGGTTGCCGGTTAACGTTAGTATATTCCGAGACGACGCGACGCGGCGCGGCATTTTTAAGATTCACTACACAAGATGATACACGTTTTGCAATAATTCTTTTAATCGACAACAAAGCAATTCTTTTCAAAATTAATTCTTTTAATCGACAACTAAGCAATACTTATTAAGTGTACCATTTTACGCATTTCTATTGAAAAATGTCAAAATAGAATTGTAAGAAGTTACTGTAAGAGCAACTTATTCAATAGTTGATGTTTCATAGTACCATTCACTTATTGTGGCCATTTTAGACCTGCTCGATATTTTATATGGTGAGTTAGTACCTACTATAACTACACAGCTGCGTGTTTCGTAGTGAGCCGTGTCATTGAACTTTTAAGAGTGTATTCCTATAGTGGTAATATACACTCGTATATTAATACACTCTTAGTTCGAGTGAACTTGGTCCGCGGACCATATCCGCGTACCGATTCCGGTGTCGCTACACACGCACGGATTTGGTCCGGCAGATTGAATTGAAAGCTCGATACTCGTGTGTTCGATTTTCAGTTTCACATAATGTATTAGCGCAGAGTTCTATTTACAGTGCTGTTTTTCGACGATTGATTCCAGCAATCAATTGAAATCGTGCAGTGATACCAACTCTCAAAAATATTTCTCCCCAAACTTAACCCTTAATTCGACCCTGATTAGATTAGACAAGATTTACGCTGATTTTATTGAAATTGTAATTGGGTTATCCCAATTATATTATAATAAATAATAATACAATTATAATAAATAAGAGATAATAAGCAAGAAAATCTAAAAACTTTATGTGAATTTGGTACGGAGCGGACTAAATCCGTGGTCCGCTCCGTACCGAATCCGTACGTGTGTTAGCACTTTTAGAATGGTTTTATTTGTAATGTCATCTACAGGTGTTTTTTTAGTCGGTGACCAAACTTTCAAGAGTGAATAAACTTTAAATATAAGTATTTTTACAATGGAATCAACGGCCTAGCACTTTTGATGTCGCAATAAGGTAACCAACACATTTTACAATAGCATGCCAAATTTCATCAAAATCTGTTAAGTAGTTTTTGCGTGAAAGAGTAACAAACATCCCTCCATCCATTCATCCTCACAAATTTTCACATTTATAGTATTAGTCGGATCTTAGGCGTCTGTGGTAGTTAATACAAACTGTATAGCAGATATTTCATCTTAACATGAAATATTATAATATTAGTATATTTTCCGTCTGTGAAGCCGACCCTGTTACGCGTAACGCTCCTGCTTAAGTGATTAAATCATAATGATTCCATTGAAGTAGATGAAACATACATTATGTTTTGTTTTTCTACTTTATAAAAATAGCTAAAGTGTATTCTTAAAATATACATGAAAGGACTACTAAAGTCGATCGCTATATTAATTAAACCGACTTCCAAAGTGAAAATCCACAAAAATGTATAAAATAAAACTTTTTCTAAATAATTCCCCTTTTAAATTTGGCTAATATTTTAACTTTTTCTCTACTCAATCTTCAAAATTTTGAAGTCGGTACCAGTCACCTTCAACGCGAGTTCGATTGAGAGAGAAGATTGAGTAGAGAAGTAGTTAAAATATTAGCCAAAATTAAAAGCAGAATTATTTAGAAAAAGTTTTATTTTATAATTTTTTGTGCATTTTTACGTTGAAAGTCTGTTTAATTTTTTATTTAAGTGATACTTGTAAAATTAGTTATACTTAATTAGTGATACATGTTAAATTATTATTAATACATTTTAAGAAAGTTTAAAATAAACAATCGAATGTATAATTAAATACGCGCCAAGCTCCCATTAGGTATTGTATATAAGATGATGATGATGATGACTCTAAGTTACATAATAGCTATGCTTACAGTTCTTTAAACAATGTCGAATTTTCCTAACGCGTATCTTTGAAGACTGAGAAGTTCTGTTTTGTGCTTTTGGATCCTTGGTGCAGAATCTTACTTTTTATTAGCATATGCTTGGGGTACTTCTGAAAAAGTCAAAATCACTATATGTGTCCATATAAATTTTTAGGAGTTCCCTCGATTCCTCGTGGATCCCATCATCAGGTCACCACTTTTGTGAAAACGGGATCAAAAAAAGAATTTTGCAAATCGATGAAACACCGCGTCACGTATCGTTTCGTTTCGGTGTGACGCTTACTCTGAGGGCGCGGCGGCGGTGATGGAATGGCAGCTGCAAGACTGTTTGCACATATTCAAATGCATCAATTCTCGAACACAGCGGCGTGGCAGCGGCGCGGCAGCGGTGAGCGGTGACCGCCCGCGTGTCTGCTCAAACAAGTGTAACTAGCAAGGGCTTATCACAAGATCGATAATACTCTCGATAGATAAGATAGGCAGTTCTAATGTAGGCCGGGGCTCGCGGGGGTACTGCACCTACTACGATAGTGCTTAATTAGTCATTGTATGGTATGATAGCCACAGGGGTGACACTCTCTACAAATGACGGCTCGTGCACCGGCGAATGTCAGCTGTGTAAGTAAGAGTAGGGTTGACACCGGAATAAACATTCTAGAAACATTCGTTCACACGTCGCGTCAGACAAAACTTTTTTAATACTGAAACGAGCTTGTGAATGCTTAGTCCTGGCTTGAAATTTTCGTTAGTACTTATAATGTATATGTCGAAAAAGTTCACTTTTATTGGTGAATGTTAACACGGCATAGGTACGCAAAATTGGTCAACTGTGATAATCGCCTACGGCTTGGACTATATGCTCCGATATCCGGAACACTGGAAATTCAGAGCAGTAAAATTAGAACTCTAAACTAATACAATAGAGTTGAAAATCGAACACATGAATGTCGAGTCAAATGTCAATGTCATATTTGACAGATCGACACTCGACACTACGATTTTCAACTCTACTGTAATAACGCAGAGTTGTATTTTCATCAGTAGTCTAATCTAGTAAGTTCTGGATTCCCGATCATATAGTTCCAGCCTTAGGCTGAGCCTAAGACAAGCGATCGCTATGTCACTAACGGCCGGTTTCAATAACCTATCTACCAATAACTATTTGTTAAAAACGTCGTCATTCAATCATTTGCCGGTTTTTTGCGATACAAATGTGACGTTTCCAACAAATAGTTACTGGTAGATAGGTTATTGAAACGGACCGTAAGTGATGCTTATGTTAAATCCCGTACATTTTTGTTTTCGAACTTCGTCGTCCTAGCAATGGCGACTTGACTAAGCGCTCTATTTCTTAATCTACTGGTAGTTGTCAGATAGCCTATTTGCATTTCTCAACAATCTCACCCGACTTGCCTAGTCCATAATATATTTGCAATATGTAGTGCCCGTGTATTTGAGCATAGTCAATATACTCTGATATACTGAATTCAATTATCTTCAAGATAATAATATTTTCCTCGTATATCCTCGTATATTATCATATGTGGTAAACAAAACATATTCCATGCATGCACTTTTAATACTCGCAATATACAGCGATGGGAAGTTATTTCATAATAATAATATTATTTCGTTATTATTACATAATAAATAAATAAATATATATTCGTGGTTCATAAATGGTTGCATAAGTTATATTATGGTGCGACGCACTTTCTGACGAATATTGTTTATTTCAGTCCGTCCTAGATCACTAGGCTACTTAGCTGTCATTTATAAAAAAAACAAGTTTCCAAAAAATTTTTTTAACAAAAACCCGGCCGAGTGCGCGTGGGACTCGCGCACGAAGGGTTATAAGGGTACAAAAAATCACGTTTGTTGTATGGGACTTGGTAGTCCCATAAAATATTTATTCTACTCGGTTTTGAGTATATTTTGTTGTCAAAGCGGCAACAGAAATACACCTTCTGTGAAAATTTGAAAATTTCAATTGTCTAGCGGTTAATATTATAGTCTGGTGATCAAAAATTTCAAAACTAAAGATAGGCTATAACGTACATTCGACAGAATCATACAAGTTCACTTTTTTTAAACATTACTTATCTATGAAGTATTTCAATGATTTTTTACTTAATTATGTTAGTAAGAACTGAGAGATGTTGATGATGGATTGAGTATAACAATGATTTCGAAATAAAAATACTTTAACAGCCGCGTTGGGTTTTCGCGGGCGGCTTGCTCGCCGCGCCCGCCGCATCCGCTCGCATCGCTCGCCACACGTCAGGATATGACCAGTTTATGTTGTAAATGAAATACAGATAGTTGTATAAAGCTTTACCACACGCACGGATTTGGTCCAGAGCAGACCACGGATTTGGTTGCCAACTTAGGAGTTTCTCCCGAGAGAGATTTATTTCCTAATTTTATTAGGAAAAAAATCTTATAGGGGGAAGGATTTTTTTGGAGTTAGTTTTAAAGGTTTTCTTGTTTTTAATCAAATTAAGCTAGTTGTAAGCGATTTGAAAAGTCAACCTGAAGAAAATAAACTTTTATTTTAATGTATATAATGTTTAATATATATAATGTAGGACAGAACAATATGTATTACACATTTTATAAAAAAAATATTTGTGCATTACTTTATTTAAGATTGGGGAGAAATACTTTTGAGAGTCGGAACACTGCACAATAATCGGAATTCACTGTCAATAGAACTCTGTGCGAACACAATAGAGCTGAAAATCAAACATACTATAAGTGTCGTGCTGTCATAATGGTCTGTTCCAGACCAAATCGTTACGTGTGTAAGCATTCTTACAAATCTTAATATAATAGCATGCTAGCCAAGCAGCTTGGCGGACAAACGAAGCTTTTTGTTTCCCAGTTCCCGAGCTCGCCACGTTAGTCTGCTTGCCAAGCTACAGCTTAGCGTGTGCGTGTAAGAGAATCAATGAGAGTCGTTTAAGAAAGATAATTAATAGATACGAATTTGTTTCATAATGCAGATATATTAATGAGTGGGGGCTAGTGTACCGATTAGTCTTACTAGACAGTAGAGTCATTCAACTTGTTGGGGGGCCACTTAATGACGTACGTTAAAATTTATAGTCATAGATATATTATAGACGAGGCATGTCGAGGCAAAAAGTGTCCACAGTTAAACTGCCCTGGTTACGTTGTTTGGGTAGTCTAGGTTTGACATTTGCTTTCCGCAGTATCCGTCCGCAGTATAGTTCCGTAGTAGTCCGCATAATATTATAATTGAAAAAATATTCTGAAATCAAGATGGCGCAACTTTTTCTTGAATGAGGATTTTTCCTGTCAGATATACTTTATGACGTAAAAGTAAGGATGTGCTATGGCCCAAAAAATAAACTCTACCAAAATGTATGTGTCACTTTAATCTGCATCTATGTTTTGTAATGAAATGAACAAATGCAACGACAGAGGAAACGAGCAGATGGATCGCCTGATGTTAAGCGATTACCGCCTCCCATGGTCACTCGCAACACCAGAGGAGTTACACTTGTAGCTCCTCTGGTGTTGCGACTTGCGTTCCCGGTCCTTAAAATCACCAACCCCTTCGGCCTCCGGTAACCTCACTCACTCGGCGAAACACAACGCAAGCGTTATTTCACGCAGGTTTTCTGTGAGGTCATGGTATTTCGGTCGAGCCGGCCCATTCATGCCGAAGCGTGGCTCTCCCAAAGTTTTCTTTCTTTATTCCACGGATAGTAAGTAACATGGCAGTATTATAGTATACCTAGTATTGTTTATTGTCTTTTTGTTTATAAAAATATTAAATTGAATAGTATAATCACACTTGGCATGTTTTAACCGAAGTGTTGAAACATGCCAAGTGGGGAAGGAGGGGGGAATTAGATTGTTGCAGTTTCCTCAAAAAGCACTCTTTCACACAAATACTGAACAGATTTTTATAAAATTTGGTACGGTAGTAATTTAAGCTCTGGATTAATACTTAAGCTACTTTTTATCCCAGAAAAGTACAGTGTCCCAGTGGGAAAAAGTTGCTAGTTAATAATAAAAATCTGCGCAGGTAAAGTGTGAATTCATAGTTTATAAATTTGAGTTTATTATGTTTATTATGAGAGTTTAGGTGAATAATAGGTAAACCTAAACAATATTCTACTATCAAAACAAAGGGTTCAATAATTTCTTTATTAACTAACCTGGTTTAAAATCTGTTCCTCTAAGTCACTTCCTGAACTAGGAGTTTCGAACCAGATGGAAATAGCGACCGTTTAACTATAAGTGGAGTGTTCGATAAATCTAATAATACGCGCTTTACGACCGGGTTTTGTTCGTTTACGATTATTATATGATGAATCATTAGGGCCTTTTGACGTACGAAACATTTGATTGAAGATCAGATTTGCGTAAATACGCTGAATCGAAATATGTAAACATTATGCTCTACAAGACTAGATGATGCACACACTTTGTTCGCGCAAGGATTTCTATACGTCCCGAGAAACCATGCATTCCTCCGGGATGAAACTGAAATTAAAATCATCTGGGGCGGTAGAGCCTCCGCCAAGACGAACCAAACGAAGCAATCAAAAATAAACATCGCTACGAGTATGTCATTTAGCGATGCTTATGTCAAATACCATTTTTGTTTTCGTCCTCGTAATTAGCGATGGCAACTTAGCCATAGCCTCTGTTTCTTAATCTACTTGTGGGTGTCAGATAGTTTATTTGCATGTTTTGTCTCTGTCGCTCAATATAAAGTAAGCAGCGACAAAACTTCCGAATAAGCTATCCGACTCTTATAAGAATATTGTGAAACTGGCCCTAAGTAATTCCATAAAAACGCTGGGTAAGATTACGTCATAACATGGTGTATCCGATCGAATAAATTTCATTAAAACTATAATAATTATGAGCGATGTGTATAGTCCGATCAGTTATTTTATCTCGTTTCCATGAGAGTGATCCTCAAACCTAATGTCGTCGGTATAAAGGCCCTGTCAGAGAAAAAATAATTCGGAAAGTACTGTATGAATTTTCTATAATCACAGCCCTAACTAACATTAATTGGCTCATAGAAAAGCGACTTAAGTTTATCAATAAGTTTAAGGCCACTTTATACTGGTTACATTTTAAACTACAGAAGTAAGAAGAGCGGATACACAGACAGACAGATGGACAGAACGGAATTATACGGATTCCTTGTACAAAACTCTAAAAAAATTTGGGATCCAAAACGCTCCTACTGAAGAGCTTTTTTGATCCCAACAAAATTACGCAAACAATGTCACGGGTATGGTGCGTACTATTAAAAAGTTTACAAGTTTAGTAGATATATTATATGACAAATGCCGAGCTCGGTGGCCTAGTGGTGGTAGTGGTAGACCATTTGATACGCACTCGAGAGAGTGCAGGTTCGATTCCCAGGTTGTGGCGTGTGCCAATGAGACTTTTTCAGATCTCAAGTACATTATACGGACGCTCCAACGGTGAAGGAAAACATCGTGAGGAAATCCGCACACGGTTGGCCCCAGACGTATTGACCAGTCATTCCTCTGGACTAGACTATGTTGTGAGAAGGCCGTATGTGATTGGGCAACCATACGGCATATAAAAAAACCGACTGCCCCAGGCACTACAGTATTTCATGAGTGGTTACTTTGTAGTGTAGTGAGTAATTGTCTTTATAATATTTTATGTGTAAACCTTTATAACCTTTAAGGTCAGCATTTTCTTTATTGTGCAACGGTTTCGTTTTATATATGTTCATAATTATTATGTATTTTAGATTATTAATAAACTGGATCCTGAATCGACTTGACGTTTCTATCAACCCTGACCAATGTGGCCTCACTAAGTCACATCTCAAAGTGTCTACTCCTAGATACATCTCAACTTCGCTCGGAGAATACTGTATAAATCATCCAATAACGGATGAAAAGGCCTAAGTTTATATGAAAAAAAAAAAAGTAATATAAAATGCCAAACACTGATTTCCCTTGCAGTACAATGTACATTAAACCCAGCATCTCCGCTGTATACTAGAAGCACCCTGCGGCGCGACCGCGGGACTCCGCCACACTCGAGTGGCTTACGGGGTTGATACTCCAGACACAACTATTGGATACAGCAAGCTTAGGGTCAATTCACACAGAAACGAAACGATACGTGACATGACGCTGCATTTTAAAGATAGCCATTCAACATCGAACTTCATTCGTTCCACGAGAAGATACACGTTTTATTGTAAGAGTTCGAATATCAGGTTGTACCGCGCAGTGTATGACTGATGTCATATGAAACGTGTATATTTGTGTAGTGAATAAAGTTCAATTCTAAAATGAAGCGCCGTGTAGCGTCGAACATCGTCGCGGTGTGAACTGACCCATAGCCAACATGCCATCGTTAATTACAATGACGATCTTCGGAATTGAAAATATAATATGAGATTGCATGTTCGCTAAGTAACTCGCGCGCGATACGCCAATACCATTTATAATTTTGATTACTAACTTCGTCACAGTAATTAGCGACCCGCACATACTAGTCAAGCGGGTTGGTAAGGCACTAATTTCTAGCCTGCCAAGCCGCTTGCCTAGCGTGTAACTCATACCTTACGAATGCTATCCTGCTAGCTTTTAGTAGAGTAAAACTGTGGTTTTCTTTCCACATTTTGTACCTAGAACGAAACGCTACCAGTAAAGAAAATAAAATCCTATCTATATATGTGGAAACATAATATTTTCTAGATCCAAGAATAGGAGATATAAATGTAATTTCGCTTTACAGATGCCCGACTACCAAATGTATATTCATAAATATTTATTTCGATTCTGATGGGGTTGTGCAAGGGTTGTGCACGCGTTTGAAATGGTGCGTCTGACAAGTAACTGTCCTTGGTTATGTACAAATATTAATGGAGAGCGCCTTTAAATATAAAAAGTTTAAATTGACAACACTCAAGATTTTCTGCTATAATATTGAGAACGAAAAAAATGGCGCCCTTGGTTAACATCATGACGTACATTTCAAAGAAAATTGGTCTGAATCTATTTTAGTGCTTGTAAGGTGTGCCTTCAATGTCGATATTATTTATCCCCCTTAGGCCCACTTGCGCAGATCTGGGTTAAAGTTAACGCTGGGTTAAGTATCTATCGTTTTTCGTATTTATGAAAGGCATGATATTTTAACCCATGGTTAACTTTAACCCAGATCTGCGCGAGTGGGCCTTATTAATACAAATATTTAAACGATTAGCTAACCAGTATCCTTGTCGCCTTCTGTGCTAGTGATGTTGCAAAAGAGTCTAACAGAGACAGAAATATTGATTGCTATTAATGCCCGGTGTCTGAGGTTTATGAGGCTATTTAATAGATAAATTACCGACAAAAAACCTCAGAAACCGGGCTGTATACGTTTAAGGGCTCGTTCACAATCTTCTTATATGTGTCGGATAGCTTATTTGGAAGTTTTGTCGCTGCTTACTAACGAGCGACAGAGACAAAACATTGAATTAAGCTATGTCACACTTATCCGTAGATTGTGAAACGGGGCCTAAATATTTTTATGAATAAGGCGGTAAGTAAAGGTTTAAATACCTGAATCAAAGAATATATATTACTAACGTACCTGAATATCGTTTTTAAGTAAATTAGTTTAGTCGCTTATATCATGAAGTTGGCTCGGAGCCAATACACATTGTCATTATTCGGTAAATAAAAGCGTTGATGATAACACGTGTGAGATATTATTAGTTAAAACAATAGTGTACAAAAATAGCCACTTAAGCTAGACATACACGAAAAGTTTACATGACAGATTTACTTGCACTTGCTTGGTGGAAAATAAATTATAGTTAAGAAAACTCTCGATCATATTAGCTGTCAAAGAAAAAAAAACTAGATCCATATCAGTTCATCCGTTTGGGAGCTACGTTGTCACGGACTGACACACAGACAGACAGACACGTCAAACATATGTTTATCCTCTTTTTGCGTCGGGGGTAAAAAAAGTAAACAAAGTAAGTTTTTATTGCACAGTAAAAAAGTTTACAATTTAATTAATATTAGATTTTTATATATAATATTACATAATATGAAATTGGCGTTTTGTAAAGGAGGAACATAAAGTAGATTTTTTTAAACATAATATATTTATTTCATCAAAGTATATGCCAATGCTATCTATGCATTTCATAGGTTCCTTTACTAAACTTCATTGATTCCTTTACTAAAAAAATCATTCGGACAGGAATCAATAAAATCTTTGAGGGCGCTTTGGACTGCCCCATCGGAGTTGATTTTTTTCCCTTGCAAGAAGTTATCCAAATTTAAAAAAAAATAATGTTAACTTGTTGGAGCAAGGTCGAGGGGAGTACGGTGGATGTCTTAGACATTCCGTTTGAAGCTCCTCTAATTTGGTAGCCGTCTGTTGTGCAGTGTGTGGTCTAGCGTTGTCCTGAAGCAGCAGTGGTCTAGAGCGAATGACCAACCTCGGTTGTTTAGTAGCTAGCTTTTCCATCATGATTTGCAGTTGATGGCAATAGACTGCCGTAATCGTCTGGCCAGATTTAAGAAAGCTGTAGTGAACGACATCGGCACTAGTCCACCAAACGCTCACAAGTAACTTTTTTTGAGTCAATATTCGCTTGGGGCAGGCTTTGGCTGGTTCGCCAGGGTTCAGACATTGCGACGAGAGTTTCCGATTATTGTACAGGATCCACTATTCATCACAGGTAATGATTCGATATAAAATCCCTTCATTATTGTGCTGGTTGAGTAATGTAACGCAGCAGTGGACGCGCGTTTGTCGGTTTGCTGCACTCAATTCATGAGGTACCTGGGTAAGGTTTCAAGCTTTTTCACCTTCCCAATTTGCTTCAAGTGGATTAAAATAGTTTTATCACTAACACCGCAGCCTGCAGGTATCTCGGAAGTGGTTTGCGATGGATCCGCTTCCACAATAGCCTTCAATTCTTCATTATCAACTTTGGTCTCCGGCCGTCCACGGGGCTTGTTCTGCAGGTCCAGAAACGCACTGTGTTTTCTTTTGCGACACCGCCGCCATACACATCATTAATCCTTCGAGCCGTTTCTGCAACACTGGTGCCACGGTGGAACTCGTACTCGAAAATAATACGATATTTCAAGTTTTCCATTTTGTAAACGTGTTTCGTTGTGACGCAAAGAAAAAACCAAAAGAGGAAAAAAGAAATGAATTACGGTTTTAGAAACACTAATGCATGAGTAAATAGCGGTGTAAATTTGAAATTGGAATTCCTAACCAATGAAGACACCTAGGTAACACTGAAAATGTTTAGAAAATGAAATACGGCTTAATGTAGAAAGTTGCCAATACTTTTATTGTTTTTTGAAGTAATCTCCGTTCCTCTCTACACATCGTCGCATTCGACGGAACCACTGAGAAAAGCAGTGGGCCCATTCTTTCTTAGGGGTTTCTTCGATGGCATTTTCGTACGCTTTCACCGCATCTTCAGGGCTCGTAAAGCGAATACCTCGAATTTTATCTTTAGTTCTTGGGAATAAATGAAAGTCGCAGGACGCCAGGTCAGGGCTGTATGGCGAATGACTCATTATCTCGACACCTGCCATAGTCAAATATTCAACAGTCCGTTTTGCGGAGTGCGCTGAAGCATTGTCGTGGTGAAGGAGGATCCTGCTTCGAGGGCGCTGCTGTCGAATTTTTTCAAGACAACAGGCAAACAGCGATTGACATACTAATCTGCAGTAACTGTCCTTCCATCTTCTAGCACAACTGTCGCGAAATGACCCAAAGAATGAGGCAATCATCTTTTTTCCTTGACTCCTTCCATTCTTTACCTTAGTTGGCCGATCCTCGAAAGGAAACATCCACTGAGCTGATTATCTTTTGGTTTCGGGTTCGTAGCAATATATCCAGCTTTCATCACCTGTGACGATGTCAAATACAGCGTTTGAGTCACCATCGTTGAACTTATCTAACATTTGACGACACCAGTCCATGCGAAGGTGTTTCTGGTCGTCGGTTAAAGTATGGGGAATCCATCTGGTATAAAGCTTCCTGACGCCTAAATGTTCGTGTAATAATTTTTTGAACTTGACTCATACCAATGCCTAGGCTTGCCCGTATCTGCTGATAGGTCACTCTCTTATCTTCATTCATTCTCTATCATGCGTCGCACAGCACTGATGTTATCTTCAGTAGTCGCTGTTAAAGGACCTCCCTCACGCGGATCATCATTGAGATTGCTACGTCCACGCTTAAACTCGTTAAACCGATTGTAAATAGTGGCACGAGATGGGGCTTCATTAAGAAATGCTAATCGCAGCCTATCATAGCTTTGTTGTTGAGTAAGCCCACAACGAAAGTCATAATAAATCATTGACCGAAAATTTTCTCGCGTTAAGTTCATTTTCACGTGTAACAAGAGTTTTAGATTTGCCGCCAATTCACAAAAACAAATGACAAATATACTACATTAGGTTACCAAAGAGTTCTAAAATTGAAATTCAAAAAAGTTTTCATTAGCAATGTTTCTAACTGGCCAGTTCTAAACATTTTCAGTGTTACGCACGTATAACATTATATTATTATATCAAGCAATATCCTGCAAAAAAAATTTCGAGGGATATTGCTAGGATTTTTTTTATTGCTAGATATAAAAGTAATTAAATTGTATTCTATGGACTTCCGCAAAGTAACGCCTGATTCTAATAACGGTAAATAAGTAATATTTGAATTAGTATAGTTGTGTTCAATAAGATAGGTATAACCTTTGTTTTCGTTTGAATTATTTTATTTATTGGATCGGAACGGGGCTTAGTTGCGGATTACAGTGTGGGAGCCCTACAAGGGATAAGTCCCTTTAGTGACTGATAACGTATGCATTAAGGACCAGAGTCTTTAGCCAAGTTGCCATCGCTAATTACGACGACGAAGCTCCTAAACGAAAATGTATGGGATTTGACATAAGCATCGTTAACTCCTCTGGTGTTAAGAGTGTGTGGCAGTAATTGTTTACCATTGGGTGATTCATTTCTGCCAAGGGTCACTATGTAAAGGTGTAGTAAATATATTATATTACGAAACATGCATGCGCTAGCTACTGTGATGATGATGATGATGATAACAATTTGTTACGACCTGTCTGTAGCAGCTTGTTTTGTGTCTCCATCGTCCGTGGCGAATTGTTAGTATCGTATTTTTACAGCCCAATAAAATCAATGGCACATCTCTAACTGAGATTTACGTCGATAACGAGACTTATAAATACGTAAACTGCTACGTACTGGAACTATATAAATATACGTAATTCGGAACGTTATCGAATGTCAATTGTATGGGCGCTGTGAGCTGTTATAATCTTCATACATTTCTCTTTCGATATCGTTACGTACGTTATTAACGTCGAATGAGAATTATTGTATGCAAAATTGCGCCTATACAATTAACATTCGATAACGTTAGGAATGAGTAATATATATAATTGTTCCCAAAGGTGGTAACCCCACTGGGCTTATAGTCATGATGCATTCGATAACTTCGACGGCGAAGTTCGAACACAAAATGTATGGGATTTGACATAAGGCATCGCAAGCTACATGTCACTTAGCGATGACTTATGTCAAATCCCATACATTTTTAATTTCGAACTACGCCGTCGAAGTTATGGAATGCATATTGACTAAAGGTCCTGTTTCGTGACCCGACATTACTGTGCGATAAGTGTTAACGACTGTCGAATGACATTTGAAAATATAGTATTAGGTCATAACCTCTTGCAAGGGAAAAAATTCAACTCCGATGGGGCAGTCCAAAGCGCCTTCAGAGATTTTATTGATTCCTGTCCGAATGGTTTTTTTAGTGAAGGAATCAATGAACTACCTATGAGATGGCAAAAGTGCATAGATAGCAATGGTATATACTTTGATTAAATAAATATATTATGTTTAAAAAAATCGACTTTATGTTCTTTACAAAACGCCAATGTAAGGACCTAATATGTTATTGTTATGAAAATATCGAGAAAACTGTAAATATTTTGGAAGTTTTCATAGAAATGAATAAGAGATCCTATGAATCAAATCTTCAAATAAAAAAATGAGGAAAGATTTGTTCACTTGTTTGTTTTTGCATTGAATAGGCTCCGAAACTATTGGACCGATTTTGATGATATTTGGGACACTCATATAAAATATTAATGTCTTAAACACTTACCGATCATGGTGCATTTTTATTTTTCCCGAAGCTACGGCTACTTTCCAGCAGCCGTGGTCACGTGGTCATGAGGGTGACCTTCTTGTTGAAGTTGTTCAAACTACCCCGAGATTCTTCATTATTATTTGTGTTCTAGTCCACCCAAAACATAATAAAGATTAGAACACGGGGCACTTAAGCTACTTTTGCAAAATAAAGATCCCGCGGGATTCCTTTTGCGCGCACGGTGTTGCGGGCACGGTTATTATCCGAGTAACTAATATGATATTATTTAGTTTTAAATACCGATATAGGCTACTTACAGCAACCGTTATCGCCATAAATAAGGATTTCAGGATATATAGAGAGTGGTCGCGGGAGGACTGAGGTGACAGATGTCCTGTGTGATGCGCTGAAGTTTTTCGAACTACCCGCAGATTGTGTTCCGTTCCACGCAGGGTGTTTACAGTACACCGGCTATCTACACTGGCCTGCAAAAGAAAATTCTATACTTTTTAAAATTCAAATTTCTTGTAAAGCATAGAAAATTGAGATTTTAAATAAATAACCTAGCCAAGAGCAAGTCAGGACATGTCTTACTACACACACCGGCATATTTAGCGGAACATAAAATAAAGGTTTGATATCAGTATCATATAAGGTTGCTGGCTGGTTTATACGTCGTTTAATTTAAAAAGAAATATTTTCAAATTAAGAAAACAACTGAACATCACATTTTATGCAATTGTTCTAATTTTATTCAAATACACCTTATCTGGAGCGAACTTCGAGTATTTCTTCCTTCTGAGTTTGATTTAAAACTTCATTGAAATACTGTTTTTTGTTAGTTTTTTTATTATCGCGTATCTTTTTGGAGTTGAGGACTGAATTATGCCTGACTTAGCCCCAACGGAGATTGCCAGGGCACACGAAATGCGAAGAAATGGTCAAACCTACAGAGTGATATCCAGAGATCTTCGTCGACCAGTTTCAACGATCCATCGCAGTATCCAACGGTTCAGGGAGACCGGTACTTATGTGAGAAGAGCAGGACAAGGCAGAAAAAGACGCACTTCGAGTAGGGATGATCGTTTCATTCGGCTTGGTGTACGTTTGAACCCCCGTTTGACGGCCGTCCAAGCCCGACATGAGTTAGAAGCAGTGAGGGGTGTAACCGTAAGTGAGCGTACGGTACGAAGAAGGTTCGAAGAAGCTGGTTTGGGTTCATTTGTGCCCGCCAAGGCTCCAAGGCTCGAGGTAAATCATAGTAGAAACAGGTTAACTTTTGCTCAGGAACATCGACTTTGGAACGCGGACCAATGGAGTAAGGTATTGCTTAGTGATGAGTGCAGAATTCTCTTAAATCAAATTGACGACAGGCAAAGAATATACAGACGCAAAGGAGAACGATACATTCAGACAAATTTTGAAACTACAGTTGCATACGGTGGTGGATCAATAATGGTTTGGGCGGGCATTTGTTTGGGAGCTCGCACAGACTTAGTAGTGATTGACAGAGGGAGTCTGACTGCAGACCGCTATATCAGAGAAGTTTTAGAAGAAAATGTCGTACCGTTTGCCCCATATATCGGTGACGATTTTGTTTTTATGCAGGATAATGCTCGGCCGCATACCGCGCGGGTAACTCAAGCTTATCTTAGTGATATGAATATCACTGTTATGGAGTGGCCCGCGAGATCACCGGATATGAACCCAATGGAGCACGTTTGGGACTTACTGAAAAGAAAAGTTAAGTCCAGAATTCCAGCTCCTGCCAACGTGGGTGAACTGCGAATCGCCGAAGTTGAGGAATGGCGGAGACTATCCCAGGAGACCATCGATAACATCATTCTCAGTATGCCTAGACGGGTAGAAACTTTAATAAGAGCACGCGGAGGAAATACGCGATATTAATCACCATTTTTCTAATTTAATTATTATTTTAATATTAATTTTCACTTTTCCGGGTTACATGAAAAGTTCAAAAATGTACCATTTTTCACAAATAGCCTTTACTCGCAAAATCTATTCTTAATGTGATCTCATTTTAAGTAAAACAAATGAAACTTTAAATAACAAAAGAAGTGTAGTAAGTAGATTTTAAAATAAAACCATATTTTTTAAATTATGAACCTTTTTTTTGTGTTCCGCTAAATATGCCGGTGTGTTTATAACAAATTTCAAACATTTAAATGTATAATTACAGAAGTAAGAAGAGCTGACAGACAGACAGACTGACATACATACAGACAGACAGACAAATAGACAGATAGACGGACGGCCAGAGCGAAACTATAAGGGTACTATGGAATCGTGAAAAGGCATAATACCAATTTTTTTCCGCTATCTATCGTTTGATCGTTTCGGGGGCGCTATAGTTTGGATTCACTATGGATACCTTATTGGCTAATTCTGTTCCAGGCGAAGATGACAGAGCCGGGTGCGGTGACGCCGGACACGGAGGCGCCTGATACCGGGCAGCTGGTGCTTCCGGTCAAGAAGAAGCCGCGGGGCAAGCCCCAGGTCGAGCGGCCGAAGCAGGTCCTCCTCTGCCTGTCCCTGGAGAACCCGCTGCGTAAGCTGTGCATCAATATCGTGGAGTGGAAGTATCCTTTTAACACGTCTTATGTAGGAGGAAAACGGGAAAACGGAACGCCTGATGGACACACTGGACTATAAATTTTTATCGTGTTGGGGACCAATGAGTTTATAGAACGCATGATACGCACATACATACGACCGTGGGCACACACAGACAAGTAACAGAGGAGTAGCAAGTGACTTGATAGTCTTTTCATTCTTGCAGAATATAATGGTCGACATTTTTAAGATAGTACTACAAAATGGAACTTTATTAACTACACAAGAAATACTTGTGTATTGAATGAATTTCGCGCTGCGCAGCGCGGAGCCGCCCTTGCAATGAAACGTGTATTTTCTTGTGTAAAGAATAAAGTTCAATTTTGAATCGCTATCTCTCGAAATTATTCGTTGTGTAAGTATAGAAAAAAATAATTCTTTTTTTTAGTGTTTTTCATAGATGTTAGCATTAAAAATATAAATTACACATTACGTTACTAATATTATTTATTTATTTATTTACACTTAATGCACAAAAACTGGTACATAGGCGGACTTAATAGCATATGCCATTCTCTACCAGTTAACCTTTAGGCGTACAAAAGCAAAATAGTGCAGGTGCTAATAGAGTTAGAGTTAAAAGTAAGAGAGGAAAAATTATGAAAAACAAATTTTCAGATTAATATGTCGCTGTTTCGTACATAATTAACGTTATGAAGAATAATAATATTAAAAAAATAATTGTATATTACATGTTAAATTTAACGGAGCTTTAAAATCACCTGATTACTGACTCACCGCGAGTAATAAATCAATATCTAAATGATTTTACTAAAAATTATGTAGCGTACTTTTATAACGTATTTAGATTCGGTAATGAATATTCTTCATGATTGCGAAACACAATAGTAGGTTTGAATCTAACGATAAATATGTTCTTTATTAGGTGGGAATTGTTCATATTGTGAGATCACCCTCAGATTAATAACTATAGCGTAGACACTAGTACAGCCTATTAGTAAGAGAAAAATTATTGGGATGAGGAACGATACATGTTTCTTCTCTTAGTGCATGCTAACACTTATTATCAGTGCCATAAAGTCGTAATTCCAACGTCGTAACAATGGACTCCAAAGGATCGCCAAAGCCGAGACAACCTTAGAAAAAAACATACACATCCATGGCCCAGGAACATAGAAGGAATTTTTGTCCTTCTGGCGGAATTTCAACCCGCACCAACGCGCTCAACCACTGAGCCACAGAGGTCTTATCATGATGATCAGATGATGCAAAATAGTTTCCTGAGCCATCACCAGACCGTTCGAGTACATGATCCTGACGACGATATTCGCGAACTGCATCGCGCTGGCGATATTCACCCCCTATCCCTCATCTGATACCAACCACACGAACCAAGTTCTAGTAAGTAGTTTTTATCTTCTATCCATAGTCCACAGATAAATGATTGGTCTCGGCGCTCGACAAGATACCGCGCTATCTAACAACAACAGCTCCGTGAACGCGGCAACTCATTATAGTGTGGGTTTGTAATATCATTGCGTGTAAGGCAATTTTTAGTGTGCGTGAATTCGGTACGTACATCTGACACGAAGATTTAAATGTGACGGCACAGATTAATAAACAGTTACTACGTACGTTACCGGTGACAGGCTTGGGCACACCGAATTCGGCGTAGTATTTATTGCCGCATTTTTCAAATACGTCAGCAGTATCTTGTCGAAGGCCACGAACAATAATTTATCAATGCTTCTATCTATAGTAATGTACTATCGAACAAGTTGCTGCTTGACCAGGCGTGTTGAAACGCGCGCATGCACGCATACGGAATAATACAAATATTTATAATTACAAATATTATAACTAACATAATATTTTTGTGTAAGGTGTACGAATACTGAAATGCATAGTATAAGCTTTTAAAAATCATTGTGGTCAGAAAAGAAATGATATATTTTAGTTGACTCATCGTACTCGAGCTAAAAGTTGTAAGGGTCAGTTCACACCGTGAAGACACGCGGTGCTGCATTTTTAAGATAGCTATTCAAAATTGAACTTTATTCACTACACAAAAAAAAACAAGTTTCATACATCAATTATTATACATTGTGCATATTATGCGCTGTGAAGCGCGATGCAACTCGACTTTCGAACTCCGATAATGGAACGTGTAACTTCTTGCGTAAAGTTCTATTTTAAATAGCTATCTTAAAAATTCAGCGTCATGTCGAGTATTGTTTCGATTTTATGTGAAATGACCCCAAGAATTTAATCGTTCTGTCTATCTTTTAATTATTGGTTATACATTAGAATCTAGATAGCCAGTAGCACGCGATATGCCCTAGACATCCATTTACTAGAGTGCTACTGTAGTCTGTATTACATATTCAATACTATATCTTATCTGCTCTCATCTGCTAATTGCTTTCAGAATACCACTTTACTTCTGTAACGTAAGCTAAGTGTGTGAGCACTGCCCTCGTTGCAACGTTTTGTACAAAATTAGTATCCTGCAAACATATTAAGGGGGAGAGTTAAAAAATAACATATTGCTGGATCTCAGATTAATAACTATAAATAGCATAGATACCCGGCTATTAGCAAAAGCAGAAGATATATTATATGTTTCCATATTCTCCTTACACAATTCACATGCTATTCGGAAGGAAAGAGAAGGATCAATTAATATCGAAACGAAACATTTCGTCTCGGTGTGAGACAGTAACTGTTTTTTGCTTGTATACATGACGTCATCTTGTATATATATAATCCTTCTATGTACATATTCTTCGTCCAACGTTATTTCTTAGCACTTCTCAATTTTAAATAAAAAAAAAATCATTAGTCTCATTCTCTTTTATAACAATTTCCAGGACAAAGTGGAGTGGATCTTCATGGCAATATTCACAGGGGAGTGCGTGATGAAGATCGTCGCGTACGGGTTCCTGTTCCACCCGGGCGCATACCTGAGGAACACGTGGAACAGCCTCGACTTCACCATCGTCACCATCGGGTAAGTAAACATAAAATAATAATAATAACGAACCCAACCGATTTCGGTGACGGTGGCCGGTTTCATTGAAACCAGGCCAGCTATAATTAATAATAGTGTGTTTGATTTCCAACTCTTTAAATGCTAGTCGCTTGTGCTATGTGCTTGTGCTATGTGCTATGTGCTATGTGCTATGTGCTATGTGCTTGTGCTATGAGCTATGTGCTATGAAAACTTTTGAAACAAAATAATTTCCAGTTGTTAGGACTTTAAGACTTCAAGGACAGCGGGAACTGTCTCGCTAGACACTATATCGAGACGGACCGTGACCCACATGTGGTGTCATCGCGGTGATCCGTTCGTTTTAAGTGGTGTTTGATGTTCACGCGAGCCAGTATTTAACGATTGAATTATGAGAACTGATAGTCAAAACGTTGGCGAATATTCCAGAACTATTTACTCATGGATTATAAACATAATTTTCGATACAATTTTAATTTATGCGTTTATGTTTTTATTTTGTTTCTTTTCAGTGTTGCATTATGTTTTAGGACTTATTAAATATCAAATTTAATTGTTGATACTAGAGATACTACAGATAATAGAGAGAGCCTATACAGACTACGCAATTAGACTATAGTTACGGTTTAAATTCTCCACTGGATGATGTTACATCTTTAAGCAGAATATTCTTCAACGAAGTGCTTCCGTCTCATATCTTCTTTCTTGTAGTCTCGCTTTATTGTTATTCGAATTACATACCCTAGTAGATAAAAAAAAATACTTTCGACAATGTTGTATTTAATCATTTATATAGTTTCTAAGCTATTAATCACATGAAATTGATTACAAACAAGGTAGTATGAGTTTAAACGGACTTTTCAACAATTATTATGACGATAACAAATAAATCTAGCGCCCCGTTTCCATAGACTTTGGCAAACTTTCGGGAACAGCCCTGACCCAGAATACTTTCATAAACTGCAATCTGAATTTGTTATTTACACCATCAATTATTGTCAACATCAACATTCCTGTTGTGTAAGGAATCAATAAAATAGGTAAAATATTCGTACATTCATTAGTTCATTTTTTTACTGGTTCCGATTGTCAAATTATCACGAGGTATATAGTTTTTCGGACCCCCCGTCCTACGTAACGTTGTTATGAGGACGAAGATAGAAAATATAGGGATTGGACACGAAATAATCCAGTTTTACCGTCAGTAAAGTCTAAATCTAAAAGCTAGTTACTTGTGTAACTACTGCTGTACTACTAGTTCCTTGTGTAACTACTGCTGTACTAGTTACTTGTGTCACTACTGCTGTACTAGTTACTTGTGTAACTACTGCTGTACTAGTTACTTGTGTAACTACGGCTGTACTAGTTACTTGTGTAACTACTGCTGTACTAGTTACTTGTGTAACTACTGTTGTACTAGTTACTTGTGTATATTAGCTATATTTTATTAATTTATCTATTTCAGTATCATGAGTCAGCTGCTGCAGTTCATTTCGAAGGATCTGTTCGACGTGAAGGCTCTTAGGGCCTTTCGTGTACTTCGTCCTCTGAGGCTTGTGTCTGGAGTTCCAAGTGAGTTAAATCTTGAGGTGGTTTAACGTATGAACTTTGATATGAAATCCTTTCAATCTGAAGGTACTTAATAAATAGTTTGTGTAAGGTTTAAAAAATTAAAGATATCAGATATCTCAATCAGAGGGTTTACGTGCCCAATAAATGGATTTCTTTTAAAATATGAATTGAAGAAAGAAGAATTAATGTTTTGGGTTCTAAAATCATCATCATCATCACATCAGTCTGTTGCCATCCATTGCAGAATGTAGGCCAACGCCACCATCCCTGTGTTGGACAGCCCCCATCCTTCCCCAGGGATCTTCTTCTTCAAATCATTCATAAGCGCCTTATCTATTATAGAATATATAGTTGAGTGTTTCGATTTCCAGGTCTACAGATTGTGCTGAACTCGATCCTCAAGGCGATGGTGCCGCTGTTCCACATCGCGTTCTTGGTGCTGTTCGTCATCATCATCTACGCCATCATCGGCCTGGAACTCTTCTCGGGGGTGCTGCATCAGACCTGCTACGACAAGATTACTGGTGAGATGATTGATGATCGGTGACCTGCTGAGGTGACAATGAAAAAAAAAAAAAATGACATTTTACAATAAAAGCATTTATAGTATAAGCTATGTTACTTTTGTACACCCATAAATAAACGCGACGGAACACATAAGCAATAAACATGGTATGAATAATCGATTTAATATAATTATTTATCTTATATTTTAAATGAGACGATCTTGTATATATATAATCGGTATCTCGGCAACGACTACAAGTATTACCATGAAATTTAGTATGCAGGGAGTTTTGGGGGAGAAAAATCAATCTAGGTCTTATTCTTTAGAAACTGCACATTTTTAAGCAATATAATTATGTTTTTTTCTTTCGTTGTGCAGCAATATATCAATATTTCGACTTTCTTATGTCTGGTTGCCAGCTTGGTATGCGTACCTACGTGTAATTTTTGTATTGTTAGGAAATTCGGAATGTGGTGGGTTCGAATCCCGGTAAGATCGTTCTACTAAAACTCCGAACAAAGCTCGGTCTCCCAGGTACTATTTATTAAAATACATTAAACACAAAAAAAATTATAAAACATAAATTACATCATCAAATTTAAATTAGACGAAAGGTGAGTAAAATAATTAAAATCACTGCATATTTTGGCTTTCAGGCCTTCAAATGGATGACCCGAAGCCGTGCAGCAAAGAAGCTGACGTGGGATACCAGTGCGACACTGAGCATATATGTAAAGGTCCCTGGGACGGGCCTAACGACGGCATCACCAATTTTGACAATATCGGCTACTCCATGCTCACGGTCTTCCAGTGCATCACGTTAGAGGGGTGGACTGACATCATGTATGCTGTAAGTTGAATTTGCTTGCTATAAACTGGTTAATACTAGTTAATTTGGTAACTGCGAACTGCATACAGTGGGAGGAAAGATATTTCAAAAGATTATCGTAATTGTTACTCGTAAAGACATAAAAAGTCTGAAGCTACAGTCAAAATTTAAAATCATTTTTGTTAATTTAAAATTGCTATTTTTATACAATTTCTTCATCACAAGAACTGGCGTAAGAAACTCGCACGGGGCCACCTTATAGGAAAAAGATGGGAAAATTGTTCTATTCAAAAAAAATAATTAAAATGTAGTAACTTAATCTATATAACAGAATTCATAAGTACATAGAACATACTTAACGAACGTACATAGAAGCAGTCTTGCAGGGGGCTATCTTATTCCCAAGGTGTGCAATCGTTAATGAAATCACTGAACTTATAATAAGCTTTAGCACACAAACGATCTTTAACAACAGTTAAAATTCACAAATCAATCATATAAAAAAGCATTGCGCAATTTGTTACTACATAAAATATTTACACTGATGTGTTGTGGATAGCTAGGCCTGATGACTTGATAAAAGAGTATTGTTGCAGATCTCTGATGTGAAGGGCAACACCTGGGTGTGGATCTACTTTGTCACGCTGGTCATCTTCGGAAACTTCTTCGTCATGAATCTTATTCTCGGTGTTTTGTCAGGGTGAGCTGTTTAATTACTATACTTGTAACGACACTTAAATCGCTAATTTTATGTTTAAAGATATCTTGGAATATAAAATCTATTTGATAATTTTTCGTAGAGAGTTTTCAAAGGAAAGAGAAAAAGCTAAAAATCGCGGAGACTTCCAGAAAACGAGAGAAAGACAACAATTTGAGGAAGATATGAAGGGTTACTTAGACTGGATAACAGTAGCAGAGGAATTGGACCTGGAGAATGACCCAGCGCAGAAAGAAGAGAACAAAGATAATCAGGGTAAGACGTTTTAACATCTATATACGCTTGAAGAATTTATAGTTAACTATTTTCTTATTCCAAGGAATATAAAAAAGAGATATAGTTACGATTTCTTAATACTATTGACTTGTTATATTTATGGTTATTTCTTGAAGGAAAGAAAAAAGAACGAGAGAACGGTGAAAATCCACGCAATGATGAGAATGGGGATAGAGAACCTTCTCAGACTGCCTGCAAGATATACTGCAAGCGGTTTGTTAAAGTATGTAAGATTAATATTATCATTTAGGATCAGCTCACACCTTAACGAGACGATACGCAACGCACTATTCATTATTATTTATTTAAAACTATAGTCTCGTCACACTACGCAGTGCGGTGCTGCTCGAAATTAGAACTTGCAGTGAAACGTGTATATTCTTGCGTAGTAAATAAACAATTTTACCTTCCAATAAAATTGATATTATGTTCCAAGACTTCCAAAGTCCTTTATGAGAGTACATCGTCTTCTTTCCGCATTACAGCCGCTAGATGTCGTTTACCGTTATAGATTAGCTCCCTACGCCCTCCCTCTTCCTCCCTCTGTAGTCTCTCCTAGTAAGTCTGTGAACTAGATGAAAGGCCACAAGCCGCCATATTTGATATAACTGATCATTGTTAGTGTCTCATAATGGTGAGGCAGAACACCAGGAAGCCCTTACCAGGACTTTGGAAGTCTTGGAACATAACATCAATTTTATTGGAAGGTAAAATTCAATATTATGGTTCCATTTGACGTCCTTTATGATAGACCTGTTTGTTATAATGCAACAATAAGATAATGTTTAAGTAACATAATAATCACAAAAACGACTCAAGTAGTATTGAGTGTAGTAGTTTATCAATGAGATGTGACGAGACTCCTCGAGCTTTTAATTTTTTAAGATGAAATTTTGTTGATGTAATCCGACTTAGTCCTTGATAAATTTGAATAAGTTCACAAACATGACTTCTGATTTAAAACTGCCAAAGCGTAGCGTCTAATATAAATGAAGCTTTACATACGAAACAATTATGCTAAGATGTTTGAAATATAATTTATTACAACGCGTCATGCGTTTTTTGAGAGGCAAACTCATGCATAGGTATGAACCTCAGGAGTTCACCAAGAATCAAATATTCTACCTGTAGAGTATTGTGGTTTAGATTAGATTCCCCGTCACTATCATGAAATCTGACCACCGTCGGTATTGTAGACGCCCGGCTGGTGATGAGGGCTAAATACAACGTTCGAAACGTCTTGCAGAGTTAAAAAGTTATTTACGATTCGTTGCGCACGTGTGCCACGTTCGATTCTATGAACAAATAAAAGTTCGATAATACAGGTATAATGCACTAGGGGAAATAGTAAACCTCAGCAACTCTGGATCAACTCCTAGGAACTAAAGAGAAAAAGTTCATGGTTATATTACCGACCGTGTTGCATTGGTATCTTTCCAGGGGTGTGATAAAGGTTGCCTAGATGATATACCGAATATACTAGACCTGGTAAAGTGACCAATCGGCAACTGGAGAATAAAGAATAGAGAAAAAAAAGAATGTCCATAAGCTGCAATAGGTCTTCAGTATCCTACTTTTTGACAGGAAATTCGTATTGCGATGAGTATTCACTTTTTCTGAAGCTGTAGCGTGCGAGCGTTCGGCAAGCAACCCTCCCCGCGAGGTGGGTGATGAAGGTTGCGAAGTTGATAAACCCTAAGAGGCAAGACCTGCTCGAGGGACAAACCGACGGCTGCACAGAATACTCAATAAGCTCTAGCACGTATACAGTGCATATGTGCACGTATATACGTAATCTTACTTTTCAATAGAAACTTCGTGTTGTAATAGTCCTAATAATAAATCCATAAGCTACATAATGCATTACGTTTTCAGTAGGTATCTTACTTTTTGACAGGAACTTCGTATTGCGATGAGTAGTCTCTTTCTCTGAAGCTGTAGTGTGCGATCGCGTGATTTTCGTCTACTACCGATACTAAGACCGCGGTAAAGAACTATAAATGAACTCTAATGACGAAATGTAACGGTTTTACGACTTTATAAGACTCAAAAATAAATTTTAAAAATACTTTTAAATCAAAAGTTAGGTTATAATTTGAACTTATATAAGTCTATATTTAGCGACTGCATGGTTGCAAAAATGACGCAACAATGATTAGTTATATCAAATTTTACCAGAAGAGGGCGCAGGGAGCTAATCTGAAACAGTAAACGACATCTAGAGGCTGTAATGCAGAAAGAAGACGATGACCTCTTATAAAGGACTTTGGACGTCAAACTGAACCATAATATGTTCAATTTTGAATCGCTATCTTAAAAATGCAGCGAAACGCTGCGTCTTATTTCGGTGTGAATTGAGGGATTTAGAAGAAAGAGATGTGATCAATCAGATTCAAGTTTTAACTCAATGAATATGTGCAACGATATAATTATAGTAATAAAAATAACTCTTTCTCTTTTTCGTTACACAACTATTACTAGCTGTTAATGAAATGAACATAAAATCTACAGGTGAACCGGCGCATGCGCAGGGCGTGCCGCAAGGCGGTGAAGACGCAGGCGTTCTACTGGACCATCATTGTGCTTGTGTTCCTGAACACTCTGGTGCTTGCTACGGAACATCACCAGTAAGTTTTTTAAGCTTGCTAAAATAAAAAAAAGTTAATACTCAAGTTTGCGCCGATTGGTCCGCCATATCACTCCCCCCGAAAACCGGAAACCGAACCATTATCATGAGAGATGATGGAGAGGACCACCCAGTGAGTCGGATTTGCAATTCTGGTGCACGCGCTCCAGGCACAGCTGCTACCTGCTGACCAGTAGAGATGTGATCTTCTTGCTGACCGGTCATTGAGGGTTCAACCAAGCCGCGGTGCGTTGAGGCTGGTGGTCGAGGTACCCGATGAGGCTAAAACTGACTGGCGAGGTGCGGAGGGGTAGGGGTGATGATAATGATGTCCAGAAGGAAGTGTATTCTTGTTGAGGGTCCCGAATGTTGGAATGGAAGAAGCCCCGAAGGAAGATCTCTGACCGAGCGGACTGTATGCTCGGTCGGGTCAAATCCACTGCATTAGTATTCAGATGTTGCATATGTAACGCCGAACTATAGAAATGTTTCTGTCTAGCGTGATTCAGGACTGTGCCCTAATGGGTCGGCCACAATACTTTTGAAAAAGTATATTAAAGTATATTAAGTGTATTATTATTATAGTACTATTCAAAATCCCTAGCACCAGTTTCATAAAAACAATTTGTAAGAGAAAAGTGCGTGACGATTGTAATTTTTGATACAAACAATTTTTTCTACTTGTTGAATTTCAGGCAGAAAGAATGGCTGGACGATTTCCAGAACTACGCCAACTACTTATTTGTGGTGCTCTTTACTATAGAAATGGTCGTCAAAATGTACGCACTGGGATTTCAGGTAATTATTAAATTACATAATATTTTGAAAGTAGTTCTATTGTTTCTGTATAACAGTATTATCTTTTAGTTGTTTTGTATTTTCAATTAATATACACAATGTACTAGTATATTGTATGATTATGCAATAAAAAAGCTTCTAATATCACAAATAATAATTTTATGTTTTTTCTTCATTTTATCAAAACATTAAGAACGAGACTGATGTAAGTGGTATAAAGTCTAGCCCCTTAACCTTGTTTAAGATAATAAACCTTAGGCTTATCATCATTATGGACATCACTGTTTATATTGTAACCTTTTATAATCATAATATTATATTAAGTGATGTCTGCCACCACAACCACCATTATTATACAGGGTGTTTGGTAGGGAGCTGTACATACGCCTAGGGTAGAAACTAGGGATGGTCTGCTACCTACCCCCGCCCATTATATTGACCTTGACCGCCAGGTTTTATTTTAATGACTTTTTTTTATTTTTAAGGAAAACTCGATATTTTTGACTAAAACTACCTGTAGCTTCTATATTAATCTATCCATAGGACAGGTCTGCTAATGGTCTTGTTTAGAGTCTTAGTGTACTGTAAAAATTAATTTCACACCAGAAAATTGTAGAGAAGAAAAGTTATGGGACCTGAAGTACCGTAGTAAGGAAAAAGAATAATTTTAATGGCCACTTTCTATGGGGTTTAAAAAAAATCTAACAGGGTTGGAGTTCTTGTGATTTTTTCAAAACATCCCCAGTCCATACCCTTTCAAATGATATGCTAAAAGTGTTATTATCACTTTTAGTTCCGAAGTTATTAATTCATTTCTGAAACTATGGCACTTTTACCACCACGATTCTACCTTTGTAAGACAAATGTAATTCCCGGAATTGAAACCAGTTTGGCCCACAGTTGGCAGGTAAAATTTTGCTGTCTCACTCTTACATGAGAGCGAGACTTATTTCTGTCTCTTTCAATCTCGGGTCGACGGCGGCAGGTAACTTGGTGGGGTCTTTGTTTGTCAGTCGAGATTTACCCATCTTAGCTAACTCACGTACTTGCCGTTACGACACTCCACTGTTTTCGTTAATTTTGTTGAGTTTGTTATTACTTCGTTCGTGTTAAGTTTTGTTGTTATTACCTTACGTTGATTGTTAGTAAAATGCCTGGATTTACCAACGAAGAGTACGCCGACATGCTGTTGGTGTATGGAATGGCTAATTGCAATGGGCGCGAAGCGCGGAGGATTTATCAAGAGCGGTATCCTGAGCGACGAGTACCCAACCACCAGACGTTTGGCTCTACTTATCGGCGTCTACGACAATCCGGAAATTTAAATTTCCGAGAACCAAGTGTCAACAGATTTGAACCAATTGTAGCTGATGATCAACGGATATTGGCCCAATTTACGGAGGATCCTACCAGAAGCATCAGAACCGTAGCTCGGGCACTTGAGTTAAGCGTGTGGAAAGTCTGGTCTGTTCTCCGGGAAAATGGAAATCATCCTTTCCACCCTAGTACAACACCCTAGTACACCCCTGTACAAGGTAATTATTTTACATGAAGTTTTTTTTAAGCTCGCATGTCATTCACATGACATGCGAGCTAGAACTAGTACGTGCATTTCATAGACAATTTTAAAATCAACGTGAGTATGTGTGTGAGAGAGAGAGGGAAATGGAAAGGCAGAGATAGCAATCAATGTTACATCGCTAACAATTCATAGGGACAAATCACATTGAATGACAAAACATTGAATTTTTTATTTTTTTAGGCTTAGAGGAAAACGATTACACAAAGAGGATGCAGTTTTGCCGCCACTTGCTCCATACTGACGTGGAAGACATAAATTTTTTGCGGAGTATTCTTTGGACCGATGAGTCAAAGTTTGACAGAGAAGGAATTGTCAACTTACACAATCTCCATCACTGGGCACCCAGAGAGCAAAACCCAAGAGTGAAGAGGCACAAAGGATTCCAAAGAAGGTTCTCAGTGAACGTATCGTCATCGGCAATCGCTTGATAGGGCCACACTTCTTGCCAGACAACTTAAGCGGGCAAAACTACCTTCATTTCCTCGAAAATGAATTGCCCGTTTTAGTGGAAGACGTTTTTGATGAAGATCGGCCCATAGCCTTTCAGCACGACGGCTGTCCTGCCCATTGGAGCCTAGTTGTGAGGGAGTTTTTAAACAACTCCTTCCCTAATGCTTGGATAGGTCGAGGCGGGCCAATTCCCTGGCCTCCAAGGTCACCTGACCTTACCCCGCTTGATTTATACGTCTGGGGAAGGGCGAAAGAGTTGGTGTACGCAGAGGAAGTACCAACAAGGGAGGTTTTGATAAGCGAGATACACGAAGAACTGCTGCTTGGCACGGTGACCGTGGAGATGAGGAAGAGGTGCCGAGCATGTTTACAAGTTAATGGTCACCAATTTGAACAAATTTTGTAATAAAATTAGTCATTAAACAAATTTACTTTTCATTTGCTATCCTTTTACGGTTGGACACATTTAATTTTCATTAGTTGAAATTGTTGCTTAAAGTGCCTTAGTTGCAGAAAATAATTAATAACTTCGGAACTAAAAGTGATAATAACACTTTTAGTATGCTAAAATTTTATTAAAATTAATTAATTAATTAAAATTCATTAGTAAGGGTATGGACTGGGGATGTTTTGAAAAAAATCAGAAGAACTCCAACCCTGTTAGGTTTTTTTTAAACCCCATAGAAAGTGGCCATTAAAATTATTCTTTTTCCTTACTACGGTACTTCAGGTCCCATAACTTTTCTTCTCTACAATTTTCTGGTGTGAAATTAATTTTTACAGTACACTAAGACTCTAACGATTAAAACAAGACCATTAGCAGACCTGTCCTATGGATAGATTTTGAGCTACAGGTAGTTTTAGTCAAAAATATCAAGTTTTCCTTAAAAATAAAAATAAAAGTCATTAAAATAAAACCTGGCGGTCAAGGTCAATATAATGGGCAGGGGTAGGTAGCAGACCATACCTAGTTTCTACCCTAGGCGTATGTACAGCTCCCTACCAAACACTCTGTATTATAATTATTCTCGTGATCGTCACTGTTGTCGTCTTTATACGCCATATTGGAAAATTTTACTTTTTATTTTTAAATGTGTTAACTCCTAGGCCCTTCATAATATAATTTCATAATCATCCATACCTCTATTTTGTACTGCAGGGCTACTTCGTGTCCCTGTTTAATCGGTTCGATTGCTTCGTCATGGTATGTTCGATAGTGGAGCTGGCACTGACTCAGACGGACACAATCCCACAGCTGGGAATATCTGTGCTGCGTTGTGTACGTCTGCTCAGAGTTTTCAAAGTTACCAAGTAAGCTCATTTGTTTAAGAGGGGATGAATATTAGTTTATAGAAGTATTTATATTTTCCTGTAAAATAGATGTTACATAGATAAGTTATTGTGATTAACAAGCTTATTTATTTAAACAAGATTCTTATTTTTTTTATTCTAATAAATTCAACCAGTATCGAAGGAAGAAATATGCTTCAGTAAAAAATAAGTTATTGATTTACATTTCTGTTTACATAGTTTCTGTTTTTCATGTTTTCAGGTATTGGCGGTCTCTCTCAAATCTCGTCGCTTCTCTTCTCAATTCTATCCAATCCATCTTCTCTCTTTTACTATTGCTGTTCTTGTTCATTATGATATTCGCACTGCTGGGTATGCAAGTGTTTGGAGGCAAATTTGATTTTGCACCAGAAGAACCAAAGGAGCGACACAACTTCGACTCGTTCTGGCAAGCTGTACTTACGATGTTTCAGGTGAGGCCTATTGTTATTTAAAGAAAAATGTCAAAACAAAATCTGTTTTGACATTGACAAAAAAGTAGAACCAATCAAAATATCAGTAACAAAAAAAAAGTATAGAATTCGCCGTTATGCTAATTTGTCAAAATTATTTATTGGTAATCAGGAGTTTGGTTGTGCAGATCCTGACAGGCGAGGACTGGAACGTGGTGATGTACAACGGCATCAACGCGTACGGCGGTGTGGGTACGCCCGGCATGCTCGCCTCCATATACTTCATCATCATCTTCATTTGCGGCAACTGTATCCTTTTTTAGCACCTACCGAAATAATGAAACATTCAATCTATATATCGTAACGTCTGTCATTGTAATGCAAGTTTGAACTTCAAGAATCTAGTCGCTGCGAGTATATAAATCTTAATAATTATAATAATAACCATAAAAAAATACGAGTGAAAATATTTATTTCCTGATACACTACCAGATATATTATTGAACGTGTTCTTGGCTATCGCCGTAGACAATTTAGGTGATGCCGAGGAGATGGATGCACAGGAAATAATAAAAGAAAAGGAAGTAAGTACCAATAGTATATGATCTATTGGTAGTAAACAAAATACATGTTTTAATATTTTTTATTTATACTAGGATGCTGAAAATGCAGAAGCAGGTAATCCAAAGCTTGATGAAGAAGGCGAGGGAGATGATGAATATGGAAATGAAGAGGAATATTCAAATGACGAGTAAGTAGAAGATTTTCGAAAGGACATTTCAATAATTTCCGACATATTGAGAAGATAGATAAGTTTATGATATACTTACTCATTTTTGTTACATGCAGCAAAAAGTATAAAGCCTACAAAAGGGTGGCAGGGTAACACTTTATTTTTATTTTAAATCGCAGTAATAATTTTAACTGTAGCAGCCACGGTAATGAATATAAATAACAGAAAGGACACTGGTGAATCCTGCCTGATTTTCTATCAAGAGCGGCCAAGTTTCGAACATATGTGGTTTCATAGCACTTAAAAAGTTATTGTATAAAAATATACTATATTATATTTTTAGGACTTGGGAATAAAAAGTTATATATCTCTGAATATCACAGAATTCATGTGCAATAGTTTTATGAAAAAAAATGTTTCAGGGGGTGTGAAATAAATCCCTCTATACTATTTATATTTATACTAAGAAAAAAATATATATGTTCTTGGTTTTCGTAATATGATAGCGATATACATCATTTATCTGTTAGCATATTGCGTTTCCGAACAATCTAGTTATAGATTTCATTACCTAGTTAACATAACAACCAATAGATGTCGGTTTTACGCAAACCGCCACTAGGGAAATTTATTAAACAACATAATCTGACCATAATCCCGTAACACTACGGGATTATGGGCTGATATCCGGAGTAAAACGCCAGTTTCCTCAGAGGGAGTTTATTCACAACGAATTTCCACACCAACACAGGTCTGGTCTTCCAACACGACGAAAAGTCCAAATCGTCGTAATCCTGCCGCATAAAATTCGTAAAACCGCATCGACGTAAGCCTTCGTGATCGTAATTCGTATCCAAAGTCGCAGAGAGTAATCGCACTATTCACTTTAGGTATCGCTCGAAATTAACTCAAAGAACACTTGTAGTTAACTGAACTGACGGCCGTCGGCGACGGCCCCTTTATATACCGACGACACGAGTACTAGAAAGTTCGCGGTGTAGAACTTTCTAGATCTTGCCACGTACAACATTCTAGAACTTTCGAGTCGGGTTGAGGATAGGACAGTGAAGGTTCGAGAACGTTCTAGTACTTTCCACACTAGAATCTTCGAGAACTTTCTACAAATTGTAATTGTAAACACCGTAAACATACTAGAATGTTCTATACATCGAAGCACCGTTACAATAGGTTAGGTTATATTTAATCAATAATCTTTTATCCCCAGAGTTATATGATGCCTAATATTATTGGTTTTTTTGTTCCTATTTTCATAAAGTACAACGTACAATTATTACTTTTTTGTGGACACGTATTTTAATTACCAGGCAGTAAATGTACGGTGACTTGCTGTTCTCCTTTAAGCTACATAATTATGTATTGGAGTAGCGCTGGAATAAATAAACTTTCAAAATCAGGTCAGACAAGGAATACGAGGAGACAGGATCAGAGTTGGAGGTAGAGGAAAATGAACAGGATGGCATAGATGATGCCAAAAATTCATTGGTAGCTGTAAATAAGAAACAGAACGGTAACTTTTCCAAATAATTTAATAAAGTTGATACGCTACTTTTAATACTGAAATAAATTAAGTATGACATTAAAATATTTCTCCCGCTAGGCAATGCTGCCTCTTACAAACGAAAACTTGTAAGAACAATACAATTACTATTGCTAATAACAAGACAAACCTAGTTTGATAAATATTAGGAAGTTATTCTAAAAGTAAAAATAATGAAAAGTAAATGAAATACAAACACACTTTACTCTTAACAAGTTTCCCGTTCGTATATTTTAGGTGACATTAATAAATACGAATCATCGGATGGTCCGAAAAGGCAAGCTACAGTATCCGCCAGACCAAGACGCTTCTCTGAAGTTGAAGTTAAAACCCAAGAGAAACCCATTCCCGACGCCAGTAGTTTTTTCATATTTTCAAAAACAAACCCGTATGTATTTACAGTTCAAATTTAAACATCATTTTCTTGAGATTTCGTTAAAGCCTTATTTTTGTTCGTTTACATTAAAGTAATACTATGATTTTATTTTGCAGGTTCAGAGTAATGTGCTACAATATTCAGAACCACTCCTGGTTTAAAAATTTGATTCTGTTGTGTATTCTTGCGTCTTCCTTGATGTTGGCAATGGAAGACCCTGTAGGCAGTAAGGAAACAGAAATTAGAAGTGAGGTGTGTAAATTTTCACGATTTAATATAGAAATGGTGGTTTTGCAATAATGGTCCAAAAATTATTGGAACCTACTAAGTATATATTGTCGATTCTTTTTCACCTATTTTAGTCTCCGATCTCTGATTTTTCAGATTCTCCGAAAAGTGGACTACTTCTTCACGGCAGTATTCACATTCGAACTGCTGCTAAAGTTGATCACATACGGGTTCATTTTCCACAAGGATGCGTTCTGTCGATCGGCTTTCAATCTGTTGGACTTCCTTGTAGTAATAGTTTCATTCATTTCTCTCAGCGGGTAAGTTTTAGAAAGTATTAAAAATAAATATGTGCCAACTACCTTAAACTAACAGAATAATAACAGAATTTTAAGGTAAAGGTACTCTTTTTCACAATTCAAATTTAAATTAGTCAGTCTACCTATGACAAACATTTATAACATAATATAATGTAAAAAATGATTACGTCTAGGAATATAAACTGAATAATATTTGTTGATATTAAAATATTTTGTACTATAATAGAAATTTTTTATTTAGATCGAGCAACGTGTCCGTTATAAAGATTTTGAGAGTGTTCAGAGTGCTGAGACCATTGAGAGCTATCAACCGAGCTAAAGGCTTGAAAGTGAGTATCTTTTCACTATCATTGTAGTAATATGGATAGTAGTTTTATTAAGTGAGATTTTCATAGTGCAAAATTAGTAAAGAATATTTTTATTGATTTTTAGCACGTAGTTCAGTGCGTGATAGTCGCTATTAAAACTATTGGCAACATTTTGTTGGTGACACATCTTCTACAGTTCATGTTCGCTGTAATGGGGGTGCAAATGTTCAAGGTAGGGGACACAAACGTTAGAATACTGTTAACGACACCTTTGGGTCAATAATTTATTGGTTTGAGTAAGTACGTGGAATTGCAACATCTGGTTCTTGTGTGTGCGGCTTCTGAATACTAACCTGTTTGCTTTGTGAGTCCAAAAACTCACTTTTTGGAATGCATGTTAAAAGCCCAAAGGTGTTGTGTGGAAATTTTGTGAATTTTTGGACTCGGAAATAGCTTTTGTGTTTTTTGTTTTTTTTTGCACCCTACCTGAACATTTTCACTCATGGAAAAAGGTACATTTCGAATCACTTTTACGCAACTTTTTTGGATTTTGTTTGTTATGTTTGAGTCAGTTCGGGACACTGGCTGGTTTTAATGCACTGTAAATATGCATTGTTTTATTTATTTTTAATTTTTTTTGTCTTCTTCTCCCACAAATAAATCAACGCCACATTACACACCACTTTGGGAATTGGTTTGCTGATCTGGTAATGTAATTTATGTTCGTGTCTTCTGTTTCCTTTTGTTTCATTCCCTATAATAATTCGTTTATTAATCTTATTTCTTTTTTTATGTTGTTGAGATTTTCTTTAACTTTTTGTTGTGGTGTGTAAAATTAACAGTATGTTGTTAAATGTGTGTTCGCTTCGATAAAATCTATTGGAAATATTCTGCTAATTAATCACATGTTGCAATTTATGTTCGCTGTAGTTGGCATTCAGCTGTTTAAGGTTTGTGCTTCTGTCCGCTGTATTGCTCGTTATGGATATTATATTATGGTGTCAAAAAAGTCAGGTGATTCTTTGTATAAACTTACCTGTGCGATTTCTCAATAAAGTCTGGTTTCAGGGTAAATTTTACAGCTGCACCGATATAACAAAAGTGACTAAATTAGAATGTCAGTAAGTATAGTTTTCTCTGATTATTATAATATAGTTTAATTCCTTACCTATTTTTGATCGATTAAGTAAACCATATGATGTAAGTATTTATATTTTTTATCATGTTTTTTTATACTTTCAGAGGTACCTATCTCGTGTACAAGAATAATAAACCGATTATAGAAAATAGGGTGTGGATAAGAAATAAATTTAATTTCGACGATGTGCTCAATGGAATGCTAACACTCTTCACTGTTTCTACTTTTGAAGGCTGGCCAGGGTAATGTTACTTAACTTATGTTATTTATCTACTACATTCCTTCTTATATCTTTTTAGTTGCCAGGTAACATAATTTTAAGAATATTGTCTTCCATTTTTCAGACTTTTATCAACATCTATGGATTCCAACGAAGAAAATCATGGTCCGATCGAAAACTCGCGGCCACTTGTTGCATTCTTTTATATAAGTTATATTATTGTTATTGCATTTTTCATGGTAAGTGCTGATGATTCTGAGATATTATTTGTACATTACTCTTCATTATATTTTGAACTTCATTATATTCATAGCATTCTCCCTAATATTTTAATTATTTTCAGGTAAACATATTCGTAGGTTTCGTTATAGTTACATTCCAGAAGGAGGGTGAACAAGAGTTTAAGGATTGCGAACTGGACAAGAATCAAAGAAACTGTATAGAGTTTGCTCTTAAGGCTAAACCTATCAGAAGGTAATAAAAATTCACGAAAAAAAAGAGAAAAGTCCTAGATATCGAAACTAAATCCCGAGGATGTGGAAGACCTCCAATCACCTGGTTGTCCGTAGTAAATAAGAACCTCAAAGAAGCCTAAGTCAACAAAGAGTCGACCGAAGACCGAGCTGCCTAGAGACGCATGATACGTAGGGGCGACCCCAAATAAAATGGGAAAGAGCCAGGCAAAGAATAATATTGTGTCTTAACATTACGTCTTACTTCGTCCTCTACATTTTTTTCGTTTTCAAAAACATTAAAGTTCGATTCATTATCATTTCGATAATGTACTTTGTTAAACCCCTTGCTCTTTCTTTGAGTTAGTGCAAGTGTGAGTTCACTGGAAGTGTGAGTTTTATCATTGTAAACCATAATAAATTTCTAATATTTTTGTCAGATACATTCCAAAACATCGCATTCAGTACAAGACGTGGTGGTTCGTGACGTCACAGCGATTCGAGTACATCATCTTCTTCTTCATCGTGCTGAACACGGTCGCGCTCATGATGAAGTATCACGATGCCAACCCACTCTACAAGAAGGTGAGGTTACCCATTATACTATCAGGGAATCTAATTCATAAGCAGTAGTGTGTTCTCATAATTTATTTGTATTAAAATTTATAATGTCGATATGCAGTCACAATACAATTGTCAATTACATATCAGTATGTTATGTTTAGTAGTAGTAGTGTGTAATATTGTAATATTAATATAATACAAACAAATTCTAAAAACGGTCATACTTCTTATGATTTAGATTCCCCGATAGTACAAAAATATTATGCTCATACCAGTTTCCCATATTTCATGCAATCCTGACAGACGATCGCCTCGCACTATTTATTAAAACGTGATTACTTTTAATTCTAATGGTGAAAATATATTACTAGATATAAAGTTTTTAGAACTATCACAAACCGTTCCAATATCTAGTTATATTTTTAAAAGTAAAGCGACATTTTTCTAACATTTAAACGCCTTGGTTCCAGGCGTTAGATTACTTAAACATGGTGCTGACAACTGTCTTCATGATGGAGTTTGTGTTCAAATTGGCGGCCTTTAGATTTAAGGTTTGTTTTGTCTTTATAAAATTCTACCAGTAGTGTAGTAGTGGTAGAAAGCAAGGTTTTTTGCTAATATTTACTTTGAAGGAATAAGAGAAAATACTGATAAATTATATAAGTCGATGGTGTTACAGAACTATTTTGGAGATGCGTGGAATACGACTGACTTTATTTTGGTGGTTGGCAGTATTATAGACATAGTGGTCACACAAGTTAACGAGTACAGGTTGCCATCCGAGGTTAGTATGGCCATTTTATCAACATCATGTTGCTAATTTAGTTAAATTACCGTTTCTTAATATTATAGCAGTGGATAATATTTTGAAACCGTCATAAAACTGATCCATACCGTAGAAATATCTAATCTAATTCAGTAGTTGTAAGCGAAAAAATATTTCAAGTTAAATTATAAAACATGTTCCTTTGTGTTTCAGCTTGGAACTCCAACAAAAAGTAAAGAGGTAAATTTCTACAGATTTTATGCAAAATATGTACAGTAAAATTTGGTATGAATATTCAAAACTTACTGAAACATTTATCTGCTATATTTTAGGGCACTCTTCTAAAATACATCACGTTCTTCCGTCTCTTCCGAGCTATGAGGTTGATAAAACTACTATCCAGAGGAGAACGAATACGAACATTACTTTGGACGTTCATAAAGTCGTTCCAGGCGCTGCCGTATGTAGCCCTCCTCATTGTACTACTCTTCTTCATTTACGCCGTTGTTGGAATGCAGGTCAGCCATTTTAACATTTAATGTTACATTGATAATATGATAACCACCGAGAAGGTATTCAAGGAAGTAGAAAAAATAAACTAAAAATATGTTAACAGTTTTTGGTTCAATCACAAAGATTATAAAAAGAGTAGACCCAGTACTATTGGGGACCTTGGGGGACACAAAAATATTTTATATTTGTTATAGCTATTCCTATTGCAGTTGATTTATTTATTGTCTTATTTACAGTTGTTTGGCAGAATCGAACTTGATGATGAAATTATCACGAGGAACAATAATTTCCAAACTTTCGGAGGCGCCTTGATGGTTCTGTTTCGATCTGCGACAGGTATGACTTATTCTGTATTCTGTATAGCATTTAGGTATAAAAAGTAGTGTCTAAATTGTGTAGTTTCATGCTATGACTCACGGCATATCTTAGTACTAGTTCGTGCGTCCCGCGATAAGTCCGCGGAGAACTTTTGTCTAGTCAGATTTATGCGGTGTGAAATCGTCAATAGACATTACCATATTTAATTTCTTCCACTAGGTGAAGCATGGCAAGAAATTATGATGGCTCTATCCCCGAATGATGACACACATCCAGGAATACCAGTTGGTTGTATAAAAGCGGATACCACAGACAATAGCACACAGGTCGAGGAAACCTGCGGGACAAGATTAGCATTCCCGTATTTTATATCGTTCTCGCTGCTTTGTACTTTCTTGGTAAGTAATTATATATAATGTAAAAGAACAATGTTAAGAAGTAATGGATAATTTTTAAGTTTCTTCCAATATAAACTTCAAAACACTCTGATACATCATTTGATTCCTAAAATTATTTTTGTTCTTTTTTAGATTATAAATTTGTTTGTGGCTGTCATCATGGATAACTTTGACTATCTGACTCGGGACTGGTCAATTCTGGGACCACATCATCTGGACGAGTTTGTTAGGTAACATTCTTTCTTATTCAGCGTTTTCTTAAATTTTTTGTGATTTTTTAATTGTTAAATGTCTTATAGGTTATGGAGTGAGTACGATCCTGATGCAAAGGGAAGAATAAAACATTTGGACGTAGTCAACTTGTTGAGAAAGATAAGTCCTCCTTTAGGTTCGTAAAACCTTTGCCTTTATAAGAATTCATTAACGTTTCTATTAATTACTGGGATATAATTTCTCCCAACAATCTTACTTTAATTTATTTTTTTTTAATTTTTTATTATATAAAAAATAACTCCCCACACCGATTTCGGTGACGGGTGGCCGGTTTCATTGAAACCAGGCCAGTTACGCAGGAGTAATTTATAGTGCCCAAGTACTATGTGCGCAGTACACAAGACCACTCTGTCTTCCTTTACTCTCATAATCCAGTGGGACGGATAGCCGACACGACTGGCGCAGGTCCGACTTTTTACATGCCCATCCGACGCATGGATCATCTTTTTTGTCAGATAATCACGTGATCAGCCTGAATTGTCCTAACCAAACTTGGAAACAACTTTTTTTTGTTGTCAAATGCGGGAATCAAACCCACGAACTCCGAGTCGAGAGCCAAGCTCTAACCACTAGACCACGGAGGCTGTTTTTTGTATATATCCTTAGCTTTTATACTCCATTCAATATATCTAAATTACATATAAACCTATATTATAACTCTCATGTCATATTTCTACTTTCTGGGTCGTTATGTTTGATAATGTTATATTTATATATTCTAGGTTTCGGTAAGCTATGCCCCCACAGGACTGCCTGTAAGAGACTTGTGTCTATGAATATGCCTCTCAACTCCGATGGTACCGTCAACTTCAATGCCACATTATTTGCCGTCGTCCGAACACAGCTGCAGATCAAAACTACTGGTATACTTCTACACAAACTTAATATATATTATATTCCAAATTACATTATATCATTTTTAAGATTCTAATGATTTATTTATTTTAAATATAATAGGGAAAAAGCAACTTTGCTGTCCCCTTTCCAGTATGCAAGTAAGCTTCTTACAAGCTTTTTTTGATTTTGAAAAAACGCAAGTGGATCTGTAAATTTGTAATACTAGACTTTTATGGTAAATATACTTTTAATTTTTATTCCATCCTTCTACAGGTTTTATAGATCAATGCAACTTGGAATTACGGGATATCATCAAAAAGGTTTGGAAGAGGACTTCACACAAATTGTTAGACCAAGTGGTACCACCACCTGGGGATCCCAACGAGATCACTGTTGGGAAGTTCTATGCCACTTTCCTAATCCAAGACTACTTCAGAAGGTAAGAGTTTTCAATGCGCATAGGCTTATTTACAATCGAAATTTTCATATTTACAAATTAAAATATCTGAATTTATCTTTTTGCTATCTGATAACATCAACTGTTTTTATTATGTATCTGCAGATATTATCTTTTTAATTAAATCAAAGCTTCAAAATTATCAAATTATAGTTTTAATATCGTGCACTATGTTGGTTCTATCGTATTCGCTTTGATAATATGGTAGTTTAGTTACTGTTCTCTATTAAATTGTGCTTCTTTAGTTTTAATGTGTATTAGAAGTAGAGCTTTTGATATATCATTAAACACTAATATATTATTAACAAATATATTTCTATTTATACAGGAACCACGCGTAAGTGTTTTCAACTTTTAAGCAACCTGAAGAACGCTGTATTTTCGCTTGCTTTTCTTGGCGTCACTTGACGATACCGACCAAGAAAGTTGCTTGAAAGATTTTTTGCCCATTCTTCCATTTTGTTTGGTTTTGAATGAATCCCGCTAGAATAGATACCATAGAAAATATTTCAATTGTGTGGATTTTGTATTTTTTTGGTAAACCACAAAAATTAAACGATGTCTTTAAACAACAATAAGTAACAAAAGATTATAGCGTTTGTTTCTACCGGAGAGATGTTTTATTTAGAGGCATTATTATGATATAAAAAAAAATATTCACAATATCCTGCTATACCTATAGTAATTAGTTAGACCACTTTTTGTATCATAGTTTCCCCTGCTTCAGTTATTGCAAAATTGAGTACTATTATTATATCCGACTTTTTTGTATAATATATTTTATTTCCCTTCTTCAGTTATATTTGTTTGTATCATCCACAGGTTTGCATGGTTTTAAATATCAAAAGCATGTTTTCTCAGATGCCCTCAATCGGATTGGCTTTCAACAACTCTAGTTACAATATGTTTTTTATTTATGGTTTTGAGCGTGTCTGTGTTCAAAAGTTCTGCATGACTAGGCTTTGTGTCAATCGGTTCTGTTTTATTTTATTGAGAAGACATGTTTTTGAGATTTAACTTTAGATAAGCATGAATTTGATGAATGTCGCTATTATAACTTTAAGTAAATTATATAATATAGGTTTCTTAAAGGAAATGTTGCTTTGTAAAAAGATATTTGTAAAAACGCGAATGGTGTTATTACATCATTTACTTAATTGATACCTTTGATATGTAATGTTAATGTTAATATTTATAGCAGTTTAAATCCCTAAAAAGTACTTGCTAATAAAGGCTTACGTTATTTGAATTATTATTCGATATTTCCTTGAGAAGCTATGACACTTTTAGAGCTATTGGCTACCTTCCGAGTATTTTTTTTACGAATCAAATGCTTACGATAATTTTATTTTAGCCTATTACGAGTATAGCAACATTTATTCAATGCATATTAAAGAAAATTCTATACACAGCTGGATTAACATTCTAATATTTTTAGATTCCGTAAGAAGAAAGAAGAGGAAGGGAAGAAGACCATTCAAACAACTTTACAAGCGGGTATGAGGAAAATGGTCGATACAGGTCCAGAGCTCAAGAGGACGATCTCCGGGAATTTGGATGAAGTATCTCCAGAGACTGTTGAACCCATGCATAGGGTAAGTTTATAGAGAGTAACTGTACAGTTTACTGTGGCACTATTCACTAATAGTGAATACGAACTATTAGTGAATAGTAATGAATACGAAAAAGTAAATAACATTAATTATTTAATTTACACATACAAACAGAGAATAAAAAATGCAACCTGGAATGAAGAAATAAAATTTAAATACAACGAAATTATCGTTAAAAAATTGGTGATGCTATTCGATTGTCGCTTAATTTTTAGCGGAACCACTCACTGTTCGGCGCTGTTTGGACTAGCTTCAAGAAGGGCCGAGATCCCCGGCCGCCGCCGAGCAAGCCGAAGTCAACTGGTACGTAGACCCTACAGCTGCGTGTAGAGAGATTCAGGGGAAAAAACCGGTTAAGTGCGAGTCGTACTCGCGCACGTAGGGTTCCTTATTATTACGTTATTTTTGTACTCCAAGTATGTTTTCCAAGTCAACGCATTTTGCAAGTTAGGCATCTATAACTCCTGAATTAACAAAGTTATATAAGCCGTTATAGTTTTCCTTTAAAAACATGGACAACCATCATGATTTTTTTTTAGATTTCGGGCCAGGTTTTTTCGCCCTATTTTAACAAAATAAAATGCGCTTTAAACTTGAATATCTCGTAAACTAAATCAAAAAATTGTCTTTGCAACGTATAAATGTTTTCACAAGGCATATCTAATGATACCCCACGCTATAGGGTAGACGCGAGAGAAAAAAAACATCCCCACTTTTTCTCACTCACTTCATTTCGTTTTTCGTGATTTTATTTTAGCACTTTGTCGACGTGGTGAATACTCATTATTTACCACGTCGACAAAGTGCTTTCGACGACAGAAACTTTTCATGGATATGTGATCCATGAAAAGTTTCATCTTTCTAGCACTAAAACTGTTTGGACGGTAAGCCGAAGACGGACGGACGGACATGACGAAACCATAAGGGTTCCGAGACGTGAAATACGGAACCCTAAAAAGAACCTTCAAGAATCTTCCCTTCGATTATATTCACCTTCATATTCTCTGGCTCATCTAGCTTCTTTAGTGAGTACCAATAAGACTTTTTCAGATCTAAAGTACATTATACGGACGCTCTAACGGTGAAGGAAATCATCGTAAAGAAATTCGCACATGGTTGGCCCCAGACGTATTGACTAGTCATTTCTCTGAACTAGGCTGACTATGTTGTGAGAATGTGCTTGGGCAACCATGCGACATTTAAAAACCAACTGTCCCAGGCACTACAGTATTTCAAGAATGGTTACTTTGCTCGGAGAATACGGTATAAATCAGCCAACAACAGATGAAAAGGCCTAAGTGTAGTTATAATAATGTCTAAACGAAAACGAATAAGAGTAATTTAAATCATTATGCGTTATCATCGAATGGACCGGACAGTGAGAGAGGAAATAGTTTAAGTCTTTTAAAATTGAAAAAATAGTTAATTTTATTGCTTCACACTGGATTTGTATTGCAGCTAGCAAAGACAGTCAGTCTCTAAGCTGGATGATGCAAAGGGAGCTGGGCATGGACGGTAAAATACACGAAGAAAATGGGTAAGTGCTGTGTCTACTTATTTATTAAAAAAATGTAATACAATAATAATGAGGCTTTTTAAATTCGTGACATCTGACAGCTTTTTGACACGACAAGGACCGTGGGGCCACCAAGCGCCGCCTGGTGATAGAAAAATAATCGAAAATTCTTATTTACCGTTTTTGATACCACTAACGTCACCGAATGACGCTTTGTGTGCGTTGGGTCTGCCTCCTAGCGGCGTAAAAAATATCAAAAACCCTCATTGATAAATGGATGGAGAATGCGTTTACGAAAAGTTGTTTGACAGGTTTCCGAATATGGAGAGCAAAGATAATAGAAATGTTTTCAGCAATAAGTCCAGACAGTGATCAAATAAAATAAACCTTATTGCGATCCATTAAGATTCATGCATAATAGCAAAACGTGAAAATTTTGAAGACTTTTATGCTTTTTCCAAATCAATTTTTATTATTTGATCGGATGTAAGGTGATTTTATGCGCTATCTTTGGGCAGATACTTTTAAATAAACAAAATAAGATTTATAAGAGCAGAAAAATGATCCTAAACACGATCTCTTTTTGTAAATTTTGGGTGAAGAGGTACAGGAAAATGAAAAAGTCTTTATTTGTGACAATTATTGTTAGTTTTGTAGGATTTGGTTTTCATTTTCACGCGGCCTTCTAGACAGCACGTCGCAGTTTCTTGAAGGTGAATAATTTTTTGACAATATCACCAGAAAATACGACCGAGCAGACGATAATGATGCTGATGAAGAAATTGCGATGCAGCCTCTACTACACGGCAAGGACTCTGAGAGGATATTCAAAGTTATCGAGTAAGTTGATTTGTGATTCATTATATAGATGCTTACTTGTTAGAAGAAGTATCCGATTTATATTGTATCCTAAACAAGCGATATTATATAGAAATCTACTAATATTTACAAACAATACAACTAAAACATAAGACTAGGCTAATTTTGAATTGGGACTAAACAGGTAGATTAAAATATTGTTGATCTTATTATTTACTGTATGTAGTGTATAAAATTTTGGTTTTAATATTATCTTGACACATTAAAAAAGATCAAAAATAATAATAGTAATTTATTTTGGCAATTTATTTATACAGTTAGTTGTTTTTAAATCTTCGATTGCGAGCGCCATCTATTGTCTACTAAGACAAACTAATATGACATATCAAGCAAGCATATTGTATAAGCAAGCTGTGGTCTTGTTTTATCAAAAGTTCGAGAGATGGCGTGGTCAGTCTCTCCAAGATTATTTAGTGCTGCATTTCGACTACAGGCACATTATTGTAGTAAAACAATTCAACGAAAATTCCAGAAAAACTTCCAACGATCTTATGCAGAGTATGAGAAACAACTGTAAGTCTGTTTTAGTGTGTTCTGATTGGTAGAAATATATTTTTTATGATATCATGTATTCTTTGTCTAACATTTCTTTGAAATGATTGCTAAGCCTTTGGAATTACTAGTAGTGCTAGTAAATGTTTAATTTCTTACAAATCTCTGGTATATTCTGTTTAAATTTTGACTGCTGCATGTAGGATAATAAGCTTGTAGTTTGTTTTAAATGTTTCGTCAGTGTTACTTTAACCAATACTAACTAGGTACTTATTTATAAACTAACAAAATTTAGTGTAGGCTTAATAAATTATATATTTTGATTATATGAGCCGCTAGTCCATAATAGTTTATTCTCAGACCAAATAAAAAAGTGAAGACAACCAAACACCGAGGCTGGTTTTTTATGTAATGCGCACTGCACGTGTATCTACCCACTACTGACTACATACTTAAAAACCACACACCGCGACCGTTAAAGGTATGGCATTTCGATATGTGTGTGGCGTGCACGGCGAGGCGTAGTTAAGACCGGCCTCACTGTGTGGTTCGCAAAACTCTGTCTTCACTTTTTTATTTGGTCTGAGTCTTTATTAAATTATAAAGAAGCTCTCTGTGTCTACTGTAAGTCTCCCTATTGTATATCGATCAGTTTGCAGGAGAATTGTCATAACAAATATAACATGTTTCAAAGTTGTTTGTCTTATAAAAGTTTGCAAATCTTGTACATAACATAATATATAAATGATTGGTCTCGGCACTCGACAAGATACCGCTGGCGTATTTAAAAAATGCGGCAACAAGTATATACGCCAAAGTCGGCGTGCCCGCGCCCGTCACATTGAAATCTTCGTGTCAGATGTACGTACCGAATTCATGCACACTAGAAATTATCTTACACACAATGATATTATGTACCCACACTACAGTAATGAGTTGCCGCGTTCACGGAGCCGTTGTTGTTAGGTAGCGCGGTATCTAGTCGAGCGCCGAGACCACTCGCTTATCTAAGGTACATCTACAGATGTAAGTACTTTTTATTATTATCTAATGAATATATTTTTATTATTTTAGTTCGTGACAAAATGCCCCGTCGCAACCACGTGCCTTACTGTGTAGAAAATCCAGCGGAGAATCTAATCACTCGAGTAAGTGTTACGATCTGATAAAAAATTTAACCCGATTAATTTAATTTTATAGCCTATATTACTCGGGATTATTAAAATCGGACCAGTATTTTAGGCGCTACGGTGGAACAAAGAAACATACAAGGACTGCCAAAACCCTTCCTTCATTGACAATCTTAATTTCATTAATGTCAATATCCTTATCTTTATTAGGTTTTCAGCACGGAGTAGATACCTCTTATATGAATTTAAATATCCGGGCTTATGAATACAAATGATTGAACATGTAATTCACCACTTGCCTTCCCTTTAATATTTTGATAGATAATAATAAATAAAGAAAAATAACCTGTTTTTGTACCTTAAATATGGAATGAGAAAAGTACAAAAGAAAATAAAAAAACAATAGCCGCCTTACTTAAAAAAAAAATTATACAGTGGATAAGCAATATAATGTTTTGTCCTTATCTGATGACGTGGGAAAAGTCGCTTGAGAGACAAGGACAAAACATTGTATTGCTTATCCATTGTGTAAATATTTTTATTAGTAAGGGGGTGTGTCTATAGTCTATGGGTATTTTGGCTAAGTGACATTTGACAGAATTACACATTCTACAAATAACGTGGTCTGTGGGAGTTTTGCCGGGAAGTTCAATGGGTGACGTTGTGAATTTTGTATTTCCTCACAAATTTGTGTTATTTCGGTTTTTAATGTGTAATATTGGTAGAGTAACCATTAAATATTCGCAAGTGTGGGCAAGTGGTACAACTTCTAAAAACGTGCTATTTTGTGTTCTTTCCAAAACTCCCTTTCTCCAAAAGGAACTTTCAGTAAAGCTTCTACCACTTTACTGAATCGACTGACATGACTCATCGACTGCACTGACTATTTATTTGGACTTTGACTAGACTTTAGACTTGACGATTTGTGAATACGGTGTTGAAAATTGAAACGAAAGTTCTATTTCCCGCCTTTTTAACTTGACATTGGCAAATGGTTATAAGCCGATGCCATATATATAAAAAAAACCTGCTCTGTGATGTGGAATTTTAATCTAAAACATTATTATACAAACAACAAAAACGTGTGAAATGTTATAGTGCATGATATTTTAAATTCGACGGACACCTGACACAGCATACAGGACAACGACAAACAGAAGAAAAAAATGAGAAAGAAAAACGACGGACGAATGGGTTCGTCCAATCGTCGTATTAATTACTACCACATCGTATACATTTTTATCCTTAGAACTAAAATTATATATATACTATCTAATGTACACGACAAGAATGGTGTACATAGCATTAAAATCGATTGTATAAAAAAAAGTTATGGGACTTTGAAGTTGCGCTGATTGTATCGTGTTTGTTTTATTAACTTATCAAAAGAATATTTTTTGGTGAACTTCCTCATTATATTACGACTTCCACATGAGATGCAACAATCTGCAATACCCGGCGCAGGTGCTGACGGAGCAGGGTCTGGGCAAGTACTGTGACAAGGAGTTCGTGGAGAGCACGTCCCGCGAGATGCAGGAGGCGCTCGACCTCACGCAGGAGGAGATGGACACGTAATATAATTAATTATAAAATCTTTATTTCAGGCGGCATAGGCCTATATTACATACTAGCTGTCCTCCAGCTGTTATTATGTGAAATAGTAACGAACATTCATACATAAAACTTCCGCGTTTATAATTAGTAAGGATGTGTTCGTCGTCGTGTTTTAATGATTTCAAAAATGTCTTGAATACGTAAACGTTAGTTGGTATTAGGCGTATAGACTTTGATCTTAAAAATTGTTTGAGATTGTGGTCACCCATCCTAGTTGAGTCCATGACCGGCGTTGCTTAACATGATGTTAGCGCTACGACCATAATTATAGAAGGTATTAATATACATCAATGCTTAGGTAATGCCTACGTAAAGTTTCAGCCAGTTCAACTAATCAGTTATTCTATAGCATTTTATATTATGTTATATACTTTAGCCTTACATAACTTTTATATTCATGAACCGATTGAAATGAAGCAAACCAAAACACATTAGTGAAAACCGCATTCAAATCGGTTAAGCCGGTGAATTCGTACGTGCAAAAACAAACATCGCGGGAACCGTATATTTTTCCACAATAAAAGTAACCTGTGTTAATCCAGAGTCTAAACTACTTCCATACCAAATTTCGTTAAAATTCGTTGTAGATTCTGAGATTAGCGCGTACAAACGTACAGTCAAACAGACAAAAATTCTAAAAATCATTGTTTTGTGTTCTATACCCTGCCCCCCTGTAATAGTTTCTCCTATTTATCTTCCATGTACAGAGAGCGACCAGTTACAAATTTATTATATGTATAGATATAAATACTTTAACCTATCATATTTTTATACTTAACAATCTCCGTGGGCCAATGGTTGAGAGCTTGGCTCTCGATTCGAAGGTCGTAGGCTCGATTCCCGCGTTGGAACAACAAAAAATGTTATGTCCAAGTTTGGTTAGGACAATGCAGGCTGATCACCTGATTGTCTCACAAGAAAAATGATCCATGCGTCGGATGGGCATGTAAAAAGTCGGCCCTGCGCCTGATCTCTTGCCAGTCGTGTCGGTCATCCGTCCCACTGGGTTTCGAGAGTAAAGGAAGAGAGGAACCACTGTAAAAAACAACTCCTGCGTAGCTGGCCTGGTTTTAATGGAACCGGCCACCGTCACCGAAATCAGCGTGGGGAGCTATTATTTATATTTTATATTTAAAACTAACACTAAACACGTATTGTCTGCGACGTGGGGCGCGATATGTTCGGGAGTCGTCCTCTAAATCTTCTGTAGACGACTCCAATCGGCTAGAACTCCTCCTTCTCGAAGGTCGGTAAATGATGGGTCGGAACTGTCACCACGAACGATCTAATGTTCACTTTATGACGGGATTCCAAACGCTCGACCCTCAAGGCGAAGTTGGTTCTGCTCCTGGTGGCCACATAAAGTGAATATGAAACATCATGTATTCAATTTCAATAGATGATGTTTCATTATACGATTCACTCAATGTGGCCATTTTAGACCTGCTGCACATAATATATATTTAATCAGAGGGTCAATTCTGCTAAATAAAACCTGCATTAATACATTTACAATCAGGTCCCGATACGCTAAAACTGTCAAACCGGTATTCTCGTAAACGTTAAACCAGCGTGAAACGCGTTCGGATTGGTCCAAACTTCAAAAAAATCGGTTTATGATAACAAGTCGCTTCACTTACAATACAATCAAAGTAAAATAAACGTCTACTTTAAATACGAGAATGGAGCTTCAGGTTGTACTGTTACCGAATGAAATATTTAACCCAACATTAGGCTACAAAAATTACATAACTTAAATTAACTAAATTTACAAAAACATAACACGATAAACATTTTCTAACTACGCATGGACATTCTCGTAGTGCCGTACAACGCGCCGGCTTTGAAGATCACGCGGCCGGCGTGCTGTATAGGCGCATATATGAATATGATTTAAGTATTTCATATGATAATCTCTGCTCAGAATTGAAGGCCATATGTTATATATTTTTGGTACTAGAATCGAATACCGATTATGCTCGTTGAATGTTTATGTGTGAAAGAACCATCCAGTATAAGCGAAAAGCAGATAGATCGTCTCTATCAGACGATTGCATGACCATGACAAGCAATGACCTTCCCCATGGACTACCTACCATGGTTTTCGTTTCCTGCACATATTTAGTAATAATAATAATAATATCTATGGACGCTTCACAGCACGTTAATCTGGCCCCGTTGTAAGTCCTCGAAGAACTTGTGTTACGGGGTGCCAGACAATCTAATGCTTTTATATTATACACAAATTTAAGATTTTTATTACATTATACACATTATATTTAATACACATCCATGACCCAGGAACACGGAAAACCTTTTTGTTCCTTCGGCGGGATTCGAACCCGCGACCCCCGGCTTGAGCACCAACGCGCTCAACCACTGAGCCACAGAGGATATTTGAGAAAACACAACGTCGCCTTTGTTCATAATAAGAATAACTTATATTCGACATTACTACTTGTTGTGTTTATTAGTAATTAAACCTTTCTCTATAATTAACTAAAGGCAATTCATTACATTACATTACAGTATATAAACACTTTATTGCTACTAAAATGATTGAAATCGTGATTTCTAAACATTAACCCCCATACAACTGATAAGCATTCAATATTGCTCTGTGTGTTCAAGTGATTTTTCCAATGTAACAGACAGAGACAGAAACATTGAATCAGTTGAGTAAATGTTTTTATTAGTAGGGAGTTTTAATAAGTGTCGGATAGCTTATCCGGCAGTTTTGTCGCTGCTTACTTTATATCGAGCGACAGAGACAAAACATACAGTTAAGCTATCTGACACTTATTAGAAGCTTGTGAGACAGGACCTAACCGTGATGAGTGTTACAGCGCCGCAAACCAGATCATCCTGCAAGACCGCAAGATGAGCGACCACCAGAACAGGACCGCGGACGTGGTGGGTACCATATTTATATAATAAAAATAGTCTTAATAACAAATAGGATATTTTATTATATAAATAAAAAATGGATTGAACAGTTTTTGTGGGTCTAAAGGCTATTTATAAAAAATAAAATATAGATGATTCCGTGCCAGTTACTTACCCGTTGGTAGTTTTTTTCTGTTGACTTTCTGAATAAAGCTTGGTAGGTTAGGTTTCACTTGGAAATAAAATAAATAATTTTCATTTCATTTTTAATACTTAGCCTCCTTTAGCCCCACTTCTTAACTACTTTTTTTTTAATTCGATTATCGGAGCATCACTTTTTGTAAATCAATTTCATTTTTATTCAAAAATCACTTAAAAAAACCAGGACGTGACTTCCAAATCTTAACTTTATTCTAATTAAAAAGCTGTAATAACCCTTTCACTGTTCACAGCAGCAGATGCTGTCCCGACAGTACCATCCCTTCCACCACCCCCCCATGCAGCCGTCGAGGAACACATAGCCCCCGCCAGCTGGTCTTGTGGCTTCACTTTTGCCTAGGCGCTTGACATCGCCTAGGTCCAACCCTACACGTTCCGTAGGGCGGAGTTTATTGGAGAGTTTTTCGCTTTGTTTGCTATTTTCGAGACGATCATACATGTATGACATGCTCATGACTTAGCATGACACGTAGATTTCGTGTGACATTATCAATGCTCATTGTTGGTATCATGCAATAAAAATGCATCCGTCCTTTCAAAGGGGCTAGTCTTGTGACTTCGTAATTCACTTTAACCACTGACTTCAAAACTAGCTTTCTATTATCAGTAGACTTTATGTGCGTATCCAATAAAGCTAATTATAATGTTTTAATATTAACGCTTTGAACGTCGCAGAGGAGAAGACACAATTTTTTTGGCGTAGCATTCAAAGGGTATCATCAACTTTGTAATCATAATGATCAAAATATGTCATAAGTACTAAGCCCCAAAATGGTAAGTAATAAACATCCAAACCATTTGCACAAAGGTAATAAGGGTAATTGTAACGAATAGTGCTTTGTAAGTAAAATATAGACAAAATATATTGAGAGTTCTGATGCTTGAGCTATATTTTGTAATGTAGATATATAAAAAGGAATAATAATATAACTCTATTGCTGAATTAAAAATATTAATATATAAAAGAGTTTTAACCAAATAATTTTATGGACTTTAACATATTTTAATTTTATATAAAATGTTACCAGAAATATAAACTAAGTTGGATTTTCGAGAAAGTATTCATTTTATATGTACCATTATTGTTATCTTGTATTATCTAATACGTAATATACTAAATTGTATGAAAAATAAATGGCAATGTGCCTTATATACTTCCTTGTAATTTATATAATAACTTTGTTACTATGTTTAAACCCCCTTACTAATAAAAACATTTATGTAATATTGCTGTCTGTACAAGTTAGCTGTTGTGTAAATATTTTTACTAGTAAAGAGGATAATGTGCCAAACGTAGCATTTCTATGCGTTTAAATGCTTTTTGCTGTAGATAATATTATGTATTTTGTACAGATTCACCTGTGTTAATAATTAAACTAACTATATATGAAATGAATAGGTTAAAGTTTTTGAAAGAGATATTCATTTAGTTGTGTTTTGAAATAAAGTGAACCAAATGTAACAATCTTAAAATACAAAATTTTATTTTTGTTACATTTAGCTTACCTCATGTGTTATAAATGACAAACGATTTTACTGTTGTGTGAAATTCTGAAAGAAAAATATTATTACTTTATATTAGTCTTAATGTACTTATCATGAGATATTAAGAGTTTGGACATTACCTAAAATTTTTGAATTAAAACTTACGCCTCCTCCTCCCTCTGTTTCCGTCCGGGGTTAAGATTGTTCGTTGGGCCCACTTGCGCAGATCTAGGACAAAGTTAACCCTGGGTTAAAATATCATCATTTATCTTTCATAAATACGAAGAACGAGAGAGATAATATGATATTTAACCCAGGTTTAACTTTAACCCAGATCTGCGCAAGTGAGCCTTAGTCCCGATTTCACCAAACTTCATAAAACGCGCTTAAAGAAACCCGGATTCTTTCTACCTCTCTCATTCAATGTTAGAACGGGACAGACAGATCTTAAACCGGAGCTCGGCCCCAAACGTCGGTTTAACGCGTTGGTAAAATTGGGGCTTAGTGTTGCTACGAATCCTCGTGAATTTTTGTAGCAATTAACTCTTGTTTTAGCTTGCATAGTTTATCGAGACTTTTGCGCCTTGTTTTACAATCTCCTAATATAGTTTTAATTTAAAAAAAAACTTATAAGTAAGCTAAGAGAAACTTGTCAGAAGATTGTGAAAAAGGCCGCCATTTTGAAGCTTGCTGTGCGACGAAATTGCGTAGAGCACGCAATTAACTTTTACGTATGCGTTTTAAATTTTAGTAATTTTAATATATTATATACTAATATTAAAAAGAGAAAGATTTAATTGTTTGTTTGTTTGCATTGAATAGACTCCGAAACTACTGGACCGATTTTAAAGAAATTTAGCACAAATATAGAGTACACCACGGGAAAGGGCATAGGCAATTTTAATCGCGGTTGCGCAAATAGCACGGTTCCGCAAGATTGATGCGCGCACAAAGTCGCGGGCAAACACCAGCTAATAAAATATATTTTCCTAAAGATTGTTCCAATAAGTATTTAGAGATTTGAATGAGTGTCTTACATTATTATACAAAAGTATGAGAATATTCTAGTCATATGCTTGTATTGTATATTATATATGACAGATGTATTTTATTGTTGTATTTTGTATGAGATGTATTAAATCATTGTTATTAAATGACATACTTGATTATTATTTGTCTTATTTTGGGGAAACATCTCACCTACATTTCTATTACGAGTCTTTTAAACACAATTTAAATAAATCTAAATCGATTGGGCGTTTATAAAAATTCCATCGCTCGTTCAGAATTGAAGTAACCTATTCCTAAAATATGATTTTTAAATTCCTAGTCATATAATGACTTAAAATTGATATGTTCATTGGCTCAATAAAATACTGGTTAATTTTGGAGTAAAAAGGAAATTATTATTATTGTTATTTCTTCTTCAAAGTCATATTCATTTATAAATTTTGCGGTTTTCTTTACTAATTTAACGCTTTTGTATTGAATCTTCAGTTTTTATCGTCAAAGTTTTCTGTAGCCGGGTTTTTCTTTTCCTCGCAAGTTTTTCCATCAGAGTCTTTTCCTTCGTCAGCTTGATTATTATTGATGACGCCGATGTGATGAGGTGATATTATATCATCAGAGTGACACGCTTTATCCGTGCCGCTCTTTCCACTCTCACCATCGTCATTCTCACAGTTATTATCACCGAGTGGATTCATTATATAAGAAACCACTTTATCTTTGATACTCCCAAGGAGTGATCTATATCTTATATCAGTTTCGTCCATTTTCGGAATGTCGTATTTAGAACTTTTATCATATTTTAAAGCAACAATACCTTCGAATACACCTGGCACACTAGTTAATGATTTGCACGAGACGTCTTCGTAGATGTGAATAGCCGTCTTCACTTCTCTTCTTTCGATATTAGGTTCATTTTCCCTACTGAAATCGCATTTCTTTGGTTTTGTACAGTCCGACTCCAAGTCTGAATCTTTGTTGCTACATTTTGGATTTTCTTTAAAACCTAGAGCTTTGAGCCCTTCGTCTGTAACAAATTTTGTGGCTTCCCTAGTTTTGTCACACACAGTTCCAATAAAGTCTTGAACTGATGTTTTAAATGTAGCTAGTGTTGTGGCTGAGGACACGACAAAATTTTGAAAACTCGATTTTGGTGAACTTTTATTAGGACATGGCGGTACTTCAGGTGGTGCTATCGGTACGTTCTGAAACAAGCAGGGCTTTGCATCAGCATCGGATTCGCTTGATTTTGTACTGACATCTGCAGCTTTCTTATCCTCAAGACATTTAACAAATCTCATTACACAATCGCCCAATTGTGATTCAGGCGACACGCAAGACTCTTTAGAACATTTTCTGCTACAGTCGTCTGCGGGAACATTGCAAGAACTATCAGATTTTTTGGGACAGCAAGTCATTTTGGATTTGGAAGTTTTTTCACTGCAACTGCACGAGCTCGGACTAGATGGAATATCTGATTCAGATTGACATATCCTTTTTGAGCACGATTTACAAGTTTTCGGGCCATTGCAAGGTTCCAGAGCGTCGCAAGGTTTTGAGGCATCGCAAGATTTCGGAGTATTGCCCGGTTTTGGAGCATCGCAAGGTTTTGGAGCATCAAAGTCTTTTGGAGCGTCGCAAGGTTTTGGGGCATCGTCGAATTTCGTTTCATTCATTTTTGGGAAATTTGTTCTATCTTTAGTAACAGTAAATACTAAAACGTCATTAACATTTCTATACGCCGGTTTGGTGACTGAATCTTTATTTTCTGAATTTTCAAGACTATATTTTGACGTTATAAACGATATTACGTCTTTGCAATATTTATATTCATCTAACAATGACTGTGTAGATGTTTCCTCCTTATCTTTTGACAATTTTATGTCATGATATTTTGTGGATCGTGTATTTTCTTCAGGATTATCACAAACCTTTTGTTCTTCTACACTATTAGTTTCCCTTGCCGGATCTTGTAATTTGCTGTGCTTAGTCTTCCTGTTTAAAACTTCTTCTAGAGGGTCTCCGTATGTTACTGTTTCAACGTGACGAGTAATATCGTTGTCATACTCACTGTTATGTTTAGCGTAATGCACTAAAGATGTGAAATCCATAGCTTTCAACACAAAACATCTTTTTTTTTTGGTATTTTAAAATTTTAGTCACATTTTTATAAAACGGTAAACCATAACAAATAAAATGACGTTTGTTTGAAATGTATAAGGTTTAACAAAGAAGTTTTTGATTTTGTCTTTGATTTTACTGTGAAATGTCATAAGTCCACTGAAAAGCATCTTACGGCCTTCTAACTTATACAAGTATAATGGCCCGTTTCAATAACCTATCTACCAATAACTATTTGTTAGAAACGTCAAACTTGTATCACAAAAACCGTCAAATGATGGCAACGTTTTTAACGAATAGTTATAGATAGATTGGTTATTGAAACGGGCCGTTAAGCGCCTTACTGACCGTCCAGCCTGCAAATCCAGCACCGGTACTACTAGCCGTCATTAGAATCAATAGTATCAATAATTTATAATTTTTGCCAGCAAGTCCGATATTGGATTTGCAGGCTAGACAGTGAGTATGGCGCTTAAATGCGAATGTTTTAATCTGACTGATTTTATTATTTTTCGAAAGAATAAACAATTAATGACCTACAAGATTGATTCATATTATTCACTTTATATCGTAGACCCGAGGATGGATTTGTTAAATTATTAATATTGTTGCCAACTTTTTGTCTATTTAAGGGTTCCACGAGAAACATGGACGTAAAATTGTACAAAAGCAATCAAAAACATACATATAAACTCATATGCCTTTATTTCGTACTGGTGCAATTGTCTTATACTAAGTACAAATAAAATGAAACTATACGAACTGCTGTGACGAAGTATCACCTACGATATGCCCAACGGAAGCGATATCTAAATAATAAATATCAAATTACAAGAAATGAGTAGCGTGGACTTTTCTAGGGTACAATATTCAACCCAGCACTCGGCTATAATATTACATAAGTGATGACAGTGTTCGTAACTAAACAATTTCATAACTTACAGAAAAATAACATGATTTACATTTCACACTCACACTGCCTTACAACGCGCCGGTTTTGAAGGTCACGCGCCCGGCGCATTGTATCGGCCGCGTGTTATAGAATTTATGTCTTTTGTAGGATAATCTGGTCAATATTTAAGGTCACATGTATTTTATATATTTGGAACGAGAATCGAATACAGATTACGCTCCTTGAAGACCATCCTGTTTAACAACAATTATTAACAAAATATTAAAACTTAAATTAGTTTAGTTTAGTAGAAACGTCTACTATGTTACTAGCTTTAGGTAAGCTAGTTTTACTAAAAATGCGGCGATGCAAATAATATAAAAAATATACAAGCAAATTGCTTGCGTTTGCTTACATACAACCCAGCCAAAATATCTGTGCGTCTCGCTGGTATGCTACGCCCCTTATATTTCATCAGGGTGGTTAGCTGATACAGATTATTATTTTAGACTATTAATAGTCTAATGACTATTAATAGTGTAAAATAATAATCTAGTAAAGTAGTCTTTAGAATATTAATAAGTCCTAAGAAAAGATTGTAATAATTTTAATTGTGTTGAAAAATTAAAAAAATGTTAATAATATTTTTTTAATAAGCAATATTAATTGATTTCTTTTATTCAGTTATTTCATTCAAAAATTATGTAATTTATAAAAAAAAACATTAAATAAGAATACATAAATCAAACCTGAATTCAATTGTTGTAAAGAAAAAGAAGGTAGTCCGCATGTCTAGACATTCATTCTTCTTGTGAATTGTACCCACCAGCGGCAAAACGACGTCTTCGTCGCCAGGTGCACAGAAATTTAGCCGGGTTGTACGTCTGGATAATATTATAAATAACAATATAATATTTAATGTAACAATTGAAATATCCTGCAATCATTATTTTCGTATGTAGCTAGTTTACAATAACTATTTGGTAAAAACACTTTCATTACTTTTCATGAATACATCTATTTCATTGGTCATACTCAGAATTGACTACAAGGTAAATTAAATCTTTTTATACTATAATAATATTAATATAAAAATCAAGAATGTGGTAAAGTTTGTTTACATTGTGTGACGACGTTCGAATACAAAACTAAGTTATTTTTTATTACTTAAAAGTTTTATCAATTTTTTATTAGCATTTTAACGACAAAGCAAAATGGTTTGAAAATAAAGCCATTCAATCATACATTCAAATTTATTTTATTATATCATTTATTTTATTTTGTCAAAGTAGGTACAAGTTTTTACACAATATAATTCTGGTAGTATATTTTTTTATAAAATCTATTAAATATGATACATGATTGAAATACATAAATTAAAACATTTAAACATTTTACGTTTAATATGAAAGAAAATGCCTGGAAAAGTCCACCTCTTTGGCGATTATTGCTTCATCTAAAACAATGCTTTATAAAAGACGTATTTCAAGTCTTTGGCATACCTCTAAACTGTATGTAGGTTCACTGAATTGCTCCAATATATACAAACAAAAATGGACGGAAATGATAAGATCGTACAAACTAAAAATTACAACTTATAATATTTAAAATTTCTTTAATAAGCGATCTAGGACTAATCTATAAAAAGTAAAAAATGAAACAGTAATCTCATTGTAATTTTCAAATGAACTACAAAACATTTATACACCTTTAAAAGCATCTTAATTATAACAATATAAAAAATAAATTAACTTAAACATTCGATATACTTGTGCTTACTTGGGCATTTATTCACTAAACTGAGGTAAAAATAAACTTACATTAATATTTACATTTTGAGATTTACACTTTGGCTCTCAACGTTAAAAATAATGAGTATAAGGGTGAAGTCAGCTGCGAAAGAAACTAAATTGTCTATAGCTAACTTCATACTGTACGGAGACGCCATCATGATTTGGCTTTCAAAATAAAACGATTCTATTGGCTGACGCCCGATGACGGGGTATTGAGCAACCAATCACAGACGCGCTTTAGTTCCACTTTTGTCCGCGTTGGCGCTGCCTGAAGCTTGTGGTCTGGGAAGACATGACGGGTGGAGACCTATTCTGCATTGTACACTGTAAACGTCAAACTGACAACTGCCACTGTGTCCTTTGTCACGTTTCGTTGTGGCGCGCCTGCTACTGCTCGCTTGGCGTTCGCTGATATCTGCAAACAAATGTATACATTAGTTTATTGATCTTAATTTGTATGCTAAACTAATATAATATAAATTAGTAGATAAATAATGATTTTAAATTATTAGTAGTGCGATGTTGTAAAACAAATTTTCAATAAGTTAGAACAAAGAACAAAAATCGATGTAGTAACTTGTTTCATGTCGAAACTGAATAAAATGTCAACCAGTATATCTCTTGTTTCTATACTTATATTATATTAATACAAAGTTTACTAAATCCTTAGAAGTAGGACGCGATTCCCAAACACGAACCAATCAACCATATTGTATCCCCTAACTTGGGAACTTTAAAAGCAATAGCAGAGGAATCACTTAAATTTAATGCCCTATAAGTTACTCCCTTCCCTCGGGACCCGGCCCTTTGTCTGAGGGCGGAGGGACAAGTGTGCGAATTCGATGCCCTTTGATTCCAAATTTAAAATTGATACAGTAGGATTCCATATTGATAGACGATTGATCTTACAAACAATTTTCTTGTTCATAACACATGAAGCTGTAAGAGGATTTTTGAATTTCAACCCCTAAAGGTGTATAAAACAATATTAATACGTAAAGTAAAATATTTGTACAACTTTTTACGAAAATGTATGATAACGGAGGAGTATGAAATTTAGACGAGGAAAAAATATGCAGGAAATATGCAGTTTCTCGGAAACGGCTGCAAGTATTACCATAAAATTTAGTACCTAGGTATGCAGGGAGCTTTTGGGGAAAAAAATCGATCTAGCTAGGTCTTATTCCTGGGAAACTGCTAATTTAAAGTTATATAATTACTAGCTGTTTCTCGCGGCTCCGCCCGCGTAAATATACTATCGGGTATCCCGCAGGAATACTGTACTTTTCCGGGATAAAAAGTAGCCTATGTTTTAATCCGGGGCCTAAACTACTACCATAACAAATTAAATCAAAATCCGTTCAGTAGTTTTTGCGTGAAAGAGTAACAAACATCCATCCATCCTCACAAACATTCACATTTATAATATTAGTAGGATTATGTTTTTCTTTCGTCGTGCAACAATATATAAATAATTTCGACTTTCGACCAATCGGACCGACATAATATAGATATGTCAGTCCGATAGGCAGTTTGGTATTCGTATGTAGGTAAAATTTTTGCTTTGTTCGAAAATTTGGAATGCCGTGGGTTCGAATCCCGGTCAGATAAATATTTTTGTGATTCTTTTTATTAAAAAAAAAAAAACCTAAACTCCGAGCAAAGCTCACATATCCAGGTAAAGTACCTGAAAGTAGTAAAATAAAACGGCACATATCACTTTAAAAATCTGCCTCTAGCCTTTTTCCATCAACCTTTATAAATTCGTTTAAGCTATCAATACCTTTGTTCCACCATCAATAACCATTAAAACCTCCATCACACGTGAAAAAAGACAGGTGAGGTAACGAGTGGGCAAACCACGCACGAGATATATCTCCCGGCGCGCGATAAACATTATACGCCGCATCGCATTTGTTACATAAAACGAGGTTAAAACCACATCTTATGGCTTTGGGTATTTATATAAACCTCGTGGAGAATTGATTTTGTATTTAGGTGGGCATCAAACAAAATTATAAGCTCTGCAACAAAATGTATTATAGACGAGACATGTCGAGGCAAAATCGTTCCACACTTAAACTGCCCTACTTTTGGGGTTGTTAGGGGCAGTCGAGGTTTGATATTTGCTTTCCGCAGTATATAATCAGTCCGCATTTATTCGACAAAACCTTCTGCAACCGAGATCCGGGTACCTTTTTATTGTTTTCATAAGACTTTTTCCTTAGTTTTGATATCATTGGATAAATGTTAATACATTGTGATTTAGGATTCTACTGTTTTTTTTTTTTTGATGCAATGGATCAGGAAATGAGCAGACGGATACGACCCATTCGTGCTGAAGCATGGCTGTCCCATGGTGCAAAATAGCAACGGCAATCGACATGCTATATTGTCGAGTAGCGTAAACTCTATCAATATATTTGCTAGAAATACTAGTAGTACTACCAGTACTAGCAATGTTAGCCGTACTAGCAATGCTGTCAGTACCGGCAGTGCTAGCAGCAGAATTAGTGCCAGCAGTACTAACAGTGCTAGTTGCGTTAGCAGTACTTACCACTTGGACAGCAAGCCGGTGGCGGCGGAGTGCGTGTAGGGCCCGCCGTAAGGCGAGTACTGTGGGTAGGGCGCCGCGTACGCGTACTCACTGGCCAGCGTCGCCGTGCCTGTAACATCAGTCAATCAATCAATCTCTCATCCCAGATAGAGTACCAGTTACATTGCTGATTATTTTGAAGACTAGTGCTAGAAATTACTGTGTTTAAAAATTAGAAGAATCGTTTTCAAAATTTAGAGAGTAACTTCAATAAAAAAAAAAAAAACTATAACCTGACTACGTAATAGCCTATGTTACCCGGGCTATTGTAACGAATCGATTGACACCTTATTTATTAAAATTGGACCAGTAGTTAAGGTAATAGGCTGAATAATTACCCTTTATTTTGGCTCCGTCGTAGTCGGGTAAAAAATGACATCTCTGAAGCTAAAATACAGTAAACTGTTTAGGCTATAGTTCGCGCTCAAGATACATAATATAGGTTAAAATGCGTCTCAAAAATATACCTACATATACGCTCGAAAACCATAACCCTCCCATCGTCGGCGGTCGGAAAAAGTATGTTAATTTAACTTAAAAGTGATAATGCAACACGTTTTAAACAAAGCCCTTACAATCATAATAGAACCCTCGACTTTTAACTTTGATACTGTAATTCACGAATTATGAGGAAAACAAAAAGATAAAAAAAGAAAACCAAGCGAATCTCTCGACAAACTCGAGTACTACTTCTGAAAATCTAATTTCCCCGCTACGCTCCTATAAAGTCTTAAATCCCCTTGGTGCACAATTCTCTCACTTACGCCGTCGTAGTAAGGGCGAATTGAAGGTCAGGGGGTGTCGCATCACTTTGTGCCTTTGGTCTTTAATCCACCGCAATCTGCTTACTCCGAAGGTGGGGGATGGGGGGGTGTTTAATAGCTCATTCGGGGTATGCAAATAATTTTCGTGGGGGATCATACGCGCTTTGTCTGCGAGAGGTAACGAACCGAGACACGAGGTTTGGTAGAGTGCTTCTTCAAACCACGGTTTTATTAATATTGTCTGTCGGTGGGAGGGGCTTATGATATAGTATTTATGCGTATTAATATTTAAGCAAAATGGGAGCTAAGGGCCAGATCACATGGCAATGAGACGCGACGCGACACGGCGCTGCATTTGTTAAGATAGGTATTCGAAATTGAACTTTATTCACTACAAAAACATACATGTTCCATATGACATCAGTCGTACACTGCACATGCGCTGTGCAGCGCGGTGCAATACGACATTCGAACTCTTACAATGAAACGTGTATCTTCTTGTGTAATGAATAAAGTTCAATTTTAAAAATGCATCTCCATGTCGCGTATCGTTTCAGTTCGGTGTGAATTGACCCTTACGTGTTATTCATATTTTTCTAATAAACTCCAATTCAAAGTTTCTGTTCTCGTGCAGACAAAACTCATTTCTATGATGGTCATGCTGGGCGTGCAGAGGAGTCACTAATGTCTTCACTTTTAAGGTTATCCGTAGCTCTTAGAACTGGTAATTTCCTCCATGTGGTATACCCATTGGGCACTTTATGCTAACAGACCTTTGGGAAACCGGAGTTCTATATTTTAAAGGTCTAGGTGTGCCAGTTCTTAGGATCAATGCATATTGTACACGGTCTAACGTAGGCTTTAGGGTCGTTACTCACCGTCGTAGTGCGCGTAAGGCGGGTAGGGCGGCGCGGGCGGCTGCAGCACCACCAGCGCCGTGTCCGGGCTGCCCGCGCCCGACGGCGGCTCCGCCCCGGCTGAGCCCCCGGAGTCGTTGGTGGCTGAAAAAATATGGCGGATTAGTTGGGAGTCTAACGGTCGAATACTGAAACGATAGTTAAATTTAGTGACGTTCAAGTGACATGCTGTCCTTGTCGTTTCGGATAGCAGAGACAGCGAAGCTTGCTAAAAGGTAGGCTCCTAATTTTGATTAGAGTTTCAGTACCTATTCAGTCATAAGTTTCAATTTCACCAAACTTTTTTAAACGCGCTTTACGCTAAATCCGGATTCGATCTCTCATTCTCATTTAATGTTAGAACGGGACAGAGAGATCCAAAACCGTAGCTCAGCTTTAAACGCTGTGTTAATGCGTTGGTGAAATTGGGGCAAGTCTACATAAACACTAAAAGTGTTTAGGTAGGAACAAGATTTCACGCGAAGCCGCTTGCAAAGTAAGTCCATCTGCATCATATTATTGTCTGTGGTAAAGTACGAAATCAAATGTAGTTACTTTAGACTTGAGGGATAGTTCTAAGCTAAGATTGATTAATGTCAAATAACTACAATTTTTATAAAAACAATTACCCGACTACGTAAATCATATAGCCTATAGGGATGTCCACGTTGAAAAAACATCGATGTTTTTTTCGATTAGATAAATCAGAACTGTACACGGATAAATCATCGGGTGAAAACATCGATATTTTGTACGCATCGAGTACTTTTTTAGGAGTTCGTACACAACAGGTATAACGGAACTCTAATACTAAGAATTCGCTGTCCGTTTGTCGCCAGGCTGTATCTCATAAGCCGTGAGATTTAGTTGAAATTTTCACAGATTATGTATTTCTGTAGCCGCTACAACAGCAAACACTAATAATAGAAATAGGATTTACAGGACACAGACCAGATACACTACTTCAACACAACTTTTCATCCAAACCATCACTAATTCAAACATTGTTTTATTAAAGTAAGTTAAAGCCATGCTCCTCCATGATCCCGTACAGCGCTAATTTGAGAAAGACAGAGAATTCGTACTTTTTAGTGTCTGTATTAAATGTTTAGATGGGTAATCTTAATTTAGGAATAATTTTAGACTTTTATGTGCTAAGTGCTTTATATACTTATTTACTTTAGGCTAAACTAGGCTAGTTAGGTTAGTTATACTTTATAGTGTTATTGTGTATTTTGAGTTAGGTATTGCGTGATTCGGGAACAAACATACAAAAATACAAATCTTTCCTCTTTATAATATTAATAGTATAGATAAATCTATAAAATAAAATGTTTTTGGACATATTAATGTACTAATCTTATTAATTAATTTGTTATGCATAATTTTGTGTGTGAAAATGCACTGTAACGATATAAAGGTTAAAAGAAAAATAACAATTATTGTTCACCCGCAAATCGCTTCTTAAAAATAAATCATAAAAAGATTTGCATTCTTTAATTAACTTCTATCCTTAGACTTACCCCCTTACTAATAAAAAATAGAGACGACACTTGAACCCAAAATTTGGGCTCAAGTGTCGTCTCTCGTCAAAAAAAAAACTTAAACAACGTTGCTGTCTTTGTCTGAAGCGTTGGAAATGTCACTTAACAGAGAAAGACAGCAACGTTGTTTAAGTTATCCATTGTGTAAATCTTTTTATTAGTAAAGGGGGTTAAAATATCGGTTGCTTCGTAGATTATACCGTGGTTTGTAAATAAGTTGTAGCCATAGTTATGTAGTATCTATATTATTATCCAGGACAACCGCTTTTAGTTCTGCGCCTTAAATTCAGGCGGCGCTAGCGTGCTATGCCAAATTTCGGGCTCACGTGTCGTCTCTATTTCAGTATAAAACAATGTACTCTGTGCACTGTGTGTAGTTTAGGCGCTACGGTGGAACAAACATACATACATAGACTGCCAAAATCGTTACAATTCCTTTTGGCTTCGCCGTCTTCGGGTGAAAAAGCTTTGTAACACACAATCATACAAATCAACCTGCAACGGATTCGAACCTGTTTCGGCCACAGCCTGCGGTCGGGAGTAGAACCTTGTACTTTCTGTTTCTCGCTCATTCCCGTCGACCGCAGCTCACTTCCTTGTTTACAACGAATTGAACTGTCCGATGTGTAGACAGTATAATTGACCCAATTCAGTGAGTAATATTACGCAGGTGGCTGGATTTTTATGCGCAAATTAGGTAGATTTGTTAATAAAACTTTGGTGAAGTATTATGTACATTATAGATGCATATTTTTATCAATTAAAAGTGGAACTTGACTTAGGCTGGGTCTATATCGTCCGGAATCTGGTAGGCCGGGGAAAACTCAGAACTCTGCGCTAATACAATAGAGCTGAAAATCAAACACACAAGTGTCCAGCCAAATGTCAATGTCACATAATATGACAGCTCGACACTCGGCACATCGATTTTTTTTTCAACTCTATTGTATTTAATGCAGAGTTTCTTTTTCAGTGCTCTGAATTTTCCCTGGCCCGCCGGATTTCGTCATATTGTTCCAGCCTTAGAGCGAGAGCTCACATGAGACACGACAGTCTTAAGACAGTCTATTGCTATACAAAAAGTATATTATGAAGATGCGCATACTTAAAACAAAATGTCTTTTTAGCGACAAAACAGTCTCAGTCAGTATTTGAGACAATTGTCTTAAAACTGTCGTGTCTCAAGTGAGCGCTTGCCCTGACGTCTGTAAATATTATAGCTTTTTGTCTACGGCTTTAACCGCAATCAACTTGTTTCCCCGTACAAAGTAATTCGATCCCATGTTACATTATTACTAAAAGACATGTTTTGTAGAATCTTTTCCTACGTCATTAGGACTATATGCGAGCTAAGTCGCATATAGTCTGTGTGATAGTAGTGTGTATAGTGATCTGCGCGATGATGATCTGATGCGATCTGCGCATACTCTATTGATAGATCTGATAAACATACCTGTTAAGGACAGCGGCCTCGTAACGAAAAACATGAGTGAATTTTAATGTGAACAATAAACGTGTAATTAAAACGGTACGTAAAACTAGAATAGTGGACACTCAGTGACTATATGTATAGATTTATATGGCATCAGTGTGGAAAAATAGTGTTAAAATGGTGTTTTATCAAGTGCGGGTTATTTTGATTATATATTTTTAACTAAAGCTAATTTTAACGTAGCTTCTTTTGATTTATATAAATAAACGTAGTACATAACGTGTAGTATAGCGCTTAAGGTTATATAATAAATGGTTAAGAAATTATTACGAAAACAGTGGTAAAAATGTACAACATTTCATATAAGTTGAACCTTAAAATGTAAATAACTTTTCTATAGAATAAGATGTTTAGTATATAAGGGTTTATATGTCTGGTTATGATAATAAAGTATTTCACACAACGCGTTTTGCTTCACCTGGCTCATGGAAAATGGGGAAAATTATGGAAAATAGCCGTATAGAGAGGTAAAAATGAAATGGAAGATCGGCCCGAAAGAGGCGTACGGGCGGGGCTCTCTATACGGCATTGCCATGAGCCAGGTAAGCGAATCGAAAAAGTGAAAAAACGTTCTCCTCAAATAAGTGTTTTATTATCGCCCCGGCTCTGCCCAAATCGGTGTAACCTTGCTATCTTCGAGTCTAATCTGAGCCGGCGGTTGAACCCCTGTGAATTTATACAGTCCTGTACAGTAGTGCGTGGTCCTTTGGCGAGCCGAATTTCAAGATCGAAGAAAAATTCGAAGTCCATATCAAGTTGAAAATAACGAAGACGGCACTTAGAAAAATTTGAACAGCTGTTGTGGACATAGAAAAATTTCCGAAGAATCAAGATAGAAATTTTTACTGAAGACTGGACTTAGAAAATTTTCGTCAGCTGTTCTGAACATAGAAAAATTTCCGAAGAATCAAGATAGAAATTTTTACTGAAGACTGGACTTAGAAAATTTTCGTCAGCTGTTCTGAACATAGAAAAATTACCGAAGAATCAAGATAGAAATTTTTACTGAAGACTGGACTTGAAAATTTTCGTCAGCTGTTCTGAACATAGAAATTTTTTGAAGATTTAAGTCAGAACATTGGAAACTTTATCAAGATTTATCAACGGGAATCAACGCCAGGGATTAGATTGGACTCAGAAGATCGGACTCGAGGATACAAGGATACACCGCTGCGAACGGAAGCAAGGATTCGCAGATTTTTCATCGGAAAAACCTCCCGAAGATTCTTGAAAAGGAAGATTATTATGGAAGATTAACATTGAAGATTAACATTGAAGATTAACATTGAAGATTAACATTTGAGATTAACATTTGAAGATTAACATTTGAAGATGGTTATAACAAGAAGTCAGAGTGGGGCCGAGGAGAACCAGCAGCAACCACATCGATTTCCGGATCCGCCACGATCGCCGTCCGCTGCCGCTACAAGCCAGCCGCCGCCGACCGAGGGAAGAGCGGATCTGCTTCAAACTATTTTGAAACCGAGACCAGGTACCAGCAAGGCGCCTGCATCCTCGGAAGTACGAACCCTAGCCAGAAAGAAGGCTATTTCAATTAGATCGCGTCGATCGACAGCAAGTGTCGTCGCGCGTATGCATTACGAGGCGGAGGAGAAACTCGCCGCTCTTCGTAAGAAGGAACTGCAGATCGAAGCAGAACTTATAAAGAAGAAGCTCGCCGCTGACGTCGCCGCTGCAGAAGATGGTAGCAGCCCCGACGACGACGAGCCATCAGAACAGGTGGAGCAACGTGTCCGAGCCTGGCTAAGCGAACAGGGTCCCGAACCCGAAGAGGCTAGACAAGAGCCGACATCAATGGAAGAAAGAGAGACGCCGAAGCCAGAAGACATGCCACCGAAGGGAGCCCAGAAGACGAGGTTCGAGTGGCCGCAGCAACGCCGCCCACGCTCACCCACACCGCCCACGTCTAGGGCTAATGGAGTGGAACAACTTGCCGAAACATTGGATAAACTGCTAAACCAACGCCAGTCGCGCCACACTACGGAGTTGCCCATATTCTCGGGCGCTCCCACTGAATGGTTGCCATTCAAAGCAGCCATGGAAGACACCACTGCGTTCTACAAGCTCAAGCCGATCGAGAACTTAGCTCGTCTGAGAAGCTGCCTACGGGGAGAAGCAAGAGAAGCCGTGGCACCACTGCTGAGCGTCGCGACGCCGCCTGAACAAATTATGAAGACCTTGGAACAATGCTTCGGTCGACCCGAGGTTATGGTCGATCGCATGATGGAAGATCTGAAGAAGATACCGAGGCTCGGAGGTTCGGCGGCAGAACTCAACCAATTTGCAGTGAAGATTCAGAACATGGTAACCATCCTGAGGAAGCTGAGGCACGGGTATCTCTTTAACCCATTGCTCACGAGAGACATCCTCGAGAAGCTCAGCCCATACGAGAAGAGCAAGTGGTACGACTACGCAGAAGAGACGTCGCGCTTCAGGAACGAGCCCGATGTCGTCCTTCTCTCTGAATTCTTAATGAGAGAAGCGGACAGGGCGCTGCGCTACGGGTTCAGCACGGCACTGAAGAAGGAAACACCGCGTCCACCTCCTAACAAGAACGAAGCCCGAACGAGGAAGCCAGTCTTCGCGATAGCAGACGAGGGCAGGGATTCGCCGAGTCGCAGCCAGCCAAAGAGAATACGCGAGGAGTCAACGAAGTGCCCGATATGTGCCGAAGATCACGCTCTATTTCGCTGCGCTGCTTTCAAGAAACTGAGCATGCAAAAGAGATGGGACACGGTCAAAAAGGAAGGGCTGTGTTTCCGGTGCATACGAAGCAGGCACAGAAGATACAACTGCAGGGCGAAGCCGTGCGGCGTGAAGGGCTGCAACTTGCCTCATCATGCGCTGCTGCACGAAGACAGGTCCGGCGGCGCCCCACAGACAGAGGACGCCGTGATTACCGCATCGGTCACCTCCGACCGTGCGGTGAAACTCAAGATGAGAAGAATTCAAGTTGTCGGTCCACGGGGCGAAGCGGATATCTTCGCGCTGTTCGACGAGGGCTCGACAGTGACACTACTGGATGAAGACGTCGCGAAGGCTATCGGCGCAGACGGCCCACCGAAGGTGCTGAGAATGCATGGGATCAATGCCGAGAGAAGGGAAGAAAAAAGCCGACTCGTACAACTTGGCGTACGGGGTCACGACGGTACCAGATATGACGTCACTGCGAGAACCGTGGCCGGATTGAACCTACTTACTCAGTCCGTCCCGGAATCGCTGTTTCGACTTGCTCACCTGCACGATCTCAAGAACGAAGAGATATGCTATGAAGACAAGAAACCCCAACTTCTCATCGGCACGGACAACTGGCAGCTCATTGTATCTAGGGAGCTGAGGATCGGCAAGAGAAACCAGCCTGCAGCCTCGAAGACGAAGCTCGGCTGGGTAATCCATGGAAACATTCCCAGACGCCTCGCAAAGCAGGAAAAACACGAGAAAATCCTGCACGTGTCTACGATCGAGACCCGAGGCGAACGACGGGAGGAAATGGTGAAGAAACACTTCGAAACAGACGCACGGGGAATAGCGTCCAAGGCAAAGCTGACCAGAAGATCAGCGAGTCATCGACCTCTTTGGCAGAACGGCCAAACGGATGGAAGAAGGTCGATTCGAAGTGGGGCTCCAGTGGCGCAAAGAGGGCGTCACATTACCCCGGGGTTACAACGGGGGGAGCCGGACAATCTGCAGGGCGGGACCGGGATTCCAGTGGCACGCGGGAGGTGTCACAACCCCAGAGAACGGCGGGGGGAGTCGTGCGGACTGCAGATTGCAAGGAAATGGGGAAGTACGAGTCGTGTTGGCCGCCGCCAAGGCCAAGGTGGCGCCGCTGAAGGCACAGACAATACCAAGGATGGAGCTACAGGCTGCCCTGGTCGGAGCGAGGCTGGGAAACGCAGTCGCAGCAGAACACAGGTGGAAAACGGACACGGTTTTCTACTGGATCGACGCACAAGTGGTTCTGTGTTGGATACAGAACGGCAGCCGCAAATACACACCGTACGTCGCGCATCGGCTAGGGGAGATTGCCGAGCTGACGTCCGTTCACCAGTGGAGATGGCTGAGCACGAAGAGCAACGTCGCCGACTTAGCCACCAGAACGGGCTACGTTCCGAAGAGCGACGAGGACCCTTGGTTCCGGGGGCCGGACTTCCTGCGCAGGCCGATGAACGAGTGGCCCGCGGAGAGTCCCGCTAGAATCGAAAATCAAGAAGAATACGTCGCCTTCCACACCACGGAGGCGAGCGAGCTGAGCTGTCTACCAGATGTGACGCGCTTTTCAAACTACGAGCGCCTCGTAAGATGCACGGCGATGGTCTTGCTGTTCGTCGAGAAGTGCCGAGATCGTCGGGCCCACCTCGACGTACGACACCTGGAGAGGGCCGAGAGGTTGTGGTATCAAAAATCACAACGAGACAGCTTCGCACAAGAAATCGAGAAGATGGCAAGTGGCAAGACGGTGCCTAGATGGAGCTCCTTGTACCGGCTCAACCCGGTGTACAAGGACGGGCTGCTCGTACTAGACGGAAGGATCAAAGCGGCGCAGGTGCCGGCCGAAATGAAAAACCCTATCATCCTGGATGGAAGACATCGCTTCACAAGGTTACTGGTGGCAAGGGAGCACGCCAGAGCGGGACACGGGAGCCGCGAGAGAGTCGTGAACGACCTCAGGCAGAAATTCTGGATATTGAAGGTGCGGCCGACGGTGCGTACTATCATGAGCCGATGTGCGTTCTGTCGGCTACGACGGGCACACCCGAGGACCCCGCCAACTGGAGACCTGCCAGCCGAGCGCCTGGGGGCGTTCCAGAGACCATTTTCGTACTGTGGTCTCGACTGTTTCGGCCCGATGACGGTCACCATCGGCCGACGTCACGAGAAGAGGTGGGGAGCTCTCTTCACATGTCTGACGACGCGGGCAGTCCACCTGGAGCTGGTGGCTTCGCTGTCGACGGACTCTGCACTGATGGCAATGAGAAGAATGGCTGCGCGGCGAGGATGGCCGGCAGTCATGTACAGCGACAATGGGACAAATTTTAGAGGCGCGGACGTCGAGCTGCGGCAGGCGTACGCCGAGTGGGCGCCGGCTATGGCTCAGCTGGGCCTCACTCATCGGATGCAGTGGAAGTTTACACCGCCCGGGGCGCCGAGTCAAGGAGGTGCCTGGGAAAGACTGGTGAGGTCGGTGAAAACCGCCCTGCTAGCCACGCTGAACGAGAAGTCGCCCAGGGAAGAGGTACTCCAGACACTGATGGCCGAGGCGGAGTACTCAGTGAACGCTCGACCGCTTGTGCACGTATCGGTGGACCCCAACGACCCGGAGGCGATTACACCGAATCATTTCCTCCTCGGGTCGTCCACCGGACTGCCGTACGTCGGACCGTGTGTGCCGGCGGACAAAAAAACATGGAGGGTCGCGCAAGCCCTTGCCGACGAGTTCTGGAGGCGCTGGGTGAAGGAATACCTTCCCACGCTCACACCACGCTACGGGGCCCCGCTGAGCAACCGAGTCCTTGTACCAGGGGACCTGGTTGTCGTGGTCGACCCGACGCTGCCGCGTAATACGTGGCCGCGGGGGGTCGTGCACCGAGTCTACCCCGGCCAGGACGGACAAGTGCGCTGTGCGGACGTTCGCACGCGCAGTGGCGTGTTCCGGAGGCCGACGTCGAAGCTGGCGGTGCTGGAGGAGGCGCCGCAGTCGCAGTTGCGACCGCTGGCGGAGCAGACGGAGCCGGGAGCGGAGCGGACGACGCCGGGGACGGCGCCGGGCGCGGAACGAGCGTCGGAGCAGCCTACAGCGAGCACGGACAGCTCGCAGTCGCCGGAGCGGCCCGCAGCGAGTCCACACAGCTCGCATTCGCCGGAGCAGTCTGCGGCGGGCGCGGACGGCCCGCAGTCGCCGCCGGAGCAGCCTATAGCGAGTCCACACAGCTCGCAGTCACCGGAGCAGTCCACGGCGGGATCGGCGAGCCCGCAGTCACCTGAGGAGGCTGCGTAGACCCTGGCTACTGCGCCGGGGGGAGGATGTTAAGGACAGCGGCCTCGTAACGAAAAACATGAGTGAATTTTAATGTGAACAATAAACGTGTAATTAAAACGGTACGTAAAACTAGAATAGTGGACACTCAGTGACTATATGTATAGATTTATATGGCATCAGTGTGGAAAAATAGTGTTAAAATGGTGTTTTATCAAGTGCGGGTTATTTTGATTATATATTTTTAACTAAAGCTAATTTTAACGTAGCTTCTTTTGATTTATATAAATAAACGTAGTACATAACGTGTAGTATAGCGCTTAAGGTTATATAATAAATGGTTAAGAAATTATTACGAAAACAGTGGTAAAAATGTACAACATTTCATATAAGTTGAACCTTAAAATGTAAATAACTTTTCTATAGAATAAGATGTTTAGTATATAAGGGTTTATATGTCTGGTTATGATAATAAAGTATTTCACACAACGCGTTTTGCTTCACCTGGCTCATGGAAAATGGGGAAAATTATGGAAAATAGCCGTATAGAGAGGTAAAAATGAAATGGAAGATCGGCCCGAAAGAGGCGTACGGGCGGGGCTCTCTATACGGCATTGCCATGAGCCAGGTAAGCGAATCGAAAAAGTGAAAAAACGTTCTCCTCAAATAAGTGTTTTATTATCGCCCCGGCTCTGCCCAAATCGGTGTAACCTTGCTATCTTCGAGTCTAATCTGAGCCGGCGGTTGAACCCCTGTGAATTTATACAGTCCTGTACAATACCGCTAGAAACCACAGAGCATATTTTTGAAGTGTAACATCTTTCCTCTCGCTTTCTTGCAATTTGTGGGAGTGATTTCGTGAAATGGGACGGAAGTGTGTAACAGGAAGTCACGGAAGCGCGCGCTATTTGATTTGACGAATGAGCGCGCGGTGGTAGAGTTGGCCGTCAGATTCGAATAAAATATTTCAGTATTTAGTGAATTTTGAGGGTGATTTATGTCACTGCTTAATGGAAAAGTTTCCGTTTTTTTTATCATGTAAGAAAATCGTACTAAGCATTGTGTTGTTTTTTAAAATATTGTTATTATATGCGACTACTGTAAAGCTCGTTCGTTTTGTTTTAAATGTTTTTTCTAGTACAACATATCGCTGTGCGTTTTAAACCATTTCATTATGCCGGTAGACGCAGACAGCCGGAATCGACGGCTGACCGCCGCAAATGATCGCAATTTGTGAACGCGTTGATTCTGTCTTAATAAAGTGCACGCTACGTGATACCTCTGTTCCGTTATTCTATGTAGTACACACTTTTCCTCTGATTGTTAGTACGTATACTATCTATCAACAAGAACTGACCGAATGTCAGACTATGACCTTAATATGGACCTGTAAGCTAATATTATAAAGAGGAAAGATTTGTTTGTTACCCGATGGCGGCGAATCAAAAGTAAGGGTAATGTTTTTGGCAGTCGTTCCACCGTAGCGCCTAAACTGCTGATCCGATTTGAATAAATAAGGTGTCAATAGGTTCGTGATAATGGCCCAGGTAACATAGGCTATGTAATTTACGTAGTAGGGTTATAGTTTTTATAAATATTACAGTTATTTCTATGTTTGATTGATGACATTTGGCACATATATACAGTAGATTTTTTATAGCGGCAAAATGTACGATTTCCACGTGATTTCCTTATGTGCGCACGAAGTCGCGGGCAACACCTATTGCAAGTAAATGAAACAGCTTTTTCTTTAGTACTTCGACTTTTTGGTCATTGCAGCTTTGCGCTGTTTCCTACTCATCTTGAATGAATTCTTGCTACTCATCCAACCCTTCTTCTGATAAATTTCGTTGCGGGTCAAGAAACAGATTTGGCATGTCCGTCGGGCACCCCTGAGATCATATCAAAGGGTTTTTGTGGTTGGCTACCTTTGCCCCTGGCTCAGAGGAGTTGAAGTGGTGGGAATCTGCGGTGGGCCAATGCCAGTTATAAATATAAATAAATAACCTGTCAAAATAGCTTAGCAGGTAGCTGAAGAACGTGTTGCCTACTGTTTTGACCAGACTTCACGGATAGACCCAACCATTTCTAGACAAAGAATAAGTTTTTACTTTTTGCACATATCACCATTCTAGCATGCTTGGTTTATTTTAAAAATGATTTTAAATGGTATTTATTCTAATAGGCTATTTTTAACCCTCGACGCAAAAAGAAGGGTATTATAAGTTTAACGTGTTTGTATATCTGTCTGTCCGTGGTATCGTAAATCCCAAACGGATCAACCGATTTTGATGTATCTTTTTGTTTGAAAGCTGATCTGATCGGGAGTGTTCTTAGCTATAATTCATCATTCATTCATCATCAGCTCGCTCACTGCTTGACAATTAAAATACATTTGTAACTTACTTTGGGGTTACTTAAAATTATTAATTTTGTTTTACTAAGGGCCTGTTTCACAATCACGTCGTAAGTGTCGAATAGCTTATCTGGAAGTTTTGTCGCTGCTTACTTTACCGTGGAACAGGCCCGCAGTGACACATCTTCTTCACGAACTTCACGAGATCACACAGTCTGATAACACTATCCTCATCGAAACCGCAATAGAAAAGTCACCCATTCCTCAGAGCGATGACCCGTGGCCAGGTGGTGGTGGGACAGTGGCGCGGTGAGATGGTGGGATCGTCTTACGAAGCTCCGGTTACCAGGATGTGGTGACTAGGCCATTCATTGTAAGTTTGATCAATGGGGATTACTATCCCATTCATCTCAATTGCTATTTTTAATTGACGTTTTGTTTCTATTACGAACTGGATGGTGACCGCAAATCGCGCGTGAACTGTACATTTTTTCGTTATAAAAAGTTGCTTATGTGTAAATTCATAGCCGAAACCGGTTCAGCCCGTTGGGCGTGAAAGACAGTCGAACATACACCCATAAATACAAAATCCCACGGAAAGACTGTAATTTTTCGGAATAAAAGTAAATAAAAGTAAAACTGGTAGACTTTGTGTTAATCCCGAGCCTAGACCTACAACCATACTAAATTTCATAAAAATCCATGCAGTAGTTTATGCATGAAAGGGAGACAAATATATATTCTATACATCATCACAAACTTTCTCATTTAAATAAATAGTTCTTTAGTAAGATTAAGAAATTTTCCGAACAAATGTCGTTTTTTTGTGGTGTTATTCTTTTACTAAGGGTCAATTCACACCGAAACGATACGAGACATGGCACTGCATTTTTAAGATAGCTATTCAAAATTGAACTTTATCCATCACACAAGAAGATACACGTATTATTGTTAGTGTCAAGTTGCAATGTATGTATGATATCGTATGAAACGTGTGTCTTTTTGTGTAGTGAAAACGTACAATTTTGAATAGCTATCTTAAAAATGCATCGCAGCGTCGCGTATCGTTTCGTTTCAGTGTGAACTAGCCCTACCTAATAATCCTACGACGATCGAAATATCAGCCAGCCGTCCCACTTCGTTTTGTCGGATGAACATAAATAGCGGAATTTTTGTATTTTCTACATTTATCATTAAAGGTTATTTAAATTTTCTATTTTAAGGTAAAAAGGAAACAAAAGGTCACGGTGACCACAAAGGGTTAACGGTTACAAGTTTCCCCACCGCCGCCGCAGACTTTTGGGGCGTGACTGATCAGATACGCACTTACAAACGACGTCCTACACTCTACACTTATTATTATGAGCGTAATTTTTCATTTCATTAAATAGATCTATATGGTTTGGTAAGCCGTGTTGTAAGATAAGTTTTTGGACATCTTTGAAAATAACAAACATAGTTATCTGTCGGTCTTCCCGAGACGCACACTTTTGTTTTTACTTAAGAAACAAATCTGCATTCTGCGAGATTAGGTATTTGAAGCGTTCCCGACATTTCACATTTTCTAGTAATTTTGCAGTTGTATTTATAGTTTTTATTGAAATAGGTTAATAAATCCATGCTTTAAAATTATAAAATCTTTATTCCTCATGAAGTAACAATTGTTCTGGTATAAATTTTGCTTAATAATATTGTCGTAGATAGGAGTAATTCACAGTTAACATAAAGCTATTTTCGAAGTTTTTTTTGGCTTAGAATATGATTCTTTTCTATATTAAATCAAAGATGTATCAAAACTCTAAGGCCACTACGAACTATACGACTATATAGGAGATAACACTCTCATTTTATTATTTCATTTGCTTAGAACAGTAGGTCAATCCAGGAGCTCAAAAAAATGCCTTCGCGCATTTTATGAAAATCTTTCTCTGCAATTTTGGGTTTAATTAAAAAGTTAAGCAAAATTTACAAAAAGCCAGGCCGCTACGAACTAGGCCAATAGCTATTATGCACTATTCAATATGTCAAAATTGTTAATGTATCTTTGTTTCTGAGATCAAGAACACCATAATTGGCAATTTTACGCAAAAATCACAGTCGAGATGTAATATGCGTCTTAAATTATTTTAATAACGTCTATAATGTACGCGGGCCCGCAGGTGTATATCAGATAAGTGCGGGTTGCGGGTCTGGGATTAACTAAGTGGTTGCGCGACCTTGATTGTTTAGAAACTATTCTAAAGTAATAAATGTAGTATTTAGAATGTGTAATCTTTATACATTTTCCCATTTGTAAACTAACAATGTTGCTACCATGACAACCGAGTCATAGTTTCACAGATAATATATATCAGTCCTCCGCCGCTATTCGCCTGGAGCAGGTAGGAGCTGCTTCAAGTGCCGACGGTAGACTGCGCCAGCATCTCATTGCACTTTTTTCTTTTTTCACATTCTCTATATACATGTTGAAACAACTCTCCTTTTACCACATGTATGATGTAACTATCTCTCCTAACCTTCCAAAATATGGGATATGGTAAATAAATTCTACGACTCGTGTTTCTATTAGTTTTTTTTTTCTTTCCACTTGTGTTTATATTTTTACAAATTATTTTCATTTTCCTTAATGTATATCAGCAGTACATATCTACATTTTAACTCTCTGTCTCTAGTATTTGTAAAATCTATTTTTGGTGTAAATTTCTGATGTACATCTCGTGTAGTATGACTATTCATATTTTCTCTCTTTTAAAGCTTCTTGTATCTGTTTTTTGTGTAATAACTTTCTATAGCTATTCTTTTCCAAGTGTTATGTGTATTTCTATCTTCTCTAAATGTATTGTGCACGTTGTCAATCGCACGGCGTTCGTTTTCATCTGTGCTCATTATTTCTCCTGGTGGAATACAATCTATTACTGTGTTCTGTTCTAAAGGTGTAGATGTAGATGACCCGTATATAATGCCACTAATTGTATTATTCCCAGTGAAATGTGCAAGTGCTTCTTTAATATTTTTTGTGGACTGTATATTCCGTTCATTTTTGGATGTTTCCTCCGTTCTGTACGTTGAATCTATTTTTCTGTTGTCACCTTTTCTGTGAAGTGTATGTATGTATTGCTCGCTCGTATCGCAGTATGTACTTCTGTCCTCTCTCTGTGTATAATTAACTTTATCAACTGTATGTAGATGTAATTTTAAAATTTGTGCTGATGTAAAATTATGTTCCGTTTGGTCTTGCATATTTAAGTTTCATTTTGATTAATGTAAATGTCGTATCTTGTATCTATTTCGTTCTTTAATTATTCATCTGATATTTCGAATTCTATGTTTTGTTGTAACTCTCGAAATGTTTGTAAGTTATCACGTAAGCATTGTAGTCTTGTCTGAGTGTGCATACGATGGCATTTTGTTGATATTCAAGTAATTTCCTAACCTTGTAAGTTGAGCGCGTAGAGAGGCGCGAATCCTCTTCCATTTCTGTAGATCCGTAGTCATCCTCGTCGCCAGATATTGTGAAGTAGTAAATGTAGTATTTAGAATGTGTAATATTTATTCATTTTCCCATTTGTAAACTAACAATGTTGCTACCATCACAACCGTGTCATAGTCTCACAGATAATAAATATCAGAAACCATAGAAATGCGGGAATACAACAGCAGCATCAGCATTTTAGATCTCTACTCACCTTTATATAAACTGAAATTGTGTTGTACCTATTGTTGTTTCATGTCAAGAGAAACTGACCTGCCAGGGTTCTAACTTCTAACCCTATGGGTAAATGATTCTAGTACCAAGTGATCATGCCAAATGTTTTAGTCATTGTAGCAACATCCAATTTTGTGTGGCATATCTTATACTTTAAATGAGACAATCTTGTATATAAAAATTCGGTTTCACGAAAACGGCTGCAAGTATTACCACGAAATTTAGTATGCAGAGAGTTTTGGGAGGGAAAAATCGTTTTTTTTTACCCAACTTTTTTAAGCTAAAGGGAAGGGCAATGATTTGACATTCTATGCGCATGTATGTAAGTATGTATTTATATACCTTATATACTGGGGACCATCTTCGGTCACCTGACCACTTACCAGAATGTGGCGTGTAGTGCGGATGGGCGGCGTGCTCGTAGGGAGCGTCGAACAGCTCGCCGTAGTAGCCGCCGCCCACGCCGCCCACGCCCACGCTGCCCACGCCGCCCACGCCCACGTTGCCCAGCTCCGACAGCAGCTTATACTCGTCCTTCAGGCTCCATTTCGACGATGACCACAGCTGGAAGATGACGTCGCGTTTAAAAATGGAAGAAGCTTGCCAGCCAACGATATATTGGCGTGGTACAGTAATGATTATATTATTATTATCATTTTAAGTGAAAACACGGAATTTTGTTTAAAAATATCGAAAACAGCTTAAACAATTTCTATTAAATTTAGTATGCAGGGGGCTTTGGGGGTGAAAAATCAACAAAGCTAGGTCGTATCCCAGGAAACCGCGATTTTTTGGGTTTTCATTTATTTTCTCTTTCATTATTAAAATGCGTACGAGTTATTTTGCTCTCGAATATGCAGAGCGCGTGGCTCAGCGACGTATGCTCAGACTTCTCGCGTTGTTGGCAAATTAGTGTCCCGGATTCGAGTCCCGGTCAGAGTTTATGATTTTTTTAAATACCTGTCGCCATTTGTTGTTTTTTCCGTACTATTAGAACTCAGTCTCCCAGCTACTTTTACTTACATTTGAGTATATCTGATCCCCGTTGTAGTGGTTTCTCTGTCTCTTCACGTCATCTTCTGAATGGCCATTGAAGTCTCTGTTCTCGTCTGCGAAGACATATGTATAATTTAATAAGATTATACAGAATCTTCACAATTAGCTACTGTTAACAAATATGAGCTATGTCACTTAGGTCCTGTTTCACAATCGCCTAATAAATGACAAATAGCTTATCCGGAAGTTTTGTCTCTGTCGCCCAGTATAAAATAGGCAGCAACAAACAAGCTATTCGACACTTATTAGGTGATTATGAAACATTTTGACGACCTCTGTGGCTCAGTGGTTAGCGCGTCGGCGCTTTAGTCGGAGCTCGCGGGTAGGTAATGGATGTGTATTCATTATATGTATCATATAAATAATACAAATCTTATATATGTGTATAGTAAAAAAGTATTAAATATATTTCCGTCTGGTAGGTACCTGTGGTACAACTTCTTCGGATACTTAGTACAGGACCAGATTGTGAACAGACGTTGTGTGGAAGCGTCCATATATATTATATTATATCTATAAACAGCAGAAAATCGCGCTAAGTTTTTTCAATTGAACCGCAACCGACACCCATAGACCACAAAGGAACTAGTGCGATTGTGCAAGCAATATCAATGCTTATTTATACTAAAATCATAGACATTTACACAAATATTAGTTTAGCATCCCTAATGTTTATCGAAAGTTTCGTTCGAGTTTCGTCTAAGGTTGAGTTACGTTTGAAAAGAGAGTGCGATACTGAAATCTGATCAGACGCATCGGAACCGAACCGAAACTGAATCACAACCAAAGCAGAATTGAACCTGATTTCAAACGGTAAACAATAGCGCGATTGGCCTGTATGCCCTTACGATACTAACCTAACCTTTATAAAGGTAGCCGTAACTATTCAACACACATCTCAAACACAGTTAAGAAGTGCGAGTCGAACTCGCACACGAAGGGTTCCATACCATATATAAACCATTAGCACTAATTTCGAGCACTAGTATTAATATCGAGCAAAAACAGGAAAACAAATTAGACGGACAAACAGAAGCACGAACGGATGGACAGCGAAGGCTCAGTAATAGGGTTGAAAAACGAAACCCAAAAAATGATTTTCCTAAACTTAACCCGAGTAGAGGAAAGTGGAACAGAGTCTTTTATACTTGAATGAAACACAAGCGGCGCTACGGGGCATAAAGTTTAAGAACCGATAATTTTAATAGCGCAAATTTACGTATGTAGAGTTGTTCCTGAGAAAAGTTGTAAATAATTACACGGGAGCATAGGGACGTGGCATTTGTGGTTCGCACTCGAACAGGGATGGGATTATCGAACAGTCGGTAGATGTTTGCCGATAAGTTTTATCGATACGTATATTAAGATTTTTCTTCTGTAAACGTAAAGATGTTGCGAACATCTAGAAGTATTTACCAATATCGTGATTTTATTCTTCATCAAATTCATTTATGTTAGTTTAATTTTCTCACAACATAATTACTAATGAAATTGTGAGAGAGTATCTTGCCTGTTACGGTTTTCGTAGGATGGTTTTTCAAGATTCCTGGGAGTCACAAGAAAAACAACTTTAAGGGCGTCACAGACGGCGAAGATTCTATAATATTTTATCTTAAGTTGCCTAGATGTATTGCATATTTCAGTACGTAATATGAAGATATACAGTATCTTAACTGATAATATTATAGATATAGTATATTCGTCGTCTGTGATGTCCCTTATACAGTATTTATTCTATGCTGTTTTAATTTTATCGCAAAAAACATCGAAAAAGGTCCTCCCTATCCTTTTGCACCATAGTGGTGTGCGCCAAGCGTGACCCGAGATTTAGAGCGCTATTACGGCGGCTGAACATATTATATCCCTGCTTTACTGCCTTGTGCCTTCCGTCCTTTATTGTCTAATGCCTTAATATAGGTTTTAAAATATTGTTCTGTCTGAAGCTGTGTTTGTTTTGACTGAAGCCCGCTACACACCTATCGTTATATCGTTGTGAGTTAAAATAATTTCATCGAACCGTTTCTTGCATTCTTTTTAAAATAAATCAATATATTTATTAGGTTCTAAGTTCTAACCCTCCAAATTTTAAGTCTCTGTTTTTAGAGTTCCGTTGTACTACAAGCTTTTATAGTTTTGTTCTGTTCGTTCGTCTGTACGTCCGTCTGTCTATCTGCCGCTGCTAACTTTAGTAATTATGAATATAAATTTATGAAATTTAATACACTTATTAAATAAAAAAATCTGTTGCACGTTGATACGTACGGCACAGAACCTTCCTTAGACATGTCCTTACATGTTTTTGGTTAGGTTTTATAATAGGTAATATATAATGATAATGTCTATGGTCTTTAGATATTCAGAAACAGTGAAGTTTTATTAGATATGGTGAATATAATAGGCTGCTGGATTTTTTTTGCGGAGTATAATTTTTGATCCCTGGCGTCACTGTGACCCTGGTAAATATTTGGCGTTGGTGTTAAGAATTTTTCGCCACAAAGTAAGTAAGTTTCGCTTCTCGAGGAAGCTACGACTTGCTCTACTCCTTACCCTGGTCCTCGTGTCTCTTCCTCTTCAGCCCATTCCCATTGTGTAGGTCCACCTGCTCTATCCCGAGGATGCCGTTGATGCTGTAGCTGCCGCTGCTGTTGACGTGCTGCTCCGACGTCGGCGTGAGGACTGCAGTGGCACCCGGCGCACTGCCCGCGTGGGTTATCACCTACGAAATGACGGTTTTGGTTTATGTAAGCCAAGTGACAAGGATTAGAAATGTTCTAAGTTTTGTTTTAAGCTGGGTTCTATGTTATGGGTGGTGTTGGTGGCTTAAATGGAGTTTGTAAAGCTTATACGGGACGCTTGCAGACGTTAAAGAACTACATTATATTGAAGTAGTCGATCTTATGCTTAACTTGGCAAATTCATCACACCAACAGTCTGATCCTGTCTGATCCTGATGATGCATCATATGAATGTACTCTCTATTACCTAGATGGTTCTAGTCTAAGGCTCAGTTCACACCGAAACGAAACGATACCGTGTAACATGGCGATGCATTTATAAGATATCTATTCAAAATTGAGCTGTATTCATTACGCAAGAATATACGTTTCTGGGAAGGAAACGACGAATATAATGTCAGGTTACACCGCTCTGCACAGCGCATGTACAGTGTATGACTGGTGTCATATGAAGCGTGTATCTTTTTGTGTAGTGAATAAAGTGCAATCTTGAATAGCTACCATAAAAATGCAGCGCCATGTCGCGTATCGTTTCATTTCGGTGTGAATGGACCCAAAGTCGTCATGCGTCGGAATTTGTTCCTACCAAACGGGACTCTGGATGATCACTAAGCATGGTACTCACCGAGACCACGCTGCCCTGCGCCGAGCTGATTTCCTGCTCCTGCTGCTGCTGCTGTTGCTGGTTGTGCGCGTGTTTCGCCTTCTCCGCAGCCTTGTTGCGGACAATCCTGGAAGAGTTACATCCGTGAGTGTTGAGCATTAAACTGAGTAAATACTGAGTGTGAAATTGTTAAAGGAATCTGAATATGAAACAAAAAAAAATGTTATATTGCAAATAACATTTATTACACACACTGTAAAAGTGTGTTAGTTTAATACATAAATATAAAACAATTTAAAATCTTATTCGAAGTGGTCTCCATTGGCTGCAATACAGTTCTTTAGACGTTGAGGCCAGTTATCAATAGAAGCACGCACACTTTCCATGGGAAAATTCTTCACTGCCACTCGTACGGATTGTTTTAGAGACTCCAAATTATCATGGCGTTTAGAGCAAGCCATACTCTCTAAAACTGACCATAAATCATAATCCAGCGGATTAAGATCGGGACTAGACGACGGCCAGTCTTCAGCTCTGATGAAGTCCGAAACGTTCGTTTCCAAGACTGCGTAGACCAAGCTTTATGATCCGGCGCCGAGTCTTGCTGGAAGGACCATTCTTGGTTATTGAATATGGTGTTGTTAAGGGGCTTCACTACCTTCTCAAGAATGGTATCTTGATACACTTGTGCCGATGTTTTGATACCTTTTTCACAAAAGTATGGCTCAGTCACTCCTTCATAGCTAATACCCCATCAAACCATCACTGAAGTCGGATAGTGCGCACGTTGCACTCTGTCGACTAATTGGGAAGCTTCCTTAAAGCTTTGAGCATAAATACGGTCATTTTGTTTGTTAAAATTTTGTCCAATTGTAAAAAAAATTCTCGTCCGTAAACAAACTTTTTCTGTGACCTCCCTTTGCGTACCGCTTCAATAGTTGTTTCGATTTTACCACCCTATTCTTTTTTAAATTATCAGTTAAGAAATGACCAGTATATCTCTTATAGGCTGCAAGTCCTAAGTCATCTTTTAAAATACGCGACATGGTTCTAGGTGCTATCTTCATCTCCCGAGATAAAATCTTTTGCTTTCGGACAGGATTTCTTCGTATTCTTTCCCTTACTACGAGTACTTTGACCACCATTTTCGTACGAACACTACGTAAACGGTCAGATATTTTTCTGTCACAAACAGAGGAGGTCTCATTGTACCTATTAATAGCACACAAACATTTTACTAATACCAAGCGTATGGAGAGTTTTAAAAATTGCATTTGGATCCATACCTACTTTGTGCAATGCAATCACAGCGATTCGGTTCTCTTTATCACCCCACATCATTTTAATATCGCAAAATATTGTACAATGTATTGGCGCCAAAATGAGAATTCAATGAATAATCATATAAAAATGAAAGATTCCAAATTCAAATGTAATATTTTGTTTATTTTTAATTGTAACGGTATTTATGGCCAGACTAAGTATAATAAGGTACCTACTATATAAGATTGTTCAATATCACATTAGGGATATTTTGGGCATATGATCTACTGCTTATTTAAAGACATTTAGGCAGAAAAATAATTTAAAATGTTCGAATAAATATATTAATTATACTAAATAAAAATACATTGCGCACTCTAAGGCACTGAGGTTATTAACCTCACAGAAACAGCTGACTTTAAAGTGAAAGCAAAGTCATTGCCTAAATAACATAAATTCAATCAGCTGTGTGAGGTCAATGACCTCTGTAGGGCCTTAAAGAACGTAATGTAGGTAATTTTATTTACAATTTTTTTTTCGACATTTTTTATTTTTCTGCCTAAACGTCCTTACATAAGCAGTAGATCGTATGCCCAAAATATCCGTAATCGATTTTACCAAACTTTATATAGACGTGGCATGTCGAGGCAAAAAGTGTCTACATCTAAATGGCCCCAAACATGGTGTTGGATTTAGGTTTGACATTTGTCATCTTGACATTTGCATTCCGCAGCATCATCAGTCTTCCGGATTCAAGATGGCGTAACTTTTTCTTGTATGAAGATTTTTTGTCAAATGTACGTCATAGCTCATCCTTAGCTTTGAAATCTTTGGTCGGACGTAGTTTCGATCCAGCTATGGATCTGGAGACTCAATACAGCAATTAGTCGTGACACCCAATGACATCCCAATGAGTTCAATCAGAATTGCTTGACAACATCGTTTTTCCATTAAAAACTGCTATGCATAGCCACGTGCATATGCAATTCGGGCGACTCGCCGCGATTTGACACGCCCCCTCCCCCCTCCCCCTCTCCACCGCAGCCTGCGGTCGCCCACTGACACGTGCCGCCAAATTGCCAGCAGAGTGAATTATTGCCCTTTTATTTTCATATTTCTGAACTGTCGAACAATTTGGGTGTGCCATTTTAAAGTGCTCGAGTTTAGTTAAAATAGAGCGGGACGAAATAACAAAGCTCTACTCGATTATAAAAAAATAACTACGTTATTGCCTTTTCTTTACATAAATAAATATAAATAAAGATGATAAAAATGTAATGGACTGAAGAAAATAAGGTTTAAGGTGAAATCCTAAAGTAAGTAAATCCTAAGTATGATTTAAATATTATGTCTAAAAACTAAATGAATTATGTCTAAAATAAAAAATATTGATATATTCTGTCTTCCTATTTCGTACCACGTTGATTATATACACAAAATATATTCTCAGCTAGGTGAATGAAACACTGCACCGTCATTACACCGCCATTTTACCATGTCTCAGTTGACAGTTCATTTGCAGCCATGATGGATGTTGGCGCGGTGACATATCGCCAGCGCCGCCGGGGTTGACATATGCAAAAATTGTGTTGCAACTTATCAAAACGGTCAAATTAGAATTTTGTTCAGGGATTCACTGTGATTTATGACTTTTATTTAGATTATTCCCTTTATATTAAAATTTAGTTTTAAAACTCTGATATATTACCCTATCAACATTTTCTAAAAATACTATTTCATCTTATTTTTCTTTTACGATTTATAAAAAACACTAACACCTATATAACGTAGGCTTAAAAAAACTAGGATAATAGAAATCAGGGATACAAAATAGAAACCAGTAAAATAAATGGTTTCCATAAAAGCAAACTAGAGAGAAATGGAATTTATGTTTTTTACATTTTCGAATAATTTATCGTTTTCCGGTAGGAATGGTTACTTTATGATGTTAATGGTTAAATAAAAATACAATAAGTTGAACGTACGTTAAAGTACATTAGAGTGAGAATAAAAAATGATAATTAATAATGAGGGTTGCCAGCAATAAGAACGAAAACTACTTTTAAGTGGACGTTAAGGCATTGTACTAAAAAGAAAAATATTCTTATGTAAAGTATTGTGCAACGTAAGTTAATTAAGATAGTTTATGTCGGGTGTATAAAAAGATCGGTTGGTGTTACGCAATTTCCTCCATCTTAGGTAATTGTTAAGTTGTACGGTTTTTTTCAGTTGAGTACAGATTTTACTATGATTGATTTTCCTCAAAATGTAAATTGACGTAACTATGATTGTCAACTTTTCATTATATTTAATAATAGGCAATTGTCAAATGCCAATTGTATTCATAAAAAAATAAGAACAATATCGTAATAAAATAATCAAAATTATTTTTAACAACAAAATATTTCGCTTCAACCTTATAATAAGCAGTGTTTATACATAAATAACTCAGCGTTGACACTCCACCCTAATGTAATCTGTATTATTCTATTCGACAAATTATTCAGTTTTGCGCGGCAAAAAACCAAATGTCAAAATGGGGTTGCCAGAATTATGGCTTCAATTACCCGCGCGCCCTCGATGTCTTACGTTCTGCAAGTCGGCGGTTTTATAATATTACTATTGCTTTAAAATTGCCTACTTTATTGTTATAGTTAGATTTAGGGGCGTATTTTAATGAAGTAATTAAGGAAAACGATTACCAATTTGATTCGTATTTTTTTTCTACGGTTTAAAATAAAAAAGTAAGTGCATCATCATTCATCATTTCTGTAAGTTTTGTAGTAATTAATTTCGTTTTCTCCTTACGAAATAGTATTTCATAATATTGTCAAAGTCAATTTTTTTATTCATAGTTGGTATTATTATACACTTCCTAAACGTCGGTATACGTCATGCCCACCACCACCGGCTCGGGAACTAGCCCGGCGAGAAGAACCGGCGTAAGACATCCCGCGGGGCCATCTTTTACCAAAAATATGTTTTTTTTTTACATAAGTTTCTATTGTATAAGAACCATTATACAATACAAACTTATAGTATCATTATGGTCCATCTAAAACTTAGACAACAATTGTAAAAACTTGTGGAAAAAGTAACATTGAAATCTATAATTTTTGTCGATCGACTCCATCCGTTCAAGTTTTTTCACTTCTCTAACTTTTGCATCGAAAGGGTATCCCCTTATCCATGAAGTATTTTCCCAAAATTCTCTGCTTTCATTTATACTCGACGACCGCGGAAGGTCGACGACGGGACATTACCGTCACGCGGGCCGTCACGTGACCGCCACGCGGCTGTCACGTGACCACGGGGTGAGTATTGCTTTAGAATTGACTCTCGAGTTTTGGGAGTGGTGTTACGAGATAATCTCGCTTTTATTGCCTAATAATAGTATTAGTTCATGTTGAGATAGACCACGCGTGGACAGCAAATGATTTTAATATGATATCTACTCAGGAGAAAATTAAAAAAAAGCAATTTTGAAAGAATTTAAAATATATAATACTATACAGGGCGAAATTTTTAAATAAGGCGTGCTGCCGGATCTTTAGTGGAAACACAAGTTCTATAAATGTATATAAATTAGAATATAAATCAGAATCGTCAATATTAAAACTATACGCTGAAATGTAAGACTTTACGGCCTTGCATTGTAGGATTATTGAAAAATACCTAAGATTTTCGTGTTTTTCAAAATTCAAGTATCCTTTATAAACATATCGTATAGTCCCGGTTTTTTAATATCGTTGTATAAGCCACATAATTATAACATTTTGCAAAACCAATTATAGAAAATTTGGACACATGGTTTACTGTTTCATTACTAGGTATTTTTTCGTGTTTATTTTTTTTCTGCCTAAACGTCTTTGCATAAGCAGTTAATCATTTGCCCAATTTTTCTGTAATTGATTTTGGAAAACGTTCTAGAGTGTACTATTATTACGAATTACGGCTAACAAGTGAAGTCACGGTATAAACCTATTAAAACATATTACTTTTACTACATTGGCTCTATATATCGACATAAAAGGAAAACATCGAGTTCTCACCCTACACACTTTACCAGAAATATCTTAAATGTTTTTAACGAAAATAGCGATTCAGGGATCTTACTAATAGGTTGTACTGTTGTTCGAATATAAGCCTTTTTCAGTTAGGTTAAGGTGGGTATTTGCTAAATATACCGGTGTCGGAGAAAAGAGTTGTGGTGGGGCTTTGTAAATAGCGATTTCTACATTTTGTGTAGTCACGGGCACTAACATAGGTGCCAAATAACACGAAAAACATGACGTGATACGTGGCAGAATTTAAACCTAATTCGTCATTTAAAATCCAAAATACTTTAAAAAATAAAATGTACACCTAGCGCCATCTATATTGAGCCGCACTTTAGAAAGTTAAGTTGCTATGTTAGTATACCATAATAGTATATATACCATAATAGCTCCCCACACCGGTTTCGGCGACAGTGGCCGGTTTCATTGAAAGCAGGCCAGCTACGCAGGAGTAACTTTATAGTGCCCACGTGTGTGAGCGTACACAAGAGCACTCTCTCCTCGTGACCCAGTGGCGACTGACGAGAGATCAGGCGCAGGTCCGAATTTTTACATGCCCATCCGACGCATGGATTATCTTTCTTGTCAGACAATCAGGTGATCAGCTGCATTGTCCTAAACAAACTTGGAAACAATATTTTTTATTGTTCCAATGCGGGAATCGAACCCACGACTTCCGAGTCGAGAGCCAAGCTCTAAGCCGTTGGACCACGGAGGCTGTTGATGTATGTGATGGTATTAAGTTTACATGCAATCTTTTTAACTTCTTGGGAAGGTTTAAAGTTTCAAGAGATGATGGCTGTAACAATATTACGTCGGTACTTTCTGTTTCCTCAGACCGTGAACAAAAAGAATGTGGTGGACTAATCAGCGCGCAGTCGTTATCGAAGTTTTTGTAGTCGGCGCGATATTTAGGATCACTGAAAAGACCATAGTGGACTTTAGCCGCCGGACCGTGCATGCCACCCGCTCAGTCGGAGATCTCCCTTTGAGACTTCCACAATTCCTACAAGAATCCTTTTCTAACTTAAGTATCCCTAAGGGCTCATCCCGTGATAGATCCACTAGACCACGGAGGCTGTTAGTAGCATAAGTAGTGACCGTATAAGGTGTTAAAAAAAACTTGAGAGGTGTCAAGGGACACCCGGATGAAACGAAGTTCCTTTCGATTAATTAGTGAAAGAAATGTAATAAAATTTAATTTTTTTAAGTTATAATAATGTTTTTTTTATTATTAACAAATATAATGTAATATAAACTTAATCGGTAGGCTCAATTTTAGTAATAATTGAGAGAGAAAGAGAGAGAGAGACAGAGGAACACGCGCGGCTTACAACTATAGCAAAAAGTGTCGTTACAACTTTTAGTCTTAATTTTTTCCGTCTAGCCCCCTTTCGCAACGCGCGATAAGGAACTTCGTTCCAAAAATATAATATTATGATAATACGAAAATTGGTATTACTAGGTTATATTGATTATGCAATCTGCGCCTTTATAATATTTGTAACACTGCGTGACTTCTGGTGGCTGTGTTTTGTCAAGTTCCAGTAAGCTAACTTAGTTATTTTTAGCCTAACTTTACATAAAATGGAATTTAATATACCTGGGATACAACAGTGCACTAATGACTCCAAATATGGCAAAGATATCGCGAAAATAAATCGTCAATTGTAATATTTTACTGAAAAGGGATGGGCATTATGCCTATAGTTTGTTTTTATTAAATGAAAAAAAAAACAGCGTAAACTAACCAGTAACATTGTTACTTGCTAGTGGTTGACGAAGATGATCTTTTTACATTTTCTAACGAATTGATACATCTCTATCTGAAACAAAGAAGCAGTTTTCGTGGCCCCAACCTAAGGGGTTGCGTGACAGACTCTCCGGAAGCTGGGGGAGGAACAAAGATGGCCGCGCCGGATTTGACGACACGTGCTCGCGCGCACCGGATGTCCGGAGCCTCATACTGAATTATTGCTTCAGTTATAATAATCATATAAGAAACGTTTATGGTCTGAGGGTAGTAAACATGATTTCGCAATTTATGCTCTATGGAATTGTCAAAGTTTGGCAAATAGATGACGTTTATGATTTATGGAATATAGTGCGTATGCTTCCCATAAAGTATTCAAGTGAACGCAGCTATTTTTATGTAAATAAAATCGATTGCACTTATCTCTGGAGGGAGGTCTCCGGGCAGTATGAATAACCAACTTTTCGATGAATATTATGTGATATTAATAATAAGTACCTGGGTAATCGAACTTACGCATACCAAGCTGCCCATCGGACTGATATAATAGAGTCGAAATTATTGATTATGGAGATTTAGGGAGAAAAATGGATATAGCCAGGAATAAGACCTGGCTAGATCAATTTTTCTCCCCTAAAACCCTGCATTTTAAATCTCTAATATACTAAACCTCCGAATTGAGAGCCAAGCTCTACACTACTGGACCACGAAGGCTGTTGATTTATGATAATATTAAGTTTACATGCCATCTTTTTAACTTCTTCTTGCGAAGGTATAATGGCTGTAACCACGCTGTAACAATATGAATTCGGTACTTTCTGTTTCCTCACACCGTGAACAATCGAATGTGGTGGACTAATGAGGGTCTTTAAATTCGTGACTTCTGACAGCTTTTTGATACGACAAGGACCGTCGGGCTACCAAGCGCCGCCTAGTGACAGTAAAACGTTAAAAAATCTTATTGACCGTTTTTGAAACCACTTACGCCACCAGATAACGCTTTGTGTGTATTGGGTCTGCCCCCTAGCGGCAGAAAAAATATTAAACACCCTCATTAGCGGACAGTCATTATCGAATTTTCTGTAATCGACGCGATATATAAAACTACTGAAAGGACCGAAGTGGACTTAGGCCTGACCGAGCATTCCACCCGCTATGTCGGAGATCTCCCTTCCACTATCCCTACAAGAAAAGCCTTTTGTAATACTACCTTTTTACACTTAAGTACCTACATAAGGGCTCATTCCGTAATAAAGGAGAAAAATTTATTTTATTACTAATACATAATGCTGAACCAATTACATATCACGCCAGCTTTGTTACATCAATAAGTTCAAGTGGGCAGTGTTGCCACATTAAACACACGTAATTGCGCGTGATGTTGCCAGATTAGATAAATATTTAATATCTAAGCTACCGTTATTAGTGAATTATCTAATCGTATAACAAGCTTGTAATAAAGAATCTGATAATATGTTATTGAAAATCCGACAATCAATTTTTTTATCTTTTACTTTTCCTAGTTTGATCGTGAAAAAAACTGTTTAGAATTTGTTCCTGATTTGATAAGCAAAATAAAAAAGTGTATTTTATGTTAGTTAGCGAGATTTATTTTTGACAAGATATACGTGTACACCACGTCGTCCGCGCAAAAAGAACATCCCGTGGTAATCATTCATTTTGTCGAAATAAAAAGTAGCATCTATGTGGTCTATCTATCTATAACTATTTGTTAAAAACGTCGCCACGGAGGGCACGTTGTCCTGGCTACAGATGCCCTCGCTGAGCAGTCGGTCGCGGATCTCCCAGGCGAACATGGTCGGTTCTCGCGCTTGTATGTGTGTCTCCTCACCTGTTGATACTGGACACGGAGGGCACGTTGTCCTGGCTACAGATGCCCTCGCTGAGCAGTCGGTCGCGGATCTCCCAGGCGAACATGGTCGGTTCTCGCGCTTGTATGTGTGTCTCCTCACCTGTTGATACTGGACACGGAGGGCACGTTGTCCTGGCTACAGATGCCCTCGCTGAGCAGTCGGTCGCGGATCTCCCAGGCGAACATGGTCGGTTCTCGCGCTTGTATGTGTGTCCGTGTGTGTCTCCTCACCTGTTGATACTGGACACGGAGGGCACGTTGTCCTGGCTACAGATGCCCTCGCTGAGCAGTCGGTCGCGGATCTCCCAGGCGAACATGGTCGGTTCTCGCGCTTGTATGTGTGTCTCCTCACCTGTTGATACTGGACACGGAGGGCACGTTGTCCTGGCTACAGATGCCCTCGCTGAGCAGTCGGTCGCGGATCTCCCAGGCGAACATGGTCGGTTCTCGCGCTTGTATGTATGTCCGTGTGTGTCTCCTCACCTGTTGATACTGGACACGGAGGGCACGTTGTCCTGGCTACAGATGCCCTCGCTGAGCAGTCGGTCGCGGATCTCCCAGGCGAGCATGGTCGGTTCTCGCGCTTGTATGTGTGTCTCCTCACCTGTTGATACTGGACACGGAGGGCACGTTGTCCTGGCTACAGATGCCCTCGCTGAGCAGTCGGTCGCGGATCTCCCAGGCGAGCATGGTCGGTTCTCGCGCTTGTATGTGTGTCTCCTCACCTGTTGATACTGGACACGGAGGGCACGTTGTCCTGGCTACAGATGCCCTCGCTGAGCAGTCGGTCGCGGATCTCCCAGGCGAACATGGTCGGTTCTCGCGCTTGTATGTGTGTCTCCTCACCTGTTGATACTGGACACGGAGGGCACGTTGTCCTGGCTACAGATGCCCTCGCTGAGCAGTCGGTCGCGGATCTCCCAGGCGAGCATGGTCGGTTATCGCGCTTGTATGTGTGTCTCCTCACCTGTTGATACTGGACACGGAGGGCACGTTGTCCTGGCTACAGATGCCCTCGCTGAGCAGCCGGCCGCGGATCTCCCAGGCGAGCATGGTCGATTCTCGCGCTTGTATGTGTCCGTGTGTGTCTCCTCACCTGTTGATACTGGACACGGAGGGAACGTTGTCCTGGCTACAGATGCCCTCGCTGAGCAGCCGGTCGCGGATCTCCCAGGCGAACATGGTCGGTTCTCGCGCTTGTATGTGTGTCTCCTCACCTGTTGATACTGGACACGGAGGGCACGTTGTCCTGGCTACAGATGCCCTCGCTGAGCAGTCGGTCGCGGATCTCCCAGGCGAGCATGGTCGGTTATCGCGCTTGTATGTGTGTCTCCTCACCTGTTGATACTGGACACGGAGGGCACGTTGTCCTGGCTACAGATGCCCTCGCTGAGCAGCCGGCCGCGGATCTCCCAGGCGAGCATGGTCGATTCTCGCGCTTGTATGTGTCCGTGTGTGTCTCCTCACCTGTTGATACTGGACACGGAGGGAACGTTGTCCTGGCTACAGATGCCCTCGCTGAGCAGTCGGTCGCGGATCTCCCAGGCGAACATGGTCGGTTCTCGCGCTTGTATGTATGTCCGTGTGTGTCTCCTCACCTGTTGATACTGGACACGGAGGGCACGTTGTCCTGGCTACAGATGCCCTCGCTGAGCAGTCGGTCGCGGATCTCCCAGGCGAACATGGTCGGTTCTCGCGCTTGTATGTATGTCCGTGTGTGTCTCCTCACCTGTTGATACTGGACACGGAGGGCACGTTGTCCTGGCTACAGATGCCCTCGCTGAGCAGTCGGTCGCGGATCTCCCAGGCGAGCATGGTCGGTTCTCGCGCTTGTATGTGTGTCTCCTCACCTGTTGATACTGGACACGGAGGGCACGTTGTCCTGGCTACAGATGCCCTCGCTGAGCAGTCGGTCGCGGATCTCCCAGGCGAGCATGGTCGGTTCTCGCGCTTGTATGTGTGTCTCCTCACCTGTTGATACTGGACACGGAGGGCACGTTGTCCTGGCTACAGATGCCCTCGCTGAGCAGTCGGTCGCGGATCTCCCAGGCGAACATGGTCGGTTCTCGCGCTTGTATGTGTGTCTCCTCACCTGTTGATACTGGACACGGAGGGCACGTTGTCCTGGCTACAGATGCCCTCGCTGAGCAGTCGGTCGCGGATCTCCCAGGCGAGCATGGTCGGTTATCGCGCTTGTATGTGTGTCTCCTCACCTGTTGATACTGGACACGGAGGGCACGTTGTCCTGGCTACAGATGCCCTCGCTGAGCAGCCGGCCGCGGATCTCCCAGGCGAGCATGGTCGATTCTCGCGCTTGTATGTGTCCGTGTGTGTCTCCTCACCTGTTGATACTGGACACGGAGGGAACGTTGTCCTGGCTACAGATGCCCTCGCTGAGCAGCCGGTCGCGGATCTCCCAGGCGAACATGGTCGGGTTCTCGCGCTTGTATGCGGCGATCGCGTCGACGACTGGCGGTGTCGCCACTTTGGGCTTCGAGCCTCCTATCACTCCCGCCTTGAAGCTGCCCGTCTCGTAGTACCTGCAATGAAGATTATACTTTTAGATACTATTTTAAAACAATTGTAATCTATTTAAGAATAAAGTTGTTCAAAATCAACTACGGATATTAAATTAAATTAAATTCCGTTTATTTCGGGCTGCATAGGCCCATATTATAAATACCTTATAGACTAACATACATATTACTATATTTAATATTTAATAAACTAACACTAAAACTAACACAAACAACAATATTATGGGCATACAGATCCACTGCTGATATATTATATCGATCTACTGCTTGTATAGACGTTTAGGTAGGAAAATAATGAAAAAAATTGAAAAATAAAAACATAATTACAATAAATAAAATTACATTGCTAAGGCGCTGATGTCATTAACCTCACAGAAACAGGTGATTTAAAGAGGAACCAAAGACTGCCTAAATATATAAACATAAAAACAAACTAAATATAAAAACAAATAATATCAATACAATCAGCTATGCGAGGTCCAATGGCCTTAACATGCAGCGCCGTAAATGTGTAATGTAATTTTAATTGGGTAAATTTTTTCTTTCAAATTTAAAATAATTTTATCCGTAATTATTTTCGAACAACCTTATAAAGGTTTAATTATTATTTACTCGCATTTAGTCATTCGAAATGTATGTCTTACTTTGTCTTCCTCAGAAACAAAGAAAATCCCTTTAGGGCCGTTGTCACAGGGCACTCTAAAGGGTAGGGTCCAAATAATCGAATTGTCATAATACACACTCATTATTTTATTGAGCGGGCGAAATTTAATTTTCGTCTAATGCCAGGGCCCAGGGGAGGGGCGTGCTGCGTGGGCCTTTACGGCTGATGTGGGAATACGCTCCTGATGAGGCAATATGCCGTGATTCTGTTAACTCCTTTCTATTGTTGGAAGAGGAATTAGCAATAATGGGAATTGATTTCACTAATTTGAATGAATGTACTTTTTGGAGTGACGCGGTATTGTTAAAAAAGTTTGTACGTAGAGTACGAATATTTCGTAGAAATTGTACTAATATTATGAATGGGAAAGTTTGTGAAGACGAATGGATGTTTGTTACTATTTCACGCAAAAACTACTGAACGGATTTTAATGAAACTTGGTATGGTAGTAGTTTAGTCTCTAGAGTAAACTATAGGCTACTTTTCATTCAGAAAAAGTAGTGTTGCTTTGGGATACTGTATTTACGCGAGCGGAGCCGCGGGAAACAGCTAGTATCTAAATAGATAAAGTGGTAGCTAAACCTAGAGCTGACAGGTTTCGGCGATGGAAAAAACAACACTTTTCTTAAGGGCTTATTTTCATAATTATTCGCGATGGTTTACTACATTTCAAAGTAGCACTTAAATAAATTAAGCCCAGTTTTCACCAAACTTCTTTAAACGCGCTTTACGCTGAACCCGGATTCGATCTCACTCATTTAATATTAGAACGGGACAGAGAGATCCAAAACCGTAGCTCAGCGTTTAACGTCGTTTTAATGCGTAGGTGAAATCGGGCCTTAGTAATATATAATATAATAATTTGTATCAAATAAATCTTAAGCTCTACTTGCCGTGCAAGTCGTATTAAACTTTATAGAGATTAAATTAACTTTATAGTAATACGTGAGCTAAATTTCAAATTTCTACCCTTAATGGTTTGGCTTGTGCGTTGATATATAAGTCAATCAGCTTTGCCTTTTATATATATATAGATAACCAATAATCATGAGTTAACAATGAATGACTAACCACTTATATAACAAGACTAATGACTTATTTATTTATTCTGAAACAATTGTTAAATTAAGTGACGCTCAAGTCACATGGTGTCCTTGTGATTTCGAATAGCAGAGAGAGCGATAGCCCGTAAATATGGGGGCTCTTAATTTTGATTAGCGTTTCAGCAGTCGACCGTAAGAGTCTGTTTCGCAATCTTCTAACAAGTGTCGGACAGCTTATTCGGAAGTTTTGTCGCTGCTTACTTTATATCGAGTGATAGAGACATAACGTGCAAATAAGCTATCTGTGACACATGACATAAATTATACTTGTTGGTCTCAACATTTTACATCACACAACAATAACAAAAGCTTAGGTACAGTCGTTGACAATATCGTTACATTGTAATAACCATTTTGTGTAGCGATAATGAAAAACAATCCATTACTACCAAAGGGCCGGTCCTCAGGGACCACCCCGGTCCCTGCTCAGGGGGTTCACACATTTGCTTTGGAATTATTTTGGTACGTCGCCACTGTATGATTAAAATAATTTCAAGTATATTCATTCACTAGCTGGTGCCCGCAACTTCGTTTGCGTGAAACTGGCTTAATGGAAACGGAACCCTATTTTTTTTAAAACGGAGCCCTGAGCTTAATGTAGACTAAGTTACTCCTTCTGCCAGTGAAAGTCGGTCATAATCTGTCCGGCTGTTTCAAAGACGTTACGTAAGACGTAGACGAAAGTTTAGAGGGAACAGACAGACAGACAAAATTAAAAAAATAGCTTTTTTGGTGCAGGTACCGTAGCTACTATCCATAATATGCATTTACTATAAAGCTGTTCATTTGAAATAAAAATTAGACACTTCAATATTATTTAAATTAGTATTATAGATACTAGGTGATGTTCCCAGCTAATAAACAAAGTTTTTTTTAATGAGACTATTTTAAATGCAAAAATTAAAAAAAAACTTTTGGAACGATGGATGGACGATCGGACTGGATGGAATGAAGTTCCTTTCGATTAATTAGTGAAGGAATTGTAATAAAATTTTATTTTTTAAATAATATAATAAATAATATTTTTTTTATTATTAACAAATATAATGTAATATAAACTTAATCAGTATGCTCAATTTTAATAATAATTTAGAGAGAGAGAGAGAGAGAGAGAGAGAGAGACAGACAGAGAAACACGCGCACGCCGCATGGCTTATAACTATAGCAAAATAATAAGCGCGATAAGAAACTTCGTTCCAATATGTTAGGTACATATCTTTCATTTCCCAAAAGTTTACTATTCCAGCGAGATAATAATTGGTTTCGCCGGAACTTTAATATGGCTGCAAGCGTCTAGATTTTAGGGTTCCGTAGTAACAACCAGGAACCCTTATTGTTTCGCTCTGCCCGTCCGTCTGTCAGTCCGTCCTCCATTGCTAACTCCCGTATATATGAATATAAATAAATGAAATCTGGTACAACTAAACATTTCATATATACCTTTAATAAATACCTGCCTACTAAAATTCCTGTATTTTATACGTATACGTATTGCTTACATTTTTTATAAAATGTTTACATTGTATACTGTTATTATTACCTATGTGTAACAATAGTTTTGACGAAATATGTACCCGTTCCGATCAGTGAACCCTGTATCAATATTACATAAACATTTGTATGTAGGTGGTTATTTCATGTAACAATAAGGGCCCACTTACGCAGATCTGGGTTAAACTTAACCCTGAGTTAGATATCATGTTATCTCTTTCGTTCTTCGTATTGATGAAAGGGAAGGCATGATATTTTAACCCAGGGTTAACTGTAACCCAGATCTGCGCAGTGGGCCTAAGTATAAAACCAAATTTGGAAAAAAAATGGGTCGAACATTAAAAATTTTATTTTATCTTTTTGTATACTACAAAACACTTGTAATAAGATTCCTATCCGAAACTTAGTATGCAACAACTGGGATGCACAAGCGTTAAAGGCTTAGATGTACTTAAGTAAAAATCAGTGGGTACTAAATTGTACCTACTGGTTTTAATCGTCAAAAACAATCCCCACTTCTTCAGGTCAGTTCACACTGTGACGTGGCGCTGCATTTTTAAGATAGGTATTTAAAATTGAACTTTTTCTAGTTCTAATGTCAAGTCAATTAAAGTCTATATGGATGGCGTCGCTCTTGCAATGAAACGAGTATTTTTTGTGTAGTTAATAAAGTTCAAATTTGAATAGCTATGATAAAAATTTTGCGACGCTTCGTCTAGTATTTTTTGTGTAGTTAATAAAGTTCAAATTTGAATAGCTATGGTAAAAATTTTGCTACGCGTCGCGTATCGTTGCTGTGAAATGACCCTTAGATTGCGGAGAAACCCGAACCCTAGCCTAGCAATGAGGTGTAAAGGGCGTCACAGACGACGAAGATACTATAATATTTTATCTTAAGATGCCTGGATATATTTCATATTACAGTACGTAGGTAATATGAAAATGGTAAGTAATCTCAGCCGTCTGTGATAGTTCATACAAGCTGTATAGCAAGCGATGTTTTATTTTAACACTAAATATTGCCCGCAAAAAGGTCATCTCGTGGGAATCGTACATTTTGCCGCGATAAAAAGTAGCCTATCCTTCCCAGTGGACTAATCTATATTTGTGACAAATTTCATCAAAATCAGTCCAGTAGGTAGTCCGAAGCCTATTCGATGCGAACAGACAAACATACAAACAAATCTTTCCTCTTTGTAATATTTGTATACATAAAATATTAAATAACTTCGCCGTCTGTAATGCGTCTTAGTGGTTAGTAATGACGATTTATATTAAAAATTAATAACGCTCTCAGCATAATATGCTTAACACAGTAAGAGTATAATATATGCATAAAGCATCAAATTTCATTAAATATAACAGCAATCGTGTGCTTTATGCACACGATTGTAAAGCAAAGGGCCACAAACTGGATTATGGGATAAAAACAAGAGCACCGCACTTAAGTAATTTAGTGTATTGTAGGGTAAACTCGGTGTCGCGGAGCTGGGGGTAGAGTAGGCTGAGTGTCGCCGGACTAGAGTGAGTCAATTACACCCGATATCCCCTAAGTGTCGAACTCTATGTAATATCGGCGAAAAAAGTGATTAAAATCAACATTTTGACGTCAATAAAATATACTTTAATACATTTTATTTATTTTTCACTATTTAATGAAACTTATTAAAATTATTATATTTATAAATATAATAATTAATTATGAAAAATTAAGATAACATCATGATTATCAGAATAAGCGAAAATGAAAAAAAAAAAGCATTTTTAAACTTGTAAGCAGTTGTAATAATTTTTACGACTGCACTTTTATCGGTAGATATTGATATTATGTATAAATTAGAATATCTTTGTTACATGTATCCAGATAATATTTCTTTGAAAAACTTGTACAAAATAAATAAAAAATACGATTGAACTAAAAATACATATTTCACAATTTTATTTATTAAGTGAATCAAAATAATTATTTACCAATAACACTTGCTCGCACGACTGTACAGGGAGGGTGGGTGTAATATCCTCTATACTCTCACAGACCTCTTGTTATCACTTCGCGAATTAAACACAAATAAACCAGCAAATACGCTTATTGGTATGTAAAAGCATTTTTGTGATTGTTAAGCAGTTTTCGATTTATTTCAAAGGACTTGATCAGAAACCATACAAAACAAACCCAGATTCGACAGCAGTGAAATGTTTGTCACTTTTTATTCACAAGTATCTAATGAAATGTATTTAAGAGCATGAATCCCAATTTTCATCGAAAGCTGTGCAGGTTTAAAGATTTTTCATACAAACTTTCAACCTCTATTTCACCCCTTTAAGGGTGGAATTTTTCTAAATCCCTTCTTAGAGCGTATCTTCATTGTAAATTAAAACTACTGTCCAAATTTCACGTTTCTACCATTAGCAGTTACGGCTGTGTGAGCGTCTATACGTCAGTTAGTTAGTGGGGATATCTCCTTTTATATATTTAATTATGGGCAACTCCGAAATACGCCGGGTATACAAGTAAGAATAAGGGTCATCAGGACCTCGCGGTCCTGATTGCATATCCAGCAACCTGTAAATAGTGTCAAATTAAGAGCGGAGTAGTAGGCTAAAATTTAAAACGGTTGACATGATTGACACTAATCACGGCCGCTGGTTTTACAAGCTGATGACCAGGTTGGTCCTTTAAATCCAAAATCACAGACGCGTTGCGATGTCGTTTACCATACCATACTCCATAGGTCTATGTATAATATCCTACTACTATTATAAATGTGAAAGTTTGTGAGGATGATGGAAGGATGTTTGTTACTTTTTCGCGCAAAAAACTATTAAACGGATTTTGATGAAATTTATTATGGTAATAGTTTAAACTCTGAACTAACACACATGCTACTTTTTATTCCCAAAAAGGCACAGTGTTTCCTTGGGATACTGTATTTACGCGGGCGGAGCCGCGAGCAAAAGCTAGTTCTATCTATATCTGTCGCTCACAAATTGATCCCCCATCGAACTGCTGTAAGCCTTTAAACCAATTAGTCCTTATCTAGATCGCCAATATGTCCGATAGTCCGATACTCAATACAAGTTCACTTACGGCGCGAACTAATAGCTTACTGAGTGTGTCGTGTTGAAGTACCGCGTCGCCATGTGGAAGTAATTTATTTTAACTTACACAGACGTTATTGTGTTTTTGATCTTTTATACGCTGTCTATTTATCCAACACACACTTATTAATATATTAGACAACAAATTGTCTGTCATAGATTTGTCTACGGATGACCGTAAACTTACTTAAGGGCGTCCCAGACGGCGAAGATACTATGATATTTTATCTTAAGATGTCTGGATAAATTTCATAGTAGTGTACGTTATATGAAAAAATATCAAGTATCTTAGACGTCCGAGACAGTTCATACAACCTGTATAGCAAGTGATATTTTATCTTAACATAAAATATAGAATCGTCGTCTGTGATGCCCCTTATTATTAGACAACGAAGTAATAATATTGTCTATCACATGCTACTTAAGTTTAGGCTGCCTTAAGTCACAGGCTCAGAGTGTCTCTGCTTGGCAGAATTGCAAAGACAGTATGTGACTTAAGAGCCTCTTAACTTAAGGAAACGTTTGAGCTTTTGCTTTAGTCCATTTTGAATATATTTACTTTATATAGATATGTATATAATGTAACTATATATATATCTATTTTCGAAAAATTTCAGTTTCAATAAACTAAATATTAATTTTGCATAAATATTTGAAGAATATTACGGACTTAAGTGATTTTTAGTTATTGAAAAGAGTAATGGAAAATTTACCTTAATTTTCCAAATATAATTCTCGAACATTGTATTACATATTTTTTGCATTTTGGTGTTAGTCGGTGCATAAACTGTTAATTTTATAAACTTTGATAATTTTCTTTTAGAATTATTGTTACTATGTTAACGATGATGAACTTAATATTCCTCGATCAAAATCAGACACAAATGAAAGTAGCTCAGTCCTGTATCCGTATATAATAATTACTCTGTTTTTCTGTACGTCAGGGGGCAGAAAGCGTGACGTACGATACACTTCCGTTTGATAAAGCACACGATTATAAACTCTAAAACATACGTCATAGAATCCAAAATCATTTTCCTCTAACACTTTTATACCTACGTACGTGATTCATTGAAGTGCGAATTTGGACTTTGATGCTTCGTGATAAGCTTGCGTTTGCGTTGTACTATCGTATGTAAAGTTTTAGGTTACTAATTTTAAGAAATAATTAAACGGCTCAGTTATGCCACGTTTGAAGAATCTTATGTCTGTTGTTTTATCGTCTTTAGCACTAAGCACTTGGCATTAAAACCTAATTGAAATTATAATTAACGTTATATTTCATGCTTATATTTTTATAAATTAGAACAACTAGCCTTTTTCATAAGTTGTCTGGAATCCGGAAGGTCGGAGAAAATTGAGAGCATGAAAAATAGGGGTCTGGAATAATACAAGAGAGCTGAAAATCGAACACACGAGTGTCGAGTTGTCAGATTTGACATTGACTTGACTTGACACTCGTGTGTTCGATTTTCAGCTCTATTGTTTAAGCGCAGAGTTCAACACAACTGTCGAGTTAAAATTTCATTGTCATTTATGACAACTCGACACTCGACACTTCGAATTTCAACTCTATATATTAGCGCAGAGTTCTATATATTTTCAGTGCTCTGAATTTTCCCGGGCCCGCTGGGTTCCGGATCATAGGGTTTTTGGGAATAATGCCAGCCACGTCTGTGAAAAGTAAGCAACAGCATTTAGAAGTCCTTGCTGATAGATTTGACTGTCTCATCCAAAGACTTCGGGTGAGGGCATTAAAGGGATTTTTTTAGTTTTTATGGAGTGTAATCTGAATGTAATATGTACTTACTCACATAATTATAAATATTATTACTATTATTTTTTATTACTATCACACTGACAACACTATTCGGTATATATTTTTAGCTGAAATAAATATTTTCTATTCTATTATAAACTCAAAGAGTTCTTTATGCATAGTATCCTCAACATACAAGTCCCTCTTTACTCTTATTGATAAGACATCCCTGTAGTTTATATATTAATGAACTATTTGGGATTAAAACGCGGCCGGACAGAGGCATTATTGTGACTGTATCTCGGACATTGCATTGTTTGATTTAAATTGAAACTGACTAGGGATGGAACGTGTTATGACTATCGTTAAGTTCATGCAAGCTTTTATAATAATTTATAAGTTTTTGCCCACGGCTCCGCTTGCGTAAATACAGTATCCTACGGGAACACTGTAGTTTTTCAGGATAATAATTAGCCTATGTGGTAATGTAGAGTCTAAACTACTAACATACCAATTTTTATCAAAATCTGTTCAGTAGTTTTGCGTGAAAGAGTAACATACATTCATCCATACACCCATTCTCACAAACTTTCACATTTATAATATTAGTAATAAAAAAGAAAATCATGATTTGCAAATGAAAAACTTTTCAGAAGAGTAAACTACTAACGACCATTGCTACTAAACATTATGATATTACTAGTATGTTTTATATTATATTAAGGTTTGTGAATTGCTCTGTATGCTACGGTAAGAATACAGAAAGAAAGTTAAATAATTTCCGCACAATCCTTGTAGGTTTATGGTACACATTATGTTAGTAAGAACGCTATTTATATGTAATGCTTATTATAAAAAAAAAACAGATCACTTGAGATAATATGGTGCTTATAATGTATTTTTACAGCTTTTCATCATAATCGAAAATTTAAAATGTACTTTATTTTGATGCGTAATTCATAAAATTTCACACATCTCGACATCTTACATTCAATCGATATCGATTGTGAAATTAACGCAGGCACATCCCTAGTCCCCGGGGAGAGTGATCAGAATAGAAACATTCGCTAGGTTTTCAATTTATTTGCCCCACGCCGCTGTTTTGTTCTTTTTAACTGCTCGTACATCAGTTAAATATACTGGCTAACTGGCTAGCTTTTAGATTAGTTATGATGGTGATTTGGGGCTACGGTAAACACGCATATTGCATGGTAGAAAGAGAAGGCAAGTAAATAGTTTTGTTTGACTACGTCTGTGGCTCAGTGGTTAGCGTGTTGGCGCTTAAGCCGGAGGTCGCGGGTTCGAATCCCGCCGAAGGAACAGAAAGTGTTCCTGGGTCCATAGATATGTATTAAAAATGTGTATAATATAATATTAATCTTAAATTTAAGTATTGTATAGCATTAAATATATTTCCGTTGTCTGGTACCCACCCGTAACACAAGTTCTTCGAACGAACTTACCACGGGACCAGATTGACGTAGTGTGAAAGCGTCCATAGATATTATAGACGTAGACATAGGTCACTTTTACTAATAGTTTGACAGTAAGGTAGTAGTTAACACACAGGCTACTTTTATCGCAGCAAAATGTACGGTCTGCGCGGGATTTCTTTTTGCACTCACGAAGACGCAGACAACAACTAGATTGTATAACTGACTCATGCCTAGTTTCTGAGGTATTTGTCGGTAGTTTATCTATTCACGCGTCATCCAATCAAAAACGCTATTGCACAGATAAACTACCGACAAAAAGCCTCAGAAACCGGGCATCAGTAAACTGCGTGTTAAGGACAGCGGCCTCGTAACGAAAAACATGAGTGAATTTTAATGTGAACAATAAACGTGTAATTAAAACGGTACGTAAAACTAGAATAGTGGACACTCAGTGACTATATGTATAGATTTATATGGCATCAGTGTGGAAAAATAGTGTTAAAATGGTGTTTTATCAAGTGCGGGTTATTTTGATTATATATTTTTAACTAAAGCTAATTTTAACGTAGCTTCTTTTGATTTATATAAATAAACGTAGTACATAACGTGTAGTATAGCGCTTAAGGTTATATAATAAATGGTTAAGAAATTATTACGAAAACAGTGGTAAAAATGTACAACATTTCATATAAGTTGAACCTTAAAATGTAAATAACTTTTCTATAGAATAAGATGTTTAGTATATAAGGGTTTATATGTCTGGTTATGATAATAAAGTATTTCACACAACGCGTTTTGCTTCACCTGGCTCATGGAAAATGGGGAAAATTATGGAAAATAGCCGTATAGAGAGGTAAAAATGAAATGGAAGATCGGCCCGAAAGAGGCGTACGGGCGGGGCTCTCTATACGGCATTGCCATGAGCCAGGTAAGCGAATCGAAAAAGTGAAAAAACGTTCTCCTCAAATAAGTGTTTTATTATCGCCCCGGCTCTGCCCAAATCGGTGTAACCTTGCTATCTTCGAGTCTAATCTGAGCCGGCGGTTGAACCCCTGTGAATTTATACAGTCCTGTACAGTAGTGCGCGGTCCTTTGGCGAGCCGAATTTCAAGATCGAAGAAAAATTTGAAGTCCATATCAAGTTGAAAATAACGAAGACGGCACTTAGAAAATTTTCGTCAGCTGTTCTGAACATAGAAAAATTTCCGAAGAATCAAGATAGAAATTTTTACTGAAGACTGGACTTAGAAAATTTTCGTCAGCTGTTCTGAACATAGAAAAATTACCGAAGAATCAAGATAGAAATTTTTACTGAAGACTGGACTTGAAAATTTTCGTCAGCTGTTCTGAACATAGAAATTTTTTGAAGATTTAAGTCAGAACATTGGAAACTTTATCAAGATTTATCAACGGGAATCAACGCCAGGGATTAGATTGGACTCAGAAGATCGGACTCGAGGATACAAGGATACACCGCTGCGAACGGAAGCAAGGATTCGCAGATTTTTCATCGGAAAAACCTCCCGAAGATTCTTGAAAAGGAAGATTATTATGGAAGATTAACATTGAAGATTAACATTGAAGATTAACATTTGAGATTAACATTTGAAGATTAACATTTGAAGATGGTTATAACAAGAAGTCAGAGTGGGGCCGAGGAGAACCAGCAGCAACCACATCGATTTCCGGATCCGCCACGATCGCCGTCCGCTGCCGCTACAAGCCAGCCGCCGCCGACCGAGGGAAGAGCGGATCTGCTTCAAACTATTTTGAAACCGAGACCAGGTACCAGCAAGGCGCCTGCATCCTCGGAAGTACGAACCCTAGCCAGAAAGAAGGCTATTTCAATTAGATCGCGTCGATCGACAGCAAGTGTCGTCGCGCGTATGCATTACGAGGCGGAGGAGAAACTCGCCGCTCTTCGTAAGAAGGAACTGCAGATCGAAGCAGAACTTATAAAGAAGAAGCTCGCCGCTGACGTCGCCGCTGCAGAAGATGGTAGCAGCCCCGACGACGACGAGCCATCAGAACAGGTGGAGCAACGTGTCCGAGCCTGGCTAAGCGAACAGGGTCCCGAACCCGAAGAGGCTAGACAAGAGCCGACATCAATGGAAGAAAGAGAGACGCCGAAGCCAGAAGACATGCCACCGAAGGGAGCCCAGAAGACGAGGTTCGAGTGGCCGCAGCAACGCCGCCCACGCTCACCCACACCGCCCACGTCTAGGGCTAATGGAGTGGAACAACTTGCCGAAACATTGGATAAACTGCTAAACCAACGCCAGTCGCGCCACACTACGGAGTTGCCCATATTCTCGGGCGCTCCCACTGAATGGTTGCCATTCAAAGCAGCCATGGAAGACACCACTGCGTTCTACAAGCTCAAGCCGATCGAGAACTTAGCTCGTCTGAGAAGCTGCCTACGGGGAGAAGCAAGAGAAGCCGTGGCACCACTGCTGAGCGTCGCGACGCCGCCTGAACAAATTATGAAGACCTTGGAACAATGCTTCGGTCGACCCGAGGTTATGGTCGATCGCATGATGGAAGATCTGAAGAAGATACCGAGGCTCGGAGGTTCGGCGGCAGAACTCAACCAATTTGCAGTGAAGATTCAGAACATGGTAACCATCCTGAGGAAGCTGAGGCACGGGTATCTCTTTAACCCATTGCTCACGAGAGACATCCTCGAGAAGCTCAGCCCATACGAGAAGAGCAAGTGGTACGACTACGCAGAAGAGACGTCGCGCTTCAGGAACGAGCCCGATGTCGTCCTTCTCTCTGAATTCTTAATGAGAGAAGCGGACAGGGCGCTGCGCTACGGGTTCAGCACGGCACTGAAGAAGGAAACACCGCGTCCACCTCCTAACAAGAACGAAGCCCGAACGAGGAAGCCAGTCTTCGCGATAGCAGACGAGGGCAGGGATTCGCCGAGTCGCAGCCAGCCAAAGAGAATACGCGAGGAGTCAACGAAGTGCCCGATATGTGCCGAAGATCACGCTCTATTTCGCTGCGCTGCTTTCAAGAAACTGAGCATGCAAAAGAGATGGGACACGGTCAAAAAGTAAGGGCTGTGTTTCCGGTGCATACGAAGCAGGCACAGAAGATACAACTGCAGGGCGAAGCCGTGCGGCGTGAAGGGCTGCAACTTGCCTCATCATGCGCTGCTGCACGAAGACAGGTCCGGCGGCGCCCCACAGACAGAGGACGCCGTGATTACCGCATCGGTCACCTCCGACCGTGCGGTGAAACTTAAGATGAGAAGAATTCAAGTTGTCGGTCCACGGGGCGAAGCGGATATCTTCGCGCTGTTCGACGAGGGCTCGACAGTGACACTACTGGATGAAGACGTCGCGAAGGCTATCGGCGCAGACGGCCCACCGAAGGTGCTGAGAATGCATGGGATCAATGCCGAGAGAAGGGAAGAAAAAAGCCGACTCGTACAACTTGGCGTACGGGGTCACGACGGTACCAGATATGACGTCACTGCGAGAACCGTGGCCGGATTGAACCTACTTACTCAGTCCGTCCCGGAATCACTGTTTCGACTTGCTCACCTGCACGATCTCAAGAACGAAGAGATATGCTATGAAGACAAGAAACCCCAACTTCTCATCGGCACGGACAACTGGCAGCTCATTGTATCTAGGGAGCTGAGGATCGGCAAGAGAAACCAGCCTGCAGCCTCGAAGACGAAGCTCGGCTGGGTAATCCATGGAAACATTCCCAGACGCCTCGCAAAGCAGGAAAAACACGAGAAAATCCTGCACGTGTCTACGATCGAGACCCGAGGCGAACGACGGGAGGAAATGGTGAAGAAACACTTCGAAACAGACGCACGGGGAATAGCGTCCAAGGCAAAGCTGACCAGAAGAGCAGCGAGTCATCGACCTCTTTGGCAGAACGGCCAAACGGATGGAAGAAGGTCAATTCGAAGTGGGGCTCCAGTGGCGCAAAGAGGGCGTCACATTACCCCGGGGTTACAACGGGGGGAGCCGGACAATCTGCAGGGCGGGACCGGGATTCCAGTGGCACGCGGGAGGTGTCACAACCCCAGAGAACGGCGGGGGGAGTCGTGCGGACTGCAGATTGCAAGGAAATGGGGAAGTACGAGTCGTGTTGGCCGCCGCCAAGGCCAAGGTGGCGCCGCTGAAGGCACAGACAATACCAAGGATGGAGCTACAGGCTGCCCTGGTCGGAGCGAGGCTGGGAAACGCCGTCGCAGCAGAACACAGGTGGAAAACGGACACGGTTTTCTACTGGATCGACACACAAGTGGTTCTGTGTTGGATACAGAACGGCAGCCGCAAATACACACCGTACGTCGCACATCGGCTAGGGGAAATTGCCGAGCTGACGTCCGTTCACCAGTGGAGATGGCTGAGCACGAAGAGCAACGTCGCCGACTTAGCCACCAGAACGGGCTACGTTCCGAAGAGCGACGAGGACCCTTGGTTCCGGGGGCCGGACTTCCTGCGCAGGCCGATGAACGAGTGGCCCGCGGAGAGTCCCGCTAGAATCGAAAATCAAGAAGAATACGTCGCCTTCCACACCACGGAGGCGAGCGAGCTGAGCTGTCTACCAGATGTGACGCGCTTTTCAAACTACGAGCGCCTCGTAAGATGCACGGCGATGGTCTTGCTGTTCGTCGAGAAGTGCCGAGATCGTCGGGCCCACCTCGACGTACGACACCTGGAGAGGGCCGAGAGGTTGTGGTATCAAAAATCACAACGAGACAGCTTCGCACAAGAAATCGAGAAGATGGCAAGTGGCAAGACGGTGCCTAGATGGAGCTCCTTGTACCGGCTCAACCCGGTGTACAAGGACGGGCTGCTCGTACTAGACGGAAGGATCAAAGCGGCGCAGGTGCCGGCCGAAATGAAAAACCCTATCATCCTGGATGGAAGACATCGCTTCACAAGGTTACTGGTGGCAAGGGAGCACGCCAGAGCGGGACACGGGAGCCGCGAGAGAGTCGTGAACGACCTCAGGCAGAAATTCTGGATATTGAAGGTGCGGCCGACGGTGCGTACTATCATGAGCCGATGTGCGTTCTGTCGGCTACGACGGGCACACCCGAGGACCCCGCCAACTGGAGACCTGCCAGCCGAGCGCCTGGGGGCGTTCCAGAGACCATTTTCGTACTGTGGTCTCGACTGTTTCGGCCCGATGACGGTCACCATCGGCCGACGTCACGAGAAGAGGTGGGGAGCTCTTTTCACATGTCTGACGACGCGGGCAGTCCACTTGGAGCTGGTCGCTTCGCTGTCGACGGACTCTGCACTGATGGCAATGAGAAGAATGGCTGCGCGGCGAGGATGGCCGGCAGTCATGTACAGCGACAATGGGACAAATTTTAGAGGCGCGGACGTCGAGCTGCGGCAGGCGTACGCCGAGTGGGCGCCGGCTATGGCTCAGCTGGGCCTCACTCATCGGATGCAGTGGAAGTTTACACCGCCCGGGGCGCCGAGTCAAGGAGGTGCCTGGGAAAGAATGGTGAGGTCGGTGAAAACCGCCCTGCTAGCCACGCTGAACGAGAAGTCGCCCAGGGAAGAGGTACTCCAGACACTGATGGCCGAGGCGGAGTACTCAGTGAACGCTCGACCGCTTGTGCACGTATCGGTGGACCCCAACGACCCGGAGGCGATTACACCGAATCATTTCCTCCTCGGGTCGTCCACCGGACTGCCGTACGTCGGACCGTGTGTGCCGGCGGACAAAAAAACATGGAGGGTCGCGCAAGCCCTTGCCGACGAGTTCTGGAGGCGCTGGGTGAAGGAATACCTTCCCACGCTCACACCACGCTACGGGGCCCCGCTGAGCAACCGAGTCCTTGTACCAGGGGACCTGGTTGTCGTGGTCGACCCGACGCTGCCGCGTAATACGTGGCCGCGGGGGGTCGTGCACCGAGTCTACCCCGGCCAGGACGGACAAGTGCGCTGTGCGGACGTTCGCACGCGCAGTGGCGTGTTCCGGAGGCCGACGTCGAAGCTGGCGGTGCTGGAGGAGGCGCCACAGTCGCAGTTGCGACCGCTGGCGGAGCAGACGGAGCCGGGAGCGGAGCGGACGACGCCGGGAACGGCGCCGGGCGCGGAACGAGCGTCGGAGCAGCCTACAGCGAGCACGGACAGCTCGCAGTCGCCGGAGCGGCCCGCAGCGAGTTCACACGGCTCGCATTCGCCGGAGCAGTCTGCGGCGGGCGCGGACGGCCCGCAGTCGCCGCCGGAGCAGCCTACAGCGAGCACGAGCGGCTCGCAGTCACCGGAGCAGTCCACGGCGGGATCGGCGAGCCCGCAGTCACCTGAGGAGGCTGCGTAGACCCTGGCTACTGCGCCGGGGGGAGGATGTTAAGGACAGCGGCCTCGTAACGAAAAACATGAGTGAATTTTAATGTGAACAATAAACGTGTAATTAAAACGGTACGTAAAACTAGAATAGTGGACACTCAGTGACTATATGTATAGATTTATATGGCATCAGTGTGGAAAAATAGTGTTAAAATGGTGTTTTATCAAGTGCGGGTTATTTTGATTATATATTTTTAACTAAAGCTAATTTTAACGTAGCTTCTTTTGATTTATATAAATAAACGTAGTACATAACGTGTAGTATAGCGCTTAAGGTTATATAATAAATGGTTAAGAAATTATTACGAAAACAGTGGTAAAAATGTACAACATTTCATATAAGTTGAACCTTAAAATGTAAATAACTTTTCTATAGAATAAGATGTTTAGTATATAAGGGTTTATATGTCTGGTTATGATAATAAAGTATTTCACACAACGCGTTTTGCTTCACCTGGCTCATGGAAAATGGGGAAAATTATGGAAAATAGCCGTATAGAGAGGTAAAAATGAAATGGAAGATCGGCCCGAAAGAGGCGTACGGGCGGGGCTCTCTATACGGCATTGCCATGAGCCAGGTAAGCGAATCGAAAAAGTGAAAAAACGTTCTCCTCAAATAAGTGTTTTATTATCGCCCCGGCTCTGCCCAAATCGGTGTAACCTTGCTATCTTCGAGTCTAATCTGAGCCGGCGGTTGAACCCCTGTGAATTTATACAGTCCTGTACACTGCGGTTAAGCTAAACGTCTGTAACCGCAGACGGCCCGTTATAATGAGCTTCATAAATTAACTGAGTGTGTGATCTACCATTTTGGAAGACTGAGTGATCTACGGTTTTGGAAGACTGGACTGGTTTCTGAGGTGAATTTGTCGGTACTTTATCTTTTCATTAGCGCTATTGGATTGATAACTTATTTCTGAACAAAAATCTGACAATTTTTGAACTAATAACAGACCAATGCGGTCCGTTTATCGATTCTATAACTCATAATTGACATAGCTACTGATAGATGGCACTAACACAGAAAGATATTAAAGACCTATACAGAAAAAGATGGTCGAAGGAGCAGACAAGTGGAGACCACGCTTCGGCAAACGTAGTGTAGGGCGTCCTGTAGCACGATGAACCGACGATTTGAGGAAGGTGGCTGGCAACGGATGGGTGAAGGCTGCCCAAGATCGGGATGGTTGATGGATGGTTGATGGGATGGACGGGCGCTCATTGGGAGAGGCCTACGTTCAGCAGTGAATGGCGATAGGCTGTTGATGATGATGATGGTGACAGAAAAATATTATTGGAGGGAAGTTCCTTATCGCGCGTTGCGAAAGGGGGCTAGACGGAAAAAATTAAGACTAAAAGTTGTAACGACACTTTTTGCTATAGTTGTAAGCCGTGCGGCGTGCGCGTGTTGCTCTGTCTGTGTGTCTCTCTCTCTCTCTCAATTATTACTAAAATTGAGCCTACTGATTAGGTTAATATTACATTATATTTGTTAATATTAAAAAAAAAAAATTATAACTTAAAAAAAAAATATATATTACAATTCTAATTACTCGAAAGGAACTTCGTTCCATCCCAGTGTCCCTTGACACCTCTCAAGTTTTTTTTTCTTAGTTAAAATAGTTTAAAGCACCATATCACTCCCAAATAAAAAATGTATGTTGTGTTCATAAAACTGCCGAATTATAGAAAAATATAAAACTTTATCCTCGAATTTAAAAAAGATTTATCTAGTGACCACTAGAGACTTTGAGATTTGGAAACTATGCGCCAGTTAAACCTAGTTTACATAGAGTTCATAATTTTTTTTGAAACCGGGCTTGGATGACTGGGTGATGTACATAAAATCTACATAACAGTTTCGGAAGAGATTAGGTGATCATCTGGCTGTTAATTCCGTTCGTGTCGTACGAAAATACTCGTAGTGTGATGTTGTATCGTCCTATCCAGCCTCCTTAAATAATGGAAATATCTAACACAACAAGAAATATTCAAATTGAACCAGTAACTCCTGAGGTTAACGCGTTCAATCAAACATACAAACTTTTCCCCTTCGTAATCCGCTTTGTATTTTTTAAATATTGGATAGATTTTTTGAAATAATACCTAGTACATAGGGTGTACTGTGTGGTAGTGAACTATTAAATATTTTTAAAAATAATTCTGAAAAATAGAGCTAACTCGCTAAGCTAACAGCTGAATTATTATGCATATTATGCATAAAATTTTGATTTACAAGTTTAAAATGTCTCATAAAATCGCAATCGCATAAAATGTGTGTCAAAATCTAGACAATTTCGATAATGGTAAATAGAAATAAATATATTTATCAGGCAAAGTTGTTACAAAATTATTCTTTTATAAGCGTACAATATGGCGCAGGTCAACAATCTAGATGGTAGAATGTCCCGTTGTACGTAAGTGTATGTAATACGTATGTATGTATGTACTTGCATGTGTGTATGTGTACGTATGTACAGACGTGAAGACAATATAGCCGTTCCGCACCGCGGGCGGCGCGTGCGCACTCTAGCCGTTATGGCAATCAAGTTTATTGTAACCTATTCTGAACTCTACATCTTGGTGATACGGGTCAGTTTGCTTGAAAATTGTCGTGATTGTGATTTATGATAATCGTTTTAGGGTTCCGCGAGTTTGTATTTCCTTTGCAGTAAAAAAGATGAGTGTTCTTAGCAAAAATATACCTAATTGGAAGACTTATAAAATGTGACTTTTAAAACATAGAAGTAGCCAGGTTATACAACTTATTCGTATTAGCTTCAAGGTACATTAAAGTACTAGGCTCTCATACATACGGAGGAGGAGGAACCTTGGTGTTTGAGTGCGGTAACCCCGGGTGCGTTCCTCGCCTCGCGCCCGGGAGAGTACTGCTGATGTCCCCAGTCCGCCGCAGATCCATAAAGGATATCCCCAAGTGAAAAAAAGGCTGTCATACATACAACGTAGATTTGCACTCTTTACAAAAATGTCTCGAAATAACTTTTAGAAATACAGGACGCGGTCGTTATCATTGACATATATTTCTAATACTCCTTATGTTTTTCTGACTGTTACAATAGGTATCTTCTCGCTATATAGAGAATGTCCTACTGACACGATAGTCTGTTAGCAATTTAAGGAGCACTTTTTGAAAAGCATATAGAATGCAGTGATACCACAGACTTCTAAATATCCTATTAACTGGGACACGAGTCCCAGTTAATAGGTTATTTAGAAGTGTGAGAAGAAATAGCATGAGCTTCTTCTCACTATTTGGAGGATTATATTCTACTATATGTACGTGCAACTGATCTGTACCCTACTGACTGAAACATGGGTCTGGCCAATGACGTATATTTGACGTTGAAAAATCTTCATAGAAGAAAAAGTTACGCCATCTAGATTTCAGAAGATTTTAATGACTAAACTCAACTAATTTCACTCCATCTCTTATTGCTAACTTCATATCACACCCAATTCTGACTCTAGCGCCATCATGGCCAGTTTTGGAACTGTTATTTGACGCTTATTTACGGACACTTTTTCATGTATGGACATCGTCCTCCTTTCCTCTACCCTCCATAAATTTGTCAAATCAATGCGGACGGATTAAGTGGCGTAGAGCAAATTCCAAAATGTCAAGATTACAAATGTCAAACCTCGACTGCCCAAACAACAATAAAAGTGGGGACACCTTGTGCCTCGACATGCCTCGTCTATAATATATAGGTTTACCGGTCCATCAAACCGGCTCCTTTTAGGCTCTTATCTACAGCTCAGGACTCACCTGGACAGGATCTTGGATACGCAGCCGTGCGACACCCGCAGCTGTCTGCTGATGTCGCACGGTCGCACTCCGCTGTGGGCCAACTCCACTATCCGCTGTCGCACCACGTCGGGGAGTGGTCGGCCGTTCACGAAAACACCGCCCAGCTGGTTCACGCCACCGTGACCTGGAGACAACATCATCATCAAAAAAAGCAGAACTTCAAAGCTTGGTGGCCTTCGCATAGCTCTATCATCAATTCAGCTTCAAGGGGTTGATTACAACAGGTCTAAGGACATGCAAATTATGATTATATTTCGTGATTTAGCTTGAAAAGGTAAAATATACATGCATATAAAGGATCAGTTCACACCGCGACAATACTCGACGCGGCACTAACGAACGACACACAATTCGTATGACATCAGTCAACCACTGCACATGCGTTGTACAGCGGCGGTGCATTTTGTCATTTGAACTCTTTCAATGAAACGTGCATCTCCGTGTGTAGTGATTAATGAATAAAGTTCAATTTTGAATAGCTATCGTTTCTTTTCGGCGTGAATTGACACTAAGTATCGATAGCTTTTCACAGTAGACGAGTAATATAGTACAGTAGAGAAGAATATAGTGGCAAGTGGCTACTGAATTTGCGTTCGAAGCCACCATAGCTTAGTCACTCTGCAATTTCACAAGACCTCTTGATATTTAAATAAATGATCGTCAGAGGTACACTTTGCTTTGATTACTAGTTCGGTAAGGGACCTATTTTTCCGGTGGTTTGACGAGAAGAAAAGCTGCTCAATTATTTTGTATACAATAGGCAGATTACGGTACTTGGGTTTCAAAGTTTTACTTGACAAGTACCAATGAATATATTATTACGAAAATGTAGGGTTTTGTAATATAAACGTACCTTACTTGGATCATTTTATAATGTAACTTTTGAGATTATTACTTGAAAATGTTCAGTTTATCATTACATTGCTGCTTGAGAGTTAATTCATACCATAACGAAGCGAAACACAACCCAGCGCTGCATTTTAAGATAGCTATTCAAAATTTAACGTTATTCATTGCACAGGAAAGAAGGTGAAAACTGACCCTTAGTGACTTGATAAGCGTTCAATTCAATACCTTCGAATTTACAATATTACAGGCTGCAAACCGTATCACTCTTTTTCGGCTTCCCACATTGTTGCTCCAAATGAGATTTACCGAAATATTTTTATTTTCTAAAGTCATGATGTTGATAATAAACTAGAACAAAGTTGTACAAATCGATGGTGATACAGAGGTATATTAATGAACCGTCCAAGGCCGTGAACCGGGTATCGAGCGCGCACCCGGCCGAATCCGGGCGAGACCAGGCGAAACCGGGCGTGAGACGCGCTGCCGAGCACGACTGGCTCCACGTGCTCGCCTAACACTGTTGTCGTCTTGTCGATGTTACGCTCAAATGTATTACTTTAAATAAATACAAGGATTGGGACATGTATAACGATCGTGTGCGACGTCTCAAACGTACGTGCTCGACAATTACCTAAGCGCCCTGTCTTTATTTTAAGAGCTTAATCTAAAACTTGTAAAACTAAGGCATATTTTACATATAAATTTAAAATGTTAGAAGTATATTTCGTGCTTCTATAAATTCAATATAGTTTTTCTATTATTTGCATCTGAGGACAATTTTGTTTATCTAAATCTAATAAAGCTACTTACAGCAGATACTTCAGCGAAACCAAATTTTCGCTTTCAAATATAATTGTTTAGTGTAAGTAAGATAAATGTATACATACATACCTAGCAAAATATTGGAGGTTCCAAAAATACAAAATATCGCCAAAAACTAAAAATAGTCGACTCGATATCGGGACCTTTAAGAAGCTGGCGGCGCGGGAGGGGTGTGCACCGGGTGTGACGATCGACCGGTCACGCCCCGCGGTCGATACGCCCGGGCGTGGACCGGGAACGACCGGGTATGCCGGATAGCGGAATATATCATTTTTGTAACTATCTATTCTTATTTTTGAATTATAAGTAGAATATAATATTAATTTATAAAGTTATGTTTCTCATAAATTTATAAATTGACATTATATATGGGGTTCTTCTCGAATGTTGATGTATTTTCATGATTTATCAATAATTATTATTACTAGCAAAAATAAAAATAAACACTACAAATCCTACTACTATCATAAATGTGAAAGTTTGTGAGGATGGATGTATGGATGGATGTTTGTGACTCTTTCGCGCAAAAACTGCTGAACGGATTTTTATGAAATGTGGTATGGTAGTAGTTTGAGCTCTTGATTAACACTAAGGCTTCTTTTTGTTCCGAAAAAGTGTTGTGCTCCGGTGAAATACTGTATTAATGCGAGCGGAGCCGTGGGCAAAATCAAGCAATCTGTATTTGGTAGGTATTCAATGTTTCATTGACTACATTTTCTTGAAAAAATGATGTTATTACCCTAGTAAAGATTTAGGAGCAAATTTTATATTGAGTGTTTACTCTTAAATCTACCTAATTATCAACAGTCTATCTATTTAATCAGATTAGAATAGTCTAATCTGTTTGAATAGATAGGATTGTAGGTAAAATGGGCACTAAACTCCTTTGAGAAATTTAAAATATCTTAGCCTATAAAGATGTAAAGCGTTATATTGTTTAATACTACAGAAAGACAACCAACAAACTACCCCCAAAGTAATTTGAAACGTTTCTCATTGAATTTCGTAAATGTATCGCTAGCTTTTGCCCGCGGCTCCGCCCGCGTAAGTACAGTATCCTACGAGAACACTAATCTATATCCAGGATAAAAAGTAGCTTATGATTGTGTTAATCCAGAGCTTAAAATACTACCATACTAAATTTAATCAAAATCAGTTCAGTAGTTTTTGTCTGAAAGAGTAAGAAACATCCATCAATCTATCCATCCATTCTCACAAACTTTAACATTTATAATAGTAGTAGGATGTACCTACCGTCTTAATTTCAGAAATTACGAGGAACGTAAGCCCGGGTAATTAGGGTAATGACAAGATGGCGCGGCGGAAGGAGGGCAGGTAATACGTCCGTAATGAGGGATGCTCTGCCCTCTGAGAGGTAAGATCTTTTTCGTTCACTTTTCAGGAAAATACTCGCGATGTTTTTGTAATTATTTTTGGGTTTGAAAAGGATCAAAATAATGTTTTTCAAGGGACCAAGGATATGTTATTTTGTTGTAATAGTACTATCTTGTTAGGATCTTAGGGCGATGAGAATAGATGTATATATTAAACGACGACGAAAAGACGAGGCATGTCGAGGGAAAACTGTCCCCAGTTGAGGTATGGTGTAATCAAGATGGCGTAACTTTTTCTTGTATGGAGATTTGTTCTGTCAAATGTACGTCATAGCCCATCTTTACTTTTGAAACCTTTGGCGATGAGTCTAAACGGGTACCGTGTCAAAGGAACCCATTACGATGGCATTTGTATCACAAGTTTAGGTGTTAGCTTAGGACAAGGACCATCAGGCTACCAGGCGCCGCCGCAGGTGACAGAAAAGAATCGAAAATGATTATCGACCGCTTTTGATACCACTTTCGCCACCAGATGGCGCTTTGTGTGCGTTAGGTCTGCTCCCTAGCGGCAGAAAAGATATCAAAACCCTCATTTCTACAAAATAGTCGTGACGTTTCAGTTTTCTACCAACATAATTTTATTGTAGGCAGTTAAATGTATCTACATCTTTATATATATAATTCTACTGTACGTGTGTATGTCACTGAACTAAGCGGCTGGACCGATTTGAACGAATTTTATTGTATGCGTTTGGGCGGCGCCCTGGACGGTTTAGATTCACAAATCAGCCCGGCAGGACAACGTCGATCGAGTCCGCTCGTATTTATAATTTAAACTATAAGGAGATACGAATCATATTATTATTATAATTTATGTGACATAAACTACCTACTAGGTAGTTTATGTCACATAAATTATAACATAAACTACAGACTAGTATAATAGCATGTCATGAAACATCATACACCAACGATGTTACTCTCTACGTAGTATGAAATGAAGTCACCACCTCTGTCTGTTCGCTTGGACCTTTTAAACTACCTACTCAAAGGATTTTAATTTTTCAATTTCAATTTGTTTATTTGCTCCAAAAGTGGTAACAATAGTTGGTAACAAAATTTACAGGCTCTGGCACTTTTAGCTATATATAAATAGCATGCAAATATTTATTACATTATTTTAAGTTCTAATTATTCTAAATTAATACATTAATATATATTGTATTCTAATTATTTCATTGGTAATTACATGTCATACTTTTAGGAAGTTTAGTTGATAACAAAACAAAAATAAACACAGAAAATCACACATAACACATTTAAATTAATAATAAAATTCGCAAAATATTAGTAGTCAGTACATAACATATTATGATGTCAATCGAGTAGATATTTGTCGGTAATTACAATAACATGTCAGGATTATATAATAGATGCCATAAATCAGTAGCAAAAAATAATAATACAAACGAAACACATTCAAAAATAATAATCACAATAATAATATTATAATGGTCATTAATGTCATAGTAATTATTGAAGTTGAAGTAATGATTAATTCAGCATAGATTAATTATGTTATTATGCTATTGATTATTATTTTTTTGTTTAAATAATTCTCCTCTACCGAGTAGAAGTTTTTAAGTTTAACCCATTTAATTATTTCCTGTTTAAATTTATTATACGGTAGCTTTTTTATATGACTTGGGATAGCATTATATGCTTTATGCACATGGCATTTTAATCAAATTTTCAGCAAGACATAGTGATTCAAGAAGTATAAGCGGGGGTCGCTATTGTAGAATAAAGAAAAAAAATCCTATAAGAGTATATTAATTATTATTATTCATAATTATACATGAATCAACATAACGAAAACATAGTTACTGGCTGTAGATAAAACAAAAAAAACAAAATGTTATTTGGAAAAATAACGCCAGATTCAAATCCCCTCACCGGAAGCACTCCGGGCCCTCCCGCCGACATCCTCTTTTGACTTTTAAATTTGCCACAACTTTTGAAAAATAATCCAATTATGTAAAAAACAGATTGAACATTTTTTCGTGTTGTTTCTCCAGAGCATCTAGGTATGTAGGTACATATATTAGAAAAGTTAACTAGATAAAGTAGTTTTATGATTTAAAAAAATGATATATGTAATATATCATATCTGCCAATAAAATGTTTACAACTATTGACACTATGCACCCCACGCTTTTTTACAATGATAAACATTTATTTTTCATTTACACTATTCTTAATCCAAATTTATTAAATTATACTTTTTATTTTTTAGTTAGATTTTCTACAAAAGCGTGTTTTTTTATTTTTTTTTAATTAAGATAGGTATTCAAAATTGCACTTTATTTACTACACAAAAAGATACCTACACGTTTCATATGACATCAGTCATACACTGGACAGACGTTTATTTTCTAGTTTAATGAATAAAAGTAAAATTTGAACAGCTATTTTTAAATATACAGCACCGCATCGCGTATCATTTCGGTTCCGGTGTGAATTGACCCTTAGATACAATTTGTATGTATTACGTGCGCTGTGCGCAATGAGCAGAAACTCTACATTTCAGTTCTGAAGGGGTCTTACGTCTTTTATTAACTTCTGAAGTTTTTAAAACCCGTTTGCTCCCAGACATTAGGATCAAAGGTATAATATTATAGTTGTATACTTTTACCCACAGGTTCTGCATTTAACGCATCACGCTACGTTGTCTGAGGCATAGGGTGTTTGTCCTATCCTCATTAATTTTAACCTCAAGCCCGGTATTTAGAGTCACACAATTTATGTACCTATTAATATGCGATGCTCACTAATTTAAAGTCTCCAGCACAACACAATCACAGATATGCGAGCGACGAGCGGACGTCCAGTGGGTGTGCGCCACCGCGTGACGGAGGGACGCCTGGCCTTGGGAGAGAATAAAACTCTACCTGACTTATGCGATCCTGGTAAATGGTAACATGGCTGGTAATACGAGAAAATATTATAAGTAACTGGACTTGTAACACTATCCTGGTGTTTAGAACAGTTTGATTGGGCAGAATTTAGTTATGTTTATATGAGACATACATACAGTGTTTTTTCAGTCAGTGGCCAAACTATCAAGAGTGCGGTCTAAATTGGCCACATTAAGTGAATCGCAATATTAAAAGATGATGTTTCATTATACGGTTCACGCAATGTGGCCATTTTAGACATGCAGAACTTTCAAGTACGAAATTTGATTCTACAGTAGTCAGAGTGATTATACTATTGAAAGTTTGGTCACTTACTGGAGAAAACACCCTGTATACGAGTACAACATGCAGTCATAGCTCAAGTTTGAGGATCTCTATCTCTACAATTATTAGCGAGTTTCGACCACTAACGACTTACCCTAAACACAACTTACTGCCCTGCATAAAAATTATACTTTAAAATGAAAATCTTCGTATCTATGAGTATTTCGGGTATATCACATTCCACCACAAGTGTTTGTTTCTACTTAACGTCTTAACAACTGAGTGGATTATAATAGACTAGATGTTTCCGCGACATTGTGCGCGCAAACGTTAATCTTGCGGAAACCGTACACTTTTCTACGGTAAAAAGGCGCCTATGTCCTTCCTCGTGGTCTACTCTATATATCTGTCAAATTTCATCAAAATTGGTCCAGTAGTTTCGGAGCCTATTCAATGCAAACAAACAAACTTTTTCTCTTTATAATATTAGTATAGAAGTATAGATATAGATTTGGCACAAAGATAGTTTATATTCTGGTTTAGAACGTCTGGTTTAGAACGGTTCCCGTGTGACAGATACATTATCTTTTACATCACTGGCAACAAAAATACTATCAAAATAGTCGATGAAGCCGACCAAGCCAAATGATTTGAATAAACCATTAAAAGCTTAATTATAATTCCTGTACAGGTTGTGGCTGGGGTGGGCAGCGGCGCGTGACCAGGTATACCAAATTGACCTTGGCCATTTCATTAATATAATTATAATTTGGCAAAAATGATGGGCAGAAGTTATGGGCAAAAATAATATACTCCCCTAGTATATCTATGCTTGTCTTTGTTTATGCCTATCTAAAAGTCGTGTCTGGAATATCAAGGAATATAAAATTATTATAAAAATTATAAAAAATTATAAATATCATAAAAAGATTCATATTTTACAGTTCTAGAAATTTTTTAGAGGAGTTTTTGTTGTAAAAAGGACCAAAAATTTTGTTCTACACCATATTTGCACAAGTACCATTAATTGTCATCTTATTTATTCTTTATTATATGTTATATATTCAACATTGAATATATTGTAGTTGACAATTAATGATACTGATGCTGATGCTGATTTGAATCCGTGTCAATAAACGTATAAAGGCGCGTTTTTATAACAAGATGGCTGCCGCCGCACATCCGGTCATAATGAATTCCGTATTATTGTCCAGACACTAACTCCTTGATTTATACACGTATAAAGTGTTATTTACACATGTGATTAAGTTAAATAGCATAGTACTGTACTTCGACAAACGAATTACAAGGTGTACCTACCAGCGTTACGTCACATCGTTTTCAACGGAATTGTATACATACTACAATATTATTTCGTCACAATATTTAAGTATTTGCTTACACAATGAGGGTTTTTAAATTCGTGACATCTGACAGCTTTTTGACACGACAAGGACCGTTGTGTTTTCGATTTATTTCCTGTCACCAGGCGGCGATTTGTATACGTTGGGTCTGCACCCTAGCGGCAGAAAAATACCAATTCATTGAGACATTATCGGTGATGATAGAAAAGGTTTCTATATTCATCTGTAGTATTATTAATAGCTCCGTCACTGATTTCGGTCGCGGTGGCTGGTTTCATTGAAACCAGTACGACAACGCTGGAGTTATTTTATAGTGCCCAAGTGTATGCGCAGTACACAAGAGCACTCTATCTTTCTTTACTCTCGTAACCCAGTGCGACGGATGACCGACACGACTGGCGAGTGATCAGGCGCCGGAGGGATTTTTTTATGCTTATCTGACGCATGGATCTTCTTGCTTGTCATACAATCAGGTGATCAGCCTGCATTGCCCTAGCCAGACTCAGAAACAACATTTCCCGTCCAACGCGGGAATCAACCCCGCAACCTCCGGAATCGAGAGCCAAGCTCTAAACCACTGGACCACGGATGCCACCATATTATTGCCCATACTGTAATAGAGAAGATAAGAACATGCAACTACTTCTTTGCTCTATTTTTGTAGCGCGGTGTTCTAGATGCTTGTATGCTGTATATTCAGTGGAGGATTATTATTATCCTACTATTATAATAAATATTAAAGGTTGTGAGGATGGATTGATATTTGTTACCCTTTCTCGCAAAAACTACTGAACGGATTTTGATAAAATTTGGCATGGTAGTAGTTTAAGATCTGGATTAACACGTAGGCCTTACTAGTAGGGTACTTTTTATTCCGAAAAAGTACAGTGTTCCCGTGGGAACACAGTGAATTATCCGGGTGGAACTGCGGGCAAAAGCTAGTTAAAATATAAACAACAGCTTACTTATTACTATTCATAAGGTATTTGTTACCTATACGAATTATGGTCCGGGTTCTAGTAACATTTGCAATATTGAAAAGTAGCGCTGTAAACGTACCTACCATTTTAAAAATAAAATATTACTGTGCGTTGATTATTCAGTATTTTTTAGGAATTTCAAAACATATTACAATAAAAAATAAATGTTATTTTTAATAACTTTTGGTAAAATACATAATATATACTAAATTGAACACTACAAATACAATTATATTCAAAATCAAAAACTCTTGTAACATATTTATCTTATTTTGGAATTGTACATTATTCTATAAGTTACAGACGACGCAGATGGTCTGCAATGTAAGTTTTAAGTATATTTCCGTATGAGGGTCTCATAAACCACAATCATTAATTAAAAATGTAGGTTCATTACGTTATATGATTAGCAAAAATATAATTGTCAGATTATATATGTAGATAAAGAGGTTTTTACATAACGTACCGCGCAACCAACCTGTTGCATTTCAACAGACTGGCCGGACTACCTTTCTAAAATCTCTTTACAAAGATGTGATATATGCGCACGCGTCGACCAATTAGAATGCCGCTGCGCGTGTGTGCGCCTGTACGTGTGCGTACGTACGAGCTTGCATGTGTGCGTGACACATGATATGTTACGTCTCCGGTTACGCGCGCTCGAATGTAAACTCTATGCGTCTAATATAGGGTCTATTAAAATCTGTCACATGATTCATTGTTATATAAACGACATACACGTGGAATATGGAATCTTGTGTGTAGGCTATAAGGTTCATTTTTAATGTGCACGTGTTGTGTCATTCACATCAAGGCGCGACTACCTAACCTGTATTGTTCATATATTACAGGAAGTTGTTTTTAACGCAATTGTTTTATTCAGAACTTTTTTTTATAAACTAATGATGATGTAATGTGAGTCATCTGATTTAGGATGACTTCAGAAGTTGTTTTGGTTAATTATACAGTTCCCAGATAAGTAAGAGATGACTCTAACCTCTAGGTACATAGAGATAATTGGTACCTGAGCGTTCTAAAGACGTGCATTTTAATTGAACGACCATAACGATATTAACATTTTTAAAATTCAAAACTAATTATGGTTTCGAATTTGAAAACAACATGATTTTACTCTGGTGTTATAGTTTTGGTGAATCTGTCAACTGGTGGCGTACTTACTGTTTTTCAAAGTGTTTGTTAATTAAAATGATTAACTAAAATAATCTATAAGTACTTACTAATACTCTATGGATCTATGGTCTGAGAATAAATTTTATTTTATTTTATTTATTTATTTATAGATGCTTTTGGCCCTCGGCAATCTTCGTTTTTCCATGGTAGTGACATACGACGTGTGAAAAATGACGATTGCCGAAAGACATCGAAGTCGTGGTCGTACTGTATATTATATTGTTATACTTTAATTTTGATGGAATTTTTACATTACTAAATATACAAAATATTATGCTCATTGGATAATAATAGATACCTACCCTAGAGATCTGAAATTCTATAGAGCTATGAGCACTCAAATATGCGGTTCTAAATTATCACAGAAATGTAAACGAATAAACGCTGTGTTAGGAAAATGGTAACATTTTTTCATATAAATATTTGATTAAACATTTTTCTCTCAATTTGTCATTCCAAATTTGGCCCATATATAGACATTGCTCGTGTCTCTACATCAAAATACCATCCCAATACGTTTTTCACGAAATATCTGCGTATTGAATACTACATAACGTGGACCTCCATAAACCAGTTCTGAGCGCGTACCGCACACGCATGCCCACCAGCACGCACGCACACACACAGACGCAAGATCACGCCCCCTCCGCGCACCGACCAATCGCAGCGCGCGAATCGCCCTCCCGCCATAACGCCTCGCCCTGATTGGCCACACCATAACGATTTTAATTTTGGAGGGAATTTTTCGGGTGTTTTATGAAATCACGGCGACGCAGATGCGCTTCTTTATAGATTATGTGCGGTTTTTATGTTTGTCGCCCGTTATGATAATCTTATTATGGCGCTTTGTTTTTGCATAATGGTTTTTCAAGATTGGGATATAAGGATAATTGTGACTCGAATATTCTTTACAATCAACCGTCTTGTTTGCATAAAGCTAAAATTTCGAGTTTCATTTTCTTTATTCGTGCCGTTCTTAAAAGCTGTTAGGTACTTTTATTTTTCACTAATTTTTTCTCGCGGATCCCTGCGTAAATACAGTATCCCACAGGAACATTTTCGGAATAAAAGTATGTCTATGTGCTAATCCAGAGCTTAAACAACTATCACACCAAATTTCATCGAAATCTACTCAGTAGTTTTTGCGCGAAAAAGTAACAAACATCCATCCATCTATCCTCACAAACTTTCACATTTATGATAGTAGTAGGATGAATAATTGTGCTTAGTGGAGGTCTATTGGGGTCAAATTTGTATAAGTAAAATTATCTTAGAATGTTTGAGCCCAATGATATCACTAGGTATCTTTCAATTACTTGAAAATCCCAATTCGTGACATATTATTATGTAAGTATGTATGCATATGGATAATATTATACTAATAATAATATTATTATAATATACCATCATAATGCCCAGACCATTCTAAATCTACAATTAATAATTATTGTAATATGGACCACAATTTAATGTGCTAGATTTATTTATAATGACTAGATTTTACCTATAGCCTTGAATATAGAATGTTGTATGATTCAGCGCATCAAATAGGTAGATACGATGCTTGATGTTCATTTCTAAAGATTTTTTATGTAATTAATTTTAACTAACAGAAAAACAAGAGTATGAAATTAAGAAACAAGATGCGAATTATATTTAATAAAATACATTTTAACCCCACAAGCGGGCGTGCGATTTTTTTTTAAAGAGAGTCTGAAAGACAGTTTTAGTTTTACTTTTTGGCATACCTTAATTCCTTTTATTTAGATCTAGCGACCCGCCCCTGTTTCGAACGGGTGCAATGTATTATACATAATCATATAAACCTTCCTCTTCACTCTATCTATTGCTGGAAACTGCATTAAAATATGAGAAGATCTGAGCGAACAGACAGCAGCAGCGAAGTGAATATAAAGACAAGCAATTGTGAATACTAAAACTATATCTCTAGTTATAAAAATAAATCTACATCGATACCACCGATTAATCAAAGCAATATGGCTAAATTTAACTTGTTATGTTGCCATCACTGTTCACCTAATTCGTTTTAATTGCTGTTTTATATGCTAATCACTTGAAACAAGTAACTGATTTACACCCACGATATTCGCTTATCAGAATACGTAATGTGCGTAGTTGCTTACGTTGGTTTATAAAAAAATAAGAGTACTTATTATCTACTAGTATTAAAAAGAGCCTCAACATTTCCTACACTCGACAAGATTGAGAGACAATCTATTTTACTTACACGTGTAATATTCCATCATATTCTGGTTGTATCTGTAGGCGGCGGACAGGTCCACGCCGCCGCCGGCCCTCAGCCCAAACAGGGCCGCAAAGGTGGCCTTACTTTGGCCCTCCAGCTTGACCACTTGCACTCACAGGGTTAAAGTCATCACAAAATCTAGAATTCCATTTTCGAAAAACACAGTCACAGTCACCACATTTTAAAATCCGAATTGCAAAGTATCACCAATTCGTATGGTGTTTACGAGTTGTAGTTATCATATTACATAATATTTATAAAACATTATTGTTCTGACCGGCCTAAAATATCAACGGGATTTTATAGAATATGAGTATGGTTACGAAAATACTGTTAGAAATTCTAAATCAGAATACAGACATTTTGTTTTTTTTTCACATTCTGAGATTGACTATTTTTATCAGAATGAAAAGAATCCGATTATGGTACGCAGTTAATTGTAATTTAAACACAACAAACAGAGTTTATGCGTTAATAAAGAGATTGGAAAACTTTGTCACTAATAGTTCACAAAAAGCACCGTGAAAGTCGATGAAGACGTCGATTGGTTGTTAAAACCGATTCGTTTGGTTTAATTTTGCCGGTTTTTGGACGATTTTCCGGTGTTTGAGCACTTTTCCGGTTCGATAGAGGCAGGTGTCTTCTCACGAGAATAAGCGCCTATAATGAGGAAATGAATCGCTAATACCGTTCGATAAAAGATGGCGCGTTCGTTTTTTGAAAATTTTTGGAACGAATTGTTTGTTTTTAGAAATGACGGTTTCTATTTTGAAAAATTAACGTTTGAAAGCAACGATTGAGTTTTATTCATTTTTGATTAAGGTTTTAATAGACTAAGTTTTCCCGCATATAGCATTATGAAAAGAAAAATATCGTACATAATATAACGGTCATAGGTATTGGTTCGTTGTATGAACATAACATTAAAACTTTAATGAAATAAAATTAACATAAAAATCTGTTTTATGGGTGTTATACGAGCAAAAGTTTGAATCATTATAAAATAATGTGTGCATTAATAATACATTGACTTGTGATGTAGGTATAAACTATAAAGTAACTTACGTTTAATTTTCTTTTCTTTTACTTTAACAACAAAAATAATTTGAACGTGTTTTTACAACAATACAAATTATTGTTTAGATAGAGTAGCACCATCTTTATAACAATTAATGTTAACTAATTGGTGTAGAAGTAATCTGTATTACGACTTATGTGTGTACAAGAAATAGTATTTTGTAGTTGGGGATGACGCAGCATTAAAACAACAAGTAAATACCGAACACAACTACTTCGAACTAATAACACGTTTGAACAGTTCACTTTATCCCAAAATCACTCAAAATATAATTCATTTGTCACCTTTCACACTGTATTTCACATAAGAGAACTTGTACCCAGCTCTGAACAAAATTAAAAAAAAACTTGACACTGACACCACTTAAACATCGCTGAAATATAATTTGAATTTGGAACGTTAAATACGTGCTAATCAGTCTGTGGCCGGTTGGTCATTGTTTTTGAGATATATTTTACGGTCTCTGCTGAAGCCGATGGCTTGTGACAAGTATCGCCTTACCAAGATGTCCGGTACCGTGGGACGGTTACGAAATACTTTATATGACAAGTATGATATTACATTATTATGTCCGTGTTATACCTACCAGGTAGAGTTGTACTTGTACGACATATTGTGTTGTTTGGCCAAAAGGAAGGAAGTATAAATGTGATGATTACTAAACAATCCTTTTGGATTAACAAAATACCAGTTTTTTTCAGATAATAACCATACCTTTAAGTTAAAGGTATGTCAAAAATAAAATTTGAATAATAAGTAGGTACTTGAAATTGTGATTTGTGAAACGTCCAAAAATGTTTATGATTTTTGTTCATTATTTAAAAATTTTATTCATTGTGTGTGAATTGATCACGATTTTATGATTTGTTATCCATTTATTATACCATAACCTATTTGTTAATAATATTATGCACCTAATTTTAAAGTCAACTCTTTACTATGATCTCTATTTTATTAAAATATTTTGAATTATTATAATTATTATTATAATTTATTTTTATCTATCACAGCTACTCTTCAAGATAATGTTAGGCACATACCTACTATTTAACCTGTTTTTATATTATTTACTTCTTATAAGTCAATACTTATGATACCTATATCGATATTATGTACTGAGCTGGATATTATTTTCATCATCCGATACGGGAGATTGGTTCGCGATGGTAGAATTACATGCAATATTGTTTTACACTTCATTGTATCACTCATAAGCAATGTTTTATTTTATAATTATTCTTCTCACTGAAAATTTCAGTCACTAAAATTATCTAGGAAACCGTAGGAAACAAAAAAAAACATAAGTTTTTATATAGTTTTGTTTCAGAAAAATTAGTTTTTTGACGCTTAAAATCCGCTTTGATCACTTGCAAATTTTAAAATGTCATTTTATATTTATATATCAGAGTAGAGAATGACAAGTTTTTAATAACTGTTTCATTCCAATATCATGGAATTAATTTGTTCAGTAATATATTATTGAGTATTAAAATGACGTTTTTATTTGATTGAGAAATTATATTTTAAATTACTTTTCTTTTGTACCTATTTCATATCTATCACTTTATTTTCTTTTGTCTGTATTAGACACTAATATTTTAGAGCACTTTAATAAAATCACTGGCCACTTACAGCTTACAAAAAAAAACAAATTAGCAAAATGAAGCGTTCGAAATTTGAGTTTCGCGCGTCACATTCCCGCGTCTCGCTCGACCGAGCTCGCGGCGCGGTATAAACACCCCGCACGTGGCGCGCCAGCCACCCCCGATGACAAAACGGAATATTATAGATTTTTTATCTGTCATGCATCTTTCAAGGACGCACGAATTATGATAATAATAACAATATGAACTAGTATAGCAGTCGCCTAGTGGTCGAAATTCGACTGAAATTCAAATTTTCAATGTCATCTATTGAATGTGAAAGACAGGTTGACAAACATCAACGTGTGACATGATATTATTATGATTGTATCTAACGCACGGTAGTGTGAGTTATTAATCTGAGGTAGTGTGTGTTATTGTTATTTTCATAAGCTTCAGGTATTTCTTAGCATTACTTAAAAAAATATTATCTTTATGCACACCTTCCTCAACATAAACTTTATATGTGCCAAATTTTGTACTCCTCCGTTTGCATACTTTTCGAAAAAGGGGGTAAGAAGTTGTCGCTTCTCATATTAATACACAATATAATGGTAACTTATGTTGAATTTACACTATACATTTTGTTTGTTAGTCACCCAGAAAATTTGTTTTCAGACTACCTACATTTTTTTCTTTTACGAATTTACGTTAGTTTTGTTAGGAGTGCGCATTGACTTACTAGACGTATACTAGTTACCGGATAACTTTTTAACATGGTTTAAGTTTTAATTTTGGAATACAGTTCTCGTGTTGTGTGTTTGTGACGTCAGTACCAGATTTGTGCGATTTCGTCATGGACGTGGAATTTACGTAAGACATTTTAATGTTGATGGTGAGACAATTCTTCATCTTTTATAGAACAAAGATAGTTATGAAAACAAAAAAAAGTGTGTGTGTCAGCTCCGACGCACGACTGGGGGTCTAAAATGGCCACTTTTAGGTGTTTCATATTATGTTTCATATATTTTTTTCCATACAAAAATCGTGAAATAGTAAAATGGCTACACGATTCATCAGAGTGCTAAGTGTGAGTATTTCTTTTCGCATTCCGATCGTTTGCGCGTTCAGCGTTTACTAGGAATTTGTATGTGATTTGTACAGCGCCACCTAGTTGTAAACGCGACAACTAGGTCAAATCACATACAAATTCCTAGTAAACGGCAAACGCGCTCACGATCGAATGCGATAATAAAAACCCGCACTTAGCACTCTGATTTCATCATATTAGAAAACATCAATTTTGACAGTTTTCAATAGAAATGCGTAAAATGATGCACATAATATGAGTGGAAAAAAAGATATGAAACACCTAAAGAGGTATTTTTGGAGTTTACTCCAAAAAGTAAACTTCTTCTTCGGCTAACATCGTGTAACACCGTACCGTGTGACCGTGTGACATCGTGAATTCGATTTTACTCCTATAGATATTCATACCCCGGGCTTATCCGGGAAAATCGTTGCTTAAGGAGTAAACTCCAAAAAAAAAACCTTCATTGGAATCCCTAGATAGCAAAAAAAAATACAAAACTTAGAAAAATATTGGTAAAATTATGAAAAAAAATATTTTTTATCCGCCCGTTTCTCGTCACTACCTACATAATATGTTGTACCAATCACGTATCTTTTAATTATTGAAATGCATTAATGCCTTATTAAAAACGATACTTTTATAAGCAACCTGTTTTATTCCAGTAAGTTCCCACTATTTTCCTCATTTTCAGGTGTCGACTGTCGATGTCGACGAAATCGACAAGTGGAATGAAAAATGCGAAATGAAGAATTTGGCATCTATTTTTTATTTTCTAATTTTCTGGACTGCAGTCAGAAAAAAATACGTAAGTACCTACTTAGACATCTATTTAATGTGAAGGTAGCCATCCGATCTAAGCGACGCGGTAGCGGTCTGGTTTCGGTGAAACCAGACTGCGACCAGCAAATCAGGTTCTCTGCCTACGCTCACCGGTCGCAGGGATTATTTAGTGCTCCAAATTCATACTAGACAGTGGCTCCGCGACCCTAATTCGGTCTCGGGTCGCAGTCTCGCGTCGCGCCTCGCGTGCATGGGAAAGCTACCTTAAAATGTTACTGAATAGAAAATGATCACTGAAAACTATCTTACGGCCGCACTCAGAGTCAGTGAATGCTTAGAGGAGCTTGGTAGAGAATTTCACAGAAAATATATTATGAGCTTTATGTCAAAATCTTTACTAAGTAGCTCCTTAAGTAAGCATTAAGTGATCTTCATTACTATAAAATACAGTTTCGCTGGAGACAACCGCTGCCGCTCACGGCCAGCGACGGTCGCTAGCGGCCACCGGCGGCCACCGGCGGCCGTGGTGCTTCCGTTAGATCCCTATGCCGTTATTCTAAAAATTTTCTACATTACGCTGTTATTTAGAGCGCTAAACAGAAGTACACAATATTGTATATATGTACTAGCTGTTTCCCGCGGCTCCGCCCGCGTAAATATACTATCGATTATCCCGCGGGGACACTGTACTTTTCCGGGATAAAAAGTAGCCTATGTTTTAATCCAGAGTCTAAACTACTATAATACCAAATTTCATCAAAATCCTGAACGGATTTTAGTTTTCGCGTGAAATCATAACAAACAAACTTACATTCACATTTATAATATTAGTAGGGATTCCATTTGAAGTATTTTTCTTTTCTCTACTATCTAGTGGTCATTTCTTTTTGCTTTTTAAGTTACTGAGAATGAAAATGAAACTTCGAAATGGAACTTAACAAGCTTTTTTCGGAAAGTCAACAGAAAAATCAACCACCGGTTCAACCCCAACCCACCGAGAAGAACCGTAGTAGACACCAGTTTTATTTTTCTGAAAACATTAAAACAAACATGCAAAGGAAAGTACTGCACTTTTGCTTTTTTTGCTATAAAGCTGTCAGCTTTCGACTAGTTTCAGAAACCTAGCAAAATGTTCTTTGTTACGTTTCTTATTTAAAATCTGTGACCAATAATTTGGAAAAATTTGTATATTTACAAGTTTTAGTACTTTAAAAGATATGTCTAAACTCTAAACATATTCTGGATCCAGGGTTCGTTCGAAATTGTCAATCTATTGTGTTACAGACAAACGTGTTCTGATGTGCCGTTTGACAAATCACCAATATGACCTCGTATATTATACACGACGACTACGTAAAGTGTGAACTTCATTTAAACTACTTAGAATAATGGTTCCTAACCTTTTCAGAACTGTTACCCCTATGACCTGTTAGAGAAACTGATTTTGCTCCCAGTTAACTCGTTGGTTAACTGGGGGCAAAATCTTTGGGCCCCAAAAATTATTTCAAGCAAACAATACAAGCAAGTACAAATACACATATCTTCATAAAAAAATATCTTCATAAAAAAAATACACATTTACAATACCAGTTTGCTACTTTATATTTTAACGTTTAGATTTTAGTGTGAAGGTTGAGATTGTTTTAAATTCGAAAGTTTTTTAATATTAGGTTTAGTGACACTCAACGCGCGTCTCATGTCATGCACCACGTTCAGACGGTTTCTGGTCTTTGCTTATAATGTTACTAGAGTTAAGAAGCACAACTCACAACCTACCACCTACCACTATAAGTGGTACAAAACGGTACCAACATTTTCAGAGCTCTTTCAGCAATGATAGGGTATTCTGAATAGTTCATAATTATTCTCACCGCGATTTTATGAACATGAGAGAGCGGCATGCTGCGTACCTTCTGTTATTTAATTATAAACATATTTTCTTTTCTGTCTATTCAACTTTTTTAGGTACCACCTGTGTTACTCCCATAGAATAACTGTTTTACCCACTCGGGGGTAATTACTCCAAGGTTCGGAATCAATGACTTAGATACGAACAGCCCAAACTGGAGTTCTGCAACACTGTACTCGAATGCAGCAAAAGCCTCAAACTACTCGGAGTGACAATAGACAGTGCCCTTACATTCAAAGACCACGTGGAGGACATCAGCAAGAAAGCCATAAAGATCTACAGGAGCCTGTCAACAGCTGCAAGAGCAACATGAGGCCTGAACGCAGAGATAATAAAGACAATATACAGCGCGGTCGTCGAACCCACAGTACTATATGCAGCCAGCGTGTGGGAGCCGGCACTGGGGAGAAAATATATACGAAAAAAATAGACAAAATCAACAGGATGTTCACAATAATGATAAGCAAGGCACACAAAACAACGTCCCTCACAGCCAGCACCCTCCTCAGTGGCACCCTACCGCTCCACCTACGCATCAAGGAAAACGCTGCGCTGTAAAAGATAAAAAGAGGGGGGCCAATGGAGATATATCCTGACAGACAAATAGAAAGACGAGCACACCCCTTCGACCTACCCCATCCAGCAGAGAGAAGCTCCATCTAGTTCCAGCTAATAACAGCAGAAGCAGAGGAAGAATTGATACCGACAGATGCCCCAAAAATATACACAGATGGCAGTAAACTGGAGGGCAACGTGGGGGCCGCGGTAAGCTGGTGGGAAGGAGATAGAGAAAAGAGAACAAGTAATATCAAACTGGCAGGATACTGCTCCGTGTACCAGGCGGAATTGGTGGCGTCCAGATGATAACAAAAACAGTAAATAAACGTGCTAGTATAGTGTCCGACTCCAGATCAGCCTTCCAATCATTAGCCGATCCAGAAAATCTAAATCCGGTGGTCATAGCTGTAAGAAACCACATATTAGAGGAGAAAGCCACAATCAACTGGTATTGGATTAAAGCCCACATAGGACTAGAGGGCAAGGAACGAGCGGACACCCTGGCAAAAGAAGCAACCAGGGCAAAGACAGCCCCGGCATATTCCGCAGTGCCACTAAGCGTTGCAAGATACCACATCAGAAAGAGCTCAATCACGAACTACCAGGAAGAGTTCATAAAGACACAAAAGGAAAAAAACAAAACAATAGCCTACTATTTCAGCGACGTACGAATAGCATACAAAATTACAAAGACCCTCAAACTGGATAACATACTGGCACAATTCATGACAGGGCACGGAGGTTTCGGCGAATACCTAGAACGGTTTAAAATCAAACAAAATGGTAAAACCTGCGACTGCGACGGTGTAACCGACCAAACAGCACTCCACTGTATATATGAATGTGCAAAATATCAAAAAATCCGGACGGAAACAGAATACAGGATCAACAGAGATATAAACAAAGACGAAATAGAAGAAATGAGACGAAATAAAAAAAAGTGAAGGGAACTTTTATTTCTAGAAGTTCAAATTAAATACAATATTTTAAAACAAATTTTTAAGGAAAAACGATTAATAAACTAAATAAGAAGAATATTGTAGACCCTTTGTCGTTCCTACATTTTTTTATTTAACAAGCCTAAGCAAGAAAATAAAGTATTTAAATTATATTAGATGATCTCCTAAATCGAAGCATTCGCACGTTTCCAAAGATGCCATAACATTTCAGACCATTACTACTGAAGTTCATAGTTTAAGTAGTGACATACATTAGCGAAGACAAATGTCTATTATTGGATGTCTGATATCTGATTTGGTTCATTAGATAACGCTTTCAGATATACATACTACACAATAATTGAGTTAGGTAGGTAATATATAGGATGATAGATGAAGTACTAATGGCAAAGCTCTATTAAATCTAAGTATGTCATTTTCACTAAAATAATCATCATAATATTATGATATAATATTATGGCTGTTAATACGTGAAGCAAAAACTTTCAGTGCAGTTTTACGAGAATTTTGTTTAGGTGCGAGTACCTACCATATTTGGCACAATTAAAGTGTAAGTGGAGGGAGGTATGCAGAAAGCTATTATTTATAAAAATTATGCTAAGTAATACGTAAAATCAATAAAGATAATAACATCACACACTACATCAAGTTATTAACACACTACTACACAAATAAAAACTATCTATCTATCTGTCTAGCTACCGTGCGTTTGATGTATACAAATTTTCTACACGTTTTTTTTTAAATTTAAATATATGGCGTCGGCTTAAAACCATTTGCCAGTGTCAAGTTAAAAAGGCGGGAAATAGAATTTTCGTTTCAATTTTCAACACCGTGTTCCTAAATCGTCAAGTCTAAAGTCTAGTCAGAGTGAAAATAGATAGTCAGTGCAGTCAATTAGTCAAGTCAGTCGATTCAGTAAAGTGGTAGAAGCTTTAATGAAAGTTTCTAGGGAGTTTTGGAGGGAACACAAAATAGCACGTTTTTTGATGTTGTACCACTTGCCCACACTTGTGCACGTTATCGAATATTTATTGGTTAATATTCTACCAATATTATACATTAAGAACCGAAATAACACACATTTAAGAAAGAAATACAAAATCCACAACGTCACCCATTGAATTCCCCGGCAAAACTTTGCTACACGTTGACGTTTGTCAATCTGTCACAACATTTATATATTTTTTTCTATCTAAGAGGCAAGGAATTACGAATTTCAAACTTAAAAGTCATATGAATTATTATGGATCTACATATCTGTGTATTCGAAAACACACTTGGAAAACTTATGTAATCTATACTTATAAGTAATACTTATAATTATATAAAGAGGAAAGATATGTTTGTTTGTTTGCATTGAATAAGCTTAGAAACTACTGGACCGATTTTGACGAAATTTAGCACAGATATAGAGTAAACTACGGGTACGTGTAAAGACAGAGGCTACTTTTTATCGCGAAAAAATGTGCGGTTGCTGCGAGATTTTCTTTTGCGCGCATGAAGTCGCGGCCAACGTCTTGTATAAAATATTTAAGTAACTATTAACACGTGTTTTGATTACATTTAACTTTATGCTCATTATATTTTAACGTTTATAAATCTAAAAACTGTTTTATTAATTAGGACGTGTGAGACAAGTCTAAAATTACCGAGAAAAATACTATGACTCATTGTAGCGTGGTTGGTCGAACGAGCTGTCAAAATTTAAAAGGCGGTGCTAATCGAGCGGAAACAACAGGCGTATGTCCGTCTCTTTCCCGCCTAAGGCCTTGATTTACACGTGATTAGTTTGAATGACGTCATGTGTTTACATAACTTTCAGTATGTTTTTAGACTACGGTGTAGCGACATACGTGTATAAAAATGTCACGCCTTGGCTATGTTAAGTTTATTATGTCTACATTTTGTCTAACGTCCAATTTGGCGGGATAGACCGTACGTCGATGTAGTGAGTAGTGACGTAATGATGTAACACATCGTTACGCTTATGTACAACAAGTGATAAGTACAAAATAATTGCGTTTTTACCCGACTACGGCGAAGCCAAAAGGAAAGGTGATGATTTTGGTATTCTTTGTATGAGTGTTTGTTCCATCGTATCGCCTAAACTACTGATCCGATTATAATGAATGGGATGAAAAAAAATCGTAATAATAGCCCGGGTAACACGCGCTATATGATGTGCGTAGTCGGTTTATAAATAAATAAATAAATTCTTTATTGACACAAAAAAATATTTACATATCTGAAGTCCCTAACCCCTGCACAAGTGTCAATTGTATTGCAGAGGCCAAATATAGTTTTTAACTTTGGATTTTTTCACATCTGCCAGGCATTGCACGACGGATTATTGCGGTCTGGACTGAAGGTTAAATAGTTCAGAACAATGAGTCATTTTATTCTAAGTTATTAAGCAATTCAAGAAAGTAATCAACATAAAGTGCGGTCGCGGAGCACGTAGAATTTCGTCCATTGACTCATCGCTACTTGTCTCTCTTACTCGCGCATGAATATATTGCTATCGTGTTTACACAGAAATGCGATAGGAGCGCGATAGCAATATATTCGTGCGCGAGTGAAAGAGACAGGTTTACATAATAAGTTTATTTAATAAGTCAATTTACGAAACTTTAGGTGCTCCGCGAACGCACTTAAGCAAAAATTTTCCCCCAAAGCGATAAAACGGGTCCAAGTTGTAAAATACACGAGCGAAGTCGCAGTCAAAAAATAATTTATCCTATAATTATAGCATCCCCAAAAACTATTACAAAAAGGATTGAAAAAGCATAAAAGTAAAGGTTAGAGCAAGTCACCGTATTAGTTACGGCTACCTGCGTGCTGCGACACCGCGGTGTAGAATGTGAACGACGATCCTGTGGGGCAGCATCTCCATACAGGGGCGACACTCTAGCACACAGTACAAAATATGTACACTTAAGGCTCCCACAGACGAGAGGCCGATCGTTTCAGTTAGAACTGTCAACGTCAGTTCGGCCTGAACGGATTCGAGCACATACACGGAAAAATCGCATCAGTTCGTTCTGGTTTGCCTCGAGCTACGGTCGTGTTTATTAATTGTATTTTTATTACACTCGAATTTTATTACTTATTACACCTCGAAAACTCACGACGCTTGTACACGATACATGCCCGCACGGCCGCGGCTCGGGCGAGAACTGAAGTCCGTTCAGTCCATCCGTTCAGTCCAGAATTAATGTTGCCAACTTAGTTAGTTTACAAAGTTTTACTACTAAATTAAGTATTTTATTCCCCCTTTAGTAGGAGGGAATAAAATATATAGTTGTTAGTAGTGTTTTAGTAGTAAATAGCCAGACAGTAATCCTTGTTCCCAGTAATGTTGTGCCTAGGTTAGGCACAAAAAATAACAAACAAAAAATTTACACTTTATCATAAACATACATCGTAGCATTCGTTTGTAATTTACTGTAAACTACCCACTTCATTACTATATACGTAATATTATGTCCTAGTATATTTTCATTTAACGGTAAAATTTGTAGTAAAATTCAATAAATAATAAAATTTTAATATAACAAAACCTAAAATGCAGTGGTTTTTGGGGGCCTTAGAGATTCCTAAGTTTAGTAGCTTTTTTTATAGTTTTCAGTATTATTTAAGTAGTTTTTAGTAGAAATCGACGCGAGTTTAGTATTTTCGCAAAAACAGAGTTGGCAATACTGTAATGAATCGCTTCAGTCCATCCGGCCGACTGATGCGATCTCAAAATTGCACACGATTTTGCATCCGTTCTGGCCAAACTGAAGGTAAATCGAACCGTATATGGGAGCCCTTACGTACAGAATTGATAGCTGTATTTGTTAAATAAATTGTTCTTGATAATCTAAAATATAGTTCATGAATGTAATGAATATAGAAGGAAGAATAGAAAAAGTACCATAGAGCCACAGATTAGAAAATATTACTATATAGCTTACGCACAGAGAAACGGCTTTCATAGAACGATCCAGATCGATCCAAATTTGAAGATTTTGACGTCCTCTTAAATGGCCCACAAATTTTCCACACAATCGTGGATACACCGTATGCTTGCAGTAGTGCAATCAGAGTCAGTTCACACCGCGACGATACGCAACGCTACGCGGCGCTTCATATTTAAGATAGCTTTTCAAAATTGAACTTTATTCACTCCTCAATGACATCAGTCATACACTGCACATGCGCTATACTCTTCTTATATAATGAATAAAGTTCAATTTTGAAAAGCTATCTTAAAAATGCAGCACCATGTCGCGTATCGTTTAGTTTCGGTGTGAATTGACCCTAAGGTTGACAGCCAAATAATTTCAAACGTGAGACACATCTATCATAATTATAATGAAATTAAATTGTCAATTATGCCAAAGCACGAATCGAACTTGTGAATGCTTAGTCCTGGCTTGAAAAAACCCACATCCCGCGCGTACCGCGCTGCCCTCGCTTACGTCTAGCCGCGCACACATAGGTAGTCGCGAGCTGTCATTCGTGTAAATCCTGGAATGACAGTTCTTTACGTTAGTAATTTAAATATTCTTTGACTATAGTCTATATATAACTATAGTCTAACCTAACTTAACCTAAGCCACAGGGGCGAGACTCTCTCACAAATGACAGCTCGAGCACCGGCGAATGTCAGCCATGTTGGAGTGAGCCGTATCATAAATATATTATGAAACTATATTGTCAATTATGCCAAAGCACGAAACGACCAGCGGCCAGTCCCATGAACGAAAGTACTGGCTGGAAAAAACACACGCCCCGCTCACCGCGCGCACCCACCGCATACGTCTAGCCACGCACATAGCTGCAAGCTGTCAATCGTGTAAGTCTGTCGAATGACGGTTCTTTACGTTAATAATATATATTATTTGCTTAGCATTGCTATGCCACTTAGCGGTGCTTAAGTAACATCCCCATATATTTTTGTTTTCGAACTTCGTCGTCGCTAGCAACGGCAACTTGGCTAAAGGCTCTTTAATTTTAATAGAAAAATAACTAAATATTTCTTTGAAGACATTTTAATTTCATGACGATGTCAACAATGTACCTAGTACAATATCGTCTTTTGAGTGTGGTTTGAGAAGTGCCACGTTCTGTATTCCCAAGGAAGTGGTCAGCTGACCGCCCCGCGCCCCCCGCGCCCCTCCCCGCGCACCTCGCGCCCTCGCGCCGTCTATGAGACGAGCTCACCGCGTCTCGGATTTCTTTGTTAGATTCTCATGGGATTTCTAATACCATGGGAGTTAATACCATGGGTTAATCTTCATACTACACTGATTCTAAAAATACCAGTAATTACAGCTGGTATCAATCACTTGTTAGTTTTCTATGTGTAAAAGTGAGTTTGTTTGGTTGGTAGCTTGTTACGCTTTTGCGTAAAAGCTGCTTAACGGATCATCATGAAATTTGGCACAATATATAAAGTAGGCAGAGGCTACTACTACCGATAAAAAAATACCTTAGAAACCGGGCATTAGTGATTAGACAAGACAGTATAGCCGTTTGAACATTGATCAGACGATTGCAATCATCAGACAATGTCATGGTAGAATTGTCAGTCACACGTTCCTAGTTTATTACTTTTTATTAGGTTCCGTACCCAAAGGATATAAACGGGAACCTTTTACTGACACTTCTCTGTACGTTCGTCCATCCGTCCACCTGTCTGTCACCAGGCTGTATCTCCTGATAGCTAGACAGTTGAAATTGTCATAGATGATGTATTTATGTTCCCGCTCTAACAACAAATACTGAAAACAGAATGAAATGCGCGAGTCCGACCCGCACTTGAACGGTTTGTTTATTTTACGTTAGCATATCATATAGCATTTAAGTACCAAGCAAGAATCTAAAACCTTCAGAACTAACAACTTGCAAAAGATGATACTGTAGTGGCTATACACTTCTCACCTTCCAGTTTTTGTGTTAAAGCATGGTCAAAATCAATATTAACAATGTTGACATAATCTGTGGAACTTTTTAATTTTACAATCAGTGGGGCCCTACCTCACCGGCTGGCACTGGCACCACACGGCGCGCGGTCACGTCGCGTCGGAGTTTTTTGCCCGGACGAGTTTCGCTTTCGTTGCGCGTGATCTGCTATCAACACCACGTGAACTTGTGTCCGTGGGCCCCTTTATTTGGTACACGTTCGATGGTTAAATAACCTATGTTATAAGTTTATTATTATGTTTATACAGGTGTAATGCTGAGCAGTCTTGTTTGAATTCGGAGATGCATTGAGTATTAGTCTTAGGATAAAAATACCAGTATTTTAATATTATTACCTTTTACTTTTTAAATTGGCTTCATTGGTCGATAATTTTGACAAGGTTGTAATTAAATAATAATGATTAAAAACTATACATCATGTAATATGACGTATCAAAACAATATTTTTTTGTTTGTCTGCACATGCGAACAATTCTGTCAATTTCGTTGTTAAGTTTATGTAATAAAACAATCAATATTTTATTAAAGTTCACAAGTTTCTGAGTAAACTTAGTCGATGTGACTGACTTCTTTAATTACAATCACGAAGTTTGAAATTTGTATATGGGATTGACATATTTCATCGATAAGTGACGTGACTACTCCCATACATTTCATTCTTTAAGAACCTCGTTATCGTTGCAACATTGCGCTTTGTCTGAGGCCCCTTTATTGAATAAAAACTATTAAAATGACGATAAACGAAAATCTTAACCCAATCTCCAGTAATCCGTGGTCCTTCACGATCAATTCCGGTTTGCCGGCATATGCCGGTTCATTCAGCGGGCGCGGCGAGTGAATGGGCGGTTTTTGTGCGAGTACACTTGACTAAATCGCTGTGAAATTACTTGGGCCGGCGCGGGCGGCGGTCCGGGTACTGTTGTGCTGCGATCGTGGCGTGGGCGTAGTGTCAGCGTATATAAGAAGGGAGAGCGTTGTATGTTCTTTCTATTGCAGATTTTTAAGGGAATTTTCTCAATCGCGAGATAAAGATTGTTGCATGAAACTGTGGGAATAGTAGAAAGCCACATGGAGATCTCCGACTGAGCTGGTGGTATGCTCGGTCAGGCCGAAGCCTACTTGTAAGCATTTCTAATGTTGTAAATATAGCACCGAACTGTGAAAACTTCAATAGCGCGATTCAGGATCGTGGTGATAATTGGACCGCTAAGATCATTATGTTTATAACTTTTTTAAACGCTAAAATTAAAAAAATAAGTTTAAAGCTCGCTATCGAAAATAGTGTGTATCAGTGGTGAAGGCTGGTTCTCCTTCATCGGGAAGTCCTAGCCTGTGTAATAGGTAGGAATTTGGATGAGGGTCTTCAAAAGGCAAGATGTAAGTGAAGCCGATAGGAATGGAGTTATACCCACGCCACTGGTTTGTATTCAGTAGAGATAGTAATCTCTACCGTACTTTTTACAAATAACACAAATCGCTTAGCTGATCGGTCCGCTGTTTGTCACACTGCACGTTCATCACGCGCATGTATTCACAGATAATGCAGTAGTGATTCATCACTTACATAAACTATTACACTGTTTGGGTCATGAGAAAGTTCTCTGGCCCTTCTGTAGGCAGTTCGGTAAAGGAGAGTCAGTTCACACGCGACGCGACGATGATGATAATCTTCGGACATCCAATAACAGTAATAATACGAGGCATGTCGCGCGACGCCTTGCTGATTTTGTATCACTAGTACTGCAAAAGTGCTCGCCTAGTCGCGTCGCGTCTCAGTATGAACTGACCCTTAAACTTATATATTATATGCTAGTTGTATAGTTAGTAATGTTTCTTTGTAACATATGGTCTATGGTTAAAAATGTCCAGTGTCATATAAATGGTACTGTGTTTCTTTCGAGATGTAAATAAAAATTATGTACCTATACGAGTATCTCTCTTTCTCCAAGTAATCACTAACGATTTAAGCCTTATTATATTTTTAAAAAATTTGGTCATAAGTCCACGACAACAGCACTGACGTCATACCTTTGTATCTAACATCATCAAAGTTACAACTGCAGCCGCGTACAAAATAAAGTAACTGGGTGACCGAGCATTGCTCTGAGTGGTACAGAAAAAAAATAACGGATTGAAATAGGTAGGTACAGATATTTTTCTATCTGGGTTAATTTATACATTATGGTGAACTTATTTCTTGATTTAGCTTTTAAAAATATGAGTTATACCGTAAATCTTCTTTTTACAATAGTTGAAAATAAATTTATAGAATCACAAAAATATTCATCTGACCGGGATTCGAGCCCGAGACACCAATTCGACAACTACCATTCGGACTGACATTCCTCGAGTTGAAATTATTGACATGTTTATGCATGACGAAAGAAAAAACAGGGATTCCCAGTAATAAGACCTAGCTAGACCGATTTTTTCCCTCTAAACCACACTTAATAATTTTCTTGGAAATACTTTGAGCCGTTTCCGAGATTTCGATTGTATATTATATGCAAGAGTTGCTAGTAGATAAGTATTAGGTAAGAGGTACTCACCATCGCTGCTCTGGCTGCTGCTGTGCGCGTGGTACTGCTCATCTGCGAATTCATACTCTATGTCAGATCAGACACATCTGTCCTCGACACTATTGTGTTCGGCGGAGGGATCATTTCCGTTTGTAGCTCTAGCTGGGGAAGGATTTTACCTTCTAAGATGTCTTATAATTCAAGTAACTTATCTGTTTCACAATTTCCTAATAAGTGTCGAATAGCTTATACGGAAGTTTGTCGCTGCTTACTTTACAATGAGCGACAGAGACAAAACTAAACAAAAGGGCTCGATTAAAATGCGGTTTTTATTTCGTTTTGATCGAGAGTGTTCTCAGCTATAATTCAACATCATCAGCATGCTCACTGCTTGACAATTCGGGGGTTACTCAAAATTTTCAAATCAACGGGAACGTTGTTTTGGTGTTTCAGTTTCAGTTTTCAGTCAGTTCAGACAATTTAATTTGAACCAAACCGGTTCAAACAGACTCGATGAAACTGAATAGCCCATAAATTGTAAACATTTGTTTAGTTGTTGGAGACTGTTGGCTCTAAATGGTAGTTACTGGGTGTACCTGTGACACGCAGTCCTAAAGGATACAGCACCTATGCAACAGCTTCATTGCTGTACAGATGTCTGCCATGAATTGGAAACCCACTTACCTTCGCTCTGGTGCTCGCCGCTCATCTGGGTCTGTATATGTGCGGGGATGTGCACCTTCTGCTGCTCCAGGCTCTCCACCTCCAGCGATTCCCATTTACTTCCACTCCGGTGCCCGCCAATCATCTCTATGGTCAGTATATGTGCGGGGATGTGCACCTCCTGCTGCTCCAGGCCCTTCACCTCCAGCGACTCCCACTTACCTCCACTCCGGTGCTCGCCAATCAGCTCTAGGGTCTATATATGTGCAGGAATGTGCACCTTCTGCTGCACCAGACACTCCACCTCCAGCGACTCCCACTCACCTCCACTCCAATGCTCGCCGATCATCTCCTGGGTCTGTATGGGGGCGTGGATGAGCATCTTTTGTTGTTCCAGGCCATCCATCTCCAGTGACTCCCACTCACCTCCACTCCGGTGCTCGCCGATCATCTCCTGGGTCTGTATGGGGGCGTGGATGAGCACCTTCTGCTGTTCCAGGCCTTCCACCTCCAGCAGGGGCGCGTGCTCGTACAGCGGCGTGTGCAGGTCCATGGCAACTCAGTCACATTGTCACCGTAAGCGGATACGTTTCATCGTTGCTAATGGTCTGGAAGGTTCTGGAAAGAATGAAATAGTTTTTAATTTGTGATCGACAGAAAATAACATCCAACTTTCTTGAAAAGAGATTTACTTAAGCCTTGATGTATGAAAACTTTGAATTGCCGTTCCATTCACTTCGGGGAAAATTGTTTTTTTTTAACTTATAGCAAAAGTGCATGTGTGATAGATCAGTGGGGCGTGAAAATACATTTGGCTCTTAATTTCCTGAATTTAACCCATAATTTATAAGATTTTCATTGGTGACTTTTTTGTATTTTCTACTAGCTTTCAGTTTTTTTTTCGCGAAAGAGTCCATCCATCCATCCATCTATCCTCACAAACATTTATAACAGTAGCCGTACACGATGCTGCTGATCGTCCGATGACGCTACCGAATGAGTTCCATATTCACCTAAACAGTACAATCTGCCAATCCATGCCAGTAAACAGTTAGTTCTAACTGAACTAATCAGTAGCATCATGCAGATTGGACGATAGGCAGTCCGCAGTATGGTGTAGTGCTACACTAATATTAGTAGGATATTAGGTAATTTATTTAATACTTATGGTATGTTCTATAATTACAAAATATATAATCTCTACTACTGTGTATTCGCTATTATAAATCTCTTTTAACTTCCGTTTCGCGAATAAAATGTGTGTATTTCTTTAAACAAAACAGCTCGGTTCGTGCCCCAAACCGCTATTGTTTGTTACTTAACACCGAGTCGCGAAACATGAATATGGTAAAATAATACAATAACGTATGCATGTGTCCTCATCTATTTTCAGTTAAATAATACTATCTGCTTTAGGTATTTGATACTGGAACTTTAGATAAAGTGCAATGTGAGCACTATTACGAAGTTCTTAAAGAGTAAAATGTATAGCAGTAATGCGGAATTTACACGAATTTTCGCCACACCATTTTCACCGTACAGCCAAACGCAACCGCTCACCTGCCGGGAGAGCAAAAATCTATGGAATATATATTGCATGTCTTTCTCTAATGCTCGCTACACACCACATCGATAACAGATCGATAATATTTATTATGTGTGCATGCGCCGATTCGGGCGGTTAGTATGAACGTGTAGTACTATTATATAATATACGTCTACTGTGATCGAATCGTGCAGCTTCATCGTTGTGGCATATGTAGCGGGCATTACCGGCCCGTCAACGGACCAGCGGCGACCACAGGAGTACATGACACATGTCACCGGCCGCCCCGGCGACGGCCGGTGCCCCGTGCCGGGACTGCCGGGCCAGTAAGTGGAAAAGAAGCCAATCTGCGGTATCCATGTTGCAGCTGAGCGTGTGGTCTTGACTCTCGACAAAGCTCGCATTGTTCAGAGACAAATAACCTGCACTTGCTACACATTTTTTGCATAAACCAGTGGAAGGATTAGACATTTTATGTTCAATATTATGAAGCAGAATAACGTTATAATTTTATTTGAAAATGCAAAGAATTTCACAGAAATAATTATAAGTTATAATAGCGGAGACGGGCAAACGAGTAGGTAGAACGCCTGGTGGTTAGCGACATGTGGATATTATGTGAATCAGTAGTGAGAATTAATTTATCACCCCTTCACACAAATACCATGAAACTGAAATAAGTAAATAGTTTGTGATTGTTTATTTATAAACAAAAAAAAAAAAAATAAGTAGCCCCCGAATCGTACAGCAGCGAGAGAGCTGATGATGATGAATTATAGCTAAGAACACTCTCGATCTTGTCAGCTTTCACCCAAAAAAAAGATCAACATCGGTTTGTCCGTTTGAGAGCTTCGATGCTACGGTCGGATACGCCACGTAAAACTTATAACATCATTTTGTTCCATGTAAATCTACAGAGATATTTATTGAAGGTCAAAGCAAAAATATCTTCCAACGGTTCGCATGCATCTTGTAGCCTGAATTCACTTGTACAATGGACCAATCATAATTCCTCCATGCTTATACTAAGCCTTCAGTTAGATAGTGATAGTTATTATATTAGAAAAATCTCGCTTGAATTCTAATACTATTATAAATGTGAAAGTTTGTGAGGATGGATATATGGATGGATGTTTGTTACTCTTTCACGCAAAAACTACTGAACAGATTTTTGATGAAATTTGGAATGGTAGTCGTTCAGGCTCTGGATTAAAACATAGGCTACTTTTTGTCCCAAAAAAGGTATAGTATTCCCGTGGGATACTTTAATTTTGCTACTACAAAAATCAAAAAGGACGTATTTAAATATTTTCACTGAAAACACAAAAATTTACAAAAAGGTTTACAGACAAGGCTGTGGGAACGCCCGCACAGTACGCCGCACACGAGCGCGCAGCCGACGACACATCCGACGATGTGATAAACCTTTATGAGGGTTCAATGCACTTGACCATTTCACAAATTAGAATTATTTATAGGATGTGCCGCAAATGTACATTCAGTTCGAGTGAGCTATCCACCTGAGTTATGTTTTACAACACAACAAAAATTGTTGTTTTTTAGGGTTCCGTGGCTGAAACAGAAAAAACGGAACCCTATAAGATCACTTTGTTGTCCGTCCGACCGTCCGTTTCACTATTTGTTGCAAACGAACAATACATTCATACACTGCCCATTGATATTAAATGCTAGAAAAAAATATATAAACTAATTTCATTATAATTATTATAATTTAAACGAAAAATTCAACTTGATTTTGGTAAAAATATTAATCATCAGCTTGCGTCTGATCCACAACAAATTCGGGTTAACTTTGAAACCCTTGCACTTTTTAAGATAGAAGTTAAAATATAAATTAAAAAGGGTTAAAATATCGTGCCGTTTCTTTTATAAATACGAGGAACGAGAGAGATAACATGATATTTAAACCAGGGTTAACGTTAACCCAGATCTGCGCAAGAGGGCCTTAGGGGTAAAATTATAAAAGCCCCGTCCAAGCCTTTGATTAAGCCTTTCATTTCGTTCCTTAAGGTTAATTTATAGTAAAATATTTTTCTTACTAAAAAAGTCCCTGATCCATACACTTTTCTAAATGGAAAAAAAATAGTCATTCGTAATGTAGAAAGACACAAGCATATATGTTCAGATGTAGATGAGGTAATAAGCGTCATTATTGTCTGGGTGTGGACCGGCAGCTCAGTTCTCACGTCATTACCTTACAAACACCACTAATGTGATAAAAAGTAAGTATTTTTATACTTTTTATGGTATTTAAAGGTGTCCACTGAATTTGGTTAAGGGTGAGAAGTCGTAATTTTGGGGTAATAAGGAAGCGAGATATTTGAGAGCAATTTTATAGATGCTCGAGTCAATCGTAATTATCGGCGTGATAAGGATCCAAGATTTACTGTACCTTTTGCCAGCACCTTCGCTCGCGTTAAACTCTTTATCTCGTTAAAAAAATTGCAGTCAGTAATAAAGCTTGTTATAAAAGTTTAAATAATTTATGAACCTATACTAATGAATAGTACGTATTTTTTTTTCAATATTATCCAACAATATCACACACACTTTCATGATAATGCTATTAAATGCATGAATTTGATAAATGGATGAAATTGGTAAAATCAACCCTCCCGTAACTCATGCAGAACTGCATTGGGTGGATATAAAATTAAATAAAATGTAAACAATAGTAATTTAACGGTAGATTAGCCTGCGTGTGCGCACTTGGGGTAAATGTGATCAATTTAAATGGGACTTTGTATCGGAATTTGAAATGGTATTTGGGTATTGGGTACTTTATAGTAGCGCATTGCGCTTTGGCTAATTACCATAAGGTCAATAATTCTCGTATTCTGCTACTATACATAAAATCGGTCGTACGAACCTTTAGAACAAACAGACTAGGTACATATCCCTAAGTGGTCAGCTTTATTTTTTTGAAAGGCAAAGACGTCATCATCTGGATTAAAAGTACTGGCAAAATGTAAAAAAAAATATCTATAGTCAATGATTAACAGAAATCATTGATCATAGTTTTTTTTTAATATATTACCCGTTTACAGTAAAGAGTTCAACACTAATGCAAAGGATCAACATTTTATAATCAGTTATAAATTCAACATAACCTATCACGCGAATGTATCGTCGATGCATTCGCTTTTTTCTTAGCACATGTTTGATGCGTTAGAAAAAAAAAAACAAATTATTCACTTTCATTTTTTTATACATGTGAATTTCTCCTTAGCAATTGAATATTATATTATTTTATAATATTACCGACTTTTGCCCGCGGCTTCGCACGCGTAAATAAAGTGTCCCACGGGAAAACGGGGAACACTTTTTCGGGATCGAAAGTAGCCTAAGCCTAGTTTTAATCCAGAGTCTAAACTACTACCGTACCAAATTTCATCAAAATCTGTTCAGTAGTTTTTGCGTGAAAGAGTAACAAACATCCATCAATACATCCGTTCATTCATCCTCACAAACTTTCACATTTACAATAGTAGTAGTAAGATTATAATATTACTTTAGTGGTACTTTTTTTTTTAAATTTACATCTCTGGATCTTTATCTAATGTAGGTACAATGACTACAGTATTGAGTACAGTAGTACAGTACAGGTACAGTTACTTAACAGCTAGTTTTTTTATTATTATTTTTATAAAATTAACGAGCAAACGGATCACCAGATGGAAAGCGATTTTGATGATTTGGAAAGCGAAGAGCGCAACATCAGACGAGTTGCAAGTGCGTTGCCGACCTTTTAGGAGGGAATACGCTCCTTTCCTTGAAGGTTTGCTGGTCGTAATGGTCCGGAAATACCTCTGGCGACAGTTCATTCCAGAGTTTTACTGTGCGCGGCAGAAAGCTTCGGGTAAAGCGCACTGTGGATAACTGCCCCTCATCAAGGTGATGAGGATGATAAATATTCTGTCGCTTGGTATAAGTCCGAACAATTCCTCGGAGTAGTCCCCGTAATATAATCGATAGAGGATGCAGAGCGATGCTACATCTTTACGTAGCTCTAAGCAGTCAAGCCTGTTTGAAACACTATGGCAGTCATCAAATCGAGCGGCCCTTCGTTGGATACGATCCAGAGGGCCCAGAGATGAGAACAGTACTCCACAGGCCGAACCTGCGCCTTATAGAGTTGGAGGCGGTGGACCGGACTGAAATACTGCTTCGACCTGTATAGAACACCAAGCTTCTTGGAGACTAACTTTACCTTACCCTCCAGACGATATCGGAACTGGACCTCGCTCGATATGTTAACACCAAGTATTCCAATGTTGGAGGAGACAGTTATGGGGGTGCTATCAAAACGAGGACATACAACCATCGGTAACTATTTAGCGGTGAACGCGCAAACTTGTGTCTTAGAGGGGTTGAACTGGGCTAAGTTAAGTCTACCCCGGATTCGGAGACTTTCTCCAATCAAATCTCAATTTCGGAAACAAGTTCGTTTCGACTCTCAATGACGTTTTGTCGAGAAATGTTCGGGCGGCCGGTATACAAGGCATCACCCGTACTGTCATCTGCATAATTATAATCTCTCATCTGCATAGTCATAATCGTAATCATTAGATTTGACAATAATTTAACACGTTAAAAATAAACAAATTACAAAATTATCACCCCACTTGTTAACGGAAATCAGTATTTAATATGCGCATTTACTTACCCCAGTCCGTCACGCGATGGGGTCCTTTCGACCGTCGGCATGCGGAAGGTTAAACATTAGTTTTAGGGTTAACTGAATTTTTAGTATGAGAATTTTTTCACTAATTACATTACGCTCACGCACTTGTCACACGGAGTAATAACAAAAAGAATTCAACCGACATAATGGGGAAGGTTGTGTGGATAGACGGATGTATGTTTGATATTGTGTCGATGAATGGTTTTGAATGAAATTTTAAAATGTTGGTTTTTAGGGTTCCGTACTCGAAGGGTAAATACTAAGACTCCACTGTCTGTCCGTCTGTTACCGGGCTGTATGTCATTAACCGTGATAGTTAGACGGTTGAAATTTTCAGATGACGTATTTATTTTGCTGCTATAAGAAAAAAATATACTAAAAAATAGAATAGAATAAATATTTAAGTCCCGCCGGATTCCGGATCATATAGTCCCAGGCTAAGATTGGCCTTCCTAGCACAACCCACTGTAGATCCAACTAGTCTGAATACTCGGAAAATTTCGCCTCATGACATCACACATTATGAAGAAGTGGAGCATTCTCACGGAGAACTTCGGTTTTGACCTTGTTTGACCTTGTAAGATGACGTCACTATTCACCACATCTAGTCCACTCTCACGCACGTGGGAAATGCAGACAATGTTATGTCAATGATGTAACGAAAGCAAAAATACTTTCCTCGCCATTTTTACTGATGCGCAATGGTATAGTGACTGAGTTTTGGTCGAAAGGAATTTTACTACATCTCTCTAATTCTTTCCTTTCCTGCTCACTCCATATCAGTATTCTGAGATGAAGCAGCAAAAACTTGTGCAGCATTAAGAGGTTTTAAACAGCGTGACGAGCAAAGGCTCTTTTACTTTTGTCGACTTGAAAGGCCTCATAGATTATAAACCTATTCTGATCCCAAGAAAAGGTAGATTGTTTTTCAAAGAACTTGGTAATTTAAACTGAATAAATTAATAAAAACTACTTTTTACTAAAGAAGATACTAGATTTATCCTAGAAGGTCGCATTTGGAACCTTTGTTACATACTTTGTCAATCACATTCCGCCCATAATGTTACCTTTGGGTAGTCTCAAGCAACTTTTGACGCTATTTCTTTCCTTAGGAAGGATCATACATTTTCCGCATATTATTGTCTATCTTAACGTAGAGAATGCAGCTTCTCTGGGCTATTGAGCATCACGCAAAGCAATTATCACAATTACAGAGGTCATTAACCTTATAATTACCTAATTTAAATACAATGACTGTAGATCGACAGAGTGATAGAAATGACAAATCGAATCGTGAGCTAGGATGAGCCATTCTGAAATAAGGGATTTTTCATCAAGAGCGCTAGAACTTTTAAATGAAATAAAGCGAACCGTAAGAGTTGTTTAACTACAATTTTTAGTATACTTTAAAGAATATTCGATGACAATGTTATGTATGGAATATCATTTAAGCCAAGTGGCTGCCGCGACTCCGCTGGAGACCAATTATTTGACGACATCGCACAAATAAGGCTCAATTATTATTTCATGAAAAGGGTTTCAAAGTTTGAGCGTTCCTATTGAAAAACCCTATATTATGTAATCTGGCAACAATATATAAAATAATAATAGCGAATACATACATACTCGTGTTGATTATTATTATTAATTCATAAAGGAATAATTTAACTAATTTGCTTTAAATCAATATCTAAATTAGGTATACCTCCATTAAACGATAGGCATATTAATTACAAAAATCTACGTAAAAAACTTCCAATGAATATGCTAGTTATATAAGCATGGAAACATTTTAAAAAATATGGCCTTAGAAGATATGGCATCATATGTCCTTAATAACAGCTCAAAATATTCAACATTAAGAGAAACAGTTCCTTGATAATTTCAATTTCGAATATGGGGCGATCATAGATAATCCCGCGCTCGGTTTTGGCGCGAAGCACGCGCGGGAATCCGTTACGTCAGGTGGCACCCTCGCAGGTGGATAACCTCTGTCATTATTACAGATAATAGTTCCTACTACACAGTTTATTGATAATAATAATCCTAGCTGTTATTACTTAATAATGTTGGAAAAGAATATCTTAACCTGGATTAAAATACTAATTAATACCAATTTAAATAATAATATTACTTTAGACAACCTTTCATGAGTGTTTGTGTATAGTGATATTACAAGCATATCAAATCAAAAAAAAAAAAAAATCAAAATATAGATGTTATAATTATTATTTACTTGTTTTCTTAGCATGCATTTTTTACCTTAGGTAAAAAGGAGTACTATTATAATTTTTATTTAAATATTATCAGCATAATAACTCGTAAAGGACAAAAAATTCTCAACTCTAAAACTTTAGTTGAATTCTAAACTTTTGAGACCGCAAGCCACAGCTGTTATTGTTATTCTGACAAGCAGAGACAGTGATAGTCTATGGTATAAGAGGCTCCTAACTTTGACTAAGCGTATGAGAAATCGGTCGCTAACAGACTACATTTGAAAGCAAACTTTTTGAGACAGATTCTCTACGTTTCTGCATTTTTATTCTAGCAGGACTAATAATACGAATAACTAATTATTTAAACACAGTAAGAAAGTTTCCTTTATCACGATGAATTTAAATGGGGTGATAAGACACCTGATGTAAGTTGTAACGGAACGGGGGAGCCAACGGACATCATATGGCTGATTTACATTCTAATTTAGGCGCGAACTTGTTATAACGACTTCTCTATTTATTGAAGATCATTATCTTTTTAGGGAAAAATAAGGGTGTAAAGTAAGGTGTAAGGTTTTTCTGAAATCAGTTGATGTGTGTATGTATTAAGGCTAAACGTGATTAAGTCGATAATAATTATTATGACAACCTTGTATCTAGGTAGATACAAATCATCACAATAATTTCTTTTTATATCTAATCTTTTCTCAACGTTTGGTCACCTATAAATAATAGAGGTCGCCCTGTGTTCTAAATTCGCCCATAATAATTCATACTATATTTTTTTAAATTTGAACTTTATAAGGGTTCTTTTGCCTCTGAGATAGGAGAAAAGTAATTTAAATTTTGTCACAGATTGACAATGTGTAACAAAATTGTATAGACCTATCAAACGCACGGTAGTGTGTGTTAATAATCTGAGGTGGTGTGTGTTTTTGTTATTTTATTAACTTTATGTATTTCAAAGCATTATTTAAAAAAATAGCTTCCTGCAAAAAAAGTTTAACTGTGCCAAAAATGATACTCCTCTTCGTACAATTCTCGTAAAACTGAGAACAGAAAGTATTTGTTTCACGTATTAATTTTTATGACGATATATTGTAACTCAAAAGTCTAATACATGTAGCGCTGGTGTTCTTTTAAAATAAAATAAAATTATGGAAACTGTTTATACTTTACGAGTGCCATGAATAAATAGCTCAGAGAGATAGGTACAACGGCCTAAGTAAAACCAGAGTGAAATATCAAGTAGCCCTTTCGCTAGGTGTACCATGGTAGGTATAGAAATATATAGTGAGGGTAGAGTCTAGATTAAACAAGAGTGATATTAGGTAAAGTTTTAACGACTTTCTGTCAAAAAAAAATTGAAAAAAAAAACTCAAAAAAAGAAAATTGAAACGTGAAACGTAAAAAATTGAAACAAGTTAAATGAATCACTTCGTCACAATTTTCCCCTTTGCCACAAATTACCAGCGAAATTGCATTAATTCCTCAATTTAAATATTCAGATATAAATCACATGAGAAGTGAATTTAAAAACTAGTTAATTTATAGGAATTTTGTCATGCTAATGAGACGTCGGACCCTTAGCTTTCGGTCACGGGTTACAGAGCTTCACACGCAGCCTTTGCTCCCAAAGAAATATTATTTTCATACGACATTTCCTATGATAGTATTAATATCAGTATTTAGTACATGAAAACTGTTTTTATTTTATTATAATAAATTTTAAATAATCAATTTTAATGTTTTATAATTATAATTACATATTAATATGGCATTTTTTTAACTAGATCTTGCCTGCGGCTCCGTGCACTCGAAATAGAGCGGAAACAGTAAATTTTGCCGCAATAAAAAGTAGCCTATGTCCTTTCCGTGGTCTACTCGAAATTTGTGCTAAATTTCAATAACATTGGTCTAGTAGTTTCGGAGCGTATCCAATGTAAACAATCAAACAATCAAATATTTCCCCTTTATAATTCTACTACTAAATGGGAAAGTTTGTGAGGACGGTTGTATGGATGGATGTATAGATAGATGGATGGATGAATGTTTGTTACTCTTTCACGCAAAAACTATTGAACAGATTTTGATGAAATTTGATATGGTAGTAGTTTAGGCTCTCGATTAAAACATAGGCTAGTTTTTATCACCAAAAATTCCCAAATACTTTATTTACGCGAGCGGAGCCGCGTGTACGGGCTAGTTATAAAACCGACATCAAAAAAAAGGAGGTGGTTATTTCCCATACTGTCAAATGTAATGTTGGCACTAGATACTAATTTTTTACTATAATATACTGACTGACATTTTTGTCGTCCTTCAGCTTCCACATTAAAAAAACAGCCCGCTTCTCTACAATTTGTTTACTTCACAAACTAGGCAATGTAATGTAACGTAGAGTCATGTAGCCGCGGGAACAGTTTCCCACATACAGTCCCACCTGTTAGTGTGTTATTCAAATTTATTCAAAACACCTCCGCGACAGCCCCCGTACAATGTATGCATTAATAAAAAAAAGGAATGGTTCTGACATGTGACAGAGTAATAGAAGTAACCGTCATTTTTACAATTGTCAGTCCGATTATCCTTGAGACAATTTTTTACTAGCGAAAAGTATAAATTATTATATTTTATAATTTAAATATCCACGTAAAAAATCTATAGTATAAATATAAATATTAAAAAACTTCACATAAATATAAAATACCATGTGTACCAAAGTTAAAAAGAACTTTATATTTTCCTGAGAAATCTATTAAATAAGCCATTATTAAAAAAAAATGACATTATTCTTTAAAAAATACTGGCTGGTCACTATCGACATGAAAAAAACATTATTTAAAAAAGTGGTATTTTCATAAAATACTGTTTACCTACAAAGTTGATCCTTTTACAAAAATTTCCTTCTACAAACAATAAAACAATATTTTTTTAAACGCTGATTCCCGCTTGTAGGGCTTGACCGTTGCACAGGTGCCTCGCCACGTGCCCGCGTGATTTTTTCATCGCGGCGAAATGCCAATGCAGTTCACTCGGTTTGTTAACCTCCTCTATTAATAAACAGATTAACTAATATGTTAGGCTTAATTTAACTTGATGTAGCTTGTAGTTCTTAGGTCTTTCTAAATAGATAAGGTTTTAAATATGACTTTTTTACAAAGTAAACCTTTTTCGAGTAATTAAAACAGGTTAAACCCCCCTAAATAAGAGATAGGACTTATAGCGGAACATAACTTTTGCAGAAATTATAAAAAAACCTTTTGCGCATTGATAGTTACAGAACCCTTCTTAGACATGTACTTACATACTCTTGCTTAGGTAAGTTCCTCAGAATCACCTGTTGGTAAGACAGTCGAGACTCGCAGCACTATAAATTTTAATATCGGTCTTCATCCAAAATATGAGCAAATTACCACATTTAAAATGTATGTTTGTCAATTATTATAGTCAAACGTCACCATAAGACTAAAGCATGAGTTACAAGTTCTTAGATGACAAACATAATTTTAAGAATTGTTTTCAGATGTAACTTTCATAAAAATACTAATTAAAAAATATATTTTTCGACTTATCGAAACATGCAAGAATTTAAAAGATTTTCAAGCAATTCACATTCACTTCTTATCTCTGTTCCTTTGCCAAGGACATGTGAATTAATTAAAAAGTAACAAGCCATAGACAAACGACACATTTCCCGCCAAATCTTTAACGGATAATTACGTAGTTTTTTTTCCTTTTTTATTTTCATTGTCAATGCAGGATGTACCCTTGAATTGGTGATAGCACGTGCTAGCTATTATATAACATGTGGTAGATTAAGGTTGTAAGTTCGATTATTTTTTCTGAAGTGTCGTTTAGACTACATTTTGTATTTGTGAGTTTTTTGACATCATTTCCTGTTACCATTATTTAAAACATTATTGATTATTAAAACTGTACATCGTTCAACTTATTTTTTATGCTTTGTTGACAGAAATTGTGGACTATTTTACTAATAATACTTTTTATAACCCTATGGCCTTTATGGCCCTGTAACCTGATACAGATAAATACAGCGTCAACTCACACCGAGATGCGACGCAGCGTGCATTTTGCGTCTCGGTGTGAGCTTACCATTAGTTATAACTAAAATAGTTGGAGCCATCATTAACGAATAAAAAAACCCTCCAAAACATGAGTTCCAATTATTATTAATGCTAAAATACCGAACTGTCAAAAAGTCTTACTTCTCAGAAAAAATAAGAAAGTTATTGCCATTAAAACCTCGTTGACTTTTCACTATTTCTTTAGCAACTACACTTTTTAACTTCTAGTCATCCTAGATATTAGTAATTAAAGGTAATTACTAGGGGAAAGGCGAGGGTTGTTGGCCTCCACCTGTTGTCACCCCGTGCGATGACTCCCTCGTGTTGTCGGCTACATGTGAAGGATTTTTTTTTTATGAAGATCAACATGACTATGAACCACATTCATTTTGGATTAAGATATTAGGTTTCGTGTTTTAAATAATAATATTATCTCCCACACCGATTGCGATGATGGTGGACGGTTTCGATGTAATGAGTCCCAGCTACGAAGAAGTTATTTTATAGTACCTAAGTGTGTGCACAGTGCACAAGAACTCTCTTTCTTTAGTCTCGCAACCCTGTGACTTGTGAAAGATCAGCTGAGGACTTTTTACATCCGACGCATGGATCAGCCTGCATTGTCCTAACCAAACTTGGAACAAACATTTTTTTGTTGTTCCAATGCGGGAATCGGAAATCGACCTCCAAGTCGAGAGCCAAGCTCTAAATCATTGGACCACGGAGGCTGTTACGTACCATAATAAAATAATGAACTGGAAGATGCGACACATTTAAATGGGTCGCCTGTTTCCATCACGCAGCCGTTTTTCTTTTAAACAAATACTTACACCTAGAATTTAAATAAACACTATCTAGGTCACAGGAACAGTAACGGGCTGAGGATGCTGTAACGTAAGTGCGCCCGGCGGATACCTAGACCTAGGCTGTAATTTGGTCTGGATCCAGGTTACGGTAACTATCTTGCCTCGAGACATGTGGACATCGGATTATCATCACTCTAAAGATACTTGTAATAATATGATTATAAGTTAAACACAAGAAGTAAAAAGAAAACTTTAAGTTAAAGACATTATCCCTCTTATTAATAAAAGTATTTACAAAACGGATAACTTATACGACTTGACGGTCTTTACGGCGCACAAGCGTCAAGCGGGTTCAAATCCCGACGAGGGGACAAAAAATTATCAGGGTCATATGTGTATTAAATATGTTTATAATATAACAAAAATCTTAAATATATAATGTATAGTATAAAAGTATTAAATAGATATACTTCCCGTTGTATGGTCCCCGTAACACAAGTTATTCGGATACTTACCACGGAGCCAGATTGACGTGGTGTGAAGCGTCGATAGATATTATTATTGTAGAGCGTTGCTGTCTTTGTCTGTCAAGTGACTTTTCCAACGTATCAGACAGATTTGTAGGTATTTTATTGATTTTTTTTGTCATTAACTCATATCTATCTACCTATAATATTATATTATATAAAAGGCAAAGCTGATGACTGATGTATCAACGCACATGCCAAACATTTTTTACACGTATTTCTCATATGACGCAAGCATCCACTAAGGAATGATTTTTTAAAATTCAACCCCCAAGGGGGTATTAATGCTAGTTTCTTATACTATGTTCAGATTAAAAAATCACAAAAGCTTGTTATAATGCTCCCAAGTTAAATGCCACTTATTTACCGTGTAATGGAGAAATACAATAACACAATAATTCGATCGCATTTAATCTTGTTGTCAACGTTCAGATTAGATTGGATCTGAACAAATTATGTTCCTGCATATTTAGAACTAAAATAATATTTAAAAAAAACATCCAAATAGGCACAATCGCGATTACTGCGAGTAACAAACGGTCGTAACTTCATAAAAATTTAAAATATTTCCTATTTATCGGCCAAAATAGTCCATCGCTATAATAACGTCATTATGTTTCCGTTCCAAATAAAATTATTAAGAAAATAAGCAATAAATACGAAACCCAATATTGTGTTTTCTAAAGTGGTAGCCACTGTTTCAATTGATTAGAGATGTGGCAAGTCGATATTTTTGCGTAAATATCGATAAATTAATGAAAGCCTGAATTGACATTCACATATTAATATTTTAATTATGAATGGGCCACATTGACGATAGTCGCCATTTACTTCAGCGATGTAAGTCTTTGAACGTTCCTTTAATCCCGACATATCGTTTATACAAATAGATAACATTTAAAGTAAACCAAATATCTTATGTTAAAATGCAATTAAACAACGAGTAAAAAATAATATAAAGTTATGGACGTACATAACCTAATTAAACCACGTTAAAAATTTTCCACTGTAATTATATTGTTAATGAGGAACATGGTAAATTATGTGTTTTTTTTTCATATCGATATTATCTTCATTTCAAAAATAAACTTAGATGTCTTGTTTATCATATCGATATTTCTCCCTTTTCTACATCTTAAAATAATAAAATAGCAGCTTTCAATACAAGACTATGAAACAGTGAACTATCGATAATGTAGCCCATCCCTAACGCAAACCACAGCGATTAGCGGTCAGTTTACTATTTACAGCCATTACTGCTACCAATGTTCACACAGAATATAATTCAAACTATTCAAGCAACGTATTGTATCTAATTTGGGATTATATATTGATAAAACTTTAAGACGGCACTAGTTCTGTCTAGCTCAAAAAAGTCGAAGACCGATAAAAATTGCTTATAATTTATATGCTCGTACAAATCACAAAAAATCCACCACCCAAAACATAAAATTCACCTTTTTGAAGTCGGTTAAAGTAACAAGTCTGGAAACAAACGATAATTACTAACACAATTTTTTCATTGTATTTAATGGTAATTATTTAGTTCCATGGGCTCAAACTAAATATCCTATATCCTATTAATACAGCTTGTATTAAAGGCTATGTCCTATAGTCATTGAACTATCATAAGTTCTTCACAAAATCGTTAAAAACCGAGAGATCAATAAACAATGATCAGTTTATAATTTTACTGCGCGCACTCATTGTAACGTCTTCGCCGGATGTTCCGCCATTGCTCGCTCGACCGTTCCAAATTCAAAACGGAGCCGTTTCCGGAGTGACGTCACGGCCGCCATTTTGTCGTCTGCGTCTGCGCATTGTATCCATGGGAAATGGGAGCGTAAAATGTATTTCCCTCAGAAAAGGATGTGAATTCCGAAGTTTTTTACTTGTGATTTTAATTATTTTTATAGTGGCTAAGATAAGCTTCGTTATGAGGTGTAGTCATAATTAATTTATTATCTTTTATATAAAGTGAGTAATGTAACGTAAGACCTAATAAGAAGGTTAAAATTATAAAATGTACTAGCTTTAAATTTTAGTAAATACACAAAGGACAAACAGGTAAACACAGTATCCTACGGGATCACTGTACTTTTTTGGGACAAAAAGTAGCCTATGTGTTAGGTAATACAGAGCTTTAACTACTACCATACCAAATTTTATCAAAAACCATTCAGTAGATTTTGCATAAAACAGTAGGAAAAATCCATCCATCCATCCTCACGAACTTTCACATATTTTATAATAGTATATACATCTATCAAATACAGGGACGGAGGACTCTATTACCAATATTAATAAACTGCTAAAAACAATTATAAAAAAAATAATAATTCTCATTGTTACACATAAAATAATAAAAAATAACTGGTCTAAAAACAAAGTTAGGTACTTATTACAAGAAAAATATGGAAAAAATTCAATAATTTTAATCGTTTACCAAAAAACTAACTAAGTTTTGTCAATTTGACCTCCGCGCCGGTGTGAACTTGGCCTAACCTCGCCATGATAATATCGTACTCATTGTAAACTATTTTATAAACATTGACAACCCTTTGACAGTGTTCCAGATTAATAAATAACACTAGACGTTGCCGGCTAAAGACGTGCGTGCTAAAGTTAATCTTGCGGAAACCGTACATTTTTCCGCGATTAAAAGTAGCCTATGTCCTTCCCCGTGGTCTACTATATGTCTCTGCCAAATTTCATCCAAATCGGTCCAGTAGTTTTGGAGCCTATTCAAAGCAAACAAACATACAAACAAACTAACTTTTTTCCTCTTTACAATATTTGATTTTTAAATCCTATGATAACTTTAGCTCCGTATATAAAAACTAGCTTTTGGCCGCAGCTCCGTCCGAGTTAATAAAGTATTCCGCAGGAACACTGTGCTACTTCGGGATAAGAAATAGCATTTGTGTTAATCTGGAACTTAAACTACTACCATACTAAATTTAATCAAAATACATTCAGTAGTTTTTGCGTGAAACAGTTAGAAAAATCCATCTATCCATACAAACTTTCACATTTATAATAGTGGGATAGACCTAACTTTAACTTAAGTTGCATGAATACTTCCTAAATATGAGAGTATATTTTTGAATTCTTGTAGACTTTACCAAAGGTTTTGGCTAATGGCCCGTTTCAATAACCTATCTACCAATAACTGTTTGTTAGAAACGTCAAACTTGTATCGCAAAAAACCGTCAAATAATTGAATGACGACGTTTTAAACTAATAGTTATAGATAGATAGGTTATTGAAACGGGCCGTAAAAGACGCATAATATTAAACTACCGAGCACGTGTCTCAGGAAAAAAATTATTATTCAAATTGCATGAAGTTGTGCAAAATATTCGTACTATTTGTGGTATGTAGATGTTGTGCCAAAATTCGTAGAATAAATTCTGTACCTACATAATATAGTAACATAATTTCTATATATATTATATGTTAAATGTAAATTTTATTAATTTTCCTCACAAAATTCAGTTAGCATAGCTGGTAAATTAAACAAAACTGAACTGAGTCTGTGACGTCACTGGCCTTGGTGCTTATCGAATCATTTAAATACATTTAACACTCATAGTAGTTATTTTGACCAGAAGGTCGATACTGCCAATTAAATCCTGTTACGATCGAATATTACAGTTACGATCCAGTCCCAATATGTTAAAATTGCAATATGGTATTCTCATAAACGTTAAACCAACGGCAAACCCGTTTTGATTGGTCGAAACTCCAAAAATCAGTTCATGATATCAACACGATTCATTTATAATTCAATAAAAGGAAAATTAAAGTGTTAATTACGAGAATTGGGGTTCGGTTATTTTCCTATTTTTCCCGCGACTTTAACACGATGTCCTCCTTATTACGCGACGAAAGAAAAAAACATTATATAATATAATTTAAAAATGTGCATTATCGTTATAGTACCCAGAGATAAAACCAAGCTAGATTGATTTTCTCCCCCCGAAAATACTTGCAGCCGTTTCCGAGATTCCGGTTACATACACAAGATTTGCTCGTTTAAAGTTTAAGATATTTTAAGCATAAATTTGATTCAAAACAGTTATTTAGCCAGCTTATCTCTGCGTAATTATAATGGAATAAGCCATCTAAACTCAGTGGCGGATTGGCTAATCAACTTTGTTACCTCACACGCCGCTCACGATTCAATCGGCCGATTCGTCGCCGATGATGGTTTCATTCTGTTACAATACAACTAATTATTTAGTCATTATTACATTGTAAGTTTCATATAATTAATAGAAAATATAGAGATTGTAACTGTGATTGTTACAGTTAAAACATACGTTACGAGTATAAGATTAAACTTATTCAAATTTCAAAAACATTTAATTCAAGCATTAGATACAAAACAAGATTTAACTCCATAACACTAGAGCTTCAATCACTCCTTCTATTTAAAAAAACCGCGCATTAAACGATATCCGTCGTGTAATTTAAATGATATACTTGAGTATACAATTATACATGCCACACAAGCACGAATTAAACTTTTATTTTTTTAATTTCTAAATTATAAAAACTGAATAGGTAATGCAGATTATTTTAATCGGATCATAAGTTCAGGGCTCCGTCCTGCTTTAGATTGTGGACGACCCTAATAGACGTGACAAAAAGGTGACCATCGGCACATCCCTACACAAAAACCGAGGACGACAGTTGACTAAGAGTTTTTTATAACACCGATTATAGCGAGGTTACCGTTTGCGCAACCATTCAGTTTTTTGTCCGGTCCCAACACTAGTGGTAGTTATTTGATGTATACAAATATGATAGGCTGTATACAAACAGGGAATTAAAATTGCCTAGCAGACAAATAAAGTGGTGACGCTGTTAAAAAATGACATGACGAATATTGCTTGTCTTTTGTGCTCTGCGTTGTACATACCCAAATATTGCTATATCTTATGGAACATCAGTAAGAGAATGAAGGTTGACTGCCTTCGAAGACAGTCAATTTTCTTATAGACTTGGCGGGATTTTTAAAACATTCATTTGCTTATATCAGGTGTATCTTGGTTTCGACTTGCACCTTGAGTACCTACGCAAACAATTTTAGCCCTTGCGCCTAGCCCTCGCTGCGACATTTTCTCTCTCAAACATCTCCATAAAATTGATAAGGATGACAAATGCGTTTTGTTTGGAAAAATTATTGGAGCACGGATCTTATCACACACGAATCACCTCGCGTATCGTGACTCCTGAAGCCTGTCCACTGTCCAGTTGCTGCGCAGTCATCGAGCGAATCAAACATTCAGTGAAGCAGGATGCTTCACTGCCACGTGCCGAATACTGACCTAGAGACAGATGTTCAAGAATTTCATTTCAGTTCAGTAATACTGACGTTTCTGTTCTGAAAATTTTGATGTTTCAGTTCGGGCAATTTCGAAGTTTCGGTTTGGGATATTATGACGTTATAGTTCGGAAAATTTTGACTTTTCTGTTTAGGAAATTTCAACGTTAAGGTTTAGGTTCAAATAACAGGTAACATTTAAATCAGCGACTTTCGACAACTAAGTCATTGGCTTTTCTCGAGTTTCAAGGCAATAGACTTGTAGAAGTGTAAAATTACCTCTTTGCCTAAAGAAGGGTTTGAGTCGTAGACAAAGCCAGGGCTCCTATCTTACTAAAAGCTCTAGGTTCTAACCTAAGAGTATTCACACCGAAACGAAACGATACCCGACATGGCGCTACATTCTTAAGATAGCTTTTGCTTTTCAAAATTGAACTTTATTCATTACATAAAAAAATACACGTATCATTGTAAGAGTTGGAATGTCAGGTTGCACCGCGCTGCACAGCGCATGTGCAGTGTATGACTGATGTCATATGAAACGTGTACCTTTTTGGGTAGATAATAAAGTTCAATTTTGAATAGCTATCTTGATAACGCAGCGTCGCGTAGTGTCGAGTATCATCGCGGTCTGAACTGACCCAAAATCGCTATCCAAAAGAGGGTCTGATGTTCATGCAAGGAATCCGTGGAGGCCTTCAACCCAATCACCAAACATAGGCGGAGATCATATTTTGGAACGGACTCACTTTTCCATGAAGCATATGCATGTGCAACCACCGAGCGAGACGTTGACCACCACCGACCGAGCAGAACGCTACGGCTTTTGAACTTGGGAGTTGGACTAGCCTTGACGTCACAACTTCTAGACCGGAAAAAGCAAAACTTTCTACTTTTTGCCGAAAATCACTCGCATAAATCGCCAAGAACACATCAAAAGTAACATAAATATAGTATAACTAATTTCGTAATGTCCGTCCGTCTGTTATTTCCATAGAAAAACGATGATTGCCAATGGACATTAGGAAGCTAATTGCACTATAGATCGCTGCGCAGTTGCCGCAAAAATATATGACTATAATACTTATATATAATATATTATATGACATTTTTTTTTATAGAAATAAACAGGAATCGGCCAAAATTGCCGATCCTGTATCATTAAAACAAATGCTGTTTATTGTATGCATATATTTTTGACCCCCCCCCCCCCCCCCCGCATTTGACCCCGCATTTTCTGGCGCCGGGCCGCCAAGCGGAAAAACAGGCTTTTGCCTTACTCCTATTGGCATTGTTTAACAGACATAATAACGCTTTACAGCACAACCAAGGTCTTCACGTCTTACAGGAATCGTTGTATTCCATACATGGTCACTCTCAAAAAAATATATACCGAGGTACATTAATAAATTATAGAAATCAGTTGTACTGTACATAGACGACACTGATAGAATTACGAATATATATATTCAAAGATATCTTGGGGTGCAAGCAACATTTGCTTTTAAAGTAATAACCCACACTCGCTATGTTCTGATAGTTCATAGTACACAGCAAATGGCAACCGCTTTACGCAACGGCCCTACCGTATTACGTGGGCATCGTGAAATTATTGGTCTGCAACCCGCTTTACGTAATCGTTACACTTTAATGACAATATTTAATTTTATAATGTACTATCAGTGAATCTAATTCAAAAGCAGATAGAGTATGCCCATAATTTATTTATATTACTAGATGTTGCCCACGACTTCGCGCGCGCAAACAGAAACTCCCGTGTGATCAGTACATTTATTTATGTTATTTATTTATAAAATTTGATTCCCTGATTGTGCTTAAAAGTGTTTGGCTGCAGTTCTAGACAACGTATACACCATACTATATATATATATATAGTAATGGGAATTTAGGAAAACGTTAATTTTTCATGTGTCCATATTCTAAGATCCAGAACTTTATGCCATGTTCAACCCCTAGATTTTCAACCCCGGTCCTACGTAACGTCGTATAAGGGACAGGGGTTAAAAATCTTGGGGTTGAACGCCGGAATAGACCGATCCAGATTTGTAACATGCAAATTGCAATGTTATGTAATATTAGAGAAAAATGTATTTTAATACTTAAAAAAAACCAGATATCTCAAAATATACATTTCTAGATTTTCATACAGTTAACAAAATTTTGTAAAACTGTTTTTTTTTTTAATTTGAAATCAACGCGATTTTGCATAAGAAAGCTATTTATTTTCAAAATCTAATTAATTGAGGGCCTATTTTCTAATAAGCTATCCAATAGCTTATTCGGAAGTTTTGCCGGTGCTTACATTATATCGGGCGACGGAGACAAAACATGAAAGTAATATTTCTACAATATCAGTTGTCACACGACCTAGGTTTTAAAAATACCTGCCATAAAAATACCATGAGCTCACATTTATGCTGCACTTTACAGAATTGATACGTTTTATAACAAACAATACAGAATTTCGCTAGTCGATTGCGTATTCCATTTATCAAGCGTTTAGAAAGTGTTCTCGCTCCATTGTCGTTTTTCTGACGCTTTTTTACCGACAAAAAGTGAAGGAAAGGTGCCGACTGCCTGTCGCTTCGGAGTTCAGTTATAGTTTGATTGGGTGATGATGATGAATATTAAAATCATTAATGACAGACGTTATAGTCAGAAGTATGGTACATACGATTATATTTTATTTTAAATAATATTCAAACGTTTTTTTTAATATTGTGCAATTTATAATAATTTTTAATATTTTTTATGTTACATTCAGTTTTCGGTTTTCATATCTTATTACCGTGAGTTATTTAAGTAGATTTAAGTAGAGAAGTTTTTATGAAATTTGGCACAGAGTAGACCACGGGTAGACCACCATTTGCTACTTTTTATAGCGAGAAAATGTGCGATTCACGTGGGATTTCTCTTTCTGCTTACGCAGGCAACATCTAGTTTGCAAATAAAGTAGGCGTATCTTATGGAAGCAGTTAGCTTATTAATAAATGTGTGAGGATGTAATTTATATGCTACAAGTTTGTCTAATTGTGCAATATACAATATACAATATACAATATACAATATACAATAACTCAATTTACTACTAAGTCAGTTCGTAGTTATCTATTTTTAAACTAGATTCAAAATAATTAAATTTAACAGAGTGTTAAATTTCAGGTCTATTGAGATATTTGCAAGATCAGAATAATCCTTGATCAAAATTTATCTATTTAAAACAAGAAATTAATTTAAAATTAGAATACAACAATTTCATTAGAAAGCAATATTATAATTTATAATCTTTTGCAAGAAAAAAAAAACGATTGAATGAGAAAAAAAACGAATATTAAATTGATATTTTACTAACCTTTTCAACCACTAAAGGTTTACTTTTCCACTATTTTTTAAATCAAAAAAAGGCACTCAAGACTTTATTCTGAAGCTGAAACGACACACGGTAACTAACTTTTTCAACCACTAATTTTAAAAATACACCCATGGTAACTAATCACTTTTTCAACCACTAAGTTTACGCCACATACAAAAACATATACGAATAATCCTTCGGAAGAAGTTTTAGAGGTTAGCCGGTAACGGCATGGGAACCAGCAACAATGCCCGCCAACCTAGACCTCTCCACAATGGTTCACACACGGCAACATTCACGTAATGTCTGTAGTACTTTTATTATGTAATTAAGTAATGTCTAACTTGGGAAGAAATCACTTTCCCGAAAAAAAGCGAGTACGTACGAGCTGCTTTTGTTGAGTTTTTAAAGAGTCTCATACAGACATTTCATACACACACATACAGACACATTCTCTCTTATTATGGAGACAGGACAGGCCGAGCCTAGTGCAGGAACCAAATTAAAAATTATAATATTATTATGATTCTGTATCTTAATTGAATATTGTTACAAAGGGGCATGCCAAGTCTCCATAGTAATTTCGGCCCACAGTGCACACCTGTGCTATGTACTGATAATTATAGTAGGTGATGGCAGCAACTAATTCCTAAAAGAAGTGGTTTATAAAAAAACTTGGCATTTTTAAGTTATCAATTATTTTCGTATGTTATTATCACAAGTTATATGACATATTATGTGCAATGTCATTTTATATAATCGAAATCATTGCAAAAACTAACATTAGGTATAAATATTATATCATTATATTATTATATTATAAATTGTATTATTTCGATTACCTGACAAAATAATATTTTTAGTAAGGGCAACATTTTTATGTGAGAAAGTCATAAAAAGTACTTGTCTAGGTTCCTGTTCGTTTACTTGTTTAATATTTTTTGTATAAAGTTGCCGAGTTGTACAGATTAATGAATACAAGGAAGGACTACCATAAAAATTAATACAATTTTTGAATATAGCCAATTATGTGTGCACTTCTGGGCCTAAAACTGGCATTCCCCTTTTGTATGTTTAAAAATATTATTATCATTCAGGAAAAAATGACTTGTGATTTGCAAAGCTAACTATTTTTGATAAAAATTGAAGGTTTGAAGCTTCAGCTTGTCTCTCATAACAAAAAAATATATTAGGATATGTAATAAAAAAGCTAGTGGCGATTGAGTCTAGCTGTTACTATAAAATCTCGTTAATCCTGTTTGAAAATATAACTTACAAACTTCCTAATTTTCTAACAATTATTTCTAACTAGCGACATAAAACATTGTGTCGCTAGTTAGAACAACATAACAAATTTTTGTGCCGCTTTACTAGTTATTACATCTAAAAATAATAAGCTATGAATTAAAAAAAAACTAATTTCATCCAAAAATTACTTAATTCATTGCCAAAAATTTGGTGCAACATAATTCAAAACTAGATGATGCCCGCGACTTCGTTTGTGTAGAAGAAATCCCGCGGGAACCGTCCATTTTTCGTCTACCCTACACCTATCTATACCGAATTTCATCAGAATGGGTTCATCAATATCGGAGCCCATTCAATGCAAACAAACAAACAAATCTTCCCCCTTTATAATGTTAGTGTCGACTAACACTCGTAACATTATAATAATCAATGTATAATTTGCTCATTGACAGGTGAAATTAACAATCTTATGGTCTTAAACGATCCACCATTGTTCTGCTGTAATCAATTATCAACTTTGTAATTTATGTTTTAATTGCTTTATAAAAAACGATATTCTGCTACTGATTGGTTTTAAAAGGCTGCGTAAAGTTGTTCTGTCGAAAACGCCAATAAGTTTAGTGGTTATAAAAGAAACAAAAAATATTTTAGGTCAATAGTGAAGCCATTTTATATGTTTGCTACTAGTTTGTATGATAAAGTGATAAGAATCCCGTGATTTTACATACCTGTTTCAAAATAATAATAAAAAATCGATGAGGAGATTATTGACAATTTTTATGTGATATTCCTTAAAAAAACGTCTACAATTTTGCGTGGTTTTAAAAGCCCTCGTGTTTATCTCTGTTTAGGTTGCATTCTATCCTATACAGAAATGTACACGAAGGTTTTAAAATCTCGAAATATTTTTTTTATTGTAAATATATATTATACGCGGATTATGCGTGTGTAATTTAAGGAATCACATATTATTATATTTTATATTATATATTCACATAAGAATTGGTCTATAAAAATGTAAAATATTTTCAGTACACCTCGTTGTAATAGATTTAGGTTTTCCATGGTACATCCTTTTATTTACACAGGCCTTTTAAAACCAAAAGATATTTTGTTCACATTTGGTAATGTTTAACAATTTTTTATAAAATAAACAAAACAGGAAACCTAACCTAACCTAACCTACGCCACTGAAAAAGTCTAGACAACTTATTTCCTAGGAAACTAGATGCACTAATCAAAATGCGACGTCGGAAATAAGCAATTATTTCACCTTACTGATCGTTTTGTACGTTAATGGATAGACGACATATTCTATTTTATCAATGAAAATATTTTATGCGCGCGCGCATGCATAAGTAAAGATGCGACGGTTTTTCACAACTCATAAAATCGTAGTTTTATGTTCTTATGGATTATTCAAATTTAAGTGACCGCTAAGTGTACACCTAAATGATTTAAGAAGCTCTCAAGCTATCTCAGCATTGAAAATAATTTATATAATAAGACTTTATCGTTATAATTAGTGTTCAGAAAGAAATAACTAGATGAACGCAATGTAGACATTGCCAAGTATTAAAGGATTTTCCAAGTTGAAACATCATGTGTAAAACTTAAGTCAGATGTTACAGATTTGTCGTAAAAACTAATTTAGTGCGGAAACGTTCGCGTCAAGAACTCAACGAAATAATGGTGATTCATCAAATTAATTATCTGAAGCCGATAAAATTTATACTTAGAACTTTATGCTTAAAACGTATTCCTAGTTACACTTGTACAAGTACATACAAAATTGAATTAAAACGACAAAAAATTCTGTTCATTGTAAAGAAAAACAGTGACTCTACGTTTAAAGCGTTTTCTGACCAAAAAAGAACCTTCATTAAAACCTTATTTTAAAACCTACCTCGAATAAACTTTTCACTTCTTTTACAGTAGTATCTTCTTTCTTACAGTAGTGTCTTCTTTATATATATAAAACTGAACTTGTCTGTTTGTCTGTCACTACACAACACTCGCGTGCGCGCTGCTCGGCGGCCGGCACTCAAATGCGCCTGAGTGGAACAGAACTCCTGCGCGCGCGCACGCGCACGCGCACTCACACTCGCGTCCTTATGTAAACGTATATTTACCGCCGAACGGAAAACCGTCATTACACTCAAATTTTGTGATTGCGTTTATATGTTGACAGCACTTTTATTAAAAGAATCCTCAGACTTAAGTTTAATATGTAGTTAAACATACAAAAATATAATGTTTGTCGTGTACTTTAAATACATAAGCGTAATAGAAGTAACTTATGCCCGGTTTCAGAGGTTTTTGTGATAGTTTATCTATCCAGTAGCGTTTTTGATTGGATGACGCAAACTAGTTAAAAAGCCCTATTGAATAGATAAACTACCGACAAAACGCATTTGAAACCGGTTATTAATAAGTTTAATATGAAGATTTCGGCATTGGTATTGGCATATTAGTTTTGAAATTTGTTCCCTTTGTTGTTTTAATAGAGTGCTTAATACTTCCATAGTAGCCATCTAATAACTGAAGATAAATCGTAAGCTTTGTCGCTGCCCACTTTATATTGAGCAACAGAGACAAAACATGCAAATAAGCTACGTATCTGACACGTATAAGAAGATTTTCAAACAGGCCCTATAAGCATCAGTTCACACTTAAACGAACGATACGGGACGAGGCGCTGCAATTTTAAAGATAAATATTCAAAATTGAACTTTATTCACCACACACGAAGATATACTCTGCATAGCACGGCGCCGCTCTTATGTATTGTATTAAGTAATCTAATCTTGTGTATTGTATTAAGATCAATTTTGAAACACTATTTTAAAAATGTAGCGCCGCGACACGTATTGCCTCGTTTTGGTGTGAGCTGACCCTAAGCTGTTAGTTAATTTCTAAATTAACGGAGAACACGACTTGGTTGAGAACTGCACTGACTAGAAACATTCTTGGATTTTACATTTACGTATGAGATTTTAACATACAGTATTATATTCTTCGTCCGAGCGGTGACCTTTTAAATTCGGATTCTTGTAAAAAGATAACTATTATCAGAGCTCTTAGGCTTCGAACATGAATAATATGCCAGTTGCCATCGCTAACTTCAATGACGAAGTAATAAACAAAAATTAAAAAAAAGAACATGGCGGTAAAAAGTTGTACTTAATCGAAAAATAATCAAATAACTTTTCTAAAATCCCCCGACTAAAAGTGAATAGAGAAAATCCATCGAGGGCTGCCGTCACCTGCCCGGTAATAGTTTTTTTACAGTTCTACGAGTTTGTGGTAAATAATATAAGAACATTCGCCACGCAAATCCAAAGCCATCGAATGAAAACTGCATCAAAATCAGACTAATACTTTTGGAGATAAATGGGAACATTCTTCTGCGCACTCACATACGCAAAAACACAATCTCTCACCCCAGACGCATACAACTTCTTCGTTCGTCGTCGTTAAAAATGTATGGCATTGACGTATCGCGTTCTATATTGCCATTTGGCGAGCGTTATGTGAATCCCATAATATATTTTCAATTAGGGTTTTGAAATTCGTGACATCTGACAGCTTTTTAACACGACAAAGACCTACAAAGGCTACCAGCGCCGCCTGGTGACAGAAAAAGAATCGAAAATTCTTATTGACCGTTTTTTACTTTTTACCACTTACGCCACCAGATGACGCTCCTTGTGCGATGGGTCTGCCCTATATCAAACACCCTCATTTCGAAGATCGTCATTGTAATTAACGATGGCATGTTGGCTAAGCCCTCTGGAACCCCAGAGCTACGATCGCAAACACCTCTCACTGTCAGTGATTTGTGAGTAATTCATATTTAATTGTTACTCTAATTGATACTATAAATCTGAACCGCCGCCCGCTTCGGTTGCCAAAGATTACTTTTGTCCAACAATTAGTATATTCCAAAGATTTCAAAACTCAAGATGGGCTCTGACGTACATTTGACAGAACAAATCTTCATACAAGAAAAAAGTTACGCCGTCTTGGTTTTCACCAAAATGTCAGCCATCTTGTTTTCACCATACCTCAAATGTCAAAACGGCCCAAAAAATCTCAAAAGTGTGGCCATATTTTAACTGAAGACACTTTTCGCCTCAACATGCGTCGTCTATATTATATACCCGTCTATGTCATATGCTGTATTTGTTGCGATGAATGAATTTAAAAATCTCATATATGCACTTCAAAATAATGGTCATAGTTATATCGAGATGCACATGTCTCGCAAACTTTCAAAATTAGCAAAAACAGTGGAAAATTTCTAACGACATCAGCTTTTAAATTAATTAATCTACATAACGTACAGTGCAAATGCTTTTTAATGTCCCTCGGAAATAATATTTTTTTAATGACGGCAAAATCCACGATTGCTGTATGGGAGCCCCACGCTAATATTTGTTTTATTCTGTTTTGAGTATCTGTTGTTATAGCGGCAACAGAAATACATCAACTGTGAAAATGTTGGCTCTCTAGCTATCACGGTTCATGAGATAAAGCCTGGTGACAGACAGACGGAGAGTGAAATCTCAGTAACAGAGTCCCCCTTTACCCTTTGGATACGGAACTCTAAAAATGACGACTCGCGAAAGACATTGAGAACGAGATTGTAATGTAAGCTATTGCCGTCCAATTAGTAGCAATTCGATTAAAAATTCAACCTAATACTTACCTAAAACCTAATAAAACCATCGTAAAACCAGTATAGCCCCCAATTCTGCCACCGCTCGCACAATTCGCTATTCTGTCACCGTTCGATATCGCCCTATTCGATATTTCACTGGAAGGAAATCACACTCATTAGTGAACTTTCCTTCGCGTCGCTCCACTTTCTTCCTACAGCTTGTCATTTATATTGTGTTGCAGTCACTGTGAGCGGAGACAGTATTCATAATGGACAAAATATTTTGTACTAGATGTTCCCCACGATTTGGTGCGCGCAAAAGTTAATCGCGCGGAAGCAGTACATTTTTCCGCGATTAAAAGTAGCCTATATCCTTCCCCGTGGTCTACTCTATCTGTGCTAAATTTCAATTAAATTCGATCCAATAGTTACGGAGCCTATTCAATGCAAGCAAACAAACGAAACGAACAAACAAACTTTTCCTTTTTATAATATTATATTAGTTAGATCGGGATTAGTTATTTTAAAGAACTGTGCTTATAATATTGTGTTTATTCTTTTCTTTTAAGTTGCAAACAGTCCCGTTTGTATTTTAGATGAAAAAAATATTTGAAAATTCATTTAAGAATAAATAAATAAACACAACGTTTTTATAATTTCTTTGTGAGCTCATATTTTTAGTTGGCTGAAATTCCTTTTCATTAGTTTGTTACAAATGTCCGATGACTTTATATTATAATAGGTTTTACGTTGTTATTGGAAGCTACATTTTTCACTGTGTATATTTACTTAAAATTAATAAACTGGACTTATTTCCTTGTGTCTTATTTCAGTATTCGACCGCAACGCTGCATAATTTAAAGGTAGGTAACAAAATTATATGAATCTTTGATTCGCAAGAACTTTTATTATATATTACTTACTGCCACAGAATCTTCGTTGTATAAAGGTCTATTATAGTTTTATACAAACGTCATATTTTATAATATTTCTCACTTTCCACTAGAAAATGTTGTGTGTTAAATTTTTTTGAGAAAACGGTGTCAAAGTAAATTTAAGAACATTAGGAATTTTACTATGGAACTGTTATCAACGGCGACCAAAGGTAAATCTAGGTTAGATGTAAGCGTAATTGCATCTGGATTACAATTGCGTAGTTCGCATATCTGTAGGAGATGGGATAAATACCGTGATATTTTAATTCAGTATCAATGAATATTCATATAAAAATATTACTAACAATTTATTGAAATTCTCAACTTTTTCTTGAATCTGAATCGAAAAAAAAAATTTAATTACGGAAAATGAAATGTGAATGAAAATTGTATGATGTAATATTTTTAAAGGGGGTAAAAACGTCAAATGACATTAATGGGGACAGTAAAATTATGGGGTTAATTACTGTGGTAAGGAAAGTTTATTTATGGGTAAAAATGACCAATGCCATACAAAAAAAAACAAGGTCTTGTCTCGGCTAACTTTTATACAATATATTTTATGCATATCCTCGACGTTTTAACAATTTAAAATAAGTTTGTTCATAAAAGGCTTTGTCAGAATTTTACCTAAAGGTTATAAGCCTAACTGTATCTTGTTAAAATAATTAGCTAATGGTTAATATTAATGGCCAGTTTAACGGAAACTATTTTGTAATAATTCGCAACAATTAATATATTATTAATTGCTATGTTGTTGCTGAGTGATTATACATTTTTATTGATATAAAATAATAATACTTAGTACATGAACTCGCACTAGTTGTTAATTAAAATATATAACAATTTTAAACAATTAAACTTATGCATTACATTATACCTAGATATTTTAACTTTAAAATAACAATTATCCTACCTCTCTGTTTAAACCAGTGAGTGAATACTTATGCATTACATATATATGAGGACTGGTACGGTATAGACTTTTTAACACGTCTTCCAGTCCCGCAGAGATAGCTCGTCTTTTGGCTGTGGAGAAATGGGAGTCGGGCGTTTGGTTGTAGGCACTACCATCAGCCAATACTAGAATATTGCTGGACCGCAATATGTTTTAGCTAACTTCTGCCCTGCGTATTAGTGCCCCCTATGTCGTCCCTCATCAGGTAGACAGCGACGGTCACCACGGGATGTGCTGCTCACGAAGCACTGGACGCCTTTCCTGGCATCATAGCCTGAATGATCTCATTCGTCAGGCTCTTGTCACCGCCGGTGTGCCTGCTATATTAGAACCTTCGGGTCGACGGCAATTGCAACGATAGCAAGAGACCTGATGGAATGACCTTGGTTCCTCGGAGTGTGGAACGGTCTCTTTTATGAGATGCTACGTGTGGCGATACTCTTGCTCCGTCCCATGTACAGGGCACTTCGATCTGGGCGGGCGCGGCTGCAAACCAAGCAGAGAACATCAAACGGCGCAAACCTTAGCGGAGATATTTGAAGCTAGCTAAGATATTTGAACCGTTTTTGTTGGATACCCTAGGCGCATGGGGTCCAGGAGCATTTTCCAATGAATTTCCAGAATAAATATCAAAAAAGCTTACTGAAGCCACCCGAGACCCCAGAACCGGGAACTAGCTGGCACAGCGGATGGCCATTGCTATCCAACGAGGCAGTGCTGTCAGTTTGTTAGGTACTCTGCCGGATGGGAATGACGTGGGGACATTTTTCTATTTATAGGTATTTGTGGGGATAAGTTTTATTTGTATATAAGTCATTTTTTTGTAATTAGTTTGTTACTCAGCTTCTTATTTAACAGTAATATTTACATTCCTGCTATGTTATGCCAGTAACAAGGTATAAAAATTAATTTAAGAAACTTTTTATCATAAAATTTTTTATCATGGTAAAAAAATCTTGATTTTATGAATAATCAAAAAACAATTATGGTACGGCTCGATCGATCATTAGGATATCACAATTACGTAATAAAATATTATTCTAGACTCAGGTTATATAACTTTCTAACTAGAAGGTCTAGATCGAAAATTCTAGTATCAACTTAAGTGCTAAACATTAAATATTGCAACTTCATGTACAGTATTGCACTATTGTAATTAGAATGAAGAAAAAACACAAAAAACGATGGCTCTAGCAGGTGGATTCACTGTCCTGCTCTAGCAAGTGGTGATGGCTATTTCCGTCCCGCTCTACCGGAAGAGTGAGTTGATGAATAAATTGTAACGGCTGAATGTCGTAACTGACTTTTGCCGGCATCGGCACTCAAAGTTTGGTTCATAAGTAAACTTCTAAAAATTAAAAAAATGCGTAACATATCTTTGATATTTATAATTTATTCCTATTAAAGTAACAGTGCTAATAAATGAATGAGATTTTAATTTTTTGTAAGTTGCATGACCTAAAAATATCCATGTTACAAGTTATTGTATCTAACAGATGGTAGAAACTATAAAATAAAATGCTCAAAATGACATATTATGTTTTGAAAAATCAATAAGAGAAAATTTAGGTACCACGATTTTCTGATTATGTAAATTTTAGGCAAAAAAGGTCTAGTAATGAAACGAACTTCGTTGATGAGGCCGTTAGACTTACACTGTCAGCTAACTTATAACGTCACGTGAGGTGAAGCGATATCATACAACTTTGGAACAAGTGACATCATAGGTTCGGCGACTTTTGTATAATTTTGTGTGTTTTCACGAGACTTGCGAACCTCTGTAAACAAAATATCAGTGTAGCTTTAAGAAATATTGATTTTTGATATTCTGTTTCTTCTGAGAACTTACTCATATTTTAGAGTACTATTATGCAATAAAAAATCAGCCTTTTATTATTATTTGTCCATCTCCAAAAGTTTGGATGCCGCTGTCCCAGTAACAAAGCGGTAGTTGCGCACGCGCAGCCCGCCATTAGATGTGGAGTTAATCACACGACTTAACTGCCGACTTGTTCACTTGGACCAGATTTAACGAATTTCGTGGTTTTGAGGGAAATTGTGAATATTATTATTACGGCAAGATGGTATTGGTAAAAATGTCTAGCGGTATAGATGTATGTTCCTATTGATCCCAAATGAAAAATTCCTACTAAGTACTATAATTAATAATAAGAAAGTTTGCGAGTATGTATGGATGTATGCTTGTTATTCTTTTACGCAAAATATACTGAACGGATTTTGATGAAATTTGGTATGGTAGTTTGAGCTCTGGATTAACACGTAGGCTACTTATTATGCCGAAAAAGTACAGTGTTCCCGTGGGATACTTTATTTACGTGGGCCAAGCTGCGGACAAAAGCTAGTGAAAACTAAAGTATACCTTTATTCTTAAGCTTTTAATTAAATTAAAAACTTTTTGTTCTTCTTTAGGGCGAGTTTGCTTTATTATTTAATCTATTGTAGAGTTCGCCCGGTCGCCGAAATTCGCCAATAGTTTTTAGGCATTTTTAGGTTCGAACTTTATTATCTTTCGATCCATGAGAGTCCCCGAGACGATCAAACGGTTTGACTCAAACCAAAATTTACGTGTTTTAACAATTTGATCGCTTACAAAGCTCGTTTGAACGTTTTGTCAAACATTTACGGGTTTGAAGCTCGTTTGATGGAATTACATATTTTGTCTGCGTCACGAGTCTAGTGACAGCGGCAGGGCGTACCGACTTGAATTTAGAACAATCCTTTGTTCTAAATTCAACCCCCAAGGGGGTAAAATAGGTGATAAGTTTGTACGAAACTTTTTATTCCTTGGACATATTTGCATGATATTTCGTATGAATTGAGTACTGAAGAAATAATTAATTACGTATTTCAGCCTTTCCTAAAATTCAGCCCCCAGGTGGGTAAATAGGGGATGAAAGTTTAAAACCTAATTTTACGCGGGCGAAGCCGCGGGCAAATAATGCTAGTAGTATATAAATCGAATTTATTGATTTCTCAAAAACGTCGGATGGTAAATTTTTCTTCCTTCAATTGCAGGATATAAAAGTATACAAAAATAACTTTTTCCGGCTTCTGGTCTAATTTTATGACCCACAACAATTATTCACGGTATTCTTTTAATATAATTTTAGCGATCAAATGTAAAAAGTTCCATTAAACTTTGCCTTGGGCTTATCTTAGTGATTTCATTAACGACCATAAAGAAGACTTCAACGCGCAACGTTAAATTTTAGACTTCGTAAAAATGTTATTGTCCTTCATTATTTTAATCTGTATGTGTCTATATTTTTAGTTATTATTATTTATTTTATATGTTTTTTATCATAGATGTATCCTAGCAAAAATTGTCATAGTTTCTAAATCGCATTTAGTTAAAAATAGTTTTATATTAAAATGTTTCCTTCTTACACGATTATAATGAATCTAGTACTTAACTATTATTCTAAATAATATTTTAATAATACCTAGCTTAAATTTGAAATGATATTATTAATTATTCGTGTTAATATATAATTCCTAATATATGTTAAAAAATAAATGACTTGGGACTATTAAAATATTGCCAAACTTATAGTTTAAATTACAGATCTTCTGTTAAATATCTGAAGTGTAAGTTAAAATATAGTTAACGAGAAGTGTGGAGCTTACACTGTACAGTCTAGTGAGGGGAAGACGCCGCGCAATTATCGCACTTCCGCTGCAGGACGCTAGGGATGGGACTCCACGAAACGGTCTCGTCGATAAAAATAATCACGTAGCTAGGCAGAAATTCAAGAAGGTACTGTAGAAGCACAAGAGCTTGAAGTAGATTTTATCTATTGGTAGATGCTTCGACATAGTTTTTTTTTCTCTTAATTAAAGTATTTTGATGAGTGCATCGCAAGAACAAAAAATTTATCTGTGTTCCTTGGTTATAAATGTGTATTAAATATTTGTATAATATAATAAAAATCTTAAATAAGTGTATTTATTGTATGGTATAAAAATATTCATATAAAAAATATCCATCCATCCATAAACACAAGTTATTCGAGAACTTAGCACGGGACCAGATTGACGTGGTGTGAAATCGTCTTTAGATATTATGTTATATTTGAGTTATCAATATCGTACTACAATCTAAACGTTGTTGACCTTTTAATATCTACGCTGCATATTAATATTATAATCAGACAGTAATCATATTATAATAATAATATTTACACGAATTACACTTTTTTCTAACATTACGAGTACAAACTACATATAATATTACTCTAATATACTCATAATAATACCTATATTTAATATTTATTTCGCTTCTTCCACATTCACACGAATACTAACAGTTGCCAATTAGCATTGTAATAAGAAAATTCTAGAATCAAATACAAATAAAATTGTTCCTTGTTCGTGATGATTTACCAGTCTGTTGCAATGTAGAATATTGAGTTATTATCGATATCGAAACGGCAATCGATGGCAACACTAGACGCGGCGGAGCGCGACAGACAGACAGTCCTAACGGCCGGAGAAATTGTACCCCGGGTCAGTCTTATGATGGGGTAGACTTGAGTCTTGCGATAGGGCATGAGACTTGAGTCTTATGACAGGGTTTAAGGCTGGTTTCATTTTCGCGCTGACCGCTTGCTGATCGTCAGCGCCGACACTGAGATGTATGAAATGTCAGCGATAATCGCTACGCGTTATTCGTAATTATATATCCACGAAATTAAGTATGCACGGAATTTTGAGGGAGAAAAATCGATCTAGCTAGGTCTTATCCCAGAAAAACTGCGCATTTTTAAGTTAAAGGTAGGGGTTTTTCGTCGCTTAATAAGTTATTGAGTGATTTCTATTTCTAAATGTCAAATCCGGTTGGCAGCTTGGTTATTGGACTTTTTGCGTTGTTGGCAGATTGGTGTCCGGTCAGACGAATATTTTTGAGATTGTTTTTATTTCTTTTATAAGTTTTTATTTATTTTTAATTATTTTATTGTTCTACCGAGCTCCGAACAGCGAAGCTCGGTATCTCAAGTACTGCTTGTTATAAGATATAGAAACTTTTTTAGATTATTTGATAGTACTTAGCTATTACCAACCATATTGAATTTTTGATCTGATATAGATTTGTTTCGAGCTTTATATAAGTTGGTATTTAATATAAAAAGTGCATAATATTTACCTAATTATCCTGTTTGTGCGTCCGGCTACTTACTTGCGTCACGATGACGTTAGGTGAACGGAAAATTACATATTGTGATTGTTTTATTTCGAGCCACAAACAAAATGTTAAATATATATAACGCGCCTACATGAACAAAGATACTGAACAGAATTGAATCTGCATCACATAACCAGTCGACTTTTCATATTATGTATAGTCGAGTTCATAGGACAAGATAAAAAGTCAACAAAAATTTAGCCCTCGTGCCCACGAGAGTTATTTAGTGGTTGCGACAAAAAAACTGCACTGTAAATAGAACTCTGCGCTAATACAATAGAGTTGAAAATCGAACAATTGAGTAAATTTGACAACTCGTCATTAGACACTTCGATTTTCAGCTCTATTGTATAAGCGCAGAGGTCTATTTACAGTGCTGTTTTTTCTGCCGCGAACACTAAAAAACTCTCGTGGGAATGTAGCCTTACGGTTTCGTAACCTTTGGATCAAGTTAAAAAAAACTGTTGCGTCATTTTGTTCAAAAGTTTGATTTAAAATACAAAACTTTAAAATGGCGCCATAGCGATGTTTCAAAATTCATGTATCAGAAGCTAGAGTCTAGCTGCTAATCTGGCCATGTAAAATTATTGCTTGTTTGGTTGACACTTATGTTGATGGTTGTTTGGATTTAGCATTATTTTCAATTTGACAGATGATTTGGTATTGTTTAAATAAATAATCCTCTCTCCTGGTTTTTAGAATAGACTTCATTTATCTGCGAACAAAGACTGCCCATTCAACAAGTAATATACCTCAGTTATTAATTTATAGCTTAGTTAATTTTGCTTAAATCTGGGTAGGTAGGTATTTAAACTTGGCCTTTTTAAATTTCATACAGCTTGATATATTAAAATATTATCTTATACTTTAAACGAGACAATTAACTTCTATAAATATAATATATATATATATATATATATATATATATATAAAGGTTTCTCGAAAACGGCTTCTCGAAAATGTATTACCATGAAATTTAGTATATTATGTAATAAGTTTTGGAGGATAAAAATCGATCTTACTAGGTCTTATTCTTGGGAAACTGCGCATTTAAGCTACGTATGTCTTGTCTACTGTCGTGCAACAATATATCAATAATTTCTACTTTATTAGGCAGTGTGGTACGTCCGTTTGGCAGTGTGGTACGCGAATGTATAAATTTTTCTTTTTTCGAAAATTCGAAACGTGGTGGGATCGAATCCCGGTAAGATAAATATTTTTGTGATTATTTTATTAGGGTCCCGTAATACTCAAGGAATCCTTATAGTTTCCCTCTGTCTGTCCGTCTATCTGTCTGTCTGTCCTATGTTTCTGTAACTATGTAATTTCTGTAACTATTTATGCTTCTGTAACTATGGATATGAATGGATGAAATTTGGTATAGTTATAGATAATATATAGATCTCGGTTTTAGCATCATAAAATAATTATCATTTTATATATTAGGGGTGGCTCTCCATACATGTGAAGTGGGGATGTAAAATATTTTCTTTCTACCCCATCGTGTGAGGTATCGTTGAATAGGTCTTTTAAAATAAAGGTAAGGTTTTATACATGACTTTTTTTATACATGTTTTATACATGACAAAGTCGACTATTTTTGAGTAATCAGCATCCAAAGTGGTTTGTAAGTTGGTCCCCACCCCTTACATTTTAAACTATTGGAGATAGGCACTTGTAAGTATCCATGCTGATAAATCTTTCGAAAAACTCTTTAGGAAAATTATTGTTAACGAAATCGGACAGTAACTTTTGAAGTAATTTAAGTAAAACCGATTGCGCGTTGATAGTTACGGAACCCTCCTTAGAAATGTCGTGACATGCTCTTGGTTAGGCTTTTATTTTCTCAAATTTATTAGAACTTTGAGCAAAGCTCGGTTACTCAGGTGCTATCTATTATAATATTATGTAAGCATAAGTAGCAACACCTCCTAACATTCTCGTCACTTGCATCCATTGTAGTTCATTGACTTTGTTGTTTCATCTTGTATGTTTTTAATTAGAACTAGCCCAACATTGAACATGGAACTAATGACGGAAACGGAACCCTAAGATAAAAATAGCCTATGTTACTCGTTATAACATCAGCTAACTGCCAGAGAGAGTTCGTTCAAAATTCGACCAGCCGTTTCAGATATTAGCCGGAGCAAACAGACAGACAAACAGATAGATCAAGAAAAAAAATTAAAATTTGATTTTTGGTGTAGGGTGATGCATTTAGAGCAAATATGTTTATTTGAAATTACAAACAGACACTTAAATTTTATTTATTTGTATAGATTTCTTGACGCTACATTCAAGCTTTGCATTTTATAACCCTATACATACTATAGCAAGTAACGAAAAATGACTTGCAAATGCAAAAGTAAAATATTATAGAACAAAAAAACACAAAGAAAAGTACGTAGTGCGTGCATTGGTCAAACGGAACCATACGGCACGGCAGTAATGACCGTGCGAGTGGGACAGCACGGTCGGCGCGTGCGGGCGAGAGGGACAGCACGGTCGCGCGACAGCGGGCCGGCGCACGCGCACCACACCCACACACATGTGGACGGAAGTTTCCAGCACCTCTGATTGATGCTCAAGTTAGGTATGATTTATATACCGGTCACTGCCCGCTACTTAGATTGATCTAACTTATTAGTATATTATTACAATCTGACTCCGACAGAAGTTGTTCTGTCTTAACTATGAACTGGAATAGATAAAACGCCAACAACTACACCTAGTACTAAGCATATTTAAATTACCGTCCAAATTTCATAATCCTGCGCTTGCACAATTCTCGTTAAACTGTACAGAAAGTTTATGCTTCATCATGTATACAGTGTATAAATAATAAGCTATTTTTATTATAGCTACTACTGGGCGCATACTAACATTACTAACATAGAATATATATAAAAACTTAGGCCTCTTCATCCGTTATTAGATGATTTACCTATTCAGTACTCTCAGAGCGAAGTAACCACTCTTGAAATACTGTAGTGTCTGGGACAGTTGCTTTTTAAATGTCGTATGGTTGCCCAAGCACATACGGCATTCACACAGCATAGTCAGTCAGTCCAGAGAAATGACTGCTCAATACGTCTGGGGCCAACCGTGTGCGGGGTGGTTTCCTCACGATGTATAATGTACTTGAGATCTGAAAAAGTCTCATTGGTACACGCCGCAACCAGAGAATCGAACCTGCACTCTCTCGAGTGCGAATCAAACGGTCTATCCACTAGGCCACGGAGCTCTTCAGTATATATAATATATTATGTGATGATAAATTATACCTCATAATTATAACGGCTCCTTTTAGTAACTAGGTCATGACGTAACGAATGTGTTCTAAAACTAAACGGAATGAAATACACTCGTAAAGTATATTTTTGTAGATGAAATCATCTTTAGAACTTTAAGATTTATTAATAACTATATGTTGCCCGTGACTTCGTGAGCGCAAATAGGATAAAGCGGGAACCGTACATTTTTCCTCGATAAAAGTAGTATATTGTTTTAAACACTTACGGATTGTGTTGCGGTGCACTTTTCTTTTTCTCGACGTTTCGGCTACTTTCCAGCAGCCGTGATCACGGGAGGAGGACGGTTCAAGATTACATTTAAGAAACCCTCAAAAGGTCCTACATTTCCCACGCAATAACTTCAAAACGTCTTACCCCTCACTCCTGTTCTCTCACCCCCTCTCACCCCCGCGGGGGTGAGTGCACCTGTGAGGGTCCAACGGTTCAGTGGATCCGCTGATGACCTTAAGGTCTATAAACTTAACAGCTGCTTTCTAAGGCTTAAGTATTTAGCGTGGTGTAAGTAGTTTGTTGGGTTTTATAGGTCAGCTCACACCGAAACGAGACGATACTGGACGCGGCACTGCATTTTAAAATAGTGATTCAAAATTGAACTTTATTCAGTACACAAGAAGAAACATTTTACATTTTAAAAGCGGCGCAGTGCTATGCAGAGCGGTGCAATTTGACATTCGAACTCTTGCAAATACTATATATACGTGTATTTTCTTGTGTAGTGAATAAAGTTAAATTTTGAATGGCAATTTGAAAAATACAGCGCCTCGTCGCGTATCCTATCGTTTCGGTGTGATCTGAAGAATGAGAAGAATGATCGCAAGACACCTGGCAGATGGAAAACATCGATTTTTGTACAAATCATCTGTAGGTTGAATCTGCTAATTAAATCTTACATTATTACAGTTTCGACGTGAGTCTCGATCTGTTGAAACAGCAAAATGGTATCCTCATAAACGTCTAACTAACGTCAAACGCGTTTTGATTCGTCCAAACTTCAAAAATCAGTTTATAAAAATAATGAAATGAGCTCGTCTAAATGTATAATAAAGAGATTATGTCAAGACGATTCATTTATAATCCATTGAAAATAAATTGGAAGTGTATGTAAAATACGAGAATTGGGGTGTAGAAGGTTGTAATGCCGTCGTTACCTCGCCACGTCACCGCAAAAACTGTTTGATTTGTCATAGTATCAATTATGTATATTTTACGTTTCTGTCTTATATGATGTATCTCAATATTTCACAGTTGATGAGCAATTTAGAATATTTCTAATTTTCGAATACCTACATATTTCCCAGGAGTAAAAATTAATTCAACGTCATAAGGACCGTCAAAGTTTAACCATTTTTAAACATTAATTTATCTCGACTAACTAAATACGAGTAGAAGCTTATAATTTATGCATTTTCATGTAACTTTTCAAATGATCTAAAATAATGAAACTCTCTCTTAACATTTATCATGATCAGCGCGCGCGTGGAAAGTCTATTACATCCGCATGTAGAGCGGAAAAGGGTCTTTGTTTTAACATCTCTGCGTAGTGCGTGCCTTTTGTGTATTTTAAAAGTATATCACAATACATAAATACAAAAAGGCGCACCAAACATTCTCTACCTAACGCACACCCAGGTAGAGAAGAAATCTCCTTCTAGTCTTGACCAGTCACGAATCTCAAAGGCTTACTTTTGAGTTGGTGATAATTTCGCAGACCAGCAGCTACAGGCTGAGTATTCACGACAGTTCCTCACGCGGTTGTAGCACTCTCGCGACACCGACACCTATGTTTACTACACCAACTAGCTACTCTGAGGACGCCATTGACAAGATTATCGAACGATGAAGTTAGTTGGCGATGAATCTGATGATGACGAGCCGGTATGGCACTAGTGTGTTGACCCGGGCGCGCGTGCCGTTTATTTATCAATTACGCCAAGATTTGAACTTCTCGCTCTGTCGGCCAGCCGTGGCCGCGCGGAACGGCGCCGCTATGCACACCCGCAGGGGGACTTGGTAAGATGAAACAGTATTGCACGACTACTGTTTACGTAGAGCAGAGAACATTTCAGATTTTTTTTTTAAATTTTGGAATGTTCTTAAGTTCAATAGCAAATAGCAATAGAACAAACCGATATTGTATACTATGATTGGATCATTTATAACAAAAGTAGTTCACGACATAGTAGGTTCTAGTTATGATAAAACTTGCGCATTTACTATGAAAAATCCTATTATTATAAATGTGAAAGTTTGTAAGGGTGTATGGATGGATATTTGTGACTCCTTCACGCAAAAACTATTGAAGAGATTTTGGTGAATTTTGGCATGATAGTATTTTGGCCTAAGATTAAAACAAAAGCTCCATTTAATTCCGAAAAGTACAGTGTTTACGGGGGATACTTCACGTAATTCAAGAACTTAAGTTTTACATAAGAATTCCATAAAACCTTACCTACCCTACACACCTGTTAGGGTCCAACGCTTGACTGACCCGGAGGTACAGACCCTAGTCGTGGTCACTGACCTGTCAAATTGTGAAGGTCATAAGTAAAGGTACATCTGCTTCTAGCCCGCCAAAAAGCACGTGGGTGGAAAGAAGAAATTTACAGTAATTTCTTTCAATTTTTCAAAAAAAAAATACTTGAATTTCAAACAGTTTATCGAGGGGTTTTTAGCTGTGGCTTTTGTGAAACGAATGAATACTATTAGTTTTTTTTGTTATCGATAAAAAAAATCCTATCCGCCGCGCCGTCCGGATTTTTTACCTCGGACTTCATGTAATTAGCCAACATATTATTTTTCCTTTAAATCAGTATGTTTATTGCTTGAAAATTAAAATTCTTTGCTTTGATTTGAAAATTCAATCGTACTCGTAAATAGACGAAACCCGTTGCTGCTTCATACTATAGAGGCCCAGTTTAATAGTTTAAGGGGTCCAGTTAGACGATGCACGCTGTTTTAACCCTAGTAATATTATAAATATGAAAGTTTGTGAGAATGGATAGATGGATAGATGGATGGATGGATGGATGACTGTTACTCTTTCACACAAAAACTACTGAACGGATTTCGTTGAAATTTGGTATGGTAGTAGTTTATGCTCTGGATTAAACCATAGGCTACTTCTTATCCCGAAAAAGTACAGTGTTCCCAAGGGATTACTATATTTACACTGGCGGAGCCGCGGGCAACAGCTAGTTCGCTAAAAATGAAAACAGGAGCCCAATTCTCTTAACTATTTTCGACATATTCTCGGTTCGGTCAACGCACAACTCATTCGCATAATGAGTGTGACAACATTCAACTCATTCGTGTCAAATCGAGCGGCGGGAGAGCCTGAGAATCGAAACGAGATTAATTAACTGGTAATAATTACGAGAATGGTTCCCCAGGTGCTAGGTCATATAAACGCCCCCTAATAAGAATATAAATATTTAAGAAACAAACCGTGCAATACGTATCCCCCTACTGGTGTGCCTACCTCCGCGAACAAGTAAGGCACACTTTGCTCGTTTTTTCCACAATTGTATGTATGTATATGTATGAACGAGTGTGTTTATGTAGGTAACAGTAAACAGACTTAAACTTTCAGATCAAAAAGATTTCCTTATCTACCTGTAAGTTACTTTATATCGTTAGGTTCTTAAGATAACTAAATTACATGTAGGTCTTAATTGGAGTCTGTAGCCTTAAATAAATGAATAAATAATCGTTTATTTGCCAGAGTGAATATACAATTGGTCTTAGATAATAATATATATTTCAGAATCATGTCACTCGAGTAAATTAATAAGTATGCATATTATATCAATAATAAAATTTGTGATAGCTGTTGTTAATTTTCATTCAAAAATTAAATACATATTTTAATGTCAAAAAAACAAACAAAATACACAATTAGAAGAAGAAAAAGAAACGAAAAGGAAGAATACAATTTGGCTATGTCATTACTTTATTTTTTTTTTCTTTTTAGTTATAAGTATCCAGATAATATTCCTTTACGTCATAAAAACATTTGTCTAAAATCCAGTCATTCGATTTTCTTTTAAAAGTTGTTAAGTTAAGTTTATCAAAATCTTTTGGCAATTTATGAAATAATTGAATAGCCATAAAATAGGGGACTCTTTTGACACTCTGTGATGTTACATTTAGTGTTTGTATAAAAGTGTTTGTTTTAGCTTGCTTACTCTAATCTGCAGGAAGCAATGGTATTTACGTAAAAAATATAGCCTTAAACAAAAAGTGACCTGAAAAGTAAAGCCTCACCATGTTGTGGAAAGTTGCGGAATCAAATAGAAATATCATTAATGTCACATCTTCGGTAGTGCTAATTTTACCAATGCCTGTTAAAGTTAATCGTTGATTAAATATCATGTTATCTCTCTCGTTCCTCGTATTAATGAAAGAGAAGTCACGATATTCAGGCAAACGATTAACACTAACAGGCGTTGGTGAAATTGAGACTTAAACAATCACTGGGATGTGATGTTCGTAGTATTGCTGCTATAAAAAATTAAGCGTACGGCTTTTTTTCCGTCTGTAACTAAGTTTGTTCCTTTCGTTGGCTAATGGCCCTTTTCAATAACGTATCTACCAATAACTATTTGTTAGAAACGTCTAAATTGAATCGCAAAAAAACCGTCAAATGATTGAATGACGTTTTTAACAAATAGTTATAGATATATTGGTTATTGAAACGGGCCGCAAGTAAGTAAGTTGTTGATAAGCTTCTTGCCTATTTTGATTTCTATTAGGGGATTATAACAGGCCAATTTTTACGTGTAACAAAACAGTGACGACCTCGGTGGCCCAGTGGTTGAGCGTCTTCCTGGGTCATGGATGTGTATTAAATATGTGTATAATATAATAAAAATCTTAAATATATGTATGGTATAAAAAGTATTAAATATATTTCTGTTGTCTGGTACCCGTAACACAAGTTCTTGGAGAACTTATCACGGGACCAGATTAACGTGGTGTGAAGTGTCCATAGATATTATTATGCGGTAAAAGTCGACGTGAACTTCAGCGGGGATAGTAAGAACAACAATTGAAAAATACATATTCTTTACGTTATCGAAAAAGCCTCCTTGGTCCAGTAGCTTAGACCTTGGCTCTCGACGGTTCGTGGGTTCGATTCCCGCATTGCATCAACCAAAAATATTGCTTCCAAGTTTGGTTAGGACAATGCAGGCTGATCTGATCAGACCTGATTGTCTGGCAAGAAAGATGATCCATGCGTCGGATGGGCATGTAAAAAGTCGGACTGCGCCTGATCTCTCGCCAGTCGTGTCGGTCTATCCGTCCCACTGGGTTTCAAGAGTAAAGGAGGAGAGAGTGCGCTTGTGTACTGCGCACACACTTGGGCACTCTAAAATAACTTCTGCGTAGCTGGCCTGGTTTCAATGAAACCGGCCACCGTCACCGAAATCGGTGTGGGGAGCTATTGTTATTATTAACATATATGTAATTTATTTACACAATCGATGAAAGTTACACGTTAGATGTACAGCATGATGCTACATACATGCTAATAAGAGTTACTTCGCCATGTCAAAATTAACTTAACAATCAATAAAAATGTGTATAATAAAATAAAAATCCAGCTATTATTACATATAAAGAGAATTGTATGAAAACTATGACAGCGCCCATACAATTGACATTCGATAACGTTACAATACGTAGCTGTCAACTGTTCCTGCTTGGGCTACAGTACCCAATAACCAAAACTAAGTTGTAAGTCCGGGCGTGTATGGGCCCCCGAAGATTGTTGGCTAGTCTTCTCACGCTAGTTAAATTAAGTGGCACTCAAGCCAATTCTTTTTTTATTCTGCGAATCAGAGACGGTGATGGCCTGTGACGGGGCACGGCACGGGCTGCGTAGCGTTTCAGTAGTCGGCCTTAGGGGTGGCAATATACCATACATCCTATCGTCCTATCGGCATCACGCTGCCGATTGGATCAGTCATGCCTATCCACGCTCACACACAGTTGATTGGACACAGTTTTTTTTAAAACCGGCAATTGGCCCTCCACACGATGCCACTGCAACTCCTGCGTAGCCAGGATCGACAGCGGTAACCAACCACAAAAACCCTTTGATAGGATCTCAGGGGTGTCCGAGGGACATGATAAATCTGTCTTTCCCGAGACAGATTAATCAGAACTTAATCAGAAGAAAGGTAGGAGGTGTAGCAAATTTTATTCAAATTGGAAACAGTATAAGCGTACATAATAAAGCACTCGAGAAACTAAAGACACTAAAATTCTCACTGGTATTATATAGGCAAGATTCAAGGAACCTCATCCCGAAACCAATAAAGAATAACTTTTACTAATTAATGTTTTTGGTAGATAGTACGTACAGACGCCGACAGGTCCGGTGTACCTTCTGAACCTTATCGTTACGTTATCAGGTCGAAAAGTCGTACACCGGACCTGCTGGTGACGTACCTACTGGCTAATAGGCATATTTTTTAAAATAAAACTCATGAGCCTTTAGCCAAGATCCCATCGCTAAGTCGCTGTCACTTAGCGATGCTTAAATGCATCAAATCACATACATTTTTGTTTTCGAACTTCGTCGTCGTAATTGGCGACGGCAACTTGGCTAAAGTCTCTGTTCCCTATATGTCATCACGTGACGTAGTTACGTCGAGAAAATAATGTGTAGTAAATCAATGCGAGGAAACTTAAATTCATATTTAAGCGATTTTATTCGCGTGTACAGAAAGTTAAATAATAAACAAGTACCTAAGTATGTTTTTTGTTATTTAAATAAAATTGTACAATGTACAGTTTGAAGTCGTTGGAGGCCGTCTAAAAATACACCATATTGAGACTTTAGTAATGCACACAAAATATAATGAACAAGTTTTGCTAACAGTACCTATGTACTGTCAAAAATATTGTATTTCCCAAATATTTTGTAAATATCAAGTAAATTCCAATTTAAATTGGCTATGAAAAACTCTGGTTTCTTCTAATTTAAATAATTTTAATTAAAATAATATATGTATTTTTAATTAAAATATCAGATTTCTTCATATCTAATTTAAATTGGACTTTACTTGATATTTACAAAATATTTTAGTTAAAAATTTTACACACGTCTGGTTCTTGAAATAGCTAGCGCCATCTAAAGATAACTATGAAACGACATGTTGTATAAGCCTGCACATAGATGGCGCTTTACTTGCACTAGGAACATCTAAGCGATGGTGCTGAAAATAAAGTTGAAAACCTTCATTTGTTTTCATTTCATCTAAAATGTATAGATGGCATCGTTCGGTTGGCAAGTAAAACATTTTGTTTCAATATTATTGTAATCTTATAATTAAAAACGGATTGCAATTTGAATGTCTCGCTAAACTTGAGAACGGCTTCATTTGGCTAATTTTGGTAATAAACTAATCGTATCAGTTCATAGTTAAGGCAGAACAACGTGTGTCGGGACAGCTAGTAAATAATCATTTGTAATTCAGACTACTATTATCTTGTGAGGATGGATAGATGTTTGTGATTCTTACAGCTTACTGAATGGATTTCGATGAAATTTGGTATGGTAGTTAAGCTCTGGATTAACACATTAGACTACTTTTTATCCCGAAAAAGTACCTACAGTGTTCCCGTGGGATACTGTATTTTTGCTATAGGAATTGTTCATAATTATTATTATTATTATGAACTTACTAGAAAATTACAATTAAAGTCATAAAATATGTTATCAGTAAGAGGGTGAGAAATAATAGTCTATATAGGTACCATTATATACAATTCAATTTATTTCTTTTTTTTTTCTTCAAAATAACATTAATAAATAATCGTTATACTAAACGTTAAAACGAAGATTTGAAGTCACAATAAACTGTCGCACGTAAAAAACACGCTCTCTCGTTGATTGACGAGAAACTCACACATAGACCAGGAGCTCGCTTCAATTTTACTGGTGATATTTTAAACATTAAAATAAATAATATTTTAAATTATAAAAGAGATATTATTAAAACATTCTATAGTATAGAATTGGTGTTATTTAATTGTATAATATTATTTAGTAATATTAAATAATGAATATCTCCGCTACATGGCTAAATTATTATTAACTAAATTGACTAGAAAAATATGGCAAATAAAATTGTGGCAAAACTTCATCATTTATAATATAGAGGATAGAATTTGTGGAATTTGTGTCACTTTTGTTTAAATGTAACAGATATAAACAAAAGTGTAACAATTATAAAATGAATAAATATAACATTTTGTTAATAACTATGTTATATTTGGACCGCACATAAAATCTCTAAGTACCTTAGGAACGACAAAGGGACTGAACCTAATAAATACTATATACATATTATGTATTTTTTTAAAATAAATATTTTAGTTAGACAATTATATTAGGAAGGTGAGATGGAACTGGTAATAATGATAAACCTTTTAGGTGTAAATACATTTCACGAAAAACCTATAACTAAAAAAAGTAACCTGTACCTAGGTACAACCTTAGCCAATAACTAACAATAATTGAATAACCGTTGTAATAGAACGTGGCAATATTTTGGAAGAAACATTGTCAATATCGAATTCGGATTTCACGCACTATTAAACAATAACCACATAACACTATAGTTGATTGAAAACGATTCGAAGTCGATAACGACGACTACACGAAAATACTCTACTTCACCGAACGTTTGACACATAAAACGACTTGTTTCTTATCAAAATATAATATTAGGTATTTACACTTCCTAGATTCTTTACCTTTTTGATTAGCAAATTTTGTAAGTTGTATCGTTTGTACGAATAGGGAATTCACATGTGATACCAAAATATTTTTATCGCTAAAAACATACCTGTCTAATTATTTTAAAAATTTATCGTAATTTAATCGTGAAATCGTAATGAATCAAAAAGTGGCTTTCATTGAAAATCCCGCGTAAATTTAAAAAACAAATCGTTACTGGCGGAACAAAACGTGTGGTCATCGCACACACGAACGTGTGTTAACTGTCAATACTCATTTTTTTTAATGTATTATGGCGGAAGGTATTAAACCATTGCCAGTGTCAAGCTAAAAAGGCGGGAAACAGAATTTTCGTTTAAAAGCTTTCAACGGCGTTTTTCTAAATTGTCAAATCGTCGTCAATGCAGTCAATGAGTCAAGTCAGTTAATTCAATAATGTGTTAGACGCTCTACTGAAACTTCCTAGGGAGTTTTGAAGAGAATACAAAATATCACGCTTTTTGTAGTTGTACCACCGTTGTTCAATTCAAAAATTAAAAACAGGTTTTGCCATTTTACAAGTAATAATTTAACAGTAGAAGATCCTCGAAATGTACGATTTTTTTTGTTGCTACTTACATTTTAAATCAAACAATTCGTATAATGTAAATAAATAAAATCGAAAGAATTCCTATAAATTCTCGACACTGGTTACTGGCAGAATGGTGCAAAACCATTACAACCGCGATTGCCAAAAATAAAAGAAGGAGAAGTTAATTAATGTTTGTATGGTTGCTGCTGTTGTATTGTTTCGCGGTTGTTTCACTTGGTTCTTACAAGACTTAAATATTAATAAGTACATAGACTAAACACGGCTTTGTCAAAGCACAATCTGATAATTTCCCCAAAATAAATGTGTTTATGATGACCACGTATTTCGCATCTAATTCAGATATTACGTCTGAAGAACTCAGAGGAGAAAAAGCTGCGAGGTAAACAGATTATTTAGTACTTATCACTATTCATTACTATTAATGAATGAATTATATATGCTTACGAACTTTTCGTTAACTAGATTGTTTTCATCGAGGTTTGTAATGTATTTCAATGTACTACTAACGTTAAAATGATCTTCAGAACAGTATAAAAAACGATACACTGTCTCTTCTCATCGCCTTGCACCACTTTTTCCTATTCGGCATATGAAAATAAACTCTATCTTGTGCAGTTATTGTGTTATTTTCGGTCACATCGGTACGACACAATATTTATAACATGGGTTGCTGTGCTTTTCCATGGTAATAAGTAGATTTTTTTACTTATTTTTATAATTTTCTAAACTAATCCCTTTGTTGTTTATTTATTTACATTGAACTCGTGTATGACTGTATGTCAAAGTCAAACAATGATTTTAACTGTCAAATGTCATGTCAAATGTCTATATGTGCGATGACGTCACAATTCATAACTCAAGCCGCCAAAGTGGCGCGTTTAAATCGCCCAAAAACTATCGTGGTTTTAAAATATTTTTCCAGCCTAATAAATAATATTTTGGATGTGTTACTATTTAGTAAATAAATGTTATAAACAGTAGAAACGTGTAAAAAAATACATGCATATTCCCTATTATACCTACTTTATTTTTAAAGCAAACCAATTTCTTACCACATCAACGTAAAGTGACGCAAGAAATATAATTTTTAATTATATATTTTTTTGCGAATATAATATTTTTATTATGAGGCCTTATTAGAGAATATTTGTCAAAGAATTTAATTGCCTAGACTACGTATCACCTATTCTAACGCTTTCTGCGAAATTCATAAAATAAATGACTCATGAGCATAATTTAAAAATTGTCTAAGACAGTTATACATAGATACATAGTATAATACAACGTATAATGTAACGCTACGTCAAATAATTATTATCGTTTGCTCGTTCCATTCCCACTCGGTATTTTCAATACCCCATTATTTACAATTTTACAATCGAGTAAGTGTATACACCTAATTTAAAGAAACAATCACATTTTACATTCCCTTACCCTATAATAACATTTATTTAAATATCTAGAATAATCACATAGAATCTATTTATACATAACACACTATTCGATCATAAGACATTAACTAGAATAATGGTGATTTTCCCGAAATTTCATTGTTTAAACTTCATTGCGCACGATGTTGCGAGTTTATTTACGCTCATAACGAATAATGTTCAATGTAATTGTCCACACACCATTTGTATTCCAAAATACATTATACCTTCTCTAAAAGTCCGCTCCCCTTTAATTTTTCGTTACGTATTATTTTCTATTTGTTTCTTCTTGCGTAAATTGGCACGTAGCTTTTTTGTATTTTTTTTAAATGTTTATTTTTTTTAAGTAGAATGATTTTTAAATGACATTTTAAGTGGGTTAATATACAATCTTAATATTTTATGTATGCGTGTTAATAAAATAAAATAGAGAAATTAATAATTAACACAAAACTAGGATTAATTACGAAATAACTCTACTAGCAAGCTACGTGCCCACCGAGTAACTCGTTACAATCACATCAATATCTAACCTCTATACATCACTAACATAGAGTAACAGTTCATAATGCTATTTAAAAACCAGCCAGTAACATACTACAGTGATACCAGCACTGTTTTTGCAACCAATAAGGAGCTGTTTCTACGCTGAACTTCCGAGTGATCTTAGGCTGTAATTTTACATTTTTTACACATTGACGTAAATGAGGTGTAAACTCAGTATGCTACAAGCTAGTTTTAAACAGAATATACACGAAGGCACTAGATCACTAGTGGACAAAATAATCACGTCACAAATATAATGTGACACAAATGACGTAAATCACCAAAATATAGCAAAACTAAAGTCAGTCACAAAACATTTATGTTTGGCCAAGTTACTCGCTAGTTGAGTCTTATGATTTTTATTGCAAATATACATGGAGGCCGACTAAGTTCTCACCGAAATCAACCTCAAAAGCTAACAAAAACAATATTCTTTGAGTGATAATTTTCTTTTAGCACTTTTATTTGCAAAATTATCGTTTCAATCTATAGAACGCCTTTAAGACATGCACAAACGTTCATATAATTTGATTCAACATCTAAAACGGTTTGAACCAACCAATTTGATCAAATTAATTAAGCGTCAGTGGCTTAATCAAGTTGAAAATGGGGCAAATATCTTTTATAGTAGATATTATTATACATAATAGTAAGCAAAATTGCATTAACATCAAGCGCTTAGAGCATTATGGTTTTAATACTCTAAGATCAAGCAAGATGCTTTTTCGCTTTCATACATAATTTGTTTTTTTTTTTAATTTGACTTTTAATTTAATGCTTTCAATTTGACAATTTAAGAAAATAGTTTAATTTTTAATATGCAAATATTGTGAATTTATGTCTTTTTAATCAGAGTTTTGTGTTAAAATAATTTTTGATTGCTCCTTTTTAACATTACATACAGTGATTTATTTGATAAGTCTATTTCAATGTACAATAAACATGAGTCATAATTAGTGAAAATAACACAAAAGCACAGTGTACAATGTCTTATAAAATTCAATATAATATTAAAATTAGTTAAAATTTATTATTAACATATAGAAATATGTCGTAATTTAACTAGTTGTATGAAATAAGGAATTCAATTCGTATATTTAAGAATATAATGAACGGTATGATATTTTAAACTGAACTATTTGACGGTCACAGATATAAATAAATACATATCTTGACAACAATATCAATATGATATGATTTTCATTAGGTAAAGATAATTCGAACTTTATTAAAACTCATAATTTTTAACATATTATTACACATAAACCAGGCCCTAACGTATTTCACAATCGTCTAATAATTGAATAGTGTCAGATAGTTTATTGGCAAGTTTTGTCGCTCAGTATAAAGTAAGCAGCGACAAAACTTCCAGATAAGCTATTCGTCTCTTACTAGGCGATTGTAAAACAGGCCCTTAATAAAATACTATAGCCCCTTACTAATAAAAATATTTACACAACGCATAACTTAAACAACGTTGCTATCTTTTTCTATCATGTAATATTTCCAACGTACCAGACAAAGACACCAACGTTGTTTAAGTTATCCGTTGTGTAAATAGTTTTATTAGTAAGGGGGTAGGTGTATAAAGAAATAGTATGTGATGCGTATAAAAGGACCTTAAGATTTTAAAATGAACCAATACAAAAATATTGAGAGGACACTATATTACTGTTCAAAACCTTCGTGTAGTATTTGTATTAAACTAGAAATATGAGTTTTATATTGAAAAGTCTATTAAATATACTTCTTCATGCCCCACTATTATGTATTTCTATCTATTGAGATGTGTAGAAATTTTTTCTATTTATACTATACTCGTATTATCTTGTAACGCTAAACTCTTTTAATTCATACCCAGTTTATTATCACTAAACACGAATAAATCTATAATTGATTGGCTAGACTATTATTATTATATATCTCTCAAATTCATAATCATCACTCCTATCTCACCTCTAACTACCAAACTCTGAAAACATGCTATTTCAAAACACCAGCGAAAATTCTGAGTCATATAAAATTCAAAGCTATTTTATTAAGGATCGTTAAAAACAATTTGTCTCTATGTATTCCTTAAAATCTGTACCCTTTATATACTATGAAGAAGAAAATATATTACTATACCTCTTAATTTTATTATTTAATTGCATATTGACGTATAATATGTAAGTTTCTTCCGTGCGAGTTACCGTTTCTGGCGCCGAAAACTTTTCAAAATGGCGGCTTGTCATCTGTTAAATCTTTTCTTAAACAATCTTAAGGTCCTTAATGTAATTCAAATCCTCAATTCAGTTTGATATAATAACATGAGGCAGTATAATGTTAATTGCAGAATAATTAGTCATTGTTTATACTGTCTAGTCACAGAGTCACAGACACAGGGTAGGTTCACACATAGCTCTCAACGTGAGCGCTAGTGGACGGATCCTAGAAAGACGCTTCCACTAAGTAAGTCCCGTCCATCGCAACACCGGTCTGGTTGCCTTGCACCGTGCTGCCTGCAGGAATGTATTTACCGCACGCTTGCTGCAAACAGAAAGGTGTAATGTCAGACTGTTAAAAAAAATGTGGTAACAAAACTTTAATTTACATTTTTACAATATTTTCCAAACTTTAACTCTTCAAAATTAGTACAGTATAATTTTGATAAATAGGGTCAATTCACACCGAAACAAAACTACGTAACGGGGCTATTATATTTTTGAGATAGCTGTTCAAAATTCAACTTTATTCTTTACACAAGAAGATACATGTTCCTTTGTAAGAGCTCAAATATCAATCTGCTCCGCGCTGCACAGCGCATGTGCAGTGTATGACTGATATCATATGAAACGTGTATCTTTTAATGTAGTGAATAAAGTTCAATTTTGAATAGCTATCTTAAATATGCAGAGCCGCATCGCGTTGCACATCGTCGCGTTGTGAACTGATCCTTACAGTAAATCTTAGTCTAGGATACCGACAAGCATCAAGAGTACTGAATACACAAACATAGCAAGATAACATATAGTGAAGGGCTGTATACAGTGAGCGAGTGGAGTGTATGTGCTGAAGCATGCTCTTAAAATGTAGACCCATTAGTGTGTGTGTGATGATGTGTTAGTCGCCTATATGGATGTCAAGTTCATTGTATTTTTTAATTTCTTAAATCTGACAAGTAGGCGGCCGCCTAAAGGCAGTTTCCTTTTTTTATAGCTTTTAGTAATCCATTTCATGAATTACAATGAAAAAGAAAGGAAGTCTAAGAAAAAAAATATAGACGCTTGAAATAAATTATGCAACAGCCGAAATGAATGTAGAGCGAATAGTGATTGAAACTAATTGATACTTAATCCTGAAGACAAGGAAAGTAACGGAACAAGAACGGCAGCCGTCGACCCGTCAACATTACAAAGCTTCACGTTTTTTATATTTTATTACAAAGCCGTTTCTACTTGTATGACGATTTTCACTGGTCTCACAATATTGAATTACTGCAACCTGCCTATTTTTCTCATGTTTGCAGCGTGTTGGCGATTGCAGATACAAATATATTTTGCGACATCCATTGGTTCTTGCTTACAAATACACTGGTGGATCTACTTTTATACAAAATCATATTATTTCCTGTTTCTTTTCAATATTTCAGATTCATTTGTGCGCATAAATAATATGATTTATACAAACTTATGATTATTGAGTATACAATATTTTCAAAATAATAAATACATTTCACATCGACGAAATAAAAACTTATATGCGTAACAGCGAAAGCTTACAAAATAACTATACATCGATAGATCATACACAAATTGTATTATAGTTGTATATCAAGCGACATTACAGCAGCCAACACCCTGCAGACATTGAAAGCCTCTTGAAAAGATGTGATACCACACAGCGATTTTTACTGCCAAAAATTAGATTTTTTTTCGATTTCATTTTAATTTTCGCTGCATGGTAATATATAAACATACTGGTAGGGGGTCTTCGCTAGGTGCGGCGGACACCGACGTGTCTGAAGGCCGGGAAGTCGCCGTATACCGCCGGTTACCTCGCGTTCGCTTCCTACTCGAATCTAATATCAGGACCTGTCAGAGCCAATCAACTTGATATATTGCATTAATTTAGAATTTATAGTGATATATTCGCTCGCTTGGTGTTAAGCGATTGCCACCATCCGTCAGTTGAGTTACAATGCATTGTCGCTTAGTTGAGTATTAAAGTTGTATATTGTGTAAATAGATGTGTATAAAATAAATTATTAGCATACGGAATATATTATAACTAGCATATTATGGAAAACACATACATAATTTTTGCTCCCCTGAAAAAAAGGCTTGGAGATAATTTTGTTGAGTAATAAATAAAACGTATTATATATTTTTCAATGGAAATAAGGGGATTGATTACGGTAACGTCTTTCTTTGTTTGCCACAAGATAACGCAATATAGGTATATTTCAATTGTAATAAAAAAATAATCCTACAGACTTGTCGAAAAATTTGGTGACCAGTGGCCACAAATATCCAGAGCTGCTACATTATACTTACTCTAATACCTTTTACTACAAAAAGACCCCTTGTAGATAATCAAAATTTATTCAAATATAAAATTTTCCCTAATATATCTTGAAAATAAAATACATTCGTGGCTGGTAGTGAAAGTGAAAATATACGTTTCACTTTTCCCTAAACAAGAATATTGCGCTCTCTTGCGGTTGCCCGCACCCGTCAAGCTGGACCTGGGTTTAGGGTGAGGGAGGTGCCCCAAGCGAGTGCTGACGTAGGCGAAGCTGGTCACAAGCACACCGGGGACGTCACATCAGTCTAGCGACAAGCCACAAGGTTTGACTCGGACGACATCTTGTTTCTATGGCCAATTCCTCTCATAGAATGTAGAAAATGTAAAATTATGATAAAGTGTCAAAAGGTTTGGTATCTTCTATTTCACTTTGAGAAGTTTCAAATTTTTCCACAAACACTAATGTTCCAATTTATTGTTAGAGCCTGTTTCACAATCTTCTAATATGTGTAAGATAGCTTAACTGTTTTGTCTCTGTCGCTCGATATAAAGTAAGCGGCGACAAGACTTCCGGATAAGACACTTATCAGCAGATAGTTAAACAGGCCCTTAGAGAAATAAAAATATGAAAACAGCCATAGTATTGTTTACATTTATGTAGTCGGTTAATAACCCAATATTGTATAATATTTAATTTGTGAATCATTACTCATGTTCAGTTTGCTGAAGTACTGGTAATTAATCTCCTATTTTCTTATGTTACTAATTGTAACTATAGTTTGTGCGACATTTGGCCATAGAAACAACTGTACAACATGAACTGTGTGTCTGTGTACCTGACGCGGGCCGGCAAGGCCGAGCGGACTGACGCACCGCACCGAGCGGCGGCGCCTCTGTCGTACAAATATTACAAAATATGTGGTAAGCTCGTAAACACGTGAGTTTCATTTGTAAATTATACAAATGATATAGAAATTATGTAACAAACGCAAAGTCAGACTCATTCGCTTGATCGGCTACTTCTTTGTAAAAATAATGTTGATTCCAGACACGAAAACATAGCTTGTCATAAAAACTGCACTTTTGCAATAATGCATACGTCTTAATATCAATTTAAAAGATACGAAGTATACTATTATTTTGAAATACATAAAAAAAAATCATCGTTGCAGCGGTCGCTGGCTCCTGGCCTATATTAGGTTCGGGGATTTAACACTACGCGGCGCCCTATATGCTTGGCGTAACAATAAAATTCATTCAAGCCCCATTGTGGATAATCATCATTTTTATCTTACCAAAAATAAAACTAATATTATTATTGGATTAGAAATAGTGTAATGTGTCTTTGGATAACTTCCGATCATGAAATACTTATTTTAATGGTAAAGATGATACACAATAATATGTACGTACATACATACCTGCTTCGTGTTTTAAGTTCAAGAAATTTTATAGTTGCATTAGTTTAAAAAAAGTATAGTTGTAATAGCTTTTATACTGATTGAATATTGTTATTATGTCTTTTAAATGAATTTATAATTTATAATATTAATTATTAGGTAAATGATCCGTAACTATACCTTATACTAAACTAAATTATTAGTATGTAAAAATGAAAGTTTTTTTTAATTCGTGACATCTGACAGCTTTTTGACACGATAAGGACCGTCGTGCTACCAAGCGCCGCCTGGTGACAGAAAAAGAATCGAAAATTCTTATTGACCGATTTTGATACCACTTACGCAAGCAGATGACGCTTTGTGTGAGTTGGGTCTGCCGCCTGGCGGCAGAAAAAATATCAAAAACCCTAATTGTAACGAAAACTATGTAGGTAATTAAAATGATGATTGACTGGATGTTCTTACCGAAACTCATCAAAACTATTTGATGCCGCACAGTACCACTAGATGGCACTTTCACGCAACAATCATGTTAGAAGCTTACAAGGAGTATGAAGATTAGAAAGAAATAAAGTAAAAATATTAGTTTTGTAAAGGCAGGCAAGAGTGAAATATAAATACTGAAGTACATCAAATCTCAAACAATTCCACATTTTTTTTCACTTTTGTCATTTGTAGACAATAATATTATATTCACTTTCGATGTGCGCATAACCTTTTTTCACGCCATCAATTATTACGCCCCGTTTTTATTTTTTTATCAAAAAAGTAACATAATATCCAAATATACCTGATATTTCTGTGGGCAGCAGCCGCAGCGGGCGCAGCAGGCGAGCAGCGCCGGGGCGTGGCCTGAGTGCGCGGGCGACGCGAGAGGGGAGGGGGAGCCTGGCCGCTTCACCGCCCCGTTGTAGGGGTTTTCGATCTCCACGAACTCCCGATCCTGAAGATCATGATGGCACACTTTAAAAGCAATAAAATAGTACATAATATAACACTCAATAGAAGTGAAAGCTTCGTTTTACTGCCGATAGATGGCGCTGAACGTTACATCTTCTCTTTTTTCTGACTCTGTTATTATATGATACGCACGTATAATACTGTCGCATTTTCATTTCAATCACAATGAACTGAAGTTTTCACTTTAAAAACTCGCTCACTTCACTGTTCGTGCATGAGAGTTTCTCACTCGTCTAGTTGTTGACTAACACACACAACATCTAACAATCATTCAGCATACAGTTATACCTCTGTAACCGTGGTTTGGTTTCGTACCTATATTTGATCATGTATAACTTCTGAATACACGATCAAATTCTACATCACGAAAAAAATGCATGCAATTTTGACATTTCTGTGTCTGATTTTGCTGAAAGGTGCAATAAATTTGGTGTAAAAGATTAGTTTTATTTTAGCATAGAACAATTTTTCTACACTTACTCGCATTATAAACGCTTTAGTTAACACAGGTGAAGTTTATGAATATCAAGGGCGTCACAGACGGTAAAGATACTATGATACCTTTTATTTAGTTACGACTTTATTTCGCCGAAACCAAACCAACAGGTACAGAGGCGGTAATGTATTCATAGTTTAGTACCTTACTGGATCCGTGACCCCACAGTAGCCTCTCACGTACGTTTTGAGACCCCTGAGGTCAACATAAGGACAAAACTTAGTTTCAGTGCCAATCAATACCCCACACGAAATTTTCATTCTTATCATTAAAAATCAAACCAATTTTAAATATAATTTAATATACAGAAAACTGTGAACACATTTCATATCAGTTTGTTGGTTAATGTTAAATTAATAAGATTTTTTGAGAGTCAAAAGATAGATAGGTACGAATTCAACATAAAATAAATTATTAATAAAATTACTAAATGGTTTATAAGACCTGACTGTTAAAAAGGTTTGTCACCTCTGGAGTCTGAGTTACTTGAGTTACTTAAAAAAGTTTATTATATCTGCTTTAAGGCGACACCACACATTATATAACGTACCGTGGTTCGCTCCAAACACCTAAGCAGGTGGTGATGCTGCAACTCGAAGATGTCTTCATCTCGCCCAGCATCGTCCAGCTCTACCCCTGATTCCTGAGCCGCCAGCCTGGCCTCAGCAGCCTTCTTCTTGGACACGAACGCTGCACCTGAAGACGCCTTGGCAATGCGGATGCGAGCGAGACGGGCTTTCTGAATATTCAAGATGAGAAAGTAAATTGCTTTATCTGAACAAGAATCAAAGAAAATACTAATTATTGTAAGAACAAAATAATATTGTTCTCTAGCCGCTAAGACAATTACGAAGAAAATTGAAAACTAGATTCAAAGCAAATAAAACTTACAAAAAGGCACAAAAGTTTGTTACAATTTTCATTATAAGCATAATATTATAATAAGGCTGTTAATGTGTTATTATAATATTATGCTCCGTGGTCCAGTGGTTTAGAGCTTGGCTAATGACTCGGTGGTCGTGGGTTCTATTCCCGCATTGGAGCAACAAAAAAAATGTTGTTTCCAAACAACATTTTTTGGTGATCAGACAATCAGGTGATCAGCCTAAGGCTGATGATGATCCATGCGTCGGATGGGCATGTAAAAAGTCGGACCTGCGCCTAATCTCTCGCCAGTCGTGTCGGTTATCCGTCCCACTGGGTAATGAGAGTAAAGGAAGAGAGAGTGCTCTTGTGTACTGCGCACACACTTGGGCACCATGAAAAAAATTACTCCTGCTTAACTGGCCTGGTTTAAATTAAACCAGCCACCGTCACCACAACCGGTGTGGGGAGTTGTTATTATAATAATAATGAGTTATGGAAAACTAGTCTTACATCAAGTTTTGAATTGGGTGTGTCCATGGAAACTTTGGAGCCAGACTTATTACTTATGAGTATAGTAGGGCCTGTTTCACAATCGCCTAATTATTGTTGGATAGCTTAGTCGTAAGTTTTGTCGCTGCTTAGTTTATACTGAGCGACAGAGACAAAACATGCAAATAAGCTATCTGACGCTTACCAGTAGATTGTGAGACATACCCTTACTAATTTAGAAAATAACCCACGATCTTCCCTGAATTGGTTCCTGGTACCACGACTTCATAGCGGAGGAACTTATCTAGACTAGAATGGTCACTTACCCGCTGCGCCTTCCGCTTATCAGCTCTCTGGTTCTGGTGATAGATCCGGGAGAAGTTGGAGACGATGACGGGCACGGGCAGCGCGATCACCAGCACTCCGGAGAGCGAACACACCCCGCCCACGATCTTGCCCGCAATGGTCCCTGGTACCATGTCGCCGTAGCTGGAACGAAGTGAGAGCACAATGAGGAACAATTCAAGAGTATTGTCTTGAAATTGAGTTTTTGTGGTTACTTTTTAAGGGTTGTTTTTATGGTTACGTTTAAGATTGAGTACACGAGGGACAATCCATTTTAATTTGTTTAAATGACTTCTGTGTGCCCCAGCCAAGCTGGCTGGCTGTCTAGCGCTCGCTAGATCCAAATGTTAAGTCTGTTTATCAGTTACCATACTGTTTATCGTCCAATTAGTATGACGCTGCCGATTGGATCAATTAGAACTGACCGTGTATGCGTGTGGATTGGCATGACAGTTATATGTACGTTTGTGGTGTATATGGACAAACTGCAGATTGAATCAAGCCTGTAGCGTCATACCAATTAGATGATAAGGCATCCATATGCCGGGTAGCCATCTACCGTAATGTGATTTTTGAGCGGCAATTTTATTTTTATTTTTTTATATATCTTTCTTCTCTCTGTCTGTTTCATCAAATTCGCGGTACACCGACCGCGACCTAGAAAGTTCTTTTGGTATTTTACGGTTACCAAAATAATCGTGTAGTCATATAAAATATAGGTATTGGGCATGGATTTAGGTATTCTTTAATATTATTTATGATTCCAAATCTGAATTCATAGTATTATAATACTGAATTTGAAAACGAAACTAGTAGTTCAGATCCAATTTAAACTTTTTATAAACATAAAGACAATAGTATATCTAAAGGATTTGCAGGCTGGAACAAAAAACTCTCGTGGGAACGAGGGCCATACCCTCGTTCCCACGAGAGTTTTTTGTGGTCGCGACAGAAAAAACCTGCACTGTAAATAGATCTCTGCTAATACAATAGAGCTGATAATCGAACTGTCAAAAGTCAGATTCGACAACTCTACACGATTTTCAGCTTTATTGTATAAGCGCATTAGTAATGTTATTTAGATATAATGCCCCCAATTAAAATGTCATTTATCTACCTATACAATGACACATCAATTTGGTTGAATATATTTTTTTTATTACCAAAAACATTTAATCGGAAATAGAGATTGAGTATTTAGAGGATAAAGTAGAGGTGAAATCTATTCTACCCTCTTCTTCTCCGAAACCATTTTCTTGGTAGTTGATAAAAAGGCACTGGTGATATAAGTATATTGTACATTCCGCCGTTAATATGGGGGCTTATGAAGGAGCGGTAATGGCGGATGGGGTCGTAAAAAGTAATGAGAACAGACTGAATTACATACAAGCGTGTTAGACGCCTCACGTTACTCTGCTTATTAAATAATTAATGTAGACGTAATCACTAACGAGCGATTGGAGACTACTACATTCAACTCCCTACCGTTACCGATCCTCATCCAAATCCCTACCTATTATACAGGCCAGGGCAGCCCTATGACGGAGAACCAGCTGTGGCGGACCAATTAGCGCCACAATCCTGAATCGCGCTATCAAAGTTTTCTAAGATCGGCACTATATATACGATATCTGAAATTCATACAAGTGGGCTTCGGCCTGACCGAGCATAGCACCTCGCTCGGTCGGAGATCTCCCGGTGACCCCGACGTGATAGAACTCTTCAGGACATCATCACTTATTTATTCCACGACACAACCAATTATTATTAATTAATTAATTAATAATAATTAATTAATTTTAATTAATTAATTAATTAATTATTATTATTAACCAATTATATTATTCATGTTATTTTTCTGTAAATGACAAAATTTTTGAGTTATGCATACTGTCATTAGTCATGTAAATATTGTAACCCTAATGTTGGGTTAAAAATTTTATTCGGAAAAAAAAACACTCTGTTAGGTAATATAATATAATGTTCATCTAATATACAGTTAATGTGAATTAGTAAACAAGGGCCAATCTCGTAGGTGAAGCTCTTTTCATCATGGCGTTTAGCGATTCGTATCTTACATACCCTATATCAACAACCCCGGCTCCTGGCTCCTATACCACAGAGTAGAAAAGATATATACTTAGGTACGTACATAGAAACAGCTTTCATAGAACGACCCAACGCACGGATCGTGAACACGCCGTAGTAGTTGCTTGTAGTAGCGCAATAAAATCGAAAGCTAATATGTAGCTGTTTATCTGCTCCTCTATATTTAATCTGTGCCTATACTCCGCTTTGATACAATATAATCTAAATGTAAACAAATATACGAGATCGATGTTTAATGTCACTTATTCAAGGTGCAATTAAGAAATACAATGAAACCGTAGACGTATATTATACTTTATACGAGACAATCTTGTATATATATAATCGTAATCTCGAAAACGGCTACAAGTACTACAATGAAATTTAGTATTTAGGGAGTTTTGAGGGAGAAAAATTTATCTAGCTAGTTCTTATTTCTGGGAAACTACGCATTTTTAAGCTACATAATAATAGGTCTTTACCTATGAATTTGCCGTTCTGCAGTACTGGCCATTTCAAATCGAAATAATTTTTTTTTGGATAAGAATTCTAATTTCAAATTAATTTTATTTTAAAAACATGGAATCGCGACATCATACTGCACAGCAGACGGTCTCCAAGTTGCAAGAACTGGGATTAGAAGCTCTCCGTTATCCACCCTACTCACCAGACCTTGCGCCTACAGACTACTACTTTTTCCAGAATTTGGATAGCTTCTTGGCGGGAAAAAAATTCAATACCCGAGAGGCAGTACAAAATGCCTTTGAAGAATTTGTTGCCTACCGTCCGGCTGATTTCTTTAAGAAGGGCATCAATAAACTGCCACTGCGTTGGCAAAGATGCATTGATTGCATGGGTGATTACTTCGATTAATACAAATAAAAAATACATGAAAAAAATTCGTTTAAATTTTTTCATAAAAAACGGCAATTTCATAGGTAAAGACCTAATATTATGATTTTTCTTTCATCGTGCACCAATATAATCAAAAATTTCGTCACTATTATGTCAGTCCGATTGGTAGATTGGTTTACTTGTGTATAATTTTTAATTTTTGCTTTGTTTGGAAATTCGAAATATGGTGGGTTCGAAGTTCGAACCACTTTATTTTTGTGCTCAAAATGCGGGCGGCCGTGTGTCGGTCTAGAATCGGACTTCACCCTACTTGAATCATCCGTGATGGATGAAAAGGCCAATGATGACTAGAGCTCCGAGCAAATCTCGGTTACCCGGGTACTGTAAAAAGACGAGGCATGTTGGGGCAACCGCTTAAATGGCCCCACTTTTGGAATTTTTGGGCCCATTTTGACATTTGAAGTATGGTGAAATCAAGATGGCTGACATTAAGTAACTTTTTCTTGTATGATGATTTGTTCTGCTAAATATAAGTCATAGCCTATATTTACTTTGGAAGTCTTTGAATGACACCATACATGTATTATATTAATGACAAGAGAAATGACACATTCATTTATGCGTATTAAATAGTTGTGTTTACGCTTAGATATTTCAATTCTGCTGAACGTGTACACCCAAGACTATAGCTGACAATAGCTTTGCCGTCTCATTAGTTAGTTTCAATGACCGCGACTTTTCGGAATCACTGACTCAGTTTCGGACAATATTTCCGTATTTCCGGACTATTTCTTGACCATTGTTCAGAATTCCGCAAGTTGTGATGGATGCTTTGTGGTATACTTGGAATTTATACCCTAAAATTTTCCGGTGTTTTTTATTACATTTATTACGTTTTATGCAGATTGTCTTTGACTATATTGTTTGATTTGATTTGATTTTGATTGTTTTTTTTACTGAGTAAAATGTTTTAGGCTCTCAACACCATCGAACACTCAATATTTAAAGATTTTATAATTGTTCAGTAAAAAAAATGTATGCGTAAAAACAAAATGTTGTACGTTACTTTTAAAAAATAGGCCAAGTGCGAGTCGGACTCGTGGACGTAGGGTTCCATACAAAACAAGAAAAAACCACGTTTTGTGTTTGGGAGCCCCAGTATTTGTTTTTTAGTATTTTGTGTTATAGCGGCAACAAAAATACATTATCTGCAAAAATGTCAACTGTCTAGCTATCACGGGCCACGAGCTACAGACTAGTAATAGACAGACGGACAGCGGAGTCTTAGTATTAGGGCCCGTTTTTACCGTTTAAACCCTAAAAATAATGAATAATTTTTTAGGAGCATGGCTCCAAAATGGATTTTTTTTTTTCCCTTTCACATACATTTTCGTCGAAATTGTGCCATATTACGTAATATCTCGCAGGTGCAGCTTATTTCTCTCAACACATTTGGCCGAGAAAATACGTGTCTTATATGGTCTTGAAAAATTAATGATTTCGTGAGCAATAGCTTTCCGCTGCTGTGCGTACGAATTCTGAGACATTTCCATTAAAATTCGGTAAATGTAAAAACTAATTATTCTATTAAAAGTTATTTATTAAATAGATGGTTATGTAATTATTATATGATGTTCGATTAATAACCTGAAAATATTAACCGTATATACAATAGATATCCGGCTACTAGCAGGAGAAGATGCATCTCGTTCCTTATTCTCCTTCCGACACGCTAATAAGGAAGAAAGAGTAGTAATAATTAGTCATTTCTTCCATATCCCACTTTAGTTGAAGATCTATCCGCTTAATTTAAGACACATCTAGACTTTAGTGTTACACATAGCACATTAGCAACACGACCATAATAATTTCTGTGACGATCACTAGCATACATATATAATACTCGTACCTACATTAAGACAACAGATTTTGATGATATATATTTTATAGATCTACGCGTTTTGATGAAAAAAAAACATCCAGAAATAATGTTTAAAAGTTGACATTTAACTGTGATATCACATTCACTCACTTGGTGTGAGTGACGCGACGCGGCGTGCACGTTTTAAGATAGCAAATCAAAATTGAACTTTATTTACTATACAGTTAGATACACGCTTAATTGCAAGCGCGGCTGCAAAGCATGGTGCAGCTCGCAATTAGAGCTTTTACAATGAAACGTGTATCTTTTTGTGTTGATAGTAAAGTTCAATTTTGAATCACTATCTTAAAAGATGTGCGCCGCGTCGCGTCTCGGTGTGAACTGACGCTAAAACCATCTCATTAATTATTTTGATAACACAATGAACTACACGTTAGATACATACCGTTGATGATGTTAAATGTGTATCCATAATATTAAGCTGCATTCAATTCCTTACAGATATTAATTAAAAAGGATTTTCAGCTCGCACAAAAAAGTGATTTTAATCTGCTACATGTTGGCAGCTCGAACGTCATAAAATTATTATTTACAGCCTCTTATTTTAATTGCGACCTGCATTCGCGCTTTTGGGGACCCGTACTGCGTACCTAAAACGAATCCCAAGGAGGATCACTTTGTTGTCCGCTTATTTGTCTGTCTGTCATTTATTTTGAATCTTTTGAATTTTCCAACTTTTTAATAAAAGTTTCTAACGCCGGTTCTGCTCATCGTTTTAGCGTCAATTCACACCGAAACGAAATCAAAATAAACATTATACGTGTTACTTGAACCCGATAAGTAATTTGACTCGTTTGGATTTTATTGTAGCGTCTGGCACATGAATGGGGGTTTTTGATATTTTTTCTGCCGGTAGAGGGCAGACCCAACTCACACAAAGCGTCATCAGGTGGCGTAAGTGGTATCAAAAACGGTATTATTACAAAAATCAATGGCATTTCCCTCCAATATGACCTCTTTCTAGACTTTTCTCGCCATGACGCATACTCAGTAATAGCTGGCCCGCACAAGGAGTTTACTTTGTTTACGCGCGCAGATCAAAGAGCCGTCGATTTTTACCGTTCACTGTGTTTACGTCGGCGAGTTTCCTGCGAGATGAGGACAGGTGGGATTTTCATCATCAGCATTCCATCATCATAACCAGCTACAGAATTTTATTATGCCGCTGCCGCGCCTCCGTCGCGCCGCTCGCTGCCGTGTTCCAGCCAGCGGCTTTAAACTCACTTAGAAGAATATATTATAATACTAACGTAAAGAACCGTCATTCAATAGACTTACACAAATGACAGCTCGCGGCTATGTGTGCGTGGCTAGACGTATGCGGGGGGTGCGCACGGCGAGCGGGGGCGTGTTTTTTCCAGCCAGGACAAAGAAACACAATGACACATTCATTTCGTCATTTTTTTTGTTTGCGTTCAGATTCAATTTGACCTGAACAGACAATACAAATGACTTTGTGTATTAGAGACAAGTATCCTTTTTATTCATCCGGTCTTCATGTGTCTTTGTTCTAAACTCCATTTTACTTTTATTGAATTATAAACTGATTTTTTAAGTTTGGGCCAATCAAAACGGGTTCGACATTGGTTCGACGCTTGCGGATACCATTTTTCAGTTTTAACATATCGGTACTGAATTGTAACTGTATTATTGCCGTATTTAATTACCAGAACCTTCGGGTTCGAAACTTGGAAATGTCATGAAAAAAATTGAAAATGTCAAAAAACTACTACATACATTTATATTGCCAAATAAAATTATTTGATTCATTCAAAGCGAGATAAGTGCGTTCAGAACCTAATTAACAATTTTATTTAACCGTTCAAAGTTTGAATAATTGATTACAATTACTCATAGCTCGGTTAAATTGATCGTTCTCTCGATGGATGTAAGGGTGCCTGTACACTGGTAAAAGTATAAAAAAATAAAAAAATATAGAGCGCTAGCTCTATATTTTTTTTCACCGTCGAAAAAATAGTCGTCGAGAACATAATTGTTGATCGGGACACAAAAGTTTGATACAAAACCGTCGGTCTACCGGTTCTAAACTAAGCAGTTTTTTTATTGACCAAAATGAGTGAAGATTTTTTAACTAAAAATGGCCAGACTTAGGTTTTATATCAAACTGTTTTGTCTCTAGCGATTTACAAATATTCCCATACTTGTTCCAGCTGACCGTATATGTTTATAATATTTCTTTTGTATTTCAGGCCTTTTATTAATAAGTTGAAGAAAGAAGAGAAAGCCAGCTAGCAGAACTTATATTAGTCTTGCTTGCAACAAAACTCCTCCGAAACGGCTTGACTGATTTTTATGAAACGTTGCAGGTATCTTTGGTTGGCTCTTTGAGAATAGGTTGTAAGCTATTTTTCCATACCCTAAGTGATATCACTTAAAAATAATATTTTTACTTTTTTATTTTATGATTTGACTTAAAATACACAATTCCAATTTTAAAATACGCAATAACTCTCAATTTTCACCCTTTTAACGCCAAACTCCTTTGTTTAATATTATACCTATTAGGTACAACTTCTAAAAACTTCTGCCTTTTCATCCGTTATTGGAGCGAAGTAACCACTCTTGAAATACTGCAGTGCTTGGGTCAGTTGGCTTATAAATCACGTATGGTTGCCCAAGCACAAACGGCATTTTCACAACATAGTCATCCTAGTCCAGAGAAATGACTGGTCAATACGTCTGGGGCCAACCGTGTGCGGGTTTCCTCACGATGTTTTCCTTCACCGTTGGAGCGTCCGTATAATGTACTTGAAATCTGAAAAAGTCTCATTGGTATACGCCACAACCTGGGAATCGAACCTGCACTTTCTCGAGTGCGAATTGTTTTTAAATTTGGTTAGGACAATGCAGGCTGATCACCTGATTGTCTGACAAGAAAGATGATATACAAAGTTCGTCCTGCGCCTGATCTCTCGCCAGTCGTGTCGGTCATACGAGAGTAAAGGAAGAGAGAGTGATCTTGTTACGCGCGTAACTGGCCTGGTTTCAATGAAACCGGCCACCGTCACCAAAATCGGTGTGGGGAGCTATTATTATTTATTATTACATGTAAGCCAAAACTGAAAGTAAACAAACAAACCTGTCTTCCATTTTTACGTAACAATTTGGTTCAATAACTATAAATCATACATAATAAATTAATAAAACCTTCAAACTTTATCCATAGTCAAGACAATTTGTACAAACTTTGTTAATACGTTACAAGTTCTTTACTTGTGTTCAATATCTTAAATTACAACATAATATTGTATTCTTATATTAAGATATTATATTAGTGCTATGCTTAAAAACATTTATCATTTCAAGAACTTCTGTACCAGCTTCACGCGTAGGCGCTGACTCTAAGGTCAGCTCGTTCGTTCTCAGTGTGAACTAACGCTTATGCAGTTTTCACAACAAGTTTCTGTTGGCCCGTTCAACATTCAAAATCTAGAAAATGCCATGCCAATCATAGTTACATAGAATTTTAATAGCCATTTATCGTATCTACTCTGCGATTGCTGCTGACTGTCGCGAATTCATTAAAAATAATATTATTATTGTGTATACGCCCTAACTCAGGGATGGTGAACCTATGGCACGCGTGCCATGAATGGCACGCGACACAATATTTTGGGCACGTCGCCGATCACAAAATTTTGCAATTATGTACTGCGAAAAAAGGCGTTATATGGCAAACCTAACATAATGGAAGCTATTTGTCACCTATTTTGCAACATCAAAAATTACAAAATAATCCTATTTTCACAGTCCTTTAGGGTATAAAGTTTAAACAGATTTAACCTCCTAAATAGAAAAAAAATTGCTCGCTCGCTTCGCTTGTTTGCATATTATATTATGTAGTACCGATGTTCTGTTGTAGCCGGTTGTTTTTCCGAACTTCACAGTTTTTCAGTGTTTTAGTTTGAACAGATTTTAACAACAGATTTTCAATCTTGAAATACAGGCTAAATTACAACGAAAAATTAAATGAAAAATTTGATGGCAATTCTATGATCTCATTAAACATTTCTGTACAAAAATGGCACGTTATTAAATAAAGGTTCGCCATCCCTGCCCTAACCTCCACTAGAGGCTGGCTCTAGTATAGCGCCATACACTTCATACCAAAATACATAATGCGCTCTTGTTGATTCGTTCATTCGACGTATGTTTTAATTTTTTTGCATATTTTGTGTTTTTTTTTCTGTTTTATGTACTCCTACAACTCTTAAATTGCATATTTTTTAATCTATTATACCGAAAAATGGTTGTCTGTTAAAGTCGGCTTACGGACGATAATTTTACGTGATAACGTCATCACAAGCCGAACGCTTAGGCCGATCGTGCCTCTCTATCGCTTGTCCCGCGCTCTCGCTTGCACGCTCGGCTCAGGCGGAACGTGACAATATTTCATTGCAACTCCATTTTTGGCGTTCCGTAGTTCACTTCTCGGATCCATTATAGTTTCGTCATGTCCGTCCGTCCGTCTGTCTTCGGCTTACCGTCCAAACGGTTAGTGCTAGAAATATGAAACTTTGCATGGATACGTGTATTTACCACGTCAACAAAGTGCTAAAGTAAAATCACGAAAAATATACTTTCTTGGCATACTTCCCCTACAGGTAAATCGGGGATGTTTATGTTTCTCTTGCCTACCCCATAGTATGGGGTAGCATTATTTAGGTTGCTAAGACGGTAAGAAATTATGAACTTAGAAGGAAAACTATAACGGCTTATATAACTTTAACTTACCTTATAAAAAGGCAAAAGTACTTACTTGGAAAGCTTCGTACAAAAATAGCGAAATAATAAGTAAACATATTGTAAAATATTGGTATGATAGTGCAGAACCCAACGAGCGCGAGTATGATTCGCACTTGGCTTGTTTTTTTACTGTGAACACAATTTTAGGTCCTTCTATTCTTAATCTATTTATACAACTGAATATAGAATTTCAAACAAAGATTTCCACTATAAATACAAGTTTACTAGTTTGGTGAAGAAAGACCTAACCTGTTCTAGATCATATTTAATGTGTTTACAGCAGACAGCCGGATGCGTCGGTGCAGCCAGATACGACACAAATCACCAGTGAGTCTATAAAGTGTTGGGCCAGAGACAGACTGTGGTGTATAGAATTTGAAGGGCAATTGTAACTCGAAATGCCTAAATTGCATTAGGCCAGGACTATATGATCAGGAATCCGGTAGGTAAATGAAAATTGAGAGCATTGAAAATAGAACTCTGCGCCAATACAATAGAGTTGAAAATCGTACCCACAAGTGTCAAGTCAAATGTCAATGTCATATATGACAGCTGGACACTCGACAATTCGATTTTCCACTCTTATTATATCAGCGTAGAGTTGTATTTTCAATGCTCTGAATTTTCCCCGGCTCTCCGGATTCCGGATCATATTATAGTCCCAGCCTTATGGCTACAGTCAAGTCAAGCGGTCGCATTTGCATAGACATCAAAGTAAGCGCGTGCGAGCGAGTCAAACTATGCCGTGACTGGAGCCATACTGAGAATTAATCTTCGTAATCTTATAGTTATGTACTGTGTATCCTGCTACTTTTGTAAATGTGAAAGTTTGTAAGGATGGATGGATGGATGTTTGTTACCCTTTCACGCAAAAACTACTGAACATATTATTTTGATGAGATTTGGTAAAGGTAGCAGTTTAGGCTCTGGATTAACACCTGGACATCTTTTTATCCCAAAAAAGTATATTGTTCCCATGGGACACGGAAGTAAATAACTCGGCCCTAAATATTATGTACCTACTCCTTGGAGTAGGTACATAATATTTAGGGCTACTGTATCAGCAGTCGGTACTAAACTAGTTTCAGGTGTTTGGTACAATCTAATAAAAATCAAGTGATGAGTCATGAAGTTAGTTGAGTTAAATAACTAACCAATAACTAAGTCTCTACTCGCTTCACTCCATCTCTTAATGCTAACTTATCATACCCTCTTCGGACTCTAGTGCCATTATGGCCAATTTTGGAAATGTTATTTTCCGCTTATTTACGGACATTTTTCATGTATGGACCATAGTTTTCCTTTCCTCTACACTCCATAGTTTATGTATATTGAAATTAGTAAATGTTTTGCACATAAGTGGTTGGTGAGGTCCTAAATGCGAGCTGTAAATCAGCAAGTTTGTTTTAGTTATTAAATGTGAATCGATATCAAAGTAAATGCAGCAAATATATTTAGTTAATACAGAATTGGGAATATGCATTTGTTTTAAATCAGCAAATTCGTATATTTTCTGAAAGGAAACATTAAATATGGACCGAAAAATGCAAAAAGTTCAGTAATCAGTTGCTAAAAGTTACAGGACTAAAATGAACCCAAAATACAACGGTTTTCTTTGTTATGATTGAAAAACGTAAATTACCGTTCAAAATATTAATCTCCATACATTTTCAACTGCGGTCGTGACCAGTGATGTCATTTGTCATGCATTTTTGTATTGGGCGTTTTTAATGTTCTCCAACGATCTCACTTTTGTTATGACTGTATTTTGTCAACGGTTGATCGTAGATATACAACTATAAGGACAATATTCCCCAGCTTAATATGTAATTTTCGAAAAGCCAATTAAAATACTATGCACATCCTATTGTAAGCGAAAGTTGATTTTTTTAACTTTTGTAAATCTTATAGGTAGGTATTTACTCAAAACGTTGCGTATTTTAATAACCACTATTAATTATAGGTCAGCGTCACTCGGTGTAATAGCTGCTGTCTAACAATAAAAATATTTAAACAACTGTTTTCTTATTATGGTCCAGGGTAAATAGTTCAAGGTCAGATGCCCTGGTGGCGATACGAGCGCCGCCCGCCGCGAACTCCCATGAATCACGTGACACTAGTACTTTCTACTATTTTTCTAATTTACTCGTTTTGAAATATTTCACATTTCTTTATGAGCAACTTGCTTTTGCCCGCGGCTTCGCTCGCGTAAATTAAGTGTCCCACGGGAATACTGTACTTTTTCGGGACAAAAAGTAGCCTGTGTTTTAATCTAGAGCCTAAGCTACTACCATACCAAATGTCATCAAAATCTGTTGAGTCGGTTTTGCGTGAAAGAGTAACAAACATCCATTCATACATCAATCCTCACAAACTTTCATATTTATAATAGCAGTAAGAATTACTTACTAGGAGGAGTTGTAATTATTTTTAACAGACTTCAAAAAAGGAGTTCTCGATTCGACTGAATTTTTTATGTTTGTTACCCCAGAACTTTCGACTTGGTAAACCGATTTAGATTATACTTTTTTTTATTTGAAAGCTAGCGCTTCCCGTGTGGTTCCATTTCAATTTGGTCCAGATCTGACAATAGCATCCATGATATAACCAAATAGGACTTACATTTTTTTTTGGCAGTCGGTTTTCATTTTTTGTTTTAAAATAATTATCGATATAAAAAATATTCATATTTGAAATAGCGATGTTTAAACTATGTAAAATTAGGTATACACTAATTCAGTGGCGAAGGGTGGTTTTACTTCAGAGGTAAGCCCTAGTCGCTAGACGTGAGTTGTGCAAGTTTTTTTGAAAGGAAATTTAGCACCATATTATGTATGACGGTCAAGATGTAGAGTTGTGTCGTTTCAGAGAGAAATTGTAAATACTTAGGTAACTATAAGAATACCTACAATTAGGTATATTTAAAATACAAAATAGCATAATAATAAAACGTTTTTCAGTGTATTAATTAACTATTGATCATCATTAAGATCATCATAATATTAAAATACTTCCACAGTACTACCGCCTATTAAATAATAATATATAATATTATAATCGTCTATTAATATAATAACTACAAATTACAATTGCTAGTAGGTACGTATCCAACATTCCGATTACCGTAAAAGTCAATTTATTCAAACGATTTATCACCAACAATAAACACAACACAAATGTCAAGTAGTCTCACATTCAATATTCACATATAAGTACATAAACACGTATTAGTTTAAACTTTAAGACGAATCATATTTGCCACTTCTCACTGCTCAATATAATTTCAAAAATAATACAGTTAAACAATAATTATTATTAACGTAATAATATGATTTTACATCCAAGAACGGCTGAGGTACCACCAAGCTACTTTTCAAAATCAATTCGTCTCATGATGCACGTGATATTATCTAATAACGGCTCCTCATTGGTAAAAGCTACAAAATAGCGAGTTAATGTCACAGAAAAATAGCCCTTAATTACTTCGTACTGTTATCGGACAAATCATATTAATAATATTGTTATTTAATTGGCCAGCCGGCTATAAAAAATAAGTTTGAATTTTATTTATTATCTACATTTTTTTTCATTTCTAACAAAATAAGGTTCCTATGATCACCTTATAACTCCGAATATTTCGGAATATAAGTTTGAATTTTATTTATTATCTACATTTTTTTTTCATTTTTAACAAAATAAGGTTCCTATGATCACCTTATAACTCCGAATATTTCGGAATATAAGTTTGAATTTCAACTTTATTTCTAACGATATGAGGTTCCTATAATCTCCCACGCAGATCTCTTAATAACCCGTTATATTTGGAGTTATCTCCAAATATAACGGGTTATTAAGAGATCTGCGATACATATATTCGTGTCAAAACTGCAGCGTGCAGCGCATAGATGTCGCTTAAGTCGGTCTACATCACGTTATCGCTTGTCCGACCTGATTTTTTCCATATATTTCTCCGTTTTGGCTGGAGGTCTTCATGAGGTACTCCGAAAGGGAATCCGATAAGCCACTGTACACTATACATGTATACTTATATATTGTGTAGAACTTAGCAAGATTGATGGCACTTAATACAAAAATATTTTTATCGAGCATCGATACTTCAGTTTTACAGACGAATGAGTTCTGTAGATGGGTAGTGAAACTCGAACGCTTTCGCTAGAAAACATTTTGTCAAGTTATGAAAATTTTGCAAAGGTTTATAATATTATCACTAGATTTCTCCCACGGATCCGCCGGCGTAAATTTAGTATCGGGTATCCCACGGTAATCCTAGACTTTTTCGGGATAAAAAGTAGCCTTAGTTTTAATCTAGAGCCTAAACTCATCTATCTATAATCTATAATCTAGAGCCCAAGCTCAGTAGTTTTTGCGTGAAACAGTAACAATTATCCATCCTCACAAACTTTCACATTTGTAATAGTAGTTGGATACATTTATATAATAAGTACAATAAGTGTGGGACTGAATAAATATATCCACTTCGGTATTATGATAAGTTGACTTATGTGTGTAGTATTCATTTGTCTCGTTCCCTCTCTTTATATAAGCGCGTTATAGCTGTTTGTATGGGCTTGATACGTACTTTGTTTTACATTATTTTTCCACTTAGCACGAAAAGTAGAAATTTATTATTATTATTATTAAAAATATAGAAACCAAAATTTAAGATCTAATACCTATTTATCCATTTATTTATATTCATACACTCAATACCTTTATTTAAAACACAAAATTATTAAAATTAATACATAATCAACTTTGTATACAGTTATCTTCTTTTCTTTCTTCTTCTTAACGCGAGAACGGCTGGACCGTTTTGGCTCACGTTTGGTCTTGAAATAATTGTGAAAATTCAGGGAAGGTTTAAACGGTGTTCTCACCTTATAAAAATTGTAATCGTTGGAAAAATTGCGGCAAAAATATTAAAAACTGCCATTGAATTTGCCCACACTAACGGTTCACTGTGATCTATTTGACACTTGACTGTCAAATGGTATGTTCAGTAGGTAGGTGTAAATGTTGGTGTAGGTTGTAGGTGTGGGTATATATTTATTCCAGGCCAGAACGTCCGTCGGGGTCAGCTAGTTATTTATTTTAACAACATAATACTACGATAACATAACCTGGTAGACACGGAGATATTGTGTACTTTGGCAGTGAAACTGACTTGAAAAAACATCAACGACAGTTTAATAGATACTTGAGAAGTTGCCAGTAACTTCAGTCACAGCTGATATGGAAACTTTTACTTTCCTCCGACGAGTTTGTTAACGTTTAAGGATAGGGTTTTAAGACGCTGAACTCAATATGGATGTTAAGACGCCCATGGGTCACACCTCGAAAAAAAAATTATACGCGACATGGAGCTACATTTTTAAGATAGCTATTCAAAATTGAACTTTATTAATTATACAAACAGATGCACGTTCGATTGTAAGAGTCCGAATATCATGTTTCACCGCGCTGCACATCGCTTGTGCAGTGTATGACTGTTGCCATAGTATGAAACGTGTTTCTTTTTGTGTAGTGAATAAAGTTCAATTTTCAGTAGCTATCTTAAAAATGCAGTGCCACGGAGCGTCGTGTACCGTCGTGGTGTAAGCTGATCAACTGACCCTAAGCGTTTTTTGTTTTTTGTTAAACGAATTGACATAAGCATCGCTATTCGCTATATGTGATTTAGCGATTTGTTTTAGAACTTCGCCGTCGTAATTAGCGATGGTTACTTGGCTAAAGGTTCAGAAGGTACACGTTTCATTTCAATAAAATCCAAATTGCTCGTAGTGTCACGCTACGCAGCGCTGCGTATTATGCATAATATTATTACAGCATCTTCAAGCATCTTTACGCCGCGTCCCGTCTTGATGTTAACTGACCCTTGTGAACGCTAGTCTATTTGCGCCTTCTTTAAGCCCATACATTGAATAAAGACAGATCTCTATTTATTTTGTCACTTCTTAGTGGATCTACACGTCACAAAAGGAAGCTACGGTCCAAATATTACGTTTCTAGCTTCAGTAGTTTTGCCTCGGCGTTGATGAATCAGTCAGTCGGGACATGTTACTTTATATAATAGATTACTATATCATATTTGAGTATATATGCTTAGTGAACACTTTGTGAACACGAGACAATGAACTAAGCTTGTCTTCTGTCTCTATTTATGTTGTTATTTTCTTCTGCGTTTAATACAAAGACGTAATATTTAAGACTTTAATGAACTGCATTGTGTATTCATAAAATCGTTGTAAATCATTGCGTGACTCGACAGGCGAGTGGCTGTATTTCACCGTACTGTTTATTATTTCAGTGTTAAATGTTTACGAGCGGGGTACGTAGATATTTCCGAACGAACAGACGTTTATGTTTGACACATTTAGAATGGTAGGCTTTGTGAATAGGTGAAAGTGAAAATTTATTACAGATAACAGAACTATTGTTTCACGCGTATTTAAAACTTGCCTGTGGCTTCCTGCGCGCATAATAAAATCCTGCTGGAACCGTACATTTTGCCGCGATGCAAGTAGTCTATGTCCTTTCCCGTGGTCTCTTCTTTATCTCACAGTAATAACAGGCAGTAAGTACTTCTTGCACTATTTTTATTTATTAATTTTTATTTACTGGAAAATTTACAGCCAAGACGAAGAGACTTAAAATAGAAACTTAAGAATAATACAAGGCCAATTAAAAGTTTTCACAGATAGTAGAAATAACAGTAGAAAGAAAAAGAAAGTCATCATCCGGTTTCATCTTTGTCGAAGTCGGTCGTGTAATATATTAAAATTAATTTAAAATACACATTAAAGTGGAAATAGTGCAAAAAGTCCTGTGTTATTACTGTGAAACATGAATTTCCACCAAGAACCTACAGTACAATCAATAACACATCTTCTATATCTGTGTTAAATTTCGTCAAAATCCAGCTTGCTTAGTTTTCTCAGAATTATTTTTTTTACAGAAAAAAAATGCTTTCGCCGCAGTATTATCATGATTTTTTTTAAATAAACTAACTATTCGAAAACGGCACACCAGTGTTCAACTCTCGCATTCAAAATATATTTATTTATCTTTGTATTATACAATAAAATAAGGATGTCACTTTTTTGAGGCAAATAACACATTATCGGTCGTGTAAGCCCTTCTTGCCGTCTTGAAGTTGAAATTAATTTTCACTATAATAAATCTAAGTATCATCCAGGTACCTACAGAGAAATAAAATACTACAATAATCTATACTAAAAGAGGAAAAATTAGATTCTTTGTAAGTTTTCTTTGTTTGTTTGCATTGAATAGGCCCTGAAACTACTGGTCCGATTTTGATGACATTTGGCACGGATGTAGAGTAGACCACTGGGAGGGACATAGGTTACTTTTTATCGCGGAAAAATGTACGGTTTCTGCGGGATTTATTTTTGCGCGCACAAAGTCGCGGGAAACATCTTGTGTATAATAATATTATAATACTAGAAGTCGTCCTGCGGTCGAAATTAGCCCATAATAATTCATGTAATTTTTAAGTTTGAACTTTATGGGGTTCTTTTGCCTCCGAGAGTTATTTTTATTAATTTTATGTATTTCTAAGCATTATTTAAATTAATATTAGCTTTCAGCACACCTTCCTCCACATAAACTTGAACTGTGCCGTATTTCATACTCCTCCGTCCGTACAATTCTCGTAAAACTGTAGGTACTGAAAGTTTTCGCTTCACGTATTAAAAATATAATAGAGGTCGGTTTGCCTCTTAGATACGCAATAAAATTATATTAATGTTGTTTATGGATTGTGAAAGAAAGATTGACACTCATTGACAATTGTGTCAAACCGACTGTATTATAAACAAACATGCTAGTGTGAGTGAGGTAGTGTGTGTGTTGTTATTTTTTACAAATTTAATGTATTTCTAAGCGTTATTTTTAAAATTAGCTTTCGGCAGGCCTTCCTCCACTTAAACTTTAACGTGCCAAATTTCACACTGATCCGTATCCGTAGGTATCCGTAAATACCCGTATCCGTACAATTCTCGTAAAACCGTACTTGAAAATTTTGCTTCACGTATTAATACTCGTATAATGATAATATGATAATAAAGATTATTCTGTACCAGCAGCCTGTGACAACTACAATCCGGCGCCCGTTTTTGCCAAGCCTTACGCAGGTTGAGTGCAAAATCATTCGATTACCACGCGTTTACGAAAAGTTGTTGACAGGTTCTGGAGTAGGGAGAGCTAAGATATTAGAAAAGTTTTGTGTGACAAATCCAGACAGAGACCAATATATATATATATACAACCGAACGTATAACCGCCTCCTTTTTTTGGAAGTCAGTTAATTAAATAAACCTTATTGTCACGCATTAAGATTCATGCATAATAGAAACACGTGAAAATGAAAATGTCGAGGAGACTTTTTTTGCTTTCTCCGAGTAAATTTTTAATATTGTTTTATCATTTTTAATCGAATTTATATCCGCTATCTTTGCGTATTGTTAAACAACTAAAACAAGCTACACAAGAGCAGAAAAATGAACCCAGACACAACCTCTTTTTCAAAACTTTACTTGGAAAATTGTTTTTATTCTACTAAAAATCACAATTTTTTACAATATTTTAAACCGATTTCTAGATAAAGAAGTACCTACACTATTTGTGACAATTGTTGGTTTTGTAGGATTTGGTTTTATTTGGTCGCAAAATGTACCGACAAAAGCCAATGTTCAGTTGTAAACATTAAAATGACTAAAACCGGGCGACAGATCACGATTAGACGCGACGCGGCGCGCACTTGCAAGAACAGATTTCGATGTTAAATCGCCATCATAAAAGTGTACTCCGCGTCGCGTCCCGGTGTGAGCTGACCCTAAGCTGCGTAGTCGTAAGTGCTGCGACACCCTTCTCCCGGTAAGCCTCCGAGTACATAACCGTCAGTGTTATTACTTGTATATTTTAATCAGATCGAATGAAGACAACCTTTTATGGTTTCCCTGTAACCCTTACGCCTACACTTTTGAAGGTACATAGTATTGTATTTTATTATTAATGCGTGAAGCAAAAACTTTATACTCCGTTTTACTATGCAAACGGAGGAATATAAAATTTGGTATTTAATTAGAACAAGATGACGCTGTTGCGCGTCAAATTTAAACATATTGAAGTTCAAACTTTTTTAAGTTTTAATGTGATTTTGATTAGGTACAATTTATAACACGCGATAGCAGCTGGAGAGCAACATTTACTGACTGGAGTAAGAACTAGGAAAAGTGAAGAAAATTGCGCACAGTCAAGCATGCGGTGTGCGACGCGCCCGCCCCATCCTACCTCAAATGCCCCGCGTATTTGAGGTAGGATGGCTCTAAAGAAGTTAAATTATAAAGAGAAAAGATTTGTTTGTTTGTATGTTTGTTTGAATTGAATAGGCTCTAAAACTGCTGGACCGATTCGATGAAATTTAGTACGGATATAGAGTAGACCACGCGGTAGGACATAGGCTACTTCTATCGTGGGCGTGTACGGTTCCTGCGCGATTTACTTTTGCACGTACGAAGTCGCGGGAAATATCCAGTATAATATACTTGAATTTAATGTTTCACTTCTATCGCGTGCGAGCTGTAGAATAACAAGGTTTTTGTATTCTAGGGGCTGGAAGCGGTAACACGAATCAATCAAATTGCTTAGCGTTTGTATAAGCGTGCTAATTTTAATGATTGCCAGGTCATCCACCGACAGTCTCAATCAAATGTCTAGCCTAGATCTTCTATAATTAGACGGCCAGATATATAACCAATGTATCGTTCAAGATAGTTTAATAAAGCAAGATAGAATTGGGATCATAATTATTCATTCATGTATTTAAAAAAGTAAAATAATAATAATAAAATTAGGCGCAGATATGTTTCTAATGGCCCTCGGCAATCTTCGTTTTCCAATGGATATGACAAACGCATGGAAAACGAAGATTGCCGAAAGACATAATGGTTGTGGTCATCGAACAAGTCCGCTCGACTCGCATTGACTATTGTAATTATTAAACATTAAATATGTAATTCAACCACGTCGGCAGTCGTTGCGGTCACTTCCTTGGTGTTTAAATATTTTGAGACGGCCTAGTGCAAAGGAAAATGACGAGAAACTGGCCGAGCAGGAACTTTCTCGATATTGTTTTTAAAGAAGTAAATAAAAATAATTATAAAATAAATACTTCTAGCAACAACGTTCAGTAAAACCATGTTGCTAATGCCTAATGGCTTTCGGCAATCTTCGTTTTCCAATAGAAACGACGAACTTGTAGTATTATAGTATACTACAACGAACCCTAGAAATATGTGTTTCCGTGGGACTCAATAGTTTCAAGATAAGTAGGTAGTAGTTGCAGTAGGTTAGGTTTTCTTAGCTCTCTCAACATGAGTGATAGAATGGAACCCTTCTAAAGATAATCCCCATCTCATTCTGATCTAGAGTTCAATGATATTAAATACCCCAATAACATGGATTAGTGAGGTTCTGAACAATCTCACAAATCTCCTAAGCCAACATCGCCATATCGAACGTTAAGCCCAGCTGGAGTACCGCCAGAACAACAAGTGCTCGACAAATTGTTAGTTCACCTGTTTTGGTTGAAATGTTTTATTCATGACGTTATGTTAAAACATATTTATCATATTGCACGATAGTTACAGGCGTTAATACGAACCAAATAAGGAATTTAAATGAAATAAATTGACTATTAATACTGTGTAAGGGTGAATTCACATCGAAACTAAACGATACGTGGCGCGGCACTGCAATTTTTAAAATAGATTTTCAAATTTAACTTTAGCAATTACATAAAAAGATACACGTTTTATTTGACATCAGTTCGTCACATTGCACATGCGCCACAACGCACGTATTGGTGTGAACTGACCCTAAGTGACAAATGTGTTTAAAAAATCATAATAAATAAAAATGACAAAGACATTAAAGAACACATGGAGGACCCGACACGACGCCTTTTGTGAAGTAAAAATTAACATATTTATTGTTGATTTCCTATGTTTACGCGAATATTGTTCATTGTTTTAAAAAACACTTACGGATTGTTTCACAATAACTTACGGAGTGTGTCATAGAAGTGCACCGCGACACAATCCGTAAGTGTCTAAAACAATATTTATTGTTTACATATTTTTACGAAAGTTTTGCTGTTTATGTACATACAGTATTTACAATATTGTCTGACATAACACTTTCGTACTCGTGACTGTGGAATTTTTAATTGCTTTACCTTTTTGTTTAACTATTTTCGGAGCGGTCCCACGCGATAGCAATACTATAAATCTTTTTGCCCCATTTTAACTGTCAAGTTACCTTGTACCTGCTGAAATATTTTTTTTATATTTAGACCACGACCTTGGTCTCCCAGCAACATAACTATTTCATTTCTAAACATAGCGCTAAAGTTATTAAGGTAGAATTGAACATTTTACAATTTATAGACAAGGTTTTCATTAATGTATTTTCATGATTTTTACCTGACTACGGCAAAGCCAAAAGAAGGAGCAGTCTGTTTTATGTATGTACGTAATAATGGCAGGGGGTAACATAGGCTATATATTTTGTGTAGTCGGATTATAGTGTTCCACAGGGATCCATTTTAGGCTCATTTCTTTTTCTCATCTATATAAATGACTTGCCTTATCTAGTTAAGGTTAATGATAATGAGATAGTACTTTTTGCCGATGACACTTCACTTATTTTAATGTGAAGCGACAACAGTCAAATTACCACGAGGTAAATAGCACTCTCTCGAAAATAGTACATTGGTTAAATGTTAATAATTTGCTTTTAAATTCAAATAAAACAAAATGTTTAAAGTTTACTTTGCCTAATGTTAGGCATATATACTATTAAATGATGTGAAATTAAATTTTGTTGACACACTGTGTTTCTAGGCATAACACTAGATAGTAGATTACAGTGGGGTCCTCATATTGCTAATCTTGCAGATAGACTCAGTTCTGCAGCATATGCAGTCAGAAAAATTAGGCAAATTTCTGACGAAGATACGGCGCGACTAGTCTATTTCAGTTATTTTCATAGTAGAATGTCTTACTGCATTCTTTTATGGGGAAATGCCGTCGTACAATATTTGTACTGCAGAAGCGAGCAATACGTTCGATTTACAAAATGTCCTGATTTGAATCTGTGAGAGAAAAGTTTAAAAAATAGGAATTCTGACCGCCTCTCAATACATTTTCGACAATGTGTTGTATGTTAGAAAAAATCTAAGTATGTTTAATACGAAAAGCAATAATCACTGTATGAATACTAGAAATGAACACAAACTAGATATACCGGTGATCAGACAAAGAAAGTTAATAAATCTTTTAAAGGTCAATGTATACGCCTATACAATAGAATGCCAGAAAACGTTCAAAATCTGTCTATTAATAAATTTAAAAAAGTAGTTAAAGAACGTTTGTGTGCTAAAGCTTATTATAGGGTCAATGATTTTATTGACGATCGCACACCATGGGAATAGGATGGCCACCTGCAAGGCTACTTCTATGTACTTTTGCACTCTTGTTGTGTAGTTTTAGTCATAACATTGTTATATACCTTTTTTATTCTAAAAGAACAAGTTTACATATTTTTGGTAAAAGATGGCCCGCGCGAGTTTCTTACGCCGGTTCTTCTCGCCGAGCTAGTTCCAGAGCCGGTGGGAGGCATCACGTATACCGACGTTCAGAAAGTGGATAATAATACCAACTTTGATTTTTTTTTGACTTTGACGTTGAATATTGATCCGATTTTCATGAATGAGGTGTCAATAGGCGCGTAATAATAGTCCGGGTCACATGGGCATATAATATACCTAATTTGCGTATCGGGTTATAGTTTTTGTAAAAAATTATAGTTTATTATCGTGTTTCACAAATGGAGTAGGTATTTTTTTTAGAGTTATTCGAAATTTCTGTGGGCTACTAAACTATTTAAGTATATTGCTATATTATTATTATTTTCCACGGTACCATGAAGCAAAGTTATAAGATACATTCACCCTTCCTCCTATCTGAGACTAGATTTACGTGGTGTGAATCTTACTGTTAAAATTTATACTATTAATACTGTTAAAATTTATAATATTAAATACTATAATTAATTATGTTTTTGAATTATTGATCGCAGCATTAACTCTGATTAATTATAGCGCGCAATACAGGCGTGTCCTAATTCACTCACTAAAAATATCGGTTCATATTAAGCCAGGTGTGTCGCACGCCTTATTGCCCGCGCAACGCAGCGGTAAATGCTAACGCGTGGTTAGCTGCATTGTTTTTATAGTCTTGCGATCTTTGATAAATCTTTTTTTTTTAATATAAACGTAAACCTTAAGTTTTATCTTAAACGATAAAGAATTATTACTGATGATTTAAATAATAAAGTCAGCATTTATAATCCTTTTATAATTATAGGTACTAGATGTTGCCCGCGACTTCGTACGCGCTAAAGAAAATATATCGGGTACCTACCTTTTGCCATGATAAAAAGTAGTCCATATCCTTCCCCGTGGTCTAATCTATATTTGTGTCAAATTTATTGAAAATCGGTCCAGTAATTTCGGAGCCTATTCAATCATAAAAACCAAACAAACATAAAAACAAATCTTTCCTCTTTATAAAATTAATTTAAATTTTATTTATTTCTCTCTCAACACAGCACATTTTATATAACAATCATTTTATTATGAAAAAATATATTATTGTGACGAGAGACTCTTGTGTGTGCTAGAATGTAACCTGTTTTACAGAATCATATAGAGAGTAATAGAGTCCATTTCATTTGAATGTGTTTTAATAAGGTCGAAGTGCAAGGGGTTAAGGAGAAGCTGGATTGATTAAAAGAAAGACATAATATTATAATGAACTGCGCTTCAAAAACAGTTTAAATCCCGATATTCCCAATCCTCTGCCAGTAAAATATTATAATCGTCTTTTTTTTATATGTAAACATGGATTGCAGTACTAATGTCTCGCTAAAACTCGACAGCGGCTGGACCGATCCGACCGATGGATATTTGGTATGGTCGTAGTTTAGGATTCTGGACTCTGATTAAAACACAGGGTACTTTTTATCCCGAAAAAGTAGTGATAGAGTGGGATTAACATTTACGCGATCGGAGCCGCGACAACAGCTGTTATTAAAAAAAGCGGGAAAAATACTAAAAACGGTGATAGATTTTTCCGATAGCAACTCACTTATTCCGTTTGTCACTTGACTGTTCATTGATATACTCGTATCGTATATCGTATGGTTAATTTCAAAAATCTGCCCGCGGCCCCAGTATGTTGATAGGTGTAGGTGAAGATTGAAGGTTTAAATGAAGTGGTGCGTTTAGATATAAGCGTAGTTGAAGTTATAGCTGTTTCAGGTGTAGATGTACGTGTATGTTGTACTTGTAGGTGTAGATGTACGTGTATGTTGTAGTTGTAGGTGTAGATGTACGTGTATGTTGTAGTTGTAGGTGTAGATATAGGTGTATGTTGTAGTTGTAGGTGTAGATGTAGGTGTATGTTGTAGTTGTAGGTGTAGATGTACGTGTATGTTGTAGTTGTAGGTGTAGATGTACGTGTATGTTGTAGTTGTAGATGTACGTGTATGTTGTAGTTGTAGGTGTAAATGTACGTGTATGTTGTAGTTGTAGGTGTAGATGTACGTGTATGTTGTAGTTGTAGGTGTAGATGTACGTGTATGTTGTAGTTGTAGGTGTAGATGTACGTGTATGTTGTAGTTGTAGGTGTAGATGTACGTGTATGTTGTACTTGTATGTGTAGATGTACGTGTATGTTGTAGTTGTAGGTATAGATGTACGTGTATGTTGTACTTGTAGGTGTAGTTGTAGGTGTAGTTATTTATTTATTACAGTTCATAGTACAGTTCATTCTGTAAGGACAGCTAGAAATATTATAAACTAGCTGTCCCGACACACGTTGTTCTGTCTTAAATATGAACTGGAATGAATAAATAACTACACCTACGATGCAACCTACGTCCTAGTCCTACACCTACACCTACTCCTACAAACTACAACTTCCACAATTATTTCAAGACTAAAATTAGCCAAATCGGTACAGCCGTTCTCGAGATTTAGCGAGACATTGGAATTGCAATTCATTTTTACGTCCCTCGGGAACGGGATAAAAAATATCCTATGTCCGTCTCCTGGTTCAAAGCAACCTCCCTACCAATTTTTAGCCAAATCGGTTCAGCCATTCTTGAGTTATAAATAGTGTAAATAACACGACTTTCTTTTGTATATATAGATTACTCCCATTTTGTTCAATATCGCATCTGAAGATGAGAAATAATTTCAACAAGCTCAGTGTGCCAGTACTAGGTACCAGCCCTAACCGCTGACGCCACTGCGTGTCATGGCCCGCTAAATTGTACTTTCATCAATCGCTCTCAAAATATCTAATTAACTGCGCGCACCTCGTTCGTCTTATACTGCGCTTCATGCTGATAGCGGTCCGGGTGATTGAATTTTTTAAATATTTTGCAAACAAACGTTTTTGGGTAAGAAATATGTAAACTAAAGAGTGTCCTTGAAGATTTGTAAAAAGTTTTTAGGTCCACCAATATTTTATTAAAAGTCACTTCAACATGTTAATTCAAACTTTTTATTTTTTACTAACTAGTCTTTTGAAACCTTTATGAAAGCACAGAAAACTTTACTAAGGTGAATTCGCGATGCAAAACGGTGAAAATCGTGAATTCGTAGACATTTTATATCATTATAATTCCGAGCACCAATTATATAGTATAGCATTTTTACTGAATTTGAATATTATTGAATATTATTGAATACTATTGAATACTAGCTTTTCCCCGTGGCTCCACCCCGTTCTTTTTCGGGATATAATATAGCATATGTTTTAATAGGTAGCACAAAACCCGGCGGCGCGGCGGCGCACTATGTGGCCACTCCTAAGAAAGCCGTGCCATAAATGCTTGTTCCAAAAGTCGGCAGAGGTACATGTATTGTACCTGAAATTGTAAACAAAGGACCAATCTACCTAAATATAAACGATTTACACTTGTGTCTGTCCCTATTTTTGAAAAAAAAATCGCTCAAAGTCACTGAATGAAAATTTTTTATAAAAATATTCTTAAAATGTGGACATTTAACTTTGATTTTATAGTGACTTTCCTTTGAGGAATATATGTCTTATACCATTTTAGAAAGCTTAAAATATATTCTTTATTATAAATTAATTATATATTGGGTTTTTTCATATATGACACCACTAGAGACGTACATCTCATAGTATGTCGTTTTTCCTTATCTTCAATTTTCGATTAGAGTTTTGACGTTTATCGAAATTTGCCGAAGTTCTGTAATTAGTTTTATTTTGTAGCAAATTTAATGCAAATTTGCTGGGTATTTTTTTGTTGCGGCATCAGTGCGCAAATTATGAAAATATGGCAAAATGTGAAGATATGTTTTTTCCTCTTAGAATGCAACTGAAGTCATTTGTTTATTATGCAATAATTTTTATAGTAACTAAGTGTTATGTCATTTTAAAAAGCTTGAAATGTTTTGTTTAAAATAAATTAAATCAATATGTACATATATATATATATCATCATGACACCACTAAAGACGTATTATTTTGCAGTATGTCGTTTTTTCTTCACTTCGATTTTCAAATACAGTTTCGACAATTACTGAAATTAGCCATAGTTCTATTAGTAGTCTACTTTATTGTGGTTAATATATTGATAAGATGTATGAAAATTTTCTTTTGATAAGATAACAAACCTCACAGCCATATATAGGTTTCGGGGTAGACAGTAATTTATGAAACCAAATTGCATACGATATGCACACGTCTCCAAACTATATTTTAGTATATATTCATGTTTTTTCATGAAATAAACAATAGTATTTTATTATTTATTGTTGTGACTAGTTTCACTAATTATTTGTCTAACATGACTGAATTTACCTGTACTAGACTCGATTTAAGTCTCGTATTACTGAATAATGATAGGAATTATGTTATTTCTATCACGGAATTCTTACGAAACTATTTTCTTAATGTCGCTGATGAAAATATTCCAAACATTATCGTAAGTGTGCAAAAAACTTTTATTGGTCAGTTTCGTCAACGCTGTACTAATCAGGCCGCAAGAAAGAACGGTTTTTAAGAGAAAATAGCGAATGGTTGAAAAACAATTTCACTGTAAATCTTACAGAACCTAGTTGCGAGATTGAGCCTTATATATAGACGGAGAAACGAGGACGGCCTTCTAAAGCCTACGAAGAGAGTTCAGAGCGAACGAAAAAACGAAAAAACAAGGAATTACTGGAAATTTGTGGTCTTGAATTTACTACTGAATTCATACGTTCAAGGGTTGAGATCTCAAGGAGAAACAGAAGAAGCCTTCATCATTGAAGTTTTACGATATATTGCCTATAGAAAAAGAATGAAATACGCCGTAATCTTCTAAATGAACCTGGAGAAATAAAGGCTTTTTCAAAGGACGAAGCTTTCAACATTTTTATAGAATTAGATCTCAGCACAGCACAGTATGAGAATATGCGGAATTGCTTGATAGCAAAGAATTGCTTATTATTTCCATATTATAAATCAATCAAGGAAGCTAAACAAGGTTGCTATCCCCCAGAATCTAGCATAGAAATAACTAACATTAAGGCAAAAATTAAATTGCAAGATCTCTTAGATTGTGATCGACAGCCAGAATTCTAAAAATAAATGGCGTTTATAAAACAGGATCATTTCATTTAAAGTTATTTTCTAAATGGGGTTGTGATGGATCAAGTGGACAAAGTGAGTATAAACAAGTATTACCTGAAGAGTGTGACATAATTTCCGACACAAATTTATTTATATCATCAATGGTGCCTCTCAAACTTGTTGATACCGATAGTAATGAAACACTGTGGGAAAATCCTGCTCCATCATCAGTCAGAATTTGTCGTCCAATTTTAATAGAATTTTCGAAGGAGACTCCAGAAAAGACTCAAAGTGTAGTTGATGAAATAAATAGTCAAATAACTACTCTTAATCCTACATTACTCAACGAAAGTGGGCAAGGTATTAAAAATAAAACATATTTTATATTTTTGTCGTCCAATTTTAATAGAATTTTCGAAGGAGACTCCAGAAAAGACTCAAAGTGTAGTTGATGAAATAAATAGTCAAATAACTACTCTTAATCCTACATTAATCAACGAAAGTGGGCAAGGTATTAAAAATAAAACATATTTTATATTTAACAATAATTAATGGAAAAGTGGCTCAGGTTTTAACAGAGACTTCATCAGGTGCTGTATGTACTATTTGTGGCGCAAAACCAACAGAAATGAACGATTTGGAAAAAGTACAAAACCAACCATTTGATGAAAGTGCTTACCAATATGGTCCTTCAACTTTGCATTGTTGGATAAGATTTATGGAACTTATTTTACATCTGTCTTACAATCTAGCCTTTGAAAAATGGTCTGTCACAACAACAGAAAACAAAGAATTAAAAAACAAAAGAAAGCTTACGTTCAAAGAAGGTTTAGAGAACAACTTGGTTTAAATATAGATAAACCTAAGCAAGTTAGCGGCAACTCCAATGATGGAAACACCGCACGAAGATTTTTCCAAAATTATCATTGCTCGTCAGAAGAGTGTAGATGAAGAACTAATAAAGAGATTTTATATTCTGCTCCAAGTTATGTCGAGTGGTAGAAATATAAATCCTACGCAATTTGGTCAGTACGCAGTAGACACGGCACAACTTTATGTTAATAAATATAAGTGGTATTACATGCCATCTTCGGTGCATAAAGTTTTAATTCACGGTGAAAGTGTTATCCGACATTTTTCTGTATTGGCTCTCGGGCAACCTTCCGAAGATGCCCAGGAATCACGAAATAAAGATTATAAAAAGTTCAGACTTCATCACGCAAGAAAATGCTCCAGAATAGCCACTAATGAAGACGTTCTGCACACACTATTGTATACTTCGGACCCTTATATATCGCGTTTAAGGAAGCCTATTTATAGAAAAACTCAAGAACTTCTAGAAGAAGCTGTGGAACTTTTGGGCGAATTTTAGTAGGTTACTTTTTTGGTATTTATGTCTTTAAATATTAAATAACAGATAAGAATCTTAATAATTACGATGTAATTATTATAAAATACAAATATTATGGGTATTAAGTTGTTCGCGTGTTGTTCCCATGGGAATACTATCAGTATAGTATTTACAAGGGCGGAGCCGCGAGCTAAAGCTAGTTTTAATATAAGTTATTAGTCATTTTATATTTACGATACTGTTTAATATATTCAATTTCGTTATTTTATGTATAATATATATAGAACATATAATATTTATAAAGATTATCAAATATTCCCTTTTTTAAGTTTTTTTTTAACCAATTAAAAATATATTTATATAATCAAATGTGTTTCATTTGAAAGTGTATTTAAGTGTTATTCAAGAGTATAATAAAAAAAAATCATAGAGATATCTTGAAAAACAAAGAAGTTGCAGATTTATGACACGAAAATAGCCTAAAGTCCACACAGTGCGGCGGATCCCGGACGAGCTGCTCGTGACAGGGGGACGGTATTATCGCCGTTTGCCGTTAGTGTGACTCCAGCGTATTGACGTCACCGCTGCACGCCCATCTATCATGAAAATTAGTCCGCGGCGGATCCCGGACGAGCTGCTCGTGACAGGGGGACGGTATTATCGCCGTTTGCCGTTAGTGTGACTCCAGCGTATTGACGTCATAGCACGCGCATATACCATGAGAATTAGTCCGCGGCGGATCTCGGAGTAATGACCCAACAGTGACAGGTGTTGGGGACGTGCGTAAGATATTAATAATAACGCGTAATAATTTACATCTGGAGGTCGCCCTGTGGTCGAAATTCGGTTTTGAAATTTTTCAAATCAAATCAAACATTCGACAGCTTTTTGACACGACAAGGATCTAGCTTTCTAGCTCGGGCTACGAAGCGCTGCCTGGTGAGAGAAAAAGAATGACGCCAGATGACGCTTTGTGTGCGTTGGGTCTGCAGATGCAAACGGCAGACAAAATTTAATTACATTTTTTTAAAGTTTGATATTCTTAAGGGTTATTTTGCCTCTTAGATACGAAACAAACAAATTTAATGTTGCCTATTGTATGTGAAATACCTATTGACAAACGTCAACGTGTGGAAAATTGTATCATTTAAAGCATGGTAGTAATAGTGTGGATAACCTCATTTTTCGATATTCAAAACTGAACTTGACTGTACTTACATAGTAACTACTTACTAATCTGTGACTGTACTAGCTTATTACTTGTTTGATACACAAGGTCTAGTAGCCTGTGTATCAATGTCATAATATTTCCACCAACAATTAGATCGCTGGCAGATCGCCGTAGATAACGTTAACTGTAGATCTGAGATAACCGTCCCTTGTTACGTGCTGCTAGTTGGTAGTCTTATCTGCGTTGTGATTTACAATACACCATACGCAGAAATGCAGTTAACTATTTTACTAGGAGATCGCAATCCAAAAATATCTTGAACTTTCAGAGCCTTAAGCCATGTCGCCATCGTTAATTACAATGTCGATCTTCGAAATTAAAAATAATAGGTCTTTACCTATGAAATTGCCGTTCTGCAGTACTGGCCATTTCAAATCAAAATAATTTTTGTTTGGCTAAGAATTCTAATTTCAAATTAATTTTATTTAAAAAACATGGAATTCTTTTCCAAAAGAAGTCATTTGTTTATTGATTAGTGTTACATTTTCATCGCATTTCAATCTTTTTCGTCATCATGGATACGTTAAAAATTCGAGTAATTATGGAATATGAGTACCGTCGTGGCAGCAACGCGGCACACGCGGCACGCAACTTTACGGAGCTAACACTACAAACCAACGCACCACCTGTTATTGGTTTGCTCGCTTTCGTTCTGGAAATTTGGACCTGAAAAATTAACCTCGCGGTCGTCCGAAGACTTTGGCCGACAATGACGAATTAAAAGCGATTGTGGAAGCTGATGATACACAATCTACGGCTGAATTAGCAGCAGCTTTCGACGTTAGCGTCAAAACAATATTGGTCCATTTGCGTCAAATTGGCAAGGTAAAAAATTTTGACAAATGGGTGCCCCACGAGCTCAATGATCGCCAGCGCGAAGTACGCGTCGAGACGTGCCTTGCCCTGCTCAACAGACACACAAATGAAGTAATTTTGAACCGCATTGTTACCTGCGATAAAAAATGGATTCTGTTTGATAACTGCAAGCGCTCAGCAAGTTGGTTGGATCCTGGTTCAGCACCTAAACAATGCCCTAAACGAAAACTTACCCCTAGAAAAGTGATGGTCACTGTTTGGTGGTCTAGCGCCGGTGTGATTCATCACAGCTTCTTACGAAACGGGGTGAGCATTACTGCAGATATGTACTGTGAAGAACTGAACACAATGATGAAGAAGCTCGCACATCTCCAACCAGCATTGGTCAATCGCTCGTCTCCGCTGCTCCTGCACGACAACGCGCGACCTCATACTGCACAGCAGACGGTCTCCAAGTTGCAAGAACTGGGGTTGGAAGCTATCCGTCATCCGCCCTACTCACCAGACCTTGCGCCTACAGACTACTACTTTTTCCAGAGTTTGGATAACTTCTTGGCGGGAAAAAAATACAATACCCGAGAGGCAGTATAAAATGCCTTTGAAGAATTTGTTGCCTCCTGTCCAGCTGATTTCTTTAAGAAGGGCATCAATAAACTGCCACTGCGTTGGCAAAGATGCAGTGATTGCATGGGTGATTACTTCGATTAATACAAATAAAATATACATGAAAAAAATTAGTTTAATTTTTCTCATACAAAACGGCAATTTCATAGAGAAAGACCTAATATATGGGAATGACATAAGGTTCAGTGACATATCGCGCGATACGTCGATTACCATAAATTTTTGATTTCTAACTTCGTCATCGTAATTAGCGATGGGATCTTGTCTCAAGGGTCAGATAATATAATCAGACGGAAGATAAATCCCGAAAAGAGAAAAGAGACAGAGTTTTTTCCCTTTTCGGGAACTTTCCAATATTAGAATGTGAGATTATGGGGGATTTCATCATAATCGAAACATAAGAGCTGGGCTACTGTCGGTGGAGTAATTGCCACACATATCGATCCTGTGCCTTAACTTTGACATCCTGATAAGACACCACGTAAACCTTCTCGTTTACTTGTTCAAAATTGTTTCTCCTGGGCCTTCTACTGTCTTTTCCTCTCTACCTTTCCTTCCATAATGTTCTTTATAATTTCATCGTGTGTCTAATAATCAGGTGTCCAACCATCTTTTCTCTTCTGCTATCTATAGTTTCTATTATATTTCTTTTTTCTTTTACAATGTCTAAAACTTCTAAATTTGTTTTTCTTTCCGTCCATTCCCCCTTCCATCCTTTTCCAGCACCACATTTCAAATGCTTGTAATCTTTCTTTGTCTAACTTTGTTAGGGTCCATGTTTCACACCCATACAGAGCTATACTCCAGATATACGTCTTTCCGAAACATATTGTTGTAAATGGCTTTGGCTTTAATTAGATGCTTCTTGCTATTGAATGCTGTTTTGGCTATTGAAGTTCTGGCCACTATATCTGGAGTGTATCTTGAGTCTACTGTTATTATGTTGCCGAGGTATTTGAAAGAATTGACTTGTTCTATTTATAAATTATTTAATTTTATGGTTGTGTTCTGTTTTGGATGAAACTTTTATTTTTGTTTTATTATAATTTTTCTTCAAACCAAATTCTTTAAAAATTGTATCCATGTCAGTTAGTAACTCTATTCATTTTACTCGACTTTCTGCTATGGAGGATATATACGAGTCGATTTTCGCTGATTCACTAGTCGCTTCAAAAGTCGACTCATCATTTTTATTGGAAAATTGCCTTGCGACCTAGTCGAACGGCCATTTAGACGGTTGATTTTCGCCGTGCGGCAAATATCGTTCGGTGAAAATCGATGACCGTGTAAATGCCCCATTAAGCTTGGAATACGAATCTTTATGGAACTGTTATAATGATGACGTTATCATATACTGATCACAGATCAGTAATTGAAAATATGTTTCAAAGTTATTACATATTTCATGTCTTTTTATGTCGTATTCTGGTTTGCACGTGGATCATTAATATAATATCTGTCTCCGAATATTCCCCAGGCTCGATCCCGATACTGCGAGAAATTATCGATAACGTGTTTCAGGATGTAATATAGAATTCACCCTCGGAGGGTTTAAAAAAGGTTTCAAAGTTTGTACGTAAAATATTTTATCTTTCCCGATTTCCATGAAACTTAATATCCGAGCTAAAAACTAAAAATTATTGAGCAAGTATCCATTTTAAAGTTTTTTGAAATTCTTCACCTAAAGGGGTGAAATTGGGTCGAAAGTTTGTATTGTGAAATATTAACAACTGTACGGATGACGTTGAAATTTGGCACTCGGTACTTTGACGTAGAATTTCGTTAAAAAAGGATTTTTCAAAATAAATACTCTGCGAACCCCGTGCAATATTTATTTGGAAAAATCCTTTTGCGCGCAAAAGCTAGTCTATCTAAATTATTGGTTTTGCTAATCAATTATTATGATTATGAGAAAGCGCAGCTTGGATATATGCCTGGTTTTAACTAAGGCAATCAATAAATCTTACATTATTAACTTAGGTATTGTGAACCTTCTTCATATCGCGCGTCCTTTTCTTCAGAATACCATTTCATTGCCAAATTTCATACTCACATATTTCTCGTGAAACTGTACTTGACATTTTTGCTTCACGTATTAATTAAGTTGCATATATTATAATATGATTTAATTCTTCTATTTTTTCAACCTCTTTACAAATTTTATAATATACTATCCCGCAAAATTACACGCGCCTAATTATTGTTAAATGTAATAATCTTATACTTTAAACAAGACGATCTTGTATATATATATATATAATCGGTACCTCGGCAACGGCTACAAGTATTACCATGAAATTTAGTATGTAGGGAGTTTTGGGGGAGAAAAATCGCTAGGTCTTATCCCATAGAAACTACGCATTTTTAAGCAATATATTCTTTTTTATTTCGTCGTGCAACAATATATCAATAATTTCTACTCTCGCACGTCAGTCTGATTGGCAGCATATACAGAAAAAAAATTGATTTTAAAATGATATGCTCACATTATTTCAATTATTTTTCAGTTGTTTTTACAGCTACCTGTTTATATTTTTGACACGCAAACGAAGTCGCTAGTCACCTCTATATCGAAATAAACGAAGTAATCTCATTCGATTCTCGCAACAAACTCATTTTAAGAGCTACTTTACGATTATTCCTCGAGGAGTCGTGAACGCAAAATTTAATGTTTGTGAACGTGGATGGCCAGCACCTGATGGAATTGATAAACAAGATACAGTAAAATACTAGCAACAGATCTCGCTAATCTGACTTGTACCATAATATTATTTTGATTCGTTCTTAAATACTTACTAATTAATTTATTATTATCTAGATATTCTAAAATACAATTGGTTGTACACGGGTAGTAGTCCGAGCAGGAACAATACGTAGTCGTAACTTTCTCGGATGTCAATTGTATGGACGCTGTCATAATTCTCATACAATTGGGTACTTTGCTACATGTAAAAGTTTAGTTTTTTTTAAATAAATTAAATAATAATTAGTTATCACAACTTGATATAAACAAAAAATGAAAACCGACTTACAAAGTGAAAAATGCACAAGAAAGTATGAAATAAAAGTTATTTTGTGAGATTTTCAACCATGTTTGGTTCAAAATCTCACTTTTTGATAGTATATGCTTAGACTACTTCAGAAAAAGCCAAAATCATCATATATGTCCATATAAATTTTGAGGAGTTCCCTCGATTCCTCATGGATCCCATCGTCAGGTCACCATTTTGGTGAAAACGGGACCAAAAACGGGACATTACATCAAAAAAATAATTTTGAAAATCGGTCGAAAACATAGGATACTTTTATCCCGAAAAAGTACTGTATCCCCGTGAGATATTTACGCAGGCGGAGCCGCGGGCAACAGATAGTGACTTGTATAATGAAAACAGAGGGTTAAAACTAGTGTATTCCCATGACAGGGAGAGATGTTTCCCTCTCCCTCTCATATAAGAGTCAAAGGAAGTCCACAGCGTCCTCTCGACCCAGATGCGGTCAGCTGACAGGGTGGTTCTCTACTCTGTGTGCTGAGTGTGAGTTTTTGTCCCTACTCGCCGTGAAGAAGTTAACTACAATATGTATGGCATCGAAACAACGCCCCTAGTGGCAAACAATGGTAACTTATTAGATGCCATACAAATTGTAGTTAACTATAACACTGTTTATCTACTTGTACTCACAAAGTTTGTACTGAGTGTCAGAGCCAATTTAATATGAACGTAAACAAAAAGAACAATAGAACTCATAATACTACCAATTTCAATGGCACATTCATTTCGTTAAATTCGTCGTTTTATTTATGTTGAGATTGAATTTGATCTGAACTGAGTAAAGCTAACGATTTTCCACATTTATCCGCTGTTTGGGAAATTCTGAGACGTTTGTGTTAAGTGTTAACTTTTTGGATGCGAATTATTACCTTTTCGAAACCTTCTCTAACAAGTTTACAAAAATAATATCTCTTACTTTAACCCGTTAACACGTGTGCTCTGTCAATATAATAAATTTGCTGAAGATAATAAAATGCTGAACATTCTTGATCATAACTTTGAATTATATAATAAAATTGTATAAGATATCCTCCATAGCATGCTTACCTGAGAGTGTTCTGAGTAACACACGGTCATATCAGTCCTGTAATATTAACTATAATTTGCCTATAATAGTATTGTATTTTATAGTGCGCACATACGTTGCGATCTAGATCAAAAGTTTGTTTTAACATTTTGTGATTTTTTAAGATTGTAATGTATTTTTGTGCATTTAAATAAATAAATAAAAAATGAAAAAAAAATAATTGAAAGTTATCCGTTTTTTGTTTTAGTATATTATTACTAGCTGGTACCCGCAACTTCGTTAGCATATAACTAACGGAACCCTATTTTTTCAAACTGAACCCTAAGATAAAGTAGCCTAAGATACTTCTTTAGCTAGTGAAAATTCCGTGAAAATCAGTCCAGCTGTTTCAGAAATTAGGCAGAACAAACAGACAGACAATAAATACAGTACAAACTTTCATATACATTTAGTTAAAAGCTGATAATTTAAATTACAAACAGACACTTCAATTTTATTTATGTATATAGATAAATAACATTATAACACGTCTACCCAATTCCGAACTAATCACCATAAGACATGGATCTGATTAATTCGGATCTATTTAATTCGTTTAATTGTACCATCGTTAAGTGATCAATGTTTTAGTACTGATGTAGGGAAGGATTAACAATGTTTACTATTTTTTTTTTTCAATTAAAATAAGTTTAAAAGACTGTAAAATAATATTATATTGTTAATATGTTATATCTATACTTATAATAATGTAAATAGGAACGGTTTTGTTCTTTTGTTTGCATTGAATAAACTCCGAAAGTACAGAACCAATTTTGGTGAAATTTGGCACAGATATAGAGTAGAGGACGGGAAAGGACATAGGCTCTTTAGGCGGCAAAATGTATGGCTCCTGCGGGATGACCATTAGCACTCACGAAGTCACGGTCAAAAGCAAGGTGTTAATAAAATAGTGATTATTAGTAGGTACTTTAATAGGTACAACCTATTAAAAATATATATTTGAAAGAATTTATAAACGATTACAATTAACGTTGAATGCGACAAAACGTTTTTGATCAACCGCATACAAGTACAGTCGAGCGCATAATAGTCTTCATTAAAATAAGAAGTGATAGAGCGGCCATTTTGAATAAAATACTAACGAGACCGATCCGAGAGAAGAAACAAGGTAAACATGTCCGCTTAGTGATAGTTTCCCGTTCTAAGTTTCCCAAGTTTTCCGTTATTTTGAAGTTAAATTGTTAAGTTTTATGCGCGTTGATTAATTTAAAAACAGCAGAGATGTTAAAGAACTTATAAAGTATCTCTTCATTCTTATTCGATACACGTCAAACTAGTGCTTACATAATATAACATATTACTTACACTGCCACCAACACCGTTATCCACAGATTAAAACCGGTATGTAACTCGAAATTTGTGTGTGAGTGTGTGTGCTTATGTATGTGTATTTGTGAAGTAGCACCCTATGACCTATATGATGGGATCAGTATATTGATTACCACTTGGGTGCATGTGTGAATATTAGTATGTTAAGTATGTGTGTTACCATAGATTAAACATAATATTATGTTTATACATTTATTCATAAGTTATATCTCTGTATTGTCTATTTATAGCTACTCCGACACACGACTTAGCTATGTTCAATCGGCATGTTTAGTATTTTCCTCACAAAAATTGTTCATATATTTTTTAACGTTTAAACGTTCCCTAAACTTCCACGATTATTTCGAGACCAAACTTAGCCAAATCTATCCAGCCGTTCTAGAGTTTTGCGGGACACAGATTTTTCAATTCATTTTTATATATAAGAGAAGAAAAAGATAGTGTAGCCCTGCTGAGTACTCGATATTGTCCAATCTATATTTTACATAAAGTTTTATATTCCAACGTCTTGCTTCATTCACTAAGGGCTGATTTTTCAACTGTCAAATAGCTCTTATCTGAAGAATAAATATGTGACTTGGACAGATTTTCCATCAAAAATACATATTTATTCCTCATGTAAGAGTTATCTGACGATTGAAAAATCAGCCCTTATTGGGTAAAAATAGAAAAAAAACTATAAATTAATGTATTTAAGAAATAATCGTCCTCGTCTTGTTTCTTGTCATGATATTATTAATCACCTTATTCATAAGATTATACTACTTTAATACTATTATAACACTTATAGAATTAATACTTAGATATTACTGTTAATATTAACAATAATATTATAATTGTAATTGGTAAAAACTAAAATTAGATTTGGCGTAGTCCTGCTACGAATCGTAGAATTACGCAGCACGTAGCAGTGCTACGAGAGCGTAGCAGCTCGAAAACACAAAATTGATGAAATTACGTTTTGTTACTGCCAGTGTTTGCCCATGGCTTTGCCAGCATTAAAATCAATTTCACCATCATCATCATCATATTATAATTAATTAATATGTGAAGCAAAAACATTGTATATTTACAAAATATGCAAACGGATTAGTATGCAATTTGGCACAGTTAAAGTTTATATAGAGGAGCGGCGATCTGCACTAATATTTTATAATTCTTTTTAAAAAATACATTAAATTAATAAAAATAACGTTACACATACTACCTCACATTAATTACTAACACTACCTTGCGTATGATACAATTTTGTCAGACGTTTACGTTTGTTATTTTTATTTATCTATATAATGTGAGCAGTTTAACTATAGCGGCGAGTGTACTATAACAGGAGACGAACGGTTCTAATGTTTGAGGTGACAGAAGGGCGGAAATTCTGAAACATGGGTGACGAAATAGATGGCAGCTCTTATAGTTTACTTAAACATTCCTCTTGAAACTATGCCTATTTCTGCCTTCAAAACGTTGCTTACTTTAAAAGATGTAAGCGTAATATTAGTATACTATATAATTCAATTCAATTCAATATCATTTATTTCCGACATAGGTACATACATAATCCATATTAATTATAATAATCAAAATAAAAAGTGAATAATACACTTATATAATATCTAATTATGTGCGCATGTGATCATACAATACCGTCCATTTTTTGATGAATGGGCAGTCGGTGTCTATTCAACTCGCAATAAGTTGTACCGTTGGAGCTGCCGCGTATCGCTGCATCAGGGATGCAGATCTTTTGCGCAGTACAGCCGCAAAGCCTAATTTTGTTACAGACTATTGTTACCACTTTTAGAGAAAATAAAGGAATTGGATTGAATTGAAAAAACTGTTCGGCGTCCGCTGCAGAAATGCGGCAGCCCCATCAGTGCCCAGAGCCCATTATTATATTGGACCCGCCGGGATCTGAGCCGTTTGCGTGTGCTCGACCCATAGGTCGCACGTATAAAAAGCATGCAAGAAGCAGCAGCAATATTATGCAGCATGGGAATTTTTTATATAGCAACTTAGTCGTACTGTACTTATATTTTAGCATATAAGTACAGTACGACTAAGTTGCTAATGGTTCTCGAAATTATTCATTTTTCTTCATTCAACAGATTTTAAAACATATCAGATAAATTTTGAAGTTATGTAGGCCGGTCGCCCTCAACGACCGAGTATATAGAGATGTTACAACTATTTTGGAGTTTGCTCCTTAAGGAACGATTTTCATATATAAGCCAGGGGTATGAAAATCTATGGAAGTAAAATCGAATTCCCGATGTCTGACGGTCACACGGCGATATCACACTTTCAAGTTCTCCGTTCAATATCAAAAAATATAATAAAAATTGACAACCTTCAAAAAGTAAACAAATGAAAAATTAAAAAAAAATTAACAATGAGGGTTTTTAAATTTGTGACATCTGCCAGCTTTTTGATACGACAAGAACCTTCGTGCTACCAAACGCCACCTGGTGACAGAAAAAGAATCGAAAATTCTTATTGACCGTTTTTGATACCACTTCCGCCACCAGATGCTTTGTGTGAGTTGGGTCTGCCCCCTAACGACAGAAAAACTATCAAAAACCCTCATTCATAAGCGTCATACTCACGGTCCAGCCTGCAAAGCCAGCACCTGTACTAATAGCCGTGATTAGTCTCAATCATTTATAATTTTTGCCCACAAGTCCGCGGCATTGGATTTGATGGCTGGACGTTGAGTATAGCGCTTAAGTTTCAAATCTCAACTAAAACCATATTATGTTTTTATTTACTTACATCTGCGTTAATTACATACTGTGGATACATTTTTCATATTATTTAATAACAAAACAGGCCAATGTGTAAAATTTAAAATCTATGAATTTTAGTGTTGGTTTTTGAATATAAATTATGGCGAAAATCTACATGATACACAAACACATGAAACATGTGACACATAATTTAATGAAACACTTCAATATATTTAGTTAAATTACTGACTGATTGATGAGGCTTGACACTACTCGACTCGCAGTGTAAACTGACCCTAATGTGTTTACAATTACTCGATTGGTTTATCTACACACACAAGATTTATTGCTATGATTTTTAATTTGCACGATAATATTTCAAATAAATTATACCAATTGATTTTTTACTAATATTTTCATTCAGATTATATGCTTTGTAGAATAATATTTTACTTACCGTTTTACTTTTTAAATAGTACATGTTATTGAGTAAATTGTTAGGTTAGATTCAAAAACCTAATCTAACCATAACCTAACCCTAAGCTAACCTAACCCACTTTCGCCCATCGTCCTTATGAAGACAACCAAAGTAGTTCAATTTCCACGCCTATGCAATTTCTTCAACAAAATCTCTGACACAAAAGGCTCCTTGTTTATTCGGTACAGTTACCTCGACCGGCCACCCGGCTACAACTCAAGTAAATAACAAATGTGAAGTTTACAACACTACGTGCCTGCTAGATGAATAAGGACACCTGACTGTTCCAAATATCCTACAAATGGATGTAATAAAAGTCAGATAGCGGTACCACTAAGTTATCATGTACTATAGACGCTTTCACACCACGTCAATCTGGTCATGTACGAAGAACTTGTATCACAGGTACCAGGCAACGGAAATATATTTAATACTGTTATACTGTATATATATATGTATTTAAGATTTTTATTTTACTATACAAGTATACACATATTTAATATACATACAAGACCCAGGAACACAGAAAAACTTTTAGTCCCTGCGGCGTAATTTGAACCAGCTACCTCCGGCTTAAGCGCCGACCCGCTAACCACTGAGCCATAGAGCTCGTCAAACTACTGTTACGTTCGCCATGTTCGTCTAGACCAGCTGGGGGTTAGGCGACATCTCGCCCGGTCAAAATTTCGCCCTAGTCAGTCTTTTTACTCTTACTCAGTATTTTCACAATTTTCCCTGTGGTCTACTCGTTATCATTGCTGGATTTCATCAAAATATTGCAAGAAATAATTTCACAATCACCAGTTTATATAAGAATCTACTTCAGTGGGCCAGTTGACTCCTAGTTGTTTTTCAGAATAAAAAATATACATTCGGACGAGATGTCCCCTAAACAATTTTCATCTCGCTCTAGAGCGAGATTTTGACGAATTGTTTTTGAACAAACCCACCCAGATATTTTGAACGTAGTTATATTTAATAACTGCTAGTAAGTAATAATATTACTACAAAAGCCAAAGTTTGTGTGGATGTATGGAAGTAAGAATTGCTTATATAATAGTATATAATTTGTAGAGTGCATAACATCGGCTACTAGAAAAGAACAAAATCCTACACAACATCTATACTCAAATTCACGAGACAAAATAAATATTTGTATTTGGACAAGAATTGCGAATAAGACTGTATGCGGCATTGGTGAAACCTCAGTGGTTTTAAATGCGGTTTATATTGTAGTTAATTTGTATCTTTTTTATTTTTGGCAAATAAAAGAAAGAAAAAAGATTGTAAACAAACATTTAGGTGTGCGAACACCTTTGTATCAATTGGAAAAAAGGACAGTGTACGACGCACGTCATTAACTTAATCCAATCTTCATCAGTACATATACCGAAGGCTGACAATTCATGTGTGTTAGCATGTAAATTGCCTAACCAAGTGAAATTGTTATTGGTTTCTAATGACACGCGTGTTAGTTTAGGTTGCTTGAATTTATAGATGATCAAACTTTTTTTAACACACGCCTGAAATAAATTATTTTCTCTTCTGATTTTTAGTACAGTTAACGAATTTTTTATCAAAATTGATAATAACAGAGATACTTTTTTAAACTAAATCGTGTTGTTAATTAAAACACTAAGGTATAGATTTAATCGCGGTTCATAAGTGTTTAAATATACAATGAATAATATTCACGATTCGGAATCGTGTTATATTTGCATTCAATTAAATCATTTCTTATGATATTTTGTTTCCCACATTAATTAAATTTGACTTTGCTGGGTTCTCGCTTACAATCTCTAATTATATTTTAATCTCAGCTTAAATTCCAATTAAAAAGTTAGATTTAACTTTCGACATGTTACAAGTTATAAATAAAGCCTTCGCATTACCAAAGAGTATATTATAATAATATATTATTACTAACGTAAAGAGCCGTCATTTAACGATTATCACGAATGACAGCTGGCCGTTGTGTGCGCGGCTAGACTTATGCAGGGCCAGCGCGAAGCGCGCGGAACATGTGTTTGTTCAAGCCAGGACTTTCACAAGCTCGTTTATTGATATAGTAGTATAAGATACATCTTAATATAAAATATTTTTTATAAGATACTACAGTATCTTATAAAAAATATTTTTATTTTTAATGTTTACTAATGTATAAATGTACTTCATGAAGTTCTTACTTCATATATTAAAAAATGTGTTAAAAACAAATACTTTCTTTTACCTTTTGAACGGAGGAGTATGATATTTGATACAGTTAATGTTTATGTAGTAGAAGGTGTGCAGAAAGCTAATATTTTTTCAATAATGCTTAGAAATACATAAAAATAATAAATATAACAAAAACACACACTACCTCAGATTATAAACACACACGACCGTGCGTTTGATAGATACAATTTTTTACTCGTTGACGTTTGTCAATCTGTCACAGAATTTACATTTTTTAATCTAAAATCCAAAAGAACTCTTATAAAGTTGAAACATTAAAATTATATTATTATGGACGAATTTCGACCACACGGCGGCGCACAGAGGCGACACTCTCAACAAATGACAGCTCGAGCTCCGGCGAATGTCAGCCATGTTGATCGAAGCCTAAGGTCACCGGAATAATAATAAACGTCGCGTCAGACAAATCTATCACAAATATTATGAATTTATACGACCTGCCCCGTGAACGAAAGTCCTGGCTGGAAACAACTCACGCCCCGCCCGCCTCCGCATTCGCCCAGCCGCGTACTTTCATTCGTGTAAATCGGGGGAAATACGATTATTTACGTTAGAATTTTTTTTTATTTTTTTTTATTAAATAAGGGGGCAAGCGAGCAAACGGGTTACCTGATGGTAAGCAACTACCGTCGCCCATGGACACTCGCAACATCAGAAGAGCTGCAGGTGCGTTGCCGGCCTTTTAAGAGGGAATACGCTCTCTTCTTGAAGATTTCCAGGTCGTATAGGTCCGGAAATACTGCCGGTGACAGTTCGTTCCAGAGTTTTACAGTGCGCGGCAGAAAGTTACGCGAAAAGCGCACGGTGGAAGACTGCCACTCATCAAGGTGATGAGGATGGTATGTTTTTCGCGTGGGACGATGGGGCGAAAAGTTGCAGGTGGTATGATTCCGAACAATTCCTCAGAGCACTCCCCGTGATACAACCGATAGAGGATGCAGAGTGAAGCTACATCTCGGCGTAATTCCAAGGGGTCCAAGCTGTTTGAAACACTATGGCAGTCAACAATTCGAGCGGCCCTTCGTTGGATACGATCCAGAGGGAGCAGTTGGTATTTTGGCGCCCCTGCCCAGAGATGAGAACAATATTCCATATGAGGCCGAACCTGCGCCTTGTAGAGTTGTAGGCGTTGGTCCGGACTGAAGTACTGTCTCGCTCTGTTAAGAACACCAAGCTTATTCTTTGCCTCTAGTACATACTAATTACATCAATATACTTAGAATATTATATAAATTGCATGATATACTTATTTATATACATACTATACTTAAAATAAACCTACATATTATAAACACGATTTTTGAGTCTGAGTTCTGTAGTGCCGATTTTGATTAATTATGTCTAACTAAAAAAAAAAAAGAATACTTTTATCTAATAAAGTTTGCTTTCGTAGCAACCAGAATGAAATTTAAAATATTATTAAAACCCTTGTATTAAACATGGCCTTATTATATTATAATGTCCTCCTACAGACTTGAGAAAATTCTGTCTGAACGGTGCCTTATTATAAACCGTACTTTACGGTTGTTTTACGCGCTGTCGACGTGTTATCGATTTTTTACAACGCCCGTGTCACGCGACGTAATGTTTGCGTACGGTTTTTGGCAACACTTACCGCTGTAATGTTTGTTCTTTAAATCGTATTTATTAAAACATGATTGATCTGTGTATTATGCGTGTTCTTAGGCTAAAGATGGAAAGGTTTATTAATATTTCTACGCCGAAAGATAAGTTTTATTTTAAACTTTTACACTAGAAACGTAAAATGTTGAACCAATACTAATAAATCCTTATCTTAATTATTGTTATTTGTTATTTTATTTATTGTCGTTACTATAATAATTTTAATTGTCATTCATATAATTCAGTATCATTGTTAACATAATTATAATAAATACTATCAGGGAATCTCATAAGCAAGTTGACCGTTGTTATAATTCGTTGTAAAACTGTTCAACTGTCAGTGACAATTATATATTGTATATATTGTGACTGCATTCTGTCATTATAATACAAATAAACACTATGCCTGCTTATGAATTAGATTCCCTAATAGTACATACAAATTACTTTCAGTAGTTTTAACTTTAATTAGGTTAGGCGTCAAAACATAAAGTCCAAATTGTATATTTAAGTCAAAAGCTTTATTAAAAAGCTTGAATTATTTCCAATTATACGACCACCTATAGAAGTTCTCTGTAAAAATAAAAACATTGCACGAGAGTTTGAAAGCAGCAAAGCACAAAAAGCTGTTTTCGGCGGTTTTAGGCGCATTGCAGTATGTTAGACAGAGCTTTTGGTAATTAAAGCGTCGAAACTTTTAAAAGCCCTCAACAAAAATTAAGTATTTAATACGCCTCAATACTTTAGTGGTTATTGGTGTATTTCCCGTAACTTTGCTTGCGTAAGCTTCGGTTCCGTCCACGAAAACCATTAAGTTTAGGGTATAACGTATATATATACTATTCGCTTCTATTATAAACGCTCTTGATTTGTAAACAATTTAAGTACCTTCGACCTTATTGAGATGCATACGGCCGAATTCACAAACGTTTCTTAAAAATAAAAATTACTGAAGACTAAACTCACACTGGCGCAGAGTCAAATCGACGCGACGCGTCATATTTTTCATCTATAGCATATTCATCTCTATTTCTCCATAAAATGTATTATTGTAATACTAGCTGTTGCTCGCAGCTCTGCCCGCGTAAATATAGTATCCCTCAGGAACACTGTAATTTTTCGGGATAAAAAGTAGCCTATGTTTTAATCCAGAGCCTAAACTACTACCGTACCATATTTCATCGAAATCCGTTCAGTAGTTTTTGCGTGAAAGAGTAACAAACATCGATCCATACTCACAAACTTTCTAGAATCGGATTTCATAGTCATCAAAAGAAGTGTTTGAAGTCGCAACCTACTTGAATCATCCGTGATGGATGAAAAGGCTAATGATGAGGATGGTAGTGCGCGATGTCGCGCGTCTACAGTTGTCTGGAGTTGTGCGGCTCGCGCGTAGGACCGTCTAAGACACGTGCTATCCTTATAATCCTGCGAAGCAGATGCAGCCTATGATGTAAGGAGTGTTTCAACTTTAAGGAGATATTTGACTTTAGTAGCGTTTGGGAAATTTTCGGTATGTCTGCCTATTTCGTCCCAGCAGTAGGTACCTCATTAGCTAACATTGTACTTACATTTATTAATAATAATAATACTGCCCTTTATTCAAGCTTTACATAGATTATTTACATGGAATTTAAATTATTACAAGTTAAGAAAAATAAAATATAAAATTGATACATACCTAATTACATTTAAAATGTTTACATAATATTAGTTTTGTGACATGGCCCCTTTTTTTTCTATTTATTTAAGGTCGCTTGGAACTACATAGGTTATCTGCGATCAATATTACATTATTTAAATTAAACCATATAAATTACAATATTTGAGGAATTTTAGAACATTATCACACATATCAGGATAAGTTAATAATACATATCTGTCATTGGTAAAGCCAAACAATTGTCTCTCGGAATCATAACTATTACAGTGAACGGTGAGCTACATCGAAGACAAGTCCGAGGAGTGCTTTTTGCGAACAAATGCGAGTGAGATGCGTTGGTATGGCCTATTCACAGCCGTGTTATTATACATTGACTTTTCTATTAAGTTTAAAAATATAGTTTCACCCTTTAGAACGTCTCTCCTGAAAATATGTAATTTGGAAAAGTCAGTAATCCAAATATGATTCCACATAAGATTAATTGTGTTAGATAATTCTTGTTTAGCATCGGAAAGAACAATGGGAATGTCGTTACTAGTATATGACATTGAACTAGCTTCCCTAGCCATCTGGTCATCTTGTTCGTTACCATCTATTCCTTGGTGAGAAGGTATATAAATACTACATCAACGAATAGTTCTTTTAATTCAAAAACCACAGAGTGTATTAATTCTTGGCCTCTTCGGATAAAGGCCTCTTCCAACTGTTGCATATTGACAAAAGTAAGTGTCAATGTCATTTTTGACATTGACAGATGTCATGAAGTAAAGCCTATTTAGTTAGTTTATTCTAGTTGGCCAAAAGGCTATAAATAGTGTAGACGTATATTATTGTGTTAGGCACACCTCATATGTAATACGTAATCAGTGTCAAGCACCAATAAAGGAGAATATAAGAATTGTTGCTGTATTATTATCATCACCACTCAGGCACAAGAAGGACATACAAATCAAGAGGTCGTAGCCCGCTACATGGTGTCAGGTGTGAAAAAAAATTGTAAAGAAAACGAAAATTATGAACGCAAAAGAGGGTACATCGAAAACTCCGGAAGCTTCGAGACAATCTGAGTGTGGGAACTTAACAATGGCAGGAAACGGAGTGCAGAAGCTTGAGATCTGTACAGAAGTTATCAACAATAATGCTGAAAATTTCAAGAAATGGACGCAGTCATTCGAGATATTCCTACTGGCGTCGGGCATGGAGAAAACGGAAGACAAAAGAAAAATTGCAATCATGCTGCATTCCATGGGAGATAAGGGCCTAAATATCTACAATTCCTTCAATTTGGACCTAAGCACTGCCACATTCCAAGAAGTCAAGGCAAAATTCGTCGAGTATTTTGAACCCAGAAAGAATTTGACCGTGGCGCGGCACAAATTCTTTACGTTGAAACAACGTGTGAACGAACCCTTGGAAAATTTTCTAATGGAATTAGAAAACGCAAGTCATGCCTGTGAGTTTAGTTCGCTACGCGATTCCCTTGTAAAGGACATTCTTATTGCTAATATGGCCACAAACTTCTCGCAATTTCGTCAAAAGCTTCTACAAGAGCAAGATCTATCCCTAGAGAGAGCCAAACTCCTCTGTAGAACACTCACGATGGCACAGAAAAGTGAAGAATCAATCAATGCAGCAGATGGAAGAGAAAAAGCCACAATATACAAGCTACACAAAAGTCGTCGAGCCAGTTCTCCCCCATACCAGAAAAGAAAAAACTCAAGATCCCCATCACGCCAAGGTCACCCAAGGTCAGCTAAACCTGGATCCAGAACATCGGCGTGTGTAAAGTGCAACACATCGCATGGTCGCCGCAACTGTCCAGCATGGAAATACAGATGCAGGTCATGTTTTAAATATGGACATTTTACTCATCTATGTTTTAAGAAAAATAGTGTCAGGACTATTGTTTCTGGGGTAGGTAGCATAAATCTCGATGATGAATCAACCCCCAAATGTGCTGAGGCTGAGAGATTTACAATAGGGGCATTGTTCAACTTTAAAAATATAAAGTCACAAAATGCTAGTACAAATTTGATTAACACAGACAATTCCTGGCATTATTCTCTTAAAATAAACAACAAAAATGTAGATTGCCTAATTGACACTGGAGCAGACATAAATGTGATGTCTTATCAAGTATTTAAAGAATTGAATCTTAAATTTGACAAACAGAGTAAAGAAATGTGTAAAAAATATAATATCTTTGCCTACAGTGGGCACATAATTCCGATAATTTCAGTGTCAAACATTTGTTGTTTAGTTGAAAACAAAACAAAACCAGAAAACATTACTTTTGTTGTAACTAAATTAAATTGTCCAACTGTAATTGGTTTACCCACTTGTATAAAGCTAAATTTAATAACAAAATACTTTCATATAAAGAATGAAAATGTCAAAAATGTTGAGCATAATGTATATAATATGTATCAAAAAACTTGTGACAAAATTGTGACCAGATATAATGTGTTTCAGGGTCTAGGCTGCCTCCCATACGAACACAGCATCGTGCTAAAGAAGGATGCTATTCCGTGCGTTGACCCCCCTAGAAAGGTACCCTTGGCGTTGGTTGAACCGTTAAGGAAAGAGCTTCAACTCATGGAGAACATGGGAGTCATACGGAAGGTGAACAAACCTACTCTCTGGGTGAGTAGAATGGGGAGAGAATTTGCCTAGATCATAGAAATTTAAATAAAAATTTATTGAGATGTCATTATCCAATTAAAAACATAGACGAAGTCAGGTCTCAATTGTCCAAAGCCTCTTATTTTTCACATTTAGATGCGTTTTCTGGGTTTTATAATATAAAATTAACTAAAGAAAGTAGTGATCTATGTACATTTCAAACTCCCTTTGGTAGATACAAATTTTTAAGATTACCATTTGGAATAAACACGGCTACAGAAATTTTCTATAAAACCATGATAGATCTTTTCGGAGACATTGAAGGTATAATAATTTGGTGTGATGACATTTTAATATACGGTGAAACAATTGAAATACACAATAAAAGGTTAGAAATGTTTTTGGAAAGGGCTAGGCAAGTTAATTTAAAATTAAATAAAGTGCAAGTTTCTTCTAGAAGAAATAGCATATTTGGGCTATATTTTTAGTAAATAAGGTGTAAAAATTGATCCAGAGAAAGTTAAAGCCATAAAAGATATAATATACCTAAAAATATTAAAGATTTGCAGAGATTTCTAGGCATGATTAATTTTTTAGCACCGTTTATAGAAAATCTAGCAGAGAAAACTAATACCTTAAGAAATTTGTTAAAAAAAGATATATTATGGTTATGGGATGAAAATTGTTAAAAGTGCTTTGATTTGTTAAAAGAAGTCTTATCTAAAGCACCTGTGTTAACTAATTATAATTTCAACTTACCTGTGATTTTGTCGGTAGATTCATCAAAGAATGCACTGGGAGCGGTTTTGATGCAAAACAAACGATCCATTGCATATAGTTCAAGAAATCTAACCTCCTCTCAACAAAACTACGCTCAGATTGAAAAGGAATTGTTTGCCATACAGTTTGGATGTAATAAATTTCACCAATATATTTATGGCAGTAAAACAACTGTTCATACTGATCACAAACCTTTAATTTACCTTTTTAAAAAACCTCTTCATGAAGTACCTGCTAGACTACAAAGAATGATGTTATCGTTGCAGGGTTACGACCTAGAAGTGGTTTATGTACCTGGTAAATATATGTATATAGCAGATACTTTATCAAGAGCCTCACTTAGTGATACATACATACCTCAGTATGAACAAGACTTACAGATTCATGTAAATTCAGTATTTTCTAATCTCTCAGTGAGTAAGCCATATTTAGAATTTATATTATTAGAAAGTAAAAATGATGAATCTTTAAATCTGCTCAAGTCTTATATTCAGAATGGTTGGCCAAAAAGCAAACACAAAGTAAACTGTCTAGTGAAACCATATTGGAGCATTCAAAATGAAATACATATAATAAATGACTTAATATTTAAAGGTTTATTACCTTGTCCAAAGTCCTTGCAAAGACAGATTTTAGATAAAATACACTGCGGACATTTAGGTATTAATAAGACACTCAACATCGCTAGAGAAACAGTTTATTGGCCAAATATAAACGCGGATATTAAAAACCTAATTGATCAATGTTCGGCGTGTGCAAAATTCAGGGCAAACACACCCAAGGAACCGTTGAAATGCCATGAGATATCTTATCTTCCGTGGGAGAAGGTAGGTATAGATTTATTATATTTTGATGGAGAAAATTTCCTTGTCTGCATGGATTATTAATTCAAGTATATAGAGGTAGCTTCTTTGCATAAGAATTACACTGTCGATAACGTTGTTAAAAACCGCAAATCCTTCTTTGCTCGACATGGAATCCCGAAAGCATTAGTGTCTGACAATGGTCCACCATTTAACTCTTGCAAATTCAAGTCTTTTCTTATTGATTGGGATGTAGAACACATTACTACCAGTCCTTATTGGTCCAGGTCTGTGTTGGAAAGTGGAGTTAAAATTGTCAAAAGTGGAGTTAAAATTGAAAGTGGAGTTAAAATTGTCAAAAAAATATTAAGAAAATGCAAGGAAGATGGCTCGGATATACATTTGGCGTTACTACACTACCGCAACGCTGGCATGGGAGATTTTCCCAGTCCGGCCGCATTATTAATGTCTAGAAACTTGCGAGTAAATTTACCAATTCTAAACAGAAAACTTATGCCAAAAGTTGTAAAATTTTCGACGTTTGAAAATGTCATAAACAAAGCAGAGACAGAATGTCTTTTTATTTTGACAGGAATGCGAAGTATACATCTTATGAGTTTCAGCCGGGAGATGACATTTACTTAAAAAAAAATCCTAAATCTTTTTGGTCTCCGGGAATAATTAAAGAGAAATTAGGATGTGGTAGATCATATTATGTTGTGGATCCTAATGGTGTTGTGTATAGGAGGAATAGGGGACACATTAGACCTAGAAAAAAGAATTTACAAGATACAAATTCTCCACCTTCTTTCTATGGCAACGGCAGCACTGACAATATGCCTCCCATGCAGGAGAGTTTAGATCCCATGAGTTCAGCACAGCTCGGAGACGTTCCTGTTCAAAATTGCATTATCGATGATAACTGTGTTCCTATGGAGAGTCTAGAAAATACCGGTTACGTAACCAGGTCTGGTAGAAGTGTGAGACGTCCTAAATTGTACATACATGAGAAATTTGAGTAGATAAGTAATGTATTGTTATTAGTTATGTACTTATAATATTAGTTTGCTTTTTTCTCGAAAAGGGAGATGTTGCATATTGACAAAAGTAAGTGTCAATGTCATGTTTGACATTGACAGATGTCATGCCTATTTAGTTGGTTTATTCTAGTTGGCCAAAAGGCTATAAATAGTGTATACGTATATTATTGTGTTAGGCACACCTCATATGTAATACGTAGTCAGTGTTAAGCACCAATAAAGGAGAATATAAGAATTGTTGCTGTATTATTATCATCACCACTCAGGCACAAGAAGGACATACAAATCAAGAGGTCGTAGCCCGCTACACCAACTTTTTCCATTTTTTTCGTTCTGTTGCCTTTGTCATCCATTCCTCGATTGACTACAACCCTTATTAATAATAAAAACGCTAAATTAATTTAAGAAATTAGCTGGCGCCCGCAACTTAGTTTGCGTGGTGCTATTGATGGAAACGGAACCTTTTTTTACACGAAACCCTAAGATAAAAAAGCCTGAGTTACACCTTAAATATCAGCTATCTGCCAGTGAAAGACCGGTCAAAATCAGTCCGGCCGCTTCAGATGTTAGACGGAACATACAGACGGACAGACTAAAATAAAATATATTTTTTTTCGGTGTAGGTACCGTATATACAATCATATGCATTTAGTCTTAGTACAAACATACACGTAAATTTTTATATATTTGTATAATTTTATTTA